>OX101812.2:28355282-29661847 GCA_944452925.2 Chrysolina oricalcia
TCAGATTTCCAGTAATCCGAAGAGGTCAACTTGGCAACAGGGAATTTCCGCAAAACAAAAATGGTTCCATACAATTGGCTGATTGCCCACAATCACGACGTTAAATTGTTTTTTCCAAATCAGATTTCCAATAAGCCAAAGCTCAGCCAATCTTTCTCAAACTATTGACAAACACAGGTCAGAACTGATAAACAAATCGCAAAAGAAAAATGCAATGTCAAGACAGGCGCGTGCCTAGGGTAATTCCATGGGAGAGTAATCACCCATTTCAGGACCAATATTTACTTCAGTAGCACTAAGGCATTCATATTTAGTTCTTTAAAATAATAGCTCGAATATGAGAGAATGTAAAAATAAATAAACGGAATATCCTTCAAAATTAAAACAATAACTCAAAAATAAATCTTATAAATCTTCTTCGAAACGGAAACAGTAACTCGAATATAAAAGAATGTTAAAACAAAGAATATTATTCAAAAAGAAAATAATAACTCAAAAATAAGTAAATGTGTAAGTGTAACTAAAAATAAATAAACAGAAAATTCTTCAAAACGAAAACAATAACTCAAAAATGAGAGAATGTATAACTGAAAATATAAACATACAAAACAGACAAATTAACAAAAACAAGTTACCTAATAGATGAATGGTATCAAATTGTAAATTCCATATTGCTTTGTTTTTTAGCACTGAATCTGTCTATGATATTATTTATATTAATTTTTATATCCCGATGTATATTCAGCAAGGCAAGTCCTGTTAAACGAATGTCCGACATGGTTGATCTTAAGTTTTCAGTCATCTTGAAGACGAGAAACTGCATTCTGCCGAAGCGACAGATACCGGTAATGTCAGTTGAATTTGCGAAATAGTATAAATTAATAATAATACGCCATCCTGATTGCGAATATTATAATTTAATGTCACTAGAAGCTATAGAAGACACTGACTAGGAGACAGGTGTGAAAGCCCGTCGTTGTGTCTTCATCATCATCATTTTTTAAGTTGAAAATAAGGAATGTTCGATTTTTTTCTCAATGCTGGCATGGTCATGTGGTGGTAATTACCCCATTACCCCCCTCAGGCACGCGCCTGGGTCAGGAGTTTGAATTTTGAGCATCATCAATTGAAAATCCTCTGAAATCAGTCGTGAACATGATGACCATTAGTAAACAATGTTTAGTTGCTATGTGCTTCGTGGTCTTCGCAAAAGTGGTAGCTAAGACAAAATTGGACATATTCTTAGACAGAAAATTATTCCGACCCATCGAGCTGACTTGGTGTACGGAGACCAAATGTGTGAATGACCCTGGGGGACATTATTCTGCAGACACCCGCCTAATCGAAATCGGCAACACAGAGCTGATTTCTGTCAACGCCTTTCGAAATGCAAAACACCTGCGTTTCATCAAAGGATCCAACAAGAAAATAAGCATTTTAGTGAGCATGTCTTTCTATAATCTTCCGGTCGTAAAGACAATCGATTTGTCCTACAATCTCATCAGGTATAAGTCACTTCAGTAAAGTATAACAAAGTGTTTAAAATTTAAAAGTTGCCAGTGGGAAAATATATAAACAGGGTAAGTCAGAATAAGACCGACAAACTCCGAATAGATTCCCCACCTCATTTCGAGGTGAAAAGTTTCTATCAAGGTAAGTCCTAAAATGCATCCCATCTGAGATACAGGGTGTCGAAAGTACGAAAAAATTAGGATTTATTTATTTTTCTACGAAGATCCCGAAAGAAAAGGTTTGAAGCTTGGTACACTCATTTATGGAAAGTAGTATCACAGTTAACCAGGTCAAAGCAAAAAAGAGATATTACTGAAATAAAAACAAATGGTGGGAAAATAACAAAGAATAAAGAAGAGATGGCCAACATATTCAATGACTACTTTGCAAACGTTGGTGAAAATTTGACAAACAAAATAAAAAAAAACCAACCAAGAAACCCTCTACCAAACTCCATATACCTCGAACCAGTCGATAAAAAAGAAATAATAGAAACAATAGAAGGCCTGAAAGTGAAAAAAAATCACCTGGATTTGATCAACTCCAAACTGAAACTTTAAAAAAGTTGGCTGAATTCATTGTGGATCCTCTAGTTTTCTTGATAAATAATATTTTTAACTCAGGTATTTGTCCAGATAAATTTAAAGTAGCAGTTGTCACACCGATCTTTAAAAAAGGAGGAATAATGAACTATAGACCGACATCAGTAATTTCTGGAATAGCAAAAATATTTGAAAAATGTCTAAAAAAAAAGATTACAGAAATTCATTAATAAATATGATATCATATCTAACAAACAATTTGGGTTCCGTGAGTCCCTATCCACAGGTGATGCAACAGCTACACTATTAGGTGATATTTACAAGGCAGTAGATGATGGTAAACCAACAATATGTGTCTTCCTGGATCTAGCCAAGGCCTTCGACACTGTTAATCATCGACAGCTGTTGGAGGCCTGGGAAGACGTAGGGATAAGAGGTACAACACTAAAGCTATTAGAAAGCTATTTAGAAAATAGAAAACAGGTCGTGAAAATAGAAAGAAAACTCAGCAGTGAGAGAAAATTGAAATATGGTGTTCTCCAAGGCACGGTCCTGGGGCCCCTATTATTTTCGATTTTCATCAACAGTTTACTTACCATGAACACTATAGGTAAAGTAATAAGTTTTGCGGACGACACAGCCATATTATACACATCAGGTAACTGGACTAGCCTAAAAGAGACCGTGGAACCAGACGTACGAGATATTATGAACTGGTTCAGGTATAAATTACTAACTATCAACGTGGAAAAAACTTATTATATGTCATTCTGTAGTTATAAAAATGGGTTGCCAATTTATAAAACCATTCAGATTGAAAATGACAATACTATAGTTGAAATACAATCAACAACAAATATTGAATATCTCGGAATTACTATGGACTCCCACTTAAAATGGGATAGCCATGTCTCAAATGTCATGAATACTCTGAGAAGTATGTTTCCAAAATTCAAGTATCTGAGAACAATTTTGGACATTTCCAGTCTCAAAATTATTTATTATTCACTAGTTGAGTCTCGTCTCCAATACGCAGTCCTAAGCTGGGGAGAGGTTATGAACACACACTTGAAAAAACTACAAATCATCCAAAAAAATTTTTAAAATAATATATAGCAAACCATATACCTACCTACTCGTCAGACCGACTATTCTCGGAACTCAGAGTAATGGATATAAGACAGCTTTACTATTATAACATTACAATATATTTACAAAACAAATCTAGTCTGAAACAAATAGACCATAGTTACACAACACACAATAGAAGCAAAAATCTAGTACAGACCACTCTCTTCAAAAAAAACAGGTCGGAGATGCCACCTTCACCTATCACAAAAAATTTACAACTCTGTGCCAGAAATGTACAAAACATATTTGATACGAATAAATACGACTTAGCTCATCAAGAAAATTTTCAAAATCTACCTTCATTCCACCAAAAGAGAAATGATCCATAACTTAGTCGATAGTTAGTTAGTAGTATAGGAATTAGTTAGAGAAATATAGTAAATACAATGTTGAACTATACAATAACAAATTACGCACCGAAGCGGATATAAACAAATTGATATAAATTGTTGAACATGCCCATTCTCGACCACACTTGGTTCTAATGGGACATCTTCAAGTTTGTTCAATTATATCTATATGCTTCATTCTACACTTTATATATTATATTCTTATAAATCATTGTAAAATCAAATTATGGAATTTGAACTTTGTATTTGAAATTTGAATAAACTTATTAATTATTATTATTATTATTATCAAAGTTTATCAACGTGATTATTTGACGTTAAAATTTTGCATTTACGTAAACCAGTAGCGTAGTTACGATGGTATGTGGTCATATTTTCCTTCATATTTTCGTTGGACAAGTGAACAGACAAATCAGTTAGGTTCATCAATACTCCTCCTAAAAATAACATTCTATGTGCCTAGAAGTGAACGTTTCTGAGATAATGAAAAAAAAACTGAAGATGTCCTGAGTTGCGATGTAACTTACCCTGTGCAATAATCGCATAATGCTAATTTCTTACAACATATCGGAATATTTGGAGCCTTCGAAGTGAATACAACACAAGAAAAAGAAACTACCCAGACACTAAAACTACGTCAATTGACACTCGCCGAGATGGTCAGCATCTTCAAAAGCCTGCACGTTTTCCGGATTTAACTTCACTAGCCTTTTTGTCGTGGGGATACTTTAAATCCTTGGTGTATTCAACCAGTAGAATCTGTGGAAGATATAACGACAAGCATTTCAGCAGCATGTACGCTAATACAGGATACACCAGGGATATTTTAAATTGTGCGACAGTCGATGATACGGAGATGCCATTTGTGTATTTAGAAAAATGACTGTCCGTTTGAACATTTGCTCCAATGCCTTTTTTATTCCTATGTAGTATACCCAATAAGCCGTATTTATCATTTAAGTAGATATTATAATATTTGTTTTTCTTCATCCCCAACATGTTGTTTGGATAATATTTCCTACATAATTCAATCAGAAACGTTTTCAAAAATTATACTCCAACATAAACTTTGTTACGGGTTTATTTTGCACTAGAAAACCCTTTCTGTTTCAATACAATAACATCAGAAATTCTCTGTCGCTGATATAAACTTTCCACTCTGTTCGCAACTGTTTCAAAATGACAACTTGATCGTTGTCATCTACAGCTTGTTCCGACTGTTAGTACTTACCTTTGCCGTACTAGTTCGAGCGGACATGAACCGGCCTTAAGCTAATGACAGTTATCAGTTGACTTTTTTGCGGTATGGCAGCGTTACTTTGTAAACATACTTTTGAATAGTCTATTGTTTTGTCAAAACGGTAACATTCCTACTCTATCTCTATCTTGTGTCATTGAGGTACTTGAGGTACTTTACTTTCGAATACTTGACCTTGTTTGTGTTTGGTTCTGAGATTGAGAGGCTAGCGTTTTCGTCTTGGTTCAGTTGGCAACACTGCATCTTTAGGTGTTTTTTTCATTTGGGTCATTGTTCAATTGACCCAAGGAGTAGCCCTGAGAAGCTCGATGTAGTTCTTGGGCTGATCTCAGCGAACACGAACGAACAAGGAAGTGCCTTGTCTGATAGTGACAGTTTTGACTTTGACGTCTGAGTAATTTTTGGACTGACATTTTTTCCGGTGGGATTTTTGATGAGTCACGTCTGGACAACTGACCTATTTAGAATTTTTCCTGAATCAAATTGAATGTTTGATCATCGTTGATGGATCTTGGGAAAATTCAGATATGGAGATTATCTCATATTGTTTGCGATATTTGACGCATTGCGGATTTTGAGGTTAGAAGGGCCTGTAGCTTCATTAATAGAACCTCTCGAACGAGAAACTTGCAGACAGCAAACAGACAGACAGCAAACAGATCATCAAAGCTGTTACCAGAACCCACTTATAGAGGTTAGTATTTGCATTTCGGCTCTACCTATAGCCCCAAACGAGTGTAATCAGAAGCCAGACTGGTATTGTTTATTCTAGGGTGCTACTGCTCCGCTATTTCTACTGTTCTACTACTGTGATTGTTCCTGCTCAACTGCGATTGTTCCACTGTACATCTGTTGTTCAGTACCCCTTCTCTGTTCGGCCCATATGATTGGTTTTCTCCATTGCCGGTATTCGTCCCAGATGAACTCGTACTTAGATTGATTGAGCCGTACCCACTGTGCACACGTACTCACCAAGGCACTGGATTCATAACCTACAACTTGTGAACTGGCCTTACTGAGGAAACCTACTTACGATCAGATAAGTTTAGCATAAGAGTTTGCCCCTAAGGCATCAGTATTCATAATTGTAAGGTATGGTGACGTCACAGGCATAGCCCTTACTGGAGGTTCAATATCGATATATTTAAACGATACACCACTTGAATTCATCTTCATATTTACATTAATTTCATTTCCAATGGTAAAATTCCGTTAACCGGGCGCTACAAGCTACATTTTTTTTGGGACTTACGTAGTTTGACCTCCTTGACCTAATTTCGGAGATACGGGCCTTTTTTGAATGAAAATTGGCATTTTCTGGTACACTATTCTTCTTTGAAAAACACCTCAAATGCCTCCTTATTTTCACCAGCACAATAAACACACCCTAATTCACCAGTTTTACACTTTTTTTTTTCATTGAAAACAGTTTTTTATCAACAAATTGTAGCTTTTTCTAGCAAATACAAAATCAACAAATTCATGCTGTTTTTTTTAGTGAATACCTGTCATTTCAGTTGTCAGGTTGGTAACAATGGAATTGACGGAAGGGCGAAGCTAATTTTGCGACATTGCCAATGTGATTCTAGAAATATTCAATTCACGTATCACATGGAATATTTTGGTGAATGAGTACGAAAAATGGTACCTAAAATGCTGTTTGAATGGTTTATGTCAATATTGTAAGTTGGGTCCTGTCTATTGCACCGCAATTATTTCGAATCCAGCCCTGACATTCACAGCGAAATGGCGTCTTCAAGGTTACGGATTTTGTCTTTCAACGAAAGGCTGAGTTTGTTAGCTGTGTATTTATCTAAGCTGTGCATACGGTGTGTGTATCATAAATCAATATATTTTATTAGTAAGGGACATGACTATTAGACTGCAAGCCCATATAACAATATTGGGGGGTCATTTGACCCAGCATGAAACAAATCATATGAAAAAATAACTTTAGTCACTATGCCGTCAATTCTTGGTGGTGCAAATGACTGTAATAATAATAATACTAAATTTTCATCTGAAGATGTGTTTTGTCGACAAAATATTCCTGTACGGCATTCCTTACGTTGTTAGATTATGGAATAATAATCTCCTAGAACCTACTGCCGTACAAAGATAATGGGACCGGAATCCAAGATTATTTTTTATTTTCGAATCGAAAACTTTTCCTGGCTTCCAGTCCCATTATTTTTGTACGGCAGAAGGTTCTAGGAGATTATTATTTTATAATCTACCAACGTGACGAACGCCGTACATGAATATTTTGTAGGAAAAGCACATATTCAGATGAAAAATTATTATTACTATTATTACAGTCGTCTTCACCACCAAGAGTTGACGGCATAATGACTAAAATTATTTTTTAAAATAGCAACATCTTTCTGAATATGTTTCAAGCTGGGTCAAATGACCCCCCCAAATTGTTATATGGGCTTGTAGTCTATATTTCTTTTATTCTGGTCCAAGTTATCCAAGCGTAAGGGAAGACAAAACCTATTATTTTTATACAATTTATAGGTATGTATTGTTTAATATTTTAGTAATATTAGTGCAGTGGGTTGTCCCATTCCATCAGGGTGGTTTTGGATTTTTCACTGGCGATAAATCCGTGGCGCTCCAGAAAATTAAACCCCATTTTTATTGTCGAATCCACGCCTACTGAGCTACTGGGCATGGTAGTGGCGTGAAACATCATTGCACATTCACTGCTCTTCTTTCCTAAATTTCGCCCCTAACGACTTCATCAAATTGAAAATACTTATTTTGAAGTCTTTCAAAAATATTGTTTCAGGCCTCAACTCTCATCTAAGTGGAGAATTACGAATTTGAGGCTGGGTTTTTTCATCAGTTGATCTTTCAAAATAATCTTTATGCAAGAAAGTATTGTTACATATCAGTGAATTTACTACATAGATTCGATCAAATACTATGACGAATGAAAAAACGTAGTTTGTCGGTCACATTATGACTTACCTGTACTATTATATTATTATAACTTCAAATTATCACATTGATTAATCTGGGTTGGTGTACCAGGTTTAAATTTTTTTCCTTCAGGAGTTTTGAAGAAAATAAACGAAATATCAATTTTTTTCGTACTTTCGACACCCTGTATCCCAGAAAAAATACATTTTAGGACATAGGTACTTCGAAATTTTTCACCTCGAAATGGGGCGATGAATCTGTATGAGGAGTTTGTCGGTCTTATTCTGACTCACCCTGTATATACAGGGTGTTTCTTGAGTACGCATAGAAAGTTTATGAGCATGTTGCTGACGTCAAAATAAAAAGAAAAGTTCCTATAAACATATGTCCGCAAGTTATTCGTTTCTGAGATACAGGCTGTCAACGTTGAATTACTTTAATAAATAATAGTCTCAAATAACAGTTTTAGAATTAAATTGGTTTTAATTACTGATATTATTATTAGTATTGAATTGTAATAACACCTGATTCCTGTTGAAAAGGGAAATATTCTTAATGGATACCTTCCAAAAGGTTATCTTGAATGATGGAAAATAATGACAAAAGTTTGTCTTCCAGTCACAGATGATTCCATATCTTCTTTAGTGAACATCCTGTTGATATTTGCAATAAAATCAACCAGATTTCTTTTATAGAATGTAATTAAAGGAAAATTATTTCCTCAACTAACCAAATTAATTTTGAATTTAAACATCTTGACATTCAAAGTCACTTGCCTCGATTAATTTACGGGGCCAGGTGCCCAGTGGTTAAAGCGACATTGTTTCAATCACTAAGGCCGCCAGTCGGCGATGGTTGGTTGGTTGGTTAAAGGCTGACGAGCGAGATACCGGGTTTACCTTGAGGTTTCCCTCAACACTGAGACCAGCTGGGGTCTATTGTATTGTTCTGTCGTCAGTGGTTCCTAGTTATATAGGCCTGTGTTTTTCACCAGGGTCAGTAGTCTATTTACTAGGTGTTTCGGATTCATGCCTGTTTCTGGGTTGATCTGTCCGAATATTCTGTTGCGCTTGTTGAGCAGCGCGTCGCATTCGAAGATGATGTGAAAGGCTGTTTCCTCCTCGTCACCACAGAGTCTACAGTCCACGGTTTCTCTATTCATTCCCATGGTGTGTTGGTGTTTCCTAAGGCCGCAGTGTCCGGTTAGTAAGCCGGTGATCGTGCGTATCTTAGATCTGTTAAGGTTGAGTGTGTCAGCCGTCAGTGTTTGGCTCAGGTGCCTCACCATTGCTGTGCTGTGTCGATGCCCTTTGATTTGGTCCCAATACGTTTGGTGTTTTGATTTCTTCCACTCATTGATTGGGTGTCCGCATCGGGTTTTGCTAATTCCAAACGCTGGTTCTGGACCTGTGAATGGTGATTCAGATGCTTTCTTTGCAAGTTGGTCTGCTTTTTCATTGCCTTCAATTCCCATATGTCCGGGCTCCCACACAAGTGTAACCTTGTTGCGTTTCGACCTTTCATTGAGGCTCTGAAGACATTCCCAGGCTCGCTTAGATTTTATCTGTACTGATTTCAGAGCTTTTATAGCACTCTGGCTGTCAGATAGAATAAAGATATATTTTCTTTCATACACACGGTCTAGAATCATCTGTATGCACGTCCTTATGCCTGCTTGGAATACTGTGGTGTTGTTACCAAGTAGGACTATTACGTTCCTTTTTGGCCTCACCACGTATATCCTGCTCCTGTTCCTTCATCTGTTTTCGAACCATCTGTGTACCAGATAATGTTTCCAGATCGTGATTCTACTCCCGAGTCCCATTCGTTTCTCTTGATCTGCGTTTTGAATGGATTTTCGTACGAGTATTGTGGTAGCATGTAGTCTGATATCATTTCCAGTTCGGTAATGTTGACTTCATGGATGATTTTGGTGTGCCCAGTTTGTGGTTGGGTTATCCCATTACCTGTTTGTTTGAGTCTGTATGCAATCATCCTCGCCTCCATCATGACTGTGATCTTTAGACATCACAGTCATCACAGGGAGGTTTAGGATAATTTCCATAGCAGCGGTTGGAGTGCTATCCATACCACTCGTGATACACAGACCGGCGAGCCTCTGTATTTTACCAAGGTTGGTTTTTGACTGTCTCTGTTTCATCTTGGGCCATCACAAAAGTGAACCATATGTAATTCTGGGTCTTATGATCGCGGTGTAAAAGCCAGTGCATAACTTTCGGTTTCAGTTCCCATGTTTTTCCAAAATCTCTTCTGAATATCATGAACGATGCTTTGCTTTTGTTGACTACACGTTGTAGATGCATGTTCCAGGTTAGTTTCTTGTCCAAGAACAGCCCTAAATATTTGACATGATCAGGAACTTGTTGTGTTGCGCCAAAGAATTTGGGTGACTTCAAGTCCCCCTGAATCCTTTTTCGTGTGAAGAGAATGAGTGTGGTTTTGTTGGGGTTTGTCCTCAGTCCTTCTCTTTTGCACTATTCCTCTGTGGTCTTTAGTGCATTTTGCATTAGTTCAGAGGTTATTTGGGTAAACTACTTTCCCTGTACGAGGACTACTATGTCGTCCGCATTACCTTGGGAGTAGTACCCCTGATTGTTTAAAGATTGCAGAAGTTCGTCTACTACCATGTCCCACAGTAGGGGGGATAGTATCCCTCCCTGTGGGGTTCCTCTGGTAATTTTCAGCTTCGCGGAGTCTTCAAACATGTTGGTATGGGCCTGTCGATTTTGGAGCATTGACTTTATCCACCTGCAGGTGGTTTCATCAACGCTTCTCCTCCTGGCCGCTGAGACCATACTTCCGAAGGATGTATTGTCAAAGGCTCCTTCGATGTCTAGAAAAGTGCATAGTGCTATTTCTTTTTTCGCCAGAGTGTCCTCCAGTCTTGACACCAATTGGTGCAAGGCCGTCTCGCACGATTTTCCTGTTAGATAGGCATGCTGGTTTATATGTAATGGCCGGTGTATGAGAGCTGCGTTCCGTATGTCACTGTCTATCAGTTTTTCTAGTCCTTTCAGGAGAAAGGATGATAGGCTTATTGGTCTGTGATCCTTAGCCTGGTCGTATGAGTTTCGGCCAGGTTTTGGAATGAAGACCACGTTCACAGATTTCCAGGTTTGTGGTATCCAGCTAAGTGCAAGACTCATCCTGTACAGTCTGCATAATTCTGCTAGATGGTGCTAGATCTTCAATTCCCCGCTGTAGTAGGACAGGGAATATTCCATCTGGTCTAGGCGATTTATATAGGCTGAAAGAGTTTTTTGCCCGTATTACTTTCGGGTATGTTACGATCCGCTTTGCCAACTCCCAGTCAGCCCTGTTCGCCCTCAGTTGAAGATTGACAGGGTTTTTCAATGCTGGGATTTGTGACAATGGTAGATCCTGGAAAGTGGGTATTGAGCAAAAGTTCAATTGTTTCTTTCCCGGTATTCATGGTACAAACCGTGGCGACTGCATACATTTTTCTGATATCTCAAGAAAAAGCTAGGAATCGCACGTAAAAAGGTAAGACCTCGTTAATCCTTGGATCGCACAAGTTTCGACTTCTGAGGGCTACCGTTCGTAAGGAGACGACAGCTGGTTAACGGAAAAAACAATTTTAAAATTTTTTTAAGTACAATTCAAATCCGCATAACTCGAAAACAATTGCTCTCACCGACCTCTGACAAGAACATCTTTTTCAAACAAAATTTTTATAACATCTATTTTTCCACTAGAAAATCTGTTACAAGTACGAACAAAAAAAGTTATCACATTTTGAATTACTGAAAAAAAATGTAGGTGGCGCCACCCGCACGAGAGAGACAAACCAACAACAAATTTGATACTATCATTGAAAAATTCTCTCAGATACAAAGCTTCACTCAAACATCAGATATTTTGAAATTTATTAACAAAAAACAAAAATATGAATTCAACTTCGAAGCCTTGTATCTCAGAAATGATTAACTTGCGGGCTTATGTTCATGGAAACTCGAAACACGTGTAACCGTAGACACAACAATTTGAGGGTTATCCCAATAACTTTTCTCTTTATATACAGGGTGTTCCAAATTAAGTCGGCACCATTGCCAAATCCGTTATTATTGATGCTGCGAATTCGGTTAAATGGACAAACTAGTAGCATTTTTAAAGGCCTTCTCGATGTCCAAAACAAAAAAAAAATTGACAGTCGCGTTTTCAGAATATTTCATGAAATTATATTTTTTAAATGGAACACCCTATATTTTATTGCATCTTAAGATTCTTCCTGGAAAGCTGATGCCATCGATAACAGTTAGGGTCTAGCTGAAATGATTACAGATATATAGGGTGTGAAATATTGAGATTATTTCAACTTTAGGAATTTTTTGTGTGGAAACTATTCATCATTGATCAAAACGGCTTGCATGTTCCTATCTTTACTTTTCATTCACTTTCTACAAAGATTTAAATGAAACAAATACAGGGTGGTGCATAATTCAGAATTTTGAGCACCCTGTATCTGTCCCAATTAAATGTCAGTAGATAGTAAATCAAAAGTTGAGATAGGGACATGCAAGCCGTTTTGACCAATAAAGAATAGTTTCCACACAAAGAATTCCTAAAGTTGAAATAATCTCAATTTCTCACACCCTATATCTCTGTAATTATTGCAGTTAGACCCCAACTATGATAGATCGATGAAATCCGCTTTCCAGGAAGAATCTTAAGATGCAATAAAATATAGGGTGTTTCATTTAAAAAAATATCATTTTATGAAATATTCTGAAAACGCGAGTGTCAATTTTTGTTTGTTTTCGGCATCGAGAAGGCCATTAAAAATTTGGAACACCCTGTATACATATATACACGGTGAATCAGAGTAAGATCGACAAACTCCGACCACAGATTCCTTACCCCATTTTGAGGTGAAAAGTTCCCATCAAGGGATGTCCTAAAATGTATCCCCTCTCAGATACAGGGTGTCAAATGAACGAAAAGGATTAGATTTATTTTTTTTCTCCAAAACTCCTCAAATAAATAATATCAAACTAGGTACACTGATCAAGGTCTATCAACGTAATAATTTGAAGTTGAAATTTGCAATTTTCGTAAACCAGTGGCGTAGTTACGATGGTGTACCTATGTGGTCATATTTTCCTTCATATTTTCTTTGGACAAGTGAATGGAAGTGAGCGTTTGACATCAGTAAGGCTCATCGATACTCGACGTAAAAGTCATGACATTCCATGTGGCTGAAAGTGGAGGTTTCTGAGATAATTGAGAAAAATTGAAGATTTGTCTGAGTAGCAAAGTAATTTCATATGCGCAATAATCGCATTATGCCAATTTCCCAGTAGTTTCCCATATACATGACGAATTAGCTTATCGTGGTATGCCCTGTACATGATTTTTACGAAAAAAACTGGTTTTGTACAGTGACCGGTAGATTTCTGGCAACAAATGGGAAAAAGAGTTTATTTAGGATTTCTTGGAAAATGTTACTCTTATGGATACGAGGGTGGTAAAAAAATGTATGACTCAAGAGTAAAGTTACTTTTCAAAATACAAGTAAAAGTTATTTGGAGCAATGACTTATAAGTCTTTAGAGTGTTCCAAATTTGAAATCACAGCCTCCTGTTTCAAAAACAAGTATTCACTGATTTCATCCTTTTTTTATTTCGCCATCTGGAATTTGAAAACTTTACCTAGTGTTAGCTGTAATTACACAGCATTTGACAGACAAAAACAGCTGATGTTAATTTTCTGTAAAGTAATTGGTTTTTTTTTAATCCCATCAGGTACATCCATCAAGACGTCTTCGTCAACGTTGCCGCCACAGAATTGGATCTGAGTTGGAACAGAATTATGCACATAGAACAAAATTCCTTTCGCGGACTGAGAAACCTTGAAGAACTGCACCTGAGTCACAATGAAATCCGTGTGTTTCATGATCTTCCCAAGTTGTCTCCTTTAAAAAGTCTCGATTTGTCGTACAATATTCTTACAAGCCTAGAGATAAACACCAAAACCTACCCAAATCTAACGTTTTTAAATTTGAGTTTCAACAGGCTAAGGCAGTTTGCCATCACATCGGATGTATCCATGGAAAAAATCGATCTCACAAATAACAAACTATTCAGCTTAAAAGAGTTCAGTGTAGACGTTTATGAATTGAGAATACCGTTGAACGAATTTATAGATGCACCGAAAAACTTATTTGAAGGAAAAACAAAGGTGGTGGAAATATACATTTATCCCAACATGTGGAACTGCAACGAACTGAGAGAAATGTGGAAAAAACTACATGAACATGGTATCGCCATGATGGAGCCTGGCGACGATCCCAGATTAACAGACCGAAACGAAACGTTTGCGATTTGTTACGGCTCAGGGGAATTCATGGACGAGACGATACGGGAAACTTTCCAGGAATACAGCCGAAAATCCCTCGAAGACAACTACACGATGTGCGAAGACGACAACATGTGCACTGACGAGGAATTCTGCAGGAACTGGCAATGCTTCAAACCGTGCACAGATTACGCTTATAGTTTTCCTAGTATATGCACTGCAGAGAATCATACGTTCAGGTGGGATTGTCCAACCAACCATGTGAAGGACCCGATGGATATTTATTTACGGTTAGTTGTGGGCTAACTTAAGTCATTCCAAATTCAAAACGACAAAGGAAAAGTACTAAGCATTTTCCTAATGAGTTTTATAGGGTAAGGCTAAAGTAAAATCACATGATTATAAATCTTGTCAGACTTTTACTGAAAGAAAATGAATCCAGCTAGTCCACTGGATATAGTCGATCCTGGCTCAAAAAATACTATGCTCTTTCAGCAAAAACTCTAACAAGAAAGATTACCGAAGTTGGTCTGAGAAAAATGTAACAGTCACTCATGGACCTGGATTGGAACATTTTTAACTCTCACAATGAAAACCAGGAATCTTGTAATCTATTGTCTCATTATCTAGTGAACAACCTAAAATTGTTGTTGTTTTGTTAAAATTGTTGTTTCCGCCAACCGATTGCACCCCTACGCGTAACCCTCGGAATTCTTCGAGAGACTTGTGTGAGCTAGGGAAGACTTACCTTTCAACGTGTGATGCCTTGCACGAGACCAGTGAATCAGTGGATCGAACCCACGACCCCACGCTTGCGAGGCGAACGCTTCACCTGCCGATAAACATTTAACCGAGAAAAAACAGCTAACAAATACAAACCTACTATAAATTTTTTAATGACAATCTAAGGGCCATGAGAGATACTCTACTCTCCATAAAAATAATTTGTGATGTGACAAAAAAACCACAAGATAATCTCTACAAATCCCAGTACAATAAGTCACTGACCTCAGCAAAAAAATATCCAACAATTCATTTATACTAAATTCCACAAACCAAGCGGAGGAAACATGGCAGTTAGTAAATAACGAAAGGAACAAGAAAGTTAAGGAATCAAAAACATGAGTAAGTTACTCAAGTTGCTGAAGAAATATTATTAACATTACCTAATAAACACCAATCTTTGAGTGACTTTTTGAATGACCTTCCAAAAACTGTCACTCTCAGTATACCTCGATGAGGTAAAGGCTGCAATGAATACACTAAAAATCTCTAACGTTTTGACATACATTATCTAAACAGTAAAATCATAAAGGGGACAGCGACCCTGCTGATTGAACCTCTAGTTACCCTGATTAATCTATGCTTCCTCCATGGTATTGTATAAGAATAGTCTTAACTGATGGTTACACTAATTTATTTAAATATAAAATATACAAATATTTATATTGACACGGACAGGCTTGCTTGCTTCAATGCACAGTAGTTCTTTTCTGACTGACTCGTCTGGAGGCCATGACGAAATCTTTAAATAGCGTGGTAAAGTTCCTCTCGAACATGGTAATGGTAATGGGTGGGGGACGCAAGCGTCAGAGACTAGGCCCCAGTGGGACCTTTTCGCAATCCCCGGCAACTTCACTCATCCCATGTCGGATACCTGCTCGAACCTCTTCGACCTTCTTATGAAAGTCGAAATGCCCTTCCATTGCAATGAGTGCAATTCTTCCTCCTTGATAGTGGCAGCTCCAAAGACGTTTTGTCTGAGCCTGCCATAAATACCACATTCGCACAGGAAGTGAAAGGAGTCCTCCTCCTCCCCTCATTCCGTGCATAGTGGGTCTGCCTCAACTCTGATGAGAGCCAGGTGGCTCCTGAGGCCGCAGTGGCCGGTTAGAACTCCCACAAACAGCCGGAGTTCTTTGCGGCTTAGCTTCAGTATCTTGGCCGTCCTTGCCATGTCGGGCCCCTATCTCATCTGCTTTGACTGCCTGCATCCGTCTATCCTTCTCCACTCTTTTCCTAATTTATCAACGGCCCACTCATTCAGTGCCGTTGTTACTTGCCTCCTTGTTATGCCGAGTGCGGGTTCGGGCCCGTAGTAGGGTTATCCAGCTCCTTTCTTGGCTAGCTGGTCCGCCTACTCGTTGCCTTCAATCCCTGCATGGCCCGGGACCCACATCAGCGTTATTTTCTTTTCAGTCGCACGACTCTCCAGGGCATCTCTGCACTCCTGAACCCGTACTGATCTAGTTCTGGTTGCATTCAGAGCTCTGATGGCGGCCTGTCTGTTCGAGAAGACATATACATGTCTCTCTGGGTCGGACCTCACCTCTTCCATTCTGGTTGCCTCCAAGATGGCATACACCTCTGCTTGGAAAACTGTTGTCAGAGAACCTAGCGCATAGGCTCTTTTCTCTCCGTTTTCCAAGTAAACTCCTGCTCCGGCTTGTCCTTCCTCCAGTTTGCACCCGTCTGTCTGGGATCTCTAGCGAGATCGTCCTTTTCCACCTAATTTTATCCTCTGCCTGTGTCACTTTGAAATCGGATAGTAGGATTTATTTCTCCACTACCACAGCGATTTCGGTATGTCCTGTGTACCCCTCTCCTCGCCAGCTCCTCTCGAACATACTCGATTGTTCTATTCGCGGAGAGATGGAGCCATCTAGAACGATTTCACTCTGCTGCATTGAAATGCGGCGAATACCAGTGGTTTACAACAAATGCGAGTACTTGGAGACCCTGAAATTGGAGGATTCCACCTCATCCGGATAGCTCTATCTCCGAGCACAGCATAGTCGCAAATCCAGCAACTCCGGAACTCTTCTTTCAGGATCAGTCGGCAACAATACGAATTCATTTTCAAATTGTTGGTGTTAACCAACGGCGTCTCATGACACCTATTCCAGGCTGTAGAGTCCTACTGGAGCTACACCCTGGCCAAAAATACTTGAAAACGCAAAAATTAGCAATATAATTTGCTAAAAGCCGCGGGTGAGCCATCCGGCTACCACTCTCCGAAGATTACCACCATCCGGGCTCTTCCGTGGCACCCGGATGACTACATTTCAGAGCCAAATCGGTCTTCTTAAATAACAAATCCTGACAGTTGCATCGGCCAATGCAGAAGCAAAGCTGCTGGTGGGCGGAGCCTATTAGAGCTCCGCTCCCAGATATACTCTCTTCGTGAATTTTTATTTTTAGCATTTCTGGCCGAGGATGACATCGTTTCTCGAATACCATGGCGATGAGTAGTATTTTATTACTTGCGAATTTATCTCTACAGGACTAACGGGGTCTAATTTTATAAATATATCTAATGGCCCTTTTCTGTAAAATGAGCAATTCATTGAGTAGTAGTAGTGTTGCTCTACACATTCCCCAAAAAGGTATTCCATAACGTAGATGGGAATCAATAAGAGCGTAATATGCCATTTTGGCAGTTCCTGGTCCTAATTCATTAGAAATTACTCTGCGTAACATCCAGAAGAGATCTTACTTTTGAGTTGTTTAACATTGTTATCAAATTTTAATTTTTTTTTCTATCAGCACACCCAGAAATTTAGTGCAATCTTTATTTCCTATGACACCCTGACCAAACGAAGGTTCATCAATTGCGCATGTAAAGGATATTAAATGGGTTTTTTCGGCATTGAAAGATAATTTATTTGCATCGCACCACTCTTTCACAGATTTTAAGTCTTCTATTATTATATCATGCAACTCCCTGGTCTCCTTGATTTTCCACAGAATAGTGGTATCATCTGCAAAGAGAGTAAATTTACCAAAAATCTTGGTTTTAGTGAGGTCGTTAACATATAACAGGAAGAGAATAGGTCCGAGCACAGATCCTTGCGGAACTCTTGATGATATTTCCTTTTTATTTGATAGTTCCGTTGTTTTAACCATCTGATATCGCCCAGAAAGATATGACTCGAACCATGTGAGAGAGAGTCACTCCTCGGCATCCGTACAGCTGAAGTTTTCTCAACAGTATTTTGTGACCAACGCAGTCAAATGCCTTTGTGAGATCACAAAATACTGCTGCTGTTGTCTCTCCAGCATTCATCTCTGAAGAGACCTCATAAAGAAATGAGAATATTGCATCATTCGTATTTTTCTTATTCTGAAAACCAAACTGATTTTCACTAATTATTTTATGAATGTTAGAAAATTCTAACAGACGTTTCTTGACTATTTTTTCTATAATTTTGGCAATATTAGGAATAAGAGAAATGGGCCGAAAATTAGACGGATCATCCAGATATCCACCTTTGTGCAAGGGAATGACAATAGAGGTTTTCAAGAAAGAGGGAAACTCGGCAGTGTGGAGGGAGAGATTGATCAGCGATACTAGTACGTTGAGGGCACATAAAGGAAGGTTTTGTATGATTTTGATAGAGATTTTGTAACATCCGGCTGAGTTCTTGTTTTTAATATCCTTTATGATTTCTATCAGTTCATGAATATCTGTGTCATACAGAATGAGGCTTTCCTCAATGGTGACATGTTTCATGTTTATTGAGGGATCATGTTTGGCCGTTATTTTGTCACTCAAGTGTTGAGCAATGGAACAGTAGAACTCATTTATTGTGTTTGGGTTTAATGGTGTATTATTATTTTTTTCTTTATTTTTTTCCTGATATCATATATAATTCACTACGACTCTCTGAGCTTATTGTTAGAGCGACTGAGTCTATTATGGTAGTAACTTTCTTTTGCCAACTTAACAGTAGATCTATATATTATTCGATAGTTATTGAAATAATTGTAGACTGGCTCTTCATTTGTGAACTTCCGTATGTAATGCAGTGAGCGCAAGTTTCTTGATGCGATTTTCAATCCTTTTGTGAGCCAGGATTTTTTGTTTTGTTTTATTTTTTGTATCACATAACACTTTATGGAATATAAAAAATGGTTCTCTTCGGAAGAGGATACTTTCCCAGTTGACATTAAGACCTACTATGGTATAGTATAGTTTGCTGATGTAGTCCTCTCCCACGGTATCCGGTCATGGTGACGTCCCAAACTTTAGGTCACAGGGAAGACGCAGCTCTCAATTATGATACTAGCAGGGGTTTGGCCGGTTGAATCGTGTACTCCGGAACGATAGGCCATCAGGAACAAATGGATGGAAAGTGAATTTGGGAGAATAATTCATTTTGAATGTGTCATCATAAAAGTGTAATAATTTTGGGCATACATCAATTTTATAGATTCCATTGACACAGTGGTTCGCAGGGATTGGGTCTCTCTTTCTTTTGCGCGTATCAAGATTATCTGATACTTTCCATATTGGATTCTAGTCTGATGAATTGAAATTATTCCTTTTTTTCGTTTCTGAGGGCGTTATTTGTGAAATTTCTTAGTTGTTTGTATTAATTAAAATGTACTAAATTTTGTTATCCGCCATTTTATTTTTGCTTCATCTGCTTTTTCGTAAGTACTTTATAGGCCAATAAACAGAGCAATTTTTCTCATAAAAGTTCAACTCAAATTGCTTCGCCGATTTCTTTTTTGAAATTCGGTTGTCAAGGAGGGTTGAATAATTAGCAATAAATTTATCACCCCCTGGGGGGGTGCAACCCCCCCAAAATCGTAAAAACTTTTTACTGGAAGGTATTTTCTTAACATTTCAGCTCTGGGCAATATATATGTGTGAATTATTTTCAACAATTAAACCCCCTCCCGGGGATCAACCCCTTCCCGAAATCGTGTTTTTTAGGGGTATTTTTTATGAATATGTAAAATTGTCAGTCCTGAGTAATGAAACTGAGCGAAAATTTGTAAAAATAATAGGTATAAATTATTAGAAACGATTTTCCCTCCCCCGCATTCGGGACATATCCCCCGTATCGCGGAAACATAGGGGTGAGAGGGAAGGGGAAGAATATTTGAAAAAACTCTCAAACTACTACTCTTAGATATAAATGTCGGTAAATAATCGTTGAGAACTGTCGTTATTGAGATTTAGAAGTATTGATATAAAAATTATTCGCAAATTCGAGAGATCAACTTTTTGTATCAATCAAACGAAATATGAGAGTGTTTTTCAATGATATCGAGAAAGGGTATGGAGAAATGAATCCACAAGTAATCACCATCAAGAAATGTATAGGAAAATATATTTATTCTCTCATACAACTCATCATCTACTTCGTCTTCAGTCTCCTAGTCTTCATCTTCACAATCTGGAACAATCACTGCCAAGTTTCTACAGATATCTGTGGTACATTTATTACAAGCATTGGTACATTTTAGACATTTATGCATTTCAAGCAAGTTCCACTCAATAAAATGTTAATAACAAACTGGCATTTCCTCCAGAATTCCTAAGTGGACCTTTGGAATTTTGGAAATGTAAGCTGAGTTGAACATGAAACTAATATTTCAAATATAAACTCACCATTTTCAATTAATAACAGTGAAAAAGCACTAAGAGATGTTTCCTCGCTCCGACTATCGATGTTATCCCAGTATCCAGTATCCAGTGTTTTCTGCACAGGAACTTTTATATTATCTGACGTTTACATAAAAGAACGTTGACTGCTGCCCACTGCGCACCGACAGAACCGCGCCGCTGTATACTATACAGCGGCGCGCTAGCTGCCGCATTGACAAGGTCCCAAGCCGATATTTTTCAGGTTTTAGAATCTCAATGAGTTCAAAGCAGGTACAATTCGGGACAGTTTCCTTTGGTGCACTGTATTCCTCGGTCTCGAATCCCCATATTTCATCAAGGACTGATTTTATTTTTCATTCCATAGTACAATAATGAAATCAAATGCCGAGTAACCTCTATTTTAAGTACTTGAAAGATTGACTGGATTGCATTTAAAATTTGTACAAGTAACCAAATTTGTATGAATATTTTCAATTAGAGCAGGTTTTTTATGCAAACTGGCTTTTCATTCATGTTGATACGTGCTTTCATCTCTGAGTTATTAGCATTTGAATTTATAAACTCCCTCAAGATTTTGTAACCTAAAATATGCGAAGAATTGAAAACACTCGTATTTAAAACCAACATTATTTGGACCGGTTAAACGTTATGCAATTTGACAATGAAGTATTCCTCAACTATTCATTTTACTTGCTACAAGTGATAAGACATTATTTCAGTGATCTTAAGCATTATTTCACGAAGTCAGCAACTTTAATATTATAAGATTTTCAATTGCAATTTTGCTGGCAACTGCGCGTATAAATATAAACAATGCCAGAATACAAATCTGCGATCTTTATCTTCAAAATGACGTAAGATTTATCCGACATTTATGTGAAGAGTTATAGAACTTTACTTCACGCGCTGGTTGAAAAAATGCACGAAGGCGGGAGCCGGCGCAACACCTGCCCCTTTGCGAAAGTATATAACTTCAACAATTTTTTTCAAGAATACCGTGCAATTTCTCAAAATTTTAGTAAGGACATTTTTTTTGTAAAAATTTGTGCTCTTTCTGAATATCAAGTTATTTTTTTGATTTAAAGTAAATTTTTTGAGATATTTCGAAATTACCTCAAAAATTAATTTAAACTCGTTTTTTGGGGGGGTTCCACCCCCCTGGAGGTGATAATTTTTCTCAGAAATACTGTGCACACTGTGTTCTAAAATTCAAAAATTGGCTGAGCAATTCAAGTTGAGGTTTATAGCCCTGTTGATTGGCCTATTATACCACTCAGATAAGTGGTGTATACGGGTCAGTTTCACAGGTCCTGAAAATGCAAACTTTGTTGGCCAACTCGGTGTGCATTTTGTGCAAAGCGAAAACTTTGCACGATGAGCTTTTGAATGTATTACCCACAGAATAACCTACGTCACACCTCTGAAAAAAAATATTTTTTACTTCTTTTTGTGTAAAACAGTATTTTTTAAATTAAATTTATCTCGATCATACAGTACAATGATAAGACTGAAATTCTTGATTTCACATATTTATTACTTGATATTCATAATTATATGGAATCAAATACAGGAAATTTGCTTCAAAATTAATTGCGATTTTTTTAGATGTCACCCGATTCAGTGTTTCCAAGACAACGATTGCCAAGAAGGGAGATTTTGCGAACACCATATGTGCCACGGATTGGATAATGACAGCTATAATACACTCACTCACTGACTTCAGCAACTTGGTAACTATTAGGTATCCGTGGTGTTATACGATAGAGACGATTATAGACTCTTCTCTTTGAATTATAGAGAATTTTGCACATCTCTGTTTCTATGAAAAATTGTAAACAGTGCTTCTGTAAAGTTGTGGATAAATTGTAGAAAACCTCAAGGAAAGAACCTTTGGAAAAAACACTCAAACTGAAAATATTTTAATTTTAATTTGAGTTATCAAATAGGATTGATACAAGTAGGGTGATGTTAATAATAACTCCCATTTTTAGTTGCGGAATTTTAAAAAGCTCCAATTTTATTAAAAACGCAAAGGGAATTATATGGTAAAATTGTACACAGGTGGTTCCTTGAAATTTTAATCACTCTATACATTACTTCACTAAAGCACTGAATATCTCGGTTTTTTTTATTGATGTTGCCGATACTTGATGAAAATCCATGGTAATATATAATACACTGTATATCTGTTCTTATACTTTTTTGTTTTATGAAAACAGTTTTGTATTTTTGTATTTCCGCATAACTGATCTGAAATATACAGGGTGTCCCGTAAACCGTGTACAATATTGAAACTGGTGATAGACCAAGTCATGACTGTTCAGAATATCGGAATTTCACCTAAGTAAAAATATCACCGTTTTCGAGATAATTGGCATTTTAAGAATTTCTGGAAAATCGCTACCTAACCTTGGATTTTTGAGTGCCATGTATACAAAGTGATTTTTTTTTCAAGAAATGAGGTTAAAATGACAGATATGAATTTCATCAATTTTTTTTATTTAATTTTTTGACCCTATTGTCTGAAAAAACATAACCAATTGGTAGTGGACATTCATTTGAAAAGAATGCTCATTTTGTCCAGACTCCATGGTATAAAACAAACTATAATTATTTTTGGAGGAAGTGATTTCCATTGAATTAGGCGTGGTTTAATTCTAGGCTTCCATCAACTTTTGTACTTACTCCCAAAAATTATTTTTGTATTCATTTAATGATGGGTTCAATTCACTTTGAAATTTATTTCCTTATTTTCAGTGCATTTAAATTTTGAAAAAAAAATATCTAAAAATATTTTGTAAAGTTTATTTATTTTTGATTACTAATTTATTTTACATTATAGAGGAGTTTATCTCTCATTGCCATATGGACTGAGACGAGCTGATAAATTATGTAATAATTCATGTATTTTAAACCATTGTTATTTAATTGTGATGTGATGTTAACTTACTCTCTCCTATATGACATATTATTTTTGTTACAATGTGACTTTCCAATAGTAATTTTTATCTTTATGGATTATCAATTTATTTGTTTTACGAAACTCCCAGGAACCTACAGTTTAAATATAAGTGGAATACGAACCACTTCAGCTCCGTGACCCGATGTAAATTGGTGATTTTATGATCAACTGTCTGTCTGTAATAACTACCTCTTTAAAATTTTCTGATGATAAATTAACTCCTGTATAAAATGTGTCATTTAAAGATGACTGTATTGTCATTTTGACAGCGATAAAAAAAGGGCAAAGTTTTTTATCACCGATAAAAACGCCTGTTCTTCTTTAGCGTCTACATGTAGTATGCTTACGTCATTTTAATGTCTGCCCTGTCAGTTATTTTAGTATTGTTGATAGTTTATACTGAAACATTACAACATGAGTCGTTTTGGGGAAGTTTCGACTCAACAAATAACAAAAAATATAGAAAAAGCAATCCCGCAATCTACAAAAAATGCTAAAGCGTCAATATGGAGACAATTTATATTCGGTCGTTAATTTATCTTGCCAAAAAACACTCGAGCTTTTCTTTTACGGATAAATTTCTTTTTAACTCAAAATTTTTCCATCAGTAATTTTGCTCGAAAAACTGCTCGTAAAATTACTGATTGGCAAAATTATTTCGTTACAAAAAGAAATTAATCCGATAAAAAAAAGCTCTTGTGTTTTTACTGTTGAGAAAATTAATAATTTTAACAGCTATATGAAAAGTATTTCTATGATTTCTGTTGAATCCGTCTGTAAACAATTATCAAGCAGCAATTTCCACAGACAAATTTCTGATTGAAAACTGATATTAATCTTGCATTTCAAGAATTTTTGTCACCCTTCTCTTACTATTTTTTTCCAAAATCACGTACTCGTTCAAGATATCAATATAAATAGAAATGGATTACACATGAAATAAAACAATCTAGTCAAAATTCAAAAGACCCTTTCAACCAACAATTTTATCCTGAACTGAAAAACATCTATAAAGTCAGAAAAAAGACCCACGATAATTTGATAACTGAAACAAAAAAAGAATAGTATCAAAACAAAATAAAGAATTCAGACAATCTGCATGGCAAGTAGTGTCCGAGCTTTTTAATAAGTCGAATGCTATGAAATCCAGTATAGATAATGGCATAATAGGATACAAGTTTTATAAGACACCATTTTTTCGCACGCGTTGTTTAGAGAACAAGTGCGACAATGTGTCCATATACTATTTTTTCTATTTGACACTTTTTCGTAATTTTTTATTGGAAATAATTGGATTTGATATTAATAAATAATATCAGAAATATCGGGTTGGTAACATTGATAAAATATTCAAATTTTTTTTACATAAATTATTTAAATTTTGAATGCAAATATCAGTAAATCCCTTTTTTTAAAACGACTGATGAAGAAAACTCAATTTGCACCCCTCCTAAATTGAGAGTAATTGCTTAAACGGCTGCTCAAAAGATCTCGTTCAGTTTACGAAAAGGCATTTCACAATTCTGAAGTATCCAATGCCTCACCACACTCCCACTGCAGTCAAAATAACTTTTAAAACAATCAGTCCACTGAACATAATTTTGGAAACCCATTCCAAACCACACCAGCTAATTTAATTATAAACGCCCGAAAAACCAGTCATGTAACAATTAAAGTTTATATTAACTGCACCATCTAAGGCAACAAATAACACCACAACATTCAAAGGTTATTCTTCTTCATTGTTTAATATCTGAAAGTCCCATCTCTCTTGTCTGACGTTCACCTGACAGTTGATGTTACCATTGTTACCAATCTCGAAAAAAATTTAAATGCGTATCGAAATAGAAACCATTTCGATCCGCATTTGGGTTTAATAATGACTTCATTTTAGACTCCAAATAGAAAAACACCTTTGTTAACGATCCATGAGACTTAGCCACTCTCTTCTATAAATTCTACGCAGATGCTTCTAAAAAGATATTGAGCGATATAGTATCCGGTGACAACAACTTCAGTCTTTTTCTGCGTGATGTTACAATTCTCTGTTTCTTTTGCCATATCAGGAACTTGAACTATTTCAGTTACTCAAAACTAAACTGAATCTCTCGTTTTCTAATGGCGTTTTTCAAGATTTACTGCAACATGGTAAAATAGCACTTGTGTATAAAAATAACTGTAGTCAGAGCCTTGAAAATTATACACCAGTCACAGTACCATATCTACTGTTTAAAAAAAAAATCTACAAATACCGCGGTTTTTTTATATTATCAAAAAGTTATTGAATTAATTGAAGCATGAGAATGCCCTTTTGGAATATTTTGTGACCTCAGCAAGGTATTTGACTGTATCAATCATGACATACTACTGGAAAAGTTTAATTGCCATGAAGTTAGAGGTTACCTTCTAGATTGGATTAAATCATTTCTATTCAAACGAACACAGTATGGAGCTATCAACAATCACTTTTCACAGCAAGCTGAAATAGACATTGGTGTTCCTCAGGGGTTCATACTGAGACCAATTCTGTTCTTACTCTATGGTAAGATATAAACTTTCGGTATCTGCATCTTTCACAATGTATGCTGACGATACGTCGTATCTGATAAAATGGACTCCTCATTGCGTGATAAAGGCAATGAGGTCTTAATCTACTTGAATAAATGCTTCTAAGCAAATAATTTGTTTCTCAATACTCAGAAAACTCAATCCCCAAAAAGAATGTAATGAGCTCTCATTCCAATCCAACGAATCGAGTCCATCGATTTCAACTCATTTCGATCTAGGATTTTTCTAGGATTACGAACAGATAAAAATCTCAACTGGAAGGCTCATCTAATTATTCAATCTCAAAGTTGAATTCGATGGCCTTTCAATTCAGAAACTTGTGGCAAGTACTGAATATTGATCAATTGATACAGCTCTACTATGCACAAGTTGAGAGTAGGCTACAATACGGGGTAATTTAGGGTAGAGACCTAGCGAAAGATGTCTTTGTGGCACAGAAACGAATTTTAATTTTTTTTTTCAGTTGAGGAAAGAGATGATAGTCGGACGGAGCCAAATCTGGTGAATAAGGGGTAATTCAAACCCTATATCATGAATTTTTTGCTAGGCACCATGAGATTTGTGTGCAGGGGCGTTGTCCTGCAAAAACAAAATACCTTTGGATAGCTTTCCGCGTCTTTTCTCTTTAATTTTTTCCCGTAGAGTGGTCAGTAATGTCGAATAGTAATCTCCAGTTATTGTTCTATCCTTATCCAAAAAATCAATCATCATTACTCCATGGCAATCCCAAAAAACTGAAGCAAGAACTTTTCCAGCAGATTTGTGGACACGAAACTTCGCCATTCCATCGATTGTTGCTTTGTTTCTGTATCGTAGAAATGTACCCAAGTCTCATCCATAGTAACAATTTGGATTAAGAAGTCTACATCGTTTTCAAATCGAGCACAGATCGAAAGCGATGCTACTACCCTTGCACGCTATTGGTCAACATTCAAACATTTGGGGATCCATTTTGCAGCAATTTTTCTCATGTCCAAATTGACGTGAACTATATGATGAACGCGTTCGTACGAAATATTCAGTGCTTCAGATATCCGTTTTAGCCCAATTCGACGGTCTGTTAAAATCATGTCATGAACTGCATCGATATTTTCGGGAACTGATTGACAGAAACTGGTCTTCCCGATCGGAATTTACCTCTTTTGAAGCTTGCAGTCCAATTTTTCACGGTCGCATACGAATGACATTGATCACCAAGGGTATTAAGCATATCTTCGTAAATCTGCTTACCTCTTAACCCTTTTAAATATAGGTACTTGATGATGGCTCGATACTCCAATTTTTCGATTTTCACAATTTCGGTGGACATATTTTTCTTTTAATTTATTGCGTAACTCTGGTTTACTTTTTTGACGTCAAAATTTACACAGACACTTCTAATAAGTTATTGTTCGTTACTATGGTAACGCATTATTTTGTTTATGCAGGGAACTGGTCTAGGCTAACTAGATATCAATACATCCTCGTATATTTTCAATTTATTGTCTTTATATTATGACTACTGTATTACCCACAGACAGGGTTATGCTCAGTGGGATTGTAATTTAGACATCGAATATAATATTTTTTTTATAAAATAGTCTGAATATTGAATTATCGATTCATTCAATGAAAATATTCATCATTAACCGAATAGGTGATATTCCAGATTGGATAAATTTTGGCCATAATTTCACAGCTTTTAGTAACAATACCATATGACGCTATTCTCTCTAAAGTAATTGGTTTCTTTTGAATCTCATCAGGTACATTCACAATGGGATTTTCGTCAACGTTTCCGTCACTAAATTGGATTTAAGTTGGAACAGAATAATGTACATCGAAGAAAATTCCTTTCACGGACTGCGAAACCTTGAAAAACTGGACCTGAGTCACAATGAAATCCCTGTATTCTACGATCTTCCCAGCATGTCTCCTCTACAAAACCTCAGCTTGTCCTACAATTTTCTTAAAAAACTAGAGATAACTCCCAAAACCTACCCAAATTTGACGGTGTTAGATTTGAGTTTCAACAAACTAGAAAAGTTTGCCATCACATCGGAAATACCCATGAAGAAAATCGATCTTACAAGGAATTTCTTAACAGGCCTAGACAAGTTCAATGTAGGTGAAGTTGAAGAATTGCTATTGGCCTTGAACAAATTCACATTCATGCAGTTCAACTTATTCGAAGGACATTCGGAGATAGGGAGAATATCCTTATATCCCAATACTTGGCACTGTAACTATCTGAGAGCAATGTGGAAACTACTACATGAACATATAATATCTATCACCTTGATGGAGCCAGACGACGACTACAGAATAGCACAGCGAGGCGAAACGTCTGCAATTTGTGTAGACCTGCATGACCTGCATGACCACGCGCAATCTATGATTTTTGTGGGTAAATTGTTTATTTAACACAAACATTGTTGCAACTTTTGTAAATTGTATATATATATTTTTCTCGTGTAAATAAACGTTATTATTATTATTATATATGCCAATAAGGTGGGAAGAATGTATAGAGCTTTTGAACATTTTGGAGAAAAACAACCAGAAATTCATCAAAGACAAGCTAACGTCGTGCGAAGAAGACCACGAGTGCTCTGACGAGGAAATGTGCAGGAACCGGCAATGATTCAATCCGTGCAAAGAGAAAGTTTGTGACTTCACGAGTTTTTGCAAGGCAGAGAATCATACATTCAGGTGCGACTGTCCAAAGAACCAGAATAGGGACCCGAAGGATTTGTATTCAAGGTAAGTTGTGGGCTCATTTAGGTTACCACAAATTCAAAGCGACAGAACAAAAGAACTAAGTATTCTCATAATAGTCCAAGAGCTGAGGAAATAAAAATGCAACAGTTTTATAAAGACTAATATTTTAATAGTAGCCATTTGTTGGATTAACCATCCCGCTTTTTTAAATTGAGCTTCATTAAAATCAACAACTAGATTTTCTGAATTTTAAATCGTCAATTTTCCAAGCAGGCACAAAGTTTAATTGAAAACAACATTTTCCATTATAGTAGGGCAGCTGAGGGACCAAAAATGCAACAGCTTAATAAAGGATGATATTTTAATATTAGGTCATAAATAGGTTGAATTTCAATAGCCTGCCGTCAGTGAGCCAGTTTTTGGAACAACTGGAACGGGGGTAAAAAGTAAGGCAACTAACAAACTTTGCGGACGTAGTCAGTCTGCAAAATATTGGATCAGTGCGCGTCCGCAGAACGCTCAACCCGTCAAAGAATCTGGTTGGTGAAACTGTTTCATAAAATCTAAAAATATTCTTTGTCTTTTCCAATTTTCAAAGGTAGAACAAACAACATGACAGTTAGGGTATGACACGTCTATGATAAGAAAATAGCAGCATTATTAGGGAGTTGAAAAATGAGGCAGGAATGAAAAACATTTTTTAAAGCCAAGGAGGGCAATGGTACTAGCTTAATCATAATTATTCCTTATCGATACATCTTGTTCCTTATTAATTAAAATATGCATGACTTTTGCATCAGCTGTAAACAGCGCAGAAAGGTTATATGTGAAGTGGAGAAAAAAAACATTTTAGGTGCTTATATACCCACATGTTATATGTGCACAACAAGGTCTTCAGAAACGTAATACACTTTTACTTTTCCTCCTCTGATAATTTTTAGTAAAACTATGACAAATTTAATGTTTGGTCCCGCCGGAACTTGCAGAGGCGGAAACGCAAGCACGAAATTTGATGTCAGCGTCCAATCACGATTTCTGAGAAAACGGGTATTACTGTGGATCATTCTTTCACCCTATTGAAAACAATTTAACAGCAAAAACATTTTTTATCAACATTGAACCAATGGTCAGCTTTTTCTTTTATTTCCACGGACTGCTCAATAAGATATGCATAATTATTGTTAGAGGTGTATATCAGTGATGTATCGTCGGCAAATAACTGTGACATGTTTTCATAAAGTTGTAAAAATCATGAACATAAAGGACAAATAAAACCGGACCCATAACCGATCCCTGTGGTGTACCTAGTTTAATAGGTCTCTGCTCTGAAATTTTATTGATGTGAAAAATTTTCTTTACCCGATTGTTCAAGTAATTTTCTATTAGATTTAAAGCAGTGCCTGTAACACCATGCATAGTATAAAAGTTTTTCAAGTAGGCTGTTGGGAGAAATACAGTCGAGGGCCTTTGACAACTCTAATAGTGTGACTCTACACGACAAGACTGATATTTTTGAGATTCCATAAAATAAATAGCAAGATTTTATTTTTTTTTACTTATCATAATATTTTTTTAGGTGTTTGAGTGTTGAGTGTTTCTATGACGACAATTGCCCCATTTCGTTTGATTGCGATTATTAGAGGACCCATTTGTTCAAACGGAAATGCAGAGATGAAACTTCGCTATTAAGCCACTTTGGTGTTATACAATGAAGACGTCCTGGACTCAAACTTGGAAAATATCAATGAATTACTTATTTCCATATCAATTTCATAATAAAATTGAAAACAGTGCTTATCTAAAGCTGAGGATAAATTGGTGAAAAACTCAAGGAACAACATTTGGGAAAAATTCGTAATATATTATCTTCATTTGATAATTTATCAAATGGTATTAATAAATGTACGGTATTTCATGTAGGATAACGACTTTGTGATATTCATAAAATATACTTGAGAAATTAATATAACTGAGATTGAGTGATTCGGATAGAACAGAATTAAAATCAGTGCTATATTGAAAAACCGTATATTTATATATTTCACAATGACAGAAGTTGTTATCATCTGTCTACTAACTGATGTCATGAATATTTTTATACTGAGGATCACATCATTCTCCCCCACTTATTGTTAAAACACACTCATTAAATGAAATTGAATACATGAAAAATACTTATGATCATAACATGACAGGAACAATTGAAGTGGTCAAAACATTCTGTAATCTTTGGACCAAACTCTTTGTGGCCGTGTTGCATTCTCATTCGGTATCGGAATAACTTCTTGACGATCATTCAATCGTGGTGGAACAGTCTGTTAATCTAGCGGAGCTGCTGGAAGTCTGGGTACGTTGAATGATTGGCTGGGTCCAAATGTAACAGTCTTTTTTGGAACAAGAGTTGGTCGTAATTGGTTGACGTGTCTTTTCAATGTTCTCCCAGAGTCTAAAATGACCTAATAATGAAGTCTACCAAGCTTCTTCCTGACTTCTCCGAATTGCCATACATGTCTGTTACGGATGAAAAGTCTAATCTGGATCCTCTCCCCCACTTTATGAAATTATTGCTATTCGGAAATTGGGCACGAAACACTTGCTTAATAATGATAATGGTCAATTGAATTTCAAACTATTTGATTTTATACCAGTAAAAGAATGATTGAGATATTTGGAACGGTCCGGTTTGCGCGAAAAGTTTTTAAGGCGGCCCATTAGACATACGTCGATCATAAAAGTAAATTTGGTATTCCGACTGTACACGCAGAAAAATCCGACAGACTGATTAACCACACTTTGGCAGTCTGAAAATCGTGGTACTTAACAACCCGATCGTAGAACAAATCGCTGCTCCGACTAGTAAGCTATACTCTTACAAAAGTGAACGTGAACAATCAAATGTGGCTGAATATGTCGGGTATTAGTGGATAGATGATACTGAAAATAACGTTACTTTTCACTATAACAGTTTAGCCTATTGAAATTTTTCAGAGTTCTCCATTATTCTGGTAAACAAAACTATCTTTTTCCGGTAAAAATCGTTCTAAGATGCGTCATAGTTCATCATACTCTCCTGGCAAAAACGTAGTCGTATTTATTATTCAGTTACCAGTATTATCAACTAATGTTGATAACGGTAGTTACCGCCCACAGAATAAAAGAATTACCAATGATTTTTTGTTTATAAGGGATAACAGTAATAATAACCACATTCTCAGTGAATCTGAACACGAAAGTAGTAGTACATACAGAACAGAATGGTAAACATGAAGTTATATTTGTTAAATTAATCGTTCAACGTTCAGTTGAGTTGCCGGGCGTCGACGGTTGAGAGAGGGTTCGTACACCTATGAAGATTCATTAAAGTTTTATTTTTCTAGGAGCTAACATCTGAGTCGGGAGATCTGAGTATATTATTATCGTGAGTGAGCAGTGAAATTTATTACTACTCTTGAAGGTGAGTTTCAAGTCAACAGAATTTCTGAATATGGATTCTATAATTCTATACGGTTTTGACATTTCAGAGAACGCATTCAAATACAATTTGTTTTAGCCGCTTCTCTGTTACGTTCAATGGACCGAAGTCATTAATTGAACATCATGGGCTCATACATACTGTTTATTCTTGGGGATGTTTGTGGACTGTATCTGAGGGATGCATAGGTGGAAACTGCCCCGTGGATTTATTTTGAACGGTAGAAAAAAGAGGAATCGAGACTGTGTTTTCCTTACCTTCGGTTCCTGGAGTCATAAGGGCATGAGCTCAGCAATAATGGTCTCCGCAGGATACCGGTTTTCTATTCTTCACAGCCGACAGTTTTCTTTTTAATATTGCGACACACTTTCTTGCGTTTTGAGAGGGTTTTTTGAGCACCTTCGACCACAGAGTTCGATCGAGAGAGACCTTTTTTGCACTGATTGGCGAGAAGCGCGCGCACCTCGAGCTTCGAGGAACACACAGTCGGGTTCGCGAACATTTTAAAGGTAAATAGAGGAAATCTCAGACAAACACAATAATAATATTTATTTACAATTCATACATTACACGAAAGTGAGGTGAAGTCGGAACATAACCGCCCACCTAAAATGTTATGACATTTTATGAAAGATCGGCAAGAGGTAAAGGACAAATATTTACCACCGACCGTTTCAGGAAACCCTAAGAAGTTTTTATGGTAACAACTCGCACGACCCCATCGGGTCCAGGATGTATTTCCGTCACTCGGCCAAGTTGCCATCGTGAGGGAGGTAGAGAGTCGTGTTTGATGAGAACCATCGTACCTATCTCGAGAGTTGCAGAGGGTTCAGTCCACTTGCCTCGCTGAAATAAGGTATGCAGGTACTCCTTACTCCACCGAGACCAGATATCTTGGACAAAACGCTGAACCATCTGCCACCGGCTAATTCTGTAGACGTTTAATGGCATTAAATTATCATCGGGGGGTGAATTTAACGGTTCCAGTGTCGAAAAATGACCTGGAGTTAGGGCGGAGAGATCATTCCGATCGGAGCTGGCAGGACAGATCGGTCTAGAATTCAAAACCGCCCAACCTGTACACGGAGAGTATTGAACTCTTCATGAGTTAATGTTTGAGCACCAATTACCCCTGAGAGATGAGATTTAACGAATTTTATTCCTGACTACCACAATGCTCCAAAATGGTGACTTGAGGGGGGAATAAACTCCTATTCGATGAGCTCATGCTGAGCTGCATCCGGCATTTCTTTAAGGATCCGGGAAGCTCCAACGAAATTAGTTGCATTGTCACTGAGTATTTTTGTGACCCTTCCATGGCGGGAGATGAAATGCCTTAATGCTGCGAGGAAAGTGTCGGTGGAAAGATCGGTAGCTAGTTCCAAATGGAGTGCTTTGGTGGCGAAGCAAACAAAAAGACATTTATACGATTTATGACTTTTAGATCCAAGGTATCTACCAAGAGAAATATTATAAGGGCCCCCAAAATTGATGCCAACAATGGAAAATGCTTTCACCTGAGAGACCCGTATAGCGGGAAGATTGCCCATTGGAGGCTGAGCACTAATGGGGTTTTGTTTCCAGCAAACTAGACATTTAGAAATAATTCTGCGAATGACTCGTTTAGCAGAAAGGATCCAATACTTTTGGTGCAGATACTGACGATGTGTATTCTCTATGATTAATACTGTCATTCTATGGTGACACGGCAATAAAAGGGGATGACGTTTATCATACGACAGTTGAGACTGCACCAGACGGCCACGCACCTTCAGAAGACCCTTTTCATCAAGAAAAAGATTTAATTGGCGTAAGACTTTACATAGGAGTTTTCCGCTGGAAAGAGACGAAATTTCGTGATCGAATGCGGAACCTTGAACGTGTTTAATAAGTGAGAGGGAAGCGTGGTGAAGTTCATCATTATTGAGGTATGACGACCCTCGTTGAGAACGAGTAATGCGACAGTTTCCAATGAACCGCCTCACATAACCAAATATTCTTTGGATCTTCATAAAGGAGGAGTTCGTCGAGGAAATGAACCTTCACTTGCGTGACAAGAACGACCCTTTTCTCTTCAGTGAAGCAGTTCCTGTCGATTTCGATGGGATCGGAATGAGAAGGCTAGGTAATGGGGGGTCCTAGAAGCCAAGAAGGCCCCAAACACCATTGGGAATAGTTTACGAGCTGAGAGGGATAAGCGCCTTGAAATGCGCAATCGGCAGGATTATGTTCGGAAGGAACATAGTGCCAACGGTCGAGAGCTAAGTTTTCCTGAATACGACTGACGCGATTGCTCACGAAAGTCTTCCATTTATGGGGAGATGACCGAATCCAATAGAGAGTGGATGAGTCTGACCAAGCAAACATGTCATCAACTAACATGTGCTTGCGGAATATGGGAAGGATAAATGCAAAAAGTTCAGAGAGTAGAGTTGCTGCGCACAATTCCAGCCTGGGTATAGATATAGTTTCACATGAAATCACCTTCGATTTTGCACATATCAGTTGAACACGGTAGCCATCGATACTCATATATCTGCAATATACTACCGCCGAGTAACTCTGTTCACTGGCATCAGCGAACCCATGAAAGACACAGGACGTCACTTGAAAATGGTGGAATAAATGCCGAGGGACCTTAATGTCAGAGATAGAAGGAAGTTCAGACCTGAAGCGGGCCCAAGAGGCCACAACATCAGCTGAAGGAGAGTCATCCCAGCCAATTCCAAGAGTCCAAAGGTGTTGAATGAGTTTTTTAGCAAATAATGTGAGGGGACTGAGGAACCCAAGGGGGTCGAAAATACGAGCAAGTTTAGAGAGAATGTTTCGTTTGGTACAAAGCAGATTTTGGGGAGATATGCTAAAGGTAAAAACATCAAGAGAAGAATTCCATTGTAAACCCAAGACTTTAATAGGAGTACAGTTATCAAAATCGAGAGAAGTGGACTTTGTGGGTTTCTCTGGTAAGAGCAATGCTGAATGATTACTATTCCATTTATGGAGCTCGAATCCTCCCTTGCTAAGGAGTGAAATCAGTTGTGACTTCAGAGCTTGAGCTTCTTCGAAGGATTTGCAACTAGTTACAATATCGTCCACATAGGATGAGGTTTGTATGGCTGTGGCAGCTAATGGAAAGTTTTTCCCCTATTTCTCAGCAAGATGGAGCAGAGTTCTGATGGCAAGAAAATGAGACGAACTAATACCATAAGCCACTGTGTTTAGGACGAAGTCTTGGACCGGTTGATCTGAGGTGAATCGCCACAGAATCCTCTGAAATTTTCGGTAGAATTTGGCGGTACATTTGACGAATATCAACGATCAAAGAGAAAGAATGCATTCTGAAATTAGGCAAGAGTGTCACTCTGTAATTTGGGACCTATCAGTAAGGTGTCATTGAGAGATGTGCCATTCGAAGTTTTAGCGGAAGCATCAAAGACCACCCTGAGTTTGGTACTGGCACTTTCCGGACGAATTATACAATGATGAGGAATGAAAAAACTATCAGAGGTAGCCTCAGGATTTTGGATGAGTGACATGTGCTGTTGAGCGAGGTAATCTCGCATGAAATCACAATATTGTTGATTCAATCGAGGATCCTTCCTTAACCGGCATTCTAGCGAGAAAAAACGACGTAGGGCAACTTCACGTGAATTGTGAAATATCGGTTCGAAAGAACGAAAAGGAAGTGAAACAATAAACCTGCCTGATGGAGTGCGAGAAACAGAGGAGGTTAATAATTTTTCACAGAGGTCATCTTCAGGAGTTGTTTTGCATATTCGGGGAACCTCTTCAATCTTCCAGAAGCGTTTGAAAGAGGTTTGCAGGGGGGATCACACGAACACTGTAATGAGTTCACTGAGATTGCGCTAGGCCTGCAAGAAACTGTGCCCATGAGTATCCATCCGAACACGGTATGAAAAGCACTGGGTTCATGTTCATTTCCAGGGAGTTGACCGGAGTCAAATATAAGAGGAACTATATCAGCTCCTAATAAAATATCAATTTCACGGTAAATGTGAAAATGGGGGTCGGCAAGTTGCAAATTCGTAATGTGGGACCAAGACCGGAGATCAATGTCATGATTGGGTATACTATTACATACTTTGGGCATGACGATGGCTCTCAGAGTGAGAACAGGATTGGGGCTATTGTTAGGTCGGATTTGAAGGGGGACTGTCTTAGAAGCAGATGAATTCATATCACTAATGCCTTGTATAGACAAAGATATATTTTTTCTGCGGATATTTAATCCAAGACGGCTGCAACATTTTTTACTGATAATGCTTATTTGAGAACCGGTATCAAGCAATGCACGAACTGTCTGATAGGAACCACTGGCATCAAGAACTTCAATTATTGCTGTTGATAATAAAATTGTCTTTATTGGGGTCAGCGATGGCGAAAGGACTTCAGAAGTCATTTCAATTCGATTGGTATAAGAAGAGACAGGAGGCTGATCAGTTTTCGAAGAGGTGGCAGCTGCAAAAGAGTGTAATGCATGTAGGGTTATCGCTGAGAGACCGGGGAGCAATATGAGTAGCAGCAATATCTCTCGCTGAAACTTGCATTGGAAGTTGAGAGTGTTGATTAGAGTGGCCAGGAACGTCGTTAAAATGTAATAGAGTATGGTGAGACTGTCCACACTTTAAACAAAGTGACTTCGAAGAACATTCCCGAATCATATGTCTGGAACCCAGACAATTTACGCACCACTTTTGAGTTTTGACCATGTTATACCTATCATGATCGGAATGACATACCGAACAGAGGGTTTGTTCACTTGAGTATGAAAAGATCGGCGGGGAGAAAAATTCGAGTAAGAGTGCTGGGGAGGTGACCTTGAAGGTTCAAAAGACTTCAAAGGCCTGTTTTGAGTACAGTCAGCAGCTCTATCCAGAGCAGAACATTGCTGCATGACAAACTCTTGAAGAGAATCGAATGTGGGAATGTCATTGGAACCATCGTGAATTTCAAAACGAGAGACTGTATTAGAGTCCAACCGTCTCAAGAGCATATTAAAAAGCAGAAAACTCCATTGATAAGTTGGAAATATCAAGTTTTTCAAGGCTGCAACATTTTCCGAAAAGGTGTCAAGTAATTTTCGTAGATTTTGAGAAGTTACCTGATTTTCAGGAATTTTTGCAGCATTTTCCAATTCAAGATAATGAGCAGTGGCTAAGAGTCTTTGGTTATCAAAGCGTTTCACCAGAGAGTCATAAGCAACTATATAATTTGCGTCGGTAACTGGATTGCATTTCACGAGAGCTAGTGGTGAACCAGATAAAGACGATATGAGATAATTAAATTTTTCAATTTTTGTCAGAGACTGATTTTCATGTACTAAACTACTGAACATATCATGAAAGGTTTTCCAATGTTTTAAATTGCCATCAAACTTTAAGAGTTCAATTTTTGGGAGTTTCACATGACTAGTGATTTGTGTGCTAGAGAGAGTTGAATCGTTCGGCAAATCAAATAATTGAGAGTAAATAGATTTGGCGGAATAATAATATTGGTAGAACGAGCGAGACAAAGTTTTAAATTCGTCGTTATCATACATATCTGCAGCAATGAGAAGAGGGACGAGTGTGGAATTTTGATTTTCGAATTCTTCATAAATATCATCCAAATGACTATAGCGCGCTTTGAATGGGGCATGAGTATCAGAGAAGTTTTTGCCGCAGTAGCAATTGTTGCCAAATCACTCATTCGATCAATGCATATTTGTTGCATAGCTTTGCATTGTTTTATTTTATTCGCCGCCATCATTAATTGAAACTGTGGCCCAATCAAATATTTAAGAGCTGATTCAAAAAAGAGGATAAGAAATTTTCACTAAAAATATTAAATCCGTTGCATCTAATAATTATTTGAAATCGTAGTCAACTCCAATATTCGAGAGCTAATTAAAATGATAGTATGAGACATTTTCAATTAAAAATATTAAATCTGTTGGATCTTATGAGTTACCCTGTACTTGTAACGCTTCATGAAGTACTCTCAAATTCCACAAAAAAAAAATGAAAACAAGTTTTATTTTCCAAAGTGAATACTTTTATTTTATTTATTTTTATTTGTTTGGACAAACAAAAAACAGAGAATCAAATGCACCAACTATTCGAGTAAATTGATCATCATTCTGTCAGAAAATATGAAAATTCTAATGATAATTTTTATAAGCCAGTAGGCAATAATTTGAGAAATTGGTGTTTAATGCGTATAAATTCAGTTTTATTATTTATCAGATCGACGAGAAATTCAAAACTAACCCGTCCGACCAGCTGATAAGAATTTCTGATTTTATGTCGAGTGAAAAGAGTCCGCATATATAATTTTATTGAAAATAGAAAAAGAAATGCAATTTAGTAATAATGAGTAGGTACGAGAATACGATTTCTTTGAGCAAGTAATGTAAATTAAATACAAAACAAAGGAGATACGTAATTAAAAAATCGTAGCAACTTGTGTTTGTCCGAGTTTCAAACGAAATAAATCCAAACCGATAATTTACAGCTATGAAAAGTCGAAAAATCGGCTCGTAAGGACCATTTTTAATCTTGGGGATGTTTGTGGACTGTATTTGAGGGATGTATAGGTGAAAACTGCCCCGTGGATTTATTTTGAATGGTAGAAAAAAGAGGAATCGAGACTGTGTTTTCCTTACCTTCGGTTCCTGGAGTCATAAGGGCATGAGCTCAGCAATAATGGTCTCCGCAGGATACCGGTTTTCTATTCTTCACAGCTGACAGTTTTCTTTTCAATATTGCGACACACTTTCTTGCGTTTTGAGAGGGTTTTTGAGCACCTTCGACTACAGAGTTCGATCGAGAGAGACTTTTTTCGCACTGATTGGCGAGAAGGGCATGCACCTCGAGCTTCGAGGAACATACAGTCGGGTTCGCGAACATTTTGAAGGGAAATAGAAGAAATCTCAGACAAACACAATAATAATATTTATTTACAATTCATACATTACAAGAAAGTGAGGTGAAGACGGAACACATACGCTGAACAAGATTTCAGCGAGTGCCTGCATAGATGATTGTTGAAGAAAATTTAGATGATGCAATCATTACTAAACGTGAATTAGATCTGAATATACTTCCATGAGTAGAACAATAAGAAAAAGCGAGAAAAAAGTTTGATAAAAGTCTTGAATCTACAAATTTGGTTTCCTGTTTCAGTATACCGGTCATCATGATGGTGGAAGAGAGGGGGTCGATATGTTCCCACTAAATCATCGAAGAATAAACAACCTGATTTGGAAAAACAAATCAACAGAATTACGAAGACAGTTGGAATTCATTCGCTTCCTTTACTTGAAGGTATGTAACTAGTTTACTTTTCTCATCATTGAGACGAATAATATTTCTTGAATGAAAGAACTAAACAATTCAGTGAAACGACCTTTTCACATCACCAGGAGTCGTAGTATATTATATGATGACGTTGTTTTTACTGCTCCTGTAATGGTATTCATTCCGCGTCTTTCTCAAATTATCACGGGTCGTGCTATATGATAAGATTGTTATTTGTACTGTTCCTGTCGTGGTACTGATTTTGTGAAGAAAAGAAATAACTAAAATCAGAGAAAATTATCAGGTATTATATTGGTAGGAGATTGAGCATACTTTCTCTCCGACTATACCAGAAAATGATAAATAATATAGTTCATACACAGGAATAAACGCAAAGTACAAACAACAATATTCATATTGAAAAAGAAACAGACACTATTCAGGAATAATTCACAAATTTTGATAAATCAGACAAACACAGAATCACATAGATTTATTAATTCAACTCAGAGTCTTTTTTTATTTCATAAAGATAATATTCAATTAATGATGATAGAATTTTTTATATTTATCGAAAGTAATGAAAGCCAAATCAAATACCTGATGTATTTTTTTATTCGTCATATTTATAAGATCAGAGCGACTGTATTTATTTCAAATGAAAATGACACGTATACTTTTTTGACTTTACATTCAATTCAGATTATTATTATTTGATATCTCAAAAACTGTACCCCTGTATTAGAACATCTATCAAATAGATATTCATGTAGCTGCTGATACGAACCATGAACAACGATGAATTTTTCAGAAAAACAAGAGACGAATTCGAACTAAAGACAAATGGAGTCGTGAAAGCATTCCTTCAATAAAGAAAAATGGTTTCAATCCGTCATAAAAAGTCAACAATATTAAAAATTACAGGAGAGGAACGTTATACGATCGTTACACTCATTACAGTAATAATAGAAAAAATATGATGAACTCATAATGATGGACTCATGAAAAAATTCAGATAAGATCAGATGGGTAAGTACGCCTTTCAATAAATAACAAATAATTTTATGGTCAATAATTATCGAAAATTTCAATGAAAACTTTCCTTTCAGACTGTACCTGATCTGAAACAGAACGTGGAGTGTTTCTTTAAGATATGACCATTTCTTTATTTTCTGATCCTTATACGTTTATGGACAACAAATTGGATATTCATTCAGTCTAATAACCTTCTAGATAGATCACTACTAAACTATCTCCAAGCGAACAGGAAGATATAGCGTGGTTGACTCCAGCCTCCAGAGAAAAGCCCAATCAAGATATAATTGAAAGCCTTCCTGCGTTTGAACATCAGCTAAATTAACATAGTTTGGTAAGAAGCTATGTCAATCCATTTTTGGTCAAAGTCTTAACCTTTTTTTAGTTTGAATAATAACACCAGAAGATGTTAGGAGCAAGATGTAACAACATGTAAGAGTCTCTACCTGAACAGACTTTTGAAGAGAAATGAGCTGTTAGATATTTTGATATTTTGATATTTTGAAGTCTACCAAAAAAATTTGAAATGTAAGGTTTTTTCAAAAAAACTCCTAGTTTCTACATTTTTTTCCTAATTTTTTGACCATATTATCATCCAGATATATTCGATTCAATTCCTATAGGGGAAGTTGGGGGAATGGCGGCCACCGGGGTAATACCGGCCATCTATTATTTTCACATAGGTTGCTAGTTTGTTCAAAAATTCAAGTTCTGCCATCTAGTGGTGCACAACTGAACCTGCAGAAAAGATTTGCAGACAGCCGTAGTGACGGTTTGTCATTTATCGACATATTCATATTTTGTGACTAGTTCTAAGAAGAATTCCCGGTGTGGACAAAGGTAAATAAAATACTTTAGTTTGGTTTGAAATAATTGTTAAACCATTATCATTCACTAACGTGGTCATATTAAACTCTGAATACTTCAAACAGCTTCTCTCGATTGAATGGAATAAACTATTTAAATTTTTGTCTGTTATAAAATTTTGGGGTAATGACAGCCGGCCGCGATTACCCCATAAGATCATTTATGATGTTATTGTTTCGGATGCCAAGAAGTTACATGAAAAACCAATAAAGCAGCATGGTCTGCTGATCAAATCAAAAATGCTCTTGCAGCTGTAGAAAGTGGAAGACCACTGAGACAAGTAGCCCGGTGTTTCGGAATTCCTAGAACTACTTTGCAAGCAAGAATAAAAAATAAAAAGGAGGAAGGTCCATCCTTGGGACGTAATGCAATCTTCAATAAACAGGATGAAGAAATTCTTGCTTTGCGTATTATTGAGTTATGCAAATAATTTCATGGAGTCAGCCGGTCAGAAATACAAAAATGTGCCTTCGAGTATGCTGAAAAAAACAATAAAAAACACCCTTTCAACCGAGATTCTCAAAGTACAGGTGAAGACTGGCTGAGAGGATTCAATAGACGAAACACCACCATTACACTGAGAAAGCCCGAGGCTACCAGCATTAATAGAATTTCCGCCTTTAACAGGAAAGAGGTGTCACTCTTTTATACAAATTTGGAAAAAGTCCAAGAAAAATTCAATTTCAATCCAACTAGGATTTTCAACATGGATGAAACGGGAGTTTCTACAGTACAGGTGCCAACCAAAATCTTAGCCCAAAAAGGGCAAAAACAAGTTGGTTTTGTCACCAGTTGGGAATGAGGCAAAAATATTACAGTAATTTGTGCCTTCAGTGCTTCGGGTATCTACGTACCACCCATGTTTATCTTCAACAGAAAAAGGAATAATTTGCAACTACAAAAAGGAGGCCCACCAGGATCTGTCTTCTTCTGTTCTGATAAAGGTTGGATTACTGAAATCCTGTTCTTAGATTGGCCTCAGCATTTCCAAAAATTCGTGAAATCATCTACAGCAGACCCTGTCCTCTTGGTTATGGACAACCATGTTACACATTGCACATTACAAGCTTACAATTTTTGCAAGGCGAATGGAATAGTGCTGTTGACAATTCCTCCACACACTTCGCATCGTCTACAACCTTTGGACGTCACATTTTACTCGCCATTGAAGACAGCTTATAACACTGAATGCAATAGGTATTTGAAAAGTCACCCATTTAAAAAAATAACTCCTTTTGAGATAGCAGAGCTATTTAATAATGCATATGGAAGAGTTGCAAGTCCCGAAAAGGCTATAAAGGGATTCAAAGTGACGGGAATCTTTCCCTTGAATCCTGATAACTTCACAGAAGAGGACTTTGCTGCTTCAGAGCTACAAATTATCAATTCGGTAACACCCGAAGTTGCTTTGCCAGATCCAGATATCAGGGTACAAGGCAACAGAACCCCAGATCCGGTAGCTGCCCCTATCAATGTCTCCTTCGAGGAATTCTACCTCTGCCAGGACCATCAAGACCAAACACAGCTCCAAAGAGAAAAGCCAAAAAACAACACTCAGAAATAATAACAGATACCCTTAACAAAACTACTTTAGAAGATAAAGAAAATCAAAAAAGAAAAAATGCGAATGGTGGAGGAGAAGAAATTGAAGAAAACATTTTTCGCTGAATCTGAGAATCAAGAAAATAATGAGAAGAAATTGCAGTTCATCTTCAGGAGATTTCAGTGCCGATGACGATAAAAATGAAAGGGAAACTAATGAAGACATATGTTTGGTGTGTGGAGAATTTGGCAAAAATGGAGAGATGTGGTTGAGGTGTATCAAGTGTTTAAGTTGGGCACACAAAGCCTGCACAGACTGAAAAAGTTCAGTTTATTTGCGATTATCGTTCATACTAACTTCCATAAGGGGTAATCACGGCCACGGCTGTGATTACCCCACATGCATGGGGTAATGACGGCTAAGCATTCCTTTTTATTTTATTCCATGAGAAATTGTAAATTTCGTTATATTGGTGTTTAATTAATAAATACATGTTCCTTCACATCCTGCCTAATTATTCATTCTAAATCAGAAGGTGAATATATTTTTTACTAGAGTAAATTGGGATATGGCTTAGGGGGCCGCCATTCCCCCAACTCCCCCTATGTTGGATTTTTATTTTAAGACTGTTCCAGATATACAGCCCAATTTGCTCTATAAATGAAACAAATAAGAATCGTTGAAATTAGCTATGCAATCGATGCCAATACTGATTGTGCACAAGCAATCTTTTGTTTTCGAGGAAGATGATATTTGAACTGGACAAACATGTTATTTTGTAGATAAGCTGTTCTGTAAATTATGATTCCATTTATATTATTGTTATTATTATTTTCCTACCTATATGAGACAAGTTCGAGTACATTTTTTACAAATACTTGTGTTCTGTATATTCTGATTGTTATTGAATAAAGGATAAATAACTGTTGGTATTTTTTTACGTTGTTTAACCCATAATATTAAAACCCAGTTTAGTATACAATACCATATCGAAATGTACCATTTGCTATTCTCCATATTAGTTTTGGTCTCGTTTCAAACCACGAGTATGGCAATAATGATTACGAATTTTGAGGGGAAAAACATAAATTTTGTCATACTTGTGGTTTGAAATAAGACTAAAACTAATTTGAAAAATAGCAAATGGTACATTTTGATATGGTATTTCATTCCGAACTGGGTTATAATATCATGGGCGAGAGTGTGGTAAACTGTTCCATAATCAGTTTCCTAGCTAGTCGTGGTAAAAAATAATCTACAGGTATACTAACAGATGTAAGAAACATATACCGCGAACATTAGTAAAAAATTCTCTGTTCAAATCTAACAGTTGAGTAGGTGGGGATGCCTGTTCCAGATTCACTAATTAATTATAGTATAAAATAATCAGCGGGTGGTTATTCGATATTACGTAGTCGTGGTGAATATCACCACGATGCTCAGTTGATCGATTTTTGTTTGTTTTTTGCGATCAATATCACTGCATTACCTAGCAATACTTTCTCAGGGTTGTCTCAACGTTCTCGAAGAGTACATGTCGCTACGATCAAAGTATATATATATATATATATATATATATATATATATATATATATATATATATAGATATTCTAAACGTTTTTCGTGGTTAGATCATTGACGATTCTAGTAATTTCTACCTTTCTTTTCTCTGCTTGAACGATTTCCCCACCATCCAATCTAGTGTCGGAAGCGCTAGGCAACACTGTCGCAAGTGTCATTAACTTTTATAGTCCCGACGATCAGATTGCTTAAAAATGATTGAAAAATGATAAATTGTTAACGCAATGGCTCGAACCAATTTACTTGAGCCGGAGAGAGATCGACCTTCACCCATCTGATAACTGGATGAAACAAATTTTCTATGGAGTTTCATACGCCTAAAATGACATGCATATCAAAATGTGCTCATGACTATGTTTAATTGAAATTATAATAATGGTAAAGGAAAGGTTTACAGGACTGTTTCTCGAAACTAAAAAAAGTTATGTTACCTACGTAGTTGTATCTCCTGAACACGAATTCGAAAGAATATCGTGGTGGTCTCTAATACTTTTCGAGTTATGACCTTTTGAATCTTGATAATCGACCATTTTCAAAGAAGATTTTTTCAGTAAAAAATCGCACAAAATGACACCTCAATTACGTCAACACTGTTTTCATACCCTGATCAACTTATATTTCATAAATACAGATCAAAACCAAAAGCTTTACAATTAAAATTAACCATCTTATATTTCTATACTTAATCTCACTTTTCATAGGCGTTCATTCTAGTTTGTCGTCTCGAGCTCTACTTCCTTGCTTTAATCGGGAAATGAAGACACATAGTAAGTCACAATCTTCAGCTTCTTTTGATAATCAAATAACCTGATATAACTAGCCCACAACAAAATGTTTTTTTGTGCATTAACTTTTATCCTATCGATTTTCCAAATTATTCATCTAATAATTCCGACTTTTTTCACCATAACTTTAACATTCAATTCAATTAACATGACACATATTATACAGAGTTAGTCAGATGTATGGACCCCCTATTTTTCTCAGTTAGTATGAGAGTTATTGAAAAACAGTTCACATGAAATTTGAAAGGTATTTTGCAATGCACATTTCTATAGATTCAAATATTTTTCAGATGTGCTATTTGTTGGAGGATTCCCGTCATCGGCATTTTTTTAAATGGTACTATTATTACCCCTCTCTCGCGAGACTTACCACAATCGAAGACTCCACGAGTGAGGGTAATACCTTTTGTTTAAGAAACCAAAAAAAAACTACGTTTAACACAATTTTTACCACGCTAGCTTTCAAACAGTGGAGATGGGAGTGGGTCTTTGATGCAGGGTGGCGGTGCGTTCAGGATGATCAGTAAAACTTACAAGTAGGGGGTAATATGATTTTAATGCCTTTTGTTTAGTTTGCACACTCGTCGCCAAAGTGGAACATCTTGGCTGATAGCCCTATAAGCCTAGAGCCAATTGAGGATGATAGTTGAAACGACTTGAACCACCGACCTATGAACGTTGACAGCGTTGTCTGTCACTGTCACGTCACTATTGAATGGACTTTGACTATTACAACTGACTAATAAGAAATAATAAATTGCAAAAGGATAATTCACCTTGTTTTATTTTACAATTTGCTATGCGAGAAGGTTTTAATTACTGGAAATCGACTGCCAGAGGCGACTCAGCCCCTATGCCTACCGAATATTGTATACACTGAATATAAAAGGGGATGGCTAGTTTCAATTAAAAACCGTAAATACCGGGAGTATGCATACCCGAGGTTCACAGCGGTTATGATGTTTTATAAGCAGGTAGGTAAGCACTGACTACAAGAGTACAAGTAAGCATATGAAATGACTATGTGATTATATCTGACCGATAGTTTCTGTTTGTAGAGTGGTCCTCGAATGATACTTCTGGTAGCAGGCTTCTTCGCTGAATAGGTGAAGCGCATGCAAAAATGGCATAAAGGTTACCTTGTCACTGAAGTTCGATTACCAGGTTGGTGGCCTCGGGAAGAGGTGTATGTTCTACCTTCTCTATACGTTTTACGAAAGCTGATCGCTACTGGATGACTACTTGCAACATTCATGCACTTTACCATGCGAAAGCGAATAGCGGGTACTCAACAATTAGCTACTATTTGGATACAACTTCGGCGTATAGGTACAGAAACCAAAAAAAAAAGCCTAAAATAGCAAAATAATAGCATGTCACTAATGAAATCCTGGAGATGGTTCTGCATAGAGGAAAACCAATGACAGTGAAGGTTAGTATCAATTGACGTACCTTGGATGGCATATGGCCTTGCAAGAGTTCTGGGCAGTCCTCAGATCAAGTTAAGAATCTGGTCGAATTCAAATATTTGATCCAACTAATGTTGCCACCGGTTCATTCTCATGAATAGAGCCAGGTGAAACTATTTTAATTTGGTGATTCTTTATTAAATTTGCCTAAAGCAAGAGCTACCTCACCTCCCTGATCAGAAAAGGAAAGGAAAAAAGCACCTTTTTTTGAATCTCAGTCCTGCCTCCTAAAGTTTACTTACTTTTCAGTCATACATCACTAGTCAATTGCGACATCTGTCACTACTGACATCTGTCAAGGCTGACATTTGTTATTTGTAAGCAAAGCTATTTATCAAACTATTTCTCAAAAATTTCCATCAATCATTATTTTCATTCCCTGCATCCAGGTACTTATATCTTTTATTCATATCACACTGAGACTTTCATAATAATTATACCATGCCATTACTTTTGATTGAGTCTCTTAGGTTATGTTCTGTTTGTTTATATTTCATATTTATTTTTCAGATAGCATGAGATTATTAAGAGGTTTATTCACTGCCAAAAGCAGATACTGAACCAGTACACCACCCATAAGAAATTCACGACAACTTCTTCAAGAGGTAAGAATTACTAACAATGAAAGAGTTCGAAATATTGATAACAGGTTTTGTTTCAGATTCCAACGTTCTTGCCAGTTAATTTAATGATGGTATTTTTCTAAGTAGTGTGCATTATTTTGCGAAGCAATAAATAAATACAGTGCATTTTGTATCCTTTTAATTGTGTTTTGAATAAATCAAGGTAGGTGGAAATCAACCCGTAACACTATATGCAATGTTTGGTATCGCTAGATAGCTTGCTATTTTCTCAATTCAGTAGAACTACCATTATTTCAACTCTTTCGATAGCTACGGTGTGTTTCGTATTTTTGTGTCCACCACTGTAATTCACTTATACCTATTGCTTAATTTGTTCAAAAATTTTCTCAATTAGGAAACGTAACCAGTTGGATATTTTATGCGTTATGGCAATTTGATTCAGACAGTAGGTATGTGCAAGTTTCTCACATGCTTATTATTCAATTTTTCAATTTTTTCAATTCAAGTTATTTTTCTATTCGAAAATACCAATAGAAAATTATGTTCCAGAATAATTGTAGTGTCCTAAGACTGAATTTTTTCTGAAGGAAATATAATTATTTGTTTCAATAGAAAATATTACTATTTTTTTAATAAAAAAACGGTTACCGGACAACATATGTAGATCAGCTATTTCATTAACTTATTTATTAGTCCTGAGAACAAATTTTTGAATCGAACCCATGAGCTGAGATGAAGAATGTAACGTCTCGAATGGCTGAGTCATTTTGAAAATATTCCATAACCATCACTTATTTTATGAGGCGATTGATAATTGTAAACAACTGTCAATGTAACACAAAAAATGTTTTTTCATAAAAACTTACCTACGCCACTGTCTGAATCGAATTGTCATATCGCCTAAAATATCCACCTGGCTACATTCCCTAATTGAGGAATGTTTTTACTAAATTAAGCAATAGGTAAGTGAATTACAGACGTGGACACAAAAATACGAAACACACTGTACCTATCGAGAGAGATGAAATAATATTAGAATGGGAAAAGAACAAGCTATCTAGTGATACCAGATGGTGTCACTTCTGCAATAATAGCACAGCTAAAAAATATTTGAATTCTGAGATAGGTGCATAGTAAAATACCCTTCAACTTTCGTTCGAACTTTTTCCGATAACTCTCATATTAACTGGAAAAAATTGGCGTGTTCATACATTTGACTAACTCTGTAAATGCAATAAATACTCCTACGCTTGAAATTTGTTTCCTGTTTTTGGATAATAATCTTTCATATTTCCGATGGAAATATCCATGACAAAGTGACCATGCACAGCACGTATTTTTTGTCATTATCGCAATTTATCCCGGCTTCAAATATAGTGATCAAGTGGCGAATCGTTCCTTTTCATCAGTGCTTGTTCGTGATTTGAGAAGTCCAGTGTTTTCAACTCCAAGTTCCATAACTCCAATCAGGTTTGACAACAATGTTGAAGTTTGAAATAATATGGCCCATTGGGTGGTTTTTGAAAAGTTCATGCACAACAAAAAATAGTCGTTTGTATCACAAGACAGGAAACTGTAATTCTGCAAGTGAAAGTAGTATTTTGAGGCAGATGCTTAAGGCCGATATTTTCAATTAAAGGCACTTGCAGACAGTTTTTCGAGTCAAATTTCTAGAGGAAGCAGTGTAGAATTTGAACAACACAAATTTACCTGATATCAATTCAAACATCGAGTGTTATTCGGTAGGACAATAATTTAATGAATATGAAATTCAGAAACATATCAATTCAAACTTTATTCATGAAACATTAAAATAATTCAAACGCCAAAATGTGATATTATTCCTTTTGGAGTCCTTTCGGTTCATTTTCGTCATATAATCTGGCCAATACTTCAGATTTATCACAAGCTGATGCACTATATTTTCTCTTTTCGGGTTGTGCTTGTAGGATTTAACGTTTAAAATTACGTGCAGCTCGTGCTGAATTAAACTGAACGTCGGTGAAAGGGTTAAATAATAATAATAATAATAATAATAATAATAATAATAATAATAAATTTATTATTTACCATAGATGAGTGTGTTACATAGTAGCATAGGGAGGATGGTATATAATGGGAGAACTGTTAGGCCAAGCGGCCGATTCTTCCACAATTTCCTTACAGTACAGAGACCTTAATGATTAAAAAGAAAAGGAAAGAAAATAAAAATCAAAATTTACAATATTACAAGAATGGCAAATAAAAACGAAAATCTGGTGGATTTTTTCCTTTCGAAACAGTAAGTATATTGTAAACTAGAACTATTAACTTATGTATATATACGAAAATAATATGTCATATCAGTCATTGTCGAGAGAACAGGAATCGTTTGTACCAACTTTTGAATGCCTCATATGATAAGGAGAATCTTGGAAAGTCCAATATATCGCCGAAGAGTGTGATATTATAAGAAAAAGAGCGTTTGAATGATTGTTTCTTATGCTTGGGAATCGTGAGCATATTTCTTCGCCTCAAATTCAGATTATGTACGTCAGTTCTAAATGTAATTCTCCGGTATGAGTAGTGCGGTATTTTATTTTTCAAAATTTTGTAGAAAAAGCATGCCATATGATGTTTACGACGATTGAACATGCTAAGCCAACCAGTGTCCATCAGCTTGTGAGAAATACGCTGTGGTCGTCTAATCCCAAATATCATTCTTAAGCATGAGTTTTGTGTTTTCTGAATTCTTCTAGTGTCAATACTATCGATACATGGTCCATAGACAACGTCACAATGATTGAAGTGAGAAAGTACTAGACTATCACAGAGTTGAGTTTTCAATTTAGAGTTGAGAAAATATCTTTGCCCATAAATGAATTTCAAGGAAGTATAAGCATTTTTTAGTATTTGTGTAATATGATGTTTGAACCGTAGTTTGTTGTCCATATAGAGCCCGAGATTCTTGCAGTTATTTTCAAATTCGATGGTGTCGCTACCAATTTGTATATGCAAGATATTATGTGCCTGGTTCCTCTGCTTGTCTGAACCAAATAGAAGAGCGACCGATTTTTTTGAATTGATTTTTGTTGGATGCTTGTTGGTTGAATCAAGAAGTTCATTCAAATCTGAATTGATAGAATCGTTAGCTTCAGCTATATCACAGAATTTGAACGAATGGTACAGCTGTGTATCATCCGCATAAAAATGATATTTGCAATGTGTCAAGTTCGACCAGAAGTTGCTAGTGTAGATGGTATACATCAAAGGGCCAAGTATAGTTCCCTGAGGTATTCCTTGTTGCAAATTCAGCGGAGCAGATTTAATGTTGTTCAATTTCACCTGTTGAACTCTATCAGCTAAATAAGATATCATGAAGGAACACGCTGATTCACTGAACCCTATGAAGTGTAGAATGGCGGTCATAATTTCGTGATTTATGGTATCGAACGCTTTCGAATAGTCAAGTAAAATGAGAACACACATTTCGTTATTGTCAAGTGTTTGGAGTATATCATCTGAGATTGCAGAGAGTGCTGTAGTGCAACTGAAGCCGGATCTAAATCCAGACTGATGAAGGGGAAGTATATTGTGCATTTCGAGGTGACATCTTATTTGCATATCTAGAATTTTCTCTAAGACTTTTGAAAATGTGGGAAGCGTGCTTATGCTGCGCAAATCGGAGAGTTCAGTTGGATTTTTTATTTTAGGTAGTGGCAATACATAAGCATGCTTCCAAACTCTGTGAAAGTGACTCCTTTTCACACATTCATTCATGACATGTGTAATAAAAACGATTATAAACGGACAACACAGGAGAATGAGGTTTATATTTAAGTTATCCGAACCAAATGATTTGGATTTTGTTTTTAATGACAGAGAAGACGATATCATCAGTTACTTGGGAAACAGTGAGGGCACTGGTAACACCCTCTTTCACTCTACTGGAATAATAATCTATCACCTCGGGACTTGGCTGCTGGTCGTTTTTAGAAGCATTCACGAAGTAGCTGTTCAGAATATCAACATTTTTCAAGTTGACCGGTAGTACATTGTGCTTGCTCTTCAAAATATCTAATTTTCTAAATGTTTGCCACTGCTGTCGAAATACAATATTGAATTCGTTATATTTACTTTGTAGCATTTTAGCGGTGTTGTTCCAAATTGTTCTAACTACCGCTTCTTTGTAGTATTCTCCTACCTTTTCGCATACTAAATGCCCAATCTTGCAATATTATATTCAATTTAGCGATGGAAGTATCTGGCTCAAATTTATATCTTTTTTGCATCGCAAAACGTAGAAAATTTTGCCAGATTGATGATTATGTAGCAACTGTATTAGTAGGCACACAGGTATTAACAATTTGACTAATTTCGGCGTTCGTAGACTCACCGAATCGACTCATTAATAGTGCTTATAAATTCAATGACTTGTTGACAAATATGTCAAACTATTTACTTTGGCAACCACCACCGCGATAATTGATCAACAAATGAATAAGTGAAAAAACCACTAGTGCATTTGTCGCTGTAAAAGTTGCAGCAAACTTTTGCCGCTGTCGAAGTGACAATTGCACTGTGGCTGAGCGACTTTTTATACATGATTTAAATTGCCATTAGGAAAAAAAAATTCTCGACATTTTTCGCAAAATCGCAGAAAAAAACCCTGTTAGCATTTTCCGATAATTCTCAAAAACTATATCTTCTGTAGGACATACCGAAGTAAATCTTCAAGAAATATAGAATAGATTTTGAATCAACTCCTGAACCTGTATCGAGTAACATAGGAACCAAAAGAAAAAAAGCAAAAAACCTGTAAATTTTTTCTAGATATTACAATAGCGAAAAAGTCAAAATTGACAAATACTGTCTTCGAGTTATTGAAATGAATAAAATTTCAATGGTCGGAAAATGAAGAGCTTTGAAGTACTCAAAGACAGACAAACCAACGGACAAGAAAAATATATTTTTTTATATTATTTCATTGTAATTATTTTTCCCAAAGTAACAGTGGATATGAAACGTCAAATGAAAAAGTTGTGGTCCCCATGAAAAAGTTACTATTCTTTATAGGTCGTAGTATAAAAAGGAATTTTGATCACTAGTAAATTAACTTTATTTTCAATAATAATATCGAAAAGGTTTATTCAGAAAAGTTGGTTACAGTTCTCCAGATTTGTAATCATAGCCATTGAAGCAACACAATTTATAGTACTACCTTCCTATTTTAACCCTATGAATCAAATGATCTTAAACTTGCAAACACTCGTATTGTCCAATATCGAATCTGCACCAAAAAACCTGAACAAATCACAACTATTTGCAACAAATGAAAAACTTGTCCAAATTATAAATCAGACCAAATTCCGCATCCAAATATTATTAAAGGGATGATAGGGAGATCCTAAGGTGTATTTGAGTTACTATAATTTGATCGCAAAAACATAAAAAATGAGAAGAAGAAACTTTGTTGCTAAGAGGACTGTGATTCCAATTCTTGATATTGTTTTCAATTGTAAATGACATTTTATAATAAACGTTTTTGATATTATCTTAAATAAGGGTACATTAATCCTGATCTAAAGCCCTATTTTTGGTTCTCCCTTATAACCTTTGAAAATTTAGAAATATGATGCTTCCAATGGAAGTTTTCTGAATTGCACCAACCTTTTTTGAAAATAAGATTTTGTGGGAAATGAATAATAAGAATGTTAGTCATATTGTCGTGAATATCGAGTAATGCCCTTTCAATTGTTTTAATGCATTGATCCAGTCGCGACAATATGGTGCAAAGAACCCCGCACGAATACATATGGGAAATTGGCTCTATGTCAAATTTGCTGATATTTCATTATGTTATAGTGGGATGGGTCGTTAGGAAAATGTGTGAGTTTGAATGATTTTATATGTGTCCTTACTGAGTTATAAGCGGTCAAAGATCTTAAAAACGTCGTATAGGAAGGACAAAGAAAACAACTGTTTTGTTAGTCGAAATAAGACGAATTCAGGATGAAAATGTATTCGTCAAAACTTTTCAACATATCCAATTGTAATCTTATTGATGATTGTCATTGAGGTGTATACGGGGAATAGTGAAAAAGTCACTTTTCGAGATTTTCATTCTAGCACTACTCCAGAACCAACAAGGTATATTTTGGTAAGACGTTATAGTTCTAGTTTATCCTAGCTGACAAAACACTGTTTAGATTATTGATGACTCTCTCTGTTTGGAATATGATTTTTTCTTAATTAATTATTATACCCCTATGAAAAAAATTGACAGGTCGCTTTTTACTACAAAAAAATTAATTGGTACTGCTGTTGATTGAACAAACGATAAGGTCACCTCCTGATGAATTGATTTGTTCAATATTACCTTTCATATAGATACATTTTTTTGTTGAAGTCGTTTACAATGCTTTTGATGAATGAATTTCAAAAATTGTTCCGTTAATCTGGACACAATTTTAATCACACTCTTTTGAAAATGTTGCCTATTACATATGAAAGTTTTGTTTGTATGATGCATTTCTAAAATATGCATATCCAAAGTTTACGGTACTACGATATATAGGTATAACACTATCAATTAAAAAAAAACTTTAGCAACCCTTTCAATGAATTGATTCTATTACATAACTTTTCGAAATCAATTGTTTGATACTATGAACAAAACAGACTACATTCAACAACAAGATTGAGCTCATCAATACACGCAAACTCAAGAACATTTTGTAATTAACGTTTTCAAACGTATTCAAGAACCCCATATATCGTAATACCGTAAAATTCAAAGAAGAATCTCCTAGAGACGCAACATACAAAATTGACAAAACAGTCATATATCATAGTCAACATTTTCAAAATAGTGTGAGTAAAATTAGGTCCAAATTAACGGAACAGTTCTTGAGATACCCAAAATAAAAATGTAGCACACCCTGTATTTGAATAGAAGGTAACATTAAACAACTGAATTGCAGCGAAAGTTACCTTATTTTTATTCAATCAATATTAGCAATAAATAATTCATTTTGTTGTCAAAAATTATCTGTCAATTCTTTTCAGTATAGGGGTAAAATCCAAAATTTAAAATAAATCGCACTTCAGTCAGAGAACAAAACAAAATCAAGGGATATAGCACGTTTCTATCGTCCAGAATGGACTGAAACTATGATAACCTACGAAAATATAACTTATTGGTTCTAGAGTGGTGACAAAAAAAAATCTCGGTAAAAGACTTTTTTAATATTCCTCGTATACACCCGAATGTCCCTAATGTACCGTCATCAATAAAATTATAATTGGACATGTTAACGAGTTTCGATAGATGTTTTTTCATCTTGAATTTGTCTCATTTCAACTAACAAAGCAGTTTTTCAACCCTACCCAAGTAGGTACGACGATTTTTACGAACTTTGGCAGCTTATATCTCAGAAACAACACATAGAACATTATTTAAACTCACACATATACCTAATGACTCAGCCCACTAAAACATAATAAAATATCAATAAAATTTGATCTGGAGCCAATTTCCCATTTTACGAGTGTCATAAGGAAAATATTCTGCATTCGAAAACAGATATTCAAAATGATTGAAGTTATTTAAAATGGTTCTCAGTCAGCCTTTTTGTTCGATTTTCTAGCTCACGTGTCAATAAAATGAATATTAGTTGATAAAATGATCGCGTGGTAGTAGAAAAAATTATGTATGTTATTGTGCGAAAGTGATCTTTCACACTCGTGGGATTATCGCACTACGCATGCGTTTCGAACTACAAACATTTCCCACCCTTGAGAAAAATGTCACTTTCCGCACTCGGAATGTAATAAACTATATCCGCGAGAAAGTGTGATTTTGTGTACGCAAACACATGTGGAAAATCACTACTTTGCGCACGCTCGTAGGAAAACACCCTTTGTCCAGAATCACTATAGTAATACTGCATCAGTTTTTTTTTTCAATGCGCTGAAACGGCGGTACTAGCTCAACATAAGTTTATAGAACATTTCCCACAACTCATCTGTTTTTTATTTCACAGGTTGAAGATCGTAAGTCTGGTGTTTTGGCATTAAAAGCAATAAAATAGTTACGTATTTTGTCAACCGTCCACAAAGAGAATTCAGTACTTTTGTTGAGAAGATTACGAAAGGAAGAATTGTTGCAAAATGTATTTCAACGTTTTGAGTATATGGTTTTTTATGGCATTCATAATTACTTATGTGCTTGCAGCAGGTGAGTAATTTAATGTTTATTACTTATTCACTTCTGCTGTTTTACATTTATTTTTTATATTTCATAGACAACAAATTCAAAATCTAGAATATGCGATGTACAAATTGAATTTAAATAACCAGACACTGTATCAGAAACACCATTAGTTCTAGTAACGAACAGTCGCTGCCGACCAATGATGAAACCTTCACTCCCATATACTACGTAGGCTTATTATGGCAAGTACATGCCAGAAAACAACTACTTCCCTGGCTAAAACCACGACGGGCATTGAATTAAATCTAACAAATACTTGTGCATAGCCAACTATCATTTTCTTCATAATTCTATCGAGAGTACCTTCTATTTTTTTATTTATTCTTTTATTATTAATGTTCATATGGTCGAATTCAATTGTCACAAAATACAAGGTACTTTCGATAGAATTATGAAGAAAATGATAGTCGCTATTTGTCATGGTCGAATGATATTCAGGAAGATTACTTCATGAACAGCATGAAAGCATTCATATTATCGTTCATATGAGTTTCAACATTTAAATCAACCAGTATTTTGACAACTATTCTATAGTGGCAGATAACTCAAAACTAGAAATTTCAATTTTGAGTATCTGAGTGATGTCAAACTTTGACACTTATACAAACAAAAGAGAGCTGCTAATATTTCTATGTTTACCTGTTTACATGAATAGCTGTGTTTAACCAAATAGCCGCTTGTTTACCTGAATAGCCGCTCATGTCACACATCATGTGACTTCAATCATGAAATTTTATTGGTGCAGCCATGTGTGAATGAAATAATCACAATAATTTGATGTTACGGATGATGAACAGATGGCCTCAAAGCTATCTGTAATAACTTACCATTGCAGTGATGAGAGACGAAAACCTTGAAAATCCTGTCCGATTCAAATCAAAATTCTTCTAGTAGGTCAGGGAGCAGTTGAAATAGGGTGTTATGTAATAAGAAGCATTGCACAAATATCTGTTTGTTCTAATTCAATAGCCGTCGTGGAGTTAGTCGTGGGTGTAGTTATTTTCTGGCAGGTGTTTGCCTTAATAAGGCGACAGCTAAACGAAATTACCGTTATCTTTCTTTTGAAAAACATTAAGTTTAAAACAGGAAAAGCTTGAATATCACAGTAGATAGAAAATTTATAAAAAATCAGATGGTATATCGGCTATTTTTATTAAATCTTGTGCTGACAGTCTTGTGAAAACACTCTCAATTATTTTCAATCAATCTCTAAAACTAGCAAAATATCCCAAGAAATGGAATGTTGGACAAATAATACCACTTTTTAAAAACGGTAAAAAGTCAGGAATTTCAAATTATAGGCCAATTTCTTTGCTCAGTCGACCTGGAGAATCATTCGAATCAACAGTTACCAACGAGTTGATTCATATGGTGAAAAATCACATAACCATTCACCAGCTTGGATTTTATTAAAAGAGAAGCGTCTTAACCAACTTAGCCCCTTTTTTTCATAATATACAGGGTGTTTCATAATAAATACGCAGGACTTCCGGATGTGATAGCTCGTTCAAAAACATGAAAAAAAGTTTCTATTGACTTACCCTCTAAAATTCAACATTTTCGAGATACAAGGTGTTGAAATTTTAAAAAAAATATAGTTTTTTGCGAATATCTCTGGAACCGTTTATCGAAAACGGTCAACTTTAGAGCTTATGACCAAGAATACCTTTTTTGTGTAGAAAACATTGGTGGTTCATATAGGAGGCTCAAAAATACGCAGGACTTCAGGATGTTATAGCTCATCCAAAAATATGAAAAAAAGTTTCTATTAACTTACCCTCTAAAATGCACCATTTTCGAGATACTGGGTGTTGAAATTTAAAAAAAAGAATCGTTTTTTGCGAATATCTCTGGAACCGTTTATCGCACAGAAAATAGTTTTCGTAGGAATTTTCTACTCATAATAAGCTATGTTTTGTGCGGATTTTTTATTTTTTTCAAATTCATAATTAGTGAAAATTTTGAAGGGGTAGTGGGTGTTTTTTTCTCCAACTTCTACGCCACTAAAAAAAATACAGTTTTGAGCCTCCTATATAATCCACCAATGTTTTCTACACAAAAAAGGTATTCTTGGTCATAAGCTCTAAAGTTGACCGTTTTCGATAAACGGTTCCAGAGATATTCGCAAAAAACTATATTTTTTTTTAAATTTCAACACCCTATATCTCGAAAATGTTGAATTTTAGAGGGTAAGTCGATAGAAACTTTTTTTCATGTTTTTGAACGAGCTATCACATCCGGAAGTCCTGCGTATTTATTATGAAACACCCTGTATATGAGTCCATGGAAAAGGGCGCTCCAACACGTGTCGTGTACACCGATTTTTTTAAGTACATCACCCCACTTCAATTGGTAAGCTTAGGAACTTCGGTGTCCATAGCAGCTTGTTGGAATGGTTGACTTCATATCTCTCTGAAAGATCTCGATACGTCACATTAAACGGTTTCAGATCTGAAGAAAAGCTTATATAGTCGGGTGTACCACAAGGCTAGCACCTAGGTCCAATTTTATTCAGTAATTTTGTTAGTGACATTGAGGATATGTTTGTTGATTCCAAAATAAAATTATTTGCAGATGATTTGAAAGCCTATAAAGAAATAAGACAACCATCAGACTATCTTGGGTTTCGGGACGACCTAGATCGTTTTTCTTATTACTGTCTCATAAATCGTTTATCAATTAACCATAAAAAATGCTATCATATTTTGTTTTTCAAAAACATCAACCCTCCTCACGAACACCTGTACCTACATTAAAAATCAGCAGATTGCAGTTACTGACGAAATAAAAGACCTTGGTATAATATTAGACAAGAAGCTCACATTTGAAAGTCATATAGAACATACGGTAAGAAAATCCCTAAAGACCTTAGGTTTCATCTTTCGTAATACTAATGACTTCCAGGATCACAACACAATCACAACAACGTACAAAACCCTGGTGAGACCTTTCCTCGAGTACATTACTGTTATATGGATTCCTTATTATGTTAGATATGTTAAACGATTGGAATATCTCCAAAGGAAGTTGGTTCGTAATCTGAATTATATATTTCTTCGTCATAGACACTATTTCGATTATCAAGCAAATCTTGATTTTTATAAATTTAAACCATTATTTATCAGAAGAGAATTTTATGATTCATTCTTTGTGTTGATTCAGACTCATGATTGCAACAATTATCACTAATTTGTAATCCGCATAATTCACAAAATCCACTAACATTCTATCTTCTATCTATTCTTTGAGGAGTTGTCATTCTAATTCTCCCTTAGTTAAATGCATGAACTCTTATAATATTGTTTGTGACTCTGATGTTGATATCTTTGGCGACAACTTCACGAATTTTAAAATAAAATTGAGACAAAAATTAATTTCATTCTATGGTATTGTTGTCGAATAAGGAATTTATTCTTACATATTAATTGTTTGTTCTATAATTTTACAAAATTCCTGAAGAGAGAGCTTGTTTTTGAATGCGTAACATTTCTATATAACATTCTAAATGTTTTTATTGCCATGTAAGTAATATAATTACCTGTTATGTTCTCTAAAGACCAGCACAATATGAATTGTAATAATGCATTATTTCATTTAACATCACACTGCAATAGGATGTGCTCTTTGTGCATCTGTTGGGTGACCACTTTAATTAAATGAATAATTAAGTAAAAATAACAAATTGGTAAGGAAGTACCTTAGGGTATATTGAAAAATGTTTACCTTGAAGTCCTTCGCATTAAAAAAAAATCGGATCTAAAATCGAAAATGACCTGCAAATACGTTTCACATCTTCCATCTTTCGCTATTTTGAAAAAATTATGAGTCATTACGTTGAGTTCTTAGGATCCTTCTTGAATGATATGTGACGTTGATGCAAAACATCAAATTCATGGATGGCGACAGCCAGACAGACGGATTTTTATTCAATTCATGAATTCTTCGTATTCCGAAATGTAAAATCTCAAATTTTTAAGGGTGTAGGGATGACAATTTTCGGTTTATCACAATGGTTAATTATTGAAGAGATGGTTCCCTACAAAAACGAAATGATGGGATATTAAAATTTGGATTCAAACTCCTTACTTGAATTTGGCACTAGAATATTTTGTTAGCATGAAAAGTAACTTTTATCACACTATCACATGTTTATAAAAATTTTGATTAACAACCCCGCTTTTAGACGAATTCAGAAAATTTAGTATACCATCCTTCAATTCTTCGTATATTTCAAACTGATGAAGATTTCTTTAATTTTCAGGTGAGCTGAATTCGGCATGCACTAAGACTCAAGATTGTAGAATTCATGCGTATTACTGCGGCCAAACCAGAACCTGTCAGTGCTTGAAAGACTATGTTCCGAACAATCAGAAAAATATGTGTTTAGGACGTGAGTTTTGTCTTATAATAAGCTTTCACTGAAATACTGATTGCAACAACCACATACATGGTGAACTAGGACCATTCACGAAATTTTTTACAATGAGCTCTCTCCAACAGAAGAAATAGAAAACAAAGAATGATTCGAAAATTTCTACCAAAATTATTAGCATTTGTAGGTGTAGAAAAGCGCCGCCACTGGAAGAAAATACGTGGACCACCACAATCATTGTTATTTCTCCTTCATTAAACTTGGGACTGAAGCTGGTGTTTTTTCATGAAGTTTTAGCATGACTCCCAATAGGATATTGCAATGGATAAATATGAAATTCGAAGTAAATAATGTTGGTGTCGAATGAGATTTTCATGTATGAGAACGCAATGTCCGTTTGTACACAAATTACATTCAAGCCTTAAGTATCAATGCCATTTCAACGATCGCGTCAAAAACACATCGAAATAATGTCTTAGGTAAGACCGTAAGAAACTGAAAATGACCGACCGCATGCACAGTTGTTAGGTGACTAATGTGCTTGAGACCACGTTTTGAACATCGAGAGATCGTAGGCAGTCAAAACATAGGAATTTGATTCAGTGGCGCACACTCGAGGGTTAGCAAATGAAAAAATCGTATAAATCATTACGGATTTCATAAAAATTTTAAATGTGTTTCTACTTGATTGACTAGCACACCATTTGATTTTTTGTTATCGATCATAGTAGTTCACCTTCTATAGACTGTAGATATTCATACCAAATGAATAGAGCATTACATGAGGAGTCGTTAACGACAAGTTGTAGATTAACGCTGGATTAAAGAAACATCAGTGCGGTGTTATTCTACAGTAAATTGCAGTTTGATCAATTTAATTTGGAATAAAATCCAGATACGTTACTAGGTCACAGAATATGCTCATTTTTACTTCATCTATGAAAAACGGAATTTTCGTTTATTCTTGATATATAGACTTGTTTGTCAATATCCTGTTTGAGATGTTCATATCCACCAAATCGTGTGAGACAACATACACTAATCTAAGGGTCCGGGCACTTTTCGAGTCCTTTGGCACCAGTAATCTTGAAATCTTGAATGAGGGCTATCCGCAGTCCGTCATAGATCTCACTCTATGTAGTCTTGAATTGCTGATAGAGGTTCACTCATGAAATGTGTCACAAGTTGAATCCCTTTCGGATCACAGATAGATCTTGTTTGACCCGGGTAATATCAACCCACCAGATGAAAAATTATATAAATATCCAAAAGCCACCAGATTTGATCTATTCCGAGAAAAACTAAAGGGGGTACTCGTTGGATTACTTTCAAAATATGAGATTAAGGCGTAGATAAATAACTACCAGGAACCTACATCAACCAAATAATAATCACCTGCTCCTGGTATGAAACAAGGAACAAGGAAAAGACAAGCGACAGTTGAACACCCTGAAACTCGAAAATTGAAGACCACTGGGGAATAACACGAAAGCTAACGAATAAATCGAAGCGCTCCAAAGCGACTCTACAGAGGAAATATTGGAAATCTACCAGAAGAAAGTACAGGAAAATCATCAGGCAATCTCAAAGAGACCAGCATACTTCGAGGATGTAGGTGGACGAGACACTGAAGAAATTGCTTTCTAGACATTTCCTGGATTCAGAATCATGTATCAATACACCTTTAAGTACTTGCTCAATGAGGAGATTGCAGATGGACTACAAACGGCAAAGTGGTAGCACGTGACCTGAAGCTAATAGACCGTCAGATAGTAACAGATTTGGGTGCCCTATTTTCGCATACAAGCCTCGAATAGGGTTGGAAAGTACATCGATGTTGAGTGAAATGGAGGTAAATTTGCGACTGGCTCCTGAGGAGAACATATGGAAAATTTGATTTTACAGAACAGAAATAAAAGGAGTATGTTGCCCATATTTTCACGTGAGCCGTGTTTACCTAATCATTAATCAATAGAACCTGGCTTTGGAATACCAAAGGCATTGCAGGTGGCTAAAGGGTTGAAATGAGGGCGTAATCTTGTAAGGAAAAATCGAGATTTTAACAGATTTTCCCACACAAGCCCATTGAAACTATGGAAACCTACATCGTCACTAGACCTAAAAACATAATGGCTTGAGTGGTGCGAATGGATAAAAAGATTTTGTTGTGGGAAGATTTGATGAAAATTCCTTTTTGATTTTTCCATATGTTCTCTCCAGGAGCCACTCGTGAATTTCCCTTCAGTTTACTCAACATCAATGTACTTTTCAACCCTATTCGATGCTTATTGTATGCGAAAATGGGGCACCTAAATCTGTCACTATCTGACGGTCTATAAGATGGAACCTAAGATCCTTCTTACTATTCAAGTCACCAGGGTATGATGACATCATGCCCCTCCTCATCAGAACCGACTACTTTCAAAGAACATCTATTTTTCAGCCAGACATTCTTCGTCAGGCACGGATCAGTCCAACCCTGATCAGATGGATGGTAAGTTTTGTGGCAGCCAGAGTATCAGGAGGATATCCTCAGAGAGAAGTATTGTGGAACTGTGTAACAAAATGAATTCATAATAACATCGTTCACGTCCTATTCCGTCCTTTTCTGGTTTCACGGGCTGTGGTCGGATCTTCTCTAGAGATGGCGATTTGAATAATAATAATAATGTGTCTTTATTTTTTCTTCAAATTGATATTACATAAACACTGAATCTTTTGGGAAGGCGATGTTCAGCATAGCTGCTCTTCCACATAATACTCTCATCCGCAAAGCTGTGCACTGAGCATGACGTAGCTCGCAAAAAATCATTGATGTGAAGAAGAAACCACTACATGGAGGGATCTATCGAAGAGACAGCTAGATGGTAAGGAACACAACTAGAGAGGGGGGCAAGCCACAAGAAGCTTGGCGAGGAGTCCCTGATGGCAAACGCGATCAAAATTGGAGATATGTGATGAAACGACAAGACTTTTACCATACTTTTCAAAAGTTCGCAGCTATATATGTGAGGCATAAGAAAGCAGGTAACCATCAGTTGATCCCTGTCAACCAAAACGACATTGCCGATTATTTAAAATTCCTAAGTGTCATAAATATTTCATGCTCTCGATGTTCATAGCTATTCATATGACCTTCAAGATAACAGCTATCATTGCGATAGGTCTGTACTTGCTAGGTACGGTCATTTTCTCTTTCTTGAGGTCTGGTTGTAATAAAACAAGCCGTGCTAAAAATGCTGTTGCTAAGAAACAACTCTAAAGTCTCAGTTTCACTATATGAAATGTCAAATAAGCAATAATGTCGAAGTAAATGTTATCCTGATCTAAAATTGATATTCAGCATAGTTTTCGAAGTCAAGAACTTGGTCCTACTTGATAAATAACTAATAGTATGGTAAAACGGAGAAAAATTATCAATTTGTCAGATTTTAAGTTTGTTTTATCAACTGGACGCTACCTTCGACAACACATTCACTATCATGTATCTTTCGCAATACAAGAAATACATCAGCGTAGACATATAGACCGTAGGCCCATGACACTAGAGGGGTCGATTATTTACGAAGGTATGCCCTTCAAGGGGCATGAAGATCAAGTTGGATTATCGGGAAAAAAGTGGTTTGATGGATCGGTACTCGGTCGCCTTCCTCCATGACGTCAATGACGTCACCTGTCCTTCGCCTACCCAAATTGTAGGCAAATGTTATAACCAAAGAGCATAATCTGAGAGAACTGTCGGTAAAGAGTAACTTCCGGTCCGAATGCCACCCTTGGGGACCGACCTAGACGTATGCAAATTGGCTGGAGCCCAGTTAATTCAGCTAGACCAACTATTCCAAAAATTTGAACAGCTGCTTCTATAATAACATTTTCAAAATTGCGTTCCATCGGAAGTTGATAGAACAGGGGGGGGGGCGGCCGGCTACCTATCCATCATACCAAATTTTTTCCCAATAATCCAACTTAATCTTCATATTCCCTGAAAGGCATACCTTCGTAGATAATCGACACTCCTGGTGTCATGGGCCAACGGTATAATAGGTTCAAATCACAACTAACTGAACGTCTATAGTTGCAAATTGTCTAAAGCCAAAATCATAAAATTTCCTTTTTGTTTCAGTTGTAGGAGCGAAGTGTCAATATGATACAAATTGTATCGACGGAGCATTTTGCGGGAGTCTTACCACATGTCAGTGTAAAGATAACGTTGTTCCCAGCCCTACTAAAACTTGCTCGAGTAAGTACTTTTTATTTACTGCGCAATAGTCATTCACGACTACAGTTATAGAAAAAATCGATTTATGGTATTTTGGGTATTATGCATCGATTTGATTTTTGTACTCTTCTTCTTAGAAATTAACTCATCAGATCTAAGTTGTAGCTCATGAGTTCTTCTATTCGAATAAAAAATTATATTTTACAAAGGGTGTTGCATTACAGTATGGTGAGACAATGATCATAGAAATAAATAAATATCAATCTTTTTGATATATTCACTCAATCCTTTTAAACTAGAAAACAAACTTCTAGAATTTTCCAATTTTTTGAAAAAGTTTGAGTCTTCATCAAATATTTGAGGATTCATATGATTACCGGTTCAACAGTATATAGTTTTCCATGTACAGGATGACAATAATTTGAATGCTTAGAAATATCATGTCTCATGATACAAAATTATATAATTATTACGCACTGTCCATAACTGTTACTATGATATGAAAGATGAACTGAAATGACTCATGGAATGATCCTCCCCATTACCCCTCTTATTTCCAGCCACCTCCATCACCCCCCTGATACAGCCACCCGCATTCAAACAATTTCAACAGAAATCTCTACTTGTGATACCTCATTGAATAGCAAGTATAAAATGCTCTCCTCTCCCACACTTCATCAAACAAGTCATTAAACATAATTTTTTGAACACATCTGCGTATGGGAATGAAATGAAAAAACTCATCATGGATAAATATTTTATATATCTGAAAAGATATTTTTAAATCTAAATTAGTCAGTTACAAAAAATATAATAGGTAAATGAACTTACAAAATCTGCAAAATTCTGGGTTTCAAATTCTTCATGCAATTGTTAGTATCTTTAGTTGAAAAAAAACCTCTCCAATAAATCTGCGAAAGATACCGATAGATACCGATAGATACCGATAGATGTTTTGAATGGTTTTACCGATACTACTTTTTGAAATAAATTACATAGCGATTGCCCATTAAGGGGCGCGGAAAGGCATATCAATACAAAATTTTCAAATGGCATAGGGGGTCAAATTACATATCGTTGTAAAGATAATTTAATTCTCTTTCCAACTATATCCATTTTTTTTATTTTTGTTGATAAGTATTTTCACAATATCGATCTCTTCCTTCCCCTTTCGAAATTTTCTCTCCAAAAGTAGTATCGATAACACTTGCCAAAATATTTTTGTGCCATTGCTGTACATCGAACCGTTCAATTTTATCGAGTTAAAGATTCGCACTTATAACTAATGTTTCTAGTTCATATGGTGAAAAAAAATCAACGAAATGTGAAAAATCTTTTCAGCGATGTGTCACTTGACCCCCCGTGCTATTTGAGAATTTTAGCATCATGTACCCCCTCCAAGACCCCACTATAGAGCAAACACAATGGTTTTTTTAGTTCATTCCAAAATGTAGTATCGGTTATAAAATTGGTTGTGTTCTGTGTTTGTACGACAAACCGTTAAGAAGGTAATGGGGGGAGAGGGGAATAAAAAAGTCGCCCTGCCCTGTACAATGTAAAAACCTCCATTTTGTATGGTTTGAAAGTTCATTTATCAATGCCTTTTCAAGTAGGTCTCTGAAAGTATTTGAATGCGGGTGGCTGTAAATTAGGGGGGTGATGGGGAAGGCAGGATATGAGGGGGGAGGTGATAGGGAGGATAACTCCTTTAGTCATTTCAGTTTACCTGTCATATCCTAGTAACGTTATGGAAAATTCGTAATGATTGAATAATTTTGTTAATGAGATATGTAGCATTTGTAAGCATTTGAATTGTCACCCTGTATATAGAAAACCAGATACTGTTGGACAGACAATCATATGAATCTTCATGTAATTGATAACCCGTACTTTTTGAAAAAATTGGCAAATTCTAATTGGATGCGATGAATTTACTTCTGCTAGGATCTACAACATTTCAAAATTTGAGCAAAATTAGCCGAAAGCCATTTTACGTAGCAAATCCCAAGTAGCACACCTATATTGGTAAAATATTGGTACAATATTGTGAACATATTGGCGAAATATTTGAAATGCAATATTGGCGAGAAAAAAAATGTGAACATTCGGCGATATTGGTCCAATATTACTAGAATAATATTGGCGAAATATTCTCGAAGCAATATTGGCCTCAAAATATTCGGCGATATTGGTACAAAATATTCAAACGTTATATTGTCCAGAAGTAAAATGTGAATATTTTGCGATATTGGTAGAATACTGTTTAGACATTTCAAAATTTGTATTGGTGAAATATTCTTCAAGCAACATTTATCGATATTGGTACAATATTATTTGGATATATTGGTGGAAGTGAATATACCTTGGTTAATTATTAAATTCCTTTCAGTTGACCAAGGTGACATCAGAGTCTGCCTTTTGATCGCCATATAACCTCAGAAAGCTGTCTTGCAAACAAGATATGGAAAGTAATTGATATATTTTCGTAAGTTTTAGAAGACGTTCTATATGTAGAGCCATCTAGAGGATTTTTATCCAGGTTTGATCCTGATATAATTTTAATATGTTTCAATGAATATTTGGCCAATATTCAAAATTCATCTTAATCTACATGTAGGAAACAATATGGAGACAATATTGTTTCAACAATATCGTTAAATATTATTGAAATAATATTGACCCAATATTAATTAATAAGATTTTTTGAATATTGGCCACATAATTTTCAAGTAATGTGTAATCACACTTGGATATACAATATAGTTTTTATTCCTAGAATCGATATGAGAGGAATATTGGGATTGCAATATTTATTCCAAATGTTGAAAATAATATGAAGATAATATTGTTTTATCGATATTCGTAAATATCATTGAACCAATATTGACCCAATTTGAGTTTTAACAATTTGATGAATGAAGTTGAAACGATATTTAACCTATGCGCTACCAAACTTGGAAATACAGTATACTTTTTTATCCCTAGAATCGATATGACCGGAATGTTGGGATTGCAATATTTATTCTAGATGCGGAAAACAATATGAAGACAATTTGTATTAACGATATTGGTAAAAATTATTCAACCAATATTGACCCGATATTACATGTGACAATCCACAATCAAAACAGGTTCAACCAATACTCCACCAATATAATTAATATAATATTGTTTTTTTTAATATTCATCAATATTGGACCATTATTATTTTTTCATTCACAATATATCTATATTGGCCCAATATGAAACCAAGATTCAGCCGATATGATGTGCTACTTGGGATGTGCGGGGTCCTTTCGATAATTGCAAATATTGTGATTTGGAATTTTTTTGTTGAGCGGATATTTTTGTTCTCTCCCAAATTTTCACTGCCTTCTCGTCTTATTTTCAGTAGAAGTTTCCATGTAAGCTTAGACAACTGAGTTAGACTTCCAGCAGCCACGCCTTGTCGTTTCATTTGACCCAAATCAGCCAAAAGTGTATTGTTGTGCGTTGGACAATTAAAGAAACTCAATCAATTTTCACATACTGCCAATAGTGTTCATACCAGTAGAATGCTTCACACATTGTCTAGCTCTATGTCCAACAGAAAACGCTCATGATCACAATTTGCAGGTCTCAATTTATAGTATTTCCATCCACTTCTCCTAAATTCAAACCGTTAGAATTTCCAAGCGTTGTGAAGAATTCTTGTTTTGTGTAATAGACGGAGAGCTGAGGGACCAAAACTGCAAGAGTTTTATAAAAGCTGATATTTTGATATTAGGTCATGAATGGGTTGATCAGCCAGTTTTTGGGACAACTGGCGTGGGGGTGGTTCCAAACTTGTAAACTGGCGTGGGGGTGGTTCCAAACTTGTAAAAAAAACACGTATGTCGCAACTGTTTTATAAAATCTGAAAATTTGTCTGTGGATAGCTAGGCAACCAACAAATTGTGTGGACGTAGTCAGTCAGCACAATATTGGAACACTACGCGTAAGCGGTCCTGCAAACCCGTCAAAAAATGTGGGTTCGTGAAAGAGTGTTATAAAATCTGAAAATTAGTCTGTGAATAGCAAGACAACTAACAAACTGTGTGGACATAGTCTGTCAGCACCATATTGGAACACGACGCGTCAGCGGTCCGGTAAACCTGTCAAAAAAATGGGTTCGTGAAAGAGTTTTATAAAATATGAAAATTATTCTGTGGATAGCAAGACAACTAACAAACTGTGTGGACATAGTCAGTCATCAGAAAATTCGGACACTTCGCGTCAGCTGCTCGCTAAACCCGTCAAAAAAATTTGGTTCGTGAAAGAGTGTTCATAATATCTGAAAATTTTCGATAAACTAGTTAATAGTACCTAAAACAAGACTAACATAATCAGTCAGAAGTTTCATGGAACAAACGCCGTCAGCAGGCAATAGAAAGGCGCGCCGCGCGCCTAATTCATATAGCGTGTTTTATGGCGCAGACTGAGTTGTTCAATATTACAATACAATGATGAAAAGGTATTCAATAAGGAACGATAGGAAAGAGATATTTAATAATACAACAATAGTATATACTATTCTTTATCACAGAAGATACTTACAATTATTTGATTGACGATTCAACAAATTCCTGATGATGAGTACATAATTATACTATACCTATACCTACTGTATAGAATTGAATTTGTTCAATATAACATCAAGTTTTGAAATTCAAACTAAATTAGTTTGAATAGTGTTTCGAATTGTGATATGAAACATAACTCGTTAAAGGTTTTCTTTATAACGTACCATTTGGGAGCAGAAATATTTGCCACAGTTTGTTTTCTAATACAGCATCTGCGGAAGGCTCAAAAAAAGTTGCATATTCTTTCACTTTTTCTAAAAAACATTAGAAATGTTGTTTTTTGCTCCTGAAATGGTTTATATTGCATTGGTACCAATTGTATTTGATTTTAATAATTTCAAATTGAGATGATTTGGAACGCATTTAGAAAATATCTTATGGATATTCCTCTTTACCATACCATATACAGGGTGTTTCAAAACCTAATAGTGTACTTTTTTATTTTGATTTTTGGACCAAACCCAAACTTGTGATATATGTATAATCGCAAATAAAATAAAAACTATACCTATAGTTCAGAATAATAATAGTATATTGGGTGTTTCATAAATGTGCAGAGTAATAGAAAATTGTCACATTCGAATACTCGAAAATATAGCGGATTTACTAATTAAAATTATGCAATGATTTTAAGATTTTACATAGTGGAAGGCGTAGAGACTTTCCACGAATATAAAACTGCACATACTTGGATACGACATCAAAATTACATTTACAATTTTTTTTTAAACACAGATTTCACATATTTTATAGTCTACCTTGGGTATTTTTACAAGCCTAATTTTCAGTAATGAATGTTTCACATTCAACGTTGCGTCGTCATGTTGAACTCGCCATTCTCTATTCTCTCATTTTGGTTCACAAATTCATACAATACAACCTCATCAAACTTGTTCGAATGTAGAATATTAAAAAAAAAAAATGAAGACAAGCTTACATTAAAATGCACAAAAAAAGATCAATGATGCATTCACTCGAGACAAAGCTCATGGCACCACTGGAATATTATAATCTACAGAATATGGCAGACTGAATAATGTATTGCATATTGCATATTTCTTAATATAAATCCATTTTGCGGTCGAGTGCTCTATATAAATCAGACGCGCGGCGCGCCTTTCTATTGCCTGCTGACGGCGTTTGTTCCATGAAACTTTTGATTGATTATATTAGTCTTATTTAAGGTAATATGAACTACTTACACGAAAATTTTCATATTTTATAAAACTCTTTGACGAACCCATTTTTTTTGACGGGTTTACCGGACCGCTGACGCGTTGTGTTCCAATATTGTGCTGACTGACTATGTCCAAAAGTTTATTAGTTGTGTTGCTATTCACAGACTAATTTTCAGATTTTATAAAACTCTTTCAAGGACCCATTTTTTTACGGGTTTACGGGACCGCTGACGCGTCGTGTTTCAATATTGTGCTGACTGACTATGTCCAAAAGTTTGTTAGTTGTCTTGCTATTCAAAGACTAATTTTCAGATTTTATAAAATTCTTTCAAGAACCCATTTTTTTGACGGATTTACCGGACCGCTGACGCGTCGTGTTCCAATATTGTGCTGACTGACTATGTCCAAAAGTTTGTTAGTTGTCTTGCTATTCACATACTAATTTTCAGATTTAATAAAACTTTTTCAAGAACCCATTTTTTTTGACGGGTTTACCGGACCGCTTATTCTGATGACTGACTATGTCCACAAAGTTTGTTAGTTGTCTTGCTATCCACAGACTGATTTTCAGATTTTATAACATTCTTTCACGAACCCATTTTTTCGACGGGTTTGCCGGACCGCTGACGCGTAGTGTTCCAATATTGTGCTGACTGACTATGTCCACAGAATTTGTTGGTTGCCTAGCTATCCACAGACAAATTTTCTGATTTTATAAAACAGTTGCGACATACGTGTTTTTTTTACAAGTTTGGAACCACCCCCACGATAGTTGTCCCAAAAACTGACTGACTGACGGCAGGCTATTGATATTGAACCTATTCATGACCCAATATCAAAATATCAGCTTTTATAAAACTCTTGCAGTTTTGGACCCCCAGCTTTTAGACTATAAGCAGTCAGTATGCCAACTTGGTTGTATATTTTGTGGTCTTCAACATTTCAATCAACTTTTCCTGCCGACATGCGCCAGAAACACCGAAAATCTGTACATTTAAGTCAAATATAATATTAGTATACCCATATTTATATAGAAATATATTTGTCTATAGGAAACTTCGTAGGTTTGTATTGCTTCCATATCAATATCACAAATGCCGTCAAATCAGTATGTTTCTTGATATCGACATTTTGCGTAACTAGAAATTCTATCCTTAACGTTGAGTATAATTACCAGTGAGATGAAGGCTTCTGTAATTTGTTTAATTCACTGAAATATACTAACAATCCCTTTTCATCCGTCATGTTGACTACCTTCTTTTCTTCGCCCCATTTTTCAATATTGGATGGTACATCATCATTAGGTGTTACTCAATAATGAGTACTTACAGGCAACTTGTTTTTCAATTATCAGAAAATTGTTAAGTAACAGGTACGTCGAATGATAGCGATAGAACATATATAGTAATATATTATCCCACTTCTCGTAAACAACTATAAATTTAATTTTGTCTTCGACAGTTTATAAATTTCACTCAAATTTCGACTTTGAAATATGAAGCAGATGATAAACGTAGTATTTCAAATATTAAACATCCAAATTCCACCAAGCACCTTGAATCATCATGATCCTGTCATAATGGTATATAATTTACTAACACATTTTTATAGGTCCTGTTGTGCCTGTTGTTGCTGCAGATTCCATCAGACTGACACCACAACAATTCCTACTGTTACCTGTGGCAATCATACTCTATATGAAATTTTGATTATATCTTTGGCAGAAATTCAGTGGAAAGTTACATTAATTTTTCTACCTGAAAACTGAAGTTCTCACTCTTCTGATGCTAGTTTACTAGAGAGAAATATCAGTATCATAAATGAAGAATTCCATGGACACCTTGTATAAATTATAGAAATAGACAATTATGGGTTTTTTCATGATATATGTGCGTATTTTTTTTAGTACTCATCTAGTCTCACTAGCATTTTATTGATTCGATTCTAAACTTAGAGAAAATTGATTTTTCCCTAGATTTGAATTCTGAATAATTATCATGTAATTAGGATTAAAAACTGAAATATATTAAACTTCACGTCCTAATTGCTTATAATTGGGAATCTGTGACAAATGTAAACAATTCCTGGTAATATTGTTTACATATTAAAAAATACATTGTTCGAATTTTTATTGTTCAAGAAATAATGGGATAACCGTAATTATTGAAACAATCCATCTAATAATAAGTTCAAATCTGAAAATGAATTGAAGATAAAGAAAAACTCATTGTTATTTCAAACTTCAATAGATACGTATGAATGTAAAGTGATCAGAATCAAGTGATTAAGTACATCATGTTTATAGTGTACTTGTTCGTATTAAAATCATTCATTTATTCTTTGTTTCATTGTTATACCCATCCTGTTAGGCAGTAATTTGGTCCCATTTTGAACATTTGAGAGTACCTAGACCTGCCCTCATAAAACCACCTACAACAGTCTCATTCTCTACAAAAATATTCAGTGTAGGTAAGTATGTATTCAAATAACAACAAAAATTATTGTTATTTGCTATAACATTATGTTCATCAATTGTATCAAATTTTAATTTTCTGCAGTATTTGGTAATTGTTTATGCACTTAGGGTGTTACATGATTTCGCCCTGAGAGAGATTCAATCCAGGAAAAGTACGTTCGGCCTGATCACTAGATGCTCCTATGGCCCTATTCTACTACCCTTCGTCGCAAGCGACAAAATATGTCTTTCGCCTTTTCCGAACATACATTAAAAAGAGATGAAGATACTTTGTCGCATGCGACAAAGGACATGACAATTTCATTTTAACTGATCCTTTGCGGGGTACTGGAAGGCTTGCCTACCATCTATCTAGCTCGACCAGTGCCTGGCGAACCCATCCCAACTCCGCACTTCCTAAAAATTAGCGGTTCCAGATTTTTATTGGCTGTAGATATTCATTTTGTTTATTTCTATTATACATGTTTAATGTTGTGGTTTGAAAAAAAAAAAATAGAAATATTGAGAGATTATAATGGAGATGTCTGTATTGCGTCCAGAAGCCTGAAGTTGAGGAACGCATCGTCGTAGCACGGTCTTTGTTTTATTTGGTGGTGTTTATTGGTCGTCTTCGAATATCATCTGCTCACCCTATATATTTATGTTTTCAATCATTTTTGTGTTTATCTTCGGCTTATCAGTATAGATTGGTGGGTATGTGAGGTTGTTTAGTGTTAGGGCTTGTGTGAATGTGTCTCTTGCTCGTTTTCTTGATGCCAGTTGGCATGTTTGGATTATATGCTGTTGGTCTTCTTCTTGTCCACAGTCGCATAGTCCGTGTTGGTTGTCCTAAGGTTGAATATTTTATAGTAGCTTTGCATGATGGCCTATTCTCTTGGTTGCTACAAAGGACAGTAGACATTTGAGAATAAGGCTTCCGGATGGGTATAATCATGCAGTAGTACAGAAAATAAAAACTGAAAAGTATCAGGAGGTTCAAACTCGTAACCGAATATACCTGAATCCAATCGTCCATGACAATAAACAGTTTGAAGTTTTATTCAATTATTAGATAAACATAACGATGAGTTTGCAAGAAATATAATAAAATTAAAGAAAACAAGTGAGTTCAACAGATTCATTACGTTCTCCCATTACATCCAGTTGGTAATCCAGTTAATTTTCTCCCCTAACCAAGGAAGATGGAACACTCGCCACGAACGCCTAGGAAAAAGCCGATATTTTTGCCAACATGTTTGCATGGATTACGGCAAATTCTACTCTGGATTCATCAGAAAAACGACACCAGAACACTCCCATTGGCAATAAAATTCCAGAGATTATTCAGCTAACAAATTATCCGACGCATTTTGCTGTGTCTCAACAACATGGAATTCCGCCTATTCTCAACAAATTTGCGCAGAACTAACACTAGTTCTTTGCAAGTTATTCAACATCTCTTATGATTTTTGAAAATCGCGGTTTTTTCGTCATAACTCTGTATCTTGACCTCGTTCGCAGGTCAAACTTGGCGGAAGGTATATTCAGCACCATATCTACCATAATGTGAAACCAGCAAATGGTCAAAAACTGACGCCACCCCCCCCTCCTTGACCTTGACTTGGAGAAATTCTAAAGCTACACCCAGGCGACTTGGGGTAACACCAAGAATACTATTTCAAGCCCAGCGAACAGTTTCTTTACCTGTCAGTAAATCGTATTGGCAGCTCTCTAACTAATATGAGGACCATCGCCAAAAGACCAACAACCCAAGTAGCACACCTATCTTGGTAAAATATTGGTTTAATATTGTGAACATATTGGCGAAATATTTGAAATGCAATATTGGCGAGAAAAAAAATGTGAACATTCGGCGATATTGGTCCAATATTACTTGAGTAATATTGGCGAAATATTCTTGAAGTAATATTGGCTTCAAAATGTTCGGCGATATTGTTACAATATCGCTAATACAATATTCTGACAATATTGGCACAATATTCAAAAGTTATATTTTCGAGAAGTAAAATGTGAACATTTTGCGATATTGGTCGAATATTGTTTGAATATTTTAGAAATAGTTTTGATGAAATATTCTTGAAGCAATAATGGCCTCAAAATATTTATCGACATTGGTACAATATTTATCGATATTGGTACAATATTTATCGATATTGTTACAATATTTATCGATATTGGTACAATTTTTATCGATATTGGTACAATATCATTTGGATATATTGGTGGATGTCAATATACCTTGGCAAATTGCTAAAGGTCTTTTAGTTGATGAAGGTGACACCACAGTCTGCCTTTTGATCGCCATAACCACTGGGTGAGCTGTCTTGAAAACAAGTTACGGGAAGTATTTAATATACTTTCGTAGGTTTTAGAAGACGTTCTATATGTAGAGCCACCTAGCGGATTTTTATCCAGGTTTGATCATGATATAATTTCAATATGTTTCATTGAATATTCGGCCAATATTCAAATTTCATCTCAATCTAGATGTGGGAAACAATATGAAGACAATATTGTTTTAACGATATCAATAAATATTATTGAACCAATATCGACCCAATATTAACTATTAAGATTTGTTGAATATTGGCGAAATAATATTCAACCAATGTGTAATCACACTTGGAGATACAATATAGTTTTTATGCCTAGAATCGATATTAGGGGAATATTGGTATTGCGATATTTATTCTAGATGTTAAAAACGATGTGAAGACAATATTGTTTTATCGATATTGGTAAATATCATTCGACCAATATTGACTCAATATGAGTTATTACAATTTGTCAAATAAAGTGGAAATGATATTCAACCAATATTCTAACAAACTTGGAAATACAATATAGTTTTTTTCCCATATAATCGATATGACTGGAATATTTGGATTGCAATATTTATTCTAGATGTGGAAAACAATATATAACCAATATTGTATTATCGATATTGGTAGAAATTATTCAACCAATATTGACCCAATATTTCGTATGATAATCTACATTCAAAACTAGTTCAACCAATATTCCACCAATATTATTAATACAATATTGTTTTTTGAATATTCACCCATATTGGACCAATATTGATTTTTCATTCACAATATATCTATATTGGCCCAATATGGAACCAAGATTCAGCCGATATGATGTGCTACCTGGGAAGACATTATAGTTTCAGTATATTCCAGCTGATAAAAACGTGTTTTGTTTATTGATGACTCTCTCTGTTCAGAATACGAATTTTTAAAATTTTGGAGTATATCCCTATACTGAAAACAATTGACTGGTCGTTTTTTACTACAAAAAAATAATTCATTACTTCTGTTGATTGAACAAAAGATAAGGTAACTTTCTGCTGATGAATTCGGTTGTTCAATAATACCTTTCATTTAGATAAAGGGTGCGTTACATTTTTTTGTGAGGTCATTTACAATGCTTTTATTGGATATCTCAAAAACTCTTCCGTCAATTCTACTCGCACTATTTTGAGAATGTTGACTATTGAACATAAAAGTTTTGTCAACTTTGCATGTTGCATTTATAAGATATGCATTTTCAAAGTTCACCATATTTATTTTTATTTTCTTTATTTTTTTAATTTATTTATTTATTTCCACGGGAGAACCCAATTCATAAAGAATAACAAAAATTAAGTAGGATGAAATTAAGTTTTACCTAATCTGCTACTATACTAACACATACACATTGAAATTTAATGAAAACAACAGTGAAACACTAAACAGATAGATTCTTGAGCACTAACATCTTTTAAGACCTTCCTAATATTACATACATTCATACAGAATAATTCAAGGCTATGAGAAAACCTGTTGGAAGATATTTTGATTCTATTAAGAGGGGAGTGATATGCATAGTTGGTTGTATTAGACCAAAAGCCACCAATATGAAACTTCCCCCCCCCCCCGTGGGAATTTATGACTTATACTTTTTTTTGTTGGTAGTACCTACCGGATAAAGAATTGAATTGTTTGCCTCTCTTAAATTACATCATATTCCGGAAAATAAGAATAACTGAAGAATTAAGAAAAAAATAGTTTTGTTTAAGTTTAATTTTACGAAAGTGTAGGTACATTAGTTACCATGTTTTTTTATGAACTTATTTGGTATTCATTTAAGGTCTAATAATGAAAAAAAAGATTAAAAAATCTCAACAGCATTTTATAATATCTTTTATAATCAACTGTCATTTTCTTCATCCTCGTATATTATGTCGTCTAAGTTTTGTACTTCTGGTTCATCTTCATCTTCAAATTCGTCTGGCTCGAAGGTTTCTGGAACGTCAAGCAGTTCGAGTGGCAACGGATCTCCTTTAATCCAATCGAATTTGAGTTCACCATTTTCCAATTTCAACCCATGTCCCACTGGAGTTGGTGTGGAGGGTTTAGCTACATGTGCGTTATTCCATAAGTAACATTGGTAGTTGACACGTTTTATGTGGTTTTCTGATGACGTTTCGCATGGAGGAAGTAGACTTAAATCCATACCTTGATTGTTGGGCAGAGAAAATGCAGTTGTGGGAGAATACTTTTGTATTTAAAATTATTATTATTTATTTTTCCGGTATATGCTGTAATTCAATACATGTCAATACAAACAAAAAAATGTATAAAATGTAAAAAATTCCAACGGGGGGGGGGAGGAGGGGTATACAACAGCCTCCGCTCTAAAATTTCTGGTGAGCGAGTTTTATAGACTGGAGTTTTCAGTGCAATAGTCTCAAGTTGTTTAGAGCAATTGATGTTGCCTGAGATTATTTTCTGTAAGAATACTATGTCAGTGACACATCTTCTGTTAGAAAGTGATTGTATATTCAGCAGTTGCTTTTGCTCCGCATATACATATTCGTCTCTAGCTAGCCCCATTTTATACGCGCAACATCTCAAAAAAAATTCTTGAACTCTCTCAATTTGTCGAACATAACATTCATAGTTTGGAGACCATACAATTGAACCATATTCAAGAATAGATCTAACGTGTGAGCAGTACAGTATTTTCAAGGTATTGTAATTGATGTCTCTGCATATCCTGAAGATAAAACCTAACATTTTATATACTTTGGTTGTGATTTCCTCAATGTGTTGATCAAAAGTGAGTTTGGTATCAATTTTTATGCCAAAATCCCTAATTTCATTCACACGTGATAGTTGGTTATAGTTACCGAGTACTTGATATGGAAAGTTGATAAATGTTTTTCCCCGAAAAAAGATATGACAATACACTTTTTTCTACAAACGTCAAAAAATGACAAGGTTCGCGCATTGACAACAGTATGCGAAGTGGCACTTTTTTTCATTTTCATTCGTTAGCATGACACCGTGCGCGAAGTAATGTGCGAATAGTTATTTTTGTATCTAGTGCGCGAAATGCTACTTTGGTGATCGAGAACTGATTTTTTTTAACGAGGCGCAGGGAAAGCCTTAATTATTGTTCTACATTAATAAATAAACGATTTCTTGTTTTTTTGCTTGATTGAGGAGTTGAGGACCATATAGGTTAGAATATGAAAATCCCATATAGTTTACATGCAGTGTGCGAAATATATTTCGCACATTACTTCGCGCACGGTGTCATGGTAACGAATGAAAATGAAAAAAAGTGCCACTTCGCATACTGTTGTCAATGCGCGAACCTTGTCATTTTTTGACGTTTGTAGAAAAATATATTTCGCACACTGCATGTAAACTAAATGGGATTTTCATATTCTAACCTATATAGTCCTCAACTCCTCAATCAAGCAAAAAACAAGAAATCGTTTATTTATTAATGTAGAACAATAATTAAGGCTTTCAAATTGTGAGAGATATTTTCCTGGCTTTATTTGCTTCACACCACTCTTTAAATTGCTGATATGCATTTTCATACTGCCGCCTCGATTTCTCCGGTAAAAGGTTGGAAATTACGGAATTAGCCGCATCTATCAAGTTAGGTGGGGTACTGCTTAGTTCATCGTCGCTCGAAATTTCCATTCTTTTACAATAATAAATATCACGCACGAAATTGACGCGAATAAAAAGTCACTCCAAAATAATTATCAAGAACTGTCACTTTGAAATAATTGTCAACAAATGCCATTTTATTTCCATAGTTACAGTAATTACTTGATTTGGAAAAATTATTTAAGCCAGTTCAATACTATTTTTCATAGTTATTACTTATTTTAGAACAATATTTTTGACGTTTGTAGAAAAAATTTTGTTTGCATCTCATGCGCGAAATACTTTGGTAATCTCGACTATTTTTTTTAACTCGGCTGCGCCTCGTTAAAAAAAATCAGTTCTCGATCACCAAAGTAGCATTTCGCGCACTAGATACAAAAATAACTATTTCACATTAAGATCTATCTTATTGAGTTGACACCAGTTCACCAAATGGTCTATATCCTCTCGTAGAAGTTTTGCGTCAATCAGCGAGTTCACAGGACAGAATAATTTCAGGTCGTCAGCAAGTAACAGAAATTGAGAATTGCAGATTGAAAGAGATAAATCATTGATGAATAAGTTGAAAAGCATTGGTCCAGAATGTGACCTTTGTGGTACTCCAGAGGATACCTTTATCACTTGTGAAATACATCCAGTCACTTTAACACATTGTGTTCCTCCATTCAGGAAGCTATTGAACCAATTAAACAACGGTACACTGAAACCAAGATACATCAACTTAAATGCTTGGATATCATGATTGACTCTATATTATGACTTATGGGTATATTGCTATCTTACTACGATATTACTATATTACTACGATATTAGATACTATCGATTGAACAAAACTTTAGGGTACCTTTCGATAAATTAAACTCTATTACAAAACTTTTCCAAATCGATTGTATGATACTATAAACATCGCAAACTACAGTCAACAACAATATTGCATCAATACACGCAAACTCAAGAACCACATAGATCGTAATACCGTAAACTTTAAAAACGAATATCTTAAGGCCGATTCAGATACACGGGTGCCCATGCAGGGTTTTTGACCCTGCATGAGAAATGCATGCCTGTCGACGTTCACATCTGTGCCTGCCGGCTTGCGTCAAAAACGCGGTGTGAGCATGCACATGATCTAGTGATTTCTCAACATAGATGTGTTTTTGATGAAATATCCATACTTTTTCGTTGTTGGCAATAATTAACTTGGGAAAGTAAATAAAGTAATGAAGATTTAAAAGGTTAATAAATAATAAAGTGTTAATTTTTACAACTGTATCCTGAACTAGAAATTATTATTTATTTATAAATTCTTCTTCTATATTGTTCAGAATTCCAAAGGCATTTGGAATTCACAACTACCCTTCAAGCCCTACTGAAGCTGCAGGAGAAAATAGTTTTACCAACTTGTTTGGATAATGAAATGGTTTTATGACATTTATTATCAAGGGCTGCATATACATCTTGATCTCGATGGTCACATATTATGGAAGTGGATTAGTTTTGCCTGGTAGTGATATTGGTTCAGGAACTTGAACTATGGGCTTCTACAGAACACACACCATCTGAAATTCTCCCATTTGTGCCCTCATTAAAATACAAAAATATGTAGTTCAGTTTGGGAAAGTTGAGCCACTACTACTAATAGCAGCTGCTTGAAACAATGTTTTCCATCAATTGCTACTAGTTCTTCAGGAAATTTCCAATTCTGCATATGGTTATCTACTAGTAAACCACTCTTCTGTTTCATTCGTAAACTGATAATGAAAAAAGACGGATAATCACTTGAGTTGGTCGATATATTGCTAATGTGGTTGAAAAATGTATTGATTACTAATATACTATTAAACACAATACTTGATTACGTTGCAGTTCGGTTGATACAATGATACTTTTAAGTTGTAATCCTTTTCTCCATGTTTTCATATTTGTATAGGAAAAGATGGAATATTCAGGGAAACTGTATGAAAATGCAAAAAGAAAAATTATACAAATCTTTCAAAAACCATTGTTTAGAGTATTTATTATACATGGCATCGGATACCTCTGGAATTATTACAGAGATTGTGGAGCGACTGACTCTGATATATAAGCCTATTCACAGGCTGAAATAGTGCCTCTGAATGGGGGACTTTTTTTCTATCAGCAACTCTACTCGTTAAAGTACCTGACTTTCGAAAGATAGGTATGTTCATTCATTCTGATAGAATTTTTGAAACTTTCAGGATCATATCCCACATCATCATTCAAGTTTAAAATTCTTTATATCCTTTCAATCATGGTCTAACCCACTTTCTCTTTTCATTTCCCATTAATAAAGATATAGCTCCATAAATGAAATAATTACAAACTTCCAAATTATATATAAATATTTTTTTGTAGTAGCTGAGATATCCGTAAAATGTGGTATAGGATAAAATAAGGTTGATATAGATAAACCAAGGATAAAAGATTCACGTTCAGTGAAATATAGTCCGGAATAATTTGAAAAACTCAAAATTCTTTCTTCCTGGATGGACAACATTATTACAGAACCAAATGAAAAATTAGCTTGAGAGAGAAACGCACGTGAAAGGCACGTATGTGAATTGTCGTGCAGTTTTCAGGCACAAGCGTCTAAAATGCGTATGCGTGTAAATCGCACGTGCATCAAAAACCCTGCGTGGGCACCCTTGTATCTGAATCGGCCTTTAGAAACACAACATGCACAGTTGAGAAAACTTTCACATATGGTAGTCAACATTTTCAAAATAGTGAAGTAAAATTAGGTCCAAATTAATTTTTTAGATATTCAATAAAAACTTTGTAAATGACTTTAAAAAAATGTAACATGTAACATGTATTTAAATGAAAGGTGAAACTTAACAACTGAATTCATCAGGAAGTTACCTCATCTTTTTTCCAATTAACATAGGCAATAAATAATTTTGTTTGTAATAAAAAACGATCTGTCAATTGTTGTCAGTATAGGGGTATAATCCAAAATTGAAAAAAATATCATTTTTGAAACACATCTTTATCTCCCAGAATAGACTGAAACTATGATGTCCCACCAGAATATGACTAATCGGTTCTGAAATAGTGATAGAAAAAAAAATCTCAAAAAATAACTTTTTTACTATGGCCCGTATACAATCTAATGTAATATCATTAATAAAATTATAATTGGACATATTAACGAGATCCGATAAATACTGTTCCATCCAGAGTTCGTCTTATTTCGACTAAGAAAACAGTTTTTTTGTTAATCCTACCCAAGTACGACGTTTTTACGAACTTTGGCCGCTTATATCTCAGAAACGACACATACAAAATCATTTAAACTCACAAATTTTTCTAGCTACCCATTCTACTATAACATAATAAATTTTCAGCCAATTTGACCTAGAGCCAATTTCCCATATGATTTCGTGTACGGACCTTTTTTTACCAAATCCGCCCGCTTGCTTAAATTGTGTGCAGGATATTTTTCTCCTATACTAAAATGCCCTGCATCAATTCATACATCTGTGAGATTCAATATAATGAAAATATTTGTGGAATGAGGTGAGCCATAATTAAACTTCTATAAAACTATTAGTGAAGAACATATTGATATGATCATATTATCAAAGAGTGGCTCACAAATATATTTCTTCGGATATCCACTGATTAACTCAAAGAAGTAATTACGGATATTATACAGGGTGGCCACTTTTTTAATGGAATTGTATGGGTAACTTCTTAACCATACTAGTAAGAAGGTCGCTTGAATGGAGAAAAGTTGCATATCTGGATGCATAATAGGTGGAAACTGATCAAAATATCAGTGCCGGTTCTTGGGATATGACGAAAGAAGCAATTACTATCATTTCTGTTTTTTGGATATACTTCATTTATTTTCAGAAATACCAAAAAATATTTCACTGATTTTTCATTCGATGGGAAATTCTCTTCGATTTGACGTCTTCAGATTTTCTATCCAACGATTCGTATTCTCAGGACCACCCTCAACAATTTTTTTTAAACATGGACCTGAATATTTTATAACACTGTTCGATTTATCTTTTCATTCTGAATCCAGAGGTGTATCCAACAATGCCATTTGAAGACGGGCTTCGGGGAATATGGACCGTAATCAAAATTTTATTAAATTACAGTTATAGTTTCCGTCATGATCAGTTGAATCAACATTCAAGTAATGAGATCCTTATCCAAGTTTTATTGGTTTGGATCTGTAGTGAATTTATATTCAGTGTTCATTTCTGTAAAGTGTACAATACTTCTATCATAAAGTGAATAATTAGGGAAATTATTACTAGAGAAATTATTCAGTTATTCGAATATTTCAATCAAAGAATGCAATATTTGCCATTTAAAAAGCGAGTTCTCAATAGTAAGTGCGTGATATGGACAATCTACTCGAGTTGTACAGTATATTCTACAACAAAAAAAAAATGAATTCAATAACTGGTACCCATCAGACATTTTTAATGCATATGAGAAGAAAAAATTATGTTTTGATAAGATAAATAAGTAACTGATCAACAATAAGTCATCGAAAAATACATTTCAATTGCTCAAAACTTCTACCACTTGTTCGATGATTCAATTATGTAATTATGACGGCTTTCCCTTTACTAGTGCAACGAGGTTTCGAAGCAACCTCATATTTTTTTCGAAATATTTCGAGGCGTCATTATTATATCTATATTTTTTCTCCGAATAATGACCATTGATACTATTATAAATACTGACAAATTGTTTGAAATGATTAGATTCAACCTACTTGTTATGAAATATAGGAGGCCGTGAAAACAATCCCTGTAACAAGACCTATCACATTGTTATACGTACCCTAATAGCACACCATGTCCCGGGGACGTCCCTATTTGGTACAAATCATGTCCGAATGTCCGGGACTTAAAATCATTGTCCTTGGGACGTCCGATTCAATGCATTTTCATGAATTTCCCCAAAGGACTTCCTATGGATGTCCCAAGCGGTACATCGTATAAAACGTCTCTGCGAGGACGTCTTTGGGATGTCCTTGGTCGGATATATTTTGTAATGTTTCCTAGGACATCCATCGGACGTCCCTGTTAGTAAGTATTCTGGCATGTCTTTGAAAGGACGTCCCATGGTTGTCCTGGTACGGGACACTTAGGAACATCCCGCATGAATGAATATTGGACGTCCCAATTGGTTAATCTTAGAATATCTCCCTGCGAGGACTTCCTTGGGATGTCCTGGTTCGGATATATTTTGTAGAATTTTCTAGGATATCCATTGGATGTCCTGGTTGGCATGTATGGTTGACTTCCTACGGTGGTCCTGATACGGAGACATTCTGGAACGTCCTTGATGGATGTACATCGTACGTCATCCCAATCAGTGAATTTCAGAAAATGTCCCTGTGAGGACTTCCTTGGGATGTCCTGGATTGAACACTTTTCGGAATGTTTCCTAGGTGCATCCATCCAAAGATGAAGGATGGATGATCATAAAAATGAAACAAAATTCGAAAGCAGTTACAATAATTAGGCCTCCAATTGTACCCAGTATCCGTGTATACATCTCAGCTAGTGGTTTTACAGAAGAGGTATAAAATGGATCGCATATTTACAATAGGGCTGAACATTATAGCGAAAACAACCCATCTGAAATAAAACCCTTTTCACTATCACAGGGGCCATATTCTCGAGTTTATGCGTATGCCAATACGATTCACTGTTTCACAACAATGAAAATAAAAAAATTATGTTTGTCTCTTTTGTTCGTATACGGATTGAAACCGAACAATTCCTCATATATGGATTCCGTGCATAAAGTTGTTTTCTGTGTTTTGTGTTCTGTGTTCAAGTGTTGACGAACTGACAGACAATTGTTGAGTATTTACCAGCTATGGCGGCTTTTCTATCGTCTTTTGTGATTAATTAGTTTAGTGACTGTTTTGTAAGTTATTTTGTGTTCATTCAGTGTAGTTATATCTATAAATGAAAATAAAAGTTTTGTTATACTATTCAATAGTTATTACTAACCTATTCAACACTGTTTTGAAAAAGTTGTTTCCGTAAGACAACTAGAGTTGTGTGTATCCAAACATGTACAAAACCGAATTGAATGACTCTGAGAGAGTGCTGAGCTTACATAGTAAGTAAATCTGGTTCCATCCAAATTGGTATCTCCAGTAGGTAATCCAAAACAATATCATAATCTTAGTCTTGAAAGAGATGTAGACATCTGATAATTCTGCACATCCTAAGGACGTCCCACATGTTCTTTCGATTGACGTAATTCGGGGACGTCCGATTAACATCCCAGGTGGATGTCGATTGAATATCCTCATAGATCGTCCAATTTTGGTGAGAAGTCGAAACATTGGTACTTTCCACGGATGTCCAATGGACGTTCGCGGTACCAATACTGCACGTCCTAAGGACGTACCAATATTGCACGTCCTACGGACGTCCAAGATGGACTTTCGATTGATGTAATTCGGGGACGTCCGATTAACATTCCAGGTGGATGTCCACTGGATATCCTTATAGAACGTCCAATTTTGGTGAGAAGTCGAGACATTGGTGCTTCTCACGGATGTCCAATGGACGTCTGCGGTACCAATTTTGCACATCCTAAGGACGTCCCGAATGTCCTGAGAGGATGTCCTATGGATTTCCATCGGACTTCATGGTGCTATTAGGGTAGTTCTTCATTGCATTACGACAATTTCTCAATGTTCACAAGTGTTTTGGTGTGTTTCTGACTATCTAATCCATTTTCAATATGGTGAGATACACTGCAGAAGAAAAACTAGATATGTACAAACTCTACATTACTGGACAGAAATTCGTTAAAAGCAAAACAAAGGTACGAGGACTTATATCCCGAAAGAATGCCCGAATATGAAAATGTTCCGGCGTTTGTCAACAACTCTTCTCGAATATAGTTCAATAAATAAACCTAGAGTTCTATATTCTCGAAGAAACCAACCCATCAATGATATCAATGTTTTAGCACAAATTCGAATAAATACAGGACTTGGGTCGAGGACTATTGCGACTGAATGTAATTCATCAAAAAGTGCTGCAAATAAAATAATCAAGAGACACGGTTACCATGACTACAAATACCAAGCGGTACAAAAACTATATCGTAATGATCCTGAAAGAAGATTGCGATTTTGTAATTGGTTCCAAGAGAAGGTAGGTTTAGGTTTTGAACGTGAGTGGGCCCGTATCAGGCCATCCACTGCGGCCAATGGCCTATTGTGGCTCACCCTATGGTTATATTTCTCCCAGTATATCCAATCTCTTGACGAAATTGAGGAATGCATTGGGAGAACAAATTACCAGGTTTTCTGGCCTTACTGTCGTATCGCCAAATATTGAGAATCTGGTTCTGGCCGCTGCAGGGCATCTACACAGAATGTGTTCAGCCGTTTCATCATCCTCCATGCATAGCCGGCACTCTGCATCTTGTGCAAGTCCGATTTTATGCATGTGGTATTTGAGTTTGCAGTGGCCAGTAAGCAAACCTACTATAACTCTGAGATGCGCTCTGCTGAGTTCTAGCAGTTTGTCAGAGTCCTGTTTTTTCCTTGTACAAGCAATAAATGCTTTGGAATGGGCTAGGCCCGGTAGACTACGCCAGTACTCGAGTCTTTTATTGTCTGCCCAAGCTGTTATGACATTCTTGGCAGTGCTATATGCTAAACCGATTACCGGTTCTGGTCCAGTGAACGTTGTTTCGGCCCCCCCTTTTGCTAGGGCGTCCGCTATTTCGTTTCCTTCTAGGCCTGTGTGACCTGGTATCCAGACTAGGGTAACGTTGTTGCGTTGCGCCAGTCGGTTTAAGGTGTCTCTGCAGTTCCATACTGCCCTAGATTTAAAGCAGTTGGATTCAAGCGCTTTAAGTGCTGCTTGACTATCTGAAAATATTTTTATTGTTTTTCGTGTGTGGAGCCGATTTTCCAGCTCCCTGGCACACATTTCAATGGCATATACCTCTGCCTGAAATATCGAAGCTAGTTTGCCCATACTGAACGAGCGTTTCACTACTGGGTTCATCCCATATATTCCGGCTCCGACGCCTTCCTGAGTTTTGGAACCATCGGTGAACCAACGTTCATTTGCCCTACATAGGTTGGTTTCATTCCGGACCCAGTCTTCTCTTTCGGGAAAGACCACAGTGTAGGACGTGTGAAGGTTGATGGTTTTAGGCATGATGTCTGAGGGCATTCCTAGAATGTTGTGAGCTATTATGCCCTCCAGCATTCCGCTGCCTCTCATGACACATGCCTGCGGTAGACTAATGGCCGCTTGATAAAGTCTGTATGTTGCCCATCTTGCCTCTCTCTCCAGAACTATGTGGAGAGGAAGTAATCCAAGGAGGACTTCCATTGCTGCCGTTGGCGTGGAGCGAATGCTTCCAGTAATCGCCAGGCACGCTTGTCTCTGTAGTCCGTTAAGTTTAGCAATGGCCATTTTTTTATGTCCCTTGCTCCACCAGACTATAGAGCCATACGTTATCATTGGACGTATGACGGTCACGTACAACCAGTATACGTGTTTTGGTGACATGCCCCATGTTTTGCCACATATTCTGCGGCATGTCCATAATGAAAGGCTAGCCTTCCGGATAGTCTTTTCCAGGTGCGAGTTCCAATTAAGTTTTTTATCCAGGGTTATTCCTAGATATTTTGCTTCACTCGCAAAAGGAATTGTTACACCATTGATGGAAGGAGCTTCCTTTTCCTGGTGAATGGTACTATGACCATTTTGTGGGGGTTAATGGACATTTCCTCCCTCTCACACCATTTATATATGGTATCCAATATATCCTGAATGACGTAGGAGATCGTCTCTTCGGATTTATCGTTTATTACTAGGACCAGATCGTCAGCATATGCTTGCAGATCAACCTCCCACAGCGAGAGAATGGCCAGCAGATCATCCACCAGCAGTGACCATAACAGTGGGGAGAGGACCCTCCCCTGGGGACAGCCCCTGGCTGGCTTGAAGCTGACACATTCCTCCTGTAGAGAGGTCGTTATAGTTCTGTTGTGAAGCATAGTTCTTATCCAGTCACATAGTATCGGTTCAATCCCTCTAGAGACAGTGGCCTCATATAGGGAGTGAGGTAGTGCATTGTTAAATGCTCCTTCTATGTCCAGGAATGCAGCGACTGCTATTTCCTGGCGTTCCAGGGCGTCGCTTATTCCTGAGACAAGGTTATTGAGGGCAAGTTCTGTTGATTTGCCAGCCTGGTAGGCATACTGGTGAACATTGAGGGGGTGCTTTGTTAGTGCCCCACACCTTATGTGCCCATCCAGTATTTTCTCCATGCTTTTCAACAGAAAAGATGTCAGACTAATGGGTCTGAGCGATTTTGGGTGTGGGTCATTCGGACCCACCTTAGGAATATAGATCACCCTAGTCGCGGTCCAGTTAGACGGAATATGGTTTCATGCTAAACTGGCTCTAAAGAGTCTTATAATGATAGGTATGATATATTCCAGTCCGATTTGTATGGGTGGAATGAGCCCATCTTATTGCCTGTGGTGTAATTATTTTGTTGGCAACCACCCAGTCATCTCTGTGAGGTCGTTTTATCCGGCCTATATTTGTGACTAGAGGTTGATTGTCCAGAATCAGGCTGCCTGGGAAGTGGTTATTAGCTAATAGCTCTAGTGTTTCTTTCCTGGAGGCCGTAAAGGAGCCGTCTGGACGCTTTAACGACCCCAGCTCCTGTGTCGGCTCTCTGGATAGAATCTTGTGGATACGGGTTCCACTTGATGTGTTGGACACATTTTCGCAGAATCGTTCCCATGATTCTCGTTTTGCTTTCCGGATATCTTTGTTGTAAGTGGTTAGAGCAGACCTGTAATTTTCCCATTCACCTGATACCTTAGCTCGGTTAAATAACCTTCGAACTTCTTTTCGTGTTTTATCCAGATTTTTGTTCCACCAGGAAGCATTTCGGTTATCCCTTTTCTCCCTCAGTGGACAGTTTTCGTGATAAGCTGAGATAAGTGCAGTTTGTAGATGTTCCGTAGCAATATCTATTTGATCACGACTATTTATTGTGGACAATCCGTTTTGGAGATGGTTCTTCAGGGAGGTCTTGTATCCTTCCCTGTCCATGCTCCGTATGTTTCGGTATTGTACCACTGGTCTGGGGCATATTTCAATGTTGAATTGAATATGCCTGTGGTCTGAGCATGATGGCTCAGAGGACACCCTCCAGTTGGATATCTTGTTGCTTAGAAATTCTGAGCTGATCGTAAGATCTAGTACCTCTTTCCTAATACTAGTGACAAGAGAAGGTAAGAGGAAATTACAACTTTGCACAAAATATTAGTTGGGGAGACGAAACAACATTTACGAATTCTGGTATGTTCAATCGAAGAAACGAACATGTTAATGTCACGGAAAATCCTCACCTAATACAAGAAGTGAGACATCAATATCGTTTCTCTTTGAATATGTGGTGTGGTTTCTTAGATAAAAATTACTGGGACCGTATTTTATTGATGGAAACCTGACTGCAGTAAATTATTCAGATATACTGCAGGCTGCAGGACGTGTTGGATGATCTCTTTATAGAGTATCGTCTTAACGGAATCTAGTTTCAACAAGATGGATGTGGTCCCCACAATTCAAGAATGGTCACAGATTATTTAGATCAGACTTTTCCCAATTCATGGATTGGAACAAGAGGTCCAGTGGCGTGGCCTGCCAGATCTCCGGATCTAAATCCATTAAATTTTTATTTGTCGAATGAAACGATTGAGATTCTCCGTGAAACGATTGTGATTCTTCGTGAAAAGTTTGAAGATGCATTGAACGATATCCAAGGAGAAGCAATAAGCAATTGCATAATAAATATGAATATCAGAATTGCCAAGTGTATTGAAGAAAATGTTGGACATTTTGAACAATCACTCAATGAATTTAAATAACATTTTCGAATAATATGGTTTTTACTTACTTAATTTCTCTTTGATATCATCAGTAATTGCGTTTTGAATTATATACATTGAGTTTTATTGCTCTTCTTGTTGAATTGTTTAATTTTGGGAGAATTAAATAACTTCTGGAGAATTGACTTCATTTTTCTATTTTACTACGTTTAAGCATAACCAAAAACCTGTATGTTCGATTTTTGTTTTTTTTTTTAATCATTGAAAAAGTGGTAGAGGTTTTGAACAATTAAAATTTATTTTCCGATGACTTATTGTTGTTCAGTTACTTATTTATCTTATCAAAATATAACTTTTTTCTCTGACATGCATAAAAATTCAACTGTTTTTTTTTGTTGTAGAGTATACTGTACAACACGAGTGGATTGTCCATATCGCGCACGGATGATTTGGAACTCGCTTTTCAAATGACATATATTGCATTGTTTTATTGAAATATTCGAATAACTGAATAATTATTGATTCCCATTTATTTTTTCCTCATTATTCACTTTATGCTAGAAGTATTGTACACTTTATAGAATTGAACACTGAATATGAATCACTACAGATCCAAACCATTGAAACTTGGATAAGGATAATATTATTTGAATATTGATTCAACTGAACATGACGGAAACTAATCGTTATTTAATAAAATTTTGATTACGATCCATAATAACCGAAACCGGTCTTCAAATGACATTGTATGATACACTTCTGAATTCAGAATGAAAAGTTAATTCAAACTGTTTCATAAAATATCCAAGTCCGCATTTATGGAAAAATAGTTGAGGGTGGTCCTGAGAATACGAAACGTTAAATACAAAATCTGAAGACGTCAAATCGAAGAGAATTTACCCTCGAATAAAAAACCTACGAAATATTTTTTGATATTCCTGAAAATGAATGAAGTATAGCCAGAAAACAGAAATGATTGAAATAACTATTTTCATCATATCCCAAGAACCGGTTATGATTAAAAAAAATTAAAATTGATTTTTTTGTTAACCAGCTGTCGTCCCCTTACGAACTACAGCCCTAAGAAGTCGAAACGTGTGTGAGCTAAGAATTAACGAGGTCTTACCTTTTTACGTGCGATTCCTAGCACTTTCTCGGGCCGCCGTGGTTTGAACCATCGCCAACTGGCAGCCAAAGTAAATGTCGCTTCAACCACTTGGCTACCTGGCCCTTCCATAGATTATGCATCCTGATGTGCAACTTTTTCTCCATTCAACCGACCTTCTTACTTGTATGATTTGGAAGATACCCTTAAAAATCCCATTAAAAAAGTGTCCACCCTGTAGTCTGTAATAAGTTTTAGGCTAGAATCATTTTAAGTAACTGGCCCATTGTTAACGTAATATTTTATTGAAGCACATGCCAATTTCGGAAGTCTGCATAAGGGAACAATGAAATATTTCTTAACAAAGCAGTGAAAGTAGGTAAACGCAATATAAATTACCAGTCAGTACGTTACGATGGTACTTACTCCAAGTAGGTTACGTTCTGCACAAAATAACAAATAAGAATATTTACCTGTTTTTACTTGAGCAAACTAGCATTGAATGACGAAGACCAATAGCCCGTGGCGAACATGAGACCAACTGTTTATTCGGCAAACTTATAAATTGCTCCTTATTTTCCCTCTTGGTCCCTGGACATGGAAATTACACCAAAATGTAGCAACTTCAATAAAGTCATGATGACTCATAAAAATATAGTAAGTTGTTGTCTAGTGTCATTTTCAGATGTTTTTTTTCTATCGTGATTTTCTCCGTATAATTACAAAATACCGAAAGAGTCCTTCACATCTAGTAGTCCAAGAGCTAGTAAGGCACGTTACGTGGAGTGTTTGATGCATCTAAAAATGTTGTGTGATAGTATGTACTGGATGGATGAGCAGATATACATGTTTTGGGAGAAAGGTGTACAAAAATATGGCTCAGGGTTGTCTCCTAACTACGGTTCCTTATTGCAGAGGGTGATTTGTTAGGTTATTTCCAGATGAAAAGTTTTCATGAACATATGTCCCGAGTTGCTTCGTTTCTGAGATACAGGGCGTTGAAATAAAAAAAAAACGGTAATTATAAAATATCATGAATAACCTAGAACCGATTTGGTTGAACTTTGGGCCATTTATTTGAACTAATAAGGCATTCATTCAGTCCTAACTAGAATTATTAGTGCCAGTGGCGTCTTGGTGGGTACCATAGCCAGCAATATTGTAAAAAACTTTTTTAGTACATTTTAATTTTTTTTCAAATAAAGCAAGTGAAAATATATCTTTTTGGGTAGTGTATTTTCTTCATTTTCGGGAAAAAAATTAAAGCCAATCTATTGCATATCATTAACACCTGCCTTGGGGACCAACTGACATGGATAGTAGGGTTTTTCCTACACATATTCCATTTCGAATTGGAAAAATCCATTTTTCAATTTGTTCACCATCCGCAATAATTTATCAGCCTAATCCATGATGGAAATACCTGCAAACGATAATGAATAATGACTTTCAAATGCAGGTAAGGTAGCTTTGTCATTAGGCTATTATGAAAGTTAGCAAAACATAGTTTAAATATTATTAGATATCTAATATTATATCTAATATTATTTCTAATTATTTCTGCTACACCATTTAGAATGCTACATGCGAGATTATGTGAAACTGGGAGTTTCAATAAATATGAAGGTGGTGCAAGACCAGAAACGGTGTTTTTGATGCGTTAGATCCTTTAAATAGTTCCAGGAAATTTTCACTGCAGCTTAGTCAGCCCAAAAATCGTTTGCAAAGTTCTATAGAGAAACAAACCTCTTATACCCATATCACATACAGCGGGTCCAAGCTCTACTGCATCGGGATTTTCATCTAAGATTGATGTTTTGCAGGTGGTTGATTCGTTTAGTGGCATACAATAATAATTTTTAGCGAATATTTTATTTCCAGATGATGCAAATTTTTCGCGAAATGCTATCATGAACTTTCACAATAACCATTTTTGTGCAGACAAAAATCTCCAAACTATTAGAGAAAATCACTTTCAGCATCAATTTTCGCTGAACGTTTGGGTAGGAATTATTGGTAATTTTCCTAATTGTCCCTTTTTTTAACAGAAAGATTAACAGGTGAATCCTACACGGACTTTTTGCGAGATCAATTACACATTTTTTTAAAAGAAGTACCCATACCGGTGAGAGGCACATATGGTTTAGCTCATTTTAGTGTTCTTGCTCGTCAGCATCTCGACATCACTTACCTTAATCGCTGGATTGGACGTGCAGGACCTCAACAATGGTCAGCTCGCAGTCCTGATATGAATCCTCTAGATTTCTATTCATGGGCTCTTGTTCATAAGACTCTGGTACTAGATGTGAATGACTTGAGGAATCCCATAATGGACAATTGCAATGTAGTAATGACTACTTAATGAATTTTTGAACGTTTCAGACAATCAATAGTAAATCAAATGCGGTCGGGTATTTTATCAGAAGGTGGACATTTTGCTCATTTACAATTGTTAATATTTTTATTTTTGGTTTTTATTTTTGGTTTTTATTTTATGTTTTTTTGTTTTTGATCGAAAACGAAGCTGGATATGAAGAAAATACAAGAAACCAAAAAAGTAGTGTTTTCAGCTGGTTGATTTTAAAAAATGAAAATCTACGGAAAAGTCGGTAGCGTACTTTTTCATAATATTGTAGGTTGTGGTGCCCACTGAGACGCCACTGGCCTTAATAATTTCAATCAATTTAGCGCTAAATGAGCGCTTCATTAGTTGAAATAAATGTACCAAATTTCAACCGAATCGGTTCTGGGATATTCATGATATTTTATAATTACCGTTTTTTTTTTAAATTTCAACGCCATGTATCTCAGAAACGTAGCAACCTCCTACATATATTCATAAAAACTTTTCTTCTTAAAATGACCAATCGTGTCACCCTCTGCAATTAGGAACATAGTTAGGACACACCATTGGGCCATATTTTTTACACCTTTCTCTTATGCGCAGTACCTGGTGTCCACAGGTAGGTCTACCCAACATATGTATCTCATCTATCTAGTAGATACAATCACACAATAGTATATTGTGCAACAAAGTGGGGAAAGTTCAACTTTTCTCACAAGTGTGGAAATTTGTGGCCTGAAGGGCGAGTGCCGCAAACACACGAGTGAGAAAAAGTACTTTCCTCACATGTTTCACACTTTACTTTTCCTACAACTGCAAAAATTAAAAAAATACAAGTAATATACCTCAATATTTATTTTTTCCTACAACTGCACAACTACAATAACATTAAAGTATCTTACCTCTTGACAGATATATAATTTTTTCGTATGCCAATTCATCCTTTTTTTTATTTCCGGCAACAAATCCAACGTTACTTTCGTAGCTTTTTCCAATATCTCTGGTGGAGTAATATTATCAAAATCGTCACTATTGTCAGTATCCATATTATTTATTATGAGTAAATATGTCTTATTGAAATAATATTCAATAGAAATTGTGATTTTTATGAAAGCACGAATAGAAACTATCTGAAGAGTTTAAAAAATTTTTATAATCTGACAGTTCTGATAACTATCTAAAAATGAACAGCAGCCAACTACCTAGCCAACTAGTTTTTGTCGATTTTTGTTGATTGTGGGCAAAGTGCCGTGAGAATAGCTATTTACATACCAAGGGAGGAAAATCATGCTTTTTCTTTGGTTTGATGCTCGACGCGAAGCGGAGGGCATTAATATCCGCGGGAGGAAAAGTATTTTCCTCCTGAGGTATATATATATATAGTTTTTTCTACTACCTTTAAGGTCGTCATTTTTATAACGTCCTAAAAATTATAATGCGTGCATACTTATAAGAACAACTGCAGAAAGTTGTGGAACTATATAATGCGGCTATATGACAAAATATTAAGTAAGCGTTTCGTCGTAATTTAAGTCGTTGAGTTTTTCATTTCATGTATTATATTGTTGTTTAATTAAAAAAAAGGAACTAGACGCTTATATGTATTTTTCATTTTAATTTCATAAATCTTCAGACGAGGTAAAAAAACAGACGAGGTAAAAAAAACTCTTGCTAATGTTAAAGTATTAAAAAACTTGAGGGAGGAAAATATTTGTTCTTAGGGAGGAAAAGTACCATTTCCCTTCTTTAGGGGTCGAAAATAAAGTTTTCTAGTGAGGTAGTAGAAAAAAATATTTCTCACAGTATGAGCAATAAATCGTTTTGAAATTAAGTAAACTATGAAAAATACGTTACTTTTCATAGCAGTTGTAGGAAAAATTTCAATGTGCATCAAGCACTTCGTGAAACGTGCGTCACTAGCTCTCCGACTATAGCTTCTTGGGCACTTATAGTTCTGGAGGAAGTGATTTCATCTGCTCTTCCTTTTTCATTCTCACGGAAAATTTCCAGTTGATAATAATAATACTTCAATATTCTTATATTCAATATTTTCACATCATCAGGTAGTTTGTTGAAGAAATTTGAGCCATAATAGTTTATACCTTTTTGTGATTTTTGGAATCGATTGGCAGAAATAGCGATATTACTTCTATTTCTTGTATTATAATCATGAAACTCACTGTTTTGTTAATAATTATCCAAGCGCTCTTTTACATAGACCAAACATTGATAAATATACCTGCTAGGTAGGGTGGGAAAATTATATTGATTATATAATACCATACAGTCTGTCCGGACCAACACCGGATATATTTCGGATATCATGTTTTTGCAGTGTGAGAAAGGTTTTCTTGTTGGTACTGTGTCCTCGGATCAGAAGCAAAATCCGCCATTCTTATCATACTATGAGACACAGACATTCTTAATCGACGTAACAAAAATAAACTTGAATAAAGTTTTTTTGACAGATGTTCAATGTGCGAATTCCATGTCAATTTGCTGTCAATATAAAAGCCTAATAATTCTGTTCTGTTCTGTATTTGTGATGATCTGTCTAGTTTATATAGTTATTTTTTGAGTTTTTTCCATGTTCATTTTTAGTTTAATAGACGAAAAATATAAGTCAGCTGCTTTTTGCACATCATCAGAAAGTCCACGGACAGTATTGATTACCTTATCACAGCTTATGAAAGTAGCGTCATCGGCATAAAGAATAATATCAGTATTGTGTAACTGGTTGTTCGTTTTTTCACTTTTTTTCTATCTCATCAACCCTTAAGATTATTACAGCCGTATGCATAGTCAATCGCCAGCGACTCGCCAGAGTTTCGCCGTTCGCTACACAAGGATTATAATGCACAGTCGAGCTCCAAAAAAGTAACAACTACGCGATAAGTCACATTTTGGCGAAACGCTGGCGATGTACCACTTTTTTTGAGCTTGACTTTGCATTATAGTTCTTGTGTAGCGAGCGGTGAAACTCTGGCGAGTCGCTGGAATTGACTATGCATACGGCTGTTAGAGTCACAGAAATGTATGAAACAATGAATACCCAGTTGATATCATTAATATAATTTATAAATAATATAGGGCCCAGTATAGATCCTCGACGGACACCATAATTGTTATTCCTATGTTTTGACCTCAGCCCATGTATATCAACAAATTGATCTCTATTACATGAGTATGAATCAATGAGCTCTGAAGCTTTACCACCAATATTGTAATATTTCAATTTTAAATTCATTAAATAATTGTCCACACATTCGAAAGCTTCACTCAAGTCACAAAAGCTAACATCAACATAATTCCCTTCCTCCATTTCCGCTGTTACGATTTCTACAAACTCAGCTAGTGCTAGAGTTGTTGATCTACCTTGCCTAAAACCAATGACATATTACCGTTAGACTCTGTTATTCACATTTCGAGCTGCGGTCAAGACAGAGTCACATTCTAAGCACAATTTCTGCTGCTGCTTGATTCGCGGCAATTATCTGCTTATATACATTGTATACAAGCAGACAATTCAGCAGAAACTCTGCTTTGACGACTTTTGAACTGAAGCAATTCAGTTTCGTTCAGTAATGAATCGGTATACTTATCGCGAATATTCAATCACCTTTGCAATATTAACGAAGTACTCATTGAAGTCTTCTGCTGAAGGACATTTCGAAACTGTAGTTGATTGTTCATTTGGTGTTTTGTTCTGATTGATAATCTGCCATGCTGATTTTACTTCATTACTTGAGTTTTCAATATACTTTGTGTTTGCTGAGATGTTTGATTTCTTGATCTCTAATTTATAGTTTCTTCTAGTACTTTTATCCTGATCCTTTAATACCGGACAGTTTATTGATTTGGCAAGATTTTTAAGAGAATGTAGTTGTTCTCTCGTATTGCGCAGATCATCATTGAACCATATCATTTGCTGCTTTTATCGCTATCTATTTGAACTTTTTTATCTGGAAAAGATGCCTCATAATACTGATTCATTTGGTGTATGAATATTTCAAAACTAATTTCAACATTATCTGGATCAAATAAACTATACCAGTGTTATTATCGACTGGTAAATTCCGTGATGGCCGATTCTTTTATACGCCACTGCAAAGAATAGTGTAGGTCAGCGACAACGTTACTTCCTCAACGGTGTTCTCCGTAAAATTTGTTAGTTCATCGATTGAAGTTCAATAATCTGCATCGCGATGTTATGATTTTTATTCATATTTACTTTCTTCGTACTGATAAGGTGAAAACATGAGAAAGTGAAATCGCGTGTGTGCTCCCTCTTAGTTATGTCCTTGGTAAAATGATCGTGTCTGCAAAAATAGTTCACTTCTTTCTGCTTTTGGTACTGATTGGATATGTTGCTACCTCTAAATATTTGGAAAAAGGTAAACTGTTTCTAAGAATCATATTTCTTTCAATTTCAGATGATTCGTGAATAATTAACTATCCATGATATGAGTGCTATATAAAGATGCTATTTTATTTTGTGAAAAGGAAAATTTGCGAAGCGAGTGGAGCAATTTTTTGAACAAAATGAAAGCACTTTCAAGACGAACAGCATTCAATGTTTTTTCTGCAAACGCTATTAAAAGAGATACAAAATAATAAATAAAAAAAAAAAATTAGGATCGCATGGTACATAACATATTGTCATGATAGTGACAATTTGCTTTTTTTCAAATACATGATGATCATTATTTATTGTTATTAGTTTCCTTATAGAGCAAGATCCCAGGGTCGTCAGACGTTACTTATTTTTAAACGAACGAAATGTGTACGATTGAGTAGTGTTAGTATGTACTATGTTCGGATGCTTACCTGCTAGCTTGTCCAGATGACCATTCTCCAGATATTAGGGAATCAAGGTACTCACTTAGTTGAATTGCCAGTGTACAGATTTATTTCTGTAACCCATGGTGGGTTAGTGGACAGAGTAACTAGCTACCGCCCCGGAGTTCCAAGTTCAAATCTCGTCTCCAACATTTTTTTTAACCCAGCAGACGCATCACACTAGGTTATCCATCTCGGTTGGAAACGGCTTCAACTCTGGGAGGATTTTTGTTCAAAAAGAAATTTAAAAGAAAACAGAATTTCCTTATGAGTAAAATCCCAGGGCCTTCAGACATAACTTATTTTTGAAAAGATGAAGACTTAGGTTCTGGAGTGGTGTCTCATGTACTTGTAATACCTGCGTGCTTGTGGGGTTCGCTCCGTGACACCTGGGCAGGTACCAGGTGAGAAACGTAGCTAAAAATAAGAGATACTTAACTTAAATTTTTGTTGCTAATTTTTATGTATATTTTTTTGAATATTACTCTTTAGTAATTTGTGGAGCTTTTACCCTTTAGTGCCCAACCCCAGTAAAATTTACATTTCCTCAAGGTTTTCCATTTTATCTCATTCCAAGGTGTTGAAATAAGATGTATGGACTCAAAAGTACCGTTAGGGATAAATGTACAAGAATATTAACTTTTATTTGAATTTATAACATTGTTCAATATGCTACATATAAGAAACTTATTGAGGTAAGTACATGTTATATCAGGAAAAAATAATTTTATATGTCATGGTACTCCATAAAACAATTCTTCCTCTCATTGGAGCACAAGAAAACTCCGCATGTAGAGCATTTACTGTATGGTCTGGCTTGCACATATTTTGAGCTGCACATTTCGCATCTACCACGAGCTTTCTCGTAAATAACCCAGTGAGAGCCCCGGTTTCCAAGCCGAATATCGTCGGGAACACAATAATTATATTTTCTCCTTTTAGAGATTGAACCAGTAGATGTCCTTCCCTTCTTGGTTCTATTCGCCATCATGAAGCCAAGGCTAATAGATCGACGAAACTCTAATGTAGTCATCTCATCAAAAAGTATATTTTGAATTACATGCGCGTTAACGAAAGCGTTGTCCAGCATGTCCCAGAATAGCATATGCCACCATTTTCTAGACCTACGGTTCATTCCGTAGGTAGCCCGACGTTGATCTGCACGATCAACACCTCCCATGTGCTCATTGTAGTCCCTAACATCTGAAGGACATTTGATGTCAATGCGGCTACCATCCTTTTGTGTCCTCTTCACAGTAATTTCTTCTGTGCTGTGAAAATTCGATGCGAAATGAACAACTCGATTGTCTCTCCATTTGAAAACTCGTATGTCAGAATTTGAGACCCTGTAGTCGAAATCACCACGTTCCATGGATTTGTCATCCTTCATGTTAGTTGGAAAGGCCTTCCTCTTGCATTGAATGGTTCCACAAGCTAATGTGTTCTTCATACGAAGTTTTTCCAGTAGCAAAATTGACACGAAATAATTATCTGCATAAATTATTTTGAATTTATTCCAATCGGGTTTCGTCATTGACAGAACAACCCGTTAACCAAGGCCATACTCTTGTAATTCTTCCTCTATTTTCTCATTTTTACCTTGGTATTCCGCAAAATCAGAGACGAACGCATTCTGATCGGTCTGACACCAAAGTTTGTACCCTCTCTTGATAGGCTTCATTGGGTTGTATTGCTTGAGACAATTCCTTCCTTTGAAGAGTATCATACTTTCATCAATACTTGTTCGACGAGTGGTTCTGTAGCACATACGAAATCGTTGATTCAGAGTCGTTACTAATGGCCTTATTTTATAAATTTTGTCTTTGTTGTCACGCGGAATTAGGCTGTTATCATTACAATGTAAATAGCGTAATATTTCTCCGAATCTGTTCCTGCTCATAGAGTTCGCTACTAATGGAACACCTAAATCTGGTTGGCCACTCCAATAGAGCTTCCAAGTTGGTAGTCTGTGATAAGCCATCATAAAATTTATACCTATGAAGGCAAGTAATTCTTCCCTTTTTACACTATATCGTCAATTATCCCACCAAGTAAATGCAAATAAACGTCCGTAGGTGAATGACAATTACTGAATTCCTCTTCAATTGGACCCTCAGGATAACTATAATCAGGCATGTACTCATCTTTTGCCACCTTCTTCCATTTCTGCCTTGCCTCTTCTGAAACTACTGGTTGCTTGACCTGGACAGTTTTCAATTTTGTGCCTCGCCTCTTACGTTTCCTAGCATTGATGGATTCCTCTTTACCCATCCCTTCAGAATCTCCTTCAGTATTATTTTCCAGCTCTTCCATGCTTTCATTGGTATCATGTACTACTGATTGATTTGCCTGTTTATTCTTCTGTTTCATCAGTGTTGTGCCTTGCATTTTCCTCTCATCAGATGAAGTGGATTCCACACCCACATTACTTCTTGCTTCAGGCTCTATCTCCATCTTATCAATAACTCTATCCACCGTGGAAGTTGTGGGTATTATCAGTGCGATTTCCTCACCTTGTGGATTTTTCTCCGGATTATCCTGGGTCAATTGGGATGTTGATTGACCAGAACATGAGGTTCGGAGCTTATCTTCGAAATAGTCTTCGATGTTATCGTCGTCATCGTCTTCTTCATCAGTCAAAATATTGTTATCTAGCGGTAAATCTTCAAGAAGAATTGTATTTGCCAGTTCCTCTAACTCTTTCTCTGTCAAAGGTCTTTCAAACACCCATTTGATTTTTTGCTTGTCCATTCCTGACGGTACTTTGGCGTCACCTGAAAAAACCGATCCCAGTTCATGGAAGAAGTTGCAATTTGAAGCGATACAATATTGCTTTCTATTGGTAAAGAGTTGGGTGATTGTTTGTGACCGTCATTACATATATAGAACGATAATTATTGAAAATAACCTTACCTCGAATAGTACGATGCTACACACACTGCCACTTCGCAAACAACTGTCCAAACTGCGAAAATGATCGGCCGTCAAGTACGTATGAATTATTTTATTGGTTGTCTGAACGGTACTCTTGAGTGCCGTCAGGACTGAAATTGTGCCAAGCGATATATGACTTTAAATACGGAGATAGAAAATGAAGTTACCCAAAAGTACCGTCAGACACTAAAGGGTTAAAGCGTCTGACAAAAGTTCTGGTCTATGGAAAGTGTCTGACACTTTTGAAATTACTTCAGGGTGATATTCTACAAAATATATATATAAAAATCAGTCATACAAATTCAAGTTAGGTAACTCTCATTTTCAGTTAACTTTCTCACCCGGTACCTGCCCAGGTGTCAAAGAGCGAACTCCACAAGCACGCAGGTTTTGAAAGTACATGAGACACCACTCAGAACCTAAGTCTTCATCTTTTCAAAAATAATTTATGTCTCAAGGCCCTGGGATCTTACTTATAATGAAATCTCAACAAAATCTTCTATTTACCAAAATTCCGTTTTCTTTCAAATTTCTTTTTGAACAAAAATCCTCCCAGAGTCGAAGCCGTTTCCAACCAAGATGGATAACCTTAGTGTGATGCGTCTGCTGGGTTTGAAAAAAAATTGTTGGAGACGAAATTTGAACTCGGAGCTTCGGGGTGGTAGCTAGTTACTCTGTCCACTAACCCACCATGGGTTACAGAAATAAATCTGTAGACTGGCAATTCAACTAAACGAGTAGTGTTTATACGTACCTTGATTCCCTAATATCTGAAGAATGGTCATTTGGACAAGCTACCAGGTAGGCATGCGAACATAGTACATACTAACACCCTGGGATCTTGGACTATTAAAGCTTGTCGTAAGTTTTCTAAGAAGTCTCATTTCACTCAACTTTCGATTGTTGGTAACTTCAAAGTAAAGGTGATAATAATAATTATTTTCTCATATTAACGTACTTAATAAATATTAAAATATATTCATTCTTTATTTTTAAGTGAATGACTTTTAATACTGGTGTGTCAAAATGACATTTTTAATAAAGACAGCTGGTGCTAAAAAGCAAACTTTTGATAGTATTTGTACAAAAACAGTTATTTTCATGACATAATGAAGTAAATAAAATTTTTCGTGTTTTCAATGGAAGAAAAAATAGTTTATTGAGGGAAAATCGTAAATTTGAAGTTCCGATTTTCAAGTGAACATCATCGTTAACGAGAGCTCTGAACTTTTAAAGATCTTTCAGTAATTTATATCGTAAAAATTTGATTAGTTTTTTTCTATATTATTGTAGTTGAAGTTGTTTCATTTTGAAATGTATCTGATGTAGTTTTCCAATTATTACATTATTATAGTAATTCCGAGAATTGTTTGGTGCCTTTGAGAGCACAAAAACCAACGGAGGAAAATTTTAAGTTTGAACAAAAAACTAATCAAGTACAAAAACTTCATTTAGTCATCCTACAAGAATAATAAATGAATATTATAGAAAATATAGGATTATAAATTTTTCCACGAACAATGCCGACAGACATACCTGAGGATAAGTTTTTAAGGGCCAGTTTCACAGGTTCCACTTAGAGTCCAGATTGATAACCTAATTGTTAGAATGTGATCCTTCCAACGCAATTGAAACAATGTCATTCACCGTGTAAACTTTCAGTTAGTTATCTAAAGGTTAACTGAGACCTGTGAAACTGGACCTAAATGATGTAACTACGTGTCAATCTTAATCAGAGAAGTGATTAGAATCGAGAAATTCTCGCAGATATCAAACACGAATGAAATGTCTGCTCTTGAAGAAGAAAAGAGTTACATTAAAAACAGAATAATAACTTTGCATGCATGGATCGCAATTCCCCCATTAACAACATAGATTGCGAAGATAGAGGTGAGGCTTTGAAAATTATCAGCGACACCTTGAACGTTTATCTCGTTTATTCGAAAACAAATAATATCCACTTTTTACAAACAAAGTAATAAAAAAGTCTCGAAAATTGAACTTCTTTCATATATTTGAAAACTTTAGATGAAGTAAAACTCCTTCAATCTCAAAGATTGAAATGTTTTTGTTGCAAACGATTAAGGTATGAAAGATCAGACTGTTCACGAAAAACTGAGGAGATATCCCAATACTGTCAGACAAAACAGCCTCGAAGGCTGCTTCATTAGAAAATATTCAACTGAGGATATTTCTTCAACTCCTGATTTACTAAGAAGCCAATTTGACAAGGATAACAGTCGCTCGAATAAGAGACGGCCACATCTTCTCAAAAGGAACAATCCAGCAAGAGCTACAAAACATCTCGAAAATAATTGACTTCAACTCCTCCACTTCTTCAATTCTATGCTAACAAATTTATTATGAAACCATTGACATTATTATACCTAGTTTCAATATCTCAGTTTCTTACTACATTGCCTGTACAAACAACTCTGTACTTTCTCACATTCATCACAAAAGATTTTCAGGGTAGTTAGATCTATTTACTTGAATGTTGAATCTATCTTTAATGGGTTTGACAATGTTTCTGATTTTATCGTAAGAGACATTTATATTTTCAGATTGATTGAAACATGGTTGAGAAAGGAAAATAATGCTAGTTCAGTCGGTATCAAGTCTTATCATTCAGTAAGAGCTGGCAGAACAACTAGTGAAGGAGTTGCCTTCTATATTGAAAAAAGAATGAACGTCAAGCTCTTATTTTCCCAAGTTAATTCAAATATCAAACAACAATAATTTTGCAGTTCTATCCTTCCGCCAATATTGAACTATGTATTGATGAATTAGACGAATGCATGACAAATCTGTTTCCTCTCAGTGACTTTTGCCTTGCTTTCGGGGATCTCAACATTGATTGTATCTCTGCTGACAGACGCCGTGAGCTTTTCTAATACTTTCTGAACAGCTAATTGTTAAACCGACCCGAATAACTAACCGCAGTCAAACTTCTATCGATTTTATATTTTTGTCCGATAGTCACCAAGTATCATCTGTGGAGATTATTGATATCAATAGAATATTTGATCACATGGATGTATCTTGCCAGATCAAAACATAGAACATGGAGAATGGCAACTTGGCAACTTGGCAAACTTGGCAACTTTTCGAGACTTTGCTAACTCTGAACCAAAAGATTTCAATTCAGATTTGAGACTTGTAGAATGGGATCACATTTATTCTTTGAAAACTGTCGATGATATGCTATACTTTATTACAATAACATATTAACAGCATTTTACATTTATGAGCCTCTAGTAACCAAGAGAGTGATTGAACCTCCTGCATCATGGCTTACTTACGAATTAATTGAATCTATCATAGATTGAGAGAGCTACAGGGAATTCGGAAACTTTATTGCGGGGACAATTCGTAAGGGGAAAAACCTAACGTGACTCAATTTTAGAACAAAAAAATCAAAGTCAATTCGGAATGCCCTCAGATCTCTTGAAATACTATGAAAAAATCCAGTCCTGCAATTCCTACTGAAATGAAAAAAAAGTTTACAGCAATAATCATCATTCATCCAACATTATACACCCCTAGAAAACTAATTTCCTATTATACTTCAATGACATATACGTTGTGTGTTCAGAAAATTAATTTCAATTTGTTCGTGTTTCTGTTGAAACGGTCAAGAAATATCTGATCAATAACAAGAGCAAAGCAGTTGAAAGCGATGAAATCTCCATTAAAATGTCAACATTTGTCGTATAATATCTGCAGAATCATTCTACTTGCATTTTCAATTCAATCATTACTACAGGTGTTTTCCTTCTATTTGGAAACGTGCTTCAGTGATACCTTACAAAATGCAAATAACCTTCTGAATTCTCAGACCTCAGACCGATTAGCATCCTACCTTTACTATCTGAAGCTTTAGAAATGGTTCTGAAAGATCAAATGAATGCTTTGTAGAGCAACAATAAATCATCACATCAGTTCAATCATGATTTCGATCTCAACACAGTACTACAACAGCCCTCCTCTCAATAAATGATTATATTTCTCGCGCAGTAGACATTAGGAACATCACTAGTCTAATGCTTTTGGATTGTAGCGAGGCATTTGACTCACTTGACCATGACATACTTTGTAAGGAATTCAAATTTTTTCGATTTTCCCACAGCGCAGTCTATCTTATTATTGATTACCTTGACAATAGTACTCAAAGGGTTATCTTGGATTGAAAGATGCCAAAGGCATCATCTATGTTATATCTCACTTTTTATTATGGTGTTTTTAAAATATAACTTTATTATTGAAGAGGACTATTACTTCACTCCTCCAAACTTCATTTTAAGCATTACGATACAATATAGTGACTGAGTACAAGTGGAAAATATACTAGTAGTTATTATTGCCTCGCAGGGCTATTTATAACCTTTACAGAAAAAGACGCTGCTGAATACAGCGAAATTCAATATAAAGTATTCTCCAAGATCAGACGCGCTGACCCTGGGTTGATAACGACTCAGCGGTTTCTATATAGTACAGGAAACGTCGTCATTGGATTGGTATATAACATATATTACGTTCGGAGTATCACAAGGGTTAACTATTGCTATTCTCCAAGCAAACATCCAATTTTCATAAATTCACAAGTAATTGTATAATCCATCAGTATGCAGATGATACGATATCTCCCATTCACACCTACTGATCTGCCCCAGTTACAAGACTACGTGAATAATGATTGCATATCTTTATTTAATATATTTTATACTCACAACTTCAAACTCAATACAAAAAAATAGAATGTTATGTTATATTGACCTAAGAAAGCTAAAGAGTCTGCAATCAATCAGCTGGGTCTCATCATAGATAATGATATTTTTCCCATCGTTAATGATTGATTGCAAAAACCTCGGACTTTGGCTATAGACTCAGATCTTAGATTCACAAAACATTCAAAAATTTTATGCTAATCATCGCATACAGCGTTTTGAGGCAATTGCACCCAAATGAAGATATTCTCTCTTTCAACCTAAAACTGAAACTATGCGAGTCCCTTATATTTTGAAAAATTCATTATTGCGATAGTATTTATAGTCCTGCTTTAGCAACAAATGATTCCTATCGCTTGCAACGAATTCAAAACTTATGCTTAAGGATATGGGATCACATTTCCGCTCAGATGCATGATTTTTGTTGGTTGAGGTTAAAACAATTGAGATAACTAACACAAGTACATAAAGTTCTGAAAACTGGTTTGTCAAAATATCTCTATAAACGATTGAAAATATTTACACATATCAACCAATATTCCAATCACAATTAGTCTACCCTAGTCATACCAAAAAAAATTTCATACGTAGTTTTTCCTATAATGCATGCAAAAGTTATAATTCACTTCCTAGTGAGTTTATATCTTACACTCTCAATAATTTCAAAAAGTGATTGACGATTGTTATTGACTTCAGTTACATCCAGCGTCGGGTAATGGTGGTAATTACTCCCCCCCCCAAGAATAATTATAAAATGGTATTACCTACATCAAAAAGCATTCAAATCACAATTGTGCCAAAACTAATGATCTGACTGCACCTATCTTGTGCACACATAAAGTACACATTCAATACTTTCATGAGAAAGGCCAACCCTACCACTTGAAAAATGGCGGAGTTGTGAATTAAAAAAAAAATACAAAATTTTCCGGTTTTTTCCGAGTTTTCTCCGTTACTAATAATAATAATGAACGCTGTTTGGTAGACAAAAAAGTAAGAAAAATACGATAACACTGCTGAAAGGCAGATTCCTACCAAAAGGCAGAGTTAGCTTATGTCTGAGGCACAAGGAATCAGACAAGCCTCCAAATACGCTCATTACTAGAACAACTTTATTCAGCAGAAAAGTATCATCTGGAGCTTTTCTTATGAAAAGTAATACTTGTCCACCTTCCAACACCTTTGATTTTTTAGGAATGTATCCTTTTGATTTCACTTTCAGAAAGGCCATCAGTTGAGTAAATGATGATTATTAATGTTTTCTTTAACATTCAATGTTGATTTCAGCTGTGAGTATTTGGTCCATAGACTATTTGCACTATATTTTTCACACTGAAATAATGTAGAATAAATAAAAAATATTAATATTTTTCATGAGATAAACTCACCAGTCCCTGGAAGTATGCCAGTAAGACAGTTTCATTTACGGTTTTCACTCTGTTTTCATCTTTTCATTTCAAAAAATGGTCATTCCTCGTTTAAGTATTTGGATTTCTCAGGCAGTAAATTTCCTAACGTTTTCAGCTTTGAGCGTCACATTCTATGGGACCTCCATAATTATTATGAACACCACCGTTTTTAGTTTCCTCCACTAACAAGCTTGTCAATTCTAACAAAAATGCAGCGTCATTTAATTAAATAAATAACCCTTCAAATGTTTCCAGGTCAAATGCATAGAAGCTCACTTGTGCTCAGTTTCCGACCAGCACGCAGTAAATAAATACTATGAGAAGAAATTTATGAAGTAAACAACGTTATTTAAGATGATTTTTTCGTTAAAAATTAAATCGTGTATGCACCACGAGCCCATCGGTCGTTAGGATCTATATAACTCACTTGGTACATAAATAAATATTATTCTTCTTTGGGGTTCATACATATACGTGTACAAGTACAAGTACAAGTTCGTCCATTTATCTTACGGCTTGTCGACGGCGATTTCTTTCTGGAGAATATTCTATTGTATATGAATTTATAATAATAATAATAAGAAAATATTATTGTCATTCCTGACAGTATTTTTTAAGACCTTCAATAATAAAATATTTGTACATGCAAAAATATGACATAACTTGCCCTAGTCTTGATGCATGCATAAATATAATCTATCTCATCAGCTTTCTGTGTACATGTATATTTATACTTAAGGCACTTACAATAAAAGCATTTTTATAGGGACTGAAAGTAAATATTTTCTTTGAAAAGTTATCTATTTTTCCTGATTCAATTTTATTGAACCTATCTGCTCAGTACCTATCAATAAATTTTTCTAACTGTTTTCGATTTTCTAGGTTATAATGTACAATCCCACATATTGCCCAAACCCACACTTTCCTTTCCAAAAGTCTTTTATTTCAGTGTACATAACTGTCAAACCATATTTCCTAACTAATTTATTTTTACTCCACTCCCTTGCTGGACCAAACGTTGTTAGTCTATGTGAAATGTTAACGGTCACATTACATTTGCTACAATCCGCACTCATGTTCAATGCCACTACAAAAATTTCAGTCATGGCTTAATATGCACTCGAACGCCACCTTGGTGTATCTGTGTTCATTAATATATTTGAGCAAATACGACTCTAGTTAAATTGAGGATGTTTGAGTTGGATTGTCTGGGTTTCAGTTTCTTTTTTTATTATCTGTCGATATATAATAACCTTAGCAGTTGCAAACTCGTCCTTTGCGAAATCAATCTCAAAATCTCTCATATTTTTGGCAATATTTTTTGCCGGAAAAGTGTTATTTTTTGGCTATATTTCTTAAGGAGAAGAATTACATGTGCCAAATACCAAACTTTAGAATAAACTACATATGTTTTGTTTCGTTCACAAACAATACTTTCCGAATTAAATCTAAATCTCTCACATATTTCAAGAGTAACATTAACCTAATATTTCGAATGACCTTCTCCCAGTTTTCGTTTATCATATCCCGAAATATGAAGCCTGAAATAATTTTGCTTAAAATTTTAGTTTCTTTTTTAAAGGAATATTAAATGTGTCAGTCGGTTGTATCCACGCCATTCGTCCAAGAGGTAAAATTTTGGAATTCTGAAAAATTTTTGTAGCGTTAGCACCCTTCTCGTATCTTCCTTAAACTACTTCTGATTTTGATACCCTTCAGTTTGCTATTCTCAAGAAAAGTTCCTGCTTCTTGTTTTTGTTTTTCGAACAGTAACACTGTGTCCCTGAATAACATCAAATTATTGAATATCCATTTAATGTTCCCACCTACCTGATCCGGGGCAATAATATTTTCAATACTTTTCATTCGAGATGCCATTATTTTCATAAACAACTTGTAATCAGTGGTAAGAAGTGAGATTGAACTAAAAGCAGAAAATTCTTTAGCGTTTTTTACTTTTGGGTCGACGGTAATGACTGTCTCTGAAAATCCTTTTGGTGGTACTGAGTTACCGGAGAGCAGCATGTTGAACATTCTAATCAGATCGGTCCCAAGTTTATCGAAAAAAGTCAAGTAGAATTCATTTGAGAGTCCATCTAAACCAGGTGTAGTTTCAGCAAGAACTGCTTCGATTTCATTTGAGTTTTCAATATGTGCAAGCAGACACCTGATGTCTCTGTCATTTACTTATGAGTTTAGTTGATCATCATCAAACAAATTTGAATAGAAGGTGTTAGTGTTTGTCCATTTTCTGGTTTCAAGGAAGAAATAATAGATACTCTGTTTTTTCTTTGCTTGATGAGAACATATAAGCTGTATCTATCATAAATATCATCTTTGTTTTTATTTTCAAACCTCGATTTTAGTTGTTATTCTTTAAGCTGTATTATTGTGTTTTGAATCTCCTTATATTCATTCACAACGTTTTCGCCCCTATTTAACTTTTCATTCGTTTCAAAATGCGCTTTCTGACAAAATTCATTTGAAATAAGATTTAGTTCTTCTTTTGAAATATTCAAACCACCACGCTATAAATACTGGTTATACAGATGATTGCTTTTCAAAGGACTTATCTCTTCTTTGAAGTTTGCAAGTGTTTCATTGAACACAGAAGATCTTCGTACTTTCCAATTGCCCCACCAGTGAATTATGACTATTCACATATTTTGATCAGATCTATTCTAGATGTTGTGTTTTAATACAATTATTGTTTTATCTTGTTTTAACGTATTTAGTGTGTAACGCAGGTGTTAGCAATTGTTTTCGAACCAATAGTTTCTTGATTTGTTTGTGTACCTACATTCTTGTGATGTTGTGCAAATATTACTTTTTCAAATTGTGTTTTCTTCGATGTTCAAGAAATGAATAATTCGTTTTACTAATTCACTACTGTCAATTCCAACACCTAGATATTCTATCGATTGGAGCATGGAATGCACCATGCAACGAAAGATCTCTAATGAAATAGCAGAACATAATGTTCCATGCTCGTTGCACGTTTCTGTGTGGAAATGGCTGGACCTTGATGGTAACAAAGGAACCTGAGCGGTAGCGGCAATATGTTTTAGTTCATTATATATTTTTTTCCAAAAATTATTGGTTTCTTGCAGTGTTGGAACAAAACAATTTTATTTGATAGTTATCAAACGACGATACCACAGCAACACACTCAACGACTATGTAATGGTCATTATTTTTTTTAATTACCACATCAATAATAACTCGTACATTGAAGTCTTACGTTAGGTACTTTTAGGATAAAAAACTGTTTTATGGAATATTATGTAAATGAAAGTATTCCTTATAACTATACTCGAATGGTGAAGTTGTGTAATTTATGTTCAATAATTACTCATTGAAGTCAGCAATGTTTTACTGATGTTAAATATTTATGGCTACTTCAATATCTACAGGTATTTTCTCTAGTTTACATTTTCATTATGTTTTATTTCTCAACAAGAAAAATTAACAATTTTAGTACCATTAAGAAAATTAAATGTACAGTTTGTAACATTGCTGAAGAGAATTCGATTGGTATGTTATTTGTATTGCAGTCAAAAGAAATAGTAGAGTGATAAATTGTCGATGAAAGAGTTGATTTTGTTGTTGATGTTGCAGTTTGACTTTTTTGTCAGTTGACTGATCTACATATCCTCCTGCAACGCTTGTCGAGCGCAAATAACCATGTTTTTTTAATGTTAAACTTAATCCTACCGCATTGCTACGAGATACACAGATGTTCTTCCCAAAGTATGTCAAGTTTATTTTTCTGTATTATGCAACTTCAAATATTTGGCTAAATATATTAAATGGTGTTTTTGACATGGTCCCTTTTGCTACAATCTGTGATGATCATTTTGATTTTCCATAACACAAATAGGTGATCCGTTTTCTCTATTGTCAGAACTGCATACTTTTTGATGATGTCAAGGATTTTGACATTGCTAATTTTATTGTTTGTAACAATAAATTCCCTTTGTATTTTCGTTTTGGTGTCTGGCAGTACTATTAAAATAATATTCTACCTTCATCTTGTATATCTTCAACGGTCATATTATATAATTCTTCACATTTGCATGCACCAAAGAGCGCAATTGTTGAAGCAACCTACAAAGAAAAACAATTAGTAACGATTTCATCATTAGATATTGTCAATGCGTGTCGTTGATATATCTGATATATCTCATTTGTTTGTAACTTTTTGTCTTTCTTTTTTCTCTCTATTACTTTTAATCTACATTTCAATTTATGTACATATTTTAGGAATATTTTTCATACATACATGTATTCTCTGTTGACCTGTCCTTTAGCTTGGTAAGCTCGTATTTGGATTAATAAACTATTTATTTAGGCTCTAATTTTTTTCAAGATGCTGTTAACTTGGGACACTTTATATTATACCTTCCTATATTGAAATTGTAGAACGGAGCATTGCATATTTTGACCATAGTGTGGGAGGTTGGAAGGTCCACGAGAGTTTTAATGTTTTTCACCCTTTTTTTTCCTCGTCCAATTTAGTGGAATATCATATAATCTTTTTTCGGCCGGATTCTTGATTTATTCGAATAAAGACACATTCAATAGGTAATTTTGTATCTTCCTGTATGTCGCCGTGTATAACATTCTTTTCGTGTTCGTTCGATTTGGTGTGATTTAATCGACAACATTTGTTCGACAACATTTGTTCTAACGGAAATTTGGCACCCTGGTAATTTGATCGAGGGGAAAGCTAATCGACTCGAATTTATTCGAACATAAATTTGTTCAACAAATTTTCAGATGTAAATGGAAATAGTTTTGTAGAAAAATTTCATGTCGAAAATATCCTGCCAATAATCCCCCGTCCAATAATATCCTCAGACAATAATAACCTTATGCAAAATTATCCCGTCCAATTATTATTCTGATCTAACCAAAACGAATTAACCTAGCTCGCAAGTTGGGAGCTTAGAAGTTAAGGTAAAAATTCTTCCGAGGGTAGTATTTTACTAGTCTGTTCTAACCTGAACGAACTAACCTAGCTCGCAAGTTGGAAAGTTATTATTGGTCAGAATATAATTGTCTTAGATATTATTTAACTTTTCTTTACTTTGGGTAATTGCTATTTCATAATATTGCTTACTTTATTGCATTTCAGCTTTTTTTAAATAAAATTCTCAAATTTTCGACGAAATGTAGGTCGAACAAGCGCTGGTCGAACAAATTTCCGTTCGAACAAGATTCCGCTCGTACAAATATTTTACGAACAAATGCTGTCGAACAAATTTCCGTATACCCGTTTAATTCATCAGTATTTATATACAGGGTGTTCCTTAGAGAATTGCTAATATTTAAGGGGGTGATTCTTCGACTCATTTTAAGAAAAAAACTTTTTACGATCGTATATCCTTAAAGTCTCAACTTTTGAGATACAGGGTGATAAACTTAAAAAACAGTATTTTAATAATAACTGAGATAATATTGTGGACATCTTCAGAAAATTCAGTACATGTCTTCTATACCTCAAAAGTGCATTTTGTGATATGCAAAATTTTTCATCTTCTCCACCAGTGGCGTCCGTATGGGTTTTTCATTGAATATCTTTGGAGGAAGAAATTTGATTCCAGGAATTTTCTTTGTTTGACGCACGTTTTACTTCAGGATCAATTCTTCAAAAATCTGATGCGGTGTGAGTAAAGGGGCTATATATGTTCAGCCTTTTTCCTTATAGACTTTTACATGTTAAAAAGGCTAAGCTCGATTTTGCAACATTTTGTCTCATTTTGTGGTGGGGGTAACAATCAGGCTCACGTTCATCGTGACGTAGACGAAATCAGGCTCGCGTCCCACAGGCTTATGATCAAAGTATGGCGGTATGGCTTATAGAAAAAATAATGGAAAACTTTCAACTACCCCCGTTCAACCCTCCAGCACCATCATATTTTCCAAAAATTAACCAATCATAACGTATGACACCTCTTTGGAAAGGTATTGTCGTATAGGGTACGAAAAAACATGTCAGCATATTATACAGAGTGTTTGAAAATACATCGTTGAAGAAAACACAGCATATCATATAGGGTGTCCCAAAATTAATGAAAAATTAGTCAGCCTTGCGGGAGAGGAATTAGCTTTTGATCAAAGTATGGTCGTTCAGAGTACAGAAAAAAATTATTACTACCCCGTTCACCCCCCCTCCCTCAGAACCCCCATATAAAAGGTAGTGCATAGAGAACATTCTAGCAAATTTTTGATACGCTACTGTGAATCTGCCGTAATTTGGGGGACCACCCGGGTACCTCATAGAAAACATTGTAGCAAATTTTTTATACTCCACTGTGAATCTGCCGTAATTTGGGGAACCCCCCTGGTACCTCATAGAGAACATCCTAGCAAATTTTTGATACGTTAAATCAAGGATCCCCGGTACACATCTCTTACGAATTTTTGACACCCAGCTGAGATTCACTGATATGGATTCATGTTATAGAAAAAATGTAGTCTTCATTAATCTTCTAGATGGCCCCCGCTCACCATTATGAACATCCTATCAAATTTTCAACAGTGTTCATCACTCGACCACTAACCTAACCAGCCTGAATTTTATAAGTTCGAAAATTGCAGATGAAATGAAAAAACAGATGCGATGCTGTGGCTTGAACCAGCTACATATGGCTTTGTTACCAGCCATCCTATCGATCCGGCTATGAAGAATCTTTGTATATTAAGATGAAATGGTAGTTCATGAAAGAGAATGTGAAAGGCCAACTGCGAGGTGCGTCGTTACTTCATCAATCTGTTTTTTGTAATGTGAATCTGAGTTATTCTGTGTGTCCTGTATCTATATCGGGTATAGTTAATTATCTACTGATTGAAACGAATAGATGCGTAATTTTGAACGTCCTATATCCCAATCGGACATTCGAAATAAATATTTGGCAGTCCGCACCTTATTAGTGAAGAGTAATTCAATCAATAACTAATGAATGAGTATTTTGGATGTCCGCTGTGCCATATAGGGCGTCTCTTAATAAATGAGTATTTTTGATAATAAACAATTTTCTTTGGTTTAACAAAATGTTGGAGAGGGCCCTGTACATCAATGAGGCATTCCAAATAAATATTTGACAGTCCGTCCCTTATTAGTGCAGAGTAAATCAATCAATAACTAATAGATGAGTATTTTTGGCGCTATGCCATCTTATTAGTAATTTGGGAATAACAAATCGATTCAAAGTAATTTTGGAAGCTCCTTGTATACATTTTTGACAATAAACAATTTTCTTTGGTTTAACAAAATGTTGGAGAGGGCCCTGTACATCAAGGAGGCATTCGAAATAAATATTTGACAGTCCGTCCCTTATTAGTGAAGAGTAAATCAATCAATAACTAATAGATGAGTATTTTTGGCGCTATGCCATCTTATTAGTAATTTGGGAATAACAAATCGATTCAGAGTAATTTTGGAAGCTCCTTGTATACATTTTTGACAATAAACAATTTTCTGTGGTAAAACTAAATTTTGGAGAGGGCCCTGTTCATCAATGGGGAATTCGAAACAAATATTTGGCAGTCCGTCCCTCATTAGTGAAGAGTAAATCAATCAATAACTAATAGATGAGTATTTTTGGATGTTCGCTATGCAATCTTATTAGTAATTTAGGTATAACAAATCGATTCAAAGTAATTTTGGAAGCTCCTTGTATACATTTTTGACAATGAACAATTTTCTGTGGTTAAACTAAATTTTGGAGAGGGCCCTGTTCATCAATGGGGAATTCGAAACAAATATTTGGCAGTCCGTCCCTCATTAGTGAAGAGTAAATCAATCAATAACTAATAGATGAGTATTTTTGGCTGTTCGCTATGCAATCTTATTAGTAATTTAGGTATAACAAATCGATTCAAAGTAATTTTGGAAGCTCCTTGTATACATTTTTGATAATAAACCCCTAATATTACAACGTGCGATACAGTCTACTGATATAAGAGACACGGTTTTAAAGTGTGATACTATGCATTAATTCAACTATTTTGTTTCCTTGGTGTTTTGGCATCAACTGCTATGGTCTTTAGCCATGTGTTCTGGATAGGCCTTACGCCACTATACAGGAGCAGCAAAGTTAATTTTTAACGTAATGGTGAATCGTGGAGTAATTCAACTATTATAGGAGACATAGTCTTTTTATTTCAACGTGCGATACCCTTCATTCAGTCACATGTCTTTTATTTCGAGGTGTAATGCCCTGCATTTTATTTTTGTAGACCTTCATTTGTAAGGTGCAATACTATGCATTCACTCAACTATCCTAAGAAGGTTACAATCTCAAATTCAGCTGTTTGAAGTGACGAGGGGACCTAACATTTCAAAATGCATTCACAGATTTAACATTTACATTTTGACATTCAGTCATAAGAGACGTAGGCCACATATTTTATTAGAGTGCTATGGCAGGCACTTGTATATCAAATCTCAGAAGTCGGTTCAGTTTTCGAAGAAACTATGAGGTTCCCGAAAATTTGAAAAACAACCATATCGCGGGTATTTGAATGTACAATTGAACGTCAATTGATGATTAAAAAATGAGTATTGCCAATTTTAATTTGGGTCAAGAAAATTGCCTAGTATTGTTTTGATGTAGGTCATAAAGGATTTCATTAAATGGATTTACGAATTTTTTGGTTTCAAATGACCAATATGCAATCGAAGTTGTTACCGAAATCAGTCTGTATGCATTACCTCAATAATAAACTAACCCTATGATCATTCCCCAATATCTTATTATCATTGCAATACTAAAAATTAATAATTTATATTAGAATCGTTCATAATTACTCAAAATAGGTAAAATCATTCAGTATGTAACATTAGAAAGTCAATGACAAAAGAGAATGTCTCAGCGTTGTTTAAGCGCGGCCGTCTTCGACTGCAGTGGGTATGATGATGGTATTCCGCACGGAACAGTTTCATAGGCTTTGACTAAAACATTCTTTTGAATTTTATTTCAATGTTGTTTGCCGCAAATGACGAGATCCCTAAGCATTTTTTATATAATTATTATATAGACAGAAACAATCAGACATCAAATTTGACATGTGTGAGGAGATTCTTCATGATCGGTTTCAATTCAATGAAAGCCTTGTTTTTCGTTTCAGTAAGCAAGTTTGTGAAATATAAGTACAACACCATCGAGATAAATAACTCCAAAAGACAGAAGACACTATCAAATTGGCTCGGGAGAATTCTTACCGAACTCAGTGTTGATTCAAATAGGCAGATGTGAACCCGTTGCGAGCGATAATGTATACCCCTTGGAAGTTGTAGGCAATGCTTTGTGAATATGAGACAAAACTTGTCATTTAGTGAAAAACAAAGTGAAATGTCCGATATAATTCAATAATTATGAAAGATAAAAAATGTGTGATGGTTTTATCAAAGATTTTTTTAACATCAAACAAGTCAATTTTTCATTGAGAATGTTTCTCTTTTCAACATTAAATAAGTCTTGTGCTATGTTTCAGTAAGCAAGTTCGTGAGCGAGATTTCACCGGATGAATAACTTCAAATAAATGGAGATAATGTCGAGCTGGTTTTTGTCAACAAACACCCTTCATAACCTGCTCCAAAAATATAAGAATCATTTTGAGTTTATGGACCGTTTCAATACCTAGTATCCCAACATGTTTTTGTGTATTCTTTCACAACTCTCGAACAGTTTTTCGAGGAAGAGGTACCTATTAAGACGTTTTATTTTCAGACTCGTACGTTTACAAATAATATGTAATTATCATTTTTGTTCAAGACGTCTACCGTATATTTTTTTATCTATTTTTTTTTAATTACGTATTAACTGGGGAGGTATAACCACTTGAGGTTCATAAGATATCCCATCTGGACTTTTGTGAAAAAATGAGTAACTCTCAAATGAAATGGAAAATGTCACTATTTATTTGTTCAAACGGTTCTTGAGGTAAACATCTTGAACCCTTTCTCAAAAACCCATGTGTTTAGTCAACGTAAACTTTTTTTGATTCGCTACAGTCATTAGTTATCTTCAATTTTCTTTCAAGACCATCAATGCTAACACATAACAAAGCAAAATTATGATCTCAACGAAATGTGCTACATGGGTAGGTAAATCTCCACGATTGTGGGTATTGTCTTGGCAATAACAATGTTTCCGTAGAAATTATACGGATGGTTTTCAAATTTCTGGACTTTTCAGTATATTAACACATATTTCTATCTCCTTAGTGCTCCGAAACGAACACTATCTTCGTGGAAGATTGACACAAGAACGTCCTGTGGTACTTCTCAAAATATGTAAGTGAATTTGAATTTCTTTTTGATTTCCTGGGGTGTTTGTTCTCAGAAGGGATAATGGTACATTGTTCTGGGTGATTAGGTGTAACTTCAAATTTAGCAACAAATCTTTTTCAACAAGTTTCAATAAAACAACTTCAGACATGTTTTTGTGGTATTCCTTGAGGAACCTAACATTTTGGCTAACAATTTTTTGTGGTGTAAGACTTCTATGAGATATGATGATTCGAAGCTGAATCTTGATTCATAAATAGTGTTCTGCGCTTTTCATTCAGAATGAAAATTTTTTCACTCAGCCAAAAATATTTTGTTACTCAGAACTTTAAAAAAATTTCACTGAGTCAGAGATTATTTTGATACTTGAAACTTTGAATTTTTTTCTCATCAAAATTACCAATTTCCAAAAAGTTTACTGATTGCATGGCTGAAGGGGTGATTCCTTCTAACAGAAAAACGAGAATTTACGAATTTAAATGAAAAAATGGAAAATTTTCGAGTGAAATTCTATGAATATGAAAATAATCAATTAAAGAATTAAATGTCAAAATATAATTGAAGATTTGGGAATTCAAGTCAAAATGACCATGCAACAATTTGGCATTCATGGATTATTAGCACAACGATATCACTTAGAAAATGATAATGATATTACTGAGAAAATGAACGCAAAATTTATGAATAGTTGATAGTAGAATAGTTTCAGAATTAAAAAATCAACCAAGAAAAGTTCATTGTGCCACTTGTAATTAATATGAGTAAAAGGAAATGAGCGAGTTAAAATCACTATCAACCAATCGGCTGAAGTTGAAGTGCGAGATCGCATCATGAATCAATATCAAGAAACTCCGTAGAGAAAGAAGGTGTCTGACAAAAAATTCGGAAGGTTGAAAATATCTAAATAATTTCTTGAAATAGAATATCTAATTTGATCAATACTTGGAGCAAAATTCGAGAGTTGTATCATCACCAATGTTACGGCTTCAAGTTTATAAACCGTACAAAGACAAAAAATCGAATTTTTGAGTAAAGAAGACTAACGTTGAAAATACGGGAATGACTATTAATTTTTATTTCAAACGCTGAAGTTTGCAAAATAACAAAAACTTAAACAAATAAACCTGTTTGAGGAATTGAAATTATTGGTAGAACAAAATGCTTTGAATAGATGTTTCATTCCGTCATTGGAAGCAAAACAACGGCAAATGAATGAAATTGAAACTAGTAATAAAATGATTAACAAAGAAAATCAACCTTGAATATCTACCACTCGGGATGTATCATCTTTAATATCTGCTGAGGTGATACAATTCATCTATAATTATAACAATTTTAGAAATATTTTCATCAATTGGTAGTAATGAGCAAACTGATGAAAAATTGTCAATGGAAAAAATTATTAATTATTTTTATTCAGATTTTGTTGAAATATGATATAACTGGAACTGCACTGAGCAAACACACTCAAAAACACATGGGTTTTTGAGAAAGGGTTCAAGATGTTTATCTCAAGAACCGTTTGAACAAATAAATAGTGACATTTTCCATTTCATTTGAGAGTTACTCATTTTTTCACAAAACTCCAGATGGGATATCTTATGAACCTCAAGTGGCTATACATCCCCTGTTAATACGTAATTAAAAAAAAATAGATAAAAAAATATACGGTAGACGTCTTGAACAAAAATGATAATTACATATTATTCGTAAACGTACGAGTCTGAAAATAAAACTTCATCGTTTTCTTGTGAACGTCTTAATAGGTACCTCTTCCTCGAAAAACTGTTCGAGAGTTGTGAAAGAATACACAAAAACATGTTGGGATACTAGGTATTGAAACGGTCCATAAACTCAAAATGATTCTTATATTTTTGGAGCAGGTTATGAAGGATGTTTGTTGACAAAAACCAGCTCGACATTATCTCCAGCTATTTGAAGTTATTCATCCGGTGAAATCTCGCTCACGAACTTGCTTACTGAAACATAGCACAAGACTTATTTAATGTTGAAACCATCACACATTTTTTAACTTTCATAATTATTGAATTATATCGGACATTTCACTTTGTTTTTCACTAAAAGACAAGTTTTGTCTCATATTCACAAAGCATTGCCTACAAATTCCAAGGGGTATACATTATCCCTCGCAACGGGTTCACATCTGCCTATTTGAATCAACACTGAGTTCGGTAAGAATTCTCCCAAGCCAATTTGATAGTGACTTCTGTCTTTTGAATTTATTTATCTCGATGGTGTTGTACTTATATTTCACAAACTTGCTTACTGAAACGAAACACAAGGCTTTCATTGAATTGAAACCGATCATGAAGAATCTCCTCACACATGTCAAATTTGATGTCTGATTGTTTCTGTCTATGTAATAATTATATAAAAAATGCTTAGAGATCTCGTCATTTGCGGCAAACAACATTGAAATAAAATTCAAAAGAATGTTTTAGTCAAAGCCTATGAAACTGTTCCGTGCGGAATACCATCATCATACCCACTGCAGTCGAAGACGGCCGCGCTTAAACAACGCTGAGACATTCTCTTTTGTCATTGAATTTCTAATGTTACATAGGTACTGAATGATTTTACCTATTTTGAGTAATTATGAACGACTCTAATGGAAATTATTAATTTTTAGTATTGCAATGATAATAAGATATTGGGGAATGATCATAGGGTTAGTTTATTATTAAGGTAATGCATACAGACTGATTTCGGTAACAACTTCGATTGCATATTGCTCATTTGAAACCAAAAAATTCGTAAATCCATTTAATGAAATCCTTTATGACCTACATCAAAACAATACTAGGCAATTTTCTTGACCCAAATTGAAATTGGCAATACTCATTTTTTAATCATCAATTGACGTTCAATTGAACATTCAAATACCCGCGATATTGTTGTTTTTTGAATTTTTGGGAACCTCATAGTTTGTTCGAAAACTGAACCGACTTCTGAGATTTGATATACAAGTGCATGCCATAGCACTCTAATAAAATGTTAGGCCTACGTCTCTTATGACTGAATACATGGCATCACACGTCAAAATGTAAATTTTAAAACTGTGAATGCATTTTGAAATGTTAGGCGTTAGGCGTTACGTCTCTTATGGCAGAGCGCCTGGCATCACACTCCAAAATGTTAGGTTCACGTCTCACAGGACTGAGTGTATGATATCAATAAACAATGCTTCTGTCATCGCACGTTGAAAGCTAGGTCCCCTCGTCACTTCAAACAGCTGAATTTGAGGTTGTAACCTACTTAGGATAGTTGAGTGAATGCATAGTATTGCACCTTACAAATGAAGGTCTACAAAATTAAAATGCAGAGCATTACACCTGGAAATAAAAGACATATGACTGAATGAAGGGTATCGCACGTTGAAATAAAAAGACTATGTCTCCTATAATAGTTGAATTACTCCACGATTCACCGTTGCGTTAAAAATTAACATTGCTGCTCCTGTAGTGGCGTAAGGCCTATCCAGAACACATGGCTAAAGACCATAGCAGTTGATGCCAAAACACCAAGGAAAAAAATAGTTGAATTAATGCACTTTAAAACTGTGTCTCGTATATCAGTAGACTGTATCGCACGTTGTAATATTAGGGGTTTATTATCAAAAATGTATACAAGGAGCTTCCACAATTACTTTGAATCGATTTGTTATACCTAAATTACTAATAAGATTGCATAGCGAACAGCCAAAAATACTCATCTATTAGTTATTGATTGATTTACTCTTCACTAATGAGGGACGGACTGCCAAATATTTGTTTCGAATTCCCCATTGATGAACAGGGCCCTCTCCAAAATTTAGTTTAACCACAGAAAATTGTTCATTGTCAAAAATGTATACAAGGAGCTTCCAAAATGACTTCGAATCGATTTGTTATACCTAAATTACTAATAAGATTGCATAGCGAACAGCCAAAAATACTCATCTATTAGTTATTGATTGATTTACTCTTCACTAATGAGGGACGGACTGCCAAATATTTGTTTCGAATTCCCCATTGATGAACAGGGCCCTCTCCAAAATTCAGTTTTACCACAGAGAATTGTTTATTGTCAAAAATGTATACAAGGTGCTTCCAAAATTACTTTGAATCGATTTGTTATTCCCAAATTACTAATATGATGGCATAGCGCCAAAAATACTCATCTATTAGTTATTGATTGATTTACTCTTCACTAATAAGGGACGGACTGTCAAATATTTATTTCGAATGCCTCAATGATGTACAGGGCCCTCTCCAACATTTTGTTAAACCAAAGAAAATTGTTTATTATCAAAAATACTCATTTATTAAGAGACGCCCTATATGGCACAGCGGACAGCCAAAATACTCATTCATTAGTTATTGATTGAATTACTCTTCACTTATAAGGTGCGGACTGCCAAATATTTATTTCGAATGTCCCATTGGGATATAGGACGGTCAAAATTACGCATCTATTTGTTTCAATCAGTAGATAATTAACTATACCCGATATAGATACAGGACACACAGAATAACTCAGATTCACATTACAAAAAACAGATTGATGAAGTAACGACGCACCTCGCAGTTGGCCTTTCACATTCTCTTTCATGAACAACCATTTCATCTTAATATACAAAGATTCTTCATAGCCGGATCGATAGGATGGCTGATAACAAAGCCATATGTAGCTGGTTCAAGCCACAGCATCGCATCTTTTTTTTCATTTCATCTGCAATTTTCGAACTTATAAAATAAAAGCTGGTTAGGTTAGTGGTCGAGTGATGAACACTGTTGAAAATTTGATAGGATGTTCACAATGGTGAGTGGGGCCATCTAGAAGAATAATGAAGACTACATTTTTTCTATAACATGAATCCATATCAGTGAATCTCAGCTGGGTGTCAAAAATTCGTAAGAGATGTGTACCGGGGATCCTTGATTTAACGTTTCAAAACTTTGCTAGGATGTTCTCTATAAGGTACCAGGGGGGTTCCCCAAATTACGGCAGATTCACAGTGGAGTATAAAAAATTTGCGACGATGTTTTCTATAAGGTACCCGGGGGGTCCCCCAAATTACGGCAAATTCACAGTAGCGTATCAAAAATTTGCTAGGATGTTCTCTATGCACTACCCTTTATATAGGGGTTCTGAGGGGGGGGGGTGAACGGGGTGGTAATAAATTTTTTCTGTACTCTGAACGACTATACTTTGATCAAAAGCTAATTCCTCTCCCGCAAGGCTGACTAATTTTTCATTAATTTTGGGACACCCTGTGTTTTCTTCAACGATGTATTTTCAAACACTCTGTATAATATGCCGACATGTTTTTTCGTACCCTATACGACAATACCTTTCCAAAGAGGTGTCATACGTTATGATTGGTTAATTTCTGGAAAATATGAGGGTGCTGGAGGGGTGAACGGAGGTAGTTGAAAGTTTTCTATTATTTTTTCTATACGCCATACCGCCATACTTTGATCATAAGCCTGTGGGACGCGAGCCTTATTTCGACTACGTCACGATGAACGTGAGCCTGATTGTTACCCCCACCACAAAATGAGACAAAATGTTGCAAAATCGAGCTTAGCCTTTTTAACATGTAAAAGTCCATAAGGAAAAAGGCTGAACATATATAGCCCCTTTACTGGTGTGGAAATGTTTATGCATCAACTGAAAGCAAATCAGGAGATCAGATTTGTTCCAAAATGAATGAAAATCCAAAAAATTGAACAAAAACGAATTTTATTTTTAAAAGTAACTTCAAATGAACTGATCAAATTTATTAATTATTGATAATATTGACACTGATTATAAAAATTGTAGGAAATGGCCACCTCCACTTAATAGGCATACCTACTAGAATTAGATCGAAAAGAATTCAACCATTCAGAACATTTTCGTACCATCGGATCGGCGGATATCGTATGCATGAAAACCTGCCCTAAGGCCATGCAACAGAGATACCTACAGTCAAAAACTCTCTCCGCAAGTGTCAGTAAAAACTCTGACTGAACGACTTTCGAGATATGAGAGTATCTATAGCACAATGGAACCTGTAAAGTCATCAGGAGATTGATTTAGCAGGAATTGGAACATTCATTTTTAAGACGAAAGCTCCCATGTGGCCGATGAACTTAGGACCGTCAGATAGAGACAGATTTGGGTGCCATGTTTTTGCATACAAGCCTCGAATAGGGTTGAAAAGTACATTAATGTTGAGTAAGATGGAGGAAAATTTAGTGGCTCCTGGGAAGAACATATGGAAAAATCAAAAAGAATTTCCATTAAATTTTCCGACGAAAAAATCTACTTACCCATTCGCGCCACTCAAGCCATCATTTTGTATTTTTAATATTTTATTCACATAATTTTTGATATTACATAGATTTTTCCATCACATATTGGTAGGTTTACCATTAAAGTTCAATATATAAACTCCGCCGTCGTAGTTACAGTTGACGCAGCTGAAGATGAAATATGCTTAATAAGTACAACTGTTTATGAACTCCGTGGCGACACGTTGCTGCTGCAGTTGCCGCAGGAAGATAGCCAACTTTCATCTTTGACAGGTACGGCGTTTTCTGGTTTTCTTTATTAGTCTAGGCGAGTGACATACAATTATGGTTGTAGGGTTGTTTTTGACTGTTTTGGAATAATTTACTCATATAATTGAAATATAATATTATACTGAATACGCATGCACTGGTGCAGCGGTCGGCCAGTTTATGAATTAACAAATTTTTCCACAACTGCAACTGCAACGGCTGCGTCAACTGTAGCTACGGCAGCGGAGTTTATAAATTGAGCTTTAATACTGTTATTCAATGTCAATAATTTAGGATTTCTCTTTTATGTAGTTCCTAATGTTGTAACCCTACTTTTTCTGATGATGAAGGATTTATCCTTCGAAACATGTACCACCCACTGATGTAAGTCCTCCATCTGCTTCCTGTTTTTTCACTACTCAGTTTGATGAGGAGAGGCAAAACACTTTTCGAAACTGACCCACGCGCTGAAGATGCAGATACAAAAAAAAATATTTTTTGTTTTCGTCTAGTGGTAGATGGTGCGAGATAATTGTTCAATATAGGTAACTCGTTGTTCTAACTCGAAAATATAGGTCAATTATTATGGTCAACGTGAGAAATTTGAGTTCTCTCAATCAGTTTGTTTCTTTCCAGTGTTCCTAATTAAGAACTTTAATGAGATGGCCGGAGAGCTGGCAACGAATTTTGGGAATGTCCATTTGGCAAATTGAAATTGCGAAAAAATATAATTTTGTCAACTGGCAAATCCAGACTCGCGAGTCTGGGAGAGCGTTTGCGGTTATTTCGTTACTGCGCAGCACGAAATATTTGCAAAAAAATCAAAAAAAAAAATTTTGGTAAATTTTTTTAATCTCTCAATTTAGTTTTTATGTATTAAAAAAAAAATATCCCAGGCATTTTTGTCGGTTATAAAGTATTACCAGACCCATTCAAAAATATTATATTAAAATTCCCAAAAAATATACCTACTTTTGGCAATCTGAAATTTCAATCACGTATATATTGAGTAATTTGGATAATACCTGCAAATCGGCAGACCAATTTAGCGATTTCAAACAACTTCCAAACGAGAAGAAAATTAGCGTATCAAGGCATTCCGGCAACTGACGGCGGCCCAAACTCCTTTCGCTGTGATGGTTATTATTGAGTATTTTGTGTGAGAGCAATCGTAGCATCGTGAAAAATCATCCAGGGTGTTTATATTTTCTCAAAATATGTTTTGTTTGAATAGTAATCAATAAGAAATGATTTACTTGAATAATTATTGAATAAACCATACGGGAACATAAATCAATATAATCAATTTTTCATTATTTCAAAAATGATAATAATATACTGAATTGAAGGATTTTTTTCAATTTTGTAGTTAAAAGATGGAGGTCAATGAATGGGCCTAAATTTTTACGCTTGTTGCAGGTGTCGACCCAAAAATTCTAACCTATAACAAATAAGGTTATTTGTGGATTCTTATATCGATGATACGCGAAAAAATAAAAATTTACTTTCTCTATTTTCTAATGTCAATGCTTAGAATTCAAATTGAGCTTGTATTAATAGGAAGCATAAAAAACTTTTATTATAAATAACGTAAAAACAGTTCCCTTGAATTGTCGAGTCAAACTGGATCACCGTGAGGGTCAGAATGTGCAACCTTACCCACACAAAGATTAATAAAAATCATACGAATAATAAGATTGTATTTTATTTATAACATTGAAATATTTTTTTTTTCAACTGATACACTAATGAAGTCAGAAACTAGGCTCATTACCTCATTACCTTATAGTCCAAGATCCCAGGGCCGCCAGACGTTCCTTATTTTTAAACGAACGAAATGTGTACGATTGAGTAGTGTTAGTATGTACATGTTCGCATGCCTACCTGCTAGCTTGACAAGATGACCAGTCTTCAGATATCAGGGAATCGAGGTACGTAAAAACACTACTCACTTAGTTGAATTGCCAGTCTACAGATATTTTTCTGTAACCCATGGTGGATACGTGGACAGAGTCACTAGCTATCACCTCGAAACTCCGAGTTCAAATCTCGTCTCCAACAATTTTTTTTTAAACAAACGAGCAGACGCATCACACTAGTGTCAGCCATCTCGGTTGGAAACGGCTTCGACTCTGGGAGGATTTTTGTTCAACAGGAAATTAAAATAAAAAACAGAATTTTAGTAAATCAAAGATTTTGTTAAGATTTCTTTATAAGTAAAATCCCAGGGCCTTCAGACATACCTTATTTTTGAAAAGATGAAGACTTAGGTTCTGAGTGGTGTATTATGTACTTCAAATACCTACGTGCTTGTGGAGTTTGCTCTGTGAAACCTGGGCAGGTACCAGGTGAGAAAGGTAACTACAAATAAGAGTTACTCAACTTTAATTTGTATGGCTGATTTTTATATGTTTTTTGTAAAATATCAATCTGAAGTAATTTCAAAAGTGTCAGATGCTTTCCATGGACCAGAACTTTTGTCAGACGCTTTAAAGCTCCACAAATTACTTCAGAGTGATATTCTACAAAACATACATAAAAATCAGCAACATAAATTTAAGTTGAGTAAGTCTTATGTTTAGTTTCCTTTAGTTACCTGCCCACAAGCACGCAGGTATTAAAAGTACATGAGACACCACTCAGAACCTGTTAAGAAAGACACGACTCCTGGCCTAACATAATCCTGGACTATCATCCTGTGAAGTGTCAGTGCGACAGTCAGTCTCCAGGGAGGAGAAAAAATTGAAAGAGAGAATCAATAAACTTGTAATTTTGAAGTTGAAATAAAAACTTTTCCTAACGATTTTCTTCAATAGAATCTACAATTTTCAAATACATAAACCGACCAAGATATACCTTGGTCACATACATGGTCCTTCTGAGCAGGATACTTCCAGAAAAAGTGTAACTTCGCTACCATACGAGACTTTTCCTGTGAAAAACCAGTCCTGAAAGCAGTTCGTCGTTACCGAAGAACAAGCCTGAAATCAGCAGAAAGAAGTGGGTGAGACCTTTCCTATCCTATCCAAACCTTCATTATCCATTCTCTCTCCATTGCCTCTGTCTGAATTTTGTCGTGAAGTATAAATTTCCTCAACATGAGTGAAGATGAGAAACTACTCATTCGCAAACGCGCTTCAATAAAATCTCGTTTAACGATATTTTCAAATTTTTTACGCGATGAGATTAATCCGAATTTAACTGATCCTAGATCCAAGTTGGATGAATTACAATTATTAGATCTTCAAAGCCGTGTTGAGCGGCTTGAAACTCTTTTTGATGAATTTAATGATATACAAACTAAAATTGAACAAATTACGGACAATTTTGAACAGCAGTTGTCAGAAAGGGAGCAATTTGAAAACAATTTTTTCTCTAAGATGGCATATGCCAAAAGGGTTTTGAAAAATCACTATGAAATACAAGTTCTTCCTCCTGGAAGTACCCATACAAATGCTGTTCATAATAGTCCTGCATCCTATGTGAGTGAACATAATATTGGAAATATACAGAGTGTTCGATTACCATTGATAGATTTGCCCAAATTCAGTGGTAAATATGACATGTGGTTGGAGTTTCGAGATACTTTTGATTCTTTGATAAATTCTAACGATACTTTGTCACACATCCAGAAATTTCATTATTTGCGTGCATCACTCAGTGACAGTGCTGCGCAGGTCATAAAATCACTAGAATTTTCTTCATCGAATTATACAGTTGCATGGTCAATTCTTCGTGAAAGATACGACAATTCACGATTGCTCATCAATAAACACGTTCATGAATTGTTCAATTTAGAACCAATTGCCAAGGAATCCTCCTCAAAAATTCGTTTGCTTATCGATAGTTTATCCAAACATTTACGATCTCTGGAACAGCTGAAACAGCCAGTAGATCATTGGGACACTCTTATAATTTACCTAGTGTGTCAAAAACTTGATTCGCGTACATTGCGACAATGGGAAGAAAATAAATCTGAACATGAAGTGCCAACTTTGAAAAACCTAAAGTCATTTCTCAAAGATAGGGCTGATTTATTGGAAACAATAAGTGGTGATAGAGATTATACACGTGAAAATAATTCCAATAAAACAAAATCTGGTTTTTCTAAAAATTTTCTAGCTAGTAGCAATATTTGCGCATTTTGCAAAAAAGACCATGCTATTTATTATTGCGAAGATTTTCTAAAACTACCAGTATTTGAAAAAATTGAGTTTTCCAAAAGGAAACATCTGTGTCTCAATTGTCTCAAATCTGGCCATCAAACAAAGACGTGTCGACTGAAAGGTTGCACTATATGTCGCTATCGACATAATACTTTACTTCACATTGATCGAAACAAAACTGAGTCTCCAGTCCTAGAAAGCAATATCGATCAAAATAGTGAAAGTGCAAATGCTAGCATAACTTATCATCCAGTTCAAATCAACATATTTTGCTGTCTACTGCATACATTCAAATTTTTGATGAACGTAAAATTCCCCATACCATTAGAGCACTTTTGGACAGTGGAAGTCAATGTAGTTTCATATCGAGTGACATATGTCAAAAACTCTTCTTAAAAACTCATAAATTCGATTTTTCAGTTTCTGGATTGAATCAAATAGTGACAAAAATAAATGAACGTTGCACTTTAAAAATTGGTTCCCATTCCACAAATTTTCAAACCAAAATAAATTGTTTCGTTTTGCCTGAGATTACCGGGTTTGTTCCAAGTGTAAAACTGAATGTTTCCCATTTGCAAATACCAAAAACGATGAAACTAGCTGATTCAAATTTTTATAATCCAGGCAAAATTGACATGCTGATTGGCGCAGATTTGTTCTGGTCACTTTTATGTGTTGGTCAATATAAATTAGGTCCTGGACAACCCATTTTACAAAAAACCAAATTTGGCTGGGTTGTTTCTGGTCCTATACCTATTTCTCAAGTTACTTCGAGTTTGTGTCATATTTCTACAATGGACATTCAACAACAACTCAGTAAATTTTGGGAATTGGAAGAATGTCTAGACACTAACCAGGTACTATCTGTTGAAGAACGTACATGTGAAGATCATTTTGTCCAAAATTTCAAACGTTTATCTGATGGAAGATTTCAAGTTTCAATTCCATTCAAAGACAACTTGATCGAACTAGGTGATTCTTTCTATTTGGCTCAGAAAAGGTTTCTTTCATTGGAGAAAAAACTACAAAGAAATCCTTCACTGAGAGAACAGTATGTCAGTTGTATGTCTGAATATGAAAACATGGGACATATGACAAAGATCGAAGACTTTGATAAAAATGAAGTGGCCTATTTCATACCTCATCACGGAGTTGTTCGTGATGATAGCCTTACGACGAAGTTACGTGTCGTCTTTGATGCATCAGCACCAACAACTTCCGGTTTGTCATTGAATAGCGTACAGATGGTAGGTCCAACTATTCAAAATGATCTTACATCTATTATCATTCGTTTTCGAAAACATGACATTGTTTTATCAGCAGATATCGAAAAAATGTTCAAACAGGTGTCTGTTGAACCTAGTCAAAGACGATTTCAAAGGATTTTATGGAGGTCGGAGTCATCTCAACCCATGAATATCTTCAATTTAAATACAGTTACTTTTGGAATGGCTTCTTCCCCTTTCTTGGCTATTCGTAGTCTTTTTCAATTAGCAATCGATTGTGAAAATCATTATCCAGTTATATCCGAAATAATCAAAAACGACTTTTATGTTGATGATTTACTCACAGGTGCAAATACTTTGGAAGAAGCTGTTTACATTTGTGATACAGTATCAAATATTCTAAACAGTGCAAAATTTACATTGAGAAAATGGTACTCTAATGAACCACAGATCATAAAACAAAAATAATCATGCTTATTCAACACCAAAAGAAACATATTTTTAAAAATTTTCATCTAGATTAAATACCGAAAAAAAATTAAATGCCTATTGAAAAATCGGAATATCGTCGTTTTGGCGGTTGATTTGAGAATAAGTCGAGAAGTGATGAATACGAAAGTTACTGATTTTTTTTTATTATTTACAACTTTTTTAAAAATTTTTTTCTCTAGGAGGTCACGTTCCGCCGCAAATCACAAAAAAACATTTTCTACCCCTAAACTGCATCCCCATTTCACCATTTTGAGTGTTTTCGTGTTCAAATATTTTTTTATTCCCAAAGCTCGAACCCCAACAACATTTTCCACCTAATCTTTTCCTGTTACTTTTTTCATTTTTCACAAATATTATAGGTACCAGTCTAATCGAATATTTTTTAGGAATATTCATAAAATATCTTCGGAGGGGTCTGGTAATAGTTTATAACCGACAAAAATGTATGGGGTTTTTTCTTTTGATTTATATGAAAACTAAATTAAAAGATCAAGTTGCCAAATATATGTTTTTTTGGTTTTTTTTTGCAAATTTCATATGTTGCGCAGTAACGAAATAACCGCAAATGCTCTCCCAGACTCGCGAGTCTGGATTCGCCAATTGTCGAAATTATGTTTTTTTCGCAATTTCCAGTTGCGCAAAGGACCTTCTCAAAATTCGTCACCTGCTCTTAGACCAAGAGGTTTCAAGACGAGGGACGTTGTTGGTTATTCACTGGAATGATTGGGAAAACTACTTTTTGGAAAAATATATTTCGTGATGTAACTACATAAATATTATTGACAAAACTCATCACACATTTAACATAAAACAACTTGATGAAATATGCCCAAAATACAAAGTGTTCATGAGTTGCATTACTTATTCAACACCCCCTCTCAACGTGGTGAACCAATCCTAAGTATTTCCAAATGCTTCTCAAACGCTGCTTTAGAAATTGCCTTCGAAGATGCCACCAAATAATGAGTCGAAATATATTGAACATGACCTTTCTCGACTTTCAATAACGGATATCAATGTGCTTGGTGCGTGAATGATAAACAGAATTGCGCATCAGTTCTTGTGAACGCTGGTTATTACAATAAAGCATCGTTGGATTTTCTGGTTCAATAGGAAAACCAAGTTCCAACAGAAAATTTCTCAAATAAACAGTTTCTTTGGCAGCTTCAGATAATGCCATATACTCTGATTCGGCACTTGGAAGTGCCACAGATTTTTGTTTTCTATCTTCCCAAGATATAGTCCTTCCTGATAAAAGAAAAACATATTCAGTGTATGACTTCCTTTCAGTCACTTCACTTCCCAGTCAGAATCTACATAGCCGTGTAACTGTTTCTCGGATTTCTTCAATAGCAAAGCAAAGTTGGCAGTTTTCTTCAGATACATAAATACACGTTCAACTGCTGTCTAGTGCACTTTGCCTGGATTGTTACTGAACTGGCTCTTAGCACTGATTGCATAGGCAATGTCTGGTCGGGTGGAAACACCTAAGTACATAAGAGATCCAATACATTCATCATTTCAGTCTTGCCTATATGGAACATCCATCATTTCAGTCTCTTCTTCCTTCGATATGGGTGCCTTGACTAATTTGAGTAGATACTGTGTTACATTCCAGCATTTTAAACCTTCCTAAAACAGGTATATTTGCTTTGGGAAATTATAACTGAATTCGATACTTTATCTTCTTTAAACTCGAGTCCCAAACAAAAATGTAGTAGTCCCAGATCTTTGATTTGAAATAATGATTTTGTATACAGTGCATTTTGGTCATCACTTTTGTAATCTGAACCTTTTCAAGAGTTCAATTCATCTAACACCTTGATTTTCAAAGCTCCTGGTGTTGATAGTTCGTCTCTGGCCTCAATCGCACAACGAAAATTCTCGTAGCTGCTTGATATGCTATATCGTACAATTGCAGTTTATTATATATTATTATATATTAGATTTTGACGAAATTTTTTATGGGGATCATTTCGAGTTCCCTGAACACAAATCTGAAGTCAAAACTCTCACTTATTTTTTGTGTCCCATCAAATGTTGGATAAAGGATATTTTCAAAGTCGAATATCTTCCACAGAAAGCACCCACTTGGTGTTTTCTTTCATATCGGCACAACCTACACACTCTTATTCAATCATTTTCGGTTCATTTTGTATATTATTTTGAATTGTTTATTGAAAATAAAAGATTTGACATAGCACAATAAAAAATAACTATTGTCTGGCGATAGTATTTCTTGCTACGGATCTTCATCGAGAAATAAGGGATGAACCTTTCTAAAAACGTGGAGAAAATAAAATGATATAGTAGTAGAAAAGCGCGCGTATTTCTTGCTATGGATCTTCACCAAAAAATAAGGAATGAACCTTCCTACAAAAAGTGGAGAGGATAAAATAAAATAGTAGTAGAAAAGCGCGCGCTCGCATGTTTCTTGGTATGGATCTTCACCAAGAAATAAGGGATGAACCTCTCCAGAAAAAGAGGAGAAAAAAAGGTAGCACAAAAAGTGTCTAGTGAATTTCAGTAAAATCGGAACGACCATATCTACTGGACACTGGGCAGTACTATACGGGAGTATCGGAACACGACCGTTTGTTATCCATATCTGTCATACTACCATAACTTACTGCCAATAAACGAAATCCATCGAATGTATTGTTATGTTATTCAAAACTCACATTTTCAATACCACAAGGTGAATACAGATCTGTCAACTCGATTCAATCTATTTGCTTCATTTCCACTGAAAGTATAGGGAATAGACCAAGCTATAGAGGTTTTTTCCCACACAAAATAAAAGACGCAAATGGCCTATACTAATTTTTATAAGATAGTTCGTTAATGAAAACCCCAGTTTTCGACCCAGCAAAATCGCTTTGTGGAATTTTTTAAACAAGAAATAGTGAAAATAATTTAAACTTTTTTGTTTTTTGGAAATATCTCGATGATTATTCAAGGAATCGTTTTACAGTCAATGGAACTTTTGTAGAGTTTTATAAAACCTACAAAATGGTTTTTATACGCCCCGATTGGTGTATTTTTCACTGAGAAAATCCGGAAAAACCTCGAAAAAGAGAACATTTTTCAAAAATTCATAATTTTTATAAATCTGAAGATGGATAAACAATATTGCAGAAACTGATAGATAAAAACTTGTGGTTCAACTATGCGCAGGATGGTTTCTGTCCGATATGTAGTTTTTACACGATCGCGTTATAAACAATTTGAGGGCAAATCTTTCTAATTGCGTCGATTTAAGGGAAATCATCTTATTCAAATTCTTTGAACGGCATATGGAAGTAGAGATCAATATCTACAATTTGTTTATTTCGGATTTTCACCTGCAAGGTGGGAAATGTGTTGAAAATGTCACTGAAATTTACTCTAAATGCATCAAAGTGCACCCGAAGTCACCCGAACTCAACTCTTATTAACTTCAGTTCGACTTCGGGTGACTTCGGACGCACTTTGAAGCGTTTTGATCAACTTTCTGTGATATTTTCAACACATTTCCCATCTCTCAGGTGAAAATACAAAATATACAAATTATAGATATTGATCTCTACTCCCAGATGCCGTTTACAGAATTGGAATACGACGATTTCCCTTAAATCGGCGTATCTTGCAAGATATGCCCTTAGATTGTTTATAACGAGATTGTGCAAAAACTACACATCGGACAGAAAACATCTTGCGCACAGTTGAACCACATGTTATCATCTATCAGTTTCTGCAATATCGTTTGTCCAGCTTCAGATTTATAAAAATTATGAATTTTTGAAAAATGGTCTCTTTTTTCGAGGTTTTCCCGGATTTTCTCAGTGAAAAAGGCACCGATCCGGTCGTATAAAAAACCATTTTGTAGGTTTTATAATTCTCTACAAAAGTGCTTTCGACTGAAAAACGATTTGTCCAATACTTTTTGAGATATTCGCAAAAAAAACAAAAAAGTTGTAATTTTTTTCACTATTTCTTGTTTAAAAAATTCCACAAAGCGATTTTGCTGGCGCGAAACCCGGGGTTTTCATTAACGAACTATCCTATAAAAAGTAGTTTAAGCCGTTTGCGTCTTTTATTTTGTGTGAAAAGAGCCTCTTATTTTTATCTACAGCTTGGCCTAGAAACCACGCCTACAGATTGAATCGAGTTGTCAGATTTGCATCTACCAATCTCGCGGAAAGTTGGAAATACAGGGAAACCACGCATACAGATTGAATCGAGCTGTCAGATTTGCATTAACGGAATTCGCGGAAAGTTGGAAATACTGCAAACTGTGCCAAAAATGCGTGAATTAATGTGTCTAGATTGTGCTGATATAAAGCAAACGCAAATTGGTTGCTTTTTGTAGAAGAAATTTGATCTTGAAAATACCCTTTTTGTGACATTTGATTGGTTGTAAAACAAAAAGTAAGGGAGAGCGAGGCTTTTTGACTTCATATTTGTATTCAAGGACCCACAAAAAAATTTCGTCAATTTTTCCCCTCAATGTTCAGGTTACCTTTGCAGTCCAGGCCAGTAACGACTTTCTTGGTAAGGGACAGGTCCTTGTAATTCACATACCCATATTGCCTGTGCCACACATCAGCACTTGCTACAGTAGCTACAAAATGTCCAGCTGGTTTGGAGAGGTTAAGTTTGTAAATGTTATTCATTAATTGTGCAGTTCCTACTAACACACCAGCACTGTTGTAAATCTGACAACCTTCATTATCAAAATTAACTTTGTTACCATTTTTAATAAGATGTCCAACAGAGAGTAGGGTTGTGGAAAGTACTGGTATAAACAAAACGTCATTCACAACAATATCAAAACTGTTTTCAGCAACTTCTGTACGGATGTCTACTTGTTACAGGTTTTCATTATTAGCCACAGTTATTTCTCTGATGTTGCAGTCTTGTCTATTTTTCAGCCAATTTTCATTAGCGGTTACATGATTTCTGGCTGCAGAATCGATGTACCAATCACTGTCGTCGAAATCTGCAATCAGAAAAACTACACCGAAAGCATTCTGGTTTTCCTTTTTTTTTGGAGTCACTATTGTTATTGCCTCCTGATTTACTAAGCGGACATTGACTTATAAAGTGGCTTCAGAGGGACCTGCCAGAAAAACAAGAGGGTTGTTTTTCTGGCAGGTCCTTTCGACTGATAAGTCTCCTGTAGTTTTGTCCATACCGGATTAGAAGGTGTGCAATGTTTCATAATGGATAATTCGGATGGTTGCATAGCTATAATAATATCTGCTCAAGCTTTTTGGTCTTTTTTCTTCCAAACTTTGGCTTCAGTTGCTTCGACTTGCTTTGTAATATCACCGGTTACATATCCCCAATAGTAATTTTTAGTGAGGATCGCTTCCATTTGTAATTGTGAAAGTAACTACATAAATATTACTGACAAAACTCATCACACATTCAACATAAAACAACTTGATGAAATATGCATAAAATACAAAGGGTTCATGAGTTGCGTTACTTATTCAATAGACGTTCGAAACATGAAAAATCAAGTTAGTAGGTACATCATCATCTTCAACCTTCAAACTAGTATGAATGGTGCTCTGGCAATGAAAATATAATTATTGGAGAAAGTGGGATTTCATGGCCGGTAATTTTTGAGTAATTAGCGGTTTCCGAGTTTGTTGACTGTGATTTAATTCTACATGAAAGCAACTGCAAACATCATTTTCAAATGCAAAGTGGCTATAGTTAAAGTTCTCGACTGGGTGGAATAATCATTCATAGACGATGATGTTTGATGCATTCATTTTTGCCGAAGAAGGTGAACCCCCCTCATATTATTATGGATTCCTTCACTATAGTTGGCTTTCAATTTATCGGTGTGTATGTATCCACACCGAGAAAAATCGTTCAAGTAAATTTTTTTGCAGATTTTTCTTCATTTCGTGTTATTAATATTTTAAATGATAATAATAATAATAACTCGTCTTTATTCATCAGATTCAGGAACAAATGAAAATATATATAATAACATATAAATAAATATATAAAATGATAATATGAAATTACCTTAATACCTAATCTGCAAATATGAAAGGGCGGAGTACCAGCAGGATACTGTTTTTCAACTTAACCCGAAAAGTACCTAAATAATGGTGGATCAGTGATCGTACATAAAAAAGAAAACAACAAAAAAATTACTTTCAATAATAAGTATAGCATGAAAATAGTGTTTGGAGTAGTGGTCAGGTGGCAGGGCTAGTTTCAGAAATGAAAGATTATAAAGATCTACCTGGAAAGAATGATAATCTTCAATCTCGTCTTGAAATTATTGACATCTAAACTCCCTAGGAAGTGAATTATAATGTTTGCATGCATTATATGAAAAGCAACGCTTGAAAATCGATGTATTATGTTTTGGAATGACTAAAGTAGACTAAAGAATGACTACAGCGATTCGAAAATTGGTTGATATGTGAGATAGTTTTCAATCTCTTGTGGAGATATTCTGGTAAACCAGTTTTGAGAACTTTGTACACTTGAGTTGGTAAATGCACATATTTCAATTGTTCTAAGCTCCACCAACCAGAAGCATGCATCTTTGCGGATATGTGGTCATATTTCCTTACTCCAAATGAAAACTTCAAGTTTTGAATTCGTTGCAAGCGATGGGAGTCAGTTTTTACTAAAGCAGTGCCATAAATACTATCACAGTAAGATAATTTTGAGAAAATTAGGGACTCGCATAATTTCAGTTTCAGTTTAGTAGACAGGATATCTCTATTTGGATACAATTGCCTCAGAACGCTTTACGATGATTGACATAAATAACTTGAATGTTTTTTTAATCGTAGATCTGAACCAAAAGTCCGAGGTTTTTGCAAACATTCACGATCAGAAGAACATCTTTATCCATGTTGATATCCAACAGATTTATTGCAGACTCTCCAACTTGCCTCACTATAATCCAAAAGAACTAGACAGGTGAGTTTGCCAATGTCCACTGCGCGAAAAATATCGTCAGTTATTGCGAGGAGAGCTGTTGTAGTGATGTGTTGAGAACGAAAGCTTGCTTGAACGGGAGTGATGATTCGATGTTGCTCTACAAAGGCATTTATTTGGTTTTTCAGTACCATTTCTAGAGCTTTAGATAGTGAAGGTAAGATGCTTATTGGTCTGAGGTCTGAAAATTCAGAAGGTTCATTGCATTTATCCAAAGGTATCACAAGAGCACGTTCCCAAATAGAAGGAAAAACACCAGTAGAGATAATTGAATTGAAAATGAACGTTGTATGATTTTGCAGATGTTCTTCGACTAAGTTTAACATTTGAATGAGGATTTCATCGCTTCCGACTGCGTTACTTTTGATACGAAGCAGATATTTGTTGACCATTTCAACAGATACAGAAACAAATTGAAATTCATTTTCTACACGAACGTCGTATCTCTTAAGTAAGGATAATTGGGGGTTAGTTTTCTCAGGATGGGTGATATTTGTAAAATGATGATTGGTGCTGTCAACCTTCTTCAGCTCAATCGGAATTTCGGGACTCGATTCTTTTCGTAGTATTTCAAGGGATCTAAGCGTGTTCCAAGTAGACTTTGAATTTGTTTGTGCTAAAATAAAGTCAATATAAGCTTTTTTCCCCCGTAGCATGTTTCGGAGGTCTTTGTAGCAATCCCAATCTTTGAATGATTTAGTTCTTTTATAGCCAGTTTCATAATCATACTTTAAAAGTAAAATTTGACTTTAAAAAATGTCGGTGTTTCATAATAATTCAAAGTGACTTTAAAGCCACTTTAACGATATCCAGACTTCAATCAACTTAAAGTGCGATCTAACCTCAAACATTGACTTACCAAGTCATCAATATCTCAGTATTTTCCATAAGGATTTTGCGGGGTCCTTTGTGAAATATATAGATTTGATAATAAGTATAAAAAATGAACTAAATGAACTCAAATTAGTTATTTCAAGTGATATACACTTTTCAACAGCAGTGATAAAACCAGCAAATCGCAGTAAGAGGCAAAATAGGTTGAACATGTCTTCAGATTCATTATTTGACCAACCCTTTTACCAATTCAATTTATCTCTAAAAAAATCAGTTCTGATAAATTCATATTCCTCTGTAATATTCGAAATTTTTGACGTACAATGATTTATTTATGGTGTATCTATTTTGTTAATTCCACACTGATACGCCCAAAATTATTATTAATAATTTTTTTCAGGTGAAAGTGAATAAGTAGTAAATTAGTTGTTCTAATTATCAGTCCGAGGACAATTTAAACCTCTTTTATTACTTTCTATTATAATTTTTCGAAAAAGTCGGTGGTTTCATCGCTGCTGGCGTGTAATATACAGGTTGGGGCACCGAAAACGAAACAGATCGAATATCTTCAAATAACAGGTGTTGTGAAAAAAAAATTCTTTTTAGCGCATTTTTTGTATAAATGCTTTTTTCATCAATTTAATTAATCAATTTTAGTCAGACTGGAAACTTGTAAAACCCCCATATGCCAATTTTGAATTAAATCGTCCCACAATTACAAATTTCGTAGGCCATCTTGGTTTTTTGCATTGACAAAAAAATCATGATCTCCGACCCTGAAAGTCCCCACATACTAATTTTGATTCGAATCAAACCATAATTACAAATGTTGTCCGCCATCTTGGAGCCACCATCTTGTTTTTTTGCATTGACAAACAAATCATAATTTTCGACATTGAAAACCGCCACATATCATTTTTGAATCAAATCGGACCATAATTGCAAATCATGTCCGCCATTTTGGAGCCGTCATTTTATTTTCAGCCTTAGAAAAATCTGAGTCATTTTGTTAATTTTTCATGTATCTATTGGATATGCATATTTCAAAATACTAAGACAAAAATTACGGAAGTTACGGGGGCGTTTTCATGAGAAGTGCGATACAATCAATAAAATGTTTTTATGTTTATTGGATTCAATTTCTGTCTTCCTCTCGTTTTTTATCCTCATTGCTTCAAAAACATCAGGAGGGTCTTTGATTTCCATTCCGTGGTTTGTTCTACTATCCACTAGTACTGGAATCATGCAACTCATGTAGAAATGTATGAGTTTGTCCTTCATTTTATTTTTCCAGAACTCATCACATCTGTCTACGATCTTATACTTGACACCTCTACTCGTCCAAACACATATTGTGCAGTATTTTTTCCCATCAATTTTTTTCCATATATCTAAAGAACGTATTCAGCAGGTTTAGAACGATTATTTGTAAATACCATAAGTGAAAAAAACCGTCGTTTGGAAAACCGTTGCTGCTTTCATACCCGTAGAATTCGAACAAAATGTGAAAGGTGATACCAGAGACTATCAGTTAAATGATGAAATTTCTCTCCAAATATTTCCAAAAAGTGGAAATAATGAAGGTCTGCACGAATCAGCTGTCGCCATATTGAAACGAAACTTCAAAAATATTTACTTACCTTTCTATTATAATTTCGTTTACGACGTCGCGTCAGGTCAATGTTTGCAGTCTTGTTTTGTTTCCTGGACGGTAATTCGCATTATTCGCATTCTCATGTTTTCTTCGCGCAGGCATGAAAGGTAAACTTACCACTAACAAAATAAACTGATATGCTGATAAATGGTCGTATTCCCAATAAATTCGAATGCGTGTAATAAGCGGCGTCAGAGGGGGTAAAATTGTTTTTGCAGTTGTTTACACCGAATTACAAATCACCGTAACCTGCTGTTTGGAAACTCGATTTTTCCATGAATAACGGTTTATTTTAGTTTTCCTACTCTTGATGGTCACATATTCAATACCATATTCACAATCATTGTTCCAGACGAGAATTCGATATTTGGGAAGAATTTCTCATTTTTCTTCGTAGCGACTGTACCATATTCATATAAATGCTAACTTCAATCAACCGTACTATTATTTTCATTCATAAGACGTTCCCATTGATTGAAATGAACCAGGCACGCAAGAGGAGGTGCTTCACCAGAGGGCGCCATGAAACGGGCTGAATTTGAGTGGTTTTCTCAAAAGGTAGAGCTCTGGCTCGTACTTTCGTTTGGAAAACCTACATGATATTTAGACCAACAAAAAATATTTTCATGTAGATGAAGTTTCAAACTGTGCTTGTTAACAAATTCAATATCTATAATTTATTTCTGAGGTGGTGAAAAAAAATCCTGAAAATTACCTAAAAATGACCGAAATAGAAATATTTGGTCTAAATCTTCTAACTTCTCATTTGAGAATTTTGATTTCAGGAGAACTAATAAGCATCGTTTCAACCTTTGTCTATGAGCTATCCATTACAAAAATTTACTACCATTTTTAGTTCTCATAAACGAAGGTGACAGCAAAGGTTCTGCAGTACGAACTCAATTTTGCTCCTTGTCTGCTCTTGAGATTGGAGAGTAATTTATACACGTCAGTCAGTGATATATTAAATTGTTGAAACTGTTGTTTCCGTCAACCGATTGCACCCCTACGCGCAACCCTCGGAAGTCTTCGAGAGACTTGTGTGAGCTAGGGAAGACGCAGCCCTTACATTTTAACGTGTGATGCCATGCACTCAGGTATATCGAACGGCATTGTGCGTGGGAATATTTTCAATACTATATCATTTCGTATAACGCACCCGTACTATTCGTGTAAGTTGACTTAAATAGTTTTTATGTCTGTGACTAGGTTTTTGTCCAAACAGAATAGTTTACTCTTATTTTATCCTCTGCTGGTTTTTATGTGCTCTCAAAGGCAATAAGTAATTCTCTAATTAATTCTTATCATGCTATAAAAGCACTGTAATACAGAACAAAAAATGGCTTTTTCACTATAAGGATGAGAGGATAAGGAGAAATCTTTAAAAACTGTGGAGCTCTTGTTCACGAGCACGATCACTTGCAAATTTCAATATGGAATCATTGCGGAAAATATTCCTTCCGACAACAAAAAACATATTTCTGAAGTGAGAGTTTTGTATCGAAAAAATATTTTCGATCAATACATTTAGTTTAATAAATCCATAATGCTGAGCTACAGATGATAACTGATTGGGACAGAAACAATAACTATTATTATTGAACCGATATATTTGAAATATAAAATCTGTCACAGCAGCTCATTTTGTCTACATAATCGTAGGGAACATTATTTTATTGCAGGATACAAACTATTGGCCAGTAATGATCTGCTGTATAATTTCCATACTTTCGGTCGTTTCTTCTCGAACTCGGTAACGACCGGCGACGCCACAGAACAAGATCTTTACCATTCACCATTCACCATTCAGACACAGACAATTTCAGAGGCTCGCGAATGTGTGAAAAATGTTGATATACTGGGTTTAAGTGCATATCGATTTTATTATAATCAGTTTGTACATGTGAACTCACCAGGCACAACTAATCACAAAGTTTCGGACGTTCAACGTGACTATACGGAATTTTTATTTTGTTATAATCAGCTGTATAATGAGTTCTTGATTTTAATCTCATAGGATCTCGGGGTAGATGAGTTTTAGTGAATTTTGTTTAGATTTGTCAAATATATTAGATGAGCAGGGTGATATACGAGAAATTTTCAATTTGAAAATGTTTCAATCTCATATGATCTTATGGTAGGTGCATTTTAGTGAATGGTTGTTTTCATTTGCAAAAGATATTACATTCATAGAGTAGACTACTCAGTATGAAAAATCATGTTTTCAGTTCTTTCTTATAGGAATCAGCTTTCAGGTAACCTTTACTCAAAGTTTTCATTTCATTGTTGACTTTAATTTTTCCCCCATTTATTTCAGTTGATTTGAACTGATCACTTGAAGTTGGCATTGAGGAAATGCTTGAAGATTGACTATAATGAAGTATTTATTATGAAAATTTTGATATGAATAATTATCATCTCTCTGGTGGTTTGTCTCATACTGAACAGATTCCGTTGCATGATAAAACTGGCGAGGTAGTTGGACGCCCGCTCGTACTGGAAGCAAGTTTCTCTATGTTCAAAACAGTGGATTTGGTAATGGCCTATTATTTTTCAATGTTATATGAATAATTTTGTTTAAAAGAAATGAGATTGTTTAAATTTGTTTTTTTTCGTTAACCAGTTGTCGTCCCCTTACGAACGGCAGCCCTCAAAAGTCAGAACTTGTGCGAGCCATGAATTAATGAGGCCTTATCTATTTGCGTGCGATTCCTAGTACGATCCGAGGATAATCTAGAAAGGAGGTCCTTTGGTCACCCATCCAAAGCCCGACCTCGCCTAGCGTTGCTTGGTTCAGATATCGGTTACCCGGCGGTCTCCATTCGAACCGTCCTCTTGATGGTTTTAATAAACATATTTTGCACTACAGTGCCCTTTTGAAAAATTACTTCAACGTTGTCTTGTCTAGCGTCCTTATTAGGGTAGGTTTCCAGTTATATCAAGCCTGATAATCTTTATGTTGATATATTGAAGACATTCAGAAAGTTGAAAAAATTTATTTCGGTGATAGCTAAACAACTATTCCGCATTTTTTCTCCTAAATTAAATCGAACCATTTGACAAACATTCAGTAAGCAAGATTGCAGATCAAAATATTACTCACTATTTTGTGATAGTTTCAAGATATTTGGAACTCAATGAAAGCTACACAGATAAAAAGGATTTCTTCAATCAAAATATACATACTCTTGAATAGAATAATCTTCTGAAAAGGATAATTATTTCTAGTTGATGAATATACTCCCATTTCAAACTGATTGAAATGTTTGCTTCTTTATATAAATTCTCTTGAAATGAATTTGCTTGCAGTAAAAACATTCTACTCTTCGTCCTAGAATACACTCACATTAACTCATTGTGAAACATAATCCTCTTGACACAAGAATATAATTCCTTGGTAGATATCACTACCCGTGCCACGTGACACATTCAACCGATGAGCAATCAAAGCAGGTGGCGGCACCGCGACCTGTGAATACGAACGACTTCCATTTCGATCATTTCATCCAGTTTGACCATTTGCGTTGGAGGTTATGAGGCTATGCGTACCTATATGTATGTTAGTTTTGTGCCTAGTGGAATCTGTTTCTATACCATAAAAATGCAACATCGAAAATGGAATTTGGCTTATTATGGGTCAGTTGTGAAAATGAGTGAAATGTATTTTGGTCTTCTACAGTTTTGTGTCTAAAAGAGAGTGGCGTTGTTTATGTATTCAATCAAACTGCAATATGCGTCACTACTAACTGGTTTTATTGAGAATACAGTTATTAAAATTAAAACTATTCCTATATAAAACCATTATTTATGCCTAAGTTGTTCGTAGTTGTGAATCTATGCTTTGTTTAATCTATTCAATGTTGCCAAAATGAAAATGGCTTTCATTCTATATTTTATAACCAAGTGCAGATTGGAAATCAACCTCCAAGTTGATAGAAGAATAGTATTCATTATCGAAATTGCAATATTCTTGTCTCAACCTACTCCCATGATTCAAAAAAAAAAGTGTCAATTATTGAAGCTAATATATTCTTGCCTCAACCAACTTATGAAACCAATGTTCACTTGTTTCAAAATATTTTTCTTGTGAGTGGCCAAGAGGAATCCTTCAAAAAATCAAACTAATATTTGGTTGGACATATTCAAGAATACAATCTCTTTGAATCAACGCAATTATGCATTGTTGCAAAAAATCCTTTTTATCAGTGTATCTAGACTTTTTAGATAATTGCTTGAAACTAGCAATTATTTGAACAGAAACACCTTTTTAATTGCTTCAAGATATCTGATACTTTTTCCTAAATAATCCCCTCAGTTAATTACAGTCAACTGTTTGACCACTGACAAAGGACTATTTGCTAACCTACTGAGCTCTCTGTTCGGTAACAGGAACTCAGTTCGGGACATCGCACAGTGTTGAAAAATTGAAAAAACTTGGCCAAAAATAAAAGTTAAAAGTTTTGCAATGTATTTCTCACAATGAATTTTGTTTATGGAATATCCCCATCTTCAAAATACCATTATACACACAGATCAAAGTCAGCTATGCTTTCCTTCGGATCAGTCCAAAGTTGTAATTTTTCGAAGTACAGCTCATAGTGACATAATTTGGTGTTTCCCGTCAGTAAAACATAAAAAAAGTTTTTGAATCAAGATGAAACGAGTTTTTGGTGGTAAGTGCATTGTTATACTATATATTGAAACTAAATTGAACGATATTATGGCAAGCTGTGGAATTAAAATTAAAATAGTTTGAATTTTGTTTAAAACTTTGTTATAAACTTTATATTATTGAAGGTTTCGTTCATTACGTATCATTTCAGAGCAAAAATATTTGTAGCAGTTTGTAGTCTAATACAGTCAGATGCTGAAAAGAAAATGTCCATTTTTGCCCCTCTTCTAGAAAGAAAGCATTGAAAAATAAGCAAGTTGCACCCAAAATTATCCCGTAATGATCTCGTACCGCATAAATAGGAAATTAGACTTCAGTGAATTTGCTCCAATTTTTCAAATAATGTAGAATTCTTGATGCATATTAAATGCCTTCATTGTACTCACACTCTGAATTCAACAGTTTAGATTATGCACGGTGCCGAAGTTAACTTTTCCAAAATATCAAATGGCCATTTTAATTTTTTTTTTTCATTACATGACTCAAAAGAACTATGCATCGATTGCTCACATGGTCGATACAAATCTATTATCGAATATAATAATCCCTGCAATTATCCGCGATATACAGGGTAAGTCCAAAGAAGCAAGTGTTTCAGTAATTTCCGAAAAATGTCATTCATTTTCAGATATTCCTTAGAATACCAATATCATCAACAACGACTGCACCATCAAAAGTCGCAAATAATAATAATATCTGTCCCTACTTCGCACAGGCCATGTCTTTGGTGTTCACCCCTTGGCATGGATAATAAGGGAAAGTATTATTATTATTATTATTATTATTATTAATGAAATATACTGGTTCATTTAGATTTGTAATGGCCATATTTAGCCTCGTATCTTCAATTCGTTCATTTTGATCTCAAATTCATACTGCGAGATCCCAAAAACCTTATATTAACCAGTTTGGATATAAAAGTCTACATTTTTCATTTAGCATTGGCCATATTGGATCCAGCATTGTGAATTATTTAGTTGTAATGATAAATTCGTATTCAACGACCCCAACAACATACTCATGAAAGCTTTGGAATTTAACAACAAATCTGAAACTTTTCTTCAACAAAACGTGTTGTGTTTTTGGATGAAACAAACTTTTCGCGTTCCCGTTTCCATTGAAAAAAGGACAAAAATAAGTTTTCAAATTTTAAAAAGAAACATTCTCAATTGAAAATTGAATCAATACATGACTCCTCTGGAAATGGAAAAACCCTACGATAAAATTGAAGTAACTTTTTTGTAATATCTAACAGAAAACAACTACTTCCCCGGCTAAAGCCACGCTGGACATTAAACTACATCTGATAGATATTGAGAAAGACCCTATATAACTTGAGAGAAATAATCTGAAAGTGAAAATTTGCATTTTCATTCAAATAGTTGATTATTTATCAAATGTCCAGTTTCCATTGGAGATTCTTATCTATGAATGAGATAAGAGATAATGTTATTCAGAAGTATCACTGACAGAAAATCGCTCATTCCATTGATGCGTAAATTGCATCTCTTTCGCTAGGCCTACAATACATTTTGGTGGACAAAAAATCTATTTCACTCTTCTAAGATCATCAGGGAGTTCGGAAGAATTGGAGAACATACTCTTCAGAAGCAATTTCACACTGTAATGAGGAATTGTTGGACTATTTCTTGTGCGGTGAAACTTTGAAAATATTTTTCTGACATAAAACCTGTCATGTGTATGGCATGTTGATTTCATTGAAAATATGAACGTAATGTTCTTAAAGTCAGATGTGGAATCATCTACGACTGAAAGTTGGAATTTAGTCGCTATTTTCCATCGTACAATTCCTCAGTGTTTTCTTCAACAAAACGAGTCTGTTGTGTTTCTGGTTGCAACAAACTTTTCGGAAGGAAAAAAATGCGTTTTCAACCCGTGTCCACATCAAACCAACAAAACAGAAACAAAACATGTTTTTAACAATTTAACAACAAATCTGAAACTTTTTATCAACAAAATGTGTTGTGTTGCAGTAACTTTTCGCGGTTCTGATGGAAGGCGGTAAACATCAACGGTTTTCTGCTATGCTGTCATTGCTGGCATCATTTTCGGTGCTGTGTGTACTTAATTGAAAAACAAAGAAAAACGGGAACCCCTCCAGTATGTCTTTGCGAACTCCTAGGTGTTGTGGATGATGCCAGAAAATAAATATGCAGTATGTCGAGTGAACTGGTACATCAAGCTATGATTGAAATCTACAATTTCCAAAAATCTTAGTGGTACCGCCAAGCATTCAACCACATAGCATATCTATAATTGCTATATTCTTTGATAGATCTTAGGGTCAACCATCAGCTGTATTAAATCTTCAAAGTTCTCGCTGGACGGTTCAAGTTTACATTTTCACATAACTCCAGCCAACTCGTGGAATCGTAATGATTACACTAATTCCGAGTTGTGGAGTCGGAATTATACTAATTCCGAGTTGCGAAGTCTGATTTAGGCTAATTTCGAGTTGTGAAGTCGGAATTAGGATAATTCCGAGTTGTAAAGTCAGAATTAAACTAATTCCGAGTTGTAAAGTCAGAATTAAACCAATTTCGAATTGCAAAGTCAGAATTAGTATAATTCCGAGTTGTGAAGTCAGAATTATACTAATTCCGAGTTGTGAAGTCAGAATTATATTAATTCCGAGTTGTAACGTCGGAATTAGGATAATTCCGAGTTGTAAAGTCAGAATTATTCTAATTCCAAGTTGCAAAGTCAGAATTAGGCTAATTCTGAGTTGTGAAGTCGGAATTAGGCTAATTCCGAATTGCGGAGTCGGAATTAGACGAAATAATTTTTTTCATTCATTCTGGCCCTTCTACGGTTTTGTAGATAACTGCCAGAATCGATAAACATGCAATTGCCAGAAAATAGAAACATGTAATAGCATCAAGTATTTAGGTGTCATAATAGAAGAGCATGATCTATCTCTGACTAGCAGACTTAGGCATCTGACTAGAAAAATTTATATTTTGAGAGATATTCTGAATAATAAAACACTATGGATAATTTGCTATTCCTTAGCTGGATTCATATTGTGTTATTGTATAAAGGAATATGGTGGTCTATTCCGCGATAATTCAATACAATTCCAATCAATGCAAAACAAAATTCTAAAAAATAAGTTTAAGAAACCAAAACTTCATTCAACTATAAAACCATATGAGCAGTTGCAAATACTTGATATTGAGGCCTGCATGCCTACCAATGCCTGGACTGGATGTTCCGTAACGTATATCGTTTCAATCGTCCCACGGAAGTACTAAACAATACCAGATCACTAGATAAACTCACTATATACATACCAATGTTCAAAAAGAGCCATACAAAGATATATTTTCTACTTTGGGCCAAAATTGTATAATATCCTACCTTCTGAACTGAAGACGATAAAAAAACTCCATAAATACAAAGCAGAGATAATACATTTCGTTCAACAAAATGCAATAATAATATACAAAATAATAAATTAGGTGACAAGTTTTCAGTACCCACCCATTCCTAAAAACAATTCATTCATCAATAAGCGAATGTTACATTAATTATTATACATACTGAAAATAAACTTATTTTCAGTATTTATATTTATTAAAAACGATCACCATAGATGAATATATGTACAATTACAATGTTTCTGGAGGATTGCAGACAAGCACAACACAAGCATACAGTATGCTTAGGTGCAGTCTAGCGATCCAATAGAAACTATATAATAGTTCGTAAATGCATCTTGATCTGTACACTTTACGCTGAATAAAAAAATCTGAACTCATACGAAAGGGGTTACTAACTCACCATAAGCTTATTATCAATTCAAGGTGAGCTGGTTACTAACTTACTGAAAGATATTTGCTCACTTATGGTTGACTCTAAACTGATTATAACAATATATTCAGTGATTCAATCACAAGTAACTGCAGATTATTTGATAAAACTTTATTAATTTATGGCAAAAAATAACGTAATTATGGGTGTTTTAACAAACAACCAGTGGCTAGAGATAACAGTTGCTAAAACTAACCTAATAATGGCAAGAGATTCATATTAGCACCCTCTTTTCACTTGTGATAGGTTAGTTGGAGAGCTGTCCAATTTGTATATACATTTTTACTTGTCATAATTGAATACTCGCGTGAGTAGCATGTCTTTTTCCGTGCAGAGTAATATTCTAGATCAATAGTATTTGTTATTCAACTCCCTTCGAAAAAAATTGTTTCGGTAGATTACCCCTCAACGTACTTTCATATTTTGGTAACCAATTCATTTTTTATATTATAGTTGAAGATTTGGTGAGGCAATGGTCACCGCTGGTGTGGATGGCTCCCAAGGAAAAATACTTGCCACTGAATGCCGAAGAATTTCTCAGGCATGTTTATGTTTCTGACAGAAATGGAACGAACGTACACAATTATATAAATGGAAGAATTCTGGATGATCATGAAAAACAGTTTTACTTGATTACTAGAGGCGATATAGGTGAGTACGTGGAAGATATTATATTATTTGAGTGCAGTCTTAGCAAATAACTATAGCAATAAGTGCAATAAAAAATGTCTCTTGATTGAGAAATTGAGATAATGATATCAAAATACAAATTCAATGTAGCCTTGCTTTCCGAAAATGGATGGAAAAGTCATTTGAAGAACCATCCCAATACATTTTAGTCAATCAAAATAATTAATATCACCATTGAGAGTATGACCAAGGAAGGAATCGAGCAAAATCAACAAAGATCTAGGACATAATGGGTACTAGGAAAAATACTGGTTTTTCCAGCAGAGGTAACACCGAAAAATCAGATGTCCCAACGCAGCCTACCATGTGCCTTCCTTAGGTGAGACGTTTATAAAATGAAATAAGGTGAATTGGGCCTAAACCCGAGGTTATCCATGAAGAGGAACATTGGTGTAAGAGAAAATTCAAAGAGTCAGCATTTTTTCTCAATAATGGGTTGTATTCATAAAAGGTAGCAAATGCATAACTGAACGACATGAATACGTCTGTTTCAAGAAATCCAAGTGAAAGCTCGAGGTTTATCCCAATAAACACCGATACGTGGAAAAAACGTTGAATTTTTCAAGTAACGCTACAATTATTCATCGTTGAAAAAACGGCAAAATGTCGTTAGGCAATACGTTCCATTCAGGTTTTATCGTAACGTTACCTCTTCACGTTGATTCAAGGTTATTTACAAGTTCTCATTGTACTAAAAATTCCACTGAAACATAACGTTTTAATTAGGTTTCAACGTAACTATGCCTTTTTACGGGGTTTCAACGTTTTTTATTCAGTTATATTCTACTACAGCATAACGATATATCTTCATTTCGAAGTCACGTTGCTGAGATACGAATTCTAAATGTTGATGATGATCATAGAATTCCACCAAATAAAATATAGAATTCCAGTAATTAGGTAACGTTTATATTCTTGTTTGAATCATCGATGAATGTTAATATCTTGTAATCGATGTTACCACCAATTTTGAACGTTATGACAACGTTAATTGAACTGGGGTGAAGCAACGTATGTATTTTTAGTATGAATCAACATTTATTTTGTCATCACCACCCTGAAACGTTATATAAACGTTACAAAATGCAAGTACAGTACGGTCAATAAACGTTACCAGTATTCAATCTCTATACATCCATTGCTCCTATATCAATAAGAGAAAAAATATGGTTGCCAAAAAACTATTGGGTTTTCTTCGTATGAACTTCTTCTAAATTGAAATGCTGAAAACAGACTTTTTAGTAATTATTGTTAATTTATTCTGAAATAAAATCAGACAGAGGGTAACTCAAAGATCACTTCATCACGAGATTAAAAATATCCTATGGTTCTCGGATGTATCAAAGAAAAAAAAAAATATATATATATATATATTATATATATATATATATATATATATATATATATATATATATATATATATATATATATAATATAAATAAAATAATATTTTTTTTGGTTTAGAGTTGATGGCGTCATTTATACGTTTATTTGCATTATATAACCAGTATTTTGTAGTATCTACTATATGGATGTGATCTGCTGCTTCAAACTCTTTCTTGAGAGCAACTGCAAAAATAATTCAATATAATTATTATGGAATATGGCACATACGTGATAACCTCACCATAAATGGGTTGGATCACATGTATAACCTTGAAAGCCTTATCTGTAACGTTCCAGTTGTAGGTGCAAGCCAGCCCATTCCTAAAAATGGATCTTAAAATTCTCCCACCGTGATCTTCAAGAGAAGTGCCACCAGTTGACTTCAATCTTGTGACCAAACAAATAATAAATATATAAATAATATATACACTAATGAACGTCATTTTATCTGCCTACCAAATTAGTATCTATTCTTAAGAATTGAAAAATTTTGATTGCACGACATACTTGTATCAACCAGGTCCATGTTTAACAAGTTTGATATCTACCATTCATCAACGTATGATGAACTCAACATTTGTTCATCCACCCATTTCCAACGTGTTTAATTATCTTACTTTTATCCACGTTTTATTAACGTATCTCAATTAGGTTTATCGACTATAAATTACGGCTATGAAATATAATTACTCCATATATATTTGAGCAAATTGGAATAACGTATGGAAACTTCCATAGTTCCATACCATCAGAAATGATACTGTATCAGATAAATCACTGATACCAATTGCAGTAAAGAACCATGCAGACTTTACAACCTTCTTAAGACGACTGTGCCAAATATAATATTACAGATTATAAGGAAACAAATTATCCTCTGGTTGAATCTGACACATGCACACATAACCCTAAGAAAGAATAAATGCCGGGACACTATCAATGGCGGCTGCGGTAGAACTAACTGGCTGTTCATCAATCAACGTTCAACGTCAAAGTGATCACGCCTTCTGACGGTGTATCGTACAGCGTTGCCAATGAGTGGTTAATTATGAAATAATCGGAAATACTCATTAAGTTATTCAATGACTGATGAGTAAGATATTATTTGTTTCAAAAAAAAAAAGTTCAAATCATAGGCCTTGAATTTTCAACGACAAATACTCAATAAATGAGAGGTGAAAGAAAGTAGATAGTATGGGTAACTTCGGTTTGTTAATTAGTGTCATATTTAACGTTTATGCAAAGTTCCTTAGTTCTATTTGTTACGATGTATGCATCCAGTTGATTTAACGTTGAAGTGGTCCAAAGGTTTTGCGGAAATCAAGTAAACAAAGCAATTGATTTTCAACGTATTTCATGGATCAAAATGGTTTTCTAGATGTTACGCGAAGTTACGTTGTTATCATATACTTCTATCAACATATCAAACACGTAATTCCATACTGTTCAATAAACGAGAAATAAAGGAAAACTGAAACGTAGAAAATGAGTTTCTAAAATCTTCGGGTTGTCGAACAGTGCCATATTCAACTTTTACGAATTGTTTCTTAGTTCTGTTGAATAAACGTTGAGAAACCACGATAAGAACAAATTTCATTATGGAGTTTACAGTACCATATTTGTTACGATGTGCATCCAGTTGAATAAAATCAGCAATCAAAATGGTTGTCTCGAAGTTACGTTGTTACTAAATACTTCTTCAAACAGATCAAACACGTTACACAAGTCATAACGTTCAATAAACGTAGAAAAACAGAGTTACTGAAACGTAAAAAATAGGTTGCTCAAAGTTTCGGATTGTTGAATAATGTCATGATCAACGTTTATGAAACGTTTCTTAGTTCTGTTGAATATACGTTGAGAATCCACGGAAAGAACAAATTTCATAATGGTGGCCACAGTGACGTATTTGTTACAATGTATATGTATAGTTGAATAAACGTTGAAGTTGTCCAAAGAAGACTAATTCAGCAGAAATGAAGTAAACAAAGCAATTGATTTTCAACGTATCTGAAGGATGTTTTCTATCAGTTGAAACAACGTTGAAAAATAAGCAATCAACATGGTTGTCTTGAAGTTACGTTGTTATTAAATACTCCTTTCAACTGATCAAACACGTCACAATGTTTAATAAACGTAGAAAAACAGAGTTACTGAAACGTAACAAATAGGTTGCTCAAAGTTTCGGGTTGTTAAAATGTCATGATCAACGTTTATGAAACATTTCTTAGTTTTGTTGATTATACGTTGAGATTCCACGAAATGAACAAGTTTCATATTAGTGGCTACAGTGACGTTTTTGTTACGATCTGTATGGGTAGTTGAATGAACGTTGAAGTTGTTCAAAGAAGACTAATTCTGCAGAAATGAAGTAAACGAAGCAATTGATTTCCAACGTATCTGATGGATGTTTTCTATCAGTTGAAACAACGTTGAAAGATAAGCATTCAAAATAGTTGCCTCGAAGTTACGTGAAAGATGAAGTTGTTATTGAATGCATCAAATACGTAATTTCATAACGTTCCATTAACGTAGTTAGGAAGAGTAACTGAAACGTAGAATACAGGTTTCCCAAAGCCTCGGGTTGTTTGATAGTGTCATATTCAACGTTTATGTAATGTCTATTCAGTTCTAATTGAATCTACGTTGTGAAAGCACGATAAGGACAGGTTTGATAATGGTGGCAAAAGTGACGCGTTGAATAATATACGTTCTTTATAGGTAGAACAACGTTTGGTTGAATTTGGGTTACGAAAGTCACGTTGCGAAATTCAACGAGTAACGTTTCCTCAACGTCATCTACCACATTTAAACGTATATGATACGTGCGTGTGTGTGTTTATTGGGATGCATACGATCCAATGACTTATTCACTTAACCGAGAATAGAGATTAGGAATGTAATAACACAGCGCCGAACGCAGCTCAATGAGTCCAATACCATCATAGCGCATTAGACGAATATGAGTTACTTTTTTGTGCATGGAAGATTCAAGTGAACCCCAACAAAACCCAGGCTATATATCGCAATTTCGCAGACTGGGACATTCCTTATACCTGATAGGCTGGCACCTGACACCTAGAAGAGACCGTCTAATCCCGTAGCGCGGCTGCTTGTCGAGATAGCCAAAATTGACAGCCTTCAGCGTATCTGCAGCCTAATGTGACCAATGTGACCAAGTAAACAATATAGGATCGCATAAGTGGATTAAAACCCCAATCGATTTGATCGATTGACGTTATTGATCAGATGGCTTAGACCAAGTGAACTTGTTTCGTATAAACGATTCAGTAGTGGTAGGTATCAATATACTTGCAATGAGTTTAGTGTACACTTATGAACATCGAACACGAAACAATTTTGATTCCCCGACTATTCTGATAAGTTAAGGAGGAACACAGTTTCAGGAAGATTAGTTCGCTTACAATGAGTATCTCATATTCCCACAGTAGGTGGAAATTTACCACCCCTAGACTCTTTTTCAAGTAAACAATTTACTTTTCTCTGTGTAGACAACTGAATATGAAAAACCAGGAACATCACACTGAGGCTCATGTTATACTAAACCTGATTGGTAACACAAAATGTCTGTAGGACCAAAGTGCTGTGGAAACGAAATGCCCCACGAGTTCCTCTAGGAAATGGCAAACGCAACTCTGCAGATTGTAGTGAGTGCTTAAAACGTTGGACGTTCTTGGTTGAAAACGATTTGAACAAATGAATTTTCTCATGTGTAAAACTTGATATGTAGAAAAATCAAGTGCTTACTTATCATATTGTGGGTACTAGTGTGTCTAGAAAAAATGGAGATTGAAAGAAATTAGTATCAATAATTCCTGAAATTTCAATAATATTCTTTGAAATATTCATGTTTCTCCTAATTACAATGAACTTGATCAATTTGATAATGATATTTCATTGTTTTTTAGGTTCCTTGAAGAATGATACATTTTCTTTCATCCACGGCAAAAATCCAAACCATCATCCAATTCCCATATATGCTTTGGTTACTGACTGTTCCTACGGATGGTGCCAAAATAAATCGGAAAATGATATTTACAATGATGTGAATGTGGCATGTTCAAAAGGAAATGGTTCATTTCATTTCCATGTCAGCTATTGGTTCTTTTATCCGTACAACGAAGGGAAAAATCTGTGTATTTTGGGTAAGGTACTAAAGAGCATTTTGACATTGAAAGGTAATAAACTTGTCTACAGTTCTACAGTAAGTTTCTGCTAGTCTCACAGTTTGGATATGGTTGACTGACCTCAAGAAATAGATAGGTTAGGGATAACCACAATTTGTTTCTCACCAGTCGGGTGATAGCCAGAGCAGAGTAATTTTGGCCTTTCCAATCATGTTTCACTCCCCCTACAAACATCAGTACGTTAAATGTTATAATCTAGGAAAAGGGTGAACCCACTGAAATAAAAAAAATATGGCATTATTAGGCCAACGCTTAGGAATCAGATCTGATCCGTTGGAAAACAGAATCATTATTAGGAGTACAACAGTCAATATACCTTTCAAATATTTTTTCAAAGATACTGTGAAAGTTTGCCTACTTATGAGACCCTTACAGGGAACAAAAATATAAGGAAGGTCACCAATACTGAAATGCATTGAAACGAATCAGATTATAATGGTGTCGCTCAGCGGTTCGATGTGTCGGACGTTGAAACTTCTGGAGTATGGGAAACAATTTCTGAAGTTCATTGGTATCGATAGGGAAACGCATTCCTTGTTGTTAAGCAAGTGCGATGTGAGTTGTCTAGATGCATCCACAGTCTGTTCAATTTTCTTTTCAAATCATTGATATTCCTTCCTCATGTTTTTCAACTCATACCATAAATAAGGTTGACTGTAGGGAATCAAACTATCAAATCTTCTATACCATGCTTCTAAAGCATCATTTGATCTAGGCAAAGTAACTCCGTCACAAACATTCCAAACATCGATAGCAAAATCTGGTTTTTCACGCCTTTTTCTTCGAAGTAGTCTAAAACAAGAAATACTTCTGGAGGAAAAACATCGGAGAATAATTTGAGATATTCATCAACCTGGTCAAATGGAACAAATGCCAAAGAGGAGTACGTCAGTAGCATAGAAACCCTGCAATCCATGTTTGTGTACGTTCTTATAAGCATTCGGACTGAGACGGATCAAACAACCTCGATTATTGGTATTTGTAAACGATGAATCAAAATCACATATGATAGTAGGTATCTAGATTATGAAAGTCAGTTCGCTTTTTCAAAACGTCTATCATAGTGTATTTCTTCCTATTAGATTATAATGTGTATGTTGTTAGAGTGCTCTAGCTTAGACGTAACCACAACTTACTCCGGAGTTATAGACTGCAAGATAAGTGTATCAGATGTTAGTCAGATGATTATTCATGGTGTTGAGAATTATTAAGTGCGAGTATTCATTACGTTTGTGATGGTGATGGAATAAAGTTGAAGAGGGTTGTCTTTTAATACGAAGATGTGCCCATGAGTGTAACAATGTATATTAATGTCACAAGCATTCCCTATACATAAGCATGAATGGTATAAATGTAATACTCAACCTAGGGTGGTTGGGTGAACTGACTGTCTTGGGTTCTAATCAAACCCATACAAAGAAAATAACCACTAAAAAAGTCGCCTACCCTACGAAGTATTTATAGTATTATATTATTTAAATGGCAATTCATAATGTTAAATTACATTTTACTAGTCACTTGGAATACCTGGAAGTAGCTTTCCTCCCTCTTGCTTCTTGTTTTTTCACTGCACCGACTCTACTAGGTCTCTCAGGGCGAAGCCCTTGAAACCACTTAGTTTATCAAAAAGATGTAAAAGGCAAAATGCTGTCACCACCCTGATTTTGTTATTACCGAGCTAAAATAATGTTGCTGGCTAGGGGATTTTTTTTTTGGATTTGAACGAGGTAGTTGAAACCACTTTATCCGGCCTGATTCACACATCCCATAAAATAGTGTGGGAGTCCCTCAGGGGACTCAGGTCCTAACTCATAATTGAATCCTCTTCAGGTATACCCACTAAACAAACTACTTCGTGCATGGTAGGCTCGTCCAGCCACCACGTAGGCAGATGCCCATTGTATCTTATCATACTACTTTCTCGGGCAATCAGAAAAATTCTGCAGTCGCTGTGGTTTGAACCAGCGACCGGTAGCCAAAAGTTATTCAAACATTGTCGCTTTAACCACTCGGCATTCTGGCTCTTTTTGTCTTACGAATGTCCAGAAAGGCTTAGGGAAAGACATGCTAGAGCAGTTCAACTCGCCGTGCATCTCGCCGTTCACGTCGCCGAGCAGCGGAAATTTAACATATCTATGCCGATACATTGTACAAAGCATATCAGAGCCGTTCACGTAGCTGCGCAGCTGGCTGTGCATCTCGCCGGAAATGTGTGAACAGATAGTTTGTTTTTTTGGGAAGCAGTTGCCTGCAATTCGATCTCTCATTGGCTCTTTGAAGGTCACACTTTCTTGATTCAACCTCTTTTGAGAAAGTACTATTGGGTTATGTCAAAGTTTACCGTAAATGTAGTCTTTGGTTCTGTTCCCTGTAGTAAAAATCTACTAAAGAGTAGGTACAATATGAATATGAGTAATTTATTATTGCAATTTTTCAAAAACCAGAGATATGGAATCAACGTCACAAATCACAATAGATATGTTTTGGACAAGTGCTGGGCTCGAGTTGTATCTAGATGTATGATAACATGTAAATGAAATGAAGATCAAAAAACAAAAATATGTAGATTAAAAACAGTGGAAGGTATATTTTATTGCACGACATTTAATATACAAAGGTATATTCAAATTATATGTTGCATCTACTGATTCTTCTCTTGGAATTAAACCACCATTCCACAACATTACTTTCGGAATCACTATCACTGTCAGATCCTGACCTTGAAAAATGGCAACATGAAATGCTTCAATATGTTTCACAGAGGCGATTATTATTCCACGGCGATATGAGAGGCAAGCATCACAGCCAGATGCGCGGCTAGTTGAATTGCTCTAGCATGTATCTACCCTTAGGGTGAAGACATGCTGGAGCAGTTCAACTCGCCGCTCATCTCACCGTTCACGTCGCCGAGCAGCGGAAATGAAACAAATCTATGCCGATACATTTTACAAAGCAAATCAGAGCCGTTCACGTAGCTGCGCAACTGGCTTCAATATGTTTCACAGAGGCGAGTATCATTTTATGGCGATATGAGAGGCGAGCATCGCGGCGAGATGCGCGGCTAGTAAGTGCTCTAACATGTCTTCACCCTTAGATCCGGTCGTCTGCACCAGAAGACGGTCATGTGGTTGAGATATTTCTTCATTAGGGATCTTAACAGGTAGTTGGCGATCTGTGGCATCACGGAACAACAAAGAACACATAATGTCATATGTTATATCAAACCAGTAGACTACTCTTCCATATTTTTATGTTGCTTTGTTTTATCTTTAAATAAAGTTAGTTTGTATTTTTTGGCCAGTTTTTCTATTTAAAAGTAAAAAGCCTCGACAGGTTATGGGCCCAGTCCAGGCTCCAACACAGAAAAAGTAAAAACACAACTGGCTGAAGTAAAAACACCAAAAGTAAAAACTCCAAAAGAAAAGTAAAAATGGCGGATGAACAACAGCAGATTGAAAAAATTGGGGAAGAAGAATCTTTTCAAATATGGAACTTCCAGTTAATTGTTGTTTTGAAGGCAAATGGTCTCTATGAAGTGGTGAATAAAGAAAAAACCCTGGAAAGTATGATCAGTGAAGAAGAAAAAGTTGCTTAGAAGAGAAAAGATGCAAGGGCTTAAAAATTCATAGTAATATCTGTTGACAAGAAGCACCTACTTCACATTATACATTATGAATATGCCCATGAAATGTATAGTAAACTAAAGCACATGTTTGAAAAATAAACCGAAAACCAGGTGTGTAACTTACCCCAACAATTCTACAACTTCAGCTCTGAAAAAGGTTCCGACATGACCATTCATATCAGTAAAATTGAAAACCTGGCACACCGCTTGAGAACATTCAAACAAAACATAGATGAAAAAATGACTATAAGTAAAATCCTTTCTACATTACTAAAAAACTACAGGCATTTTACAATAGCTTGGGAGTCAACTGCTGTTTCTGAAAGAACATTGGCTAATCTGGTAGCCAGAATACTTGCTGAAGAAAGTAGAAATAAGCAGGAAAAAGAAAACCAAAATGAAGTAGCATTTATAGTTTCAGAGAAGTTATGTTACAAATGTAAAAGTACAAAACATCCAGCAAACTTCTGTAAGAAAGGGAAGGACGATAAGTGTTTTGAATGTGGCAATAAAGGACACTATGCAAACAACTGCAATATCAAACCAGACAGAAACTATTCTACTTCAAGACCAGGAACGAGTCGACGAGACCAATGTGGAATATGTAAAAATACCAATCATGCAGAGCAAGATTGCACCTTCAGAAAAATAAAAATCAGGAAGAAAGAAATAAAGTGGCATTTTTTGCTGAAAGTAAAACAGACACAGACTTTCCCAATACTAGTTTTGTAGTGGACTCTGGTTGTTCTTCACATATGTCAAACGCTAAATAACTTTTTTCTACATTAACAGATAGTGAAACAACCATAACGAAAATATCCTATTTGTTCCAGAACTAAGTAAAAATGTATTATTTGTGAATGCTATCACCGATAATGATGGACAAGTCATTTTTCCAAGAGATAAATTTATAATAAAAAAAGATAACAAACCAGTGGTGGAAGGAAGAAAAGAAAATGGGCAATACATTGTAAAAATACAAGAAAATGAAAAAGGTTTTTAAGCAGAAGAAAAGAACAAAAATCAGGAAATTTGGCATGAAAAGTTGGGACACCTTGGTATTACTAACATGAAAAAGCTAATGAACATGTCTGAAGGCATGAATTTGTCTAAAAAAGATTTTGAAAAGGTTATAGACTGTGAAATCTGTTTTGAAGCAAAACAGACAAGGTTGCCATTCAATAAAGTAAGACAAAGAGCAACAACACCATTGGAAATACTCCATACAGATGTTTGTGGTCTTATTTCTCCAATAACTTGGGATGGTAAAAGATACTTCTTAACGGTATTGGATGATTACACTTATTTCTGCAAAGTGTACCTGTTAAAGTACTAAAAATTGAGTCTTTGACTACTTGAAAGAGTTCGTAAACGAATCTGAAGCATACAAGAATTTAAAAGTTTTTAAAATACGATGCGACAATGGGGGAGAATTCAAAAGTATCAATATAAGAAACTGGAGTAGAGAAAAGGGAATTATTATGGTCTATACAATGCCATACTCACCCCAGCTAAACGGAAAGGCTGAGAGACTCAATAGAACACTCTTGAAAAAAACTCGTGCTATAATCTTTGATTCACATATGGAAAAACAGATGTGGGGAGAAGCTGTATATATCTCAACATACTTGCTAAACAGAAGTCCAACTGAAACCATTGATGTAACTCCTGTAGAAAAATGGACACAAAGAAAATCTGACTTAACGAATCTACAAATTTTTGGGTCGACAGCATATGCAAAAGCTCTAGGATACCTAAAAAAACTAGACACTAGAAGTAAAAAATACAAGTTTGTAGGTTATGCTCCAAATGGGTACCGTTTGTGGGATGAAAACAAAAGGAAAATTGCTGTGTATAGAGATGTAGTTTTTATACAACCAGAAGAAGTAGAATATAAAAATAAGGCAATAAACATAACAGACCAAGAAGAAACAGAGCATAGGTGTCATGAAGAAAGGGAAAGTCATGAGCCAGTAAAACAGAATCAAGAAGAAAGTAGTGTTGACTTAAGAGAATGTTCAAGAGAACATGAATATGATGCACAAGAAAGAGTACAAAGCACAAGATCTGGAAGGCAGGTAAGAGAACCTAAGAAATTTCAAGACTATGACATGGGTGAAGAATTTGCAATGTTGACATACGAGGAAGCAATGGAAGGACCTGAAAAGGAAAAATGGATGGCAGCTATAAATGATGAAAAGAAATCACTACTAGAAAATAACACATGGAATCTAGTTGACAGAGAAGAAGCAGAAAATAGAAAAATTTTGACAAGTAAATGAATTTTTCGAATTAAAGATGAAGGAAAGTATAAGCCAGACTTGTAGTGCGTGGATTTCAGCAAGAATATGGTGTGGACTATAAAGACAATTTCAGTCCTGTATGTAACATGAGTACTCTAAGAATCATTTTTGATTTAGCTGCACAGAATAACCATGATATAATAAAATTTGATATAAAGACTGCTTTCCTCTATGGAAATCTTGACGAGAACATTTTTATGGAAATTCTAGAAGGATACAGAAGCTGAAAGAACACAAACCAAGTTTGTCTATTAAAAAAAGCATTGTATGGATTAAAACAGGCACCTCTAAACTGGAATGAAACATTCAGTTCGTTTCTGAAATCTTGTGGACTAATGTCGCTCAAGAGTGAACAGTGCTTGTTCAAGAATCAAAGGAGCACCCTGTTCCTTGCTATTCATGTAGATGATGGAATACTAGTGAGTAGCGATAAAGAAGAGATGGTGAAACTGTTCACAAGCTTAAAATCCGAATTTGAATTCACAGTGACAGAAAATCCAACACTATTCTTAGGCATTGAAATAAAGAAGGAAAAAGGTTTTGTTGGATTCAATCAGACAAAGTACACCAAGATGATAGTTGACAGATTCAAGATGATGGATACGAAAACTGCATCTACCCCTATGATTGTTAACCCTAATTTTGAAGCACACAGCATTAAGAACAAAAATTTCCCTCATAAAGAAGCCCTAGGAAGTCTTCTGTACCTGACAGATAAAACCAGACCAGACCTATCTTTTTCGGTTAATTTTTGTGGAAGAAGAATGGAAGATCCATCTGATCAAGACGTGACTAATGTGATAAGAATTCTGCGTTACCTAAAAGGTACAGAAAATGATAGAATCTGTCACAAGAAGGAATGTGGTGAAAGTAAACTTATCGCATACAGTGATTCCGATTTTGCAGGTAACATTTCAACTCGAAAAAGCACTACAGGCTTTGTGATAATGTTCGGTGGTGGACCTATAAGTTGGTGTTCGCGTAAACAACCAATTGTATCATTATCAACTACCGAAGCGGAATACATTTCCGCTGCTGACTGTGTTAAGGAACTTGTTACGGGTTTATTATGCACTAGAAAACCCTTTCTGTTTTAATACAATAACATCAGAAATTCTCTGTCATTGACATACAATTTCCACTCTGTTCGCCACTGTATCAAAATGACAACTTGATCGTTGTCATGTATAGCTTGTTCCGAATGTTAGTACTTACCTTTGCCATACTAGTTCGAGCGGACATGAACCGGCCTTAAGCTAATGACAATTATCAGTTGTTCTATTTTGCGGTATGACAGCGTTGTTTTGTAAACATACTTTTGGTTAGTCTATTGTTTTGTGTTAAGAACACCAAACTCATTCCTACTCTATCTCTGTCTTGTGTCATTGAGGTACCCACTTCACATTCGAATACTTGACCTTTTGTTTGTTTGTTTGTGTTTGGTTCTGAGATTGAGAGGCTGGTGTTTTCATCTTGGATCAGTTGGCAACACTGAATCTTAAGGCGTTCTTTTCATAGCTCCAAGTAGCTCGAGTTAGTTCCTGGACTGTTCCCACCGAACACTAATGAACAAGAAAGTGCCTTGTCAGATATTGACAGTTTTGACTTTGACGTCTTAGAGATATTTTCCTCTTCCTTATTTGATCTTGATGAGTGACTGACCTATTTTGAAGATTTCCAATTAAAGTTTGATCATCGTTGATGGATCTTGGGAAAATTCATATCAGGAGAGTTTCTCATATTGTTTGCGATTTTTGACGCTATATATTTTTGAGAAATCTCCGTTCGCTTTGCGGATTTTTGAGGTTAGAAGTCACTTCATCATTGTGTGAAACCACTGGAACGAGAAACTCGCTATCAGACAGCAAACAGACCATCAAAGCTGTTATCAGAACCCTCCCACTTGATAGAGGTTAGTATTTGCATTAGGGCTCTACTTATGGCCCCATACAAGTGTAATCAGAAGTCAGACTGGTATTGTATATTCTGGGGTGCTCCGCTGCGACTACTCTGCTTTACTACTGCTCCGGTGCGGCTACCACTTTGCTACTGCTCCGCTGCGGCTAGTGCTTGCTACCACTCCTGCTACCACTCTGCTGGCTACTACTTTGCTACTGTTACTGCTTCGCCGCTGGTAGTGCTCCAATACGGTTTATTGCTACTACTCTGCTACCGTTTATTGGAGTTCCACTAATGTGATTGTTCCACTGTTTCGTTGCTACACGATTGTCTTTCCACTATTCCACTGCTGTGATTTTTCCTGCTCAACTGTGGTTGTCCCGCTGTATATCTGTTGTTCAGCATTCCTTCGCTATTCGTCCCAGCTGTACATGTACTTTGATTGATTGTGTCGTACCCACTGTGCACCTGTATACACCAAGGCACTGTTGAACTACAACCACAATAATTGGTGAACTGGCAAGCTTGAGAATATCTACATAGTTTCAGATAAGTTTAGAATGAGACTGAAGGCGTAAGTATCCATAGTTGTAAGCTATCATCGTGACGTCACAGGCATAGCCCTCACTGGAGGTTTCATATTGATATATTCAAACAATACCATACTCTCAATCACAGCATTCACTTGAATTCATCTTGGTGGTTGATTTTTACATTAATTTCATTTTCTTTTATATGGTGAGCTGAACTGTGCACATACAGGGTGTGTAACGATCAATATATTTTATTAGTAAGGGACATGACTATTTCTTTTATTCTGGTCCAAGTTATTTAAGCGCAAGGGAAGACAAAACCTCTACATATTTATATATTATTATTATACCATTTACTATTGTCTAATATTCTAGTAATATTAGTGCAGTGGGTTGTCCCATTCCATTCAGGGTGGTTTCGGATTTTTCACTAGCGATAAATCCGTGGCGTTCCGGAAAATTAACCCCATATTTCAATCTTATCGAAATCAATTTTTATTGTCGAATCCACGCCTACTGAGTATGTTAGAGGCGTGACACATCATTGCACATTCACTACTCTCCTTTCCTAAATTTCGCCCCTAACAAACTTGTCTACTTAAAAACTGTTATTGATGAACTTATTGGTTCAGACATTAAAATAGACTTGAATGTGGATAACCAAAGTTCAATAAAGTTGATTAAAACAGGACAATTCAACAAAAGAAGTAAACACACCGATGTGAGGTACTATTTCATAAATGAAAAAGTGCAAGAAGGCTTGATTGACTTGAAATATTGTGAAAGTGAGAAACAGTTAGCTGATATTCTTACTAAACCTTTGAGTGTTAACAAGTTTGAAACATTCAAAAATCAAATAATGTGTAAAATTTAATATGTTCCCTACTCGCCTAATATGGAAATTAGGAGAAGCTGTTCAGATAAACTAATTTGATGTAATTTCCATATTAGACATTGAAGCGCCCCCGTGCGGGCTGAAAGGTGTACTGAAGACCACACACCCTATTATTAGTTGGCGATCTGTGGCATCACGGAACAACAAAGAACACATAATGTCATATGTCATATAAAACCAGTAGATTACTCTTTCATATTTTTATGTTGCTTTGTTTCATCTTTAAATAAAGTTAGTTTGTATTTTTTGGCCAGTTTTTCTATTTAAAAGTAAAAAGCCTCGACAAAAATAACCAAATTGGTAATGAGAATCAAATCTCAAAGCAGACTTTATCGAAATGGGTCATACGTATTCGTAAACAAGCTAAAATATCAACAATTTTATGTGTTGTTTTCGGCCTCTCATCCACATCAAAGAAGGGGTTAGTGCAAAGGGATTTGGTCAACTGAATAATAATTGGCTCTGAAAACTCGTCGAAGTCGCTACCATATATTTCTTAGCAGAATTGATGCAGTCTCATGTTTCACTCCACTCTCCAGTAATATGAAATTGAATTCCTATACATCAGTTCAACAGCCACGTCAGATAACTAGTGAATAAGTGAGACGACAAATGGTTTTCCCTTCAACAGTAGGAGCGGAGACCCAATAATAACCAAACGGCAACCATTTGATATCATCGCCAGATGATGTCCAAACCTAAACCAAGGTCAACCGGTTCGTTGTCACTAATTTGCGAATGAAGTGGTTCGTTTCGTTTGTTGGCCCAGTGTGTACGCGCGTTTAGACTTCTGGGGATAATACGAAAATCTGTATTAAGTGGTATGAAAACGCAAGTATGCTAACATCATTAGCCAAAGTGTCTCAATGAAAATGGATACAATTTTGATAGTCGTAGCTGGAATCATACCAAGTGAAAGTATTACTACTAGATTCGGCTCAAAATCAATTATTTTGTATTCTTAGAGAGGAAAACAGACCACACTATATAGAGGTTTTTTCCCCCACAAAATAAAAGTCGCAATTGGTCTAAAATGATTTTTATAAGATAGCTCGTTAATGAAAACCTCAGTTTTCGCACCAGCAAAATCGCTTTGTGCAATTTTTTGAACATCACAACTTTTTTGGTTTTTTGTAAATATTTTAAAGATCATTCAAGGAGTCGTTTTACAGTCAATGGTGCTTTTCTAAAGATTTATAAAAGCTACAAAATGGATTTTCATACGACCGGTCGGTGATTTATCCACTGCGAAAATCCGGGAAAACCTCGAAAAAGTATTCAAAAATTTATAATTTTTATAAATCTGAAGCTGCACAAACAATATTGCGGAAACTGATAGATACGTAGTTCAACTGTGCGCAAGACGTTTCCTGTCCGATGTGTACTTTTTTACAATTACGTTATGAACAATTTTATGTCATACTAGTTCATTATTGTGTTTTTATTGCTTAGTTACCAACTATCTAATGTCGTACTTCATGCCCGTGCGGGCATAAAGCTCACTTTATGGCCCGCGCGGGCATAAAGAGAAATAATTTTTTGTATAACTTATTTATTAATGAAATTACAAACGGAATAATTTTTCGTATTCCATGTCGTAAGCTTCTTTAGACTTTTTTGGCAACAGATTTTCAGTTGCTTTCTTTGCCTTTTCAATAATTTCGACAGGAATTCCAAAATCTTCGTTCATTTTGACTTCTAACTTAGACACATATAAAAATTATTGTGATTTTATGACATTTACGTTTGTCAACATTCACCTTGCAACGATAGTGTCTACTATGATAAAATGGCAATGTTATTGATTCAAACCGGATTTTTTAAAATACTGATTTGTATTGAGATTGGATTGCAATAACGAACTAGTATGACATAAGGTTATGTATGTACCGCGGGCATAAACAGAATATGTGTACACACTCGGGCGACTTACAAACCCTCAGGCCAGAGGCCCTCGGGTTCGTAAAACATCGCCCTCAGGGCATAAACATCTATATATACCCTTGGTACATAAATGCGCCGATTCAATGAAAATCGTTTTCAAATTCTTTAAACGGCATCTGGAAGTATATACAAATAGTATATTTTGGATTTTCACCTGTGAGGTGGGAAATGTGTTGAAAATGTCACTGAAAGTTGATCGAAACGCTTCAAAGTGCGTCCGAAGTCACCCTAAGTCGCACTGAAGTTATAGACTGAGAGATGGTGACAGATTTCAGGTGACGATTTTCTCGTTTATGCCTGTGAGACCAGTGAAAGATATGAAAATTCTGACAAGAAAGATGAAAAATTTGAGCGTTCGCCGCGTGGCTTTCATATAAGAAATTCGATATTCATTAAAAAATATGTGTGTGTTGGAACTATTTTATTGCCGCTACCATGTACACCAACGGCATGTTAAGATAGACAATAGCGGCGAAAAAATTATAGGCATAAGGGTTGCACGTGGCCAAATGGTACCAATGATGAAGTAATTTTGTGATTTTTAATTAAATTTTAGACGTTTTTTTCGTTGCTGCCAATTGAAGTAATCGAAGTTTCCATCATGAATGTTCCATAAAAAAAGTGGCATAAGGTGGATGTCGAAGTGAGGTTCAGTGACGGAATTGAACTTTTTATATAAAAGCCACGCGACGACCGCTCAAATTTTTCATCATTTTTGTCATAATTTTCATAACTTTCACTGGTCTCAAAGGCATAAACGAGAAAATCGTCATCTGAAATCTGCCACCATCTCCCAGTATATCAACTTGAGTTGAGTTCTGGCCACTTCGGGTGCACTTTGGAGCATCTAGAGTAACTTCCAGTGATATTTTCAACACATTTCCCATCTCTCAGGTAGAAATCCAAAATATGCAGATTGTCGATATTGATCTCTACTTCCAAATACCTTTCACATAATTTGAAAAGTTTATTTCTAGACTACAAGCCCAGGCCGATTTTGGAGGGGTCATTTGACCCAGCATGAAATATATTCAGAATGATAGTGCAATACGAAACAACTCCTTTCCGCACTGTGCCGTCAGTTGTGAGCGGTGCGGATGAGTACGAGGGTCAAAAAAACTTTCCACCGAGAGGTGAAATTTTTCGACAAAAGATTCTTGTACGGCATTTCTCAAGATGATATATCACTGAAAAATAATCAAATGGGACCTAATGCCGTACAAAAAGAACAGTACTGAAAGCCAGGAATTTTTTTTATTTTTCGCAAATTTTTATTATGAATTCAGATGATTCAATACTGTAGGTACGGCATTTGTATAATTCAATTTGAATAACTATATTGATAAATTTTTCAGAAACGCCGTACATATTTACCGGTGCAGGGGTGGGGAGCCCCGTACGCAAATTCATACTTAGACCTGTACGTTTCAAGATCATTTGGTGCATAAAATTAATTGAAAAATAAAATGAAAAATTACCTCTATTACGGGGGTTGAATCTTATAATGTTCAAAGAAAGATTATAAATGCCTGTACAGCAACCGGTTTTCAGACTACATATTTTTGTTTTACGTAATAGCAGGTTATAATTGATGAAACTAATTAGAAATATGAATTTAAAAAAAAATTGCACTGTGATTTATTAGAGAAGTAATTTTTAGAATATCATTGCTTTTTTAATTTCTCAAGCATCCCTAAACAAAAAGAAATTAATGCCGTACATTTTCAATTTAAGGATTTCTCACAGATGATAAGACTTTGCACTATGTTTTTACGAAATATTAGCAACTTTAAATATTGTACGGCATTCAGAAAATTTTATTGGCAATATAAAATAATAATTGAGAATTAAAATGCCGTTCATATCAGATGAAACATACAATACCTACTCTGAAACCGTATAACTTGAAAATTCGAGCATTTTTTTCTCAGTTTAATGTACATTATTCTACTATACCTTACAATCTTCATACTTAAGTATTTCACTTTGTCGCTTTTTTGAAACACACAATTTTTTATTTTCAATCTGGATAAGAATGTCCTCACATATTATATTCATTTATTAACGGGTACTCAATTCAGTTCTGGTTTCGACATTTGTTGGAGTCTAATTGATATAATTTATTCAATATGGTTTTTAAGCTGATATTACACGAACTTATATCTATAGTATTCTCGCAGTTGAATCCTATTAAATTAGCATTAAATGATCCATATTGAAAACTGGGAATATTGAGAATATTGTGAGTTTACCCAAAATAACTTCAAATAATTTTTCATAATTTTTGTAAATATTTACTACTGCAAATGGAATTCACTTTTTATTGATTATAATTATGGTTTTTTAAAACCTGGGAGATTCATAATAACAAATTTTACAAGAACTTTATAAAAAAATGATCATGGTCGTCATCCTTGGTTCACTGCATCTGCTCAGGGCACATGATTCTCGGACCCAGTAATCATCCACCCCACGGACGTGGGGAGTGGTTTTCTATCTTAATGAACCAGCGCGCCCTCCGGAAGTATCGGGGCTCCGGAAGCAGAGCCTGGCTGGAAGATCAACAATAATAATAATACTCAGGGTACATGATTCTCAGACCCAGTTATCACTCGCTCCACTGACATTTCATTGCAAAAGTTGGTCTTATTTATCATTTGCACTAGAATATCGACGTTTGTTGAATTTTTACTAGTTTTTTAGTGCAAATTTGATACCTATTTCACTCTGTATGTATGTCCATAATAACTATCAGTTTGATATGGAAGGAAATTATTGAAATAATCAATTATTAATTGGTATATGATAAAATAATAAAAATATTCAACTTTACGATCACTTTGAGCATAAAACATGCTATTTTTTATTTTTTCTGCTTAGGTGGCTATGATTCTGAATTCGAATGTTAGTTCTGATTTTAAAAAACTTTTCTAAATCATCTTTTTTGATAATGTTGAAAATAAGGGTAGTTTATACTAGATCAAATTTCCTATTTTTTGTTCTCCCCTGTATACCGTTCAAAAACTTTGAAATTCTGATGAGTTTTATGCAAGTTTTCTGTAATGCACCAAATTTTATGAAGAATATATATATATATATATATATATATATATATATATATATATATATATATATATATATATATATATATATATATATATATATATATATAGTGACCGCCAAAAAGTATGTACCATATGGGAAAAAAATTTATTATTGGAGTATTGGAAAAACTATTCTGGGGAAAAGTTTGTGCATGTCCGATAACCTAAAAATCGATTTTGACACATGTCACGTGATCGCTAGAATGACGGCAAAATGAAAAAAATTGTAATGCAAAGGCAAAAAAAGGGGTAAGATGGCAAGATATCAAAGAAAGTTATTTGAAAAAGTCACTTAGAATTCAATTTTATACACATAAACGAAGTTTCAAGAGATAATCCAAAAAAATTGAAAATAGCAATTTTTTAAAAATATTTTCCCATCTATTTAAAAATATTATTTTTTTTCTTATGAATAGCTTGACTATACTGAAACATTTGCATTTTAATGATAATGACAAAACTTTCTCATTTTCTCCACACCAGAGGGCACTAAATTGAAAAAATGGGAATTTGTCAGAACCCTTGCTGTTACATCGGTTCGTATCTAACAGTTATATCCGAATTCCACGACCATTGTGATGACATGCCACTCCAAAAACAAGGTAATTTCCAGATTATAATCAAGTTCCGATGATAATCGTGCATGAGCGTTTCACTTCGCACATAAACTTGAAAATAGTGCGTCAAATTAAAGATTCCTAAAGTTTATGTGCAAAGTAAAACGCTCATACAGCATTATTATTGAAACTTGATTAAAATCAGGAAACATGGTGTTTCTAGATTGCCATATCAACACAATAGTCTTGGAATTCTGATATAACTGTTAGATAAGACCAATGTAACAGCGAGGGTTCTGGCAAAAACCAATTTTTTTAATTTAGTGCTCTCTGGTGTGGAGAAAATGAGAAAGTTTTGTCATTATCATCAAAATGCAAATGTTTCAGTATAGTGAAGCTATTCATAAGAAAAAAAAAAATTTTTAAATAGATGGGAAAATATTTTTAAAAAATTGCTATTTTCAATTTTTTTGAATTATCTCTTGAAACTACGTTTATGTTTATAAAATTGAATTCTATGTGACTTTTTCAAATAACTTTTTTTGATATCTTGCCATCTTACCCCTTTTTTTGCCTTTGCATTGCAATTTTTTTCATTTTGCCGCCATTCTAGCGATCACGTGACATGTGTCAAAATCAATTTTCAGGTTATCGGACATGCACAAACTTTTCCCCAGAATATTTTTTCCAATACTCCAATAATAAAAATTTTACCCATATGGTACATATATATATATATATATATATATATATATATATATATATATATATATATATATATATATATATATATAGCCCCTCGATAAATCCTTTCTGATTACTAGTAAAATATATATATACCGTAAAAAACAAATTTCCGTAAAATTACCATTTTCAGAGGGAAATAAATTTTCCCGGTCAGTCATATGTTCCATGAAAAATGTACGACATAACAAAAAACTACATCGTTCCATAAAATAGTATTCAGATCATTGAGTTTGATGTTGTATCAAATGACCCAAACTATACTAGTTAGGGGTAGGAGGTTAAGTTAAGTAAGCTTGTCACCTCTGCACCGGCAAATATGTACGGCGTTGCTAACAAATTAATCTATGAAATAAAACAAATTCAATTATACAAATGCGGTACAGTAATAAATCACCTGAATTCATAAGACAAATTTGCGGAAAATAAAAAAAAAATCCTGGCTTTCAGTACCGTTCTTTTTGTACGGCATTAGGTCCTATTTGATTATTTTTCAGTGATCTATCATCTTGAGAAATGCCGTACAAGAATCTTTTGTCGAAAAATCTCACCCCTTGGTGGAAAGTTTTTTTGACCTGCGTACTCATCTGCACCGCTCACAACTGACGGCACAGTGCGGAAAGGAGTTGTTTCGTATGGCACTATTATTCTGAATATATTTCATGCTGGGTCAAATGACTCCTCCAAAAATGGCCTGGGCTTGTAGTCTATTCCCTTAAATTGGCGCATTAAGAAAGATTTGCTCTCAAATTGTTTATAACGCGATTGTGCAAAAACTACAAATCGGATAGAAAATATCTTGCGCACAGTTGAACCACATGTTACTATCTATCAGTTTCATCAATATTGTTTGTTCAGCTTTAGATTTATGAAAATTATGAATTTTTGAAAAATGGTATTTTTTTCGAGGATTTCCCGGATTTTCTCAATGAAAAATTCACCGATCCACTCGTATAAAAAAAACAATTTTGTATGTTTTTCAATTCACTACAAAAGCTCCATCGATTGTAAAACGATTTCTCCAATACTTTTTGAGATATTCCCAAAAAAACAAAAAAGTTGTGAGTTTTTTCACTATTTCTTAATATACGCCGTTTGCGTCTTTCATTTTGTATGAAAAGAGCCTCTTATTTTTATCTACAGCTTGGCCTAAATTGTTGATGCAAACCACAATCGACCCAATATTTACCAGATGTTCGGATGAAAGTTATGTGGACTGGCTGGTGAAATTTTTGATGGTACCTCAATTGTTTGTTTTTTATCTGAAAGTGGCACTGTGATTTGCGTACGTACAACTTCTGAATAGAACCTATGGATAAAAATACCTGGCAACTAAAAAGGATTCAACTTCACTAGGTATTTATGAATCAATGAATTGGGATATTCCTTGAAGTGGAAGTGGAAAATAGTAGGTAGACAAAGTATTCCTCACGCCCTTGTTCTTACGCCACCTCAAATACTACAACAATGACGCGAGAGCCAACCAGGGGTGCAATTACGAACACTCGATCCGTAGTGAATTTGACATATTTCAGATTTGAGCAATTATGAAAACCAATACAATTCAAAATATATTGCAACTTGATCCTATATCAATGGTCTATATGGAAGATATAATTCCATTCTAGCCCTATTCAAAGAAATTTCATAATTTCGATTTCGTCTCGAATCGACAACATGCATCGTTCTAACCTCTAATAATTCTGAACCGTTACATTTGTACTTTGCGCTCATACTCTGCCACTTGGCACTTCAAAATTCTCGGCTTGTCGGGGTGGTGCTGTATATAATCTATGGGGACACTGCTGCTGGCTAAGGGGTTCACCATACTAATTGACTCGACACCCTAAACATATTTGTAAAAGCAAACAAACCAAGTGTATATGAATCTAAACGTCACACCCTTGATTTTTTCAGATTGATAGAATAATATTATTTTTGTGATGGCGAAAGTAGATAATAATGGAAGAATTTAAATTTTTATGTGGAGCATCATTCTGTTATATTCAACTCATTCTACTATTTTCCAGGAAAAGTTCCGTCTTTGAAACTATTCAACACTTGCCTGGGCCGCCTTAAAATCATGGGTAGTCATGTTGGCGATTGGGAACACATGAGCCTTTCGTTCGCTGGTAAAGATGTCCCTGATAAATTGTTTTTGTCCATTCACGATTTTGGTGGTTACTTCACCTATAATGAAAAAGGAAAATACTTCAAATTCGAAACTCAAGACAACACAAAGACAACACGAAGAGTGCCGAATTTTCCACAAATAGTCCGTACACAAGGTTTACATCCTGTGATATTTTCAGCGTATGGTTCTCATGGTTTATGGTCATCGGCAGGAGAATTCCTTTATACCAGAGTGCCTAAATTGATGGATACAACAGGGTGGGTATAGTCTGGTATATACTTGTGGCATTTACAGATTGATAAACAAATGTATATTTGCCAGAAATTAAGAAAAATGGTAGATTGTTCCACAAGAAAAAGAAAGTGATAGTTTTCCATTCAGTGTACATTTCCACGAAATAGAAAACTCAGTTTTCTTGCGCATTTTTCACACTATTCAGTCCATATTTTAATTAAAAAGCATTAATTGATAAATAATATTATCTACTACAGTCGAGTAATAACTGAGATTTGACACTTTTTGAAAGTCACAATAGACTTTCTTACCGCACTAGTGCTTTTATGAATCTATAACGGCACAAGTACGGTAATATAAGAAATGAAATAAGATTCAACCAAAATAAATCTAATATTGAATGAATACAAAGAAAAGTAGTCACTTAGATCAGGATAAAAACTCAACATATCGTTATTCTCTAAATAATTATGAAAAAACTCATTTATTTCATAAAGAATAAACATTAAGAAAACTGTTCCCTTAACTGAAAAATATGGGGAAAGTCATTTAATATATACAGTGCCGACCATAGAGTATGTAACATATCATAAAAAAAGAAGGTTTCCACATCCAACAATCTGAAAATCGAATTTCACACATCTTAAAGAAATAAGAAAAAAATGTTGTACCCACATTCACGGTTCCGTCAAATCAAAGCGGGAACGCAGGAGCGGAAGCGGGACGGAACATGGGAACTGTGCAAATTGCTAGAAAAACGGTAAACGAAGCAAACCATATACAGGATGTTCCAAACTCGATGGCCTATTAGTCGTTTCTGTAAAGCGGGACTTAGGATCATTTTGAAAATTTGGTTTCTTTTATAATCAGTTGTGCTCTATCGATCTAAAATATCCCCAGCGCTGCGGAGTTGCTGCTTCTATCGAAAAGTAGCAACAACTTTGATATTTTAAATGGCATATTCTGTATATTATTGCCTTTTTTCGCCTTGCTATTGCTTTTTGATTAGTTTCATACGATACTTCCCTATACCTATCTCCAGTGGTTTTTGAGAATATCAATAATTTTCTTATTTTTTGTGCAAAACATAGCTTCAATTAAACTTTTATTACTGCAGTATTTGGATTCGTAGAAAGCTGAAATTTTGAGTGCGGTTTGACAATGTCCTGTGTATTAGTTATGACTTAGGGAATTCGTTCTTCATTATATAGGGTCGTTAAAAATTTGTGATTTTACCGATGGATACAAAAGTGGTGAAAACTGCATTTTTTCAAATGGAACACCCTGTATATTATCAAATATCTTGGTAGAAAATTGAATTTTCTTTCAAATGATGTATCATGCTCCTATACCTAAAAAGTCAGGTTTCCTAAATAAAAGCAAGTTTTCTTCAAAAATTGGATTATTTTGCCATATTTTGTATTGGGAAGATATGAAATGTCATGAAACATGTCATTATGAAAATTCGAAAATAAGTACATTAATAATAAAACGTTTGAGCGTTCATTAACGTAGATTTTATTAGAAAAGAATCAAAATGGAAGACAATAATTATTCAAATGTAAATCTGAATTATTTTTGTCGAATTTGTCTTATATTTCTAACTGTTCATTGGATATTGATATTTTGTATTATTTTCACAACAGTCTTCTCCAAAACTAATATTGTATTAACCGAGAAATATAGTGATTTGAAATTTCTATTCAGATTTGAACTAAGTATGCTTGGTTCGGTTTTTCATCTCCATGATGATTTTATCTCTCATTCAGGGTATTTGAAGAACGTGTGTCCTTTCGGAGAACTCAATTTTATTTCGATCAATACAGTTTTTTCTATTAATTTGTGCTAAATTTGGATGGCACTCACCATGAATATAGAGTAAATTTAAAATAAATGCATTTGAATATGCATTATAGTCCATTTTTTATACTTCCCTCTGACAGTAACCCAATTAAATCCACTGTAATACTTACAGGTTGTTTTGCTCTTTTCTGGTCACGGCCTACTACAGACAATTTTAATTGGGAAATATTACCTATTTCGAATCTGGTAATTGAAAATGATAGTAGTGTTCTGGGGCCAGAAAAGAGCAAAGCAAACTTTTAGTTTAACAAACCGTAATTTTCATGGAGTTTCTGTCAGAAGAAAGTATTAAAAATGGATTATAATTCATATTGAAATGCTAATATTTCGAATCTGTTTTATATTCACGGTTAGAGCAAAAATATTATTTCAAGAACATGCAGGAAATTCAATGAACTTATACCACAAATGATTTTCATTTGAATAATTATTGTCTTCCATTTTGATTCTTTTCTAATCAAATTTACGTTAATGTACGAGCAAACGTTATATTATTAATGTACTAATTTTTCAATTTTCATAATGACATGTTCCATGACATTCCATATCTACCCAATACAAAGTATGGCAAAATAATCCAATTTTTATAGAAAACTTGATTTTATTTCGGAAACCTGACTCCTTAGGTATAGGAACATGATCCATCATTTGAAAGGAAATTCAATTATCTTTCAGGATATTTGAGTAGGTATATACAGGGCGTTCCATCTGAAAAAATGCACCTTTCACCACTTTTGTATCTATCGGTAAAATCTCAAATTTTCAACGACCCTGTATAATGAAGAACGAATTCCCCATGACTAGAACACAGGATATTGTCAACTTTATTCAAAATTCTCTATATGTTCAAATACTGCAGTAATGAACGTTTAATTGAAGCTATGTTTCGCACAAAAAATATGGAAATTATTGACTTTCTCAAAAACCACTAGAGATAGGTATGAGAAAGTGTCATAAGAAAATAATTGAAAAGCAAAAGCACAGTGAAAAATGCAAAAATTTACAGGGTATTCCATTTAAAATATCAAAGTTGTTGCTACTTTTCGATAGAAGCGGCAATGCCGCAGCGCTGAAAATATTTTAGATCGATAGAGCAGAACTAATTATCCAAGAAACCAAGAAACGTCTCTTTTTCCAGAAACGTCAAATATGCCATCGAGTTTGGAACACCCTGTATATTCCTCTGCTTGTCTGCATTTCGTACTAGGAATAATCACACCGGTATGTATTTTCACATATCCCACTATCGAATTTAGTTTCGCATTCATCCCGTTTCCGCTCCCGCGTTCTCGCGTTGATTTGGGGAAACCTTCATACATATACAACAGAAAATATTGGAAGTTTGAATGGACAGTACAACACTACAAACAATCAGAGGAGTCTGTTAATTTCATTATATTACAAAAAAATTATACGAACATGAAGTCTTGGACACAACAAAACGAAAGTTCCTTATTCAAAGTTCAGTTATTAAAAGTTTTAAATGTGAATGAGTAATAGTATAGTATGCAACTCGCAACAAAATGTCCATTTTGTTGCGAGTTGCATACTATACTTTCTTTATGACAACATATCATTCACGTTTAATACATGCATACATTGCAAAAACTTTGAAAGAAATAAACTGATGATATTTCATTACTTTGAATTCGCCGCTAATGGGCTTTCTATCAGAATTAAAATATAATTTGAAGAAATATGTGAATATTTTATTTATTGCTATTTCTGATAGGTATACAGAAATGAAGCCTATAAATGTATGTATCTAATTGAAGTTGAATGTGCAATTATTGAATATAGACTGCCGCTTGAGGAATGCTTTCAGTTTCAAATATTTGGCAATATCTATATCATTATTTAACGACTCTCGTGATTTTAAAGTGAACCTAGACCTAACACGAAATATTCCATTTCGCATTTGTTGCTTAGCAACTTGCCTAGCAACCTATGCAAAAATGAAATTCTGAACAAAATGTGCTTGTTTATGATTGAGTTACGGTTATAAAATTAACATGTATCTAGGTTGTCGTAGAAAAAGTACGTTTCGATATGGTTATGTGATAAGAGGAAAAATAAAAACAAAGAGGTTGCAATATCAATTTTCTTTTTTGACTTTTCTCAGACGGTTAAGGAAACCGTCTGAGAAACATTTTATTTCTCATGCTAGGAGGCAGGTAATTGTACATTTTGACACCATTGTAGATAATCTTTTACTATAGTGTTGGTAGATCTTGGTAATCTAATGCAGTTGTTTTGTCGTGTTGTGTTGTGAGTCAGTTATTTCAAGAAGATTTTTGTTTCTGTGGATTAGACTGACAGATACCACTATATGAATCTATACAACTTTAAGATCCTGTTGTGCCAAAACCATTTCTCATGGTGAATTCATGGGTAAACTGATTTTCAATAAAAAATACCACTTGTTCTTTTGACTCGGCTAGGATACCAGGAGTGCATATATTGGTGTTTCTCAATAACTAAAATCAATGAATACAGTTATAACTCCGTTCTTAAATACAATTTCCACATTTATTGTAGAGCGCAAGATTAAACAACAAAAAACCTAATTATAATTCACCAGGAACCAAAAATACTCAAAAATATTTTGTATAAAGTAAAAACCAAATGGTCAATATCTGGTTATTTCGGATAATATTTGGAAGGAAGTATGCGTAAAATGTAAAATCTGCTAATAAAAGAATCATTCCAACAAAGATTTTTTTCTGCCCGTGCAGTTTTTTCTCACATTCTATAAAAAGGCACCATAGACGACGGTTCCAAGTAGAAGTCTAGGTAGACAACCATTTATACCATTAAGAGAATTGCGAGTTGCCGTGCCTTTGGCGGGAGTTGAGATCATTTTATGCGGCATATGGACACTGTGTTCTCTGAATAATCGAAATTTCCTCTGCTGTAACGTTTCGTTTTATGTTCCATAACTATTTTTCTTCTTTTTAAATAACAATCAACAATCAACTTCACACCTTTAGAAAATTATTTCTGGTTTTGTAGATATGGAATTCCGTGGAGAACTTGGAATAACATAAAAATATACCATCTTGGCAGGAGCCAGCTTCCATATTGGATGATTTTCCGAGGAAAGTGGGGAAATCCGAATAATTGCTTACTCGAAAAACTGAAGTTATGCGAGTATTTTGATGGACCTCCTGGAATACTAAGGAAACAACAAGATTTTTATTGTACATCATTTCGATCACATTGACATTTCTTGTAATTTACTATTCATAAAACTCATTTAAATTTTCAATGTTTTGTTTGAGTCCTACACACCCCCGTAACTTTTAGAAGAATAAGAAATTGTGCATACCTTTTTCCTTTTGCCTCTTGCGACATCTCTTGAGCAAAACTCTAATAAAACAGAAGGGTCATTGCCTTTAGACAATAGAAGTGTGATGAACGGCGCCAAGTTGTAGAAATCTGTTTCAAAATAAACATTTGTGGATAGGTGGTGCTGTGTATTAGACGACCACACTTTTATTTGTTGTACCATTGTCTAAAGAATTAGGCAATGGTTGTACAGTGTCTAAAGAAAAATAGTCAAACAATGCCTGCTAAAAGCATTTGATGGCGGCCAGCAGAGTCATCTATAATATTTTACTAAAAATATTGAAAATGGATCCAGTAATGTGTCACCGTCGTCGGATGGCACGCAAAACTATGCTTCTGTCTCTTTTTAAAATAGAACGTCAGTTTTCATTCCGTTCATTCGGTAAGTGCGGAATATTATTATCAATGAAAAGATAAACAGAATAAAGGACGAGCCAAAGTATGCATTCGGATGTTTCGAATATCAGATGTATGATCATTGATAATTTTATATTGCTGCAATTAAGCATATTATTATTGAAATATCATATCTAAGTATTGCTGAAAAAATTTTATTATTACGATATTCTATCACCGTTGACATGTTTTGAAAATACTTGAAAAATATTTATTAGTACTTGAAGATAATAAATAGGTAGGCAAATAATCATTATTAGTTGTACATGCTTTTATTCAGTTTTACTCACACGTTACTAGGTACCTATCTAACGGGGTCAAAGCTTGAATGGAAATTTGAGGCAATTCCTGTGAAGTTTGGCAGGTGTCCATTAAACTCATTCGGGTTCATTCATTCCCAAGAGAGAAAAAACAAGATAGCGGTTGAGGTCGTGATTTATTTGTCAAAATTCATATTAGCAGAAGAGTTTTTGTAACTTATTTTTCGTACTTCCGGGTCTAAAGTGACAACTTCACTCCCTTGTGACAGGTACCAAAGTGTCACATTTAATCCCTCCGGGATTAAATATTGACGAAACTCCCGGAACGATTAAATCACAAACAAACGAATTTAAGGGATATTTTATTGAAAAATATAATTAATTAGAATGGTAATTAACGTTAATATTCAAATTAATATTGTGACAGTTCGTCATATTGACCAGTCTTTCCTGCATCGTACTGCTGCTCGTATAGTTTTCTAGATTTCGGTGGTAACAATTCTTCACCTACTTCGGCTGCTCTTTTATCAATATCAGATACACCTTCTTCACTCATGATACCAATAATTATCAATAACAATGTTTCTTTACAATGACACTAGTAATGACAATGTTTCTAAATTATAACTGTCACAACGCAATGTTACTATGGTAACTTATTTTAAAGACAGTTTATTAAATGAGTTGAAGAGAGAAAAAACTGATTGAAATTATTGAAATAATTAATAAAATCATACCGGAAGTACGAAAAGTATCGTATATACCTTGCGACTGAAGTACATTTAATCCTTCAGGTAAATTATGGCCCTCCCTGCGGTCGGGCCATAAACTTTACCTTCAGGATTAAATGTACTACTTCAGTCCCGCGGTATATAATGTACTATTACAATACTATTCATAATTCGTATCTTGAGTCGGAGATTTTGTATTTTTTCAAAAGTTTAAGTGGCGGATGTGATTTATCGTTTCTTTCCAAACCGTTACCTATAATACAGGGGCTTATTGTGTTGGAGACCAATTCGAACTTTCAAGATAGCGGACAAATTTTGTGATTTCTCTCCGAATCTGTCCACGATAGATATCCAGAATTATTGCGGTAGGAAAAAGTAAAGATGTTGTTCCCTATGGGGCGGACATGTTCTGTAATTTATGGTTCAATTTTCTTAACAATTTAAGGACATAAGGAGAGTTTCAAAGTATGTTGTCACGGATTTGGACGTCAAAAATTACAACGAAAAAAAATTAGGTAGGGGGGCTTGCACCCCTCCTTTTCTCGAAAAAAATTGGAAAACTCGCGAAATAAAAATCGGAAAAATCCGTAAAAATAGTGAAAGATATCTGACAGTCGAATTTTATGGTTTGAAAAAACAAATTGTCGCCCTGCCCCCCGAAAGCTAGATATAGAACTCATAGGGTTTCGGAAGTTTTCTCTACGGATTTGGACGTTAAAAATTACCGCGAAAATAAAAATTGGGTACGAGAAGCTTGCCCCCCCCCTTTTCTTGAAAAAATTGGAAAACTCGTAAAATTAAATCGAAAAAATCCGTAAAAGTGGTGAAAAATATCTGACCGTCGAGTATTATGGTTTGAAGAAAGAAATTGTCTTCCCCTTCCTCCGGAAACTAGATAGAGAACGCGTAGGGTTTCGGAAGGTTTTTTGACGGATTTGGACGTTAAAAATTACAGCAAAAAAAATAGGTAGTGGAGCTCGCCTCCACGAAAAAAGTTGAAAAACTCGCGAAATTAAATTCGAAAAAATCCGTTAAGATAGTGAAATATATCTAACTGTCAAATACTACATTTAAAAAATTTTCACCTCCCTGCCCCCCCCTCAAAATCTGGATAGAGAACGCAAAGGAATTCACAGAAAACTAATAAAGAAATAAATAAATAAACTTTAAAAAAACTAGCTTCCGAGGAAGGTAAATTTTTTTGAAACCGTTTTATTTAATGGTTAGATGATTTTCATTATTTTTACGGATTTTTTAGATTTCTATTTTACGAGTTTCCCTATTTTTTTTCTTGACAGGAAAGGGGGGTGAGTCCCGCGATCGAATTTTTTTCATCATTATTTTCCATGTCCAAACTCTTGAAACAGTTTGACTTCCTTCACGGTCTCTATCTAGCTTAGTTTCAGATATCATTGCCCAATCATCTGATTCAATAGTATGGTATCCACTCGGAACTATCCTCATATCAGATTTCCAGTTATCCAAAAAGACCAAAACCTGACAACGGCGCATTTACGCAAAACAAAAATAGTACCATTAGAAAAGGTTGAGGTTATATAATCGAGACGTTCAACTGTTTTTTTTTATATCAGATTTCCAGTAATCCGAAGAGGTCAACTTGGCAACAGGGCATTTCCGCAAAACAAAAATGGTATTACAATTGGTATTACAATTGGCCGAGGTCCCACAATCGCGACATTTAATTTTTTTTTTCATAACAGATTTCCATTAAACCAAATTTTTACATTTGAAATGTTTTCATGCAAAATTCGCAGCAAAGGCAACTTTTCAATGCATTGTTGGGATGCGTAACCAAAGTAATATATAAACAAACATCATCAACGAAGCGTTTGATTATGAAACGTCTCGTTTTTAAAGCTTAAGCAAAAATGAATTCACGTTTCATTAATATTTCGTGTGGAAATATCGATTTGGCAATTCATAATAGTACACCATTCAACACTATGAAAACCCATGCTTCTGTATGGCTACAGTTTTCCGACTTTAGTAAGACAAAAAGTTACTCTTTCAATGAAGATACCAGAATTGATGAAATGGCTGTAATATTGAAAGACTGGGGGTTTAATATGCGGAAGAAAGACGGAACGGAATATAAAAAGGTGTGGTGAAGACAAAATCGTAGCAAAAAAATTGCAAGAAATGAACCACGTTCAATATAATGTAAGTTTTGATCAGTTCAAAGATGTAGTTTCCAAAACTGCCAGAGATGCAAGAAATGCGAAACGCAGAATTCTTCAACCAAACCCAATTAAAAGAAAGGAAAGCTATTCTGCTTTGAGTGATGAAGAACATCTGAAAAAAGTTGAGTTATGGGATAAGAATACTCCCGGGGGATTGCAAAAAAAACTCTACTATACAGGGTGTTTCATAATGAATGCGCAGGATTTCAGGATGTGATAGCTCGTCCAAAAATATGAAAAAAAGTTTTTATTAACTTACCCTCTAAAATGCACCATTTTCGAGATACAGGGTGTTGAAATTTAAAAAATAATAATAGTTTTTTGCGAATATCTCTGGAACCGTTCATCGCACTTAAAACAGATTTCGTAGACATTTTCTACTCATAATAAGCTATGTTTTGTACAGATTTTTTATTTTTTAAAATTCATAATTGGTGAAGATTTTGAATGGGTAGTGGGTGTTTTTTTCTCCAACTTCTACGCCACTAGAAAAAGTATAATTTTGAGCTAACATTAACCGCCAATGTTTTCTACACAAAAAAGGTACTCTTGGTCATAAGCTCTAAAGTTGACCGTTTTCAAGAAAAATCAACTTTCATGTTGAAAAACATGGTAATTTTTTTTAAATAATTAGAACAAGTAACAAAACCAAACGTTGACTTCTTACTTGCAAAATAATAAAAAAAAGCAATCATACAGTCATACTCAGTTGAATTGTTGGAAATGTCCGCCGTTAGCTTCAATGCACGCAGCAATTTTTCGAGGAAAAAACATTATTTAAACAACATGAAAGTTGATTTTTCTTGAAAACGGTCAACTTTACAGCTCATGACCTGGAATACCTTTTTTCTGTAGAAAAGATTGGCGGTTCATATAGGAGGCACAAAACTGTAATTTTTCCAGTGGCGTAGAAGTTGGAGAAAAAAACACCTACTACCCCTTCAAAATTTTCACCAATTATGAATTTGAAAAAATAAAAAATCAGCACAAAACATAGATTATTATGAGTGGAAAATGCTTACGAAATCTATTTTCTGTGCGATAAACGGTTCCAGAGATATTCGCAAAAAACGATTATTATTTTTTTAATACCCTGTATCTCGAAAATGGTGCATTTTAGAGGGTAAGTTAATATAATTTTTTTTTTCATATTTTTGGACGAGCTATCACATTCTGAAGTCCTGCGCATTTATTATGAAACACCCTGTATAATAGCAGTTGAGTTAGCTTGGAGAGGTGGCGAAGCGACTTTATGTCTAATAAGTTACTTTAAAGAAGAAGTCGACCATAAATGAAATTCTACAGGTAAAATGTTAAAAAGCATTTCTGTCTAGAAGTACAATCTTTTTCTTGTGTGGGTAGAATAGAATACAACCCCATATTCACTAAAACTGCACAAGGAAGCGATAAAAAGCTTACGGACAACAAATGGTTAGTTCAGAATACTACAGAAACAAAAATGTGTCCTGTAAAATTATTTAAAAAGCTTCTCAGCAAAAGAGGCAATAATAATAAATCAGATAGGTTATTCTTAACCCCGAATTATTTGTGGAAAAGACCCGTATCTACTAACTGGTACAAAAATTGCCCGATAGGAATAATTCAAATAACGAAATGGATCCGAGAAGCAGCACATACAATTGAAATCAAGAAATCAAAAATAACTAACCATTCTAACCGATCAACAGCAGTTAGTAAACTAGCTAAAAGTGGAGTTCATGAACAGCAACTATTCAAATCCGCAGGACATCTTCAAATGGATCCCACTCATCATCTGGACATAATTAACAAATTGAGAAACATGTATGATATTAAAACAACCGGTCTATCAACAACTGCCAACAATCTGTCAGCCTCTGTTCCATCTGCCCAATCGTCTTTATTAAATACCAATGTCTCATCTAATATAAATAGCAATGAAAGACAAACAATTGTGACCTACACAAATTGCAATTTTTATTACAACTGTTCGGATCCAAAAAAAAATAATTTTCTCAATGTACTTATAATAAAGAAATTGTTAGAAAATGTCGGTGTTCATTATCAATAAAATTCTTTCTTGTTGGTTTTAATCTACCTCATTCAAGAAATAATCTTTTCGTACCTATATCACACGACATATAAATTTCGATAGATTAAACTATCAAAATATTTTTTGCATGACTGTGCTTTTTATGATAAATAATTTCATGCACAATAAGTTCAAAATAAAACCCCTCGACCGCAAAATCATGCTCAAAATATTTTGATAGTATAATCGGTTAAATTTATAGGTCTTGTGATATAACATCCGATCTAATGGTAATGATTCGTCCCACCCTAGCCTAAGCGGCCATAAAGTTTGTACCTATCAATATTGTTGCTCTGATAATTATGGAACCAAGGAAACCTTACGGGTCATGAGTTTTGGCAATAAAAGACGAATTCATTCTTCTTCTTGATTCTTGGTTGAAGAATATCGTTTATTTAATACTCGAAACAATCCGATTTTGGAAACCAAGAAATACCTAGAGTTTAACAACTAGTTTCATCAGAGAATACATATTCATTTTCGTAATCAGTGTTCAATAAGATATCAGATTTGAACTTCGTTAATTCAAAACCGCAGTCTAACAATATTTTCGAACTACTATTTTTTATTTCTATCAACGATTCGATATTATTACTACCAGTTAGTAAATCATCTACGTGCAAAACTAGAGCCTATTATCCCACTTTCTGAAGGATATTCCTTTTCCACAGCTAAAGATATTTGTTTCAAACAGTGAGTGGCTAAAAATGAACCAGAAGCTTAGTCCGTAGGTGACCGTATTTGAACAGAAATATTTGACAGGCTTTAATGGTTCGTCCCGCCAAACAATACGTTGCAGGTCTCTTTGATCAGGATGTAAAAGTATTTGCCTGTACATTTTTGCCAAATCTCCGGTCAATAGTCAATACATAATTATGATGCCTGAACAGCAGGACCTACCTTTAGGCTGGCATTCAAACTAATTTAAGTGGAAGTTTTTTGGCTGCCGTTGAATACAACTAGCAACTTAGTGTATGGAAAAAAATGGTCCAAGTAAACCGTTTTCCTGACATTTTTTTTATTGTGGTGAGAAAATTAATACCTATATAGGAAAAAATACCGTTTTGTCTCTAAAAAAATGAGTATTCTGAACGCATGAACTTGTAGCTATAATATTGTTTACATACAGCAAGTGCTTCGAACATAAAATAATTCACTTTGTATAATGTCAGGTCAACATTTTACTAGCGCTGGAAAAGTGTGTATTCATATTTATCTACTTTGTGTTCTGAAGAGTATATCATAACAACAGAGACTCGTGTTACAGGCTTAATTGATCCAACAGTTTATTTGCAGTAGAGCTAGGTGTTCCTACGATAATGTTGATATGCGACCAGTTCGGGATCAATCGGTAGTAACCGTTGCACTGTTCATCAACGTTTTCGCAAAACTGGCCTCATTCCAATTCCAGCATTTGAGTTAGTAGTTGTATGTGTTACATCGAGTACCAGAATTATACTATTATTACTTTTTTGAGTTGTGTGAATAGTGGTAGTTTGATTTATGTATTTTACTTGTTGGTATGTAGAATGTGGATTTGACCTAACATTTCTAGAGTATTGACATTTAATGTATAATAGTATTAGGAGAATTTTCCTGAGAGTCTGAACAACAGTTTTGTTTCAATACAAATATTAAAAATTTACATATTTTTATTTCCTTTCTTCATTATCTTTCATTTTCCATTTACAGAACGTTCTAATACTACTTTATGTTATGCATAACTTAATGGATTTGTTATAATCACAATAAGGAAAGACATTAGCTTGTCTGCCTGTTCATTCATACTGATGAATACAAACAGATTCAACAAAGTTTTACTGGGTGATCCAGTAAGGGTATGGCCAGAGGCGATGAGTTGTTTAAAAGAACCGCCAACATGTTTTATACTTCTTTCAACATCTACTTATAGTTCACGAAAAAATGTTGTCATAAAACTGCAATCTCTTTCTCCTGTTTTTCTTGAGTAGTATATTTGGCTATCCTGTATATGCCATGCAAGTACGCTTTGTTATAGTATAAACTGAATAATTGCTACCTTGGTGCAACCAAACCTTTCATATAATTTCAAATTCAAGAATGAAATAATTGTATTGAAAATAAGGCTTTATGAAAAACAAATGATCCTTCTTTGAACAACTAATAACTCTAAACTGATGGTAAGTGGATATTTCAATTGAGTCCATTGTATCCTGATACCAAAGATGGAATGAAAGCTATTAAAGGTGAGGCAATAATAAACTACCCAAAAGTGAGTCATTTGATGATAAACTAAAATTACTATAATAATCTAGAAATGTTGCTGCAGTAGAATACTGTATGGTAGCAACTAATATATGTTTGAGTAGATTTAAGTATATGAGTTATTTGAGAGTAAATCATTCTTCATCAATGTTATCAAACTGAGCACCTACTGCAAATAAAACGTAGATTGAGAATTATAAAATAAAAAGTTTGCTTCTCGTAAAGAGTTTAATATCGTTAGGTTACATTGCGTTTCTGAAATTACATCAATAACAGCAAGTGATCAAATTCAAGAATCTAATTCTTCTTGTGGCTAATAAAGCGTGTACTTGTCCCATATTGTATGCAAATCTTCACTTGGTGGGATGCAATTTTTAATTGCTACTATTAAATTTTTTTTCCGTGTTTTGAACTGTCAGCCTTTTCTACGCAGTGAGGAGGAAGACAAAGCATAATTTCATTATCAGCACACTCGGATTCTACTTCTGTCATGTGCCCTAAGCTTTGATATTCATACATGAAAGATGAAAGATGTATAAGGGTGGGGCACCGAAAACGAGAAAGATCGAATATCTTCAAAACGCATGTGTTGTGAATGAAATGCAAAAACAGATCGATTTTAAATTCAAGGGAGACATCTTCCTATCATATTCTCAATTGTCATACCTCTCCCCCCACCCCTTGGGCACTATCACTCAAACAATTTGAATAGGGAAAGTAGTAAGTGTGACACATCATTGAAAAGGTGATTTCATAAGGAATTCAGCAATGTCAATTTTTGCCACCTATCTTTTATTTTGGCGCCCTCTTGCGGGAAAAATAACTGTTCCGTATTCCAAATTATAATACTGCATTTGCAAGCTATTTTGACATAAATTCGGTGACAGTGCATTATGGAATTTTTCTAAGAGAAAAAACAAAATGGCGGCTCCTAAATGGCGGACATGATTTGCAATTATGGTCCGATTCGATTCAAAATTGATATGTGGTGGTTTTCAAGGTCGGAAATTATGATTTGTTCGTAAATGTAAAAAACAAGATGGTGGCTCCAAGATGGCGGACGAAATTTGTAATTCTGGTCTGATTAGAATCAAAATTAGTATGTGAAGATTTTCAGGGATTTTCAGGCGCGATAAAATTCTGATTCTGTTACGCACAGAATAACCTACGTCACACATCTAAATACCTAAAATATAATTTCCTAATTTGTATAAAATCTTTTTTTCATCAATTCAATTAATTCACTGTAGTCATACTGGAAACTTGTAAAACCTTAATATGCCAATTTTGAATCGAATTGAACCATAATTACTAATTTCGTCCGCCATCTTGGTTTTTTGCATTTACAAAAATATCATAATTTTTCACCATGAAAATCCCCACATATCCATTTTCATTCGAATCTGACCAGAATTACAAATTTCGTCCGCCATCTTGGAGCCACCATCTTGGTTTTTTACATTGACGAACAAATCATAAAATCCGACCTTAAAAACCACCACATATCAATTTTGAATCGAATCGGACCATAATTGCAAATCATGTCCGCCATTTTGGAGCCGCTATTTTGTTTTTTCTCTTAGAAAAATTCCATAATGCAGTGTCACCGAATTTATGTCAAAATAGCTTGCAAATGAAGTATTTTAATTTGGAATACAGAACAGTTATTTTTCCCGCAAGAGGGCGCCAAAATAAAAAGTTAGGTGGCAAAAATTGGCATGGCTGAATTCCTTATGAAATTACCTTTTCAATGATGTGTCATACTTACTACATTCCCTATTCAAATTGTTTGGGTGATAGTGCCCAAGGGGTGAGGGGAGAGGTATGACAGTTGGGGTTATGATAGGAAGGTGTCCTTGGATTAAAAATCGACCTGTTTTTGCATTTTATTCACAACACATGCGTTTTGAAGATATTCGATCTGTTTTGTTTTCGGTGCCCCACCCTGTATAAGTTACCCATATCGGGATTTTCACCTAATTTTCGTTCAACAAAAAACAAAGTGTGCAATTGATTTGCCCAAATTAAAAATATATTCCTGCAAAGGTAGTTTTACTATGAAACGTCCTGACTTATCTCGGCTTGTGTTTTCAATGAAGTCCATCTCACATTCAAGCTCTTCCGGAGTTAAGTAAGGAGAATTATCATTAGACATTTCTTCAAAACGCCAAATTTTTTCTAGTTGTCTAGGCAAATCTTGCCTTTAAAACATAATCTGAGAATTTGTGCGGCCTTTATTTTCAAAATCATTGATATTTACGTTTTCTGAAATAACCCATCCTAGTATAGTTTTTTGCAAAATAGGCATGTTTTTTCGAAATTCAATTTGCCCTACCGATAACAACTCGTAAAAGTTGCCGGCGCCTATTAGCATTATTATTATCTGCTCTTTGCGCCTTTGCGGAACGTTGAAAGACGGATCGGCTAGAACAATGTTGCTATTAGGTTTTCGCAGGTTTGTAATATTGGAAGGAAACTGTGGCATACATTCAGTTATTGTGTTGACTACCAGGAAACTTAAAGTGGTACAGAAATTATTATTAATAGATGAAATTTAAATCTTTACCTTTTTATTTATATTGGAAGTCACTTGATTTATACCTACCACAAGAACGTTTATGGTCTGTGCAGGTAACTTGAGTCTTTCTACCAATTTTCTCGTTACCAAATTAGATTGCGAGCCAGAATCTAAAATTACTCTGCACTTTATTAATAGATGAAATAATTTGTGGTTGAATAAAATGAGTTGCAAGGTAAAATTGTGCTTTCAGCAATACTGTCAGACTGTACAAAATTTACATTGGAAGTACTAGTGCTTGGCAAATTGTTAGAATTGTCGCTTGCTGCTGAAATCTCTTGATGAGAATTGTTATGACTGGTCTTGAAATAATGCAATGAAGATGAATGCTTTTTGTGGCAATATCTACAACCAGAAACTTTGCATTCGTGTGGTTTATGGCTATATCTCAAACAGCATGTGCATAAATTGAAACTTTTTGCCTTTTCATATCTGTCAGATAAAGATAAATCTTTGAATTCTTTACATAGGAAAAGAAAATGCGAATCCTTGCGTAAAGGTCACAAGTTATTCGAATGATCGTTCGATGCAAAGTTACACATTCTCGAATCTGATTTTTTATAACTGTTTGTTGGTTTTGAGTAAATATCATCACAAATTTCAAACCTTTTAGTTAAAAACTTTTTGAAATCATCAATAGTAGGCTTTTCTGTATCTTTACTAACATTTTCCTATTCTTTACGAGAAATAAAATCAAGTTTTCTACAAGAATATATATCAAAATCGAGTGCCAATGCTTTACGTTTTCGTCAATTCATTCTAAAGCTCTGTAGTTCTTCAAAAAAGTGTCTAACAAATTTCTAAGAGAAGCAAATGATTCTTTTGCTGAAGAAAGTAAGCTAACAATTTCCCTGATGTGTGCGTTCATTATTGCCTTATTATTTTTAAATCTACTTTTCAAAATATGGCTGTATTGTAATTTGTATTAGTAATTGGCAAAGAAGCGATGACTTCCGCGGCCTCTCTTTTTAACGCACCCTGTAAATAATAAAATTTGTGCACGTTTCTCAGTGGGAGGTTTTGATCAACTGAAGCATCATATGTGTCTTTAAATTTTCTCCACTCACTGAAACACACAGAAAACTGACGCAATGTTAAAGCGGGTAACTTTGCGCTTATACTTTGAGGTGTAAGAGAATTGTTGTATTGTAATGGGTGGCTGCAGATTTGGCGGCAGAGCATTTAATGTTTGATTATGTATAGTTTTTTTGCGGTTACGATTAGGTCGTAATAATGAGCTTCAAATTGCTCACGATCATCAGCTCAAGCTTGCTCGTCCACCTGATTCGTAACTATAGCCCAGTTCCAAAATTGTAGATAGTGACTCATCGTCAGTTTACGTGCATTCCGCACTCTGAAACCACGTAAACAGACGATGAGTCATTATCTACAATTTTGGAACTGGAGTATAAACATTCAGCTTCTGAATCACCTTGAATCTTTTTGAACTCGCTCAAAATTGGCGTAATTGTCTCCAGAAGGGGCCGCAAATGAGTTAAATTCGGAATGTTGTCTCGAAACGAGTTGATTCTGCTTTTATTTGACACCGGAGAGCTTTCAAATCATATTAACTTTTGATTCACTTTGATTAGGCATGATTGAACAAATGTTTGAATATGTTAAAAAAATAGTAAACTAATCAAATGTGTCAAACTAAATATTTCTATGACGTATGGAATACCCAATTTTCTGAATGAGAAAACTCCCTTCTCATTTGAAGTGACAATCAGCACACCACTTAAACGTAATAATATAATACCAGAGAAGATTTTAAATACTGTGGGCACCTTTTGAATGAAACGATATAAGAAAATGTGGATTTGGCGTATAGGTGGATGAATGGAACTGGAAAGGACTAACTTTGAAGCTTGTCTTCTCTGACTCCAAATTTCGGTTATTAGGACCATGGTTGATTGTCTGTGCCGCTTCCCAAAATGAAAACAAGTAATGATAGGGAAGCCCAAGCAGGGATTTCGGTATTTACTAAAGCGCGGCAGATTAATATGCAGGGGGATACCTTGTACCCGGTTAAGTACCTCCACCAAATATGAGCCCCATATATAAGGCCGCCCGTGAAGGATAAAGGATCAGATTAGTAAAAAAAATATTGATCATCAGAAATTCTCGAGCGCGTCAGATCAAGGTAGGGTGAGTTGAATACATGCTAAAAAGTGTATATTCCACTAATCTGACAATTTGAGAGTGACGTAAAGAAAGGGGAGGGCAGCAAAGTTGTAAAAAAAACGTCATCTCGACATTCTCAAGCGTAGCTAAAATTTTTTTATGTTGAAGGAAATAATTCAAGGATAACGAAAAAATATATAATCTGACGATTTCCGCAAGCCGAAATAACAAAAATTCGTCGATAAAGTTAAATGCGTGCAGCTGCGTGATGCCCATTTTTCCCTCTCCGCGTTTCTATTCCACTCTCACTGCTACAGTGGTCATCATGTTAGCGAATATGGAACAGCTGCAAGCAAGAGTAGAAGTTTGGATGGATCTTGGAGTTGGCAATGCACGCCGATATATCGACGTATCCGCTCTCTACAAAAAATTATACCCAAAAATTTCGAAAGCGCTTCCAGCTTTGCATGCATTCACTGGTTGCGATTTCAACCCAGCATTGTACTGACGAGGGAAAAATAAACATTTGCAATTACTAATAATGAATTCCGAAATTTTCCAGGATTCTTTTAACATCATACAGTCTTTTACTTGCCATTTGTATGGGTTGAAAAAGTTAGACGATGTAAATCAAGCCAGGATTGTCATCTTCAATAGGACGTACAAGGTAAAAGACACATCACAACCCTTCTCCTTGAGTGTCCGGACTAACGATGCGTGAAACTTGCCACCCTGTGAATCGGAGTTACTCCAGCAAGTGTTACGCACAAAACTCATTGCATGCTTGTAGAGTAATGCCCATAATGCAAACATTACTGATCTTTTACCTACGGACTATGGATGGAAAGTTGTCGACGGAAAATTCGAAATGTTCTGGTTTGCAGGTGATCAATTACCGAAAGCGTACGAAGATGTAGTCATAACACCTGATATTCTTGAAGATACACCAGAATCAGGTATTTCTTTTCTCCAATAATTACAAAAACACGTTGTTCAAAAAAAAAAGTTGTTATATATTTTAATGATTTTTTGTTACAGATACGCAATCTGAGGATGAAATCGAGCTTTTCAATTAATTATGTTCAATGATTAAAAAAAAAAAAAATTATCATCTAAGTTTTGCAACCCTCTCTATGACGCTCGAGTAAATCCCCATTTAGCATCGTGTGCTCCCCTACTATAACAGACTTGTATTTTGAATTGAATTAAACAGTATTGGTTGATAACTGAACGATAACAATAAAATGATAATTATGAAGATAATTTGATGTTCAGCTATATTTTTTCTTCTTGTTAATTTTTATGAAACCGTTGCTAGGGTAACTTGTTGATGTTTCCATTAGTCACTTCGCTCGTCATCACGATTCGAAATTTCCTTCAGCTCGCTAGTTGAAAATAAGAGGAAGTTCTAAACAAACATGGACGATTAAACATGTTTCTACACTGGAAGAACTAGTGACTTGACTTCAATGAATAATTACGAAATTCCTCAGTTCGGGATCCGAGGACCGAATGACTATATGAAAACTAAAATTTACTTGAATAATGATAATAACGCAACTGACTCGAACATATTAAAATACATATTAAAATTACTGGTTCGGAAACTACATTGCAACAAATTTTATATGGCTTTTCAGAATAAGCTCGACTTACTTTCCCCCCCTTAATGGTTACTTAGTTTTTAGCCAGGCCCTTCGACAAAGTCGCCGTGAAGGATCTTTGGTACGGATGAATCGTTTTGTGTGATCGCCCCTAACCCTAGTAACAAATATACCGGGTGACCCGGAACCAATTTGCCCCCCTGTATCTTCGTTGTTATTTTATATGGATGTTTCAAATTCGGTACTTTGATTTGATTTTATGAAAGTTCAATTTAGCAAGTATCAATCCAAATATTACACTTTCGGTTTGACCAGAAGCGCATCCAATTTTTATATTTCAAAAAGGAAGAATTTTCTTTAAATTACAGTTCGGTTTAGAATTACCCTTAAAATGATATATCACAAACATACTCTCAATTCACAATCTGCTGATGTAATTGACATTTTATGAAAAATTAACTTTTTGTATTCCCCTCCTAACGGAACATTCTCATGAAAGTATGCTGTGGAAGATTGAACAATATCATATAAGTAACAATAATTCATGGCCAAACTTTTCACACAATAAGTTTTATGTAGATTAATTATTTTTATAATTTTAGTTTTGCTTCATTTTTCAACATCGATACATAGGAATTTTTAAAGTTTGTTAGAAACTAAAATTTATATTGAAATACAAAAAATTAAATAACCTCTACATTTTGGTTTCCTAATTATTTTTTATGAAGATAGTTTCCATTGTATACCTTGTGAAGTAAACCTGAGATATTGTTAATATATCTCTTTAGGTAATCAATTAGTTATTTTACATTGAATAACAATGGAGTGAAACCACATTCGGATTTTAACTGACTTTATTTTATGAATTCCAAATCGACGGCACACATAAAAAACGTAAACAAAAACCACTGTTAAGAATCAGTGGCGGGTTAAGTTTCCACATTTTCTTCCTCCTTAAGTAAAACTAGATGTATTGGAAAATAACAAATAATACCTTATTCCTAATGAGAATCCCAAACCTAAAATAACATTTGAAAAATATAAACCTGGTAGGTACAATGAAACTGCCCTACAATTTCACAAATAAAAATTATTCTATTTTAGTTTGAATATAAATACTCAAAGAGATAATATAATATTAATTTACATATTGCGTTTTCTAAGATTGTAACGTGGTTGTTCTACAATTGCAGGACTATTTTTTTGTTCAGTGTCATCATCGCGTTCATTCTCACAATTTGGATTTGTATCAGTATCACTAATAGGACTTATACTAGGCGAACAATTAATATCTTGGGCATTCTCAGAAGACTCGGGGTATGCTGTTGATTCACGCGGTTTAAGTTGATTCGAATGTCTCTGAACTATTTTGCCTCCTGAAAGACTTACGTCGAATGTTACATTACCGTTTTTACTTTCAATTTTTCCTGGTACCCAAGTAGAATCATTGGATTTTGAATAATCTTTCACAAAAACGCAGTCGTCAACTCTATAATCATTGCATTTACCTTTGAAATCATATACCTTTTTCCGTCGTTGATTTGCGATTGAGAAGAACGTAAAAGATCTAAACGGGTTTTTATATTTCGTCCGAACATTAAAATTGATGGACTCGTTTTTATGATACGATGTTCAGCAATACGGTAATCTAACAAATATTGCTGCAGTGCAATGTTGATATCCTTTTTTTCTTTGTGGGCCTTTTTTATGCAATTTTTTACTGCTTAGACACTATTTTCCGCACACCCATTACTTTGTGGGTGAAAAGGGGGGTGAGAAAAGATGTTTAATTCCATTTTTTATCAAATAGTTCTCGAATTCATGTGATGAAAATGGCGGACCATTGTCCGATACGATGGTATCCGGCAAACCAAAATGTGAAAATAAAAATCTGAGTTTATTTATAACAGCTGTTGCGGTAGTAGTGGTCATTTTGAAAACTTCAAACCATTTACTATGTGAATTGTTACTATAAAATATTTCTCGTTATAGATTGGTCCCAAAAAATCAATATGAAGTCGTGACCATGTTTTGTTTGTAGGTGGCCAGGGACAAGGTGTATTTTTTGTGGGTTACTTTGACATTCTATGCAAATACTGCACTTTTTGCAGATATTTTCGATGTCACAGTCTATATTAGGCCAGTAGCAATATGATCTTGCTATAGATTTGCTCTTGTTTATACCTAGGTGACTTGAGTGAATTTCTTTCAAAATTTGTTTTTGTAAGATTTTTGGAACGACAATTCTGACACCCCATAAAATGCATCCTTGTTTCAAATGTAATTCATTTTGTTTGCTTGCATAATTTTTCATTTCATCTGACATATTGTGACTATTTTGTGGCCACCCTGTATAACAATAACTATAAACCTTTTGTAGAATTTCATCGCGTTTGGTTTCCTTCGCAATCTGTTTATAATTAATTGGTAGATTTGAATCTTCCAAATAAAAAATGTGGCCATAATCAAAAATTTTTTTTTCAACTTCCGCTAGTAACGGCAAACGTGATAAAGCGTCAGCATTAGAGTAGTTTTCTGAACGCACATATCTTATTTCATATTGATACGCGGATAAAATGATTGCCCATCGCTGCAGCCTACTTGCCGCTACTTGCGGAATGCCTTTTTTTTCGCCAAAAATTGCTAACAAAGGTTTATGGTCAGTATATAATGTAAATGGCCGTAGATACAAATAATCATGGAACTTTTTAACTCCATATATTATACCGAGTGCCTCCTTATCAATTTGACTGTAATTAATTTCTGCTTTACTAAGAGTTCGCGATGCGAAGGCAATAGGACGAAAATCATTATCAGGATACACATGGGCTAAATAGGCACCAACCCCTGTAAAACTTGCATCACAGAATAATGCAAGGGGTAAATTCGGATCATAATGCACTAGCAATTTAGGTGAGGATATTTCTTTTTTGATATTTTCAAAAGAGTTTGTGCAAGACTGATTCCACTCCCACTCGACATTGTCGCGAAGAAGTTGGTATAAAGGTGTTAATTTCATGCTCAAATTGTGGATAAATTTCCCATAAAAATTTACCATACCTAAAAACGATTTCAAGTCGGTTTTAGTTGAAGGCCGTCTCATTTCTACTATAGCTTGTACTTTATCGTTGTTTGGGTGTAAGCCCCACGAATCGATTTTATGCCCCAAATAATGGATTTCTTTCTGAAAAAAACTACATTTATCCAAATTAATTTTCAGTCCAGATTGCTTGACTTTTTCGAACACGTTTTTGAGCCGTAACAAATATATCTCTTTAGGTAATCAATTAGTTATTTTACATTGAATAACAATGGAGTGAAACCACATTCGGATTTTAACTGACTTTATTTTATGAATTCCAAATCGACGGCACACATAAAAAACGTAAACAAAAACCACTGTTAAGAAGCAGTGGCGGGTTAAGTTTCCACACCTTGTATCGAACATTTCAACTTCATGTTAGTTGGCTATGAAATTAAATTTGTTGAATTGTTCTGTTGTTGTGTTTACGCCAAATTTTTTACATTTCAAATGTTCTGAATTGTCTAAGATAATCATTTGTGAAATGAACAACTACTACCGAATTACCCAAACTGAAAAGGTTGATAGGTTGTTGATATATGGAGAAGCAAGGAAAAATTCCTATTAAAATTTGCGTCTGTACCAGGAGAGGTATCCTAACCGTCCGCAAAATAGAAGTAGAAACTATTTGGCAGTATTGAAGTCACAAATCAGGAAAGAACGTAATAACTTTATGGAACACGTCATTGTAAGCGAAGATACGGAAATCACTGTTCTAGCAACAGTTGGAATTGATCCAATATCATTGAGGCAGATCGAATATGAGGCCGGGGTACCTAGAGAAACAGCACGAAATTTTTTTAAAAAACCCCAGTATCGTTCATTCAAATATCGAATGTATTTCCAACAAGATGGAGCACCTCCGCATAATTCGACTGTAGTTCGAGGACATCTTTCTAGAACTTTCAACGACAATTGGATTGGTACTCATGGCTCAGTTCGTTGGCCACCAAGGTCACCAGACCTCACGCCAATGGATTTTTTGTTTGGGCTCACTTGAAAAATAAAGTTTATGCTCATAACATTCCTCAAAATCGCGAGGAACTTGAAGACAGGGTAAGGAGAGCCATTGATGAAATTACTCCAGCTCAACTAGTAAATGCTATGCGGGCATGCTCCGAAAAAATACAAAAATGCTTTGACGTTAACGGGCGACAATTTGAATAATTGGATAAATTGAATCTGTCATAGGTGTTGAATTTCTTTTGAATTGAGTTATCAAACTGTGCATGTTCCAAACGTCTACTATTTTGTGGGAAAATTATCGAAATAAATATTTTGTGCGTCCGATTGTGCAGTTCAAAAAATAACACCATACCTTCAGAATGAATTTAATTCCATAGCCAACTAACATGAAGTTGAAATGTTCAATACAAGGTATAGCATGAAAATTATCTTCTTAATAAGTAATTAGGAAACAGAAATACAGAAATTTTTTAATTTTTTATATTCCAATATGTATTTGAGTTTCTAACCAATTCCTATGTATCAATGTTGAAAAATTAAGTGAAACAAATTATAAAAATGATTAGTATGCATAAAACGTATTGTGTAAAAAGTTTGGCTATGAATTATTGTTACTACATGATACTGTTCAATCTTCCACAGCATACTTTCATGAGAATGTTCCGTTACGAGGGGAATAAAAAAGTTATTTTTTCATAAAATGTCAATCATATCAGCAAATTGTGAATTGAAAGTATGATTGTGATATATCATTGTTTAAAAAAATACTTCCCATTTGAAATATAAAAACACATCGGAAGTGTCATATTTGGATTGATACTTGTTGAATTCCACATTCATAACATCAAATCGAAGTATTGAATTTGAAACATCCATATAAAATAAAAACGAAAATACAGGGGGTAAATTGGTTCCGGCTCACCCGGTATATTTACATCTGACACATCGATTCGATCCGTTGTTTGATCGATTACAAATTCCTGCATTTTAAGTTCGGAAAATCTGTTACATCTATGCTATTTTTACTCCTTTGTCCCCGCAGGATTAAATGGGTCTGTCATAAAAAATTGAAATCTATTTCCAAAGAATGAGTTTTTGCCAAACAATATCTATTGTAAAACTTCGTCTCACTATGAGCAATTCGTTATTATAAAATGTTATTGCATTTTTGGGTATGCGAAGCAATTATTTGAATCTGGTTTCTTCCGTTAAAAAAATGTGTTGACCAGATGGGTTAGTTCTTCGGTTACTAGCAGTGGCGTACTGAAAGAGTTCAACTGCTACTATATGAAGAATTTTTCTTAGAATCACCTAAGGATTATAGCCCGTTGGGATCAGTATTCAATTATGAAACACCCTGTACAAAGAAGTTGTAGTAAATACCAAAACACCTTCGTATTGTTATTGGTACAAACCGTGTCTCGTACTGGAAAGAGACAATGTACAAAACTAGTCGGAAATATTCACTTTATAACAAATTGAACTGGGTGTTTTTGCACTTGCATCAGTAGTGTATTTTTTTCTGTAGAATGGTCAAGATCAAATCAAAAAACTGAAGAAACTGAGATTGAAATTCAGTTTTACCATTATTTTTATTCAATTGACAAAAAATGCAACAATTAAAAATTTATTTTGTGTTCACAAGCACAGTGCAGGCATCATCTTCATTGGTTTCTATTCCATGAGATATGGTCAAATTTCCCCTCACTGTAATCTTCACAACAGGGTTCAACTTCTCGCAAACAAAAAATCGTTCTCTTGAACAATAGTGGTCATTCCATAACAAAGCTGTCTTCGATGTAGATACTTCAATACAGGCGTTGTTGCTGGCTTTGTTATTGGGTTCTCCTTTCGCCCAGTTGAATTTTGTTATAGGCTCATCGTTCAGCCATTTCCAAGGCCCTTTATTCACCCTATTTCCTGACAACCAGTAGGGAGATGAAGTTTCTGTGTGAAAAAAAAAACAGATTATTATGTATCTGTCTGGGATAAGACCAGAAATCAATTCATTGCGTGATTGTGTAAATCATATTTTAGAATCTCTGACGATTTCAGCAGAGTTACATGTTCTTCACTCGTGCTAGCTGGCATTTGACTTCAATCATTACACACATTTTCTACTAAGATATCACAAATAATATACTTCAAGAAGTGTTTACATTATGCAGAGATTAATAAACAGCTGACAATTTTGTGGCTCTGTGATATAAGCCGATAATATCACATCAAAGAATTCTTCACATCATTTTAAAATTGTGCTTAAATACCGGGTGTCCCAACAGTGCGCATTTGCTTGATATATCGATAAGGCTGATTCATATGAAAAAAGTCTTATATAAAAGTTACACGACACCAAAGAGGACATGTTTTGAAAATAGTTCCAGATGCACAGGGTGTTGCATTATTCCGTAAAAGCAAAAACAATATTTTTTTTAAATGGAACAACCAGTTTATTTTTTGTCCCTTCGTTCCCTATTCAGCACTGAATTTGTTTTCAACCACAATGCGCCGGTACCAAGTAATTAATTTTTCGACAAAATGGGGAGTGATGCAGGTCTGAATGGAATAACTGTAATTAAGCTGTTTCTTCAAAGATCTGAATTTTGTCTGGTGAAGTGACGTAGAATATACCAAAGTAGCCGGTATTGTTCTGATCATCATGTATGTTCATACAGGGTGCCTCAAATGTTACGTTCATTGTCGTCCACTTCGATTTAATTTTATGCGAATTTTTCAAATGGAACAACCCGTATATTAGTTTGTCTTTGCATTCTACATGAAATTACCTATCTGATGATACCAACATGTTACATGTTATTTCTAACAGTTTTTTGATTATTTGTGTTTTTCAAATTATTTTTACATTTTGAAGAAATATTTTTAATTTCCTAAATATAAAACAAAAGCAAAGACAATAATTATACTACAAAACATGTTCAATATGTCTGCCATCCTGTTCCATACATTTTCTCAATCTCTTCATGAAGTTTGTTCTCACGCTGCTCAAATGAAAAGGTACAATTCTTTGAAATGCCTCACGAATTCTTATTCTCATGTCCTCCCGTGTTACAGCAGCTGTACGATAGACCTCCGATTTTACTGTTCCCCAAAGATAAAAATCCATTGATATTAGGTCCGGTGACCTCGGCGGCCAAGGAATAGGTCCTTCTCGTCCTATCCACTTATCAGGAAACATAACATCCAACTCCTCTCGTACTTCTCCCAAAAAATGTGCTGGTGCCCCATCTAGCTGAAACCATATTTTATTTTTAATGTGATTAAGTAGGTGTTCGGTCAATCTGGGAAAGTCTTCTCTGAAAAATCGAAGAAACTATTATCCATTCAATTTTCGTTCGATACATTAAGGCTCCATTTATGCTGATGATCGTTAACATGGAGTTTATGCGGATTTTCGGTACTATAATAATGATAGTTGTGCCTATAAACCAATCCGTTCCTGTGGAAGGTACTTTCGTCGGTGAACATAATGCTCTTCAGAAATCGTGCATTTTCCATAATTTTATTTTGCATCGTCTGACAAAACTGCACTCTCTTATGAAAATCTGCTTCTAGCAACTCCTGGTGCAGTTTCACGTGGTAAGGGTAAAATTTGTCAGATTTTAAACTCCGGGCAACTGAAGATTTCGATATCTCTAAATCTTTGCTTATTTCTATAACACTCAACTCAGGGTTTTCTACCACTGCAAGACTAATAGCTTATTGGTTTTCATTGGTCAATATTGTTTTAGCACAATTACTTTTTTTGTATTCGATGTGGCCTGTTCTCTCAAATCGTGCCTTCAATATTACAAAACTTTCCACTTGTGGATGCCTTCTATCAGGATATTTTGCAGAATAAAAAGTGAAGCCAACAAACAATTTTCTTCACCAGCGCCCAATGCATACACCATTGCAATTAACTCCTCCTTTGTATAATTCATAATGAATAATCACAGTTTTCAAGCAAATCACAGAACAGACTGTCAACAAATGTCACACTTTATTATTTTGTTTTTGGCGATATTTGAAATTATAGCCAACTTCAGTTTTTACTGTTTGGTAAAACATTACAGAAAAACGCGAATAATTGAATATATCTAAAGCCGGGAAAAGACATGCGGTATTCGGCAATTCCCGAATACCAATTATTCGCTTTTCGGCAAGAAGCGGCAAGCGAAAAGCGGGAATTGCCGAATACCGCATGTCTGTTCCCGGCTTTACAGTCCCGATCAGTAAATGTATTGAGCATGTATTATAAGTGTAAATATTACCTTTCCTAGTTTTACATTTGAAAAATTATACAGATATTTCTTCAAAATGTAAAAATAATTTGAAAAACACAAATAATCAAAACAAACTAATATACGGGGTGTGTTCCATTTAAAAAAACCGCATAAACTTAAATCGACGTGGACGAAAATGAACGTAACATTTGAGGCACCCTGTATGAACACACATGATGATCAGAACAATAATGGCTACTTTGTGGTATTTTCTATGTCACTTCACCAGACAAAATTCAGATCTTTGAAGAAACAGCTTAATTACAGTTATTTCATTCAGAGCCTGCATCACTCCCCTTTTTGTCGAAAAAATTGATAACTTGGTAAAGGAGCATTATGGCTGGAAAAAAATTAAGTGCTGAATAGGGAACGAAGGTACCATTTGAATGACAAAAAATGACAAAAAATAAACTGGTTGTTTAAAAAAAAATATTGTTTTTGCTATGCAACACCCTGTGCATCTGGAACTATTTTCAAAACATGGCCTCTTTGGTGTCGTGTAACTTTTATATAAGACTCTTTTTCATATGAATCAGCCTTATCGATATATCAAGCAAATGCGCACTGTTGGGACACCCGGCATTTAAGCACAATTTTAAAATGATGATGACTAAATGCACCTTCAGAAAATGAATATGAGAATCGAAATTTGAAAGATGAAGAAAATGGTTATTTTCTCCTGGAAACTACTTCTGAAACAGAAGGAAATGTTGACAAAGCAAGCAGGAGTCTGACGCAGAAATATCTGAAGCTGATGAAACTATAACTGAATTGAGTAGTTCTCAATATACAGCAAAATCTGGTTTAGAATGGAGTAGCCATGAAAGGTTGGCTACCAAAAGACTGAAAAAAATATTTTCGATTGACGATCTGGTAAAACGCAGTGTAGTAGAAGTTAAAGTGTTCATCAAATTAATTTTTTTATCTTTTTACATGTGTGAAATTTTCTCAAGTTTAATTTTCTTAAACTTTTCAAATATTTTTTAGTACAATGTAGTAAAAGTTTATCTGATTTAGTGTAATGTTGATTATTACGATAATTATATTAATTTCTAATAAAAACATCAAAATCGTTGAGAATAAACTTATTTTAAACTTTAGGATTCAAGACCCCGCTTGAGCATCTACGTCCATTTGAAGAGCATGGGTATCTGAGGGTTAAAAGGTTGTACATTTTCTTCCAACGAGGAGGTAATAAAAGCTGTGGAGGTCTGGTTTGCAGAGACAAAACAATTTTTTTTTGAAAGGTCTAGAGACGTAGCAGGTTCGCTGTAATAAATGTATCCCAATTAAAAGGAGAATAGGTTGAGTAATAAAATATTTTGACATTGAAATTTTGTTTGGTTCTATAATAGGCTAGGAATTTTTCAATATATCCTCGTATATGTCTAATATTAAAAAAACATAATACAGTTGATTCCCAAAACCCTATCAACCAAATGAAATATGTAACAAGGCAACCATCAGAAAATCAAATGCCTCTCTCTATTCCGATATCTGCTTTGGCAAAAGACTCTCTCATTTATGAAAGCAAAAAGTGAGTACCTTTTCAAATCAGAAATAAGAAAGTGTATTACAAATACAGAAAAATATTATTAATTATTATCATTTTTTTTCTTTTGGTGTTTTGACATCGACTGCTATGGTCATCAGCCACGTGTTCTGGATAGGCCTTGTTACTAACTCCATGACCTCAGGAGCAGCACTGTTAATTGGAACGCAACAGTGAATCGTGCAGGACTCACCCCAGTTCAGCCACGAGATTTGAATAATTTAATCGGTCACATTAAATTAAAAAATCCCAGCCGCAACTGGGGCTCGAACTCCGGACCTTTCGACCCAAAGTCGGACGCTCTAACCACTGCGCCACGCCCCGACATTAATTATTATTATGATATAATATAATATAATATAATATAATATAATATAATATAATATAATATAATATAATATAATATAATATAATATAATATAATATAATATAATATAATATAATATAATATAATATAATATAATATAATATAATATAATATAATATAATATAATATAATATAATATAATATAATATAATATTATAATCTTGAGAAATTTCACAGTGAAACTCTGCTATGATTTTATTTTTCATGTGATTTAAATTTTTACTGGTATTATTTTATATTGTATATGTTTGTTTGTTAACTCTTCTGTTATTTTTACACACCCACTGATTACATCTGGTATGAGTTAATTGTTTATCTGACAGTATGTGATTGTTTTTCTACTTATTTAAATCCTTACGTAACCATGCTTTATCAAAAAGAAGTTGATTTCTTGGACAATAAAGTACATTTCTCTCTCTGTCTCTCTCTCAAACAATAAAGATAGGTATTCCACAAAAATGAGACGTTAATATATTTCCAGTCAACAATTTTATTTCATGTTATGAATTCCAGTTTGATTTTTTCACCTTCCCACATTAATCTATAACTCTTCTACATTTTGACGTTGATAACTCTGTTCTCTGTGAATATGAAATAAATCAAGTCCAGATATTCTGTCTTGAGACATGATAGACTTTAGCCATGAATTCAGCCTCTTCAAGCTAAATAAACTTCGTTCTGCTGATGGGACCGTTACTGGAATTTATTCATTCATTGAAGAAATAACTTCCAGTTAAGTTCTGGTACAAGGAAGATTGAAAGTACATCAATGATCAAATGAAGTGAACAAATTCAAATATACCATCAAATAACACAAATAGTTCGTAAATCTTCATGATATGCCTATGAACATAATTTTAATATGAAGTAATCTATTTATTTTCTTTGGAAAATTGAGTTATAGTTTTTGAATATTTTGGTAATATGTTGTATGTTTCTGTGGAGCTAAAAACGGGATTTGCTTTTCCTCTGTTCTAATGAATATTGTTCAATTGAAAGTGGATAAAAATCTGAGTTTCATCACTATATAGGTACCTCGAAATTTTTCTGAATTGGTGTGAATTATCCTTTTAATTATACTTGGTTGCAAATTCAGCTTCTTTAAAATCAATAAGTTGGTTCGATGTCAAATTATTGGCGCTTTCTGAGCTTGGTGTATTCAAGGTTTTTCGAATATTACTTTCATGCGTTATTCTTCAGACTATAAATGAATTGTTTTGGTTTTTGACAGCATGATGACCACACTGTGATCGTATATCTGATGAAGAGATAAAATGTGAGTTATGTATTACCAATTGAATTTTTTATCAGAATTTGTATCCTGATAGCTCCTATCAGAGGAATATCACGATTGTTTGATTTTGTCTATATGCCTCTCAAACTTTGAATTTCTGTCAATTATCAGACCCAAATACTTGTATCTCAGCTTCTGTTTTCAATTATTCAAGTTCATGTTTTCCATAATTCTTTTGTTTGAATATCATATAGACAGTTTTTTCTGAATAATAGTCAATTCATATTTACTTAATCAACGAGTGAATTATTGAAGGCGATTAATGATCGAGATATTTAAACGCGTGATCGAAGCGAGCGCGTTGATTTTCTAGATCATTAATCGCATTTCAATACAAGAGTTGATTACAACATTTTTCCGTCTACCTTACTCTCGTTGAAATAAAGGAATTCTGACTTTTTCTGGCAATAAAGTTAAAGATGCTACTTTAGTAGGTTCCGCAACATCAGGCAACATAAATTTATCGTCAATATCCATTTTAGCGTCCATAACATCTGAATTCGTTTATAATTGGTTGCCTATGCACCAATCTTTCATTCATAGAGAAATCGACGATTGATGAAAAATCGTTCATTAATAGGGGTCATTATTGGACGATTTCTCGAAATCATGCATTAATAACAAATCGTTCATTATTGACCCCTAATGAAGAACTATTTCATTTGCACTGAAGAACATTAAACAGACATGTTATTACGAGGTAGGCGGAAAAGTTCCTCTTCTTGTTTCGACAATTTTGATATATTTTTCTGAATAAATTAAATTTTGAAGTTTGGGAATGTTGGTGTGATAGAGTGCAGTATCATCTGCAAAGAAGAATGCTTTCCAATCAGGTTGATATCCATAGTACTATTCACATAATTTAAATGAAGAATTGATGTCAAATGGGAACCCTTACGGAACCCTAAATATTGATGTTACTTTGTATCTGCAGAAGCTCATTTCTAGTGGGATAAATTCATCTACTACACTCCTGAGAGCACATTCGGCAATTTGTGTTGGATCTTATTTTTAATATTTCGAGCGAAATAATGATTTCTTCCTGAAGATCGATATTATTCTTAGGATTGCCTATTATCATGAAACAGAATTAGATCGGATCGCAGCCGCTGTCGATCGACCGGAAATATTTGACAGAGGGTCGAAATGGACAATACCTACAATTTCTGAAAACTGAAAACGTATTTCAACGTTATTTTCGGGTGAAATATGATTATGCTCTCAAACTATGAATATTTCGGATGAGACTTGGGGAGGGGGTGTAATCAGCCCCTTTTACCCTTCCTGGATCTGCCACTGGTGCCGATCATCAGTACAGAGCAGGTCAGGACGGAGAGCAAATACCCATACTCGTCATTCTGAAATTGATTTCAGTCTGCTTTTGAATGCACTGGCACTGAACTGGAAATTATGAACATTAGAATAGTCCTGATATATCGTGCTCCATCAGGTAACATATACTTGTATCTTTTCCAGCTTCTCGAAACTATTCAAAATAAAAAATTCAATTCATTCGAGGAATGTAAAAATATTGAAGAAGTTAAGTTCTATCCTCAAGAGATGAATTGCATTTTTGTTTTTGATTTTTTGGAATATAGAATTGAGCAAAAGTTTAGTACAACTGAGCAAAATATATATTCGAAATGTCATCAGAAACCACCAATTTCTGAATGATATATATATACTTTCATACCATACAAATTCAAATATCTCTGGCATTTACGACATATACAAGAAAAGCAACAGCAGTTAGTAACAAAATAATAATCAACAATGAGTCTCCAAATGACTACGCAAGCTCTTATTCAACTCGAAATATCTTAAAAACCTTTAACAGTTTTGATTACATAACATATCCATTTGTGAAGAAAATATCGAGAATTGATAAATATAAGACAAATTTATAATGATACAATTGCGTGAAAGTTAGGGAGCTGCAATGTGGGGTACCCATCCTTCGTACGCCCCTGTTTGAAAGTATAAATATGTTAAGTGCATTATTGGTATCTTCAAATGAAGGCTGTCCAAGAAGTAACGAATTATATGTGGAGAATTGTTGAGCCGTTATAAAGGTATATTAACACTAATTTGATACTCATTATAGAGGATATATTATTGGGGCCAGGTAGCCGAGTGGTTAAAGCGACAGTGTTTTAGTCACTGGCTGCCGGTCGGCGGTGGTTCAAACCATGGCGACTGCAGAATTTTTTCTGATGGCCCGAGAAAGTGCTAGGAATCGCACGTAAAAAGGTAAGACCTCGTTAATCCTTGGCTCGCACAAGTTTCGACTTTTGAGGGCTGCCGTTCGTAAGGGGACGACAGCTGGTTAACGGAAAAAACAATTTCAACAATTTCAACTATCACCCTCAAATTGCGGTGAGAATTCTACCACAAGTGCTTTTCTCTTTATTCTAGGACACCCGTACAGCCCTCCTTTTGAAAATAGATAAAAGATATATTCGGTAGTGGAGAGCTGCTTTTGCGCAGCTCATTAACCATAAACCAATTCTGACATTTTTCTTACTTTGTGCACGCATCAACTCAAACAGGTCAGTATTTTCATCTTCATCAAGCAAGCTGGCTAGCTGCATGAACATGTCCGAGCAATGTTTCAATGCTTGTGGTCGTGTGGCCTGAAAGACGAAAATGATATTATACTTAATTCCAAATTTTAAAATTCTATTAACATTCCTATAAACTCAAGAACTAGGAATGCACGTCCAATCCAACTAGTGTTGAATGGAGTTGTGAAAACTTTATGAAAAGGAAAATTGAAACACAAATAGAACAACCTCCAGAAATAGAGTAGAGAATCACTATTATTCATGATATGAAAAATCTTGTAATGATGAGGCAAATACTCAGTAACCCGCCGAACATTGATTTTGGTTATGTGGAACGACTAACTTTTCACGTAAGGACCTTGATTTTATCAAATTATAATAATACATTAATATGCTTCATTTTCACATTATTTTACAATTTTGGTATATTTTGGTTTATTTTGGAAAAACTAGTCCTCAACCTCTTTTGACTGTCGATGGTGAGAAAAAATTAGTCGATTGGGTCTTAACTTTGGCTAAATGCGGATTTCCAGTAAAAAAATCAGATTTACTTCAAATGATAGAAGCCATTGTAAGAATACAGAAAAGGAGTATTTGTTTAAAGATGGAAAACCAAGAAAGAAATGGCATTCAAATTTTTTTAAAAGGCATCCAATAATTTCAGTGAGGGAGGCTGAGAGTGTCAATAAGGCTCGTGTAATCATTTCGGAAGAATGCATTCGGGCGTTCCATGATTTGAGGAAGTATCTTGAGGAGACTAAAAATGAAGACATTCTAGAGAATCAAGATCGTATACTAAATGGTGACGAAGCCGGATTTTCATTGGATACAAAGACTGGAAAAGTTTTGGCACCCCGAGGGTGGAAAAACTTATATTCTATAAAAATGGTTAATGAAAGAGATAATATAAATGTGCTGCTTGTTTTCACAGCGAGTGGAAAAATTCGTCCACCTTTGGTCTTGTTCCCCTACATAACACCTCCTAAGGAAGATCGCCCAAAATTACAAAATATGGATCAAAACATTACATACATTCCGTTGAAAGTTGCATTCGACTGCTTGCCGGAAGAACTCATTACTGACACCGAAGATGAAGACAATTGAAATATAGGCTGTGATAATTGCCCAAAGTGGTTTCATTTAAGGTGCACAGAATTTTATGGACTGTCTTATGAAGATGTTGCAGCTGAAGACTACATCTCTGTTACACATGCTCCCGATTTATTAGCCAGAATTTTTATTTTTGTTACTTACCTCGAAGAATATATATTATATTCCTTCTTTAAATTTGTGTGGTATAAAATAAAAAAATAAAAAATGTATTGATATTATCATAAAGTTTTTTTTTTACTTAATTTGCCAGTCCCGTCGAAAACAGGTTAATTAATGATCGAAAACCGGAAGTACCGCTCGGAAACTGGTACATATATAGGTGGTCGATTTGAGGCAGCTGCCGGTCGAAAAACGGTAAAAACTGCATTCTCCATTTTCGCAATAAATTTTCCATTGACAGTATATCTGTGTTGAGAATCTAAAACGATTTTTGGATTCTAGTTGATTATACTGGATTAAATTTGAAAATTTGATGATCAAATATTTTAAACTATACGTATTCAAAGCTTTGACTTCTGATAACTAGTCGGAAACCGGCGCACACACCTAGGTTTATCAAAAGGCCCAGATACCACTAATGATTGATCCAATGTTTTTATGAAATATAGCAGGGATGGGACCAGTTGCCCTGAAATGTAAGGCAACTCGGACCACATAAACTTAAAAGAACTAAATGGGTGGTCTACATAAATGATGTATCATCAGTTGTACTTTATAGTGTCTACAATATATGGAACATCCTGTACATTTAAATATTTTATTATCATTCAATACGTGGGTAACCTTTTCACCTTTTACAATTCAGTACGTGAGCGCAGATATTTCATTTTGAAACACAACTTGTCCTCAACAGAACATAAACATGAGTCTTCAAAAAGGCTACTGATAGTTCGGTCTGAGAGTAGAGTTTCGAGTTTTGGCGTGCCCGCAGCTAGTGAGGGCTATGTGGGGTGTTCGGAAGATTCGATATTAGATAGATGAAAAGTGTTCCTCAAATGTAATTGACAATATGTATTGTAGGTATAGATCATTTTAAAATAATTCATTCAATCAATAACTAGTTCAGGAGAGATTCATTAATTCTTTAATTCATTATTTCCTTCATTAATTTCAATCGCCAGGCATCTTAATCGCATATTTGTACATAGTAAAATTAATATTTTTATATTTTTCGAATGTGTTTCAAATCTATAAATGATCAGTATCTACCTAGATAGTCGTGAATAAACCCCAATTTACGACAAGTGTATCATGTACATGTTGTAATTATTTATGACTCGCGTTGTAGAATCATGAGCCACTTACTCGACACTCGACAGCACCTTATATTTAGAAAAAATGCATAACCAACCTTTTGAGTACTGAGATAAAACTTCTTTGTTGGTTTGTTCGGAGCCTCCGTGACTTTACACACTCTATTATCTACAGTAACACTAAGCAGTTTTGTTTCACATTCCTGTTTTTTCTCACAAATGAAACGACGTTTGTCTTCACATGGTTGGTCATTCCAAAAAACTTCAGATTCTTTCTTGTAAACTTCTATACAGCCTTCATTTCCTCTAGCTCCATTTGGTTCACCTGAGCCCCAGTTGGTGTATTCCATTCCTTCTCCAGCCAACCAGGTCCAGTTTTTCCCGTCAGAACTCTTATGTCCAGATGTCCATACGGCATCATTGATTCCTGAAACACAGTAGTGATTACCAGTATTCATTGTTCATGAACGTTTTTTAGAAATCTGATTATTGAGTTAATTCGTTCATTTGTCTCATTAGTATTGAAAAATACATTTGAGCGGTTGACTGACAGGGATTTTTTTTAGCAAAAACAAAGACAATATCTGACTAGTCCAACAATATATCTCTTTCATTTCCAAGTTTACATGAGAATGAAAAAATTATAAAAAGCAGGAAGCCAACCAATATCTGAGGCCCTGGTGAGTAGCAACACCACCTACACCTGCAATTAATGCAAAATCGGACCGGCAGTTAATGCGCACCCGGAAGGTAAACGGAAACTTTCCCTCCGGTGATTACCGTGAGTTTACTGGCTTACCCGACGGTGATGCCTCAAACTTGGTTGCTAGAATTCGAGTGGTAGACCCCCACAACCAACACCCTCGAAGTAGGGGTGAAGGGCAAAGTGGTGAGTCCCATAATGATCGATCACCAAGAGACAATTGATCCAGCCACGGGCGCTTTGAGTAGACAGATGATCTGAGGAATGATTTTCTGCATTCCCACAAGAGCAGTGAGCCCGCCCAAAGACGATGAGTGACGACAATCCATGCTCTGTGATTAGGAAGACACCCAGATCATGCCTCCTTTTCTGAACAAAGTCCTGCGGATTGAATACTGCATCTTTGGTGTCGAGACTATGTCCCAAACAGCACTGGACGTCACAAAGACGTCCAATTTATAACCATATAATGCCTGAATGTCCAGAGGCATAAAATGGACGTCTTAAAGACTTCTGCTTCGGGATGTCTTAGAGACATACCTTCACGGATGTCTTCAATACGGTATTGGTACAGAATAATGATTTTTTTCCAAATAAGTATTTCTAAAAGGAGCAGTAATTTTCAGTAAAAAATATATCCGAAAATATCCGACCTTTCAATAGGTGGAATTTGACAAGTGTCAGTTTTCTACCAATCATAAAATTGAAACAGATTTAGCATTTGATTCGTTGGGCGTCGGAACTTCTCGTCCTTTTTCGACCTCACCCACCAACGATTCCAACAGTTTTTAATTGTTGCGCCGGTCTGTGATGTGTTTCGTGGTTTTGTCGTTTCGTTGAGACTGGCAAATGTGTTATCAACTTATTAGTTGTTATTGTGTTATATTTCAACTCGAGGTAAGTGTATTTCATACGTAATGGCGCTACAGAAATATTATATGCGTGCCAAAAGGCATGATAATTTTCGTCCATGTTGACGAAGGCAGTTCAACCGAAATCGTGATGGCGGATAGCGTGGGAAGTATTGCAAACAGAATGTCATCCCTTGAAAATATCAGAGTATGAGTGAAGATGAATTGACGGGTGCAGAAGGCGCAAATGGTGTTTTTTTTATTGTAAATAATGAAGTGACAGGTATAGACAGTAAAAATTATTATATTTCCAATGATTCATCATGCTTCCTGATTCTTCACATTTTTTTGAAAAAATAAGTTTTCGTGTTTTATTAATGAGAAAGAAAACTTACTCAGTTATTGGTTTTCTAAAAATTGATCAGGAAAAATTGTGAAGTCAATTGCTCAATAATTTGGTTATAAAGAATGTACTGATCAGTTCATCTTCACTCATAGGTACTCTGATATTTTCAAGGGGTGACATTCTGTTTCCAATACTTCTCACGCTATCCGCCATAACGACTTCGGTTGAAATGCCTTCGTCATGGACGAAAATCGTTATGTCTCTAGGCACGCATATAATATTGTTGGTTTCATTATGATTCCACTTGTATTTATAGGTTATGTACATCCTACCAGCAAAAAAACTTATCCAACTGTTGAGAGATGAAAATTGTCAAAATCTGAAAAAATAAAAACTTTATTTTTTTTGTAATCCATCAATGTCTATAACTGTTCTAGGTGCCAGTGAGATGACAAAAGTTTTTACCGATCGGAAGGAAACTAAGAAAAAACATTTTCAGTCGTGGCTGAGGAGATCAGGAGATCGTAGGATGTATAGTAAAAACAAAAAGTTATAGAATTTAATTCAATAAAATTCCTATAATTTTGGTTTTCAATTTCATTTGTAACCTGCAAAATACTGAATATCAGATAAAGTCTTTTTTATGTCCAGAAAAGGGTCCATTCAGGCCCAAATTAGACATAAACTGGACATTCGAGAGATGTTTGTAAGACGTCCTGATTATGTCCACATGGACATCTTGAATTCGATGATAGCAGTTCATCTACTTCAGATTAAATAAAGCATTGCTGAATTTGTTGGTTTTCTTCCCAATTTCACTACACCACAACTTCAGTTGAGTTGTCAAAAATTATATTTCTTCGAATTATTCAAGAACGGTTCTGAATACGGCCCTGCCTATTTCACCACTCCGACATCGATGATCACGAAGTAACAGCGTGCATTTGTTTTGACACGTCTTGACCTGGAGTTGTATGGACTATAGTGAATTACGCTCTTCAGACTCAATCCCAAATAGGACGGAGGAATATCGCCACTCTGGAAGGCATGAGCAACGTTTACACAAGCTGGAAGCCAAAATCAAGTCTTGCGTCTTGCATCTAGTGTGTGGTAGACAACGTGGCGGCAAATTGGCCTTTCATGTTCGCACCGCGGCATTTCGCTGCAATAAAGGCTAGCCATACATGTAATCAGAGAGCGCTGTTCACCATCAAACAGCACCTTTTCAATATACTTCTTTACGTGGGGTCGGTAACCCGCCGGCTGCTGAACAGGTAGAAACCTTCTAGAATACTTATGAGTATTTGCAACCACTCAACGTGATACTCCAGCACTTGTGCAATTCGAAACTTCTTGCAGAAGGCTACGACAGCGTGAGCTCAATAATCTGACCAATCCGATAACCGCGAAAGAAGTTCATCGAGACTTTAAAAGCACGAAGAACTCCACTGCTCCTTGACTCGATGGGTCAAATATCTATTAACGGAGGAATTTTCTAACAATTCATCGCCATCTGGCAATAGCTTATGGCTTAATGGTGAGCCGCATATTCTAGGAAGGTTGTTCGAGGAGCGAACCGTGCTAATTCGCAAAAACGGAGATTTGTCCGATCGAAAGAATTACAGATCAATAACATGCTTACGTGCGGGTTATGTTTTCACGCGCATTTTGTGTGCGCATGCTCTCCGCTGTAAGGAAAGAAATGACTGGCTTCAAGAAGAACCTGCTCATCTACAGATGTGTCACACAGGACTCCGTGCAGCATAAGCGTGCCGATTCGGTGGCCTAAATCGATTACCACAAGGCATTTGATACAACATCGTATGAGCTGACCATGCAATTGTTCAGTAGCCTTGAGGTTCTCAATCAAATAGTGAGACGCATTGGATAACTGATGCCGCACTCGAGGACTCGCTTCACCATAAGATCTGGAAGGGTCAGAGTCCAAAAAAAGGAGGTGATTTTCAGACGGGACGTTTTTCAGGGACACTCTATCAGCCCTCTCTTCTTCTGCATCTCCCTATTGTCATCGTCCGTTGCACCCAGGATAACTCGTAGTACCTTCAGCAAGCGGAGGAATAATGTCACTTATCTATTTTACATAGATGAACACAAACTATTTGCCTCGGGATAAACGAACCTGCAACAGTCCTTGAGGGTGGTTCAAGAGTACACGCATGCTATCGGAATGGAATTCGAAATCGCCACGGCACGGTTCATCTAAAGAAAGGAACAATGCACGGAATACAGAGATGATGTTGAGTTCGTTGACAGAAGCATCCTATATAATCTTGCTACCGGAGAGACGTCTACTTATTTGGGAGTGAAGCAATGCCGCTCCCAATATATAACCACAGTGGAAAACTCTTTCCGCGGCAAGTATCTGCATGAACTTTGACATCATAAATGTCGGGAAAGAACAAACGTACTGCAACTGAGCTTGCCATTCCGATTCAATAATCTACTTCTTTGGAGTAGTGAACTGCGACAACTCGACGTTAAAACTCGAAAAGTGCTTGCATTCTCAATCACTCTTTCCACGGTTATACTTCCCCAGACAACAGGGAGGCAGTGTACTTTTGAGTGACTGCATATCAGAACGGTATCGGATAGAGCCTGCGAAGTCTTAAGGAGTTCAGTTTTTCTTTACTGCATGGTCCACTACCATGAAAGAGCAGAGATTTTAGGGCTTCTCTCTAACAACAGTCCGTGCAGCCGATGAACTACCCGGTGAACATTTTTTAAATTGTTACATATCTGGAACATAAACTTAACGTCTTATGAATGATGGTCAACATCATCAATATGTATCCATTAAATACGTATAATGGCGATAAGTCCCAATTTTCAGCGTTGTATCAACGTCATACTTAAATGATCATATTTTTATTATCAAAATGACGTATCACGCTCAATGTGCAAATAGCATATTGTAACATATGTCAAGTAACTGATTCAAAACTTATGTTTCCAATACGACGGTCTTTTCTGAGGCGATAAGTCCCAAGTTTCAGCGTTGTATAAACTTCATATTTTATTGATCTCATTTTCCTCATCAAAATGACGTGTTATGCACAATGTCCAAAGAACATATCATAACATATATCAAGTAAGTGATCCAAATGTCATGTTCCCAATACTACAGTTCTTTCTGAGGCGATATGTCCTAAGTTTCAGCGTTGTATCGACGTCATACTTCGTTGATCATATTTTCGTTATCAAAATGACCTATTATGCACAATGTCCAAAGACTGAAAATGGTTATCACGGTATATTGTAGGTACAAGCTAGGCAGCCTATTAGGCCTTTTATGCATGTTATCATGATAACCCAAGAAGTCCAATAACTAATGGACAATTCGCAAAAGCTTTTGATGGTATCCATATACTGTTACTGAGTTTGAGATGATGCTTCGTAACTTCAATAGCAGCAACACCTATCGTTGGGTAGAATACTTCATATTGATTATATTGATCGATATCTAAACATATTTTTGAAGTATTTAACTTACGCCAGGCAAAGTATGCAAAAATACATGATTATTTGATCGTAAAATGTATCAATTTGAATAAATCATTTTCATAACTATATTATGAGGAATGAAAAATATACACATTTCGTCTGATACCAAGAAAACTCTGAAGTGACAATTTTTGTAAACATATATAAATGATATGTATACATTTGATTTTCAAAATGATCATCACCCAGGAGATATATAAACGATCTAATAGTTTATATTGATTATTTTGATCAACAAATGAACATATTTCTTTACATATTCAACTCACGTCAAGCAAAGTATGCAAAAAAGTACCCAGAGTAACATGGTTATTTGTTCATAAAATGGATCGATTCAAATATGATATTTTGAAAAATTTGGAGAGACAATGTTAGACAATGTTCGGAAACATATATCAATAATATGTTTATATTTGATTTTCAAAATTACCATCACTCAAGAGATATATTTATGATATAATAGTTTATATCGATTATTTTGATCAATAAATGAATAAATTTTTTTAGTTATTCAACTTAGGTACGTCAGGCAATGTATGCAAATATACACAGTTATTTGGTCGTCAAATGTATCTAATCTAATATAATATTTTCTTTGCCATATTAGGAAATTTGTAAAATTTTCATATTTTTCCTGTTGCCAGAAAACCTTTGGAGTAATATGTTTGTAATCGATTTTCAAAATTACCATCGCTCAAAAGATATATAAATGATATAATGAACATATTTGTTCAGGTATTTAACTTACGTTGGAAAAAGTATGCAAAAATACATATTTATTTGGTCAGAAAATATATTGATCTGAATGAAACGTTTTTATTACCATATCATGGAAAACGAAAAGTACACATATTTTGTCTGACACCAGGATAACTTTGGACAGACAAAGTTTGGGAACATACAAATATAAATAATATGTTTACATTCGATTTTCAAAATTATCATTACCCAGGAGATGTATCCACGATGGAATAGTTTATATCGATTATTTTGATCAATAAATTAATATAATTCTTTAGTCATTCAAGTTACGTCAGGTGAAGTATGCAAAAATACATAGTTATTCGGTTGTTGAATGGATCGAATACAATATAATATTTTCATTACCATATTGGGAAATATGTAAAATATTCATATTTTGCCTGATGCCACGAAAACTATGGAGAGGCGATTATTGGAAACACACATAAATAATACGCATATTTTCGGTTTTCAAAATTATCGTCACTCAAGATATGTATTAATGATATAATGATTTTTATTGATTATTTAGATCAATAATTATATATTTGTTTTGGGGCACATAAATTACGTCTGGCAAAATATGCAATAATACGTAGCTATTTGGTCTCACTATTGATTATATTGATGAAGATGTATATACGATTATATTTAAAAAAGTTAGATATTTTCATATCTATCTTGATGTCTGCAAATTATTGAAGAGATAATATTTGAAAAAGTACATAAAAAATATGTTTATATGCAATCTACAAAGTTATCATCATTCAAATGATAAATTCGTGATTATACGGTATTGATCGTTTAATTTGATAAAAAATGCAACATAATTGAAATGTGTTAAAGCGAACGATCTACGTAAAGTGGTTTAATTTTAGTATATCATTCAGTCATGAGTATGACCGATTTCTAAAGTACGTATCGGTTAAGTTCATTCAGCATAACGAATGAGACATCTGATGAAAACCATTATATGACTTATAATTGTAAAGTTGAATGTTCACCGGGTAGGTCTCGATACTGAACGGGCGAACCCAAACTCTGTAAACAAATCATAACGCTTTCAACTGAATAGTTTCATTAGACTTGAAAACTAAAGAAAAAGGTATTTGAAGAACGTGAGAAAACTCAAAACATAAACAACAAGATTCCAAGAAGACACCCTATGCAGACTCTGTAATGTGAAAAAACTCATGGTAATTCTCATTCACATGAATGTGTATACTAGAATCTGGCATTTTGGCAAAATGTAACGAACTTAATGTAAATTATACCACTACAAAACAAATTGTGGTGCTCATAACCTTCACGGTTGATGCGCAAATTTTACCGAATCAGTAACTTTGATTATATAATCATTATTTTAGATTAGAGTGCAAATTGTAACAATACAAATAAAGTTTTTTGAGACGAAAACTGCTGGATACTTTTACACATATTTTTGTCTATGCTATTGAAATCAAAAAAACATGTATGTTAATAATATCAAAATTCAAAAACCCATTAATTAAATATTTCGAGAACAGTATTTTTTTTGCGAAGCCTTGTGAATAAAATCATTTGCGTGGGCATCTAAACACAGGGCCTTCAGCTCATACTCACCATTGGCTCGCAACAAGTGAAAGATAGCTTCATTTTTCTCAGGGGTTTGAATGCTCACGAGTACCATTGATCTATCCTCACACAGCTGTTCAGCTTCGTCGCGAGATACCTGAAATGTATTCATATCCTAACTTTGTTATCGAAACGCGCTTCTAGGAATCTGCATCGAGAAACAGTGAGGTGAAAAAAAAAACACATTATTTGTTCTCGTCATTTACCACGCCAACTGATAATGATATGTATACATCTACTCACCATGTCTGTTCCCACATAAAAGTCTTCAGTTATTTTCTTAGGAGCACCTATATATGAGAAAATTTGTTAGTAGACAAACCCGTCTCACACAGAAATGGTTGGTGCTATTCAATGCTGTAACATTATTTCGTTCTTACTCATACTTACAAATATATCCGCGCATGTCTCTACATGGTTGGTCGTTCCAGAATAAACCGGAATTTTTCTTAAATACTTCTATGCAACTTTCATCACTTTTATATCCATTAGGTTCTCCAGACCACCAGTTGGTATATTGAATTTCTTCTCCATCCAACCAGTTCCAGGTCTCCTCATCGGCGTGTCTCTGTCCGGATGTCCAGAAGGCATTATTAGTCCCTATAACACAAATTTAAGTGTCAGTTATTTGTTATCGTTCAGGAAAGTTATTCTTCGATCTCAGTATTATTATTATTGCAAAATTTCTGGAGTCTCGGTGTATCCCCAGCGGATGCAGTTGTTTCCTCAGATGGCATAGCCATGGTAGGAATCCTACCACCTTCATGAAAGAGTTCCGGTTCAGTTTGTTCAATAGGTACGGCGGTACCTCCCTTGATGAGTGTAAGCGGCAAGATATGATTTGCCCTTTGTAGATTTAAAAGCCGATTGAAAGCGCCTTCATGTAGGATGAGAAAACAACCATAGAGTGATGAATACTAATTTTCATTTATTGAATGCAGTCTTTAAATATGAAAACTCAATCATGAACCCAGTTTATTATTACGGTTCAATGTTATCACAACAAGATTAGTTATTGTTTATAACACATAATAACATTGAATTGGGTATAGAGTCTCAATGAACTAATTGTTTACTGTCGTAAATGATGAATTTGAGAAAAATAGTGTTTTCTACAAAATGTTGGTTAAACAGTCTCCCCGGTCTCGAACTTGAGTGGTGCCAAGGGGTTGTAATTCGTACATGGTAGAATCAGATGTCGAGATGTCTTCTGCAGCGGGATTCTATTTTACGAATCGAGTCGAATCCGCCATTTTGACTCGATTATTGGTATTCCGTTTCTCGATTACGTCGTATAAACTCGATGAGACTACTCGATAGCTCAAGAGGTGTGGAGTTGTCAACTTATCCTTTTCTTTCAACATTTCCTTTGATTTTACTGATGTGTTTCGACAGAATAACTGGTGCAGCACGGAAAAGTGATGGTTGTTTCGTATTTTAGTGAATTCATTGCAGTTTTTGCTACATATTAAGCGATTCCATTTAAACATCCCATGGTCATCGCTTTCAAATTGAACGATGCCCAATGGGAAATGATATAAACATTTCTCGAAGAACGCAGCAATATGGCCACAGGGCGCGTATTCTGAAGGAATATAAAATAATCAATTTTAGTTGGAGAAAGCCATATTGTTGTTTATATGTTGAATATGTTGGACTACTTTAATTTTTTGTTATAATTACTCATTTTTTTAATAAAACTGAATTATTTTGAATTTAATCCCGACTTTTTTCAACTTAATTAAAAAAAAAAATTCCTCGTGCATACTTGATAAGAATTAATCTCATTTAAAAAAAGTTAGATCACAAATATATAAGCACATTTCATCATTGTCATGACAAATCCCAGGTAGCACATCATATCGGCTGAATCTTGGTTCCATATTGGGCCAATATAGATATATTGTAAATGAAAAAAATATATTGGCCCAATATGGGTGAATATTCAAAAAACAATATTATATTATCAATATCGATGGAATATTGGTTTAACCTGTTTTGAATGTAGATTGTCGCATGTAATATGGGGTCAATATTGGTTGAATAATTTCTACCAATATCGATAATACAATATTGTCTATATATTGTATTCCACATCTAGAATACATATTGAAATCCCAATATTCCAGTCATATCGATTCTAGGGATGAAAAACTATATTGTATTCCCAAGTTTGATAGCACATTGGCTGAATGTCATTTAAACTTTATTTAACAAATTGTAATAACCCATATTGGGCCAATATTGGTTCATTGATATTTACCAATATCGATAAAACAATATTGTCTTCACATTGGTTGAACATTATTTCGCCAATATTCAACAAATCTTATTAATTGATATTGGGTAAATATTGGTTCAATAATATCTACTGATATCGTTAAAACAATATAGTCTCTATATGTTTTGAGGCCATTATTGCTCCAAGAATTTTTCACCAATACTATTTTCGAAATGTCTATACAATATTCGACTAATATCGCAAAATGTTCACATTTTACTTCTCGACAATATAACCTTTGAATATTGTGTCAATATTGTCAGAATATTGAACCAGCGATATTGTACCAATATCGTCGAATATTTTAGGGCCAATATTGCTACGAGAATATTTTGCGTATTATTTAAGTAATATTGGACCAATATCGCTGAATGTTCACATTTTTTTTTCTAGCCAATTTTGCATTTCAAATATTTCAAATGTTACGGGTTTATTTTGCACTAGAAAACCCTTTCTGTTTTAATACAATAACATCAGAAATTATCTGTCATTGACATACACTTTCCACTCTGTACACCACTGTATCAAAATGACAACTTGATCGTTGTCATGTATAGCTTGTTCCGAATGTTAGTACTTACCTTTGCTGTACTAGTTCGAGCGGACATGAACCGGCCTTAAGCTAATGACAGTTATCAGTTGTTCTATTTTGCGGTATGACAGCGTTGTTTTGTGAAAAAACTTTTGGTTAGTCTATTGTTTTGTACTTAGAACACAAAACCGAAACATTCCTACTCTATCTCTGTCTTGCGTCATTGAGGTACCTACTTCACATTCGAATACTTGACCTTTTGTTTGTTTGTTTGAGTTTGGTTCTGAGATTGAGAGGCTGGCGTTTTCGTCTTGGTTCAGTTGGCAACACTGAATCTTAAGGTGTTATTTACATGGTTCCTAGTAGCTCGAGGTAGTTCCTGGACTGTTCCCACCGAACACTAATGAACAAGAAAGCGCCTTGTCAGATATTGACAGTTTTGACTTTGACATCTGAGAGATATTTTCCTCTTCTTTATATGACCTTGATGAGTGACTGACCTATTTTGAAGATTTCCAATTAAAGTTTGATCATCGTTGATCGATCTTGGAAAAATTCATATCAGGAAAGTTTCTCATATTGTTTGCGATTTTTGACGCTATATATTTTTGGGAAATCTCCGTTCGCTTTGCGGATTTTTGAGGTTAGAAGTCACTTCATCATTGTGTGAAACCACTGGAACGAGAAACTCGCTATCAGACAGCAAACAGATCATCAAAGCTGTTATCAGAACCTTCCCACTTAATAGAGGTTAGTATTTGCATTTACGCTCTACTTATAGCCCCATAAAAGTGTAATCGGAAGTCTGGTATGGTTTATTCTAGGGTGCTCCGCTGCGGCTACCACTCTGCTACTACTTTGCTCCTCTGTGACTACCACTTTGCTACTACTTTGCTCCGCTGCGACTACTCTGCTCTACTACTACTCCGCTGCGGCTACCACTTTGCTACTACTTTGCTACTGTTACCTCTTCGCCGCTGGTAGTGCTCCACTACGGTTTATTGCTACTACTCTGCTACCGATTATTGGAGTTCCACTAATGTGATTGTTCCACTGTTTCGTTGCTACACGATTGTCTTTCCACTGTTCCACTGCTGTGATTGTTCCTGCTCGACTGTGGTTGTCCTGCTGTATATTTGTCGTTCAGCATTCCTTCGCTATTCGTCCCAGCTGTACAGGTACTTTGATTGATTGTGTCGTACCCACTGTGCACCTGTATACACCAAGGCACTGATGAACTACAACCACAATAATTGGTGAACTGGCATGCTTGAGAATATCTACATAGTATCAGATAAGTTTAGAATAAGACTGCCCCTAGCGTAAGTATCCATAATTGTAAGCTATCATCGTGACGTCACAGGCATAGCCCTCACTGTAGGTTTCATATTGATATATTCAAACAATACCATACTCTCAATCACAGCATTCGCTTGAATTCATCTTGGTGGTTGATTTTTACATTAATTTCATTTTCTTTTGTATGGTGAGCTGAACTGTGCACATACAGGGTGTGTAACGATCAATATATTTTATCAGTAAGGGACATGGCTATTTCTTTTATTCTGGTCCAAGTTACCTGTAAATGGTATAATAATAATATATATATACATATATATATATATATATATATATATATATATATATATATATATATATATATATGTTCCAGTGACTGTAAAACAGTCGAAAACAATCCTTTAGGAACTCACTATACCTTTGTATAGATTGTATGGCATATGTCCGACAGAAAACAACTACTTCTCTGGCTAATACCTCGACAGATATTGAACTACATCTGTCAGACATATGTGCAAAGATCCTTACTTTGAAGGAACAACTTTGCAAGAGCTCTCAGAGTCAGACAGCAGGACACCGCCTGATCCAAACAAGGAACCAACTGCAGACCGGTTTCGGGATGTGGTCCCTCATCGGTGCAATCCTGGTAATCATAGTTGTATACACGCGGGGGCCCGGTGCCCGTCATCGTTCGCCGGGATGAACACTGCAATCGCTTACAGGATCCACCACGGCAACAGATTAGAGAGCGCTCCAGAAGGACATTTCGGATGCGAAATGGTATATGCTAAATACTTGTTTCAAGGAGCAATAAATGTTCCAGTGACTGTAAAACAGTCGAAAACAATCCTTTAGGAACTCACTATACCTTTGTATAGATTGTATGGCATATGTCCGACAGAAAACAACTACTTCTCTGGCTAATACCTCGACAGATATTGAACTACATCTGTCAGACATATGTGCAAAGATCCTTACTTTGAAGGAACAACTTTGCAAGAGCTCTCAGAGACAGACAGCAGGACACCGCCTGATCCAAACAAGGAACCAACTGCAGACCGGTTTCGGGATGTGGTCCCTCATCAGTGCAATCCTGGTAATCATGGTTGTATACACGCGGGGGCCCGGTGCCCGTCATCGTTCGCCGGGATGAACACTGCAATCGCTTACAGGATCCACCACGGCAACAGATTAGAGAGCGCTCCAGAAGGACATTTCGGATGCGAAATGGTATATGCTAAATACTTGTTTCAAGGAGCAATAAATGTTCCAGTGACTGTAAAACAGTCGAAAACAATCTTTTAGGAACTCACTATACCTTTGTATAGATTGTATGGCATATGTCCGACAGAAAACAACTACTTCTCTGGCTAATACCTCGACAGATATTGAACTACATCTGTCAGACATATGTGCAAAGATCCTTACTTTGAAGGAACAACTTTGCAAGAGCTCTCCCGAAACCGGTCTGCAGTTGGTTCCTTGTTTGGATCAGGCGGTGTCCTGCTGTCTGTCTCTGAGAGCTCTTGCAAAGTTGTTCCTTCAAAGTAAGGATCTTTGCACATATGTCTGACAGATGTAGTTCAATATCTGTCGAGGTATTAGCCAGAGAAGTAGTTGTTTTCTGTCGGACATATGCCATACAATCTATACAAAGGTATAGTGAGTTCCTAAAGGATTGTTTTCGACTGTTTTACAGTCACTGGAACATTTATTGCTCCTTGAAACAAGTATTTAGCATATACCATTTCGCATCCGAAATGTCCTTCTGGAGCGCTCTCTAATCTGTTGCCGTGGTGGATCCTGTAAGCGATTGCAGTGTTCATCCCGGCGAACGATGACGGGCACCGGGCCCCCGCGTGTATACAACCATGATTACCAGGATTGCACTGATGAGGGACCACATCCCGAAACCGGTCTGCAGTTGGTTCCTTGTTTGGATCAGGCGGTGTCCTGCTGTCTGTCTCTGAGAGCTCTTGCAAAGTTGTTCCTTCAAAGTAAGGATCTTTGCACATATGTCTGACAGATGTAGTTCAATATCTGTCGAGATATTAGCCAGAGAAGTAGTTGTTTTCTGTCGGACATATGCCATACAATCTATACAAAGGTATAGTGAGTTCCTAAAGGATTGTTTTCGACTGTTTTACAGTCAATGGAACATTTATTGCTCCTTGAAACAAGTATTTAGCATATACCATTTCGCATCCGAAATGTCCTTCTGGAGCGCTCTCTAATCTGTTGCCGTGGTGGATCCTGTAAGCGATTGCAGTGTTCATCCCGGCGAACGATGACGGGCACCGGGCCCCCGCGTGTATACAACCATGATTACCAGGATTGCACTGATGAGGGACCACATCCCGAAACCGGTCTGCAGTTGGTTCCTTGTTTGGATCAGGCGGTGTCCTGCTGTCTCTCTCTGAGAGCTCTTGCAAAGTTGTTCCTTCAAAGTAAGGATCTTCGCACATATGTCTGACAGATGTAGTTCAATATCTGTCGAGGTATTAGCCAGAGAAGCAGTTGTTTTCTGTCGGACATATGCCATACAATCTATACAAAGGTATAGTGAGTTCCTAAAGGATTGTTTTCGACTGTTTTACAGTCACTGGAACATTTATTGCTCCTTGAAACAAGTATTTAGCATATATATATATATATATATATATATATATATATATATGTATATATATATTATTATTATACCATTTACAGGTATCTATCATTTAATATTTTAGTAATATTAGTGCAGTGGGTTGTCCCATTCCATCAGGGTGGTTTCGGATTTTTCACTAGCGATAAATCCGTGGTGCTCCGGAAAATTAACCCCATATTTCAAACTTATCGAAATCAATTTTTATTGTCGAATCCACGCCTACTGAGCTACTGGGTATGTTAGAGGCGTGACACATCATTGCACATTCACTGCTCTCCTTTCCTAAATTTCGCCCCTAACACAATATGTTCACAATATTGAAACAATATTTTACCAATATTGGTGTGCTACTTGGGATAAGTCACAATATTATTATAGATAACATGATTAACTTTATTTATGTATTTACTATCGTCTACTAGTAGATTTCTTCTCATTGAATCAAAATATCATTACTTTCCATCAAAAACCCGACGATTTCTGAAGCGAAATTCTATCGTGAAATAGAATAAGGTATAAATTCCATGTGGAGTTTATCATCGTGTCGTACGATAGTCGACGGTCGTGAAAAAGAATCTTCCTGCTAGTCTACGATTATCCGGAGCCTTCGTTTTTCATGAATTAACCCAGTATATTGACCATACCAGTATTGCTAGTGCGGCTAAACTGAAGGTGGCTGAGATGCTGCTATTCATATAGGAATAGGGAATATGCACATTTTTTTTTATTTGTTTAATACATTTTTTACTTCTTTACAACATAGTAAAAAATATAAATACGGTTGAAAGTTTTGGAATTAATTTTTAAAATAATATATAAAATACCGATTGAATTTGACCTATTTAAACGCCTCCATTTTCGCGCGCTGTGGATGACGTCACATGGCGCGATCAGTGTTGTTCTTCTTCAGTGTCGTTCGTTGAGACGTACTCTGATTGCTCTACTTGCTTGAAGTTGATATTTTATAAAAGAGTAAGACAAATGCAGTACAAGTGTTAGAGAGAGAAGAACATATGTGAAAGTGATCTCGATCAACCATAGCAGTCTTCAATGAACAAGCCTTGCTATAGTTAAGGCCATTGACACTATTGACAGTTATTAATTAGGTTAGAGATTTGTAGTTTTAATCGCTATTACGATAATGGAAAATGCTAAAAAACCATTTTATAGGTATTGTCTAGTACCGGAATGCGAAAACACAATTAGAAGTACACCAAGTAGAGTATTTTTCTTCTGTTCCAAGAGATGCGAAAATACGTAAACAATGGTGTAGGTAAGGTTACGAGAAGAGGCGAAGTATCTCCAATATCACACATTATTATGAAGATCATTTCAATGTGAGTACATTGTATTTAGATACCTAGTTATCATGAAGTGAATTGATCAGAAGTATGTTTTGTATACCGGGTGGCTACGGAAGTATTGCCTACGGAATATCTCAGTTATTGTATGAAGTAGGTTTGTGAAATTTGGAGCCTCGATATAATGACATAAGAGCTAGAATTAGAGCATATTGACATGTCGAAGTTAACTTCCGGTCTGACTGGAAGTAACATCAACTTTCTTATTTTAAATGGAAACCCTATTTTTTTCTTTTCGCTTTATTCGGCATTCAATTCTCTTTCTAATGACATATCACAAATTGGTATCTAACCAGAAACTAGATCAGAAAAAAATTATTATTGAAATTCACCGAGTAGGCCGTGGAAGCAAAATGAAAGCCAAAAATTAAAAAGTTGGCTATGGAAACCATAGGTCACTTGATAACAGTTGCTACTACTGTGATATTTTATTTTCATTCGTCGGCGTTATAAAAAGCCGCCAGAAAAAATATTGGAAAAATTGGGAAAAAAACAATACTCTGTAGGTCCATAACTTAAATAGGAACATACAACTTTTTCTTGCCTGTACTATTCAGCATAACCATTCCTTTCTAATGATATGATAGAAAATAATTTTTTGAACTGAGATACCGAAAAATCCAATTATTATTCTTCAAATAACAAAACAGATTATCGCCATACGCAAAAATAAAATTAAAAATAATGTGGAATGATAAATTATATCCTGTAGGTTCTAGGTTAAATAGGAACATAAACGTACTTGGTCTCTGCCATCTTCCATAGATATTCTAATATCTACCTATGGACGATGTTTGTGCTATTCAAAATAATCATTCCATTGCAATAATCATTCGAACCAAAATATTAACAAGTAGGCTGATTAAGATGTATTTTGGAATGAAACAAAAAAGAAATGAGAGCTGTCACGAACGCTGCTATCCATATTATTTTGACGTTCGAAGTAGTGTTTTCGATTCTGCCATTTTAAAAGGGTTTGGAAATCGAAATCAGTTAGTGGAATATTCAAAAAATGCCCCATTATTCACGAACCGAACAAATTGACATGCTTCTCATTCATGGTGAATGTTTAAAAAATTCTTATGCCGCTGAACGATTGTATTTAGAGCGATATCCAGGGAGGCAGCAACCGTCAAGAAGGTATTTCCAGTGGATTGAAGAAAAATTAAGAACTGAGCCTGATGTTCACGAAGACCAAGAAGCATTTGTTATTAATGAGGAAACTGAAATTAATGTATTAGCTTTAGTACAATATGATAGCACAATTTCCTCAAGGCAGATTGGCGCCGAATTAGCTATAAGTAAGGACTCTGCTAGGAAAATTTTGAAAAAACATCGATTGAAATCCTTCAAGTATCAGTTGCATCAACATTTGTATGAAAATGACGGTGAAAGGCGTCTGGAATATTGTAATTGGTTTCTTCGACAAAATGCTGAGAATCACCTATTTAACTATTATATCTTGTTTACGGACGAGTCAAGATTTACCAACAATGGATTATTTAACAGGAATAATACAAGGTAGGTACTGTACTTTATTTGGATTATTGTCGATAGTCGAAGTGTAATGTGCTAAAAGTGTGAACGGTCTTTTGTTCCAGGTACTGGGCGATAGCAAACGAGCACCGGTTTCGACAAGGCGGCTTCCAGGAGAGATTTGGTGTGAATTTTTGGGCAGGAATAGTTGGAACTCATATTGTTGGCCCCATTCTTTTTCAAGGCCAACTAACCGGAGAGAGATACTTTAATTTTTTAACGAATGAAATTTCGGAATTCATTAACAACCTACCAGCGGAAATAACTGAGAGAATGTACTTCCAGCAAGATGGCGCCCCTCCGCATAATTCAGGAATAGCGAGAAATTATCTTCAAAATCGCTTTCAAGAGACATTTATAACAACCCATGGTCCAGTCAGGTGGCCACCAAGGTCACCTGAACTTACTCCGTGCGATTTTTTTCTATGGGGGCATCTCAAAAATAGGGTGTATTCCACACAGCCTACAACTCTACATGAGCTAGAAGTAAAAATTCGTAGAGCTTTCCAAGATATCACGCCCCAAATGTTGAGAAACGTTTTACATGAAAATATCATCAGAGTCAATAAATGTATTGACGCTGAGGGAATGCATTTCGAACATTTGTTTTGAATTCATTTTATCTTTAATCCCATCAATTTGAATTTTTTTTTTTTCGATAAATCTGTTTTTTCGTTATTTGAAGAATAATAATTGGATTTTTTGGTATTTCATTTCAAAAAATTACTTTCTATTATATCATTAGAAAGGAATGGTTATGCTGAATAGTACAGGCAAGAAAAAGTTGTATGTTCCTATTTAAGTTATGGACCTACAGAGTATTGTTTTTTTCCCAATTTTTCCAATATTTTTTTGGCGGCTTTTCATAACGCCGACGAATGAAAATAAAATATCACAGTAGTAGCAACTGTTATCAAGTGACGTATGGTTTCCATAGCCAACTTTTCAATTTTTGCCTTTCATTTTGCTTCCACGGCATACTCGGTGAATTTCAATAAATTTTTTTTCTGATCTAGTTTCTGGTTAGATACCAACTTGTGGTATGTCATTAGAAAGGGAATTGAATGCTGAATAAAGCGAAAAGAAAAGAAAATAGGGTTTCCATTTAAAATAAGAAAGTTGATGTTACTTCCGGTCAGACCGGAAGTTAACTTCGACATGTCAATATGCTCAAATTCTAGCTCTTACTTATGTCATTATATCGACGCTCCAAATTTCACAAACCTACTTCATACAATAACTGAGATATTCCGTAGGCAAGACTTCCGTAGCCACCTGGTATACCTGCATCACCTAAATTACAAAAGGAAAACTATCATTTGATAAACTATAACTACTTATCAGTTCAGGTATTGTCGGATTGTGCTTTGACAAAACCAATTTCAGTCATTGCTCTTGACAATTTACAATTGTTACTAGACCAAAATCGCACTATGTAATGGAAAACTACAAATATATGAATAAAAACAAATTTTCTATGAAAGACGACTAGCACAGTATGAATTTCAACACAGATAAATTTCATAACGTGCCATGTTACGTCATTCTTCGTTTCGACCAATGGTGAAGCGTTTCGCAAATTTGAACTCCGCGCGCTTATTATGCACTTTTTGATTAAAGTTTTATGGAGTTAAATACAAACTAAATGATAACTAATGGTTTAGGTGTAATTTCAAGACAATAAAGTAAATGAGGTAAAAAAATCAAGTAAATTTAAATCACTTGCATATTCCCTATTATGTCGTAGTTCTTTCCAAACTATTTCTTGTCATCGTTGCTGCAATCGTTCTTCATCAGTCTGGAGACCATCCAAGTCATCTGATAGTTCAAAAATAGGTTCGTTCTTCGTAGACCTTCTCGGTGAAATCAATTTTTATTGCTGACGCTTGGGAGTAGCTAGCAAGTACAGGAAATGTGTTGTTAATGTTGATTAAACAGTCTTCCTGGTCTCGAGCTCTTGAGTGGTGACTCGTACATAGATGTACCTTTTTTGTGGCCATACTTCTGGATTTGCGAGGGATTTCGTCGTAGATTTGAGGTCATATTGTCTCGTAGTATGAATGTACCTCTGGGGACATACTCCTGGATTTGTGAGGGATTGTTGAAAAAAAATAAAAAATTGTTAAAATTGTTATTTTCGTCACCCAATTGCACCCCTACGCGCAACCCTCGGAAGTCTTCGAGAGACTTGTGTGAGCTAGGGAAGACGTAGCCCTTACTTTTTAACGTGTGATGCCATGCACGAGATCGGTGAATCGGTGGATCGCACTCACGACCCCACGCTTGCGAGGCGTACGCTCTCACCAGCCGACCACCACGGCCCATCCTCGTAGATTCGATGAGGGTCTATTGCCTCGTAGTATGGATGTACCTCAGGGGACGTACTCCTGGATTTCTGTAATACGTACTGTTATAGTTTGACGAAAAATGTGACTGGCCGAAAGGTTGTGTCGATAAAGATTTATATCGTTTTATTACATGCAACATATCTGATTCTGCATCTAACTTATACTGTTCTAATATTCTGTGAAATACCCATACAAAGACAAAAAGAAGAATTTATCATAGTCATCATGGACCTATAAAGTATTGAACTGGACCAAATTGTTTACATCCTGGTTTTAAGTCGTGTTTTCCTCAATCTGTAGTCGTGATATTGAGTTGGGCGTTGTCACATCGCGTAGGTAATAAGTATTTATCATAGACAAAATAGTGTCACTATATGTATTTCATTCTATTACAATCGAAGAATAAAGAATGGTGATGGTGACATTATCATGCAACTCGAACCTGTATTACTTACAAGTTTAAATATGCAAATTATCGAAAAAAATCATTACTTGCGGCTTCAAATGGTTGTGAAGGAATTATTGTATCTGGACGTTTGTCAACGCTGTCGAATATCAATGTTTATGTTTTCCATAAAGTAAACTTCTGACAGTTCTGTCATGTTCTGTCATTGATTTTTTGTGGGATTATTGCTGAAATAGTGGTTTTTGAACTGATTCGTAATATATAGTGGCAGTACAATAATAAGAGAATCATAATGGTGCAATCTTGTTGGGTTTGCAAACAATCCATGTGTTCGAACCCGAATATCAGATTCCATTCGTAAGTACCATAGGCGTTACAGAGGGTATCAATCTGTTTTCGCCGAATAAAATAAAATTAATACGTGAATTTAAACCTTTACATGTGGAGATAAAGAAATAGATACCTCACGAAACATTTAACTTCATTAGTTTTTTGGATGATGCATTAAAACAAAAAGGTTGCCAAAAAGTCCAAGAAATGTCTATTGAAATTTTGATTTATCTTAAGGTTTCCAGCTGATGTCACAGTAAAAGCGGCTTAGTTGAAAGAGTTGGGAATGAAATGTTCAACTGAATGTGTTCCAAAGTCTGTTAGGATTTGTTCCATTTATTTCAAAGACGCAGCATTCGAGATTGATCCAAGTGGAAGAATATTTTTGAAAAAAAGGGTTATTCCTTTATTATATGATGAATGGTATATCTCAAGAAATTCAGCTGCTTCAACTTCAGGGTAATTATTATCAGCCGTCAGAATTGTTATTTTCTATGAGTTATTTCAAATAATAACAGAGATTTGTATAAAAAAAAAAACAATATTTTCAGATTGAACGATTTCAGCAAGAAAAAATCGTCAACTGAAACACCACTGAAACACCGCCAGGTACAGATTCTGAAAAAATTGTTGATAACTCAAGTCCGCCACTGAAGAGCATAGTAAAAATTGTTAACTTAAATTTCGCAACTCAGTTTTCATCCACTTCAGGTTGATTGGCTTTGAAATACTGACGATCTGACAGATAATATTATTCAGGTCAATTTCATATTTTATGATTTGAAAAACAGGACAGAATCCCGTGATTTTTTTAAAGAAAAAGTAAGTAGTATTAGTTGGTAGCAGTATCAATCTATCTAATCTATGTAATATCTCTAAAAGCAATTTTTGTAAATTGATATATTTATTTTGGCTATCTCGGAAACATCTTTAAAGATTTGGATCAAAACTTTTATTCAGATAAAGTTTTAGTTTTTAAGTTCCTCCATACAGACGATTTTCTTGAAGAAACCTTATTCCACTAATAATAATAATGTTGGTGCGATTGCGAAAATATTTCAAAATATAATTCAATGAAATTTTTGATTATATAACTCACCCTTTTCTGACGATTGGCCAACACTTCGGGAGGTTCTCTCTTCTATTCGTTCCTCTGTGGTAATAGGTAGGGTATGTTGGAGGAGAGAGAAGGACGAAAGAAACGATTTCGAAGATTCGAATTACCAGAAATGTTTTCCTTTTACACGAAAATTACAGGTGATGGTAAACACTGTTACACTGATTCAAAGCGGTGAAAACTGATTTGAAGACACTATTCTTGCGAATTCAGAAATATTGAAAATGCGGTTCCGATCAGATAATAAGTACATGCGAAAAGTGATATGTATTGAACTCGATCTCTACTGAACTGAACTGATCGAAAATATTGACTGATGAGGGCGACACTCTTCAATTACATTTCCTGAAAGGAGTGTATATGCGCCCTATCTAACGTCTTACAACGGAGTTAGTTAAAACTGTTGAGAGTGTTGAGAAATTTGATGGCTTGCGTATCCATTACCATCCACCCTGAAACATTGTTTCTGAACAATGAAAAAATTTAATTGCAGTACTAAAGCAACAAAACTAATATTTATTATTGAAAAGACGTGAACAATAACAACAACAAACAAATAACATTGATAATGATTTCGAAAAAGTATGAATTACTGGGTTGGGAGTGGACAAACTTTGCCCACTGGACGGCGGTAGGTACCAGAACGAGTTCTGACAGTGACAACTCGAACCCCACCATCAGCTCCAGGATAGACCTTTTCTATCACTCCAAGTGGCCAGTGTAAAGGTGAAACATTGTCTTTCATGAGAACCACAACGGCTCCTTCATTGATTGGCGTTGAGTTATTTGTCCACTTTGCTCGTGATTGTAGTGTATGGAGGTATTCGTTGTGCCAACGGTCCCAATAATTTTGAACGATGCGATCCATCATTTGATATCTTGTTAAGCGATTCTGAGGAACATCTCTAACGTCCTCTGCAGGAATTTGATTTAAACTTATGCCCAAGGTGAGAAAATGTGCAGGCGTTATCGCGGTTGGAGACATGGGATCATTACCTAGCGCGCACAATGGTCTACTATTCATTACAGCCTCAACTTGTATGAGAACAGTATTGAATTCCTCATACGTGAGTACTTGGTCTCCAATAAAGCGTTGGAGATGTCCCTTGACGCTCTTGATGTTGGACTCCCAGATTCCCCCAAACCAGGGTCCATTGGCAGGGTTAATCTTCCATTCAATTCCTTTGGAAGCTAATTCTCCCCCAATATTTGCTCTGAATGATGCGGAAGTGATCAATTCGCCCAGCTCACTTAGCTTTCTGCGGGCACCAATAAAGTTTGTTCCTCCATCTGACAGCAGAAAAGAGCACGGTCCTCTCCGTGAGATGAAGGGCTTGTATGCGGCGAGGAAACAATCTGTTGACAAATCAGAGGCTAGTTCCATGTGTACAGCTTTCACTGAAAGACACACAAACAAACAGATGTACGCCTTCGTCAAGATACGTTGTCCTCCGCGACGTTGTGGTGTGACGAAAAAGGGGCCAGCGTAGTCGACTCCAGTGTGGTCAAATACGCGGGACTTCTCCACACGAAAGCCAGGAAGTGGAGCCATCTTTGGAATTGTTGGTTTTGGACGAGTGCGGAAACAAATATTGCAACGATGGATTCGTGTACGGATACGTGTAATCGCGTGAGGAATCCAATACCTCTGTCGCATATTAGAAAGAACGAGCTGCTGTCCTGCGTGAAGAAGATCGATGTGGGATTGGTCGATTACCATATCCACGAATCTTCCTTTAGAAGGAAGCAGTATAGGATGTTTCTGATCGTACGATAGTAATTGTGCATTTTGAAGTCGACCCCCCACCCTGAGGATACCTTCACTCAGAAATGGGTCGAGATGACGGATATTACTGGTGACTTGTAATCCCTTACGTAGTTTGGATATTTCATCATAAAATACTTGCGATTGAACATAACGAATCCAGAAGTCTGTCACCTTTCGCAGCTCTTCATATTTCACGAAAGGAGTATTCAGATTTGATCGGGTACATACTCGGTAGATGTATGCTGTCGCTCGTAACAGTTTCCTGAATGTAGAAATTCTATCCAATAGTGGCGATAGTATATTGTCAGGTGTTACAGTTGCGACAAATGAGGTTATTTTGACCTCAGTGTCTGGAATTTCATTATGCTCGTCATTTTCAGATAGAGGCCAACTTGACTCATTCTCTTTGTGCCAAGACGGACCTGTCCAACACAATGGATGGTGAAAAAGATTTTCAGGCGTTGTCCCTCTCGATACCACATCGGCAGGGTTTTCATCGCCTGAAACGTGATACCAATGTTGCGGCGCTAGGTTTTCATGTATTTGTGCAATGCGATTTCCCACAAATATTTTCCACCTTGAGGAGTCAGAGCGTATCCAATACAAGGTGACTTTGGAATCTGTGAAAGCGAAAACTGAATCGAATTTGTGTCGAGACTCATAACTTTCGAGAATGGACTTCATCAAATTCGACAATAACAGGGCTACACATAACTGGAGTCGCGGTATCGTGACTACCCGCTTGGGTGCGACCTTTGATTTCGCACATAACAACTTCACAACTGGTTTGCGACCTATTATGTAAGTGCGCACATAAACACAACCACCATATGCGTTGATGGAGCTGTCAGAAAAACCCACCAATGATGTGTGAGCACCTTCAACTAGGCCTACATGACGATCAACGTTCAGCTGGTTCAAAAGCGGAAGACTATTCTGGAATGATTTCCTTTTTTCCACAATTTCCAGTGGAGGTGTATCTTCCCATTCTGTATTACTTATCCAAAGTTCTTTCAAGATAAGTTTGGCAATGATTGTTACAGGTGCGACTAATCCCAATGGATCAAATATACTCATAGTTAAAGCTAGAATTGTGCGTTTTGTGCAAGATGACTCGTTGACATCCACGGCACATGAAAATGCGTCTTTTTCTGATAGCCACTGGACACCAAGAACCTTGGACCAGCAATCACGATTAAAATCGATTGCAGATAACATGTGTGATTCCTCCGGAATTTTTTTCATCAATTCTTTAGAGTTCGTTTTCCATTTGGATAACGTGAATCCTCCTTATGTGAACATTGACTGCAGTTGGTCATAAAGTTCAATCAACTTTTCTTCTGATTCTGTAGATGTTACAACATCATCGACATAAACGTCCCGCTCAGCCACAACAGAAGCGAGTGGGTAACGTGATCTTTCTAACTCGGCTAGGAGAAGGATGATCCTATTTGCTAAATATGGAGAGCTGGAGTTGCCAAACACAACTTTATTGACCTCATGCACTCTCAGCGGCTCACTTGGGTCTGATCTCCAGATAAAACTCTGAAATCGACGATCTCGCTGATCGACATTTATTTGTAAAAACATGCGTTTGATATCTGATGTCAATACAAATGGATAAAGCCTGAAGTGTATCAACATTCTGAAAATATCTGCGTGCAATTTGGGTCCTACAAACATCAAATCATTCAATGAATGATGAACTTGTAGGCGAGGAAGCGTTGAATACAATGCGTAATGGAGTAGTCGAATGATCAGGACGATAAACTCCATGATGTGGCAAATAATATGCATATTCATCCAACTTTTCATTTGTGTGACCAACACGTGACACAGTACCATTTTGGATATACTCGTCTATTATGTTTTTGTACAGCGTATGCATTGTTGGATTCTTGAGAAGTCTGTGTTCAAGGGACACAAATTTTGCTATACAAGCGTCTTTAGAAAATCCCAAAACGTCTGGTGATTTGCGAAACGGTAGACGAACAGTGAATGTACCGTCTGGGTTGCGAATATAAGTGTCCATAAAAAACTTTTCGCATTTCTTGTCATCTACACTCAAAAGTTTACGTTTAGGTACTTCTTCAAGTTCCCAAAAGTTTCGAACGAGATCTTCAAGTGAATGTTGCTTTTGCGCCTGTGCGAATAAACAAACAGAATCAGATCGTGTAGCAGTTTCGATGTCTGCACGACCCATAACCACATAGCCAAGCGTTGTTTCCAGCGCTACAGGACAATTTGCAGGACCAACTATTTTTCGTGAACCTACAATCAGTTGCCACAATTCTGCTCCAATGAGAATATCCACTTTTCGTGGATTCTGGAAATACACATCAGCAAGTGGTAAATCTTTCAAGTGTGACAGTCTTGCTAGAGAAACAGGAGCAGTCGGTATGCGTTCACTTAAACTTTTGACAACAAGTGCGTGTGCGACATAACTGTTTTCTGGATCAAACCTTGAATGAAAATTGAGAATGGTACTAGAAGACACGTTCAGAGGAGATGAACCAATGCCTTTGACCATTGAGGATTTAGATTCCATTATGAGCCCTGATTTGCGACAAGTTTTGTGAGTAACAAAGTGCGATTGCGAGCCACAATCTAGAATGCCCCGCAGCTCATGTATTTTACCACCGGAATCTCTTGCTAAGACAGTAACTGTGGCAAGTAAGACAGTCGAAGGAATCCGGAGATCGTGTAATACATCTGTGGAACAAAATGACTGTGATTGAATTGCGAAAGAGCAACTAGGAGTTGCTGGTGTGGCTAGTGCGGATGTGGCTGGTGCGGATGTGGCTGTGGCTGTGGCAGATGCTGTATTTAAATCAACATGCGCACTGTATTCAGGATAACTGTGAAGAGAGCTATGATGTCTTTTGTTACAGTTCTGAATTTGACAGTTTTTGCCAGATTGACATGCGCTGCTCATATGAAGATGCGAAAAACAATTGAAACAAAGTTTCTTTGACTTGACATAGTTCCATCTGTCTTCTACTTTCAACTTCTTGAATGTGGGTCAGAAGTACAAGAGGTGGTTGTCATGCGAATTACATAATGAGCATTCACTGACGGTACCTCTGGGTTTTTGCGAAGTCGAGGTGTGCCCCACGACAGAACCCGTATTTGGTTCCCGCGTCAATAATGCGTAATTTATATTTTGTGAACTTTTCAAATTAGCTTGATTCTTAGATTGCGAATGTGAAAAGTGTTTTACAGTAGAAGCAGGATGGGAAGAGTTGCTACATCCTAGGATTTTGACTTGTTCAGAAACGAATGTAACTAGCAAATCAAATTTTGGGATATCAGTACCCGAGCGATTATTGTTTTCAAACATTCTAGAAGTAGTTGAATCCAACCTTTTCAACGCCAAATGCAAAAATATCATGTCTGCAAGATCAGTCAATTTCATTTGTTTGAGTGCTTTAACTGGTTCTACAAAACTTGAAAGAAAATTCTCTAATCCCTGTTCAGATTCTGTTTGAAGCTGTTTAAAATTCAAAATCTTTTCTAGATAAGAAGCAGAAAGAGCTCTCTTATCTTCAAAACGATCAATAAGAGCTTGCCTAATCAGTGTATAATTATCTGCAGTGGGTGGAACCAATCTCGCTGAACCTTCCAAATGCGTAATCAAATGCGTGACTTTCTCAACATCTGTATATGCGATATTCTCATGAACCATTTTTGTAAAAAGTTCATGAAATATTGGCCATTCTTCTGGTACGCCACTGAACTTGGGCAAATCAATAGGTTTCAATTTTGCACCAAACCCATAACCGCTAGAACCTGCGGTTGTGGGAAACCTAACTTCTTTTGCGGTTTTTTCCTCTCTTTTGCATTCCAATAAGACGAATAAATCATTTGCAACGTAATACATTTCATCAAAAGCTTCAATTTCCGCGTATGACGGAACAAATTTTTCTTTTATTTCAAAATTAACTTCATTTATTTTGTCTATGATTTCTACGAAATCATCCCTAACCTTATTCATGGTTCTAGCTTTTATTTGAAATTCATAAACCCTTCTTTCGTCTTTGGAAGCCCTTTTTGAAAGATCATAAATCGATTGCATTTTGATAAAATACATTTCTTTTTTATTTTCAAAAATTACTAATTGTTTTTCCAATGTACTCGCCATAATTGCCGTACGAATGTGATAAATTTGTTCAACAAGAACAATTCCAATAAAAATTTAAAATAATAAACTCTAACTTGCGAATATGGAACAATTCAGTAAAGAGTGCGAGATATAAAAAACGTATTGTTTCTTATAAAGAGACGTATCTTCAAATCAGCTGTTTTCCACAACAATCCGGCACGAAGGACCATAAATAATGTTGGTGCGATTGCGAAAATATTTCAAAATATAATTCAATGAAATTTTTGATTATACGTATAACTCACCCTTTTCTGACGATTGGCCAACACTTCGGGAGGTTCTCTCTTCTATTCGTTCCTCTGTGGTAATAGGTAGGGTATGTTGGAGGAGAGAGAAGGACGAAAGAAAGGATTTCGAAGATTCGAATTACCAGAAATGTTTTCCTTTTACACGAAAATTACAGGTGATGGTAAACACTGTTACACTGATTCAAAGCGGTGAAAACTGATTTGAAGACACTATTCTTGCGAATTCAGAAATATTGAAAATGCGGTTCCGATCAGATAATAAGTACATGCGAAAAGTGATATGTATTGAACTCGATCTCTACTGAACTGAACTGATCGAAAATATTGACTGATGAGGGCGACACTCTTCAATTACATTTCCTGAAAGGAGTGTATATGCGCCCTATCTAACGTCTTACAACAGAGATAGTTAAAACTGTTGAGAGTGTTGAGAAATTTGATGGCTTGCGTATCCAAATAATAATAATGATGTGAATTTTTAAATTCTATTTCCACCCACTTCCAACTATCATAATCTGAAATTTGGCCACATATCAAGGACCGACGATAATACAACAATTTCCTAGTATTATTAATTTAATAAAAATAATGATAATAATAGTAAATGGAATTTGAAATTCAACTTTCACCCTTTGTTAATCAATCCTCCGAATTATCTAAAAATTTTCGAAAATTTCCAGAACCAATGACAATACAATAATTTTATGATAATAACGCACCTAATAATAATAATAATCAGAGTTTTCCAATTTAATTTCAATCGTTCGTATGATCTGAAATTGGGCACACATAAACCTATTGCAATACAAGGACTTAATTATAAAAGTTTAATGATAATGATAATAATGATAATCACGTAAATTTTTTATTCAATATCCACCCACTTCTAATCATCTGAAAATTTTAAAATTTGGCATACTTACCAAGGACCGACGATAATATAAGAATCTTATCAAATTAATGTTTTATTGATAATAATAATAATGAGAAATTTTAAACTCAATTTCAACCCACTTCCAATCCTCTGAATAATCCTAAATTTAGCACACACATCAAGAACTGACGAATATACAAGAATTCCATGATATCAATGTGATAATAATGATGAGAATTTTCAAATGCTGCTTTACATCAGTACACGCACTTTAACACTGCAAGGGCTCTAAATGATTCCGAACGGCACACACAATATGTCTGAAATGGTCGCAGTGTAAAGGCTTTTAGCGCGGAAGCCAAAAATGAATATAAGATAATCTAATCTAGTCTAGTAATCTAAGATATCTTCAAGCAAAGTTTAAGGGAACACAACTTGATGCATGCAGGGCAGCAACAAGGCCTTCATTGACTGCCGAACATTGCAGATCACGGCTTGATTTTGCTCGTGCACACCCTCATTGGCGGGAAGCTGAATGATGTCGAGTGCTTTTCACTGATGAGTCAATATTCTGTTCCATGACCAATAACATACGAATGCGGGTCTACAGACGTTTAGGTAAACGCTGCAATCAATGTAACACTCTTTAAATTATTGCTTTTGGCGAAGGATCGGTAATTATTTGGAGTTGTATGAATTTGGAGTCACGTATGAAACTGGTAGTCATTTATGAAGCAAATTTGACAACAGTATGTATCCGAAATTCCTGAACCCCATGTTGTCTGTTCTTTCGCTCCATTCATTGGTGAAGAAATCATATAATTGCACGACCATACGAGACCACACGGCCCGCCAGTATTTCCAGGCGATCTTGCCCGCGAGAAGTTCTGATACGAACTCCATCGAACATATATATGATTCTTGGGAAATGAATAAGAGCCCTGCAGCAGCCAAAAGTTACTTTGAATGAGCTGAGGGACAATTTAGTGAATTTGGCAAACATAATTGAATAAGGACTCTATATTGAGTATAACAGGCGGTTATCATTGCTCGAGGAGGAAACTCAAGAAATTAGCAAATCATTTCAGAATAGAAAACAAATTTTTCATTTTTTATTTTATTGTTGTTTTTGTGAAACTCTGTACGTACTTGATTTTTGATATCTTCTAGAAAAAAATGTTAGTTTGATTATCTGTATTGTGAATTTTGTTTGCATATTGTCGTAAATGAATTAAAATTTCGTATTTCGGAATTTGAATAATATGCGCTGAAAATTTCTTTGAAATATTTATTCTTCACAATATTCATTTATTTTAATATGTATAAGAACATGTATTCATTGAATATATATATATATATATATATATATATATATATATATATATATATATATATATATATATATATGTATATATATATATATTACCATTTTCTAGTAAATGCATTTTTATTCTTTTTTTCCTTCAGTCGACTGTCTCCAGCTTTCCATTAATTGAAAACGAACGTCTTAAAAGACTTTTTTGTTTTGAAAAATTTGTGAACCTAATTTTCTAAGGATCGATACTATCCGAGTCAATGAAGTTTCTTATGGCATCAGGTATGTCAAATGAGTTTTTCTATCTCACGAAGTCCCATCGGATGAATATTTTAACACTTTCCTTGATATTTTCATCATTATTTCAAATTCAGCATTTTTTCTTGTTATTGAACCCTAATTTCAGCAAATGCGTGCGCTCCTGTCTGTTCTGGGAAGGTCACAGTCTATCGCTACCTCCTCTCTTCCCCGCAGCCCGCGAGCCTAAAAACAGAGCGACTTCAAATCACTCGTGTCGTAGGTATGGCAATGCTGAGTCCATCTGTATTTATACGATATTATACGTCCATGATCGTCATAATCAGGTTGATTGCTCTCCGCTTCTGTTTCCGTCAATTTCATATTTATATTTTGTGTAAGTTTTTCGATCGGTTAATTTTCTTTTATGAACCGAGTGCCATGCAGTCAAGGACTGAAAATTTTGCAAACCAGTGATATTTTCTGTATCCTCGCTGTCGTCATCAGAATAAAGCTTTTATTAATGTAGATGTAGGATACAGTTTAATAATTCCAAAGACATTCCTTATTTTTTATATCGTCGATGAAAGCATCTTTATCGAAATCGTTATTTTATTCTGGATGAGCAATGAACAGTAGAGCGAAGTTCGAACTGACACTTGAAACCCAAAACTGTCCGTCGAGTCGCGACGACTGCACTTTGCAGTTCGTGTATATACGTTCCCGTTTCGACGGCACTCGGACTGCACAGCGGAATGAGCGGCAACATGGCAGCTGCTGCCACTGTTGACTGCACGTTGATGCTCGAGTGTTTCACTCTATTGAAAACCGTTTAGGTCAAAGACACACGAGGCTCAAATTGGTCGAGCGGCTGCCACTCGGCAGCCGATAGCGCCGCACACACGCAGTCGTCTTTCGAAACATTGTCATAGTAAATTAGAACTCTAGGAAGTGAGGCGTTGTCAAGTCAAGTCAAGTTTCGTTATGGATTCTGATTCTGAAGATGAATTTTTAACAATAATTGGCTTAATGTATAGCCGATTGAAGAAAAAAAAGAACAGACGTATGTGGGTTCATCCAATCATTGAAAATCGTTCAGGCAAAGGGTTGTTCAATTCATTCAATGAAACAATCAAACAGGACCACGAATCTGTTTTTCTTCTTTTGTGGCACTATCTGTTGAAAATAAATCCACTATTTCTCACCAACTTATTTTTCTTTTTATCCTGTCAGAATATTCTGCTGCTTGCATGTTCCATATCGCAGGCCGCTCTTGGATCGCTTGTATTAACATTTCTATATCGATATCATCATCACCCATCATCGTGAAACTCGTATGAAATTGTAAATTTGGCAATACGCAAAACCTCTATACGATTGCAGATGCAGCCTCGTCTGTGCAGTTTCATAAAACACCAATACACGATGTGACGAGCGTCAACAGGCGATACGAGCGGCGCATGGTCAAAATGAGGTGCCGAGCCGTGTCGCCAGATATCTCGATATTTTTGCGCTTCGTGTGTGCGTTCATGTGCCTCGGATAGGTCCACTATGCCGAGTCGACAGCCGAGCGGCTGCCGCTCGACCAATTTGAGCCTCGTGTGTCTTTGTCCTTATTGCTGAGATGCGATTGCAAGGTGTAGTAGACAGCAACCGCATATTGCGGTCCGTCTATATCCACCCTCTGATAAAATTTTGAAAAAATAGGAAATTGAGACTTCAGATCGACCAATAAACGTTCCATAATCATAGATGGAACGATAATAGTATCGTCAAAATGATTTCAGATTATGTAGGAATAGAACCACCTCACACTGTAACTCGGTTTTCTCGAACCGAAAAAAAAAACGGGCAGATGTGGAGCGACCACAAATAATAAAAATATACAGGGTGGGGCACCGAAAACAAAAGAGATCGAATATCTTTAAAACACATGTGTTGTGAATGAAATGCAAAGGAGACATCTTCCTATCATAACCTCAACTGTCATACCTCTCACCCCACCCTTTGGACACCATCATCCAAACAATTGGAATGGGAAAAGTAGTAAGTGTTACACATCATTGAGAAGGTAATTTCATATGGAATTCAGCCATGTCAATTTTAGCCAACTAACTTTTTATTTTGGCGCCCTCTGGCGGGAAAAACAACTGTTCCGTATTCCAAATTATGATACTGCATTTGCAAGCTATTTTGACATAAATTTGGTGACAATGCATTATGTAATTTTTCTAAGAGAGAAACAAAATGGCGGCTCTAAAATGGCGGACATGATCTGCAATTATGGTCCGATTCGATTCAAAATTGATATGTGGTAGTTTTCAAGATCGGAAATTATGATTCGTTTGTCAATGCAAAAAAACAAGATGGTGGCTCCAAGATAGCAGACGAAATTTGTAATTCTGGTCTGATTCGAATCAAAATTAGTAAGTGGGGATTTGCAGGGTAAAAGATTATGACGTTTTTGTTAATGCAAAAAACCAATTTGGTGGATGAAATTTGTTGTTAGATTCGATGCAAAATTGGCATATGGGGGTTTTACAAGTTTTCAGTATGACTAAAATGAACTAATTAAATTAATTTAAAAAAACCTTTTGACGAAAAATATTTTTTTTTCAGATGTGTGAGTAAGGTTATTCTATGCGTAACCGAATCAAAATTTCACTTTTGTACTTGTGGCAAGCTTTCGAATCTGTTACGCACAGAATAACCTACGTCACACATCTAAAAAAGAATCAATTCCTTCTCTCTCTCTTTTTCGTTTATTTGTCGTTATTTCCTTTTAGCGCATTTGTATAAAAGCTTTATTTCATCAATTTAATTAATTCATTTTATTTACACTGAAAACCCTCATATGCCAATTTTGACTCTAATCGAACCACAATCAAAAATTCCGCTCGCCATCTTGTTATTTGCATCGACAAAAAAAATCATAATTCCTAACCCTGAAAATCCCCACATACTAATTTTGATTCGAATTGGACCAGAATAACAAATTTCGTCCGCCATCTTGGACCACCATCTTGTTTTCTTGCATTGATAAACAAATCATAATTTTCGACTTTGCAAAACACCACATATCAATTTTGAATCGAATCGAACCATAAATGCATGTCATGTCCGCCATTTTGGAGTCACCATTTTGTTTTCTCTCTTAGAAAAATTCCATAATGCATTGTAACCGAATTTATGTCAAAATAGCTTGCATAATTTGGAATACGGAACAGTTGTTTTCCCCGCAAGAGGGCGCCAAAATAAAAGGTTTGGTGGCAAAATTTGACATGGCTGAATTCCTAATGAAATTACCTTCTCAATGATATGTGGTGGAGAGGTATGACAGTTGAGGTTATGATAGGAAGATGTTTTCCTTGGATTGGAAATCGATGTGTTTTTGCATTTTATTGACAACACATGCGTTTTGAAGATATTCGATCTGTATCGTTTTCGATGTCCCACCCTGTATAATGAATACATGGGCGGAGTCGATTGAAGCGACCAAAATATTAGTCTTTACCGGACATCCGTCAGAGGTAAAAAATGGCATTTTCCAATTTTTTCTCATGTTCTAGACTTGACAGTGTGCAAAATGCGTGTTTGCTGCACAAAAAAAGTCCAAAATGGAATGCTTGATCATCTGACTTTTTGAAGACGAGATGGCTACTTCCCTCCTTGAAACTAATTCATCTCGAAGCAGCCGCAAAAGATCCATGCCTGCTTTGCTTCAAAATGTAGATTCCAGATTTGACAGTACCGATCATCTTGTGAATAACTGAGATAAACCATCGCGCTGCAGAGTCTGCCATAAAGCCGTGACAGTTATTTGTGTCAAGCAAAGTAACTTTACACATATGGTGCTTTATGGAGTATCATACATCAAAATAAATTGTTGTTTCTTTCAATTATTATAGTCGTATACATTTGTTTTGATAGTGATTTTTTACTTTGTCTTTTTTCCTATTTTTTATATCCAAATGCCTACCGTACGTTTATAAAAACACGCATTTGCTGGTACAAAACTTTACTAACATTTTTTTCTCTTATCGTGAAGTGAAAATAATTGCCTTCGATACGATATTTCAAAAATTCAGCAAAAATCTTAGGAAAAACTGTTTCAGGCATATCTACGTTAATTCAAGATGATCAATTTTGATACTCACCATTTTCATTCAACAATTGGAATATAGCCTCGTTTTTATCAGCATCTTGAATGCTCACAAGTTCCATAGAGCGCTCGTCACAGAGTTGTACCGCTTTGTCACGGGACACCTGCATTACATTGACATCAACAGTTGGTATGATTATGCATAATAATATTTATTCCTAAACATGGTGTTTCATAATTGAATGCTGATCCTAAAGGACGATAATTTTAAGGAAAATTCTTTATATGTAGATAGTTACGCAAACGCCTTACTTCTGAAATACAGGGTGATGAATTCAACATAAAAATAAGATATTCCCCAATATCTCTGACACCGCTTTGTATTTTTTTCACTCTGACACATGCAAAGTGCGCATAAAAATACATTTTTTTATGGTAAAGGTTGTTTAATCTTCACCAGTTGGGTATAATGATGATAATAATAATAATAATAATAAAATATATTAATAATATACAAAAGAAAATTTAAGTATGGTGAAGTTCAGCCACTCTGAAACTCAACCCTATTCAACATTAAACTTTAAAACAAACCTGCTCAACATCACCAATAATATAATTGACGAGTTACAAACATTATGAGTTACAAAATTTCTGTGATTTGACTCTAACCTATTTTATCCTGGATCCTTAAAAATGAATACACAAACCAGACGCCATAGTATCGCGTAGGTGGAGCGTTTGCTTCTTAACCTATTCATCGGTAGGTGCGTGGGTTCCTTCCACGGTTTGAGTGTCTGCGGCCTCTTGGTATGGATGTTCCTCTTGAGACGTACTCCTGGATTTGTGAGGGTTTCTCTCGTAGATTGAGAGTCTTCTACCTCGAGGTATGGATGTACCTCTGGGGACGTACTCCTGGATTTGTGAGGTATTTTCTCGTAGATTTGAGGGTCTGTTGTCTCGTAGTATGGATGTACCTCTGGTGATGTACTCCTGGATTTTATGAGGGATTTCCTCGTAGATTTGAGGGTAAGTTGTCTCGTAGTATGGATAAACCTCTGGGGATGTACTCCTGGAATTGTGGGGCATTTCCTTCTAGATTTGAGGGTCTGTTGCCTCGTAGTATAGATGTACCTCTGGAGACATACTCTTGGATTTGTGACGGTTCCTCCCACGGATTGAGTGTCTGCGGCCTCTTGGTATGGATGTTCCTCTTGGGACGTACTCCGGGATTTGTGAGGGTTTCTCCCGTAGATTGAGAGTCTCCTGCCTCGAAGTATGGATGTACCATGGGCCGTGGTGGTCGGCTGGTAAAAGTGTACGCCTCGAGAGCGTGGGGTCGTGGGTTCGATCCATCGATTCACCGGTCTCGTGCATGGCATCACACGTTTAAAGGTAAGGGCTGCATCTTCCCTAGCTCACACATGTCTCTCAATGACTTCCGAGGATTGCGCGTAGGGGTGCAATCGGTTGACGGAATTAACAATTTTTTTTTTTAACCTCTGGGGACGTACTCCTGGATTTGTGAGGGATTTTCTCGTAGATTTGAGGTGCAGTTGCCTCGTAGTATGGATGTACCTCTGGGGACGTACACCTGGATTTGTAAGGGTTCCTTCCATGGGTTGAGAGTCTGCTGCCTCGTAGATGTTCTTCTGAGTGGTTGGATGGTGAGTCTTTGGCTGGCCGATAAGTTGCGTGGACTTCTTTACCAAAGATCGCTGTTTCTTGTGTTCGAAGGACCATGTTCAAGGGAGGTACGAAGGTACGAGGTATGAAGTACCTCCCTTAATGAAAGTCAGCAGCAAGTTGGAGGAGTAAAACGACAGTTGTGATAATCGAAGATCAGAAGACAACTCGACATCTGATGTACGAATTACAACCTCTTGTCACCAATCAAGCAGTCGAAACCGGGGAGACTGTTTAACCAATATTTTGTAGGAAACACTATTTTTCTCAAATTCCGGCTCTGGGTCTTGGTGGCCCATCGTCATGATTTTTTCGTGAGTACTGCCTTTCATGATGTTTTCCTTGAGTCCTTTCTTATGTCCTCAAACGGGAATCTACAAGCTGGTGCAGGTCCATTGAGAGTTGTTTGCTGCCCCCGCTTTTGTTAGGGCATGTGCGCTCGCATTTTCCTGGATACCCTTGTGATCTGGTACCCAGACAAGTTTAACTTTATTCTGTGCTCCTAGGTCGATAACGTTTCTGTGTGCTACCCAAACTAAATTGGGGCATGAATGATGGTTTTTCGGGTTTTTAGGCCGACGTTTATTTAGAGAAAATCTCGACGTTTCGCCAACACGAGTGGTTGGCATTTTCAAGAGAAATGTTTACAGCTTCGATCACTGAACACTACTTGTACAGTGATCGAAGCTGTAAACATTTCTCTTGAAAATGCCAACCCCTCGTGTTGGCGAAACGTCGAGATTTTCTCTAAATAAACGTCGGCCTAAAAACCCGAAAAACCATCATTCATTCAACGATGGCCGCGAAAGCCTTTCAGAATTTGTAAATTGGGACAATTTGCATGATCACAGGGCTTTATTGCCGCCTGACTTTCGGAGAGAATAACTTTGGGTTCATTTCAAAGACCCTACTTAAAACCTCTCTCGTGTGAACGAAAATATGGAACATAGTTCGGAATATAGAGATTTAACTACCAAGGCTTACACTACTGTCCTGCATCAGTTTATGACCGTATATTCCAGCCCTTATCCCTTTTCCTGTCTCGAAGCCATCCGAATACCAGATTTGTCTCCTTGACGACAGCATTGGTAAAGCCCTTGATGTGACTTCCCCATCTCATACAATGGTGGTGATTATTTTATCAAAGTTGTAGGTTGAAATCATTTCATTCACCGGCATCTCAGGATCTCAATATTGAGTCATTTCGTCAATTTTGTTTATTGGCTTTGTATTTTTTTCACTCTGGCACATGCAAAGTACGCATAAAAATACATCTTTCCATGATAAAGGTTATTCAATTTTCACCAGTTGGGTAAAATGATGCTAATAATAATAATTGAATATATTAATTTTTATATAAAAGAAAATTTAAGTATGGCGAAGTTCAGCCACTCTGAAACTCAACCCTATTTAACATTAAACTTCAAAACAAACTTGCTCAACATCACCAATAATATAATTTACTAGTTACAGATATTATCAGTTACAAAATTTCTGTGATTTGACTCTAACCTATTTTATCCTGAATCCTTAAAAATGAATACACAAACCAGACGCTATACTATCTTAACCTATTCATCGGTAGGTGCGTGGGTTCGAATCCCAACGCGGTCACTAGACCCGTTAAAAGGTATGGCCTACGTCTTCCCCAGTTCGCACAAGTCTCCCGAAGACTTCTAAAGGACTATGTTTGAATAACAATATCCATACAAAGAGTTGTTATTATATCAATAAATATGAATAAACGTCATCGAAGAGACCGTATACATATATTTGATTTTGACAGTTGTATATTTGTGGATAGCGGGATATACTTTGTGACTTTCTGAAACCCTCCTCCCCTCATTTATCTTTTGAACGGTTCGACTCGGAAACATAGAATACAAACCGTATTGAATGGTATCACCGATTCTAATTTTTGAAAAAATTCAAATAGCATGGTGCACCCAGAAAAATAGCCAAAGTGAAATTTGTTGATAACTTTTTTTCATTAAGGTTAGGAAAAATTTTCATTGCGGAAAATATTTCTGCCACTTCCGCCAAAAAACATGTTTCTGATGTAAGAGTTTTGTCTCAGCAGTAACAACAGCATGCGAATTGAATATTTTTTGATAAATCCATAAAACTGAGCCACAGGCGAAGCTATACAACAAAATCTCAGAAGTTAGCTGATGTGTATAAAAGGTAGATATACTGGGTTTTGGTGCATATTAATTTTATTATAATGCGTTTGTATTTGTGAACTCTGATCAGTCATAGACGATTACGAAGTTACGGACATTCAAGGTGCATATACTGAATTTTGATTCTGTTATAATCAGTTGTATACAGGGTTTTTGATATTGTTCTCATATACCTAATCTCGGAGTAGGTGTAATTCGGTGATTTTTTAAAAAAATTTGTTATGTATATTTGATAGAGCAGGCTGATTTGTGCATGAGAAATAATTTAATTTTCATTTGGAATATGTTTTGATCTCATGGGATCTTAGTACTCGTAGATGGATTTTAGTGAATGTCTGTTTTCATTCGGCAGAAATATTAGTGTCATAGAGTTGACTATTTATGTATGAGGTGATTAGAACTTCTTACTTGAATTTGGCATTGAGGAAATGCCTGATGAATTGATGGTTGATTAAATGAGGTATTTATCACGAAAATCATAAAAATTCTCATATAATTGTATATCGTCTTTCTGGTGATTTGCAATAAACTGAACAGATTTCCATTGCATGAAAAAACTGGCAGGGTAGGTAGTATATGAGTTGACAATTCTCTTGGAAACCAGATAGCCGAAAGGTTGAAGCGCGGCTGCTTCAATCACTTTGGCTGCCAGTCGAAGGTTCAAACCCTAGCGACTGCAGAATTTTTTCTGATAACCCCAGAAAGTGCTAAGAATCGCACGTATAAAGGTAAGACCTCGTTAATTCTTGGCTTGCACAAGTTTCGACTTCTGAGGGTTGCCGTTCGTAAGGGGAGCTGGTGAAAAGAAAAAAACAATTTTATTAAACAATGCCCCTTTAACTGCGGAGTTTACTTTTGTCGGTGAACCTGCTCATTTTGGAGCTCTAGCACGCAAATTGTCAAGCCAAAACTTTGGTAATCTTTGGATAGGTCGTGTGTTGACAGAGTCAACTTATTCCCCAGATATAAACTGTGTGGATAATTTTATTTGGGGACATATTAAGACTTTGGTTTACAGTCAACTTATTCAAAGTAAGGAAATTGCGAAATAGCCTGATAGTTTCGTGTGAAGTTATAAGGAATAATCCAGGAATTTTCCAAAGAGAACGCACGGGAATGGAAAGGAGGGCTGAAGTGTGCATATACAGAAGGTTTCATTATTTCGAATGAAAATACTATATTGCATCAAAAGTGTTGAGCATTTATATGTTCTAAGAAAACACCCTCAGTACCCCAGCATCAATTTCACCATGGAGACTAAACAGGAACAGCGGATAGCACTTCTAGAATTACTAATCGAAAGTTGTGGCGCAGAATATTCTGAAAACCTACGCACACGGATAGGTATCTGAATGCTCTACCAAACCGCCATCCTAGTCAGAAGCGAGAAATTATCTCCACACCAGCAGAACGTGCTCGGAGAATATGTGAACCTGAGCATCTACAGGATGAACTAGAACATCTCCAAGCAACCTTGAGATCAATCGGATATAATGTACCCGAAATCAACAGCGCCATGAAACCGAGGACTTTCACGAGACAAAGGAGGGAGGAGGATCAGATAGTTGCACGTGCGTATCTTTCATATATTCCTAAGGTCACAGACAGAATTGGAAAACTCTTGGGGCAGCACAACATAAAAACGGTCTTCAAACCCACTGAGAAAATACAATAAAGCCTTAGGTCCGCAAAAGACAAAAGAGACCCACTATCTGCAGCGGGGGTATATCGCATACCCTGCACTTGCGGAAAGGTATACATCGTTCCACAAAAAGGTCAATGGGAACAAGTCTAAAAGAACATCAGAGGAACTGCAGATTAGGCCAAACGGACAAGTCGGCAGTGGCAGAACACGCGCTCAGTGAAGGAAACCACAAGATTCTGTTTGAAGACGTGGAACTTCTTCCCTCCAACCAGGGATACCATAGCCGACTTGTACGGGAGGCAATAGAGATCCACAAACACACGAAGAATTTGGACAGAAAAGAAGAAGCTAGTAGCCTCAACCGAATATGGAATCCCAATCTTAGAAATTCCAAAATAACAAAAGAAAACTATGACATTAAGACAGCAGGCAAAAAGGAGTCAATTAAATATGCGAAAATATGCCTAACCCAGTAACGGTAACAAGCAATTCTGAAATAACAAAGGATATCAACGACATTAAGCCGGCAGGTAGAAAGGGGTCAGTTAGGGTTAGTGAGAATGTACCAAATCCAGATATATTGTTGTATTGTATTGTTAGATATGGATGGTGACTGATGCGCTGCGACCTAGTTAGATCTATTGTGCCCCATCTTCTTCTGCTATCTCAAGGTGTTCTCGTTTACAGCAGCCCCTCAAGCCTCAATTCCTTCAGGAATTTTAGGATTTTGAGGGGGTCCATTTGTGGTATTTCTTCCACAGTCAGCTGGTGTGATCCCATTATATTCAATCTTTTGTGGTGTACAGCATAACACTCCATCAATATGTGGTGAGGTGTTTCTGGATGTTCCCCACAGTATCTGCAGGTGTTGTCCTCCTCTAAGCCTAGCTTCCTTAGGTGTTCTTTGAGTCTGCAATGCCCCGTTAGAAATCCTGTGATTGTCTTTAGACTAATTTTGCTGAGGTTAATCAGTGTTTTCGATCTTGCTCGGTTGAAATTGCCGAGGAAATCTTTGGCCTGCCTTAGCCCTGGAAGTCTTTGCCAGTATGTTGCTCTCATTGCTTCTTCAGTTTTATTGAGTTCTTCTTGGAAGTAAGATTTTCCAAGTCCGCAGAATAGTTCTAGCCCGATCAGTGGCCAAATCCAGATCCAAATCCAGATACGATAATCAACGCACTAGACTATCTAAATCAGAATAAATACAATATTTGCAGACGGAATCCCCAGTCATCTGAGATTATTCATGATTTATAAGCCTCTGAAGAAGCTAACCACTCGCGCTAGCGAAACGTTTGGGAAGAAATTCCAAAAAACGACAGCCTTCAACCCAGAGTGAAAATTGTGACACTATATCGCATGTTAACTGATGTAGATTACCAGAACCTTCATTCTGGAACAATGTATTACCATGTATTTAATAAATGTGGAACAGATTTGTTGCGAGCCTATATTTGTATAAAATATTGTTCTTGAAATCATACAAGAATTTGCACAATTTTGGATCAGCATGCAATTACGAAACACTCTGTACTAACCTGTTCTGTTCCCAAATAGAAGTTTCCTGTTGGAGTTGTCAGATCACCTACAAAATAGAAAATTGATTAGGTGATTCAAACCCCTTACCTATAGAAATTACTTGAAAAAATCAAGAGTTTCATCTTCCATAGGGCCTTTACGACAAACGTCCCAGCATTATACTTATGGAAAATGGCTTTTTTTTTGTTCAATTCCCTGAATTTTTGGTATTTTAAAGATTTTGATTTCCTCGGCAAAAGTGTAAATGTGCACAAAAAAATCAGCAGACTTGTTTTCGAGATACAGGCTGTCAAAGATGAAAAGTAAAGCTTTAGCTGTTAAAGATATCCATTATACCTTTTGTTTTGTAATCTTTAACAGGGTGAACAAATAAAATCGAATAATTCTGATCCAACCAGTGTGAAGTTCTCTGATAAGATGTCAACCTCTCGTTTCTCAATTCGGAGTCCAAGATATGGATGTAGCAATATAGAGCATAAAATGAGTGAGTTTTAAGAAAAATACTAGTAGAAAACCGACCATACCATCGCATGAAAAACAGTCCGCAGTTATATTCTGTTATGTTTTCGACTCGCAACTGTCATGAATTAATTTGTTATAAACATTTCAATAACGGAAAACGAGTTTTTATTTTAATTATTTTGCTTAAATGAAATGAAAACTTATAAAGCAATCTGGTTGCTCCAATTAAAAGAATTGTAGATGAATTGAATACAAATAAAATGGTATGTTTTACGACCCAGTTGAATCATTAGTAACAGAGAAAACCGGCAAATTTTGCGATTTTTCGAAAAATTCATAACTCCGTCATTCTTCAAGAAGTAAGATTGGAATTTCACCTGGAAGTATTGAATCATGGGTACGTTAGGTGTGCACAAAACTGACGCTGTCGGATTGCAATTTGATTTTTTTTTTTTTTGCACTATTTTGCAGCGTGCCTAGATGCTCTAGTGATAGCCCGATTTCAATTTCTCAAACAGGTTATGAAAGAAAAAGTATAGTACTACAAAGCGTATATTCTCATTTTGCGTTACAATTGTGTAACATAGGTGAAAAATGCATGCAAATATGACTGAAAACGGACGAGCCCGCGTTAGCTGCCGAGTGGAAGGAGAGTTAGGGAGTTGGGAGTTCTTGTAATGAACGGGTTACGTGGTGATACGCTTTTCCTCCTTTTCCACTCTCTCCTACCACTCGACCGCTTCCCATCAGCTCGGCCGTCTTCAGTTATGTTTGAAAGCATTTTCCACCTATTTTGCAACATTTTAGAGCAAAATGAAAATAAACGTTTTATGGTACTGTACTTCTATTTTCAAAATCTGTTTTAGAAATTGAAATCGGACTATCACTAGAGCATCCAGGTACGCTGCAAGAAAGTGCAAAAAACAATTCAAATTGTGTGTGTACACATAAAGTACACATGATTCAATATTTTCATCAAGAGGGCCAACCGTATTTCTTGAAAAATGACGGAGTTATGATTTTCCAGAACAGAAATAAAAGGAGTATGTTGCCTATATTTTCACGCGAGCCGTGTTCACCTAATTATTAATTAATAGAACCGGGCTTCTGATTACCAAAGGCTTTAGTGTTGCAGGAGGTTGAAGGGTAAAAATTATGAGGAAAAATTGAGATTTTGACAGATTTTCCCACGCAAGCCCATCGAAATTATGAAAACTTACATCGTCACTAGACCACAAAACATAACAGTTCTGTCGTATATGGTTATTGCATATCTGTGATATTATTTTTGGAATAGTGTTTTTCGAACTCATTTGTGTTATATAGTGGCATTATAATAGACAGAGACTAATATGGTGCAATTTTGTTGGGTTAGCAAATAATCCATGTGTTCGAATCCGAATATCAGATTCCATTCGTAAGTACCATAGGCGTTACAGTGGGTATCAATCTGTTTTTGTTGAACAAAATTAAATTAATACGTGTATTCAAACCTTTGTATGTGGAGAAAATGAAATAGACACCTCACAAAACATCAACTACTTCATGGATGGTGCATTAAAAAAAGTTGCCAAACAGTCCAAGAGATGTCTATCAAAATTTGGATTCATCTTTAGATTTCCAGCTGATGTCACAGAAAAAGCAGCTGGGTTGAAAAAGTTGAGGATGAATTGTTCAACTGAATGTATTCCAGAGTCGGTATGAATTTGGTTTACTGGAAATCAGTTATGAAAAAAAAAAAATATTGAACGTCGCGATTGTGGGCCTCAGCCAATTTTAATAGTACCATTTTTGTTTTGCGGAAATGCCCTGTTGTCAAGTTGACCTCTTCGGATTACTGACCGGAAATCTGATATGAAAACAAAAACAGTTGAACGTCTCGATTATAGATCCTCAACCTATTCTAATGGTAGGTACTACTTTTGTTTTCCGAAAATGCACTGTTGCCAAGTTTTGGTAAACTGGGATTACTGGAGATCTGATATGGAAAAAATAATTGAACGTCGCCATTTTGTACCATCAGGCGATTCTAATAATAGGGAATTATTGAACACCGTCCGTTAAAGTAATGCCTTAATGAAGATAAGCCTTATATAAATAAAGCAAAACCTTAAATGTCAGGGTAGAAATTGAGTTATTGGAACTCACTCCTTAAATTGACAGTTCTTAGGACAGCGATATTTTAATTTCTAACCTAAAAACATACTCCTACTTTTGTTTTTTGTTTTGTTGTTGAAAATAAGTTCAGATTAATCAGATTTCACTATTTCAGTGATATTTTATTGTAATTTTGATAGCGGTCTAGAACAATATGGAAAATATTTTGGAAACCATAATTTTAGGAGGTATATTGGATAATATTTTAATTAACAAAGATGAGGAAGGCCAGGGTCCCCCTTTCGATTTGAAGAACCTGAGTGATGAGGAAGTGGTAAAAAGCTTTAGATTCCAAAGGGGGCATCTTCAAGGAATTAAAAATGTATTGGCCCACTCATTTTTTATTATATAAACTTGAACATTTATTAAAAAAAAAACATAATTACAGCACTAAACCGACACAACACAAATTCGAAACGAAAATACAGACAGATCACAGAAGTGTGTTTTCTGTGAGACAGATTACTTGATTGAGTTGAGTCGAGATACTTTTTTGGGAGGTTAGGTTTGGCGAATTAGGGAAATAAGGAAACCTTAAATACTTACGGTATCTTGTCGTAAATAGAGGAAAGCAGTATTTTATTATGGTTCCCTAATTAAATTTTTTCTAGTGCGCATGCGTACTTCCCATTTTCGGAACGACCCTAATAAGTCATTTACCTTATAGAGTTTCCAATAATTCCCTAATATCATTTTTGTTGTGCGTGAATGCACTGTTGCCAAGTTAGTCACTTCGGATAACTATATATCTGATATGAAGACGAATCAAAGTGGACATTTTTCTATTGAATCAGGTGGTTCCTGCTCTGACATTTTGACTTTGCAGAAATGCGCTGTGGTTATAGATGCGGGAAATCATTCAGAGAATCTTTATAGTAATTTTCAATGGAGAGTATTAATACAGATTTTCAGTCGATTCTAATTGCGATATTTTTGTTTTGAGGAAATGCGCTGTTATAAGTCACCAGAAGAAAGAGACACGCCTTTGGCGTGTCTCTTTATTCTGACTGCCCTCGTTGTCAGCCATGGACCAAATTTATAAAAAGGGACACAGCCTAACCTAACCAAACCAACTAGCTATCCAAGTTGCTGGTAATTCGATCACTGATTAGTACGATAAGGTGAAATTACAGCAGATGCTCGCTGCGCTTGCATTTCATAAACTACCTGCAGAAAGAGACATGTAACTTTTGTTGCCATGGAAATGAAGTTGATGTCAAACTATGACCATTTATAGCTCGTGAGCTGTGAGTAGTTTGATAATTTGTGCCTGAGAATCCAGAACTTGAGCATTCCAATGGTGTTCCTCATCATTCAGTTATGTCAAGAATTTCTAACGTATATCATTTGAACTTGAAGTGAGATAACCTAAATGAACCAAAACTGTTTTTTTGGACAAAACTTGGCAATGGCGCATTTCCGCAAAACAAAAATGGTACCAGTACAATTGGCTGAGGGTCCACAATCGCTACGTTGAACTGCTTCAGTAAACCAAAGTTCAGCCCATGCCCATGCCCATGCCTTTGTGAACGTAATTTTCTAAGGATCGATACTATCTCAGTCAAAGAATCATTGCATGACATCATGTATGTCATACGACTCTATCTCATCGGATGTATATTCTAGTACTTTCGTTGATATTTTCATCATTATTTCAATTTCAGTATTTTGTTCTTGTGTTTGAACACTATTTTTATGAAAAGCGTGCGCTTCTGTCAGTTGTGGAAAGGTTACAGTATATCTCTACCTTCTCTCTTTCCCGTAGCCCGCGCGTTTACAAAATGAGCGACTTCAAAACAACCCGTGTTGTAGGTATGGATGTGCTGAGTCCATCTGCATTCATACAATATTATACGTCCATGTATTGCACCACTATCGCGAAATGTTCATATTTGATTATGTAAACTTTCCATAAAATGGAATACTTGACGCCTGTGTGTAATTCAATGAGAACAAGCTACTAATTGTTCTCAACTTGCCATAAGACGACAGAAATATCAACCAGTCGATGAACAGGTATAGCAGAGAGCTATTGTTTGGTTAGTGATACAAGCACGTCTTCATTAATTATGGAGAATTGAATGAAAGGATAAGACTTTAACGCTTTGATGATGACAACCATAATAACAGATATAATACTGATCCTCAAAATCACCCATATCACTTTATGCATGATAAATTGGTGTTGGTGTCTGAACTAGCACACTCACTTGACCGCAAACTGAATACATTCGATACCAAAATTAAAAAAGTTATATTCTTTTTCTGGCCTTCATCATTTAACACAAATTTTTGTAAACAGGGTTTATGATATAAAGACTGGTCTTACTCTATAACCTGAGGTGACGTATTCTTTTTCTTATTCCACTTACAGAAATTAAAATAACGTGAACATTTCTCTCCCAAAGTAGTTTGTCTTATCTCTTGGTAACAACAAAACAACCGCTAGACAGTTTTTTGTTCAAGGACATTACATGATTATTGAATTTTAATTTATCATCTAGAGTTATACCCAAGAACTCAGTATTTGACTCATTAGGAATTGCTTGGGTTTCTAAATACAAACTATCATTGTTGAATTTGAATGTCAGAATATTAGTTTTATCCAAGTTTTTTACCTACCCAGTAAAATTTGTTTTATTTGCATTGAAACGCAAAAAATTGGCATCACACCAATTTTTAACCTTTTCTCAATCGATCGAAATAATGTCTTTCAGAGCATCTATGTCATTCCCGTGCTATATTAAGGTTTTATCATCAGCAAACATTGTGAACTTCCCTGATATGTCTATACTTGCTAAGTCATTCAAATACAATAGAAAGAGAATAGGGCCTGTTACTGATCCTTCAGGTACACCACAACCGATCTTAGATTCTTCCGATGTCATATTTTGCATTCTGACCATTTGCATCCTGTCCGATAGGATTCTGTTCAATTGTGGACAGGACCTCTGATCCCATAACTGTACATTTTTTGAAGCAGTATTTCGTGATATTCACAATCAAAGGCCATCGTTCAGTTTCAGGTAGACAGAGTACAGAGTAGATTAAAAGCTGCATCGTTAGTGTTAGTTGATGACTAAAATCCATATTGTATGATAGATAATATTGTAATAGTCTTTTTTAAAATAATTTTTCGATTACCTTTGATATGGTAGACAAAAGGGATTTTTTATTTTTTATTTCTTTAAATATTCATCTCAAGTACATTTGTATCTTCTAGATAAATTCGAAAAAGTGAATTTATAAAAAATATTTTCAGAGAAAAATTAACCTACCAGTGCCAGCGCTGATAACTTCACTTATATGTAACACAGACAATAAAGAAAACACCAGATACGACATATTTGCGTTTTTTACTGGTTGGTAATGAAAAAAAAAATAGTGTTCATCAAATTTATACTTAGTTCAGTTCTATGATTATGTATATTCGCTTATTTTTGAGGGCCTTTTAATATTATCTTTTATGAAATATTCATGTAATTACGATAATGAGACACAATATTTTAAAAAGAATTTATGAGTTAAAATTTTTTCTTTTGATAATAATTGCTGATTGGCTTTCAAACACATACGTGACAAAAAACTGGACGAGGTACTCAACCAATCAGACGTGAATATAGCAATATACTATTCCAGCGCATCATGAATGAAATATTTGCGGAGTGTGTTCTCAAATCATCAAATAAACTAAACAAGAAACAGTATATGATTTGGTTCATAAATGAAACTGAATTAATGTTGAAGGAAAAAGATACATTTGAGAATTGGCGATCAAAATATCCGAGGTTTCAATAAAAAATACATGGAAGTTATAAAAAGAGTGGAAACTAGCATCATATGAATTTTGTATCTGAAACTGAAAATAAAGTAACAACTGATGTTGCCTTATGATTGCATATTAACAAAAAAAAGATGAACTATTACAATGAAACTGGAAATTGCACTTCAAATACTATTCATATACAGATAGATTAACCTGCCCAAAGTTTCGCAAACCATTTGTTATCCATTTACTTCCCACAAAAAGTAAACTATAATATGAATTTCGATAAAGTTATTATCAAACATAATGAACTATTCTATCGATTAGCAATTAAAAGGTTTGAGCCAAAAGGTCCGCTGAAATACGTACCTCTATACGTACTGAAAGCATGCTCGGAATGGCTTGGAAATCTTCTTCTACAAATATAAATCTTTCTGCCTTCCACCATCTCATCAAAATCGAAAGGAGTCCCTAACGTCGATCATTAAAAGGAATATAAGAAATTAAAACAATTCTCAATGTACATCAAACTGTATTCCTTCGGCTCCGCCAAAACCAAACCTAAGCAAGTATCGTCGATAAAGTTTCTGATGGTGATCTCATTTCTGCAGTTAGAATTTTGACGTCCAATCAAACTTTATCAGAGCTTCAATCAAAACATCCAAGTGATACTGAATTTGTCCACACTGGAAATGAAAACTTTGATCCACTACAAGTAAATGAAATTGATGTTTTGAATGCAGTCAAATCTTTCCGTACTGGTTCTTCTGGTGGTCTAGATTCCTTGCGGCCATCACATCCACAATATTTGCTCTCTTAAAGCTCTGGGTTCATGGGCGAGAAACTCTTACGCTCTTTGACTTCTTTCTGTGATTTTTACTCAGTGGTAAAGTCAATCACGATGTGATTCCAATACTTTACGGAGCCTCATTATTTGCCTTGAGAAAAAAAGATGGTGGCATCCGACCAATTGCCGGAACAGTTATCAGACGTCTGGAGGCAAAAATAGCCTGTTCAAAGATCAAATAAGCACTAGGTAACTCATTTCGCCCTATTTACTTTGGTTTTGGAACTGCAGGAGGTTGTGAAGTCGTTGTCCACGCTGCCCGTCGATTTTTAATGCAAAATACAGATCCTTATTCTAAATAGATTTTTAGAATGCTTTTAATATGATTCGTAGAAGTATCCTTTTGGAAAAAGTCAAAAATACAATACCACATCTCTTTCCTTTCATTAGACAATTTTACCAAAAACCTACCTTTTCGAATTATGGAAATAACGTCATTTTGTCAGAAAGAGGCGTCCAACAAGGAAACCCCATAGATCCAGCACTTCTTTGTCTATGCATTGAGAACACAACAAAATCAATCGAGGCAGATTTCAACTGCTAGTATCTTGATGATGGCTCCATAGGAGGTGAAGCTGATGTGATTTTGGAACAGTTCATGAAAATTATTTCATCATCCGAAGAAATTGGACTCAAACTCAATATTGAAAAATACGAACTTTTTATTTCAAACGACCAGTTAGTTAGTATAACAGAAAAAATTCTATAGTTTTTGACCCTGACCTGAAAATTTTGAAGAAGAGCAGTTGGAAACTTCTTGGTGCACTCATTTCGGAAAAATCTTCAGCAGAATGCCTACCAAATAACGAATTCTCTGAGTTTGATGGCATCCCGCATTGGTACTATTCCCAAATATATCGGTTATTTTCTCTTGAAGAACTGTCTAGCAATACCCAAATCAACGTATACATTGAGATGTTGTCCCACGTGGCGCTACCAAAAGGAACTTGATCTCTTCGACTCAACCCTTCGTGCTGATGTTCCTCAGAACCTTTGGGAATCAATCGTGATGATGGTAAGATGCCGGACGGGATGTCTCTAATTCCATGGAGCCACGGAAAATATTCAGTCTGGGACTTCACCTGCGTGGATACAGTTGCAGCTTCACATATCGATTCATCAACGAGAAATGCTGGTGGGCTGCAGTTTCAGCTGAAAAATTAAAATTCAGAAAAAACTCTAGTTTGAGCAACCAATTTATCTTCTACCCTGTTGCCATCGAAACATATGGTACTTTTGTTAGATATGCCTCTGAATTGATAAATGATATTGGTCAAAAACTTATCAATAAAACAGATAATCGAAGGGCAAGGACTTTTTTAATGCAACGTATAAGTATTGCCATACAAAGAGGACATGCTGCATCTATTTTAGGTTCTATTCCTGCGACTAAAAGTTTGAATGAAATTTTCAGTCGCCCGCAAGGAATCTTTGAATACGAAAAATCTCCAAAATTAACAAGTTCTTTCATTTCTTCGACCAATTCGATATCAAACAGCTCCCACTTGAGTTATTTATTACGCAGTTCCATTGATAAAGGCAACTACCTCTGCAGATTCTTCCCAGAGAAAGATAACACCAACGAACATAACAAATCAATCAGGACTGTTGTACAGAGCACCGTCAAAACTCTTGGTCTCAATGGGTTAGAAAATATTGGTAATACTTGCTTCATGAATAGTATTATCCAGTGTTTATCGAACACTAGATGGTTATTGGAGTATTTGAAAAGAGATGCTTTCACAAGGGATATGAACTCTAACAGATCTAAGGAGGGAGCTTTAATCAAAGCATTTGCCGAGGTCATCAAGCAACTTTAGTCAGATGATTCGTCTAGTGGAGTTGTTAATACAGTCTCCTTGAAAAGTCAAATCCAAAGAATCGCTTCTCGTTTCATCGGTTTTGCCCAGGAAGATGCTCAAGAGTTCTTACGATTCCTGCTAGAAGGTCTACACGAAGACGTCAATAGAGTAACGGAAAAGCCACTAACCGTAATGAGAGAGATAGATGAGAAATTATGTGACAGTGGGAAGGCTCAAGACTCATGGTCAAGATATTTAAGGACGGACAATTCCAAAATTGTAGACAACTTCGTTGGCCAGTTAAAATCTACATCAAAATGTACCTATATTGTGGTCACTTTTCAGTCTCCTCAATACCACGAAAAACAGACCATCTAAAACTATCGCAATGTTTGGATTCATTCAGAAGGGAAGAAACTTTGAATGGTGACGAGAAGCCGACATGCGCGAAGTGCAAAGATGAAAGGAAGTGCACGAAATCCCTATCAATTCATAAATTCCCGAAAATTTTAGTCATCCGTTTGAAACGACAGAAAGATTCAGAGAAAAGTTTAATGTTACTATTGACTTTCCTTTAGAGGGATTAGATATGAGTAATTATACAGCAGAAAACGTAACCCCTTGTCGCTATAGTCCTAATGCATTGTCTAATCAAAGTGGGACTACCTATAGCGGACATTACACAGCCTACTGTTAGTAGACATCCGTACGCGAGCACGTGGCATAAATATAATGATACACAAGTGAACCCAATTTCATCTAGATCCCTCGTGAGCGGAGATGCCTACGTTATCTTCTATGAGCAGGAAGGCACTCAATCGCTCCTTCAATATCATACTTTGTATAATTATATGTTTTATTTGTATTTTTTATTGAACACTAGTATTGTTGCAGATCCATTGTGTGTATGAGCGCTCAAAACAAGATAATCGTTTCATAAAATCAAAAGAATAATGCTGATGCCTATTTGAGATGAGAAAAAATTAACGGCATGAGTCCTACCCAAAGAGGAGCAAAATATTGTTCGAATGACGGGAAAAATAAATTGAAGTCGACAAAATGGAAAAGGGTGGAACGGGGTGTACTTTTAGGGGTTGAAAGTGGTATTTCATGTTATTTCGCGAATTGCAACGAGAATTGACCTCTTATTTAAAAAAAATATTAATAGCACAGTTGTTGATATTAAAAAACTCTACAACTCTAGTATCGAACATTTTTTCACATGACCTCAAATTTCTCGAGAAAATCAAAAAAATTGATTTTTCAGTTAATCATTTTTTTACCGCCTAAAATTCTTTTTTTTTCTCACGAAATTTGGTGTTGAAATATAGATAACTTATTATGTATCAAGTTTTTTCTTCCTCTTGAATGCTGGTCCTGTCACCAGCTGCACCTCAGCCTCTTGGGCTTTTTGTGCATTCCAATTAGGTTCACAGCACCCACTCCGTATCTTCAGTCCCCTGTACCAGTCTGTACAGGTTCTCCACCGGTTGACTGTTGAATTTTTCGGGAATAAGCCTGGGTTTCCCGAATATTGCCTGTCTCTAGTAGTCTAATGCCTTGTATTCTGACAGTACGTGTTTGGCTGTTTCTGTTCCTCTACCACATTGTCTGCAGGAAATTGTTCCGTTATATAGCCCCATTTTGTGCAGGTATTTTCTCATTGGGCTGTGACCAGTGAGAAGGCCCGTTATTGTTCTAAATTGATTCCTGCTCAGCTTGAGTAGTTCTTCAGTTTTGTGTTTTGACGGTTCTGCAATGAATGTTTTCCAGTGGTGCATGAGATGGGCTTGATTCCACCTCTCCTTTTGTTTTCGTTTGATCCAGTCCTCAAATGTTGGAATTAGTAATCCCGAGTGCGGGTTCTGGGCCAATATATGGATTGATATTATGTTTAAAGTAGGCTGTAATTTTTTCGTAGCGGAATGAAGATTTTTCCTTTTTTTGGCATGTTGCAGGTTTCCCTGCAGGAGTCTGACTGTTGTATCAGCCAGGCCCTTATCTGTCGTCTTTTGGAGGTCCTGCATCGTTCTTTCCCTCAGAGGGCGGTTTAATTACCTTCCTTTCAGAGGTGCCAGCAACGTTCTTGAGTGGTGGTTAGTTCGGGATGGATTTACCTTTCCCCAAGGTCACGCTCACTTGCGTTTTGGTCCGAGGCGCACCACTCGGGACAGATTTACCTTTTCCTTGCGCTGCTCCCCTTACGACCGTTTTTTTTTCTAGGAGGATTAGTTTTAATCCACTCCTCCGTCTGCGTCCGGAACGGTTTTTTCCCTCCACGGCCGCATTTCAGAAGAAACTGAATCTGTCCAAAGCCGATGTAGAGGGCTTGAAGTCCAGCTCCTCTAAAGCTGTTTTTCGTCTTTGGCGAAGGTCCATGTTTGGCCACGGCCTGAGTCCTCTCGGTTTAGTGTAACCCAATCCTAGGTGGTTAGATCACGGTTAATTTTTTTCAACCTTGTGAGCACCATTTCGGCCATGAGTGGATCGTCGGCTTCATCGTCCAGAATGTATGCCATACGTATGAATGGTTTCGAAAGTTTGACGAATTCGATTTTCGCCATTTTCTATGGTTGAAGTTGCTTTGATGCCTCCTCCAGCCAGCTGGCACTGATGTTGTCTACTCAGGTGATTTGTAACCATCCAGGCCGGAAAGAACAGCTCTGGAACCCCACCTGCGGGCCATCATCGGGTATTAGGTTCACAGCTTTCATAATTATTGATCGCTGAAGAGCCCTCAGTTGTTCGCCTGTTAGAGCAGTGGTAGGATATTCAGGGTGGATTGCCCCCAATGATATATTACGGATAGGCTTCGTTATTCACATTTCGAGATCTAAGAACAATTTTTATTGCCGCTTATTTCACAGAAAATAGTTTCCAGTCAACCCAAAAGTCGGCAATGCTGAGTTTCTGCTAAATATCTGATGATATACGTATATAATAATAATAATAATAATAATAATAATAATAATAATAATAATAATAGATTTTATTGACAGAACTGAATATACCGATACAGGAACATATTATTTATTCTTACATTTCTGTCAAAAGGCAGAATTCATGTTCTGATCTTGTCACGTGAGTAACGCAATCAGACTGCTCTTCCATTCAACCTATAAGCAGATAACTGCCGCGAAATAAGCGTCAGTAAAAATTGTGCTCAGAATGTGACTCTGTGTTGACCGCAGCTAGAAATATGAATAACGGAGTATAAAGGTAATATGTCATCGGTTTGCTCCAGCCACTGTCCCGTACGAAAGTTTGGGTACACCCAAGTAAGCCTTCTTAGCCGTGTGTTCCGGCGTACTGTCGTCGGATCTGAAGCGTTTGCTTGTTCTAACTGGACTGGAAATTGTCACCTTCCGTTTGCTGATTTGGCTCACCAAGATCATTGAGCACTTGCTCTGAGGCGGTCACGTAAGCCATTCCGCTTTAGAGACTCAGCGCTTTCCTTCTCGACCCTGGAAGTCAAGTGCGTTTCGGTTTGAGGTTATCCATAGCTACGGTAGCCTCATCCTGATCTGCTCCAGTAGGTTTCGGGTTTCTTTGACAGTCCCCTTTCCTGATCTGAAGTCAGTTCTGAAGACAGAATGATTCCAGTCTCCTCTTGTTGAGAGACTATACCTACGCCTGGTCCCTCTTTCACCGAACAAGAACCGCGCGGAAGTTGCTTCTGCAATATGCTTCTCTGAACACGAAGTCACTGGTGTCACCCCAAATTTGGTCATTTTTTTTCAGGTATTTTTCACCAGTTTTTTTCAAATTGGCAGAATTGAGTTTATCACTATTATATTCATACAAATTAATCTGAATATCTTAAGAAAGTTCATATTTCAAGAGTAAAAGAAGTATTATGAATTAATGATCTTCCAAAATTCTACAAACTACCCGCTTCCTTGAGAAATTCTTATCTGATAGTTGAATTCAAATATAATTTGAAGGAATTTGCAAAAAATTATTTTTGTACACATTATTCCTATTGAATTATTATACTCGTTTTGAAAAATATTGTAATTTTGGAAATATTAGCACGCATGGTAATTCTTCATTGTTACAATATTCTTGTTAGGATAAAAAACTTCAATACAGAGTCATTTGCATATTACTGATTAAAATTTTGGTTTTATCAGCTAATTTGTCAGTTTAGCATTGAAAATATGTACTTAAGGAATAGTAAATTCAATACATATGTCGTTAAGTACCTCATTTGCTTAAACATTCATATTTAAGTTTTATCAGCTCATTTGTTAATACGTCATTTCACAATAACTCCATAACGACTCAGCATTCATCCATGTAGCTTGTTGAATCCGTATTAAATTTGCAAGTTTTTATTCAAGTTTGATGCTATACAAGTTCTGTGCAATACTATTTCAGACAACACGCAAGCGTCCTTGCAAGTTTGTGTTTGTGTTCAAATGAAATTAAAACTAATTCTATTTTGAGGGCAATTTTCATGCAATTTTGTCTTATTGTAGGGAAATTTGTCTTGCAATCTGTGACATCGATCTTCGATTTACTTTCTTTGATTGTTTGTATATTTGTTACAGAACTGACATTTTTCTAAATTTACAATGGCAAGTATAATGTAACATATGGCTGGCAATGAATATGTTAGTTGACTCAATGAGAGTAAGAGCACAAAATAATTAAAAAGTTGACAATAACTCTTCAATCAAACAGCTTGCAATACATATCAATCAATATAAGAGACATGCAAGGCGAAGTGCATGCAATTCTCTCTTGCACTGAACTTGCATAGCATAAAATTTGCAAATGTGATATGGCTTTAACGATATCATTACATGAAAAGAAATGTTGTAACTGGAAGAGTAACTGAAATTCTCAGCTAAATACAATTTGTTTGATCGCTTTAAAAAAATATTGAAATATTCAGTAATATTACAATGAAATATAGAAAATTGGGTAGTAGAAAAACCATGTTACTGGCAACTCGATTGAGGTTGAAATAAACAAATTGGCTGACTTGCTGATTAATACCTACTTATTGTCTGGTTCCTCTATGTACAGTTCCTCACCTGAAAACAAATAAACCAAAGCGTCAATCATGACATCTCGGCAGGATTGGGCTGAAATACTATGCCAGATGCCTCGGGTGATATCTGACAGAATTAAAAAGAAGTAGTAGTTTTTTCATAACCTACAGGTATTATAGAACTCGTGCTTTCGAATATTTTTGAATTTTTCGGGGATAATTAAAATTTTAGATGAAGTTGAAGTAGTAGAAGGGTGGTCCAGTGACTACTCAATTATTTTGAATTGAAACTTCTGAGATTGATTATCGAATTCCATCAAGGTTTATTTCGTCAAGCCAATTTACTGCTCAATCAGGGGGCTGACGTCCAATTTGACCAAGTCATTTCACCAAAGTTCATCTTTCCACTTCAGGTTCTAAAGCTTACTAAAATATGTTACGAGTTAATTTTGCACAAGAAATCCCTTTCTGTTTTAATACAATAACATCAGAAATTATCTGTCATTAATACAAACTTTCCACTCTGTACGCCACTGTTTCAAATTGATAACTTGATCGTTGTCATGTTAAGCTCTTTTCGTATTCTAGTACCTACCTTTGCCGTACTAGTTCGAGCGTACATGAACTGGCCTTAAGCTGAAAGTAAATAATAACATCCCGCGGTATGACAGCGTTATTTTGTAAACATACTTTTAGTTAGTCTATTGTTTTGTGTTTAGAAAACAAAACCGTACATTTCGCCTCTATTGTGTGCCATTGGGGCACTTCACTTTCGAATACTTGACCTTGTTTGTGTTTGGTTCTCAGTTCAGTTGGCAACACAGTTGTCTAACTATTTTGAAGATTTCCAATTAAATTTTGATCATCTCTGGTGGATCTTGGGAAAATGCATTTCTGTAGATTTCCTCATATTGTTTGCGATAATCCACGCGCTGGCTTTGCCTTAGTGGATTCGTTGTTTGTTCTCATAATTATGTATGTCTTATTGATTGATTGATTGATTGATGATGAATAAATATTATTATTATTATTATTATTATTTTTTTTTTTTTTTTTTCCCGTTGGGAATGTACCAGTCAGGCCCTGTCTCCGGTGCTCCGATACATCCGGAGGGCGCGCTGGTGTCGTTAACCCCAATAACCACTCCCTACGTCCGTAGGGTGAGTGACTATTGGGTCCGAGAATCATGTGCCCTGAGTAGACGGAGCGAACCAAGGATGACGGCCTTCTGCATTCTTGCTGCTAAGATTTCTGCCATATTACGGCAAGCAGGTATTATCTTCAAGTTGGAGAGCAGTGTGTCCATCATTCCACCAAGGACTCCTATGATCAGAACCACCATTTTGACAGAATGGTCCGGATATAACCTGCGGAGTTCAAAGAGAAGATCTCGATATTTAGTCCGTTTTTCCTCCTCTTTTCGAACGATATTCATTTCGCCTGGAGCGGAAAACTCCATGACGAATATCGTTCTACTTTGGTGGTCGAGGAGGACAACATCAGGCTTATTGGCTTGTATTTGCCTGAGGGTGGGGAATGAGTAGTTCCAATAGATCCGGCACCTCTCATTCTCCACCACGGACTCAATATCCCCCGGAACATAAGGCAACACCGGTGTCTCGTCTATACCGTACGAGTGTCGTAGATGGTAGTATAACACTCGTAGCGCCGCGTTATGCCTGTGGATATAGGCTGAGACCGCATAAGATGGGCATGCTGATAGCAAATGCATTAGGGTCTCAGGTGCCCCACGACATGCCCTGCATCGGGTGTCAGGGACGTCTATACCCATCACGCGACTACGGTAGACGAGGGTGTTGAAGACACCATCCTGGCAGGCCATTATGAATCCCTCGGTCTCCGACTTTAGCTCACTCGCCCTGAGGAAGGCAAAGGTCAAGCTTTTGGATAAGCCAAGGTCTTCGATGTTATGAAAGAAGACACCATGCATTGGCTTATCCATATGTAGCTGTAGCAGGACCTCTGTCTCCGCAGCTTTGATGTGAGCTTTTTGCTGAACGGGTCCCAACTCGGTGACAGAGTTTGGGTTATCCCGTTCAGTGTCGAATACGAGACCGAGTTCATCGGCCGCACGGGTTGCTGCCTTAAAAAGGAATGCTCCAATCCCTGCTTTTTCATGGTCGCGGACCATGCAGAGAAGGGGATCTGAACTCCTGATGACTTTACAGGCCCCATCCAGAACCATTCTGTTATGCATACACTCCAAACTCAAAAGTCCACGGCCTCCCCGTTGTCTGGGAAAGTATAACCGTGGAACGGACGATTTAGGATGCAAGCACCTATTGAGATGCATCACTTTGCGAGTTTTAACGTCGAGTTGTCGCAGCTCTTCCTTAGTCCACTTCATTACTCCGAAAGAGTAGAGAAGGATCGGAACGGCAAGCATATTGGTTGCAGCAACTTTGTTCTTCCCCGACAGTTCTGATGACCAGATCTGTCGGAGTTTATGCTGATACTTGCCGCGGAGAGAGTTCTTAACTGTGAATACCTCTTGGGAGTGGCGTTGCTCCACCCCTAGGTAAGTATACGTCTCTCCGGCATCCAGATGATGTAGGATGCTTCCGTCTACGAGCTGGACATCCTCTCCGTATTCCTCGCATCGTCCTCTTTTGAGATGAACCGTGGCACATTTGTCGATCCCAAATTCCATTCCGATAGCATGCGTGTACTCTTCCACCACCCTAAGGGACTGATGTAGGTCCCTTTCTCCAGAGGCATATAATTTGAGGTCATCCATGTAAAACAGATGGGTGACTTTATGCCTCCGGTTGCTGGGGGTGCCGCAGTTGTACCCACGGGTATTCCTGAGTACAACGGACAATGGCAATAGTGAGATGCAGAAGAGAAGAGGGCTGAGGGAGTCTCCCTGAAACACGCCTCTTCTAATGATGACCTGCTCTGTTTGGACTATGTCTCTACCAGATCTTATGGTGAAGCGAGTCCTCCAGAGTGGCATCAGTTGTCCAATGCATCCCACTATTTGATTGGGTACCTCAAGACATCTGAGCAAATGCATGATTAACTCATGCGATGTTGTATCAAATGCCTTGCGGTAATCAATCCAGGCCATCGAAAGGTTACGCTTATACTGCACGGAGTCCTGCGTGATACATCTATCGATGAGCAGGTTCTCCTTGCAGCCGGCGACCCCTTTCTTTGACCCTCGTTGCTCATATATCCGTTCATACACCGGATCAACTGCGGAGAGAATGCGCGTGTATAAGATGCGCGTAAACAACTTATAGCACGCATTCAAGCATGTTATCGGCCTGTAATTCTTTGGATCAGACAAATCTCCGTTCTTGGGGATGAGCACGGTTCGCCCCTCGACAAACCACTCCGGAATCTGCTGCTCCCCATCTAGCCATGAGTTAAAAACTCTTGCCAGATGGCGGTGGGTTGTTGGAAACTTTTTCCACCAATAATTATTCAACCCATCAGGGCCTGGAGCAGCAAAGTTCTTCGAGCCTTTGAGGGCCCCTCGAACTTCTTCCGTGGTTATCGGATTGCGCAGATCATTGTGCTCAGGCTGCCGAAGCGTCCTGCAGTAAGCTTCGAACTGCGCTAGGGCTGGAGTGTCTACATTGAGTGGTTGCGGAAACTCATAGATGTTCTTCCAGAAGGTTTCTACCCGATCAGCAGCAGGCGGGTTATCGACAACACGTGGAGGCTCTTGGAATAAGCGGGAAGGTTTATCGCGGAACTTTATGTTTTCCGCGATACTTCTCGCTCGCCTCACTAGTGACTTCTTTGCAGCCACTAGCATTCGTATCCTATCAAGACAGTGCTGTTTTATGGTAAACAGCACGCCTTGATTCAATGTGTGGTGAGCTCGTCTTAGCCTTGCAGCAATTCGCCGCACTGCCGGCGTGAAAGGCCTATTGGCCGACATGTAGTCCACCACACACTGGATACGAGATGCGTGTTGTCTCGCCGACTTGATCTTAGCTTCCATCTTGTGAACGCGTCGCTCATGCCTCCCAACAAGAGCAGTGGTGTCCCTCCTCTCCGTCTGGGATATTGCACGAGCGGCGTCGTACACGACAGAATTAATCTGCCAGATGTTGGCCTCTTCTGGAAGAACATCGCCAATCTCCGCATCCACCCGTGCCAGTTCTTGCGGCTTCAAGGGCTTCATATTGTGAAGCGCCCTGCGGGTTCTGATGTCCTCCATTGGTGGTATGATGCGAGCCTCCTCTGCAGCCAGACCGACACGTGGCATATCTGCCACTTCGTTAACCGGCTGAGGAGGAGCTCTAACATAGCCTCGAGCCCGGAGATAGGATACATAATCCCTGAGATTTTGGGCGGAAACGGCGGCATACTCTGGGTGTCTCTCACACCAAAGAGCATGCATCCTTGCCATGTATCCCCTCCGGGCGGGCTCACTGCTCTCATAGCAATACAGAAGTCCATCCCTTAATCTATCCGTCCACTCAAAGCGTCCGTTGTCATTGCGGTTGTCGTCATTTGGCAAATCATCGTTGTTGGCCCCACCACCTTGCCTTTGACCCCTAATCCGAGGGGGTCGGTTGTGGGGGCCTCTTCCCCGATTATTTGGAACCGAGTAAAAGGGTTTACTGGGGGGTTAACCCAGCAAACCCACGGCCGACACCGGAGGGAAAGATGCCTTTTCCCTCCCGGATGCGCATGAGCTGCCGGTCCGATTTTGCATCCTTTGCTCGGGTAGGTGGTGTCGCAACTCACCAGGGCCTCAGGTGTTATTATTATTATTATTATTATTATTATTATTATTATTATTATTATTATTATTATTATTATTATTATTATTATTATTATTATTATTATTATTATTATTATCCTTAGGAGTGTACCAGTCAGGCCCTGTCTCCGGTGCTCCGACCCATCCGGAGGGCGCGCTGGTGTCGTTAACCCCAACAACCACTCCCTACGTCCGTAGGGTGAGTGATTATTGGGTCCGAGAATCATGTGCCCTGAGTAGACGGAGCGAACCAAGAATAACGGCCTTCTGCATTCGTGCTGCTAAGATTTCTGCCATATTACGGCAAGCAGGTATTATTTTCAAATTGGAGAGCAGTGTGTCCATCATTCCACCAAGGACTCCTATGATCAGAACCACCATTTTGACAGAATGGTCCGGATACAACCTGCGGAGTTCAAAGAGAAGATCTCGATATTTAGTCCGTTTTTCCTCCTCTTTTCGAACGATATTCATTTCGCCTGGAGCGGAAAACTCCACGACCGAATATCGTTTTACTTTGGTGGTCGAGGAGGACAACATCAGGCTTATTGGCTTGTATTTGCCTGAGGGTGGGGAATGAGTAGTTCCAATAGATTCGGCACCTCTCATTCTCCACCACGGACTCAATATCCCCCGGAACATAAGGCAACACTGGTGTCTCGTCTATACCGTACGAGTGTCGTAGATGGTAGTACAACACTCGTAGAGCCGCGTTATGCCTGTGGATATAGGCTGAGACCGCATAACATGTGCATGCTGAAAGCAGATGCATTACGGTCTCAGGTGCCCCACGACATGCCCTGCATCGGGTGTCAGGGACGTCTATAACCATCACGCGACTACGGTAGACAAGGGTGTTGAAGACACCATCCTGGCAAGCCATTATGAATCCCTCGGTCTCCGACTTTAGCTCACTCGACCTGAGGAAGGCAAAGGTCAAGCTTTTGGATAAGCCAATGTCTTCGATGTTGTGAAAGAAGACACCATGCATTGGCTTATCCATATGTAGCTGTAGCAGGACCTCTGTCTCCGCAGCTTTGATGTGAGCTTTTTGCTGAACGGGTCCCAACTCGGTGACAGAGTTTGGGTTATCCCGTTCAGTGTCGAATACGAGACCGAGTTCATCGGCCGCACGGGTTGCTGCCTTAAAAAGAAATGCTCCAATCCCTGCTTTTTCATGGTCGCGGACCATGCAGAGAAGGGGATCTGAACTCCGGATGACTTTACAGGCCCCATCCAGAACCATTCTGTTATGCAGACACTCCAAACTCAAAAGTCCACGGCCTCCCCGTTGTCTGGAAAAGTATAACCGTGGAACGGACGATTTAGGATGCAAGCTCCTATTGAGATGCATCATTTTGCGAGTTTTAACGTCGAGTTGTTGCAGCTCTTCCTTAGTCCACTTCATTACTCCGAAAGAGTAAAGAAGGATCGGAACGGCAACCATATTGGTTGCAGCAACTTTGTTCTTCCCCGACAGTTCTGATGACCAGATCTGTCGGAGTTTATGCTGATACTTGCCGCGGAGAGATTTCTTAACTGTAAATACCTCTTGGGAGTGGCGTTGCTCCACCCCTAGGTAAGTATACGTCTCTCCGGCATCCAGATGATGTAGGATGCTTCCGTCTACGAGCTGGACATCCTCTCCGTATTCCTCGCATCGTCCTCTTTTAAGATGAACCGTGGCACATTTGTCGATCCCAAATTCCATTCCGATAGCATGCGTGTACTCTTCCACCACCCTAAGAGACTGATGTAGGTCCCTTTCTCCAGAGGCATATAATTTTAGGTCATCCATGTAGAACAAATGGGTGACTTTATGCCTCCGGTTGCTGGGGGTGCCGCAGTTGTACCCACGGGTATTCCTGAGTACAACGGACAATGGCAATAGTGAGATGCAGAAGAGAAGAGGGCTGAGGGAGTCTCCCTGAAACACGCCTCTTCTAATGATGACCTGCTCTGTTTGGACTGTGTCTCTACCAGATCTTATGGTGAAGCGAGTCCTCCAGAGTGGCATCAGTTGTCCAATACATCCCACTATTTGATCGGGTACCTCAAGACATCTGAGCAAATGCATGATTAACTCATGCGATGTTGTATCAAATGCCTTGCGGTAATCGATCCAGGCCATCGAAAGGTTACGCTTATACTGCACGGAGTCCTGCGTGATACATCTATCGATGAGCAGGTTCTCCTTGCAGCCGGCGACCCCTTTCTTTGACCCTCTTTGCTCATATATCCGTTCGTACACCGGATCAACTGCGGAGAGAATGCGCGTGTATAAGATGCGTGTAAACAACTTATAACACGCATTCAAGCATGTTATCGGCCTGTAATTCTTTGGATCAGACAAATCTCCGTTTTTGGGGATGAGCACGGTTCGCCCCTCGACAAACCACTCTGGAATCTGCTGCTCCCCATCTAGCCATGAGTTAAAAACTCTAGCCAGATGGCGGTGGGTTGTTGGAAACTTTTTCCACCAATAGTTATTCAACCCATCAGGGCCTGGAGCAGCGAAATTCTTAGAACCTTTTAGGGCCCTTCGAACTTCTTCCGTGGTTATCGGATTGCGCAGATCATTGTGCTTATGCTGCCGAAGCGTCCTGCAGAAAGCTTCGAACTGCGCTAGGGCTGGAGTGTCTACATTGAGTGGTTGCGGAAACTCATAGATGTTCTTCCAGAAGGTTTCTACCCGATCAGCAGCCGGCGGGTTATCGACAACACGTGGAGGCTCTTGGAATAAGTGAGAAGGTTTATCGAGGAACTTCATGTTTTCCGCGATACTTCTCGCCTGCCTCACTAGTGACTTCTTTGCAGCCACTAGCATTCGTATCCTATCAAGACAGAGCTGTTTTATGGTGAACAGCACGCCTTGATTCAATGTGTGGTGAGCTCGTCTTAGCTTTGCAGCAATTCGCCGCACTGCCGGCGTAAAAGGCCTATTGGCCGACATGTAGTCCACCACACACTGGATACGAGACGCGTGTTGTCTCGCCGACTTGATCTTAGCTTCCATCTTGTGAACGCGTCGCTCATGCCTCCCAACAAGAGCGGTGGTTTCCCTCCTCTCCGTCTGGGATAGAGCACGAGCGGCGTCGTACACGACAGAATTGATCTGCCAGATGGTAGCCTCTTCTGAAAGAACATCGCCAATCTCTGCATCCACTCGTGCCAGTTCTTGCGGCTTCAGGGGCTTCATATTGTGAAGCGCCCTGCGGGTTCTGATGTCCTCCATTGGTGGTATGATGCGAGCCTCCTCTACAGCCAGACCGACACGTGTCATATCTGCCACTTCGTTAATCGGCTGAGGAGGAGCTCTAACATAGCCTCGAGCCCGGAGATAGGAAACATAATCCCTGAGATTTTGGGCGGAAACGGCGGCATGCTCTGGGTGTCTTTCACACCAGAGAGCATGCATCCTTGCTATGTATCCTCTCCGGGCGGGCTCACTGCTCTCGTAGATATACAGAAGTCCGTCTCTCAATTCGTTCGTCCACTCAAAGCGTCCGTTGTCATTGCGGTTGTCATTTGGCAAATCATCGTTGTTGGCCCCACCACCTTGCCTTTGACCCCTAATCCGAGGGGGTCGGTTGTGGGGGCCTCTTCCCCGATTGTTTGGAACCGAGTATTAGGGTTTACTGGGGGGTTAACCCAGTAAACCCACGGCCGACACCGGAGGGAAAGATGCCTTTTCCCTCCCGGATGCGCATGAGCTGCCGGTCCGATTTTGCATCCTTTGCTCGGGTAGGTGGTGTCGCAACTCACCAGGGCCTTAGGTGTTGGTTGACCTCCCTGCCTTATTATTATTATTATTATTATTATTATTATTATTATTAGTATTATTATTATTATTATTATTATTATTATTATTATTATTATTATTATTATTATTATTATTTTTTTTTTTTTTCCCGTTGGAAATGTACCAGTCAGGCCCTGTCTCCGGTGCTCCGATACATCCGGAGGGCGCGATGGTGTTGTTAACCCCAATAACCACTCCCTACGTCCGTAGGGTGAGTGACTATTGGGTCCGAGAATCATGTGCCCTGAGTAGACGGAGCGAACCAAGGATGACGGCCTTCTGCATTCGCGCTCCTAAGATTTCTGCCATATTACGACAAGCAGGTATTATCTTCAAGTTGGAGAGCAGTGTGTCCATCATTCCACCAAGGACTCCTATGATCAGAACCACCATTTTGACAGAATGGTCCGGATATAACCTGCGGAGTTCAAAGAGAAGATCTCGATATTTAGTCCGTTTTTCCTCCTCTTTTCGAACGATATTCATTTCGCCTGGAGCGGAAAACTCCATGACGATTATCGTTCTACTTTGGTGGTCGAGGAGGACAGCATCAGGCTTATTGGCTTGTATTTGCCTGAGGGTGGGGAATGAGTAGTTCCAACAGAATCGGCACCTCTCATTTTCCACCACGGACTCAATATCTCCCGGAACATATGGCAACATTGGTGTCTCGTCTATACCGTACGAGTGTCGTAGATGGTAGTACAACACTCGTAGCGCCGCGTTATGCCTGTGGATATAGGCTGAGACCGCATAAGATGGGCATGCTGATAGCAAATGCATTACGGTCTCAGGTACCCCACGACATGCCCTGCATCGGGAGTCAGGGACGTCTATACCCATCACGCGACTACGGTAGACAAGGGTGTTGAAGACACCATCCTGGCAGGCCATTATGAATCCCTAGGTCTCCGACTTTAGCTCACTCGACCTATGATTATTAATTTTATTATTTGCATAAATATTTTATAAATGAGGGTTCACGTAGGCATTGGAAATAGAAATCATCTCTGATGGGAAGTCGTGTCAATATCAATCTAGTAAGCGCCTGTCAGTTTGACGGTGTTCCGGTGGTTCAAGTAAAATGGAGAATCTTCGTTGGATAATCTGATATAAAATGGTTTTCTATACACAAAATTAGAAAGTCGATATGTTGCTGATATACGGGGAATGTAAAAAAAAAATCTGAATGTCTTTACCCTAACAGACGCCATCCCTGTCGAGCGTATTCTAAAGAAATTGAACAAAAGTTCAGGAGACAGCCAGATGAAGAAGAAAAGTACGTTATTAGTGAAGATACTGAAAAAACACAGTTACAAAAACTACAAGTACCAGATTCACCAACATTTGTATGGAGACAATGAATATCATCGAAGGTTGACATTTTGTAATTGGTTAATCGATATTCAGGCTTCAATTAATGTAACCATAATCACCGACGAAAGTAGATTTACTAATCAGGGCTTATTCAATGGTAATAATACCAGATTGGTCTTAGGAGAATTAAAATTTAATAAAACCCGGAAATAATCAAGAGAACTTTGGTGTCAATGTTTGGGCAGGCATTATTGGAAATAGGATAATTGGTCCAATTTTTCTTCAAGGAATTTTGAATGGACAGCGATACTACAATTTCTCGTCAACGAAATATCACATTTATTGAAATAGTTTCCTTTGCCTGTATATTCAGATATGTACCTATTTCCAACAAGATGGAGCTCCACCCCATAACTCATTAGACGTTAGGGATTTTCTGACAAAAAAGTTTGGAAATAGAGTGATTTCAACTATATAATGGCCCAGTCATATGGCCTGACAGGTCTCCCGATTTATACCCCTTGACTTTTTTTTGGTGATATTTGAAAGACAGAGTTTATTCATCACCATCTTGAAATTTAGGGAAATTGGAAAACAAAATTATGGACACTTTTCGATCAATAACACCACTGATGTTGGATAAAGTTGACAGAGAATCCATAAGAAGTGCTTACAAATGCCGAGAAGTTGGAGGAAGACATTTCGAATAATATTTGCGAAACATTTTTCGGTATTGAATTACTCTGTGAAAATTTTACCGAGTTGACTTTGTTCATAACATTGCTCAAACTTTAAGATTTGTTATTAGTCTTTTTTAATTACATAATTTCTGAAGTGAATAAGTATTTAACGTTTAATGTGGTGATAATTGAGTTCATTTATCAGATGTACCGAATTTTTTGCAATGTATTTTAAACAATAATACCTAGAGAGAGATTCGCAAATATTAAGAAATCGAAGTTAAAATTCTTGACTGGTAGTAGTTTTCTAGACAAAGGTAATTATTATAAATACCTACTGAATTTAATTTTTTTTTTACTTTTCTTCTGCAAGAAAATTACTATTCAAAACCCTTGGTACATCTGACCAAGAACACGTATAAATTAAAAAAAAAACTAATGAGGTGTGATGTTAGGAAGTTGGTGTGCAAGTAAAAGTATACATATGATGGCTAAGTGAATTTAACGAAGCATAATATGATATAAAGGTATGTAATCAGAAACAGAAATCGTAATTCCGAACCCACCGAACCCACCAGTCCACCGTCTCGTAAAGCAATGCAACAATACTGATTCGCACGCCCGCGCGCAGCCAGTGAGAGAGTAAAAGGGATAGGTAGTCAAGTTCACGTGATACTATCCAACATATGAATGAAAAAAATAAGCTATCGAGGAGACAACAAATAACTTCACTAAAAATTTTCTTCCTATGAACCAACAAACTGAATGCCTAATTTAGTATTTCACCTTCTGAAGTCAATGATAATATGAAATATCTGGGAACCTAGGGAGGTAAGAGGTAAAACGAATGACTTTTGCATACCATCGGAATAGCGTCCATCTGACAGGCGCCTACTAGATTTTAAATAATTTCCTGCAGAGAATATCTCGCTGAACCATTTGTTGGAATTTTTCTCGAAAGTTAACTACAACGTCATGTTGAGCAAGACTTCAGAATATGGTTCATTCGTAATTTTGAACATAATAAATGTGGTACTTTCCATTAAAAAAAAGCGAGTAACGTAGAATTATGTGAACAGATTTTCAGTTGCTATAAATAGATGTACCATTTATTTGTATCGATAGATAATTATCGTAGGTAATACCACAACTGTATCGGTGATTATCAAAATAGCAATTGCTTTGAATTTGAGAATCAAATTATGTTGCTTGGCAACCACACGAGCGCTTGCGTGAGTGTGATTTCCGGAAGACACATAATTTGATTCGAAACCGAGAAGGAATTAACGATAATCGCCGATAACACGAGTTGTATTTGTTAAGATTATTCCATGAATAAAATCGAGACCATTTTTATTTATTTACTATTCAATTTAACTGGGAACATTAATCCCGCATTTAGTTCTGAAATTATGCAACTAACAAAACATTTACTTGATATTTCAAACATCCCTCCATTTCAGTTATCAATGACAGAGCGCGTCATTCGTAGTTTCGTCATTGCTTGTCTAGTCAACTGTTTCTCGCTCGAGGTTATGTTTTGATAACATTTTGATTTAGTGATTTGATTAATCAACGAGTATGCAAAATTTGTCGAAAATTGTGAAGTTGATATGAATTAATAGTGAGTGCTTATTTAGTTTTGGTCAATGTTTGGTGTTGTATCATTATAGCAGCTTGCTAGTGGTAAGTTTGTGTTTTGATAATAACCAATCAGGAATCGAACTACAAAATCTAAAACACATCATATACATATCCAGTAGCCAATCAAGAGCCGAACTACAAAATCGAAAACATGATGTTTTCATATCAACACACAAATTTCAACCAATCATAACACGCTATTTTAGCATAAGTGAAATAATCAAGTCTTTTTAATTTTACCGATGAGTTGGGCCCATTTTTTCATTTCCAAAGCCTACTTGACCAATACTTGATTGATTGAATTTGGCGTTGTGAACTACCTCAGATTTTCATTTACCCCAAATTGTGACGCCATTTTGAGAACAATCTACGTTATATAGCATATTGTTGGATTCAGAATGGAATAACAAACTTAAATAATGAAAAAAATTGGAGTAGTCCATTTGAAATTCAAAAGTTGATGTCACTTCCGGTGAAACCGGAAGTCGAATTTCAACTTTCAATACAGACAATGATTGATATCTACCTCTCATACGACATATCCAAAGCTCAAATTTATATCTTCATAAATAACAAAATGGTGTAACGTAACAAATCTCGTGGCCACCCGGTATAGGTATATGAATGAATGGAACTGGTAATAAGGAGTCTCCATGAAATATTTTCTACAAGTCTCTGGATGTTAATTCTTGGGGTGTTTTCCATATAAATTTTAAATTCTCTTTTGAATTGGATCTGTGGTGTCATTTGTTTTTATGTTTGTGTAAGGGTGTTGAAAAATTTCGGTCCATGATACAAGTGAGCTCTCTGCATGATATCTTTTTCAGGTTTATTAATGAGGTCATTTTTTGCATTCCTGTATCTGGTACTGTGGTAATTCTCAAGAAAATTAAGGCTCAGGATATCCATATCTACAGTTATTGTTTTTTGATGTTGTTTATGAAACAATTTATTATTATTCGAATCTTGTCAATTTTGAAAGTTAAGTTTTTGAAAGGAATTGATTTTACTACTCATTTGGCTTGCTTGCCTTATTCATTTGGGTTCTTCTTAGAAAGTATTCAAAACACCGGCTAGGTGTCCTTGGAGAATTATCATCTGGCGACCGTGATAGGACCTAACTGAATATAATGGCTATAGTAGAAAAGGCTTTAGAAATTCATCGAAATTCCTGCAACCAATTATATGAAGCTGTACTCAGTTTGTTGAATGAACAAGTCGTAGACCTAATCCCAGCGAGCACAAAAACATCTCAGAGATGTAAAAAGTAAGAGTTTTTGAGGCCTCAAACCTCTACTGCGATGTTCTGTTCATACATGAATAGAACGAGTATGTAGGTGCAAATGTCCGCCGCACGCGGCTATTTTAAGGATGTTCCTGAGACATCAAAAATGGCATTTTTTTCTCCTTATTTTCAAAGCCTTTTCAAGGACACAACAAAACAATTTCAAAACTTTTCGCCCACAATAAATCACTGTTCATAAAACATTATTGGAGATGTTTCTGGGACATCACAAAATGATCTTTTTTCTCGTTTTTTTTGTCAGTGGTCATACAAATTAACAATGGTCAAAATCTGGAGAGGGCGATTTAAAACGAAAACTTCGAAAAGACTTTATTTTAATATGAACAAGGAACACAAAAAAAAATTAAACCTTAAAAATATTTTCTGTTTATATAACTAGAATAATTTATCGAAAATGTAAATATCACAAACACATCCTCATGGAATTGGAAAACTCTCAGAAATGTTCTTGCATCTTGTTTGAGCATTCTCTCATGTTTTTTATTGATCATTTTTATTCGTTTATACATTTTGAATCCTAAAACTTATTTCATATGTGACAGCTAGGTGTCAATGAAATCAGTCGGAAGCGTTGTCTGGTTCAACGGAATTCAAACAAAACTCTGTTACTGATACACTCTCAATAATACACGGTACTTGACAAATCACTTCAAATAGATACGTAATAATTATGATGATGATTTTACAATAAGTCAGAACCGGTATATTTATTTGAGGTTATATGTTTTCTGAATATCGACAATTGAATCCTTAGTTTGCAGTCCGCGATCAACTTTATTACTGAATATAATATATTGTCTTGACCATAAACGTTTCACTTCACTCTAAGCACTACTTATACTTTTGCAATAAATGAAGAGGGAAAATTAGGAAAAAACTAGAAACCATACTCAACGTCACGTCAACGGCGTTAACTCAACCATATCACTGAAATCACATGATCTCATTTGCGATTGCGTGAACGCTAGATATATTCTCGGTGCATTCCTTGAGACATTTCTCAAGGATGAACTATGTTTAGCCAAGCGAAGACATCCACAACATAACATTTTGTTCACATTGCCGAGGTGGTCGGCTGGTAAAAGCGTACGCCTCGCAAGCGTGGGGTCGTGAGTTCGATCCACCGATTCACCGGTCTCGTGCATGGCATCACACGTTTACAGGTAAGGGCTGCGTCTTCCCTAGCTCACACAAGTCTCTCGAAGACTTCCGAGGGTTGCGCGTAGGGGTGCAATCGGTTGACGGAAATAACAATTTTTTTTTAACATTCCTGCAGGCATTTAAAAAAACGCCACAACAGAACAAAAACAATACATTGAATATTCTTCAGAGACCGCTTAGGGAAGTACATATTACGTCTCAAAGAAACATCGGCGTGCCTACATTTTCAAAACATCTCGAAACCTCCCAGGAATGTTTGTGCTCGCTGGGATTGATGTTCGAGGTAATATGTGTCTTCTGGAGCAGAAAATCGACATCATCACTGCCTTGATTCGACAAATGTTGGAATATTTGTTGGCATCTGATAAGGACACAGAATCAATTGATACCGAAGCTGATGAATACGGCACCAAATATAAGCTGAAGTTGAAAGTTGAATCGTTGACAATATGTCAAGTATCCGATTTGAGGAGTTAAGTCAATCAAGAAGGATGATGAAACTCCCCAAAATTGAGCTTAAGAAATTTGGAGAAGAAATTAAAGATTGGCTTCCTTTCTGGAGTCAGTTCAAGCGGATCGACAGTGATGAGCAGATGGACAACGAAGATAAATTTCAATATCTGATTCAGACAACCATCCCAAACTCCAAAGCTCGACTCATCGTTGAAAGCTACCCGTCGACTGCAGTTAATTATCCGAAAGTCATAGAAAGCCTGAAGATCCGATTTGGCAGAAACGATATATTGGTAGAATACTACGTGAGAGAACTGTTAAAGTTGGTCTTGAATAATCTCTCAAGTAAAAGTATCATGAGTTCTCTTTACGACAAAATTGAGTGACAACTAAGCTCTCGAAGCTCTGGACGTGAATACAGAAACTTGTGCTGCAATGTTATACCCGTTGGTTGAATCCTGCCTCCCAGAAGAACTGATTAGAGTGTGGCAAAGAAGCAGTTACTATAATGATGAATCCCCTCTCAAAGATCGATTGGAAAGGTTGATTTCATTTCTGAAAAAAGAGGCCAATAGTGAAGAACGAATTAACTTGGCCATTTGCGGTTTTGATATTAACAAGATGAAAAAATACCACTCCTTCGAGAAAACTTTTTTACCATCAGCGTGTGCATTAGTGGATCTGAAATCTGAGAAGAAGTGCATTTTTTGTCAAGAAGCACAAAAGTGGACAATCAACGATCGTAAAAAGAAGTCGGTGGAACGAGGATGTTGCTATAATTGTCTGAAGTTTGGACATTTAGCCAAAAAATGTCGAGTATCTATAAAATGTTCCAATCGTAACGGCAGACATGCTACTCTCATGTGCCAGGAGACTAATTCTGCAAAATCAGATGATGCAAGAGTTGAAAGTTCACTTTCAAATAACACCCATACCGAAGTATTCCTGCAAACTTTGAAAGTGAAATTGGTTAGTGATAACAAAGTTCGTTATGCTAGATTGCTGTTCGAATAACAAAGTCAGCCACATCCGATATGCAGTATAAACCAGAACGGGTGGAGAACACGATGCATAGTCTATTTGGAGGCTCAACAACAGATACTGTCAACCATTCATGCTACAGAATTCGACTGAGAAGTATCGATGAAGATTACTCCTGCAATTTTGAGGCCTCTGACCAAACTATTATCCGCAACAACATCGCTTGTGTTGAAATGGGTCCCTGGATGGATGAACTTACTCGATTTGAAATCCAAATATCAGATATTGAAGATGGACCAATCGATATTCTTGTAGGAGCAGATATATGGGGAAAGTTGTTCACTGGCAAACGACAAAAATTGAGTTGTGGTTTGGTTTCCTTTGAAACACTTCTTGGTTGGACTTTATCTGGAAAAGCCATTTTCCCGTATCTCCAAAACCCCTTTGAATTCAATTACGGTGATGGCATTATTCTTCAACGATAACAAAATAACAGAATTGTGGAATCTTGATACTTTGGGCATTACTGATCCGACGGAGAGCAAATCTAGGAGAGAAATCGAAGAAGCTGTTGAGATGAATTTTGCAAATACCGTAAAAATTCGAGAAGATGGCAGATAGATAGATAGATAAAAATCAGAATGGATTTATCGAGGGGCTATATATGAAAATATAAACAGAAAAGTTATTGGGTATAACCCTCAAATTGTTATGCAACCGTACTGATGAGAGCTTAAGCTCGAAACACGTTTCTACGGTTGCATAACAATTTGATGGTTATACCCAAAAACTTTTCTGTTGATAGATAGATAGATAGATAGATAGCTTTATTTCCCAGCTAGGTACATAGTTTATGTTCGTAAATTATTATAATCTTACAACTAATGCTTGATATCAATACCTATTTCCGATGGCTTAGGGAAAGCGTTGACCAATAATGATTTTTAAAATTGAATGCCTTGTATGAGAGATTAAATACATTGAGTAAAAAATAGAACAAAACAAAAAATATATATAAAAATAATGAATATTGATTCAGCAAAGTTCATTAGAAGTTGATTGAGAAAAATTCACCAAGATCATAAAAAACATGTTGATGTAGCAATTTTTTAAGTTCTTTTTTGAACTAATTCAACGAGAAGAGTTTGAAGGAGTACGGGAGATGATTATAGATTTTTATTCCCGTATATCGCGATGAAGATTTAAAAATATGCGTTGCGTTTTATTTGTTTGCTAAAAACCAGTCATATAAAACATATAAAACATTCATTATGTTTTGTGCCGCGATCCTCAGATGTTGTTCGTTTGCACGAATTATTATACTAGGATCATATGCAAAAAGGGAGAATGAGACAGAAGGAAAGTTGCAAACAATATCGTTAATGTAGATCAGCGATAGTGTGGGACCAAGGATGGACCCTTGTGGTACACCTGGGTACCGAAAACCATAGTATTCTAGCTTGTCCAACAGTAGATCATGATCAACGCAATCAAATGCTTTGGATAATTCACAGAAAACTCCTAGTGGATGTTCCTGGGATTCGAAAGCACTGTTTATATTCTGTAACAAATCGGAGGTAGCGTCAGAAGTTTTTTTCGGAATCCAAATTGGGAATCTGTCAGTATTTGTCGATATTCTAAACAATTTGTTATTTGCCGATTAACTATCCACTCTAAGAGTTTTGAAAAGCTAGGAAGCAGAGATATACCTACCTCTATAGTTATTGGTGTCGAGTGCATTGCCTTTTTTAAAGATGACTACTGATGTTTTGTATATTTTGGGAAAAACTCCGGTAGAAAAGGATAGATTGAATTAATGCGCTAGAGGTGCCTTTCAACCTATTTGTTTGTTATTTTTTATGAATGTCATCGGTATGCCGTGGATTCCTGTTGATGATTTGGGTTTTTGATATGAGGTTTCCATGCCGTGGATTGATTGTCACCATCCAATACCTGACAATTCAAAGTTGGCTCAAAAGAGACTGGAAAATCTCACAAAAAAGTTGGAGAAAGATGGATTCTACGAAGATTACAATTCAGTGTTTAGAGACTGGCTCAAAAAAAATATAATCGAAGAAGTGCCAAGTGATGAACTGAATACTTATGGACATTATTCACCCCATCGTCACGTTGTGAAGTTGAGTAGTCAAACCACTAAAATAAGACCGGTGTTCGATGCTTCTGCTCGTGAAAAGAACCATCCATCGCTGAATCAGTGCTTAGAAAAAGTAGTGAACTTCATTGCTTTCTCGAAAATAGGCGTGATATCTGACATTAGGAAGGCATTTTTACAAATTTCATTGTGCCAAAGTGACAGAGATTTCCAACGATTTTTTTGGTTCAACGAACAGTATATCGACATGCCCGAGTTGTTTTTGGTGTAACTTGCAGTCCGTTCCTCCTTTCTGCTGTTATAGATCATCATTTGGAAAGAGAACTCGAAAATTCAGACTCTGTGTACTCCAAGATGACTATCTCCAAACTCATGAAAAGTTTTTGTCGATAATTGTGTAACAAGTGTGGACAATATTGAACAGTTACATCAATTCATTGAAGAATCGACAAATGTAATGGCCGGTTCGAAATTTGAGTTAAGAGGGTGGGAGCACTCAAGCATTGAGTATTCTGGGTAAAGGTAAAGAATATGGGTCCAGCTGGGATTTTGATAAAATTTTTACAGACGTTTTAAAACATCGTAAGAACACTAGAGCAATCAAAATTTTTGCGCGGGAGAGCATTTTCTATTTTTTTTCTTGATAAAACATGTGTGGGAACTTACTTTTGAGAGACACAATTACAAACCGTTGGACGGAGTTCAAACGTATTTTTCATTTCAAACCCATTGTCTTGAACTTCAAACACTTCTATCCAACCATATTGAGTAATTCATAGTACCTAATAAACTTCAAAAATTTGAAAAAAAAATACGCAAAAAGATTTTTATTCATTGTACATAAACAACCAGTTTATTTGAAAAGTGTGAAATGACAGGACACTTTTAACACGAAGTTAGTAATGCCACGTTGCCAATTCTATTACATGGAATAGTTACGGTTAAGTCTCGTTCATACCTACGCGAATTTCGCAATTTTTCTGCGAATAAAATGGCTGCCGATATGGTTCAGTATCAACGAGTGGTCCGGCATGACTGGCAGCCACTTTATTTGCCGAAAAATTGTGAAATTCGCGAGGATACGAACAAGTATTCATGGAAATTTAAGTTAAACTACAAGAAAGTGAAATTTTTTTTGAATTCTCAATCGAGTTTATTGAAGGTTTCTGTCATTAACATTCATAATAACTTTTGACATACAGTTCTCTGTCGAATGTCAATTCCGCACGATCTAATTTGCGAAATTTTGGCCAATCGCACCCGCTTCGCTCGCATGGTCTATTTTGAGTTATAGTTCTCATTTCAAATTGTAACATAGTTTTGTGGAATTGACAGAATTGTTGACTATTTAGGAAAAGCCGCGCGTTCGGCCGACATATTTCGCAAATCCGTGAGCGCGGATTTGCCCGAACGCCCGAACGCGCTCGCTTCGCTCGAATAAAGTCTATTTTGTTTTATAGTTCTCATTTCAAATTGTAACACTGGTTTGTGGAATTTACAAAATTGTTGACCAGTTAGGAAAACCAGGGCGTTCGGCCAACATTCAGCAAATTCGCGCCCGCGGATTTGCCGAATGTCGGCCGAATGCGCTCGCTTTGCTCGCATGGTCAATTTTATGTCATAGTTCTCATTTAAAATTATATATGTCGTGTAAGATGTGTTGACAGAATTGTTGACCAGTTAGGAAAAGCCGCGCGTTCGCTTTGCTCGCATATGGTCTATTTTATATAATAGCTCCTATTTCAAATCAGATCATAGATTGGGGAAGATATGAATATATTAAGTGAACCTGTAATGAAAATGTGCGCATTCTTCACCTATTCCAAACCTTTTTTTTTTCATCTCATCACATTAATTTCCTATATATTTATTCGCCCGTTATGTGCCATTTCCTGTGAGACATTTGAAAATTCGCCACAAATAATTTGATCTAAGGAAATTTCACACCCTAAAATATTTTTCATAACAATCCAGATCCCTAGCTACCAACAAAAACGCATATTCCTGCTAACAAACAAAAACTCATCATTATCAATGTCTTTCTTTGAATCGACAATGAATGTTGAGCGTTTATTGAAAATTTATTGAAAATAGAGAAAAGTTATAAATCTTTCCATCTCTGTTGCCAGAGAACGCGCTCTGTCATTGTTCACTATGATGATAACGAGTCTTGGCATTTAAAATTCCTGCCGTTATAGGGACCAATCACAAAGCGAATCCCCTAGCAACAAGGGTGGAAAAAATAAAGGACTTGTGTTTTTTATCGGAGTCTATGAGCAAGTGTTCCAATCGACCGGACTTCATATGGGCAATTTGCATGGGCTATTCAGAACGATAGTACACTGGATTTGTCTAATTTGGAATATTAATTCAAATTCAAAGGGTTATTCTGTATACATGAGGTTAGGTTAGGTTGTGTTAAAGTTGGATAATAATTTACGCATGTTCTAATTGGTCCATGCGGATCAGTCTGGTCAATTAGAACTTTTGCAGTACTGAGTCTCGTTCATTTCGCAATTCCTCTACGAATGAAATGGCTGACAACAATGAATGGTCCGGCATGACTGACAGCCATTTTATTCCCAGAAAAATTGTGAAATTCGCGAGGGGTATGAACAAGTCTTTAGACTATCAGAAATCTCTATTGGCAACGTCGCAGTTCCAATTTATTCACTTGTCAACATATTATAAATTAATCATATCTGTATAATAAAAGTAGCTTTTTTAACATTTTTCATTCTATTCGAAGCTTATTCTGCTAATGAATTGATACCTCTGTAAATGTAGAAAGTGTTATCAATACAACACAGTTCATTAACATTGAAAAAATAGGCAAAATAACCCATCCAACAAATTGAATTTGTTGGTCTTGAAAGTGAGTATCCACATTTATTTTTTCAAAAATAAAATAGAAAAATGTGTTTCCGCGACAAAATTTAATTTTTTAAATTTATTTTATCGTGTTTTAGATCATCTGTGAAAAAAAATTCTGAATCCCAGCTGGACCCATATTCTTTACTTTTTTTCTTTGCAAAAAGATAATATTCAGTATGCTGATCAAAAGTCTCAAAAGTCTCCATTTTCAATCCCAGACCCCCTATAGCCCCCAAAGTACACTTTCCGATGTGTTAATGCATAAGTTTCTATTCATCTTCAAAGCGTTTCTTTTCACTGCTCACCCCTTTCTCCAACCGAATCCTACATACTACCCTCACCACACCTCGCCCCCACCCCTGCTTCCCTACCCAACCCTCCATTAACTCCCCATTACTCACTTTGAAAGTTAAAGATTATTTAATTGGTTTATTTCAATTTTTTGAAGCTTACATTACAGATCATCCCTCCCAAGCCCCCCTTCACCCCCGCCCACAAGTAGTGTGAACCCAGCCACTTAAGGTAAGGTGTGTGACCAAGCCACTTAATGCAAGTTGTGTTACCCAGCCGATCAAAGCAAGGTACGTACATGTTACTTCAATTATTCATCTATTATTAAAGAAAGTATAAAATATTGGAGTAATACCAAAGACCTGAGTTATAATTCTGTAATCTTATTTTAACCATTCATCTATTATTTCGATACCAAGATTTGGTACTACACGATTTGCAGCATCTAATGTTGTATTAAGTAGAAAATCATCAGGGTATCTGATATTTTGTTGATATCGACGATATCGTGCATATCCCAGATACCATTGCGAAATCTTGAATATACACGTACTCTTAAGAATCCCGGCTCATTTATATGATTGTCAAGTTGGAGTTGATCGTCGTTATCTCTTACTAGTTTGTGAGGAAGGGGTGTGGTGAAATGTATAATAAAAGCTTCAAAAGATTGGAATTAAACAGAAAAAGAATCTTTAACCTTGAAAGTGAGTAATATGGCGTTAATGCAGGGTTGGGTAGGGGTGCAGGGGTAGGGGCGAGGTGTGGTGAGGGTAGAATGTAGGATTTTGTTGGAGAAAGGGGTGGGCAGTGAAAAGAAACGCTTTAAAGATGAATTGAAACTTATGCATTAACACGCTGGAAACTGTAGATTGGGGGCTTTGGGGGGCTATAGGAGGTCTGGGGTTGAAAATGGAGGGTTCTGCTCATTGAGACTCTTGATCAACATACCGAATACTATCTTTATGCAGAGTTTCAGCGAATTTAGCCGAGAGCCATTTTCCATAAGGATTTTGCGGGGTCCTTTGATACTAGTTTTAGGACTCAGTTGGAATAAAGACCTGGATACTCTTCAAATTTGTTCGAATTGGTGTGAAAACATTCAAACAGACTCGATAACTAGACGCACCATTTTATCTGCAGCTCACAAGTTATTCGATCCCACAGGATTTTCATCTCCTGTTTCTTTGTTGCCCAAATTACTATTGCAAAAATCCTGGAAAACTAAAGCTGGTTGGGACATAGAAGTAGATAGTGAGCTGAAAGAAAAGTTCTTGAATTGGTTGGAAAATTTACCGCAACTTTTCAACATGAAAATACCCAGATGGCTGAAAATTCCATTCAATAGAAGATGCAGTTTACATGTGTTTACCGACGCCATCAAAGATGCCTATGCCACAGTTACCTACTTAGAACTGAGAATTCTGGGGAAGTAGAAGTTCAACAAGTTCAGTCCAAATGCAGAGTTTCACCTTTGAAAATTATGAGCACACCCCGATTGGAACTACTAGCTGCAAGTTTCGGAGGTCGATTATCAAAAGCGGATTACAAAATTTTGATTTTGATTTGCCGGTTTTCTACTGGACGGATTCAACGACGGTTTTATCTTGGATAAAACGAGAAAGCCAATGAAACGTGGTTTTATGTTCCAAGTGAGCTGAATCCAACAGATATTCCCTCCAGAGGTTGTTCAACACAACATTTGATCAAATCAAAATGGTGGGAGGGACCTCACTGGTTGAAAGAAGCTCCAAATCTATGGCCCCAACAACATAACGCTGTAACGAAGAAACTGTTATTGGTGAAAAGCAAAAAGAGATAGTATCCTCATTCTCGACATCTGCGGAGAGAGATGGTAGCTGGTACCACAGTTTTTCCACAGACTATGGCAAAATCGTCAGAGTTTTGTGTTGGGTGAAGAGATTCATTGCAAATTGTCGAAAACGAAACTTTTGAAGGCAAAATGAAATGGAAATATCAGAATCACTTTCAGTAGCTCGACTGACTGACAAGATGATTGTCAAATTAATTCAAACCGAATCATTCACTGGAATAGAAAACAAAAAGTTGGAATGTTTTCGTCTATTCAAAGAAGGAGAAGTCATAAGATTGAAAACCAAAATATCTGACAGAGATGACACAATTGCCTTTTTGCTGCCCTGCTGTTTTGCCTGCAAAGCACCCGGTTGTTAGGAAAATAATCGAATACGAACATGAACAATCCTGTCATTCAGGCGGTCAAAATCTTCTCAGTATTTTGAGAGAACGTTACTGGATCATAAATGGAAGAAAAGAAGTTAGGTTAGTCATTTCAAAATGTGTTACTTGTCGGCGATTCAATGTGAGACGGTTGGAAGTTTACCCGATTCCATTACCACAAAACAGAGTACGGGAAGCTTTCGTTTTTGAAGTATCTGGAGTTGATATGGCTGGACCTGTTGAATTTATTATCTTCACAGTGTGCTGCTGTTGATGTTGTGCCTTATCTCTTATCTAGTAGTTAAGTTTTGAAAATCGTTCTTGTCAGTTGTAGTAAAATAATAAGTTGTTGATTGAATAAACCAAAATACGACAGAGTAGGAACTTGATTTTTCTTTAGATATTAAAATTCAAGTGGTTATGGGTCACAGCTCGTTCAGCTGCGCTCTGTCGTCGTATGCGATCTAGTTTATCAGTGTCTCGTCATTTCGATGGCATTTTCGTCTAGTTTTGTGTTGGCAGATTTCCTTTCTATTTGCGTTCGAGTTCGTCCAGCTTCAAATGGAATACGCAAAAGGAATTAAACCGCTGAAAGGAGCAGAGGATTGACTATTCTGGAAGGATCGAGTTATGGACGTTCTTGAGTTGTTCAACGCAGTTGATATCGTTGACGGAACAGGAGAGATGCCAGTTCCCTCATTATCACCTACTAAAATCAAGAAAGAACAACTTGAGGCTTACAACAAATCGGCTGCTCAAGCAAAAATCGTCATCTCGCAGTGCGTAAGTGATGAACTTCATCAACGAATTTTGGGTCGATTATCAGCTAAAGAAGCATGGGATGTGTTAGTCAACCAGTTTGATAACAAAGCAGAGGATCAGTTATTTCGTCAGTGTCTTGATTTCTTCAGTATGGAATGGGATGAAAAGGAAGATGCCCCATCTGTATTATCGCGAGTGAAGAATCAACAACGTGATTTTGCTGCTGGTCTGAAAACTAGAGAAGTTAAAACAGTCGAAGCCCTTCTTGAACTACTGTTTGTTTCAAAGGTTCTGCACATTCTACCTAAGCGTTTCGAGTCTTTTAAGTCAAATTACCTTCTCATGAAAGCAAATGATGCCAAGTCAGTTGAAGATATTTCGTCGGCTCTAATTCTCCATGAGCGTAATGTTGCTCCTGCCTCAAAATCGAGTGACGTCCTCTACACTAAATTCAAAGGTGGTTAGAAGAAAAATGGTAATCAGAACAAGAAGAAAACTGGTTCGAATGTTACTCACGGCAAGTATTGCAACGCAAAGGGCCATTGGCTCCGACAATGTCCGAAATGGAAGGCTGACGGCAGGCCACCATATCCAGCACGTGCTTGTGAATCTAGTACGACCCAAGTTGCTGGCAGTCAGAGTGAACCTAGCTCACACGCAGTCGAGTCTGATTCCCGAGTTACGCTATTTTCAATGAGTAGTGACGTCAATGTAGCAACCACAACCGATTAGTGGTGGATTGACAACGGAGCTACTCGTCACATCACTTCAAATCTAAACTGGTTCACGGAATATAAACCTTTTCCTGACAGTGGCTAACTACGTCAATGGCAAGTTGAAGATACTCACACCATACGATGTGTAGTATGTTCCCGACATCTCACGAAATCTTGTCTCCGTCCTTGCAGCACATGATCGAAACCCTGGCAGCAAGTTCGAATCAATTGATACCGAATGTCAGTTCAGCATCAACGGTCAGAGGATTTTTGGAGGTACCCGAATCCCAGGCGGAACATTGTATCGTGCCTCTTCTCTCACAGTTCAACCTGCAGAAGTGTGTAGAAGTGTGACTGAAGACAACCGGATGATTCAGCTCTACCATCAGCGATGGGGCCATATGGATGAGCGTTACGTCAGATCGAAGCTCAAATCCGAATTGGGAATCAAATTGCCAGCTGACAACGAAATTTGCGAACCGTGTCAGTTCGGGAAAGCACATCGTTTACCATTTGGAACTCGATTAAAAGCTTCTATCCCTGGTGAGCTCTCATCTGGAGATGTTTGAAGGCCATTTGATCCATCCTTTAGTGGTCGACGCTACTTGATCGTCATCAAGGATCATTATTCTAGGTACCGCTACTGTTTTGTTGCACGTGAAAAATCCGCCGTCAAAGATGCCTTGCGCGAGGTCCTGTCTAAAGCTCGCACTCTAGGTCACAGCGTGAAGGAATTTCTTAGTGATAATGGAGGTGAATTTGATAACAGCGAAGTGCGGTCCATTCTTCAAGAATACGGTGTGAATCAACGTCTTACAGCACCGTATACGCCGAAACAGAATGGCGCTGTCGAGCGTGAAAACCATACAATCGTGGAAATGGCACGAACATTCAAGTATGCGAATCCGGACATCAATTTCCCCGCAGCAATTTGGGCTGAGCTTGTCATCACTGCTGGTTACGTTCTCAACCGAGTAGGAAAATCACCAGTTACGGACAAAACGCCGTATGAACTCTGGTTAGGTCAGAAGCTTCGTTCATCTTCCGGCACAGAAGAGACGCAAAATGAACCGGAAAGCAGTGGTAGGATATCTAGTCGGATACGATGGTGATGAACGCTATCGAGTTCCTGAAAAGAGAAATGTCGTTGTCTCACGTGATATTGTCTTCCTCGAGAAAATGGGTGATTGTGTTACCCAGCCCACCAAAGAAGACAAAAATCAACAGGATCCGATGGTCGAGGAAAAGGTTGTCGATTTGCCTAAACTTGAAACGGTCGCGGGTAATTCTGATGAGGATTCCAACGACGACACAGAATCCGAACCCGAGCCTGACAGCCAACTTGCAACACCTAGGAAATCGTCCAGGGAAAAGAAGCGTCCTGCATGGCTAGACAACTACGAAACATCCAACTATGCAGAAGTGTTTCTCGCAGCTAATCTTGGTTTGAAAGAGACCATCTGGATCTCTCGTTTATTTAAAGAGCTGATAGGCTTGTCAGCACTTCCCGTTCTTCGAATTGACAACGAGTCAGCAAAGAAACTTTCTGAAAATCCTGAATTTCACTTCCGCACCAAGCACATTCAGCGGAAGTACTTCTTCATTCGGGATCGTATCCGAAGACGGATGCTGGTTGTTGAGCACATTGGTACTAGGCACCAGCTGGCAGACATCTTCACAAAGCCCTTGCCTCGTCCTCGACTCCAAGCTCTACGTGATGGCCTGGGTCTGGCTTAGCTCAGCAGCGAACTGTTCAAATAAGGGAAAGTAATGAATTTATTATCTTCACAGTGTGCTGCTGTTGATGTTGTGCCTTATCTCTTATCTGGTAGTTTAGTTTTGACAAACTGTCAGTCGTACTGAAAAATCGTTCTTGTCAGTTGTAGTAAAATGATAAGTTGTTGATTGAAATAAACCAAAATACGACACAGTAGGAACTTGATTTTTCTTTAGATATTAAAATCAGGAGACAAGTGCTGGATATGTTTGTTCACCTGTGCAGTATACCAAGCAGTCCATCTAGAATCAGTTTTATCATTATCCACAGATGCGTTTCTTCAAGCTCTACGAATATTCATTTCTAGACGAGGTAGGCCTTCTGTTATATATGGTGACAATGGAACTGATTTCACTGGAACAGAAAATGCATTAAAAAATTTGAATTAATCAGGTGTTCCCGATATAGATGATATCAATGCCCACACCTTGACGAAACATCATAGGTACAGACTAAAACTGAAAGAAGAAATACGGCGATGGTTCAGAAACGAATATCTTGGCCAATTGGTTATTCATAAGCGTAATAAAAAGGGCAAACTGAAGGTAGGCGATATAGTGTTGATCGGAAATGACAATAAGAAGAGGATTTATTGGCCTCTAGCATATATTGAAGAAACAATACCAGGACGAGATGGTGAAATTAGACTGGTACGTCTGAAAACAGCTGATGGTCATCTGCTGAGGCCTCTTCAGAGACTATTTCCTTTGGAGTTGAGTAAAGATGCAGTAAAACTCAAAGATGAAACCACTGAAGATTCAGAGAAATGTTCCCAAGTATCTACTGAAGCAAATAGGGAAGAAACTTTCACAAGATATGGGCGTAGAGTCAAATTGCCACAACGATTTGAATCATGATGATTCAAAGGTGAGAGAATGAAGAAAATGAAGGCTCAGGATAAGATGTCTAAAAACCCTGGTGTGACGACTCATACCTGCAAAACGGATAAAACGGGAGACAATTCGCTTGCTTTATTAAGAGAAAACAAATGAAATCGTGACCTGTTTCCCAAATATTCCGCATTTGCGTGTACCGCCACGGTCGGTTTTCCTGTTAGTGTAAATTCACAAGCACAAAAGTTTTCAAGTATTGCCAACGAATGTACTGAATAAAGAAACATAATTATTGAAATTTACTGAAATACTATCACCAATCAGTTTTATTTGTTACATTTTCGACTAATTTATATAATTTTTTACTGAAATGCAATTAACTACAATAATTAACCACGCATTTCATTTGGAAGTATTGGAATTAAGCTTCATGAAAATTCACCATTGGATCCTGTCAATCTTGTGCTGATATAATCAGGAATGGCGGGATTCCGTGAGATATATTTGTGCCATTATTTTCATTAGAATATTTTCTAATAATACAAAATACTATGAGATAATTTTGATAATATGGTGGTACTCACTTTCGGTACTGGATATGGATGCATTATTTTGTTCGTCTCTCTGGATTGTCCACAAATGATTCAAAAACGGAACATGATCAAATTATTATTGTACAAACTACACGGAAAACGATTAGATATTCACAAATTTTATTCAATCAGACATGTTTCGCCAGCACGGTAGCTTCTTCACTGTCTGATTGAATAAAGTTTGTGGTGATCGAATCGTTTTCTGTGTATTTTATACAATTACTATAGATCTTTATCAAGTAACGGCCGAGTCAATCAGACAAATTGAATTATTATTACTTATATGAATGATGAATTCTTAAGAAAATATACAGCAAAATGGAGAAACACATTAATAATAGTCATCAATACAAGAAAATTGCACTATGAAATTTAGATTCCGTCACAACTATTCATTTTCAAATAGTATTTGAAGTTTGTTGAAATTCCATAAAATTGACAACAGTCATCAATCACCATATCCCTGGAATATTGACAGGACTAAAGTTCTATGAGAGCGCCATCTCTGGAACCGACTAAAGAAGCACACCACTATTCCATTTGTTTATTTGTCTTCTCAAAAATCAAAACAAAATCGAATCACTCGACACAACAGGGTTTTAAGACATCTTAGCTCAGGATATCCATATCTACAGTTTTTGATTTTTGATGTTGTTTATGAAACAATTTATTATTATTCGAATCTTGTCAATTTTGAAAGTTAATATACAGTTTTTGAAAGGAATTGATTTTACCATTCATTTGGGTTCTTCTTAGAAAGTATTCAAAACACCGGTTTGGTGTCTTTGGAGAATTATCAAATTCCCATTTGCTGATAAATGGTAACCTTCAGAAAATAAAGTTGTCGTACCTATATCAAAATTTTTTGAAACTATAAAAAGTTCTTCTGTTGGAAACTTCTTGGGATTTCTGTATATGATTTTCAGGATATTATATTTCTGAATAGTTTCAATCCCTGAAATGTAGGTTCTCGAAACTGCACCCCATGCAATAATGCCGTAGGTTTAAATGACTTTCTATCAATTAATAGTATATTATTATACGTAGTTATTCGGTGTTATAGATGGAGGTAAGAAATTTTATTTTAAAGAGTCTCGTCCTCAATATTTTAATTGGGAAGTTGATATGAACATCCCATTTCAGGTTAGCGTTTATATACTCCGAAATATTTTATGTTTGTAACAGAAGATATAGCGATTGGTTGTTCATTTTCCTTCGGTATGGTAAGTGTACTGAAATTCGGTAAGTATTCCGTATAGGAAGTGAAGGGAATATAGTGAGACTTATTTGCATTTATTTTGAGTAGTCAGCTAGCGAACCATTCTATGACTGCTTTACATATTACAGCTGTATAATCTGCGTTTAACTATATCAATTTTAAACCCTGTTTTGAATATGTCATAAAGATAAATGCTAAAGAGTGGTCCAAGTACGATTCCCTATGGAACGCCATATTTCATTCTTCTGAATGCAGTGATACGAGGGCTGACAATAAAGTAAGGTCTCCAATTTTTTTTTTCATAGAAAATGACATTTATTTACAAAAAGCGATACACTGTTGGAAAGGCCAAGGTCTTGGCTACTTTTCTACATAATCGCCATTTTTTTCCAACACCTTGCGCATCCGCACGATGAACTTGTCTATGCCGGCAGAATACCACTCTCCGTCCGCCTCGCACAGCCAGGTGTTGACCTCTTTCTGAACCTCCGCGTCACTATCAAACTTCTTCCCTCCGAGATGTTTTTTCAGGGCGGGGAACATGTGGTAGTCACTGGGGGCCACGTCGGGACTATAGGGAGGGTGATCGATGATTTCCCAGCCAAATGTCTTGAGCAGGTCAAGGGTAACGTTGGCTGTGTGCGGGCGCGCGTTGTCGTGGTGAAATTTCACTCCTTTGCTCAGCAATCCCGGGCGTTTGTTTTTTATGGCACGACGAAGCTTTTCCAGGGTCTCACAGTACCTTGCTGCATTGATAGTGGTTCCCCTTGGCATGAAATCCACCAACAATACCCCGTGGCAATCCCAAAACACCGTAGCCATCACCTTGCCGGCTGACAGTGTCGCCTTAAACTTTTTGGGTTTCGGAGAATCGCTATGGCGCCATTGTTTGGACGACTCCTTTGTTTCGGGTGTGTAGTGATGAGCCCACGTTTCATCCCCCGTAACAAACCCTTCCAAAAAATCATCGCCTTCCTCTTCAAAATGGGCCACAACTTTGGTCGCACATTCCACGCGCCGCTTCATGTGGTCTTCGGTCAGCTGTTTCGGCACCCATCGGGCAGAAACTTTGTGGTACTGCAACTTGTTCACAAGGATATGACGGATTGTTTCGCTGCTACACACTCCTCCAAGCTTCTCTTCCAAGTCCCTAATTGTCGCACGGCGGTTTTTGAGCATTTCTGCCTCCACTGCTTGAACAATCGCATCCGAGACCGACGGTCGGCCACTTCTCTCCTCGTCGTGAACATTAGTGCGCCCGGAATTGAACTCGCGGCTCCACTTACGCACGTTTTTTATGTCCATACACTTTTCCCCGTAAACTTCAACTAGTTGACGATGGATTTCAATAGGTGTCACCTTTTTCGCACTCAAAAAACGTATTACAGAACGCAATTCGCACTTGGACGCTGACGCGAGTGGTACCTCCATCGTTGACGGCTGCTCAGCCAAGACTGAGCGGTCGGGGAAGCCTCACCCAGCAGCAAAGTGGTAGTGGGGGAACCAAGGAACACGGCGGTGTTGCCAGATTTCGCCTAGCGCGTGATCCGGCGAAGTTGCAGCGTTGGAGACCTTACTTTATTGTCAGCCCTCGTATTACCACCAGTTTTGACACATTATTTTTTCAAGATAGCTTTTGAATGGTGAATACGGTGTTCCTCTTATACCATATCTTTCCAAAACTTCGAGGAGTTGACTGCGGCTAACCGTACCGATCGCCTTTGCTAGATCAATGAAGATAGGTGTTTTTTGGTCAATATTGGTTACTATTTCATTGAGCACTGTTGAAACTGCGTCCTGCGTGGATTTTCCATGTTGGAATCCATATTGTTTATGAGAAAAAAAATTTTTAAATGCTATTGGGTAAAACCCTTCTCTGGAATATTTATTGATTAGATATGTTATTGGGGCAGTTATTTCATTAATAATCATTCTTAGGTGTTCCGCTCTCAGATTATCCAATCCTGGTGACTTTTTCTTCTTCAGTGTTACCTATATTGTTTACTTCAACAACATTTACATCTTGTAAAAATAATGAATTGACTAGTTTTAGGTTCGTTTTTAAAAGGATTTTGTACTTTTTATTATTATTATTATTTGCTAATGTTTCACCCACTGATATAAAAAAAAATCATTGAACGATCGATTCAGTAATTTCTTTTTTCCATTAATCGTTTCATTTTCACAACTCAGATTTATTTATTTCATAGTTTGTCATTTGATTTATTCATTTCCAAAGTTTCGATGCATCTGTTTTGTTATTGATAATAGTCTGCTTTTGCTTTTTCAACAAGTTTTCTGAAAATATTTTTATATTGATTGTACTTTGTTTTGTTTTCTAGATTAGGATCAGTTTTCGTTTTTTAAACAGTTTTTTTTCTGTGGCTTTCAAGAGACTATTTGTCATCCAAGGATTTCTTTTGATTTCTCACTTTTAATTTTCACTCTTTTGGTACTTCTACTTATCATGTCTTCAATTTTATGTACCAACATATTTGGCGCATTCTTGTTATCACCAGCAGTGTATACTCCTAGCCAAGTCTCTTCCTTTGCAAATTTCAATAATTTTTTTATTTTCAATAAAATATTTATACCTCTCATGATTGACATCTTTTTTTCGTTTTTCAGATACTATCTGTACTATCGTTGAGAAATTGTCGGTGATATTAGATTCTATTACTATTGGGTTATGATAAAATATTTTTTTGTGAAATTTTGTCATCTGACCTTTTATTGTACCTCTTTTTTGATTCAGTGCCTTTATTTTTTCAGACATTTTATGTATGTGAATATATGAGAATCTAAACAATGCGGAACAAACATATTGAGGACAATAGGATAGGATGAGGATAGGATAGGAAGGGTGGCGAGCTTTACCTCAATACGTTGGCCACTGAAGTGAGTACTGTCTCGTAACTTAGCTGCTCTTCTCTATTGGTGTGTAACTTTTGAAAACGTTGAACTAGTTTTCGACTGACTGAATCTAATACTATCTTGCTTCTTTATTATGGATGAAAGTGAGCTGCGAAGGACCTGCAGATCTTGTAGAATGATGTACTGTTATTTTCTTTGATTTTATCCTGCTCGAAGGACCATATTCGGTGTCATGAGTCTTTTCACGCCACTTACTGAATATGGATGAGTTTTTCTTGAGAAATGATTGAATTGAGATTGATTTGAATATGTATATTCGTTATTGTTTACAAAACAAATTCTCATGCGGAATCTATTTTTTTCAGTTACAGTTGAATTTACAAAACAGTAATGGATACTTGAACATGAATAGAACACTGTCTGTTCCGTCAACTTGAAATAAACGTTATTTCTTCATGAAACACTGTATTTTTGTCAACCTTCAAGTGGATTTTATGATAATAAAAGTAAGTGCGACCTTTACAACATCTTTGCATTGTTATCGGTTCAAATCGTGGCTAGTACTGAAAAGGGACAATGTGCAAAACTAGACTGAAATTTTTGCTTTATAACAATTGAAACTGGGTGATTCCGTACTTGTATCAGTCGTGTTTTTTTTTGTACGATAATCAAGATCATATGAAAAAAAACTGAAGAAACTGAGATTGAAATTTATTTCTATCAATTACTTTTATTCAACTGACAAAAATTGCAGCAATGTAAAATTTATTCAGTGTTTACAAGTACAGTGCAGGCACTATCTTCATTGGTTTCTAATCCATCAGATATGGTCAAATTTCCCTTTACTGTAATCTTCACAACAGGGTTTAACTTCTCACAAACGAAAAAGCGTTCTGTAGAACAATAGTGGTCATTCCATACCAAACCTGTCTTGGATGTAACTACTTCCATACAGACGCTGGCTGTGGCATTGTTATTGGGTTCTCCTTTCGCCCATGGGAATAGTGTTATAAGTTCATTGTTCAACCATTTCCAGGGCGCTTTATTCATCCTATATCCTGACACCCAGTGGCGAGATGAAGTTTCTGTAAGAAAAAAGAAGCACAGTATTACGTATTGGTCTGGGATAATAAGACAATTCATTTTGTGATTGTGTAAATCATTTTTGAGAATCTCTGTGGATTTTAGCAGAGATACATGTTCATCACTCGTGCTATTTGGCTTTCGACTTCAATAAGTAAATATATTTTCTACTGAGATATATCACAACTATACTTTAAAATATGATTACAATATTCAGAAATCAATAATTAGCTGAAAATTCTGAAGCTCTGTGATTTGAAATCATACTATCACAGTAGTCTTTCCAATGGAACTGAAAAGATTAGGGTACGTTCCAAACCTTCATCAGGGGCAACATTAACAATCAGCTCCAAGAAATTTATATCACGAAGTAATCTAACAGTAAAATGTAGTAATCTTCCATTCTTACCGTTGAAATTCCACAGAAAGCCTTCCTTCATTAGTTTATTGGTACTTCCTCTGTGAAAGACTTCTTTTTTTAAGCAAAAAATTTTTAGCTAATTTTAACGAGGTAGTAGTATTGTAAATGCAGTTTTACTCGTTGGGATGTATAGTGATAACTTCAGTAAGTGTATAGAATTGTGAAAATGGTTTACATTTTTCAAGAAAGAATTGAAATTAATTTAATTTATCAAAAGGTAAGAATGGCGTCATTTCTTTTCCATGAAAAAAATCCTAATTGTGGTGTGAGTCACCGGTATGTGCTCGATTTGGTGACAAAGTGTTACGGAACTGGTTCAGTGAAAAATTAAAAATAAATAACCCCAGAGTACTAAATGAAGAAGCTCAAATTAGAGTTTTGGTAACATCTGTTGCAAAGCCCAGAAAATCCGTACGATCAGTGGCGAAACAGAAGGGAATGGCTGCTAGACTGTGAGACAAGTACTGGAAATGCATACATTTTATCTATATGAAATGCAGATTCTTGTGACGGAAACGAAAACCCGCTTATTTTTCGTGAAGGACATACATAACACCCATAGAAAGTTGAAGTTTGGGTTGGTAATCTTGGAAATGCTATTATTGGTCCGTTATTTCTTGAAGAAAACTTGTCTTGCAATCTGTTCCTTGATGGATTGACAGAGGGAGAGCAGTTTAATGGCCTCCGACACCACCGGATTCAACTCCCTCAGATTCTTCTCTCTAGGGATATGTTGAATTCGTTGTTTCTGAAACACAATCTGATGATATTGAGGAACTCAAAAGACGAATAAGAGCAGCATACCGGTCAATTTCCGGTGTGTTAGAGAAAAAGAGAGTCAATACATCATTGGTGGTGGTCTTGGTGCAGGTAGGTACTAATTACTTCTGATATAGATACCTAAGGTACTTTGAGTATATCTACGAACTACCAGATAAGTTAGGTTGGTAACACTGGGAATGTACTACGACCAGACAGTTGAATGAAAAATGAAAGTGATGTTATATGGCGACTCAATCTATTATTTACTAATATTCTGATAAATATAATAACGAATATTACAGAAACTGCTCATCAAAAGTAATAAATCAGGATACCATTGGAAAGAGAATTAAACGCCCTTTTGAATAATGTTACGCTTGACTTCCCCATTCCATTTCAGTTTCAGTTTCAGTTAGGTGTTCGTCTTGGATTTGTGCGGTCTGTATGCCTCCCGAGGCAGTGAGTTGGAAGAACGAGCCCTTTGAAAGAGATGTTTGGCATGTCTTCAAAGTGACGACAAAGGGATGTGGAGAATGATCTTGACGGGACAGTCTCGATGGGACCGCTATCGGTGGAACGATTGATGATATTTCAGAAACGCATCGTCTATGAAAATATCTGTGAAACGGAGATAGATCGCCAACCTTTTATCGGTGTTCCAAAGAAGTAAGTGAGCTTGAAAGGAAGATATTAAGGGTGTAAATTGAAATCCTGTATGATGAAGAATCGACAATTTTTATTCACTTCTCTTTTCGATTATCTTTTTTGAACCTAAAGTAACCCTGGCAGGCGATAAATTTCTAGAAATGAACCCGCATTGATATGTTTTACAATTGAGATCTGACTGTTAATTGTTCCAGCTCATAATGATACACTGTTAATGATAAAATTTATTATTAAAAAAAATCAGAAAGGGAGCTAACAAAAAAATGTATGCTCACATTTTATTATGAAATGAATACAGATTACATAAGAGACATATCGCTCATTGCGATTGTTCTCTACAATGGGAATATTAAGGCTGAAAATCCATTAGGAAATAACTAATATCCTGGCTAATACTACGACGAACGTTGAAATACATCCGGTGAATTTTCGTGCAGAGTTACTACAATCCTTTCTCTGTAATTAATTGCTGGTTGCATTAAAATGTGGTCCACCTATAGATATATTTCGGGATGTTGCCCAACATCAGTATATAGTAGGTCTAAGCAGACAACCACGAATGTCTGCAACAAATGATTCGAAAACATCCCCATTTCAAGGCAAAAGCCGAAACAGCATCCGTAGAGTAGATAAATCCAAATTACGAGCGCCATCTCAACCCCCAGTTTAGGAGTCGTCAAGACCCAAATAACAAATAAAGGAATCTGATATTTGTTCACAATGAACGTTTAATGCATAAGAGACAAAATATCCTGACAGGACTGCTCATTGAAATTATCCTAAACAATGGAAGTATTTGGGTTAAAAACCCATTAGAAAACAATTCCTTTCCTGGCTAATACCACGAGGAACGTTAAATTACATCTGGTGAATTTCCGTGCAGAGTTCCTACAAGGCTTTCTCTGCAATTGCATGTTGCATGTAAATGTTCATCGAAACATTTGAACCACCTATAGATCGATTTCGGGGTATTGTCCCTCATCATTATAGGATAGGTGTATGCAGACAACAACTTATGTCTGCAACAAATGATTCGACTACATCCCCATTTCAAGGCAAAAGCTAAAACAGCCATCCGAAAATAAAGATTAATAATAATCCAATTATTGTACCTGAACCCTACGACAATCGTATCACCTCTGCCCAGCACCCGACAATGCTTCTACAAGAATACACTTTGCAATATTCCATGTAACAGGTGCTAATCATCAGGTCAGGACGGAGGGCAAATACTAGTACCCATCATCCTGAAATTGATTTCACCCTGCTTTTGTCAAATATTCCTACAGAAATCTTGAATGAACCAAAATGAACTGTACTAAAAATCGAAACAAAAATCAAACGAAAACAGATCTTTCGGAACCACAGAACGCATTTTGACTGGGGGCCCAGACTTCAATCTGGAGAAACTATACCAGGTGTCAGTCAGAGGTGATATGGCAATTGTAGGGGCTTGATGGATCATTTTTTGTTCAATGGAATTTAAACCTCCTATACTTTGAGACATTTTTGAAACACTGGATTACAATTTTTCCTTTCCGCTCTTATATATTTGAATGCAGTGGCCTTTAACTGGAAGATATGAACTTGGAATAGTCCTGATATATCGTCCTCAATATACTTTTCTCCAGCTATTCGAAACTATTCTAAAATGGATGTCGTTGAGCAATGGCAAAGTTATAATAGGAGCAGAAATTACCTTCCAGAAAATATAAACTCGTCATATTGCTCATTTACCAGATAGACCAAGAAACGAGGAAGCGGCTCAATGTAAAATGTACAAAAATCAATATCCGAAAAATATAAATATGAGCGTATAGGAAATTAAAATTCAGGACGAGTTTCTATTTAATGCGACTCGATCCTGATTACCAAAGTTGCGAAAAGCGGTCTTTTGTTGATAATTAAAAAACTAAAGCTCCTATCAAAAAAATCTAGATTAGGAAATTTTAAGGTATTGAAAAGGTCTATAAATTGAATAACCTATAATTTTTTGATATCATTGATACTTATCGAGTTATATCGAAAAAACCGTAAAAATCGTGTTTTCCATAACTCGTTTATTGTAAGGTATTGAAAATTGTCACGTACAGTTTCATGTAGCCTATGGCCAACCAAAAAAGTCTTTTTCAGAATTTCTTTCGAATATTGACCCCAATTCCATCCAGATCTATCGTGAGCGGAGATGCCTATGTTCTTTTTTTTGAACAGGAAGACACCAAATCCCATCTTTCAGATCATATTTAGCTTTTTTTATGTTTCATTTCTATTTTATTATGTTTTATTGTATATATGTTTTACTGTGGTTTCATATATTTTTATCACCACATGCTTTTTTTTCAATTTTAATCATGATTAAAATAAAAATTTCTGATAAGTTTTAAATATATGAAGTTTTCTCAAAAAAGATGCTCTCTCAATATGGCTACTCTTGCTCGGGGAACGATTCAGGGCTTATTTTTTTCTGTAAGAGTTGTAGTTTCATATTATCGAATAAGTATATTAATTTTATTTATTTTAAGTGTCTCTGTAAAATTACTTAAAATAACTGCACAATTTTTTCACATAATTAATAACAAAGAAATTTCTTAATTTTGTTTTTATAGAAATTACTTTTATGAAAATAGATTTCTAACATGACTTCACGCAATAAAAAAATTAAATTCATACGATCACTAGGAGCCGAGATAATTTTTTTAAGGCGCAATAATCATCGTACAGCAGTCATCTACATGTATATTGAGGTTGAATACCTATATTTTGGATTAAGAAATACTAGGATATGTCTAGTTCATTTGTAGTATTTTTAATAGATGAAAAAAGTGAGGCGTGCAGGCGCGGAGCGAAGTAATTTTAGCGGGTGGCGTAGTGGTGATACAAATACTGTTGACATTAAAGACACTTTCGTCCTGACAGTGTTATTGAAAAATAAAAGAAAAGTTATTGGTTCAATTTCAAGTTCTAGTGTACATTGCAAAATAAAACATACGTGAACAACAGCCGAGATACTCAATATTTTTCAAGCACAAGCCACTTTGAACGCACGAAATAAGTATTCAGTGCTATCCTCACTCCGACACCCGCTACAGCTATAGCGATCCGCACCTACACGCCTCACTTTATTTATCAATTTATTATACTGCAAATGAACTAGACAGATCCTAGTATTTTTTTAATGAAAATATAGGTATTCAACCTTAATATCCATAAAGGTGACGGCTGGTCGATGATTATTGCGTCTTCCAGATTCTTTTGAAATGAAAAAATTGTCTCGGCTCCTATATAGTGATCGAAGGTATTAAATTTTTTTTTGAGTGCTTGAAATCATGCTGGGAATCCATTTTCATAAAAGTCATTCATATAAAAACAAAATCGAGCAATGTATTTAGAAAAAACATGTAAAAAAATTGTGCAATTTTTTTAAAGGTATTTTTTGCCCCTTAAAATTGAAAAAATCAATATACTCATTCGATAATATGAAAGAACAACTCTTACAGAATAAAATAAGCCATGGATCATTCCCCGAGCAAGAGTAGCCATATTGAGAGAGCATCTTTTTTGAGAAAACTTCATATATTTTGAAAAATAGTCAATTGTTACCAATTTTTCAAAAGATGTTTTTTTTGGCTTGTCATAGGCTAAGTATCAAGTTTGAATACCTTACAGTTAACGAGTTATAGAAAACCCGATTTTTCACGGTTTTTCCGATATAACTCGAAAAGTATCAATGATATCGGAAAATTATAGGTTATTCAATTGATAGATATTTTTAATACCTACAATTTCCTAATTTGAGATTTTTCGATAGGAGCTGTAGTTTTTTAGTTATCAACAAAAAAACACTTTTCGCAACTTTGCCAATTTTTTAGGTTATGTTCGTTCACGATCGAGTCGCATGAAATAGAAACTCATGCTGAATTTCAATTTCCTGTACACTCATATTTTTTTTCGGATATTAATTTATGCACGCACTTTTCCCTATCCTACTAAGAATCCTACAACATGATTAGGACTATTTTTACCAGCTAGGGTAACTTCAAAAATATGTAGAGATGAAATTTCAATTGATATAGCCGATACTTGCTCAAATCCATGTTAATATCTACAGGGTATTTATTAAGTACTTGTTCAAACTTCAAATGGTGAATTTTTGACTAATATTAATATAAAAAGTTCATATGAACATGTGTCAGCAAATGTCTTGTTGCGGAGATTCAGAGTTGAAATTTTATTTTCAATTATTTTGAATAATTTTGTAAAACAACTATTTATTCGCACAAAATCAGCTGAACGGTTTTTTTGAGGTGAGAAACAAAAATTTGGTATCAATTTTTCATGTAGCACTCAGAGGGCGCTGCGAACGCTCGAAATCTTTATTCAATTTGCCCTAAATTTTTTGACTGTGAACTTTTGGTAGGTATGTTTTATATTCACGTCTGATTCCTACAACTTTTTGCAAAAAAGGTAAAGCTGCTCCAAACGCTACTGTCAATCAATTATGAGTAATTTGCCAATTTCTGCATCGATGCAGGTTATGGGGTCACTTTGGCCTTGGGCGCTATATGAAATTGCTCAGAACTTTGCTCAAACTGAGTATGTGACAGATCTTGATAAAACAACTTATTCCCACGAAGAAGTATTGAGAAATAATTCATTCTCAAGATACGAAATGTTGAGAAACCGATATTTGTTAAAATTTCAACACTCTGTATTTTGAGTACGAATAATTATTCGAAGCATCTTGATGATGAAAAAAATTTATTTGTTTTGGTGGGATCTATCAGATACTCAGGATTTGTAAAGTTTTGGGCAACTAAGTGACCCCATAACCTACATCGATGGAGAAATTTGCAAATTTCTCAAAAACTCTTGTACCTAGCGTTGTTGAACAAGTATATATTTTATGTTTGGAAAAGGTGTAGAAATGAGATTTGAATATAAAAGATTCCAAAAGTTTACTGTAAAAATGTCAGGCAAAATTAAAATAAATAATGATAGCGTACGCAGCGCCCTCTTAGTGCTACATAAAAATTGATTTTGATTTTTTCCTTAAAAAAACCCATTAACCAAATTTTCTGCAAGTTATTTATTTTTTGCAAAAGTTATTCAAAATAATTGAAAATAAAATTTCAACTCCAACACCCTGTATCTCCGAAACGAAATATTTGCGGACTCATATTCATTCGAGTTTTTCATCTTCAAATTAGTCAAATATTTATCAATTGAAGTTTGAACAAGTACTTAATTTTCACAAAAGAGGTTCACGAAACTACGAAAATAATTTCGCTGTGGAGAAAATATTCTAAATTAGATATTTGCTGTGTTTTCTTAAATACTCATCGTAAATTGGTTAGGGTTCGGTGGTATGAACCTGACTACCAATAAACTTAAGTACCAATACATTACTGAATGTATTTTATCTAACCATTCCAGGAAAACATATTGGGTACTCCTGAATTACTCAGTTCCAGTTGGTCATTGAGAATGTTCTGAACGTTTTCACATTTATTAATCTCTAGCATGTACTTGCTCTTGAAATTTGTTTGGGGAGTACCATGGTTCTGAGAGACTTAAATTTGGCCTTATAACGCCCACTTCAGCCCTTTCATCCATCTTGGATCCATCAGTGTACTATAATGATGCACCATTTCCCAGTTCAGGTCCGTTCTCTGTGCAAATTTGCTAGTTGTTTATGACCGCTTCAAACTGTATTTCTGAGTCGTGCCTAACTGATATGTTATTTGTCAGTTGAGACATGGCTTCTGTGGAAATGTGTTCCAAAATCTTCCGATAAGATCTCCTGCTTTTGAGTTCAATGCCTGGGTCAGTCTGAAGTCACTAATTGACAATATTCCACAGAATTTTGGTGATCGTTTTATCGCTGTCAGGTTGGTAAGATATTTTGTTTTTAAATGTTGGAAACACTGATTCAAGTAAATTATATAATTGTCATCTGTCAACTTCAAAAAATTGTTTACTATTTTGATGTCTGAAACTGAAATTTAAAATATAATGAAAATTTGATCGAATAAGATATCCTCGGTTTTTAGAGAAACATCGATACATTTATGCATTGCCCTGAGTTCACATATTTTTCTACTCATAGATATATGATCTATGAAGTAGAAAAATATTGGAAACTGATATCAAATTGTGTTCTTATTTAACCAAATGAGTTGAAGAAAATCAGTATTTGGGACTAAAGGTAAAAAAAAATAACTCTTATTAAAATATTGAATACAGCAATAACAAAGAAATAATGAAAAAAAAATGTATCGGAGCTCCAGGGCTGCTTAGATTGATTCGGTGTCGTATTCGCTTTTACAATTATTGCAACTGCTTTTCAGTAAATAGGAAGTATGGTCTTTAGAAGCTCAAATTTGATAGAAAACTCTATTTAAGCAACTATCATCAAATTTGTACCAGTCTATTGTCCTTTGCCAAAGTATGTAGTACCTAGTGGCAAGAATCGACTTCAAAACCACAGTTAACGCTGATTGTATAAAGCTCATGATTGGATTTGAAATATTTAAAATAGAATCTTGTTAATACTGGTACGGGATCCAAAGCCCAATCCATAACAATGTTATCCCGTCAGAGCAAATTGCCCTAAAATTTGAAAATAATTGATGTTTTTGTTAAATCTAACACTTCCTTACTGTTGTCAAGAAATAGCTCTGTTCCACACATTGTTTTACAGTGTGTTGTTTTTTCAATCCCCAAGATACAAATGTTTTTATATCCAACAAATGGAAGATATTGGTAATGGTATCAAAAACAACTCTGTCAGGGGATGTTGACAAGAAAGGAATTTCTGGGTTAATAACAAGTCCACATGTGAAATCTGCATTTTCTGTTTCATATCATCATCTTCATTATCCAACCCAGCTTTCATGGCTGCTGTTATTTATAATTCAGGCCTTCCGTTTGATCTTGGGTCCAAGTTTGGAAGATGTGTTTTCTTTCCAAATTTGAGAACACATTGAGGGTTTGTTTTATTTTCTATGTTGTGTGCTTCACTCAGCGTCAAGAATCAACTATCCAGTAACTCTGCAACATTATAACCATGTTCAGAAAGACAAGAATCAACAGTTCCATCCATAGGTTCGGTGTGATATGGGCTATCTTCCTCTACACAACCAATAGTATTACTTTCTTCACTGATAATTCCTAACAAAAATTGCCCCAAATTTCGTTAACTCACAAACATCAGAGTTACAAAAGTAAATCTTACCAACTTCAAAGTAACAAGAAACAGAATCATGAGTTATTCTTTCACTTTCTTTGGTTGAACTATTGGGAACATTATCAGATATCGGGGTCTAGAAAGGAAAGTGTATTCTCAAATTTAGACTTTGAACATCTAGAATGACACTCAACAACTTATAAGTTTTGACATAAAGGTGTCTTTCCAATCTTTCGCTCTCCTTAAAAAGATCTCCAAAAATTCTTTTACCGTAAAACAATTCTAGTTCGTCGATGGGAAGATTCAAATGGAACAACCATTTTCGCGCAAGTTCTTTAGTATATTCGTACACATTCTAACAAAATGGAACACGACATTTGCAACAAGCTCGATTTTTTTGCAAATATTTTTTCAATAAATTCAAATTAGAAAAAAAATTAACTTGACACTTGACAGTGTTGACACATGTCAGTGTCTCAATTCAGTGTTTGGAACATATGAAAACAAAATTTATTACCAACCTGACAGCAAAAACACGATTACCAAAATCCTGTGGAATATTGTCAATTGCTGCGTCTTTCAGTACACTTAATATGTGCAATGGCAGAAGGTTTTGCTCGTGAACCCTCTGGGTAACGGTCTTCCTGTAAGGCTAGAACTTTTATTGGTGATGAGTCGTAGCATGCTGAGTACGGTTATAACCACCTGGCAGGCATAAGCCCTGCACGTCATCTGCCAAAATATTTTTTAAAGTTGATAAACCATTGCGACATCCTAAAAGAATTAACAGTTTTGCTGCTAGGGGGCGTTGAAATCACCCCTTGCGCAGATTAGACTATTTATTTTTTAACCCGGTAACAATATTTTCACTTGTTTTATTGTTGTCAATGTTGCACATCATTGTGCTGCTTTATAAAAAAAATTCTTACCCCTCCCCTTTTTCCCCCAACTCCAATTACGAAAAACAAAAAAAAAAATTTCTCGAGTGCCTTTAAATTAATCGTCGAATGTTCAAATATGCCTAAATAAGGGAAATAGCCATTTTTTATGATTATCCCCCCTCCCCCCAAATGACACAAAACGAAAAAATTTCGGTGGATTTTTCTAAACTTTTGATATGATGCAGTTCAAGTTATTTTGAATAGAACTAAATTGAATGACAAACCCCAAAAAATAAATTGTTTTTATGCTAGGGGGCGTTGAAATCATATCTTACTCAGAATAGACTATTCATTATTATAGGCGGAAATAATAGCTCTACGTATTTTAGTTTAGATTATGCTGATCAATTGTGTAATTTTTTATAAATTGAAAATCTAAAACCTCCTCCTTACCCCCTACCCCTATTTTAATACATGAAAAAAATTTATTCCCGACTACTTGTAAATGCTTTATCAAAATAAATGTTTCAATCAGCTGAAATTTGAGGAAATCGTACAGTTGTATAATTCCACCTTTCCCTCCCTTCAGAAAAATATTGGTAGAGTTTGCTGACTTCTTAGTAGGGCGTAGTTCATGATTTTCAAATATAAATTAATCGGGCGAATATCTTGAAAATAAATAAAAATTGAAGTTGAAGTTTTCATTTATGTTTGAGTAAGCGATTTAGAAAAAGTGGGTACAATGACAGGTGGTTCTGGCTAGCATAAGTCCTTGACAGGCGAGAGGAAAGATGTGAGTATTGCACGTTATGAAAAATCTATCTCTACGTATAAGACACGTGGTACTAAACTATTCACTATCAGTTATGATTCGGAAAATTTACCTCCGTGCCAACGGGAACTGCGACAACTATTTAGAACTGTATACATTACAACTATCAGGCAGACTAGTCACTTAAAAGAGCCAACGGTTCTTACAATCGAAAATAATGGTTGGAATTTGATCTGTGACCATTATAATTTTAATTGGTTTGGGAAAGATACAGTTCTGTCTTCAATTTATGACATACTCTGATGATACTGCCGAAAACAAGTCAGTTGAAGCTGAGGAACACATTTCAGGAAACCCATGATTTTTATCTCCAGGTAATGTCATTTATATCGCACCATTGAGTTCACGTTCCTTTCCTCTCGCTTGTTGGGGACTTATGCTAGCCAGAACTGCCTGTCATTGTACCCACTTTACTAAATAGCTTACTAAAACATATATTTATAAATTTCAGCTTTACAGAACTACCTTTATTTCAACATATGAATTAAAATGCACACCTTTTCGATTAACCGGTGAGGTACTTGTGCTCATCGAAATCGCCTGTCAATAATTTTTTTGTGTTTTAGAGCGAATAAACTAAATCATATTGAAATTTCAAGCTTACAGCGGAAAGTTTTTAATATTTTCTTATTCACACTTTCAAAAATATGATGATGTGCAGGGCTGATCACTGCTAGGTCGTTATTACCGTACTTAACATGCTATGACTCATCACTAGAAAAATTTGTAGCTTTACAGAAAGACCGTTTCTCAGAGGGTTCACGAGCTCTTGTACTATTTAGCATTACCTCAAATACAGCAGTTGGTATTGCATACGTCGCCCCTGTAATTTCCAGACAAGCTAGCGGCTGCGCTTTCTGCAGCTGGACTTGTGCAGAAATTGGTTGGATTTTTTGCCACCAAATCAGTGAACCATAGATGACCATGGATGTGGTGATCGTTTGTACCTGAATATCATTCTTGGCTTCATAGACTTCATGTCATACCAAAAACTCTGCGGCATTTCCTGCTGTAGACCTGGAAACAGTGCGGTTGTCGATTTTTGTAGATTATAACACCCAGATATTTAACCTCTTTTTAAAAAGTTAACTGTGTTCCATTCAGAGTTTGGCTTTGAGTAGGGGTATCAAGTTCGTACTTTCGCCTCCACCTGAATGGAAAAAGTACTATTTTGCTAGGATCAACATTTATGGGAGAAATTATATCAATTTCTAAACAGAAATTTGATGAACGTTGTTTATATGATGATATTTACTGCATGCGAAAGTAACTATGATTTCATAACATTGATAAATTGATGTTTCAGTTTTCGAGGTAATTATGCATGAGTGCTAACTTGGTTCCGTGATATAATTCTTGATAATCATTCTGTATCTGACGACTATGCAGGTGAATATTTCCCTCGATATATTTCTGAAGTCAATCCTCTAAAAGTACTTTCCACCAAACGGAACCAAACTTTCCACTTCGCTCCATTTCGCTCGACTAAATCCACCAAGAGTAAATTTTTCTCGAACGTTCTTTAGAGAAAATAGGCAGATTGATGCCATATTGTGAAAATCAATTCATTCGTTATACAGAGTGTCTCAGAATGAAGAGGACAAAATTCAATGGTAGAAATCTTACGTCATTTTAAAGATGAAAGTTTCTATAAACACACACTCCAAGATTTATATTAACTGAGCTACAAGTTATTGAAATTAGTAAAAAAATATATTTTCCAGATTAACTCCTTAAGGGCGAATCTTTTCCTGGTAGAGTTTGGATTTCATTTGAAGGCATACAGTTTGAAATTTCAATACAAATTAAGTGTTTCAAACGTCGAACAGGGGCATATGGCAGATGAATACCGCCCCTCCCCAACTTTCACGCACACTTGATTATTATAGATTTTGTCTTCTTACTCTTAATTCTCAATATTCTGTGAAGAAAAAAGAGAAACCTTCCATAATTGTTTTCAAATTATTTGAAGTTGAATAACTAAGTGCGTGCGTAAGTGACATGTGGCCTCTCTTTTAATAATTTTGTTATTAATTGCTGTACTTTGTTTTGAAAATTAACAACCAACGAAGGGTTTTCATACCATTCAAATTCAAATATATCTGGCATTTATGACATATTCAATACAAACAACAGCAGTTGCTAACAAAATAATCAACAATGAGTCTCCATAAGACTCACGCAAGTTCTTATTCAACTTGAAATATCTTGAAAACCGTCGATATTTTCGATAACAAAACCTATTATTTTTTGTGACGAAAATATCGAGATTTGACAAAAATGAGACAAACCCGTAATAATACAATGACGTGAAAGTTAGGGAGGGACAATGTGGGGTACCCATCTTAGGTGCGCCCCTGTTTGAAACTATGAAAAAGTTAAGTGCAGGGGTATTTCAAAAGAGAGGCTGTTGAATGAAATTCCGAATTACAAGGAGAAATTTTGACCCGTTACGAAGTTTTAATAAGACTATAGCTCAGTACTCAGCTAGAGGAAATGTTTATTGGAAATATTAACCTCAAATAGCGGTGAGGATTCTAACACCACAGTTTTCACCCTCTACTCTGGGACACTCGTATTGCCGTTTCCTTGAAAATTTATGGAAGATGTATGTAGTGAGAACCTGCTTCTGCGCAGCTCATTAGGGAAAATCTCTCAAATAAACTACTCCTGCCATTTTTCTTACTTTGTGCACTCATCAACTCAGATAACTGGGTGTTTTCATCTTTATTGCGTAAGCTGGCAAGCTGCATGAACATGTCCGAGCAAAGCTTCAGTGCTTGGGGGTGCGTGGCCTGAAAAAAGAAAGTAATTTTACACAAACTTGTTCCAGATTTCAAAATTTTATGAACATTTCTACAAACTCAAGCACTAGTAATGCACGTTCAATCCATCTAGTGCTAAAAATAATAATAGAAATAATGTCTAACAGGAGTACTCCCAAATTCAAGATAAATAAATGGATTACAGTTATTCATTGAGTTGTGAATAAGTATTTGTCTATATTATATGATAGAATATCATAATCGCATACAAAATAAGAATACCAAAACAAGCTACAAAATCAGTAGAATCATACAATACATACAATGATACATACAATAATAGAATATCATTTGAATGGTGTCGTGAACATTTCATGTAAAGAAAAGAGAAAATATTAAAAATCAATGAAAAAACACACCAGAAATGAAGAAGGGGCTTACTGATATCCATAGTATTGATTTAGGAAGTATGCTTTCATTATTTCTAACTGCCATCACGGAAAATGTAATGGGGTACTTGTCTGTCATGCAACAATTTTTGTGCACGGCAACTTTCATAGTTGCGCCACTGCACCAGCGGAGTTGTGTACGGAGTCAAGAGCTCCAGCAGAAGGTATTCATGAGACACCATACGCGCTCCTACAGTATAACCTCATGCTACTATCTCCAACTGTACTTTCGCTTGATTCGTATTGGCCTTTGCATAATGAATATCCACTTCGTCTGTGTAAGATATAAACAAAATCGTCCTACGCCATAACCCGTCTTCTACTGTTTATTCAATTGATAATCCTAATAGTACTATGTATAGACATTTGATGAGCATTAGCAATCGTACACAACTCAATGCCACCAGTCAAAAATATCGTTAGTTTTTTTAAAGATACTGTGTTCGTATTGCAACACCACTTTCATTTGTGATGTATTGTGTTTGTAAACATCATTTCAAACAACCACCTTCAGTCCCACGTTTGACACTCGAAACGAGAAACAAAATCTGACTATTTACGTGTGTACATCGAGGGACAGCGCGTTCTTACACTTATGGAAGGTAATTTTTGAGATCCATATTTCCAAATTGCACTTCATCTGCGGAAATGTCCACAATATTCTACCACCGCTTGCACAAAATTAATTAGGGTACTGGTCTATCATGTACGAAAGCATCTTCAATATTTGAGAGTTATCCGTGATGATTTATTCTCAACCGCAATGGATACGCCACTGCATCACTGAAATTTGGAAACCATTTGAGTGCAAACAGATAGTCGTGCTTTTCTGAACGATATCGAGAGAGCTGAAGCATTGCAGTGTCGGGATGTTACTAACTCTGGGTGCAAAATCGCTTGTGGTCGTTGTCTACTCATTCCCGATTTGTCTTTGTTCTACAATTATTACAGAATGAATACCCACGGCGTATGTGGAAACAACCCAAATTTTCAAAAAAAAAATAGTTTTCTCCAGATAATGCTATTATGAACCGAAATAGTCATAAGTGTGAGGAAACTTGGCACTGGTGCACGTATGTCAAAATATCATCAGTTTGATTTGCAATAGTGATCGTATTTTGACGTCTTAAGTAAAACGGTATTGTTAAATAAGCCAGCGTTCACCTCTCGCGAATATTAACTGTAATTTGATTGTACCTCCATATCGTGCAGTAAATGAAAATGACGGGGATTGTGTTCGAGAATAATCGAGTAAATTTCCAAATAGACGACCTTCAATTCCAGTAGTGGCTTAGAATTGTGTTGACAGTAACGGAGCAAGATTCAAACATTTACTTTGACATGATAAATGATTATTTCTGTTGTGCTGTGATATGTGATTTGCAAAAATATTATATTTATTTTTGCCATTTTGTAATGTGAGTAACACTCCTATCATTTCCAACCCCATTAGCTCTGCTGTCAGTCTAAAGTCTGATCAACTGAGCCTGTGAGGATCCACGAGGACAGTTTTCATCCAGTGGCTGTGCGTTCCTACAAATTATTCAGGTATTTTTTTGTTTCATTTTTGTAAGTCCTTTTGGTTGTCAACTTCTTTTAGTGGAGAGAACAAAATGACAAATTGTGTGTAAGTGCTGATAAATCATCCTGTACAATCAGTTTTGCCACAGATCTCAGTTAGCTGACGGAATTTGATTCTAATTATGATTGAATGACTAACTGTCAAATTATATCATTTCGCTTCTATTTCTCTTCGTCATGCAATTTTTGGCATCCCTTGCAATAGTCCCATCTATTTTTATCATTTAGAAAATTCAACATTTTGGTACAATCAATACCAGGCATATCAACAGGTCCAGGTTCTACAAATTATTATTTTTATCAAAATTTTGTTGGGGTGGGTATAGTTGCCCCGAAATGATTAGGCAACTCGGGCTACATGAACTTGGAAAAACCTGAATCGATATTTCACATAAATGATGTATCATTAGTTGTACTTCATAGTATTGAGTGATTACATGTTATATTATTATCAAATAATAATATTTCATGACTCGCATTGAAATATCATGAGCCACTTACCAGACAGCACCTTATATTTAGAAAAAATGCATAACCAACCTGTTGAGTACTGAGATAAAACTTCTTTGTTGGTGTGTTTGGAGCCTTGGTGATTTTACACACTTTGCTATCGACAGTAACACTAAGCAGATTTGTTTCACATTCCTGTTTTTTCTCACAAATGAAAAGACGTTTGTCTCCACATGGTTGGTCATTCCACAAAACTTCAGATCCATTGTTGTAAACTTCTATACAGTTCTCATTTCCTCTAGCTCCATTTGGTTCTTTTGGGCTCCAGTTGAAGTATTTTATTACTTTTCCCAACCTGTTCCAAGTTTTTCCGTCAGAATTCTTATCTCCAGATGTCCATACGGCACTATCGATTCCTGAAACACAGTAGCGTTAACCAGTATTCATTGTTTATGAAAGTTTTTTCAGAATCTGATTATTGCGTTACTTCGTTAATTTTCCTCATATATAATTGAGAAATACATTTGAACCGGTTGACTGACAAGGACTTTTTTTAGCAAATACAAAGGCAATATCTAATGGGTTCGACAATATATTTTTATTATTTCCAAGATCCCATAAGGATAAAAATTCAATGATAAGCAATATCTGAGGTCCTGATGAGTAGCGACACTACCAACCTGAGCAAAGGACGTAAAATCGGACTGGTGGCTGATGCAAATCTGGGAGCGAACTGGCGGTGTTGGCCGTGAGTTCACTGGGCTGAGCCAATGGTGAACCCTACAACTTAGAATTAGAGTGGTAGGCCCTCACAATCTACCCACTTGGAAAAGGCGTCAAAAGTAAGGTGGTGGGTCCAATTACGATACGATCGATCGCCAAGTGAGGACCGATTCAACTACGGGCGCTTCGAGTGGATAGAGGATCCGAGAGATGATCTCCTGCATTGCCACGAGAACAGTGAGCCTGCCCAAAGAGAAAACATGGCAAAAATGCATGCTTTGTGGTGTGAAAAACACCCAGAGAATGCCGCCTTTGCAGCCCAATTCGAGGGGTTATATATCGCATCTTCGAAGTCATGACTATGTAAGCGCTCCTCTTCAGCCGGTTGACGAAGTTACAAAGGTGGCAGGTAAGCCACGTGTCGGCCTGGCTATAGAGAATGCTGGAATCATATCATCAATGCCGGTCATCAGAACCCGTAGGGCGCTTCACAAGACTGAGCTCGTGAAGCTGCAAGAACTGGCAAGGGTGCTTACGATTATTCACGATAGTTTTCACAACACGAAGCCCTTGAAGCAGCAAGATCTGACTTGGGTGCATGTGGAAGTTCACGATGCTCTCAGACGAGGCTCAAATCTGGCAGATCTAGTCTGCAGTGAATGGTGCTACTCAGACTCAGTCCCAAATAGGGAGGATGAATACCGCCACTCATGTTGGTAAGAGAAGACGCGTCTCGCATCCAACATGTGGTGGACAACGTGGCGGCAAATGGGCCTTCAACGCTCGCACTGCAGCGAATTGCCGCAAACTTAGGACAAGCTCACCATAAAGACTACGTGTGGCCAATAACCCGATATCAGTCAAACAATATTGTCTCCATATTGTTTCCTACATCTAGATTGATATAAATTTTGAATATAGTCCGAATATTAAATGAAACATATTAAATTATATCATGATCAAAGCTGGATAAAAATCCGAACGTCTTATAAAACGTACGAAAATATATAAAATACTTCACATAACTTGTTTTCAAGACATTTAATGATTCACCAAGGTATATTCACTTTTACCAATATATCCGAATGATATTTTACCTACCAATATCCATAAATGTTTTGAGTCGAATATTGCTTCAAGAATATTGCACCAATACTATTTTTGAAATGTTGAAACAATATTCGACCGATATCGCAAAATGATATTGTTCCAATATCGCCAAAAATTTTGAGGCACATTGCTTCGATGATATTTCGCCAGTAATATTGGACCAATATCGCCAAATGTTCTAATTTTTTTCTCGTCAATATTACATTTCAAATATTTCGCCAATATGTTCACAATATTGTACCAATATTTTAACAATATAGGTGTGCTACTTGGGTGTGCATTTCGAAACTCCTCGCAGGACGCTTCGACAGCCTGATCTTAGTGATCTGAGCAATGCGATAATCCCAGAAGAAGTTCGTCGGGCCCTCAAAAGCTCAAAGACCTTCGCTGCTCGAGGATCCGATGGGTTATACAGGGTGACCCAGGGTTGAACCGCCAATCGTTCAGGATCGGTTTTTAAGGCAAAAGTAAGATTTCAGTTTCCTATAATCATGTGTCCTAACTTTCATCGCTTTCGAGATACAGTGTGTTGAAGTTACTTGGCCTATTTGCTCTTCTGACCTAATCCCTATGGATTTTCATATAGAGTACAATGAAAACCAAATTTTATGCTGAGCCTATCACGTATTTTCCTGGGAGGGATTAATTGAGCACTACGAGACATCAAACCAGCAAAGTGCCGTGCAGCTGCAGACTTCATCATTCGTAGGTGCGAACTTTGCATTGAAAAAACTGGTGGTTTGAATAGATTTTTGTTTTCCAGCTTTCTGATAAAAAACAATGAATACATTTGTTCGAATATCAATTTCTTAGGTAAATTTTTTCTTGTTACAAGGAATCTGTTTTCAAAAATGAAGCAAGATACTGAGAAAGCTAAATCAACAAGAAAAATGTATTTTTAATTGCTGAATCCATGAAAAAATTGAACATGCAAAAAACAGTTAAGTACAATGATTTGTCCAAATATCAATTAGATTACACTTTAGGAAGCCGCATTTTGCTATTAGTACTTCGAAATAAACCCTTTTCTACCACATACGAGCATGCCTGTGTTTATCAGAATCAGTCAAAAGGTTTTTGAATAACTGATGAAAAACCGTTGAACACTCAGTATTTCGAAAGCGAAGCAAGTTTCGGAGAAAAAAGTTTCCTTTACCTAAAGAACCAATCTTCAACGTTTGGCGGTTTAACTATGAGTCACCCTGTATAACATTTGATTGAGAAAGTTTTTAACCATCTGGCAATAGTTTTCAACTCATGGCTAGATAGTGAAGTACAAATTCTGGAAAGGTTTTTCGAGAGGCAAACCGTGCTCATTCGCAGAACTAACATGCCTAAATGCGCGTCCATGTACGCACATACTCTCCGCAGTTGAGTATAAACGAGAGAGGGTCAAAGAAAGGAGTATCTGGCTATAAGGCGAACCTGCTCAACGACAGATGTGTCACGGAGGACTCCCTGTAGTATAAGCGTAACGTTTTGAAGGCCTGAATCGATTACCACAAGGCATTTGATACAACATCGCAAGAGCTGATCATGCCTTGGTGTACTCAACTAAACTAGTAAGATCTATTGGACAGCTGATGCCGCACTGATGGACTTGCAAAATTGTAAAACAGAGCAGGTGATCTTCAAACGGGGCGTGTTTCAGAGAGACTCCCTCAACCCTATCTTTTTCATCACCCCACTGCCATCGTCCGTAGCACTCATGACAACTCGTTGCACCTCCTGCAACAGAAGGCATGAGGTCTCCTATCTATTTCACATGGATGAAAACAAACTACATGCTTTGGGATAAACGGACCTGCATCAGTCCTTAAGGGTGGTGAAAGAGTACATGCATGCTATCGGAATGGAATTCGGTATCGCACTGCTTGGTTCACCTGAAAAAAATGGAAGATGCAAGGAATACGGAGATGATGTTGAGCTAGTTGACAGAAGCATCCTACATACTCACGTTACCGGAGAGACGGATACTTATCTAGGAGTGAAGCTACGCCGCTCCCAAGAAATAACCAAAGTGGAAACTCTCTCCGCGGAATGTATCAGCATGAACTCCGACAGATCTAATCTTCATATCTGCCGGGAACGAACAAACTCACTACAACTTATATGCGTTCCGATCCTATACTCTACTTCTATGGAGTAGTGAAATGGGCTCAAGGAGAGCTGCGACAACTCAAAATTAAAACTTGCAAATTGACGCTCTTTCATAGGAGCTTACATCCTAGATCACCAGTTCCATGGTTATAATTTTCCAGGCAGGAAGGCCATGGACTTTCGAGTGTCTTATCACAGAATAATATTAGATTGAGCCTGCGAAGTCTTGAGGAGTTCAGATTTCTTTCACAGCATGTTTCATTATCATAAAAAAGGGAGTATTTGAGGTTTATTTTTCTCAGCCCGTGCAGGTCTCGACAATGAATGGGCAAACCCCAACTCTGTAACCGAATTATATCGCGTTCAACAGAACAGTTTCATTGAACTTGAAACCATCTACGAAGGAAAAGGTATTCTGACACAGTGTCAGTGATATAATGTAGGAACTCACGACATCAATGCAGATGCTGGAGGATTTGAAACTGGTGACCTAGTTTGTCTGTACAACCTGAAGCGTGCCTTGGCCTATCTCCAAAGTTTCTAAATTCGTAGAATAGTCCGAACAAGATTATCAAGAGGATAAGCGACCTCGTCTACAGAATCCACAAACTGCCCCGATGGAAACCCAGGGTCGTTCATTTCAATAGGTTGGGTCACTATGCTGGAATTCACGACCGAATCTGCACCCACAGACCACCGGAGGATGAGATGACGGTCCCGAAGATCATGTCTTTGTACTGAAACGGAATAAGGTGCTACACGGAGTATTTCGAAGAGTGCCACTAGACCTTTTCAATATGCCGGCTGGTTACGCATTAGATCACTGTGTGGCAGAGGATTTTCGAATGTTTAGCGGCAACGCTCTGGTGTAACTCCAAGAAATTTGGCCAACTCTAATCAAACACTACGGAAACATAATTCAGAAGTTGGAAGCGTGCCACAATTGAAGAAGTGCCGGAAAAACATCTACTACCTGGTGAACAAGAAGTATTCCCGTAATAAACCGTCCTATAAAGATGTCTGGAAGAACCTCACGTTACTGAGGAATATGATGGTGAAACATAATCTTATAAATCTGGTTGTCCCCAAAATTATCCTGTGAGAATAATAGGCTGGATTGGAGAGTTATAAGAAGAATGTTGAAGACGGATCTTCAGATCCAGCGGCGTCAAGACTTCGGTATGCTGCAAACATCTTCAGCAGCCAAACCTGAAGACTGTGGAGTGTTCTTCCATCGTCGATCTTCATAGTGCCGGACAAATTAACGAAGTGCAGCTGGACCTGATAGCTTGTGAAAGATCGTCCACCGAGCCATCCATTGTGACAACACGTTAGCAAAGTTTCTGGCGTCATTGCTTCGGTATGCCACTTGCCATTTCTAGAGCAGGCGAACAGCTAGCAAACAACTGCAGATTTCAACTGCAATTTCTGAACAGACCTACTTGGATATGACTGTTTCTTCTCAGATCGAGTTATCCTGTATATGCAGATGATATTATAATTTGTTGTTATAGAAATGAGTTGTTATTAAGAAAGTTGAATTGTCAGTAAAACTGAATAAAAGTTAAGTTGTGAGATTTTTTTGAATTTCTGATTCATGAGAAAATTTACATTCGAGAAATTACATTGGTCCTTCGAGCTACAAGACAAGTCCTATGGAAAGCATGAATATGGTAAAATCAGACACACCATCAAATTCAGGCAGAAGACATCGTAGAAATGCTGGTACCCACCCGCTCGATCCTCATTTTGAATGGCCAACAGGTTTTGGTACTGTGAACGTCCTGACAAGGAAAAACAATGAAAATGTTGATAGAATGGTTGAAGAAAATGATGATACCATTGAACCATTTTACAAAAAAATGGAGACTGGTCGTTTCAAGAATTCGGTGAAATCAAGGGTGTCCAATGCAGGTGACAAAATAATGCATATGGAAAAAGCTAGAGTATTAAAACAGTTGAAATCAATGGAAATGGAAAGACAAGCTGAAGAAGCGGAAATAATAGAAATTGAAGAGAAACGGTTACAAATTTCATTCATTGTGGGAAACGAATTCCAACCGACAAGTAAAAATTTGTACCCAGAAATATAGATACCATGTTCATACAATACGTCAGTGTCAGAAAATTCACAAGAATCCCATAAAAACTCATTCGTTGCAGACTGGATCAATGGTATCAAGCCTAACCAAATGAATGAGACAAATTTTCCGGTAAAATTCAGTTAACCGTCAACCGTTTTTGGGGACTTACGTAGTTTGACCTCTTGAACAATAAATCCAAATGAAATTTTTGACGGTCTCAAGTAATTTCGGAGATACGGGCCTTTATTAGAATGAAATTTGGCATTTTCTGGTACACGTTTCTTCTTAGAAAAACACACTCAAATGCCTCCTTATTTTCACCATCACAATATACACACCCTATTTCACCAGTTTTACACTTTTTTTTTTATTGAAAACAGTTTTTTATCAAAACAAATTGTAGCATTTTCAAGCAAATATAAAATCAACAAATTCATGCTGTTTTGTTTAGTGAATATCTGTCATTTCATTTGTCAGGTTCGTAACAATGGAATTGACGAAAGGGCGAATCTAGTTTTGCGACTTTGCCAATGTGATTCCAGAAATATTCAATTTACGTATCACATGGAATATTTTAGTGAATGAGTATGAAAAATGAATTGATATAACCACAACATTTTCTCATCAACACTCTGACTGCACATTTGAAACAATGGTACTATTCTGTTTCTGAATGACTATCAAAATTCAAAAGAACTGGACAGATCACGGAAATGTGCGCAAACAAATATGAATGTACATGCGCACAAAACAGTTTTCACATAAAAATAACCTACTTTAATGACTATAAATCAACCCGACAGACCCGATCTTATGCAAACCTAACCGAGCTTACCCGACTATACGATACGGATAGGCTGAGTCTTTTCTATCTGTTTGCGCATGCGCATATACCAAACATTCATTTATGTGATCCGACACGTTAATTTAGGTAATTATTTGTTCGCAAAAAATTCCTTCTACATGCTCTGTCTATTTAAAAATATCTTTTGTGCAATCAAATTATTAATACCAAGAATTTTTTTTCCAATCCATTTATCTGACAACGAAATAGCTTCTTTCATAACAAAGTAGCCAGTATCAATGTCTTTTACTGACTCAACAACAACAATCAGTCTCAATAACTTTATAAGAGTACAATGCGACGTTGTCAGATTCCCTAAAATTCCTGCACACTGAATACTCATAGAAATGAAATATTTGTAGTGAATAGTTTTTGGAAGTATTGGCGTCCTAGAGACTGGCAATTTTTTCATCAATAATAATAATAGTTCCTAATAAACAATCGAAAAGTGAACCATTCTTAGTAAAGATATTCAGCAAGAAATACGCAAGCGATACGCAAAGCGAGCACGCGTATTCATATTACTGCTTCTGTAAATTATGTAACTTATCTCTTACTTCTTGGTGAAGATATCACTACTTTATCGATTTCTGACAACTTTAAGTAGAAATTTTCATCCCTTATTCGTTAGTGAACAAGACCAGAAAAAAGCGAGCGTGCTCGCTTCGCTCGCGTTTTCCTGGTCTTGTTCACTAACGAATAAAGGAAAAAAATTTCTACTCAAAGTTGTCAGAAATCGATAAAGTAGTGATGGAAATGCGCGCGTTCGCTTCGCTTACGTCTTTCTCGCAGATATCTTCACCAAGAGGTAAGAGATGAGTTATATAAGTTACAAAAGTAGTAAAAGGAATGCGCGTGCTCGCTTTACTTGCGTATTTCTTTCTGAATATCTTCACTAAGAATGGTTCACTCTTCGAGTGTTTATTAGAAACTATTATTATTGATGAAAAAATTGCCAGTCTCTAGGGCGCCAATACTTCCGAAAACTATTCACTACAAACATTTCATATCCATGAGTATTCAGTATGCAGCAATTTTAGGGAATCTGACAACGTGGCATTGTACTCTTATAAAGTTACTGAGACTCATTGTTGTTGTTGAGTCAGTTAAAGACATTGATACTGGCTACTTTGTTATGAAAGAAGCCATTTTGTTGTCAGATAACTGGATTGGGAAAAACATTCTTGGTATTAATATTTTGAATGCACAAAAGATATTTTTGAATAGTCAGAGCATTTATTGCGAACAGATAATTACCTAAATAAACGTGTCGGATCACAAACATTCATTTTTGGTATATGCGCATGCACAAACAGATAGAAAAGACGCAACCTATCCGTATCGTATAGTCGGGTGAGCTCGGTTAGGTTTGCATAAGATCGGGTCGGCCGGGTTGATTTATAGTCATTAAAGTAGGTTATTTTATGTGAAAAGTGTTCTTTATTTTTTTGTGCGCATGTATATTCATATTTGTTTGCGCACATTTCCGTGATCTGTCTCGTTCTTTCGAATTTTGCTAGTCATTTAGAAACAGAATGAGTACCATTGTTTCAAATGTGCAGTCAGAGTGTTGATGGGAAAATGTTGTGGTTATGTCAATTAATTGTTCATACTCATTCACTAAAATATTCCATGTTATACGTGAATTGAATATTTCTGGAATCACATTGGCAATGTCGCAAAATTAGTTTCGCCCTTCCGTCAATTCCATTGTTACCAACCTGACAACTGAAATGAAAGATATTCACTTAACAAAGCAACATGAATTTGTTGATTTTGTATTTGCTAGAAAAAGCTACAATTTTTTGATAAAAAACTGTTTTCAATGAAAAAAAAAATTATAAAACTGGTGAATTAAGGTGTGTATATTGTGCTGATGAAAATAAGAAGGCATTTGAGTGTGTTTTTCAAAGAAGAAACGTGTACCACAAAATGCCAATTTTCATTCAAGAAAAGGCCCGTTTCTCCGAAATTACTTGAGATCACCAAAAATTTCATTTGGATTTTATGATCAGGAGGTCAAACTACGTAAGTCCCAGAAAACATTTTTTGTACCTTGTTGCGCCCGGTTAACGGAATTTTACGATTTTCCTTATAAATCGCCAGAAAATCAAAATCAAGTGAAGTCAGATGTCGATAAACTTTGCGATGCATTGGGAAAAGTGATTAAATGTCACACAAAACCAACCAGTATATATAAAACATGATGCTCTATACGCAATAAATGCAATCAAGAGAGATTTTCCTATATTTAACGGAAAGCCAGAAGATTGGTCGACTATTATTTAGCATTTCCGAAGAATATCAACCATATGTCAGAAGAGCCTGAGAGGAGATGCAATACCAGCCGTTGCGGGAATGATGATCAGCCCAGAAAATCTTGAGCAAGTAATAAAAACTCTGGAAATGAGGTTTGGCAGACCTGATCAAATCCTTGACACAATGTTGAATAAACTGAAAACTCTTTACCCGATACGTGAAAATGACATGGAAAATCTCATCCAGTTTGCAAGTCATGTGAAGTCATTTCGAAAACCCTAACGTCTTGAGAGCGTTGATACAGAAATTGCCAGATACGTTGAAATTGCGTTGGGGGGAAGAAGTTCTGAAAGAAAACGGCATTGTCAACCTTGAGAATTCTTTCCAATGGCTTATGCATATAGCAAACGCAACATGTTTTGTTACTGTACCCAAAACAACCTATGTTCAAAAAATGACAATGAAAGGTTCAAATTTTCAAAATAATCGAAAATTTGAAAAATCGATAGTGAAATCTCAATCGGAAAGTGACAAAATGTGTGCTTACTGCAAGACAAACGGCCGCAAGACTCCTAGTTGCCAAATACTAAAGTCCGACGATGTTGGTATCAGATGGAAAACTGTCACAATGCACATACTCTGCTTTTCATGTCTCCGAAACAATCATCAAACGACGAAATGCAGATTCGAGAAAAACTGTGGCAGAAATAAGTGCAGATGTGTTCACCACAGATATTTTCACACCGATGCAATTGACAATTTTTCTGACGAAACCCAGGGTAGCACGAAAGATGATGAAGACGAATCAAGCCAATCCGTACTTGCAACAGGACATGGTGCAAGTAATGTTCTTTTGAGAATGGTCAACATCAAATTGTTCAGATAATTCAGTCATTCATACAGTTGCTTGTGTGACGAAGCTTCCTCTGTTACACTCATCGGTTATTCTACTGTGGAAAAGTTGAAAATACAAGGTACAAAACAACCATGTGTGTTCAATGAACGAAGAAGGTTATAGTCCAAGCTCCCAGGGCCGTCAGACATTACTTATTTCTAAACGAACGAAATGTGTACGATTGAGTAGTGTTAGTATGTACTATGTTCGCATGCCTACCTGCTTGCTTGTCCAGATGCCTACCTGCTTGCTTGTCCAGATGATCATTCTTCTGATATTAGGAAATCAAGGTACGTGAAAACATCACTTACAGTATTTAGATAGCCATTATACAGGTTTTACTAGTAACGCTCGATGGGTCAGTGGACAGGGTCACAGTCTACCACTCCGGAACTAACTAACTGGTCCGAGTTCAAATATCGGCTCCGGCAACTTTTTTTTTAACCCAGCCAAACGCATCAAACTAGTCAGCTATCTTGGTTGGAAACTCTCTGAGCGGATTTTTGTTTGAAAAGATATTTGACTTGAAAACAGAATTTTGGTAAATAAAAGATTCTGTTAAGATTTCCTCATAAGATCCCAGCTCCGGGGTGGGAGCCTGTGACCCTGTCCACTGACCCATAGTGCGTTATTAATAAATTCTGTTTAATGGCTATCTAAATAAAGTAAGTGATGTTTTCACGCACCTTTATTCCCTAATATCTGAAGAATGGTCATCTGAACAACCTAGCAGGTACGCATACGAACATAGTACATACTAATACTACTCAATCGTACACATTCCGTTCGTTTAAAAATAAGTAATGTCTGACGGCCCTAGGATCTTGCTCTATGTATATGCAGATGATATTATAATTTGTTGTTATAGAAATGTGTTGTTATAAAAAAAGTTTGATAAGTTGAATTGTCATTAAAACTGAATAAAAGTAAAGTTGTGAGATATTTTTGAATTCCTGATTCATAAGACAATTTACATCCGAGAAATTACAATGACTAAACAGCCGAAATCAGAGAGGTCACAAACAGTAACAGTTCAACATAGACAATCTGATTTGAAATTATATTGTTCGATGTAAATTGTGATATGGATTAGTAGTTATCTTTTATGGGTAGAAATGAATTGGATAAAACACATTTTGAAACGGTGATGAAATCTCAAGAATTTTTTTCAGCACTAATATTAGAACTGAATATGTTTTCTGGTCCCGAATCAGTGCAAAACGTGATGAATTAGAATCATGCAACCTTCAACAGAACTTCGAAGAATAGACGTTTGGTGGATGTGGTGACAAGTGATGTTGAAAGCTTATATATTATTTTATGCCAAAGGACCCCGCACTTTTTATAGGTAAAATGGTTCTCGGTGAAATTGTCTGAATTTCAAGTATATTGTAGTATTTGATGTACTGATTGAACATGCAGAATCGCAAAGTTCGTTGATGGATAGATATTGAAATACAGGGCGTTCAAGTTAAAAATATAATTATTTTCTCAGGATTTGAAAGTGCCAACTGCATTTTTTTTCGTCCTTATCATCAAAGTACCTGCATATTACTAAATATCATTCAGATGGTGTAGATTATGTCATTATGTACAGAGTGAATAATAAAAACATTTTAGTGATGTCTGAAAATTCGAAGTAATAATGAAATATTGATATAATTGTTTTGGCATGCAATATACTATTCTTATTCCATCATTAATGACAATTCATACATTTCCTACAGGGTGATTTGAAAAATTTGTGAAATGTATGGCCGGTTATTTCGTACATGTGCTGTATATTAAAGTGAATTATCATCCTCCGAAGATAGCGGATACCGTATAAAAATGATTTCGTTGGGATATATAGGGTGATCATTAAAATTTTCGATGATAAAACTGACAAAATATCAAAGTTTCAGAAATCACCCTGTAATTCACGATTAACTCAGTGAAATTCTTTTTTTTTATTATTTAATATATTATTCATCATTCTCTCCTCAACACTGTTCCAAAAATTTCAGTTTCCTATCATGACTAGTTTCATAGTTATTAATTGAGAAACTTATTATCATTTGCATGACGAGTTGAAGGAACTTGTTCCAGCGTACATTCTACTAGTGGTCAAGATACTTCACAAAGAGTGAAACGTGAGAAACATACTATCTGGAAAAAGTGAAAAGTATTGATAGAACGCTTTTATTTCTAATAGGAGAATTTGAAGTTTCCATGATTTTTATATTTGCTGGCTATTAATACAAACATAAATACATCTATTATATTTCATCAATATAGGTGGTTCAATACGTTAAAGTAATAATAATTATCACTAATGGAACTAATTGATTTTTCTTTTTCATTTACTCTCCGTCTACGACAGAATCAAAATGTACCCGATAGGAGAAAGGGTTTTCTTGCTGTATGAGGACCGTAGCGCTGCTACGGGGGAGGTGGATTCGGTTAAGGCTGTTCCTTGCCACCTTCAGTGATAGGTGATTTCCAGTACCGGTGCATCATACACGATGGCTAATGCCTGAATTGTAAGTTGTAACTGATGTGTCGTATATTCAGTCAATTCCTAAATGGTAGATGGAATTGGATGGACCGTCATTGGTCATCACCCTTCATATCATGCTACATTCATTTTGATATCCACTTCCTCACGTTTCACTATTTGTAAAAAATCTTGGCCACCAGTAGAATGTACGCGTGAACAAGTTCTTTCAGCTCGTCATGCAAATGGTAGTAAGTCTCTCAATTAATAACTATGAAACCAGTCATGGAAGGAAACTGAATTTTTGGGACATGAAGAGTGTATTTTCCGAGGATCAGGCCAAGGCTTGGTCTACAGATGGCCCACCCGCCGTTAGGCATAAGGCCAGGGCTACCATCCATCTAAAGCAACCCCTGTCAAGGGAACCCATCCCATCACCGCACTCTCAAAAGTTAGCGAGGAAATTTATTTTGTTGTCCCTTTTTTTTACATAAATACATTTGTATATTCTATTGTGTTATAAGAGCTACATTTGTGTTAGTTCTAGTTTCCGCTGGTCAATCTGGGTCATCGTCGCTGATCATAAGTTCAATCAATCAATCTATCAAAGTACTTCATTGTCAGAAGATACAATAAATCTCATAGACAAAGCGATAAATAATAATAGTGATAATTTAAATGCGCTCATATAAACATAATAATTATACAACGACCTCTTAGGAAGTTGTATTATCTACGATTGCCCCCCAGCGGACCCCAACTTTTTTATTTGACGTTTTAGACCCATAGTTACTTCTAGGAAAATGATCCCCATCGAAAAAAATTTTTTTTCGAAAATTCTGTCTGTCGGTCTGTCTGTCTGTCTGTAGCTTTTTTTTTGTGGCACTTTGGAACGCTCGCATTTCAAAACCCTTGGAGATATCGCTTTGAAATTTGAACCATATCAATAACTCGAGGACAATATTTCTCAATTTTTTTTTTTTTGCCATAGAAAAATCTGGAAAATTTTTACGGGGTTTTTCCGGTTTTTCATACTTCCCTCGATAGCGGTTCAGGAGTTGATTTTTTTCTTTTCATATTTCTTGAAAATATACGACTATATGCCCTACACAAGTGTATAGTTTTTGAGAAAGATCGGAAAATTATTACGGCTTTTCCAAGCGATTTTCCGAAAAGTGAAAAACCTGAAAATACGCCAAACCGATTGATGAAACTGAAATTAAAAAACTGCGATAGGTAGAGCTCAAATAGAGGAACAAAATATATAGAGACAATATTTCACCAAAATGTTCGGAAAACTGAGAAAACTCGAGAATACTCGAGAAAACTGAAAATAAAAATTTGAAATTTGGAAATTATGAAATATCTCGAAAACGGTAGATTTTTCCGCAATTTACCAAGATACCTTTTTTGACCGCTTCTAAAAAATCTACAAAAAATGTTGTTACATTTTTTCTGTAAAATCAATAGTCCAGGAAATATTTCAAAAAAATGGAAAATCGAGATATTGACCGTACTAATGAAAAAAAATTAAATATTAAAATTGCTTTGGATGCATCTTTACAAGCCACATCGATATATCCAAACCAATTTTTTCCATCTCGAATTGAAAGTGGAAATTTTTTTTAAAAATGGAAAAAAAAATTGGAAAATATGAAAATTGCCAAAATCTCGCAAATCAAACAAGATATCGGAAAATTGTATACTAACAATTATGTTGACCTTAAAATTTTCTATAAAAAGTTTCGAATAAGTTTTTTCATATCTTGAAAATATATAGAGATATGGACATTTTTTGTCTAAAAACACCAAAAACTCGAAGAATAAACGAGATATCGAAAAAATGTATATGAACAATTTTATAGTTCGCATAAAGTTCTACAAAAAGTTTATATGAAATTTTTCCGTATCTTGAAAAAAAAAATTGCGATTTTTTAAAATTCGGGACTTTCACATTTTTTATTAAAAACACAAAAAACTCGAAAACTAAACAAAATATCGAAAAAATGTCTCCAAACATTTTCATTGAACTCAATTATGTCTACAGAAAGTTTTTATGAAATTTTTGCATAGTTTGGAAAATAAACAAAATATTCGATTTTCTTTAAAAAAAACAAAAAAAACTCCAAGATGGCGATAGATTTTCAAGTATCACAGATGACCTTTTTTGATCATCTCATAAAAGTCTACAAAAAGTTTCCTTACATTTTTTCCGTAATATCAATAGTCTGGGAAATATCTAACAAAAACGAAAAATTTGGGAGTTTTGCATATTTCTTCCTCCCCCCTTCGAATTTTTCCGGGCGCAAAGCGCCCGGATTTTTGAATATCCTATTACCCCCTCCCTTCGAATTTTTCCGGGCGCGAAGCGCCCGGATTTTTAAATATTTCCTTCCCCCCCTCCTTCGAATTTTCAAGGGCGCGAAGCGCCCGGATTTTTGAATATTCACTTCCCCCCACCTCCTTCGAATTTTCTTCTAAATTTAAAAAATAAGACAGTCATGTATTGAAAACACGTAATTTTGTGGAAAATTATTCAAGACAGTCATGTACTGAAATCGCGTATTTTTGTGGGAAATTATTCAAGACAGTCATGTATTGAAAACGCGTATTTATATGGAAAAATATTCAAGACAGTCATGTATTGAAAACGCGTTTTTTATGGGAAATTAGTCTAGACAGTCATGTAGTGAAAACGCGTTTTTTTATGGAAAATTATTCAAGACAGTCATGTAGTGAAAACGCGTTCTTTTATGGGAAATTAGTCAAGACAGTCATGTATTGAAAATGCGTTTTTTTATGGGACATTAGTCAAGACAGTCATGTATTGAAAACGCGTTTTTTATGGGAAAATAGTCAAGACAGTCATGTATTGAAACCGCGTTTTTTTATGGGAAATTATTCAAGACAGTCATGTAGTGAAAACGCCTTTTTTATGGGAAATTAGTGAAGACAGTCATGTATTGAAAACGCGTTTTTTTATGGGAAATAATTCAAGACAGTCATGTAGTGAAAACGCGTTTTTTTATGGGAAATTAGTCAAGACAGTCATGTATTGAAAACGCGTTTTTTTATGAGAAGTTATTCAAGACAGTCATGTAGTGAAAACGCGTTTTTTTATGGGAAATAATTCAAGACAGTCATGTAGTGAAAACTCGTTTTTTTATGGAAAATTAGTCAAGACAGTCATGTATTGAAAACGCATTTTTTATGGGAAATTATTCAAGACAGTCATGTAGTGAAAACGCGTTTTTTCATGGGAAATTAGTCAAGACAGTCATGTATTGAGAACGCGTTTTTTTATGGGAAATAATTCAAGACAGTCATGTAGTGAAAACGCGTTTTTTATGGGAAATTAGTCAAGACAGTCATGTATTGAAAACGCGTTTTTTATGGGAAAATAGTCAAGACAGTCATGTATTGAAACCGCGTTTTTTTATGGGAAATTATTCAAGACAGTCATGTAGTGAAAGCGCCTTTTTTATGGGAAATTAGTGAAGACAGTCATGTATTGAAAACGCGTTTTTTTATGGGAAATAATTCAAGACAGTCATGTAGTGAAAACGCGTTTTTTTATGGGAAATTAGTCAAGACAGTCATGTATTGAAAACGCGTTTTTTTATGGGAAATTATTCAAGACAGTCATGTAGTGAAAACGCGTTTTTTTATGGGAAATAATTCAAGACAGTCATGTAGTGAAAACTCGTTTTTTTATGGAAAATTAGTCAAGACAGTCATGTATTGAAAACGCATTTTTTATGGGAAATTAGTCTAGACAGTCATGTAGTGAAAACGCGTTTTTTATGGGAAATTAGTCAAGACAGTCATGTATTGAAAACGCGTTTTTTATGGGAAATTAGTCAAGACAGTCATGTATTGAAAACGCGTTTTTTTATGGGAAATTATTCAAGACAGTCATGTAGTGAAAACGCGTTTTTTCATGGGAAATTAGTCAAGACAGTCATGTATTGAAAACGCGTTTTTTTATGGGAAATAATTCAAGACAGTCATGTAGTGAAAACGCGTTTTTTATGGGAAATTAGTCAAGACAGTCATGTATTGAAAACGCGTTTTTTTATGGGAAATTAGTCTAGACAGTCATGTAGTGAAAACGCGTTTTTTATGGGAAATTATTCAAGACAGTCATGTATTGAAAACGCGTTTTTTATGGGAAAAGTCAAGACAGTAATGTATTGAAAACGCGTTTTTTTATGGGAAATTATTCAAGACAGTCATGTAGTGAAAACGCGTTTTTTATGGGAAATTAGTGAAGACAGTCATGTATTGAAAACGCTTTTTTTTTATGGGAAATAATTCAAGACAGTCATGTAGTGAAAACGCGTTTTTTTATGGGAAATTAGTCAAGACAGTCATGTAGTGAAAACGCGTTTTTTTATGGGAAATTATTCAAGACAGTCATGTAGTGAAAACGCGTTTTTTTATGGGAAATAATTCAAGACAGTCATGTAGTGAAAACTCGTTTTTTATGGGAAATTAGTAAAGACAGTCATGTATTGAAAACGCATTTTTTTATGGGAAATTATTCAAGACAGTCATGTAGTGAAAATGCGTTTTTTTATGGGAAATTATTCAAGACAGTCATGTATTGAAAACGCGTTTTTATGGGAAATTAGTCAAGACAGTCATGTATTGAAAACGCATTTTTTTATGGGAAATTATTCAAGACAGTCATGTAGTGAAAATGCGTTTTTTTATGGGAAATTAGTCAAGACAGTCATGTATTGAAAACGCGTTTTTAATGGGAAATTAGTCAAGACAGTCATGTATTGAAAACACGTATTTTTGTGAGAAATTAGTCAACACAGTCATGCATTGAAAACACTTATTTTTGTGGAAAATTAGTCAACAGAGTCATGCATTGAAAACGCGAATTTTTGTGGGAAATCAGTCAAGACAGTCATGTCTTGAAATATATACTTGGATTTTTTCTCAAGTCTCGCATTAGTCGTTGTATTCAAATTATTGGTGTCCAATTATAGTTTCAAATTACAGTAGTTGTATTCATAATATTGGTATCCACTTATAGTTTTAAAGGCATTAAGGTCGTTGTATTCATATAATTGGTGTCCAATTATAGGTAAAAAACAAGACTACACATTGAGGTCGTTGTATTAAAAATATCTACAATTTCTAGGCATTTCAACTTCCGAGCTTTCGAAAAGTGCTCGCGCGAAGCGCGAGGTCAAGCGATTGCGCGAGAGTTAACCGCCGGAGGCCAAGTCTGAGCGTTAGGTGGATCCTAGCGTAGGCGGATCCCACGCCCAGACTTGTTATTTAAGTAACAAGGAATGTAAAGACGTGTTAACATTCGAGGTGAGCGAGTACGAGCCGAGGCAAAGCCGAGGCTTGTCGCTTGCCGAGGATGATAACAGTCGATACATTCCGTGTTACTTATTACGTTTTTCCCGCTGCTTGTTGACATTTCTCAAAATTTGCCTGAATTGAAGTTTGTTTTCTTACCCTTCCTTCATGATTATTCGTTCGCTATTTCATTCTAAGTTGCTTGTGCGTGTAACTAAGTTACCGAATAAGCAGACAACAATAATATCATTGTTTAAATAGAACATAGTTAGTCAATGCCTGTGGAAAAGGTATTGGACACAAACGCGAGTGTCATCTAGCGTGATTAGTTACAAACATGAATATTTGACGTCATTTTAATGCAGGTTTCTTCAAAAAACCCTGATTTTAATGCTTTTCCATTGTTTTAATCAAGTTACGACATGACTTGGATGCGAGCTCACTATCGCCATCTGCATGTCGCATCCATTTTGATCCAATTATAATCCCATAAGGTTGACTATCTTCTATATTCTATATAAACAATGATAATATTCAAAAGGTCTCATAACCTAAAAATTGATATGAATGAAGCTGAAGGTATTACTTGTCAAAGGCAAAGTCATTATTACCCTAGGCATGTAAATGACACTATTTACATTCCGTTGTCAAGATGAGTTAGTAAACGAATGATATAGGCCATTTACCTGTTTTGTTGCTAAGCATGTATGGACTATTTACAGTGTCGGCAGCGGGAAAAATATATAAACATATAGTGAAGTCGACTTACAAAATGTAGTTATAGACATATCTAAGCACATATACAGACATATAAATATATACATATAATATACATACAAACACATAAATAACGGTCAAAAATATAATAAACATAGAATATAAGACAAATTATAGGTTTGTAAATAAAATATACATACTATACTACTCACAATATTCACAATATTTGACAAGTCAGATACTGACACTTCAACTTAATGAGTCTCGGTAGAATTCTTCCAGTGTATAATAGGCCTTCTCAACCAAAAGCTTGTTCACTTCTTTTTTAAATCTATTGAGATCCCGAATCTCTTCAATTCTAAATTGCAGGTGGTTATACATTTTTCTGCTTTGGTAGATGAGCGACTTCTGAGTAAGAGCAGATGAAGGTTTCAAAAGAGAAATCTGGTTAGGGATTACCATATGAGGGGGAGCGATCTAATATGTTCTTGCATTTTTTATGAAGAAGGCATACCGTTTCCATTATAAAAATACAAACTAGAGTTAAAATTTTTTGTTTTGAAAATAGTGGACGACAAGGGTCCCGGTACTTGGCTTTACATATATATCTCATAGCCCGTTTTTGTATTCATGTTGAATCGGTTTTTCGAACACATACCCCAAAAGCAAATGCCATACCGAAGGTGTGACTCTATCAGTGAAAAATATTCCTGTCTGGCATTTGCCATGCACAGCTCATTTGATACAATTCTGATTGCATAACAGCCAGAAGCTAGTTTCTTGCACACTTGACTAATATGACCTTCAAATGCTAATTTGTTATCGATATGTAGTCCTAAAAATTCAATGTCAGAGACATTGGGGATAACTTCATCAGCTAGACTGACATCATTTAGAGTACATTTGAATGATACAATGTTTATTTTCCTGATGTTGAAAGATCTCCCCATTTGTTTAGTTCGTATAATGTGTTTCTGTCTAGCTCTCTTCTGTTTTGGAAGACTGGCTGGTAGTGCATCTGTTTGTTATCCAGATGGTGTGTTATTTGTTCTCTAGCTGTGATTCTGTGTTGTAGTTGACAATTTTGTATAATATGTAGGACAGTCTCTTCCCGTTCCCCGCATTCGCATTCGCCCGTGACTTGTCTGAGCCTGAATCTGGTGTACTATGTTTGTATATGCCCATGTCCTGTGATCAACTGTGTGGTTTTCCATGTTAGGTTGATGAGTTCCTGGTGTACCAACGGGAAGATGCTATTTGTGGCTCGTCCTTTTGTGGAGGAGGAATTGTTTTGCCATTTTTCCATTTTGTTTTTCAATTTCCTGATTTTTAGTGCCTTTTTGGTGTCGTTGATTCTTTCTATGTTTTCGTCATTTACATGTCTTTTGGCTATTCTCTCTGCCTTCTGTATGCCTTGGTATGTTCTTGGTGTTATTTTGAGGTTCGTAATGTGGTTTCTATCATACCTTGCCTGTTTTGTTCTTTGTATTTGATTGGCATGTTTGTTGTTTTTGTGTGTTTTTATTGTGTCGTGTGCCCTCTGGGAGTCTGTGTGAATGATAATGTCCCTTTGTGTATGTTCATGCATGTCCATTGCCTTTTTTATTACCAGCAGCTCTATCTGGTGTATGTTGTTGCCGTCTCCCACTCTGTTGCCTCTGTTGATCCATGTTGTATGATCTTCTGTGATTGTAATGCCATATGCCCTGTGTTCTTCCTGGTTCTGTGTGGCATCATTATCAATGTGTATTCTGTTTTGTGTATTTTCTGGAATTTCTCTGTGTGTTTTGGCTGGATGTGGTTGATCTGTGTGTTTTATACGATTGAACTTTATGTCTATTTTATGTGAAGTGTAGTGTTTGTGTTCGACTTCTGCTTCTGTGTGCGTAGGAATGATACCTGTTATTATATGTAATGCATCTGTGGGTGCTGTTCGGTATGCTTTTGTGATAGCTAGTAGGAAAGGTCTTTCAATGGCTTTTATGTGTTTCTCTGTACGGGAGTCTGTAGCTCTGTGTCCCCATACGTTGGCTCCGTATACGATAATCGGTTTGATTGCTCTTTCGAATATTATTTTGAGGATTTCCTTGTCAGTGCTTCATTTCCTACCAACTACCACAAAGAGTTTATTCGCAATATCTTGAACCTTGGCCCTTGTTGTCTTTACATGTTCATTCCATAGCATCTTCTTGTCAATTGTGAGCCCTAAATACTTTATGTATTTTCTGTTGATTGGTGTGTGGCCATCCATGTGTATGTGTGGTGCAGTGTTTTCGTTAGTGCCTGTGATGAACATCGTCTCTGTCTTGTCCTTGCTGTATTCTAGTTTGTTTCTGGTTGACCAGGTTCTGCATGCTGTCCAGGTTTTTGCCATCTTCTTTGGATTTGCGTGTTTGTTCGTACTGATAGGATAATCACTTGGTCGTCTGCGAATGCTTGGTTCGAGACGGAAGCGTCGTTTCCTATTTCTTTTCCTAGTGTCCCAAACCAGTCTTCCATAACAATGGTCCAGAGGATCGGTCCCAAGCTGAAGCCTTGTGGGCATCGTCTCGTCATGTCTTTTGTTAATTGACCGCTAGTGATTTTTCTGCCTGTAAGAAAGCTAGCGCAGATTTGTGTGATGTTGTGTGGTACCAGTTTTGTTTGCATTATGTTTTGTATGTTTGATGTCCAGGTGGTGTTGAAGGCGTTAGCTATATCTAGTGTTATGATGTTTGTGTGTAGCTTTTGCCTTTTGTTGTATTGTATAGTTTTAATGATGTTATGAATGGCGTCTGTGTTGGAGTGTGCTTTGCGGAATCCAAACTGGTTTTAATGTATGTGATGGTTATTTTCCAGATAGTAAGTGAGCCTTCTAGTTATAAGTTTGTCTAGCAGTTTACCTAGAGTGGAGAGTAACAAGATTGGTCTTTGTCCTTTGTTTTTCTTAGGTATCCATTTGATGTTTGCTGTTTTCCATATATACGGAAATGTACCTTCTTGTAGAGCTCTGTTGAGTATGGTTTTTGTTGCGTGTTCTAGCGTTTCTGTGATGTGCCTGGCAGCCTCGTTTGGTATACCATCTTTTGCTGTTGCTTTGTTTGTTTTGAGTTCTCTCGCTGTTTCTTGTATCTCCCAGGTTGTGAATTCTTCGTCATCTTCAGGTGCTTGTTGCTGTTGTGCAATTTTATTCATCATGTCTGTGTGTATTTGCTCGTTTGTTGTATCATCCTCGCTTAGCGTCCACGTTCCGTCTTGTTTTTGTATTGTTTTGTTGATGTTACTCTCCTTGTACTTAGCTCTGAGTATTTTATACGCGAGTCTCCATGGCTCTTTTGGCCGTCTTGTGTGATGTATTACCTTATTGATTCTTGTTTTGTAGTTTTGATTAGGTTTTTGAATTCTCTTCTTGTATTTTCGTATGTTCTTCTGTTTTTTATGTTTGCGTGGTCTTCTTGCCATTTTTTCCTGTGTTTGTTCGTTTTCCTACGTTGTTCGGTCAGGTTCTCGTTCCACCAAACTTGGTATTTTCTGTTGCTTGGTCGTTTGTATGGAATCGCTGCCTTGCAAGCTTCTTCGCATTTTGTTTGTAGATGTTCTGCTTGTTGCTGTATGTTATGGGTAGGATCTAGACGGAAATTGCTGAGTTAATGTCTGAATTTGACCCAGTCCGCGCTTTTGACATTAAATTGTCTTTGTAAAGTTTGTGGTTTTTTCTGTTGGTGTCCTATGGTGTATTTTATATAGCGGCGGTCGCTTAGGGTGTCTTCTTCTTCTGTTCGCCATGCTTGCGTGTCAACGTTTTTTGCTAGCGTTAGGTCGACCCAGCTTTAACCTCTGTTACAATAGTATGTGGTTGGTCCATGCCTGTCATTTTCTACTGTGAAGTTGTTTGTTACTGTCCACTCTGCAATTTCCTCTCCTCTGTTGGCAGTCTCGTTTCCTCCTCACATGGCATTCTTGGCGTTGAGGTCACCTGCTAGTATAACTTTTCCTTTTATTTTGGTAATTTCTGAGAACTTTTTATTTGTATGGCCTCCTGGTTCGTCGTAAATGTTTATGAAGGTTATCTTGTTTGCTTCCTTACCTATCTGGATAGTGGTGGTGTTTTCATTTGTGATGGCTGTTATTTGTATGGTGTTGTGTAATCTGTAGTATATGGGTATACATGTTTTGGACTCATTGTTGTGTCTGTATAATGTGTGTGTGTGTGTGTGTTTGTGGATTTTGTTTGTTTGTAAATTTCTTGGATTAATATGACGTCTATAGTTTCATCTTTGATTTTTTGTATAAGTTGATCAGTGGCTTGTCGACCTTTTCCCAAATTGACCTGCATGATTTTCAGTTTTATGGTGTTAACTAGTTCCGCTTATAATTGGTGTACCCTCTAGCTTGTTCAATGCTAATCTCTAAACCAGTCATGGAAGGAAACCGAATCTTTGGGACAGTTGAGGAGAGAATGATGAATAAACTAAATAAAATAAAGGAACTTCACTGAGTTATTCGTGAATTACAGGGTGATTTTGAAACTTTGATATTTTGTAATTTTTATCATCGAGAAATTTCACGATCACCCTATATATCCCAACGAAATCATGTTCATATGGAATCAGCTGTCTTCGGAGGATGGTAATTCACTTGAATATAGAGGATATATGTAGAAAATATCCGGTCATATATTTCACCAATTTTTCAAATCACCCTGTAGGAAATGGAAGAATCATGATCAATGATGGAATAAGAATAGTATATTGCATGCCAAAATAATTTTATCAATATTTCATTATTACATCGATTTTCAGAAATTACTAAAATGTTTTTATTTTTCACTCTGTACATAATGATATAATCTGCATCATCTGAATGATATATAGTGATATGAAGGTACTTTGATGATGAGAACGACAGAATATGCAGTTGGCACTTTCAAATCCCAAGAAAATAAGTAAATAAAAATTACTGATTTTTAATTTGAACGCCCTGTATTTCAAAATGTATATATCAGCGAACTTTGCGAATCTGCACGTTGAATCAGTACATCGAATACTACAATATACTGAAAATTCAGACAATTTCACCGAGAACCATTTTACGTATAAAAAGTGCGGGGTTCTTTATTTGAGAGGATTGGTTGTTTTTTTTCAAAAAGTGATAGGTACTTAGTTTTTTTCACAGAAACAAACACATCTTTTGTCTATGGTTGAAAATTCACATGAACAAATAACAACTGTTGCTGGGAAAAAGCAATAGAAAGATAAATACTCCTCATATCTGAAGTCGGCGAATGAATAGCTTCTGAACTTGATAAAGAGGGTAACTTTTGAAACAACGTCGAGGGCGATGTTCTTGTAATTTTATGAAATTAGAGAGATATTGTAGTACCAAATAACGTCAGGCAGTAATAAAGTCGTCATTATTTTGACATGTACGCACCCACAGTGTGGATCTGGAATAAGGACAACTTTATTAAATTACTGCCTGCCTTTATTAGTGGACTTTTAAAGCAGAGGATTAATATTCCTTTATCTTCACTTCAGGTGAGATCGTAAATTACAGTGACATGATCAGTGGATATGACATGGCTCTGACTGATAAACGTATGAGATTTTCAACAAGAGTCGACTTAGAACTTCGTTTGGGCAATTTTGTCATTAGAATAATTACTTCCAATTCTGAAATTAGTTATGTAGGAAGAAAAATCCGAGAGACAAATTTGATTTAGGTTAAGAACGCATCTGCCAATCACTTGTAAATAAGTGACGAACAGACGAAACTTGCACTATCTCTGTTTCTAATCACAGAATAGTGACAGTCACTATCAAAATTAAATACTGCCTGGCGTTATTGCAATTCCTCTCCACTACCTCTTGTGGGATGATTAAGACATTGAAAATAATTCCAAAACTCAGATTCGTGATTTTTTACATGAATCAAACATCTGTGAATAAAAATAAATGGCATGAATTTGTGTGGAGAAGACCGAACCGCTTCTGAGTTCTGAGTGCTCGACTATAGCTGATGTAGGCTTGTTGATTTTATTGAAAATATGAAGAGGATGTTCAATTGAGAATGTTTCTCTTCACAATACGTAAGCTATTTTGAGTTTTTCTACAAATTTGATCCACAGGCATAATGCTGAGCTACGAGTATTATACCATAATCTCCGGTACTGATACGGTATAAACAAAGCAAGATAGTGAAAACAATCGAAAGGTCGCTTGACCAAGATCTGTTATTTAGAGATCTTTATAAAATATTTGCAACGAGTATAGTCCCAAACCGTGATGGTCGTGCTGGTAGAAAGTTTTCCTCTCATTCACTCATTCATAAGATTTTGAGTTTAATTCCCATCATGGACATCAGCCTCGTAATAAAAAATGTTTATGTAAAATTTGTTTTCACGAAATTCTCAGGTTTTCTGAGAAAACCCCTCAAAAGCAGAGCTTGAGCGAGTAAGGGAGATACGGGACCTACAGTCTAAATAAAAGTGGAATCCGAACCACTTCAGCTCATTGACAGGCGACCGGGGATCGTGTATGGTATCACTCGTTTGAAGGCAATGGCTGCGTCTTTCATAGCTCTCACAAGTCTTTCGAAGACTTCTGAAGGTTGCGCGTAGGGGTGCAAGAGGTTGACGGAAATAACAATTTGAACAATAACAAAACCATGGTCATAAATCGACTGAATATTTCGCCTAGTTGGTTATTTTGATCTGGGACTGAAGCTCCAGAATGGAAGTTGCGTTAAAAATTCAAATTTGTGATTTGTGAAGACAAAGAGAGGTGATTCGATAGTTCCCTATGAAACAACAACATCCATGAGTAGAGGATCAGATACGACTCTCCCATAAGAAGATTTGGTGATAGAGATCACAATGATGGGGCATTTGAGAAATGTTAAGACTTAAGCAAGCAGTTGACGGAAAGCGAAATGGAATATACGGTTAAGTTTCCTTAATTGGATAATCCAATCAATTATTTTACTCACCACTTTTATTCAAAAATTGAAATATAGCCTTGTTTTTATTAGCATCTTCGATGCTCAAAAGTTCCATAGAGCGGTTCTTACACAGTTGTTCTGCGTTGTCACGTGAAACCTGCAATGAATATACATGAATAGTGGGCATGATTATTGATAATAATATCTTTTCATATACTGGGTGTTTCATAATTGAATACTGACCCAAGGACTATGATTTTGAGAAAAGAAATTATATGAAGGTATGTCCACAACCGCTTTACTTTTGATATACTGGGTTTTGAAATTAAATAAACAAATAATTTTTACCCAATATCTCTGAAACCGCTTTGTATTTTTTTTCACACTGGTTCATGTGATAGGTACATTTACCAATGTATATAAAGTAGATAAGTACCTATAAAATTTTTTTTTTCCAAGATGAAGATTTTTAAATTTCATCAGTCCTTGTTAACAAGCCATTTACTATTTTTGATCAGAATAACTAAAAATGATACAGTGCTGCTCCTAAGGTGGCGCATCGAGTTAGTAACAAGGCCCATCCAGAACACGTGGCTAATGACCAGAGCAGTAGATGCCAAAACACCAAAGAAAAAAAAATTCTGATGTTTCTCCAAATGGCAAAGTTTAGCCACTCTAATATTCAACTTATTTCACATCATGCATAAAGACACACTTGCTTACTATAGCCATTATTATTTCGAATTTTATGTTTTGGGACTTTATTTTGACAAAACAGGAAGAACTTAGATTTCGTGGAATTGAGTTTCAAACTTTACCCTTCAGCATATTTGCTTATGTGCAATAAGTCAATGATCAGAAGCTTGTTGAAAATGTTATGGAATCAAATGATGGTAGAGTTGCGAATCATCACTTAAAAAACTGAAATTTACATTATTAACAACTGTATATGTCAGAAATAGAACATAAGACATAACTGAACATTGAGGTATGCATAATACGATTTTGTTTTATCAGTTGTTTTAGTCACAGGTTACTCAATGCTTTGAAATCTTATTCTAATCTCAAAAGATACTTCATTTTAAACAAATATCTAACGTAATCTTTCAAAGTTTTTTGTGTGATCCCAAATCATTCCTAACAAAATGCCCTTTTTTCAGAACTTGACGAGCCACCATGTTGCCTTAAAAAAAACCCTTTTGATTTTGATCTAGATTGAATAATGAATTTCAGATTAGAAATAAAGCGACTAGTGACAAATAGTTGTATTCAGAATGTCATTTGAGTACAAAAGAATTGAAAATATACCATCAGGTGTTCCATTCAAAAATCTAAAGTTTATGTTGCTTGCTGAAAACATGGATTACATAAAGCTGAGTCACCTGTCAAAAATTGCAGTTCCATGTCCTATATAAATCCTGCAAATTTCATTCCAATATATCCAAAAACAAAAGAGGTATCGGGGACGACCCAACTTCCGTGGACATCTGGCATAAAAATAGCTACTTCAACAAAAATCAATAATAATAACAATGAATTACGTATCATACATTGAGCTGGGAAGTGAGTGGTAGTTCTGCGTAAGCCATTGAGGCTTGTATTGCAAATTAACCTTACTTCGTAGTCAACTCTCATATATTTCCGTATAGCATAAGGATTAATTTGTATGGACTATGATGTTTTGTGTATGGTTGACCTACAATAAGCTACTGAAAACATTGTTATTTTTGATAATATCGCCCATATTCTGGTATGGAGGATTATTCATTAAATCTCAACCACATTCAATGAATTCAGGATCTACTCGAGACTTTCCATTACGTCAGAATTTCTGCAAATGGTTTCTCCAAAATGTTGCTCAATACACTTTATTCGACACTAACATTTTATTTACGGACAAAGCCAATATGTCTATAAACGGCGTAAGAAATTTTAATAATTTCAGGCCTAGAAAAATCCGCATGCAGTCGTGAAATCTCATCACCAGGAGTAGTTTTCCTCAAAATGTGAACTGAAATAATTCGAAATTACTTGATTGGACCTTTATTCTACAATGCAGATTCAACGAATATCATTTTCGACAGTTTCTTGAAAATAAGTTGAAAATTCTTCTGGGGGTGATTCTTCTTTCATTGAGAAGTTTATGCACGAGGGTGCACATGCTTATTTTAATGAGAATTTTTGAACCAAAACTTCAATAATCTTTGTATTGGTCATGTGTGACAACTGTCATGGCCAGCTAATTTCACAGACATGAACGGTCTGGATTATTTTCTTTGTGTACATCTTAAGACTTTGGTTTACAGTCAACCAATTCAAAGTAAAGAAATTGTGAAGGCGCGTAATAGTTTCTTGTGAAGCTGTAAGGAATACTCCAGGAATTTTCCATAGAGCACGCACTTCATTGAAAAGGAGAACTGAAGTGTGCATAAGGGAAAGTAGCACTTCCCGGACTGGAAGTACGTACTTCCCGGACTAGGCCGGGAAGTGCTCGAAATTCAATATAAATGAGAATTAGAATGTTTCTGTTGGTAACTATCTTCTGTTCGAATTTCAATATATAATAGAAATAAGAACTAAAATGTTCGAAATATTCAAATTTGGAATCACAGCCAGGGTAGTTTACTCTTGATCATAATTATATTTTTTGTTCCCCCCTGTACACCGTTGGGAAATTTAGAAGTTTGATAACTTGAATATAAGTATTTCGTAATGCACCAATTTTTATTAGGAATAACATTTTCTGACAAATCGATAATAAAAAAGTTTCCACATGGTGCAAATTTTTTAAACTCACTGTATAAAGTCATGACCGCCTTTTCATAGGCAACCCATTTTAGGTTAACAGATGGGTGAAGGTCGACCTCTCTTCGACTCTTAGACTAAATGCGTTTCATTGATTTGTTATTCTACATGGTTGCCGAAAAAATAGTGTACACAACACGTCCGAAAACAGTTTTTTTGTACTCGCAGACTTCCAGGACTCGCTAACGCTCGTCCTAGAATTTGGTCTACTCGTCCAAAAAAACAGTATTTTCCTGACTCGTTACGTAAATTACTATTTATGCATACTTTGCTGAATACAAATATTTTTGGGGGCTTAAGAGATATTGGGGATTAAATAAATGGGTCGGGTGAAAATACTACCTCACAACTTACATAACACTAACATTTATAAACTAATCTAGTTACAGAATGCCATATCCTCAAATACTGGAAGTTACATAGCTAGGTAGAAAGAGGTCAAGGGACATTTGAGAAATTAATAATAATATTATTAATGTTTTGTGAACTAAAGAGGTATATTTTATCGATCAGGACTAAGTTGTAAAAAAAACAGACAACTCAGTTCTAAATGATCAAATAGACATGTATAATTCACCAATTATTATAACAGGTGTGTTCTTTAAAAAGTTGTTATTTAACGAGTCGTTGATTAACGATTTAAGTTTAATTTACGATTACGTCAATCTAAACGACAATTCGGAAATTTGTATTCTGTAAACACTGTCGTTACGGCTCCAGTCGTTACCAGTTAATAACGACAAACTTTGAGACGGGTAGTAAATGTAAATTCATGTTTTGCGATTGAGTGAAGGGTGGAAAAAAAATTTTGAAACTGCCTTTCATTATTTGTTGGTAATTTGAATCATCTAGTAGTAGAACGAAGTAGTAAAACTATTATATACAATTTTCCGTATACTTAGATGGAATTGAAAAAAAAACAGTGTTTTCGTACAAATAAGTATGCACCAAATGATCCTGGAATTCACAAAGAAGCTCCCTCCTAATAGCTGAACTGAACAGCTCTGTTGGGAATTTTATAGAAATATGGGGGCCAAATGTTAAATGTTCAACCAATATTTTTGATACTACGGTAAATACACCTACACGCAGAAGACTGGAACAAGACACAAGATTCATCTTTTGCCATAGGCTTCTGGTAATTGCCTTGGGCAAATGGAGGCATTGCTAGAAGAAAACTGCCATTGGTTATTGAATGGAAATTTTCTATTTTTTGTTTACTTGTATGACAGGAGGTATCCTCCTCGTGTTCCTGAGGGACATTGCAAAGTGATCACTCATTTCTTTAAATAACTCCCCATCCAGTACTCTGGTTGTTCTAGAGTTCTAGAGTCTTTCTGAAAGTTTTCTTCGTGAATCTCGATAGGGTTGCTGATATCCCGCAACTACCAAATGAATATCCGATTCCACTCTCTACAGAACAACAGATACGTGATCCGATTATCCTTCAAAAATCATCATGATACCTTCTTCGCAGTTCTTCCAGGATTACAACCAATACGTGTCGCTTGAACTGACCCATTTCTATTTGAATACTATTTAAATTTTGCAAGGGACGAGTGAGAATTTTTGTTTTTTGCTGAACACAGCTATTATCGTTGACAGTTACGACAGCCAAATGGGTGTTGTCTGCTTAGCGATATTTTGGAAACGATATGTCGTTAAATAACGATGAAGAAACAGATAGTGAATGCGATTCTGTGACTTTATCGTTATTCAACGGCTTCTCGCTTAATAACGACTGCTAACGATAGCGTTAAAAGTTAGTGAATAGACCTGTAAATATTATTAGTGATTTCCTAAACGCCCCTTGACCTTTCTCTACCTAACCATGTAACTTACAGTATTTAAGGAAATGACATTTTGTACCTATAGGTTGATTTATAACTGATGAGGATGACACAATGTGTCGAAACAATTGTAAACAATAAATGTTGGTGTTGTGTGAATTGTGAAGTGGTATTTTCACTCCACCCATTCATTTAATAGTTATTTAAGTAACAAGGAATGTAAAGACGTGTTAACATTCAAGGTGAGCGAGTACGAGCCGAGGCAAAGCTGAGGCTTGTCGCTTGCCGAGGATGATAACAGTCGATACATTCCGTGTTACTTATTACGTTTTTCCCGCTGCTTGTTGACATTTCTCAAAATTTGCCTGAATTGAAGTTTGTTTTCTTACCCTTCCTTCATGATTATTCGTTCGCTATTTCATTCTAAGTTGCTTGTGCGTGTAACTAAGTTACCGAATAAGCAGACAACAATAATATTCAAAAGGTCTCATAACCTAAAAATTGATATGAATGAAGCTGAAGGTATTACTTGTCAAAGTCAAAGTCATTATTACCCTAGGCATGTAAATGACACTATTAAGTTCCGTTGTCAAGATGAATTAGTAAACGAATGATATAGGCCATTTACCTGTTTTGTTGCTAAGCATGTATGGACTATTTACAGTGTCGGCAGCGGGAGAAATGAATTTACACGTATTAATGGCCGATACTGTAGAACATATTGGCGATTATTTTGAAATCAGAAATGGAATGGTTGCGGACCTACGTTCGTATAAAGAATTTTTCTTAAAATCATACAAGAATTTATGCAATTCAGGACCAGCATTCAATTATGAAATACTCTTACTGACCTTCTCTTTTCCTACGTAGAAGTTTCCTGTAGAATTCGTCGGCTCACCTACAAAAAAAAGTTTGGTGATTAACTATGGAAATTACTTTGAAAAATCAAGAGTTTCTGCTTTCAGAGAGCCTTTTCAACAAATTTGTTTTCAGTTTTCAGAATAGTTGATCCTGATAACTTTATATGACTCAAACCGCGTCAGGCATTATTGAATGATTTCAAACAGAACCAGAAAGTTCGGAAGGTTTTTGCGGAGAGTATCAATTCAATGTCATGAATAAAATCGACAAAGTCGCAGTACCCTTCCTCTCCAAATATTTTCAACAACTGGAAAATATTAGGGAATCATCTGACAAGAAAACAACTACTTTCCCGACCACGACGGACAATGAACTATAGATCATCTTACGGATAACACCTAAGCATCAATAAAGATACCATTAGCACTTTAATTCAGTGAAATATTTTCAACTTGATTTCCGTTATACATGCACTATCTTTGAATGTTCTTTGAAATTCCGAAAGGTTTTTTGTCCACAGTCCTTTAGCGAGACTCATGGCAATTGATTTTCATATAGAAATGTAATCAACTTGATAGTCACCTGACTCCTACTCTACTAACATTTTTTGAGTTACTTAACGAATTTTGACTTTAAAAGAATCCGCTTTCCGAAAGATTATTCTTGTTTTGAACTGTCGCGGTCGTAATAATTGAATAACGTTAGTTAGTTAATAATGATAATAATAATAATAATAATAATAATAATAATAATAATAATAATAATAATAATAATAATAATAATAATAATAATAATAATAATAATAATAATAATAATAATAATAATAATAATAATAATAATAATAATAATAATAATAATAATAATAATAATAATAATAATAATAATAATAATAATAATAATAATAATAATAATAATAATAATAATAATAATAATAATAATAATAATAATAATAATAATAATAATAATAATAATAATAATAATAATAATAATAATAATAATAATAATAATAATAATAATAATAATAATGGAAGAACATCTATGAGTTTCCGCAACCACTCAATGTAGACACTCCAGCCCTAGCGCAGTTCGAAGCTTACTGCAGGACGCTTCGGCAGCCTGAGCACAATGATCTGCGCAATCCGATAACCACGGAAGAAGTTCGAGGGGCCCTCAAAGGCTCAAAGAACTTTGCTGCTCCAGGCCCTGATGGGTTGAATAATTATTGGTGGAAAAAGTTTCCAACAACCCACCGCCATCTGGCTAGAGTTTTTAACTCATGGCTAGATGGGGAGCAGCAGATTCCGGAGTGGTTTGTCGAGGGGCGAACCATGCTCATCCCCAAGAACGGAGATTTTTCTGAACCAAAGAATTACAGGCCGATAACATGCTTGAATGCGTGCTATAAGTTGTTTACGCGCATCTTATACACGCGCATTCTCTCCGCAGTTGATCCGGTGTATGAACGGATATATGAGCAAAGAGGGTCAAAGAAAGAGGTCGCCGGCTGCAAGGAGAACCTGCTCATCGATAGATGTATCACGCAGTACTCCGTACAGTATAAGCGTAACCTTTCGATGGCCTGGATCGATTACCGCAAGGCATTTGATACAACATCGCATGAGTTAAACGTGTATTTGCTCAGATGTCTTGAGGTACCCGATCAATTAGTGGGATGCATTGGACAACTGATGCCACTCTGAAGGACTCGCTTTACCATAAGATCTAGTAGAGACACAGTCCAAACAGAGCAGGTCATCATTAGAAGAGGCGTGTTTCAGAGAGACTCCCTCAGCCCTCTTCTCTTCTGCATCTCACTATTGCCATTGTCCGTTGTACTCAGGAATACCCGTGGATACAACTGCGGCACCCCCAGCAACTGGAGGCATAGAGTCACCCATCTGTTTTACATGGATGACCTCAAACTATATGCCTCTGGAGAAAGGGACCTACATCAGTCCCTTAGGGTGGTCGAAGAGTACACGCATGCTATCGGAATGGAATTTGGGTTCGACAAATGTGCCACGGTTCATCTCAAAAGAGGACCATGCGAGGAATACGGAGAGGATGTCCAGCTCGTAGACGGAAGCATCCTACATCATCTGGATGCCGGAGAGACGTATACTCACCTAGGGGTGGAGCAACGCCGCTCTCAAGAGGTATTCACAGTTAAGAACTCTCTCCGCGGCAAGTATCAGCATAAACTCCGACAGATCTGGTCATCAGAACTGTCGGGGAAGAACAAAGTTGCTGCAACCAATATGCTTGCCGTTCCGATCCTTCTCTACTCTTTCGGAGTGATGAAGTGGACTAAGGAAGAGCTGCGACAACTCGAAGTTAAAACTCGCAAAGTGATGCATCTCAATAGGAGCTTGCATCCTAAATCGTCCGTTCCACGGTTATACTTTCCCAGACAACGGGGAGGCCGTGGACTTTTGAGTTTGGAGTGTCTGCATAACAGAATGGTTCTGGATGGGGCCTGTTAAGTCATCAGGAGTTCAGATCCCCTTCTCTGCACGGTCCGCGACCATGAAAAAGCAGGGATTGGAGCATTTCTTTTTAAGGCAGCAACCCGTGCGGCCGATGAACTCGGTCTCGTATTCGACACTGAACGAGCTAACCCAAACTCTGTCACCGAGTTGGTACCCGTTCAGCAAAAAGCTCACATCAAAACTGCGGAGACAGAGGTCCTGCTACAGCAACATATGGATAAGCCAATGCATGGTGTTTTCTTTCGCAACATCGAAGACCTTGGCTTATCCAAAGGCTTGACCTTTGCCTTCCTCAGATCGAGTGAGCTAAAGTCGGAGACCGAGGGATTCATAATGGCCTGCCAGGATGGTGTCTTCAACACCCTTGTCTATCGTAGTCGCGTGATGGGTATAGACGTCCCTGACACCCCATGCAGGGCATGTCGTGGGGCAATGCATTTGCTATCAGCATACCCATCTTATGCGGTCTCAGCCTATATCCACAGGCATAACGCGGCGCTACGAGTGTTGTACTACCATCTACGACACTCGTACGGTATAGACGAGACACCGGTGTTGCCTTATGTTCCGGGGGATATTGAGTCCGTGGTGGAGAATGAGAGATGCCGAATCTATTGGAACTACTCATTCCCCACCCTCAGGCAAATACAAGCCAATAAGCCTGATGTTGTACTCCTCGACCACCAAAGTAGAACGATATTCGTCATGGAGTTTTCCGCTCCAGGCGAAATGAATATCGTTCGAAAAGAGGAGGAAAAACGGACTAAATATCGAGATCTTCTCTTTGAACTCCGCAGGTTGTATCCGGACCATTCTGTCAAAATGGTGGTTCTGATTATAGGAGTCCTTGGTGGAATGATGGACACACTGCTCTCTAACTTGAAGATAATACCGACTTGCCGTAATATGGCAGAAATCTCAGCAGCACGAATGCAGAAGGCCGTTATCCTTGGTTCACTCCGTCTACTCAGGGCACACGATTCTCGGACCCAATAATCACTCATCCTACGGACGTAGGAAGTGGTTATTGAGGTTAACGACACCAGCGCGCCCTCCGGATGGGTCGGAGCACCGGAGACAGGGCCTGACTGGTACACTCCTAAGGGAAAATAATAATAATAATAATAATAATAATAATAATTTTAGTTGAGAACCCTGGGTAGTTGGTAAAATCACATAACGATATGGACGTTGAATAGGAAAACCTCGAAAAAGAGACCATTTTTCAAAAAAATTATAATTTTTCCAAATTTGAAACAGGACAAACAATATTGCGGATACTGATAGGTAATAATATGTAGTTCAACTGTGCACAAGATGATTTCTGTCCGATGTGTAGTTTTTGCACAATCGCGTTATAAACAATTTCATGGCACATCTTGCAAGATGCGCTGATTTAAGGGAAATCGTCGTATTCAAATTCTGTAAACGGCATCTGCAAGTTGATATCAATATCTACAATTTGTTCATTTTGGATTTTCACCTGAGAGGTGGGAAATGTGTTGAAAATATCACTGAATGTTGATAAAAACGCTTCAAAGTGCGTCCGAAGTCACCCGAAGTCTCACTGAAGTTAACTCGAGTTGAGTTCGGGCGACACCCGATGCACTTTGAAGCATGTAGAATATTTTCCAGTGACATTTTCAACACATTTCTTACCTCTCAGGTGAAAGTTCAGAATATACTAATTGTGGATATTGATCTCTACTTCCAAATGCCGTTTACAGAATTTGAATAAGACAATTTCCCTCATATCATATAAACCAATCAAATGCCATAATTTTTTGAATTCTATCCAATGAAAAAAGGACTTTTCCAAAACACTGTCTCCAGCCCGTGGTATTTTCAAATCGGTGTTTCGCCTCTTCCTTATTTATACGTTTCCATAAGTTACAACAACCACTGTAAATATAGAAACGTCAGTTTGACGGTTCAACTCTTCAACTGACATCAATGACACAAAAGATGAACCGTTCCTGCAATACGAGTTTTGTCCATTATAATATAATATAGTCGTGAAATTGTCTGATCGAATATCCTTTCAAAATGTAGAATTTTCAAAATACTTTCACCTTGCCAGTCGCTCAAACTGTGTTGCTGTACAAGACACCACTCGAGCAAGCTCTCGTGGTTTTTCTGAGCAACACAGTTTTCTTGACAGCAAGGTGAAAGTATTTTTTGAAAATTCAGCATTTTGTCGGGATATTAATACTAAAAATTTTACACCTCTACTTTTTAACCAATAAGATGCCTTAATTTTGACTAGTTACCATGGCAACTCAAAAAATTTCCGGAAATTTTTTCGTGGCGCCACGATATTCAAGTGGAAATTTTTTGACAGTTGAAAAGGTAAACATATGATCTACAACCATTAAATATAGTAGATATACCTGTGAATAATGCAAAATTTCTATAAGAATTAACATTATTATTTATTATTCGCAATGAAGTTTCATTAAACAGAAAACACAAATTTGTTAAATTATTATGCATAAACAATTTATATTTCAAAAAACGTAGGATCTACAAACATAGTAAGTCTTAAATGTTGCTTGAATTCTTATCCATCCTCTCTTCTTAATGGTTAATAGGAAGGTGACGAATTAATTATATGTCTGTGTTTTAAGACATATATGTAATATTTTGAAACAATTTTGTTCAAATCTCTTTTACGCAAAAGGCCATATTTACTTGACATCTGCAGCAGACTTTCTTGGATTTTCGTAAACAAACCATTCGACTCTAATGCTTCCTGGTCGCAATCTTCCATTAAATTCGTTAAATATATTAATTTTGCATGAGATATTGGCACTTGACTCAACTCTTTGCAGTATTTACATAAATTGTACTTTTCAAATTATTTCATTTTTCTCAAATTGTTTAACGCAAATGCTTACAAGAAATGTTTTACATAAGAATATCTTTGTTTGCTGGTTTACTATACAGTAACTCAATGTAATTTACCAATATAAACCTCATCTGTCAAAAGCATGGCCGCCTATATCACGGCCACCTGCTGCAACAAACCATGTTAATATTATATTTTTTACATCAGAAGTGTTATGGATCACTTTAACCAAAATAGCTATTTGTGTATTTGGAGCGCAAAGTGATTGATTGCCGCTCGACAAAGAGATAAACAGCGCGACGCGAAGCAAAGCGCGGTAATCTTTGGAGAGCGGCAATGACACTTTGTGCTCGAAACACACATTTGATTTTTTCTACAAACGCAGCTCCTCAGACATAGAAACGATATACACTTCATTTAACATAGGCACATATTACCTTTGAGAAAATTTACATTCAATAGTATTCCCAAATGTATAAGCTATCCAAATATCCAATAATTTACATTTGCAACAAAAAGAAAAAAAACTTGTGGAATAAAAAAAAAATAAAAATTAGCGAGTCCAGAGTTCGAACTCACGCCAAGATCGCTAAATCAGTTTAGTACGAAGAAGCTCTGCCTTTACACCACCGCAGTACCTTAGATTGCTAAGAATTTATTGTGTTCATTTTCCATCATGCAAGAATGGGTTTGTTTTCAACAAAAGCTACGGAGATCGAGCGTTTTTTCAATATTCTCGCTTTAGAGCGTAAAAGCTGTCACAAAATGTCATTCCTCGAAAAACGTCAACTTTGCGCTGAGAACTGAAAGCATCAAAGGCTACTTTGGTGAGCGGTAGTAGAAAAATATATTTCTACCACCTTTAGTAACCTAAAATTATGAAAGCGCGATAGATTGATCTAATACCCATCTGAGCATTTGGTGTAACTAAAGTTGGCAATATTTTTTATTTAACGAAACATGGTGGAATTGACAAGCAGTGAAATTAATTTAAAATGTTAGATTGGATTAAAAAAAAAATTCCACATTATGGTGAGAAATTTTCTTTCTTTCGGGCACGACTATTTCAAGAAAATTATTCCTCGTCGCTTCGCGACTCGGGATAATTTTCAAAATATTCGTGCCCTCAAAAAATTTCCGGAAATAATTTAAGCTCTTGTGATATGATAAGTGATAATTTCTCTTAAATCGGCGTACTTCGATAGATTTCCCTCATATTGTTTAAACGCGATTGTGCAAAAACTACAAATCGAACAGGAACCATCTTGCGCACAGTTGAACCACATGTTATTATCTATCAGTTCCCGCAATATTGTCTGTGCACCTTCAGATTCATAACAATTAGGAATTTTTGACAAATGGTCTTTTTTTCGAGGTTTTCCCGGATCTACTCAGTGAAAAATGCACCAATCTGTTCGTATAAGAAATTATTTTGTAGTTTTCATAATTCTCTACGAAAGTTCTCTCGACTGTAAAACGATTCCTTCAATACTTTTCGAGAGATTCGCAAAAAAACAAAAAAGGTTCAAATTTTTTCACTATTTCTTTTTTATAAAATTCCACAAAGCGATTTTGCTGGGACAAAAACCAAGTTTTTCATTAACGAACTCTCTTATAAAAAGTAGTACCTATAGGCCGTTTGCGTCTTTTATTTTGTGTGAAACGAGCCTCTTATTTTCATCTACAGCTTGGCCTATCGCAAGACCATTGAGGAAAAAATCCTATATTGTCGCTGTTACTCAATCAAACGCTTCTAGGTTCTCAAATTAGTGAAACACATCTCAAAATAACTCAACATCAACTCCGACATTGAAATAAATAGGTACAGCTCTCAGTGCATGTTGGGTGGAAGTTTTAACTCATAAACCACTATGAACAACTAGATTATTAATATTATGATGCTTACGAAGTTCTTGAATTATAATAATTATTTTATCCAAAATATAAAGAACTAGTCTTCAACAGCATGAAACCTACTGAAAGAGTAGAGAAATATTGTTCGAATTACGGAAAAAATAAATTGGAGTCGACAAAATTAAGAAGGGTGGAACGGGGTGAACTTTTAAGGGTTGAAAGTGGATATCGAAAAAACTCAAAAGGCAAAGTTGTTGATAATAAAAGGATCTACAACTATTGTTTTCAACATTTTTTCACAGAACCCCAAATTTCTCGGGAAATACCTATTGTGGTAACATTAAATTAATGATCTCAAAAGGTTATAGCTGTAAATTTCAATAATTTTAATAAATAATTATGAGTTTAGAACAAAAATAAAAAAGTGGATTTTTGAAAATCTGTGTTGGAAACTAGATAGGAATATAAATCACTCTGTAGCTAAATTTGGACATAAGTAATCCGTTTCATGTGAATTGAATATGTGTTACTGGAATTTTGTAATTAGATATAACAATTTTTGATATTCGAAACCTTTGTCAATTACTCGAAAAATAAACCAAAAAGAAGTTGATTTGTCTAAATCCAACCCACTACAGTCCACAAAATACCACTTTAGAAGACAAAATAAACAATATGATTTTTAATGTTTTCGCGTTTTCTGGAAAAAAATTCCATCTTCCATCTTCCATCTTTCATCACATAATCCAAAAGTAGACGCTCCAACAAAAAACTGGCTGCTGGCAAGCTTAAAAAGACGAATTTCACCAGTGAAACTTTTCAGTTGAAAGTTCGGTTGAAGGTCTTTTGTCGGAATTTGTCGGAAAAAAAGAAAAATCTGTAAGTATTCTGCTACAAAAAAATTACAGCTTATTTGAAACATAATAGATTATATTTACACCAAATTTCGCGGAAAAATAATTGCGCGAAAAAAAATTGAAAACTGAAAAATTGGTTTTTTAGATTTTCCCAGAAAATTTGAGGTACTGTGAAGAAATGTTGATGAAAAACTTGTAGATCTTTTTATTTTCAATATCTTTGCATTTTACCCTTTTTTGATAGTAGGTCAACTTTCGTTGTCAATCGCGAAAAACCGTGAAATATCACTTTCAATTCATAAAAGTTCACCCCGTTCCACCCTCTTCCATTTTTTTGACTCCAATTTATTTTTCCCGTCATTTGAACAATATTTTGCCCCTCTTCCAGTCCATCTCAGGCTATTAATGGTTTTCCCGTTTTTATATTTTTTGTCGTCCATCAGCACTGGTCTAATAATATTTGATATGGTTTGGAATTCGCAATTTCATATCATCTCTCCATCAAGTAATATCAGATGAATCACTACTATACTACTCATGTAGCACATAATACTAAACCAATGTGAATGAATAATGGAAAATCAATATACTGCTTTCAACATTGATGCAAAATAAAATAAACCTCTCATGCTGGCATAAATTGTCGGCTGCAACAATAATGCGATATGGTTTGGACATTTGAAAAATTGAATCAGTTAATTGTCTATCAATAGTGCTGAGATCTTCGTATATACTTTCTGTGTTAAAACTTTCATTCAGGTGCAAATCAAATATTTACTAATGATTTGAAAAAAGTTTTAAATTTGGAATTTCAGTATATTGTTCTTTAATGTGATCTCATTAATATTGTTCCGGAACTGCAGAGAAGAAACACTTGATTTCCATTGCAAATGCTGAAAAAAAAATGCGGAGACCATCCATCGGTTGAATTTTGGTGCCATATGAGACCGGGCAGTGTTGTGCCGCTTGATGGTGTAGAAAAAGAGCAAAGAGTGAAAATTATGTATAATCTGAATTATTGCTGCAGTAGGTAACGTAGGTCGTCTGTTCGTGAATGTTAGACGAAAGGTACTGATAGTCCAGGAATATTTGTTTTCACCTAGGAATGAGAGATAGTCAGCTATGAACTTGTATAAACTTTTTTTGGCACCGTAAAACTTGTTTCGAAATCTACTCATCGTAGGGTGTCCGCGACTACAGATATTCCAAGATCAAAATTGAAAAAATCGATTTTTTACATATTTATTGCAAATATCTCGTTTCCTATAGGTTTTATTCTATTTGTATCCATTGTAAATATTGTATAAGAATAAATTTTCTATAACTTTTGTAAGAGTGTTTTTTTTTATATCTTCAACCATTTTCGAGATACATGGCAGAGCGTACGCAGTGTTTAACTAAACTACTCAACACTAATTTCGTTGCACCCCAAAAGTTTGATCATATTAAAATCTGAATAACTTTTTTCTGCATTGAACAATTTGAATTCTGTAAACACTGTTCGCTAGCCCCGTCCTACAGCTATAATCTCGTACTTCTTCAAAACATAAGGTTTTCCGCATAAAATCACTACAGGGTATTATCTGAAACTGTGCAAAATTTCTGAACTTTCAAAAGGATCCCAAATGAAGAAAAATTATTTTTTTTTCAAATTTGACAGCAGTTGCATGAAGATGAACTCATTACCTCAAGACATTTTTCGAATTGTCTTATTATCTCTTTTGTTTACAGGGTGATCTCAAAAAATTAACTTTTTGGTTTTGCAGTCATAACTTTTTTCCTCGTCAACCGATTTTCAAAATCTCCGGCTCATTTTGAAGCTGAAACTTTAAATGAAGAGATATGAAGATCAGAATAGACTCAAGATGAATATTGAAGATCAGGGGTTTCCTCAAAGGTGACCTAAATCTGAAACACCCTCAAAATTCGGTTGGGAGGAGAATTAAATGAAAACCAACTTGTTTTCGGAATGATCATCCATTCTGAATACGTCCAGATCTTTCTTGCTGTCAGTAGTCAAGAATTGTGCATGAAAAAACCCAATTGTAACGGCAGGATTTTGAAAAAAAAAATCAATCCATTGTTCGCCTGAAATGCATGGCCCGTAACCAAGGCAACAAGAATCAGAATCAATGACTGACAAGCACGATCTTGGATTACACGCAAGGAGACGAGCTGCCTGTCCCTTACTGAAACCTGTACATCGAGCAGCAAGACGATTATGGGGGGAAGAACATCGGGAAGAACATCAAAACTGGGGGAATAGCAGAGTGGAATAGGTGTATGTTTACGGATGAGAGTATTTCGAAAGGATGGTCGTGTGTTGGATTGGAGAGGGAGGAATGAAAGGATTTTGGAAGGAAATATGGAGGCGGGGTGGCTTTTGGAGGTGGAGGAGTGACTGTGTGGGGTGGAATATCGATGAATGGGAGGAGTGAATTGGTGATTCTGAGAGGAGAGAGTATGAACGGTGAGAGGTATAGAGATTTATGTATGAGAGAAATCGTGGTCCCTTACGCCGCAAATATCGACAACAACTTTCTTCTCGTTGATGACAATGCGAGACCGTATAGGGCTCACATTGTCAACGAGTTTTTGAGGGATCACGGTATTGAGCGAATGAACTGGCCGCCTTTCTCTCCGGATATGAATCCGATGGAACATGGCTGGAGTCGTATGAAATTGAAAGAAAGGGAAGGGCGAATGGAAAATTTGGATGACTTCGTGAATGCGGTACAGCAAGAATGGACAGCTGTACCACAGGAGTTCATTGATAGTCTGATAGACAGCATGCCGGAAAGGGTCAATGAAGTAATTGCCAAAAGGGGAGGTCCCACTAAATACTGAATATCATAAATATCTTTCAATTCTAATGTTATCCAAGTTATTTTTTCTTTGTTGTTGTTCAATAAAAACTCAATAAAACTTGTTTTCTTGTTCTTGCTAACACGAATAATGCTTCACGATTGAGAAAAAAACCGCTATTGTGGAATGAGCCTCAGCTGGTCAGGCATGTCAGTCACTGAATGTGATTCTTGTTACCTTGGTTACGGGCTATGCATTTCAGGCGAACAATGGGTTGATTTTATTTTTTTTTTCAAAATCCTGCCGTTACAATTGGGTTTTTTCATGCACAATTCTTGACTACTGACAGCAAGAAAGGTCTGGACGTATTCAGAATGGATGATCATTCCGAAAACAAGTTGATTTTCATTTAATTCTCCTCCCAACCGGATTTTGAGGGTGTTTCAGATTTAGGTCACCTTTGAGGAAACCCTTGATCTTCAATTTTCATCTATTCTGATCTTCTTATCTCTTTATCTATAGTTTCAGCTTCAAAATGAGCCGGAGATTTTGAAAATCGGTTGACGAGGAAAAAAGTTATGACTGCAAAACCAAAAAGTTAATTTTTTGAGATCACCCTGTAAACAAAAGAGATAATGAGACAATTCGAAAAATGTCTTGAAGTTATGAGTTCATCTTCATGCCACTGCTGTCAAATTTGAAAAAAAAAATTTTTTTCTTCATTTGGGATCCTTTTGAAAATTCAGAAATTTTGCACAGTTTCAGATAATACCCTGTAGTGATTTTATGCGGAAAACCTTGTGTTTTGAAGAAGTACGAGATTATAGCTGAAGGACTGGGTTAGCGAACAGTATTTACAGAATTCAAATTGTTCAATGCAGAAAAAATTTATTCAGATTTTAATAGGGTCAAAATTTTGGGGTGCGACAAAATTAGTGTTGAGTAGTTTATTTAGAGCATCATTCGAGGTCAACCTGTAGTCCCGATTAAAAACAAGCCGTATTGAGTTTATAAATTATTGATAAATGTATAATTCGAATTGATTTGCAGCTGAAAATAACTGCTGCCCATTCAAAAACATACGAAGTTTGTTTCGGTGAAACCATGGTTGTACCTATTACCCAAGAAAAATCTCTATCAAATCGAAATAATTAAAAAAGCTAATTAATATGCTTATTGAAAAATTACAAGCTGTTGATATCACAACAAAGCAGACCAGAGGTGATGCGGATGTTCATATTATTGAAACAAGTATTGATGAATGTGAACGTCAAAAACCTGCTGTTATAGTAGGAGAAGTTATAGATTTACTTGTCATTTCAATTGGGCGTACCCTTTCTCATCAAGAAGAAATTTTCAAAGTTAAGGAATTGTAAAAACTGAAATATAATCTTCCAAAAGTTTAGATAGATATCATCGTTCTAAAAAACACATATTGTTTCTGCACGCAATAAGTGGTTGTGACACTACTGCGTTCTTTAGAAAAAAAAAACTTTTGTAAAAACACTCAATAAAATTATGAGTTTGGATCAAATTGCTGCAGCATTTGAAGAAGAAAACTGCCCAGTTCAATCATTCATCTTATTGCAGTGCATCATTCTTGTTTATTTTTTTATATATACATATATTTTATGTGTTTAAATGAATACGAAATGGTATTGTTTCTTAATTATGTTTTTATTTATATGTTCTATTGTCTGCTTTGCTACAAAAATTTATATTTTTGAAAACTAAAGCTATTTTTGAATTTGAGTTTGACATTATTTGAGAATGGAGTGCAAACCTTGTTGGTCATCTATAACGCTCCAAAATCTGAGGACTGTATCGATCGTCTTCGCTGTGCACAGCTCATCAACTTCACAAAACTGAATAAACCTGTACAGTTATCAAATCTTTCACCAACGAGTGCAACAGCTCACCAACTTTTTAACCGTGTTTATCATTGGTTAGGGCATGATCTAGAACCCCAGAATTGGAGTTGAATGATGCGTGATGAATTCCTGGAACCTGTTATGACAGTGAATCCACCAACTCCGGAGGAATTGCTTAACACAATATTCTGCAACTGCAAGAAAAGTTGTGGTTTGGGATGTGGATTCAGGAAAGCAGGGTTGCAGTGCTCTTTAGCTTGCGGCCAGTGTAATGGGCAATGCTTCACCATATCAGATGAGTGATATCAATGAAGACGGTACTTTTGACCCCGAAGTCCTGGAAGAACTGGAGACAAATGTCGTTGAAGACAAGAATACAGAGGAATTTGAAATTTTACAGCGACAGAAGACAAAAGACGTACGAAGAAGAAAATTTAAATTAGAACTTGTAGTTATTATTATTATTTTTTTTAATATTTTAAATTTCAACGTTCATAAATGTATGAAATGGTATCTCTCAATAAAACTATAATTAAAAATTCATTTATTTTCTTTTTATTTAGAGAGTAATTTGTATTAACAAGATTAGAATTAAAAAATGATTATTTCCCATAATAACTTTAATTACATGAGTAGGTAAGTGTTATTCTTATGGAACTTAAGCAAGATATAAAAGTAGTGTGTTATGCAGACGATACCAATTTATTGATCTTTGAAAAAAGCATAGATTTGCTACTAATTAAAACTGAAAGGGTTTACAAAGATATTATTCAGTGGTCTGATAAAAACTGTTTATTATTGAATCACCAAAAAACAGTCACAGTATTTTTTGGGCGCTCCAAACAAAGATCACCCGTGTTATTCGAAAATACCGAAAAAGAAATAACATGTAGCGATAAAGTGAAACTTCTAGGAGTAACTTTTGACAAACACATGCAGTGGACAGATCATATAGAACAGCTGTCCAATAAGCTGAGAAGTAGTTGCTACAGCATAAAATATATGAAAAATCACTGCAGCAAAAATGTCTTGCTTACGCTGTACTTTGCTCACTTCCACTCCCACATGAAGTATGGTATTCTGAATTGGGGAAATAGTGCTGGTATTAATAGAATTTTTATTATCCAAAAGTATGCAATTCGCATTATTGAAAGTATCGATATGAAAACCAGCTGTCGACCATACTTTACATCTCTTGGTATATTGACAGTCTACAGTCTGTACATACTGGAAGCTTGCACTTACGTCTACAAGAACAAGAATAAGTTTGCAATAGATAATAATCACTGTTACAATACCCGTCATAGAAATCTCTTGCAGCCTGATTATCATCGCACATCACTGTACCAAAAAAATTTCTATTGTATTGGATGTAAAATCTATAATATTCTTGATAGTTATATAAAGTCATCCCACAACGTTTATATTTTCAAATCAAGACTGAAAAAATTTTTAATCACAAAGTGTTGCTACTCCTTGGATGATTTCTTTTTATGATAATACTTCTACTTGTTTATGTTTTTACATTTGTATAAGTCTGTATATTTATATGTGAATGTGTGTATATGTGTATAATACGAGTATGTATGTATATATCAAATTTTTTAGGCTCATGTGTGTTTTTTAAATTTTTATACCATATGACTTAATTTACAATTATTGTTGACGTTTTCTTTGTTTATTGTGCACTGTTTTTTCAAACTGTACTTTTCAACCAAAGAAATAAATAATATTTGATTTGATTTGATTTGATTAGTATATAGATACTGAATTACCGTAAAAAATTATCTTACTAACCAGCATAGCATCGCATAGTCGAAAGCCAAAGTTGTTCATAAAGAACAACATTGGTATAAGAGGAAGTTCATAGAATCGGCATATATTCTGAATAAGGACGTGAGAGAGAGCCCACGAAAACTATAATTATTACCTTTTTAGCAGGTACATTTGTTGCATGCTATATAATAAGTATCTGAGATATCTTGTAGCATTCACACACTTGATAACGACAGTAGATGTTAACTGTTGAAACGTCGAGACTTAAAATACATGCAATTTTTTTTTTGTTCCTAGACAATGGAAGCCCAGAAGAATTCTAGAATTGAGCAAGTGTTTTGTCACGAATTGTTAGTTGGTTTCATTATTTAGGTGAGTACATTTTATCTATTCAGTTATAAAACATTAAACTTTGGAAATTGAAAAATATCTATTATTTCATTCCAGTAATTGAGTAAATCACAAATTCTATTTTTTTTTCTTTTGGTATACTTTCTTACCACTTGATAACGATAAGTAATAGTGAGGCCAAAAATGTCAGTTTGGTAATTTTTTTTAGGAAAGGTTTAACTTCAGGAGAATCTCTACAAATCGCATTCAACGATGACGATGCACCCAGTCTAACATTAACAGATGAGGATTCAGGAAATGAAGAGGTTGGGAAAACAATTGATAATTCGTCTGGAGCGCAACTTCGTGAACCAGCAGAAATCAGAAGTACAAAATAGTCAGCATCAACATCATACATTCTAAAAGAGGAAATTTATCGCGATTTTTTATAAAACGAAGTGCATAGTCTTTTGGAAGATGTTCCTTTGGCCATATGCAGGGAATGTGGTTCAAAAATGACGGTTGTCCCTCATTACGCACAACCAGTGAGAATTTATTTCAATCGAACTTATCCACAGAGATGGATCTGCCGTCTTGGTCTCCTTTTGTAGCCTTCACAGTCTCCAGATTTAAACTCGCTAGATGCAAACCCATTAAATTATGAACATGAATGGTAACGTCGTATTAATGAAGCAGCTGTCCAAATAAGTGCCGAAGGAAGTGCACGACGAATAAAAAGTTTTTTTTTAAAGATAGCAAGCTTGCATTCGCCTTGGTGGCAGGCAGTTGGTACACATTCTTTAATTTTTCTTTGTCTTTTGTTTGGTTGTCAATAAACACCTGTCACTTCAATTCACCAAGTGTTTTCATTCAAATCCTAATGGAGTAAACTAGGAATATCTTTTTTCCTCAAGTGGAAGAGAGTGAATGTTGTATCATGTCAAAAACAACAGCGAATGAGCACCTTTTTGAAATAACATGCCAGGTTCGTGTGGTGATGTTGTTTACAGTATGAAGAGTCTAAGTGAGGTTATAAAATGAATTAACTTCTGAATCACGCAAATATGTTTTTTTTCTCCGAAGGTATTGCACCAATATTTTCATTTTGGTTTTTAATCAATAGAAAGGGTTATTCAGGGTTGCATTACGAAAACAAGAATCCCAAACTATGAAGTTTTGTACCTGTGGCACTCGAAATATTGATCGAAGGTTTCGATTTTCACGAAATTCATAGAACTGCCAATATCTCCAAAACCATCAATATTTTATGTAGGTCATAATGTGACATTCTGGTCAGTCATGAGCTGGGCTATCAGCCATCCGAAGGATGACGTTGAGTTTTGGGACACCCTGTATATTCTGCAAATATTGTACAGCTATTCTCTCAATATAGGTATGCTACTAGAAGTACCATGTAGTTGATGGAATGATTATGAATATCAGATACTTCGATTAACATTCAATAATTCAACTTGCATTAAAATGGGATTCTGCACGGTTCTAGTGTCATTAAATGGGATCAAAATACTATTTTTTGTTCTCAAATTACCATAAAACGATCAAAATATCAACAGTCGAGTAACAGGGGTACCAGAGAGCTGTTGTTTGGTTAGCGACAGGCATGTCTTCTGAAATTACAGGTTATCAACCCTTTACAGGTTACTGGTCGATATTTTGACCGCAGAGAAAAATGAGTCACTGAATAGGTTCCGGTCTTGTTTCTAGCCAGAACACGTCATTATGTGATATCCATTTATAGGTGACGGTCTTTATTTGGACCAGATTGTAGCTCCTGCGCAGATGGTAAAGTTTGCATTTCGATAAGTGTTAATTTGGTTACACACGTCCTTGGAGGTTACGATTGTGCTTGTGTTGTTTTCTCCAAGTTATTGTTAAGTAATTCTGGATAGCATTACTGCAGTTATGTAACATATAATATAATGATTATCATAACTAAATAATTATGTAAAATGTATCATTGGTCACTTTTTAGAACAATTTTTTAATTATTTTGAAATAAAATTTTTATTCTAGAGGGTTATGGATAAGTTCCTAATTTCCATCTCAAAATTTGGGAAAAAATAAAACTTCACTGCTTTCAGTCAAAATGAATCCGCTAAGTAAAATTCAATTTTGAAATACGTGTTTATTATTTTGGTCAAAACGCAAAATTGTGGCTCGGCGGGTGAGAAAGAACAGCATTTTATTGAGAATAATGTAATACCGCACATTAGGTTTCGAACAAATTTTAGTTGAAAAACATGAAAATGTTACGTCACATATTTCTTATAATGAAGCATTTTTTGTGGTAAAAATAAAATTCAAAGAATCTAGTAACCAGTAAACAACACAACTGGTAAAACAAAACGATCAATCTGAAAGTTAATAACACAACTCCAATAATTTCCTGAATAACCTTTGCAGAATCGAGGTAACATGAAGTGTAGAAAACTGTTTTTTTTCTCATTATTTGTTTTATCAGATCTGTTGGTCACAGGGTACTCGATGTATTTAAATCTTTACCAGATGATGCTAGATTCAACGTCATACTTTTAAGATTAGGAACGGAACTTTGTTCAAAACTTACTAGAGTGCGGTACCAAATTAATCAAAAGTGTCTTTTTTCCCAACCCGACGAGCCACCATGTTGCCATATAAAAAAAGGTAGTTTCAATTTATAATTTGAATTTCGAATGTAACATACATTTTGACCGAATACAGTGAAGTTGTATTTTTCCCGATGTATTGTGATAGATTTAAACAAATTCACTCTAAAATAATTTACTTGACGAAATACAATGATTTAATAATTTCAACACAATACTCTAATTTATATCACTGGACTATTTATGTTCGACTTCTGCTTCACTAACTGACTAACTCTGATGCGTGGTTCATTTTATATACACAGTTTGTTACCATGAACGCTCTTGATATTTCTAGGAAGCCTTCGATTCGACCAGATTCTTCCTTTTTCTTGTCCGGTATCGAAGATGTCTTGGTACTTCTTGAATATGGGCTGTTGAGCTGGTTTAATGCCCTTGGAAGAGATGGTAATCAACTTTTACAGTTCCGCTGTCAGGTTGTTGTCTTGACGAACAGTGCTGTGTATACTCCTGATCACAGAGGAAAATGACGAGCAGGGCCCCAAAACAGTTCCTTTTTTCAAGGTCACTGGGTAATGATTGACATTCATTACCATTACAGGCACAAATTTATCAACCAATTTTCTCATCATGAAGCTTGGGCTCAAACAACACCACACACATTGCTCACACCTCCGTCCAAGCGAACCTCCAGTATGGTCTCAGCCCACTCGGGTACTCCTACATCTTCAGCCAGCAGAACACGAATCATCTCTTCACTACCATGTAGCACCAGCTCTTCTCCGTTCACACGTAGGACGCTATCTTTGAAATTCAATTCGAACCCTATAGAATTTCATGCTTACTAAAATCAGTTCAATCGGTAGCACACCATGTACAGTGGCCAGCTCCCCTGTTGCTGTGCGTAGCTTCCAGGATGATGGTTCAATTCTCTCTGGTATTTTAGTAAAAGCAGGTCCAAGGACTTTCCTAGTCGCACCTGTATCTAGCAGCATGGTGCAAGGCTCGTTGTTGATGAGACCGTCTACAAAGACACCATTGTTCTGACCTTGAAGAACAGCGACAAATGCATTGTTAACGGGGGCTTACTGGATACAGGACAACAATTGCCCCTCCTCATCGACCTTCTTTAGTTTACCTGCATCGGTGCCGATTCTTTGAATGTCGGCCATTTGCTGAGCACATGCCCAATTTTGCCACAGTTACAGCATTTTATCTGTCTTCTCTCCGGTAACAGTTCCTCAACAACCTTTCTTATGGCAGCTTCCAGGTTAGCAGGCTCCTGTGGGCCTTCCTCAATAATTCGCTGCCTCAAATTCCAAAAAGCGTGCCAGTGCATTCAAGAGATGTGTTGGACGAGCTAGTGTCAATGCTTGTCTGGTTTCCTTGTCACAAAGTCCATCTGAGAATGCCTGAACTGCTAGTCGCTCCATTACCTTTTCTGGGGTATGCAAGGCGAACCAAGCGTGCAATGTCTGCTTCAAATTCCTGTAGGGACTCGCTTGATTTCTGGCAGCGGTTTTTGAGCAGTGAGTGTTATACATGTTCTGTCCATACCGTAATTCTAGATGTTTGATCAGCTGCTCGTAGTCCTCTTGTTCTTGTGCCGTGAGGGTTTATAGGATGATTGTTGCTTCTCCACGCAACGTCAGTGTTAATGCTACAGCTCATTCTCCTGCATTCCATCCATTCGCATTTGCTGCAGCTTCAAATTATCGGAGGTGATATGCCATGGTGTTTTTCCATCAAACTGAGGTTACCCTGAACGCTCTTGATATTTCTAGGAAGCCTTCGATTCGACCAGATTCTTCCTTTTCCTTGTCCGGTATCGAAGATGTCTTGGTACTCCTTGAATAATTCTCTCAATATGGGCTGTTGAGCTGGTTTAATGCCCTTGGAAGAGATGGTAATCAACTTTTCCAGTTTCGCTGTCAGGTTGTTGTCTTGACTAACAGTGCCGTGTATACTGCTGATCCCGTGAGGGTTTGTAGGATATTTGTTGCTTCTCCACGTAACGCCAGTGTTAATGCTACAGCTCTTTCTCCTGCATTTCATCCATTCGTATTTGCTGCAGCTTCAAATTATTGGTGGTGATTTGCCATGGTATTTTTCCATCAAACTGAGGTAGTTTCATAGAGAGTTTTTCTGTTTTCATACCGATTTTCACATCTTTCAAACCATTTTGAACATCATCTAAGTTCAAACTCAGTTACAGCATTGAATTTTCATTGACAGATTCTGTGGTGTGGGTAGTGTCAATTTGCTCCTTCAACTCACTGATTTTCTCCTTCCTTTTTCTGATTTCTTCCTCGATTCCGCCTCTGATTGCATCGCTGATTGTTTCCTTCAATTTTCCCATCTCTTCCTCAATTTCATCCCCGATTCCGCCTCTGATTTCATCACCGATTGTTTCCTTCAATTTCCCTATCTCTTCCTCGATTTCAACTTTGATTTTCTCCATCTCTGTATCGACAGTCCCTATTCTTTCTTCTTATCGGTTCGACAGGCCAAAAAGTTCTTCTTTCATGTTCTTCGAGTTTTCTAGAAGCTCTTCCCGCAAACCCTTCGAATTTTCTAGGATCTCTTCTCTCAAATTCCTCGAACTATCTTGAAATTCTTCTTTCAGACTATTCGAATTTTCTAGAAGTTCTTCCTTGAGAGTATTCGAATTTTCTAGAAGTTTCTCTTGAAGTTCATCCTTGAGAGTTCGACTTCTGCTTCACGGACTGACTAACTCTGCGGCGTGGTTCTTTTTATATTCACAGTTAATTTCCCCGAACGCTCTTGATATTTCTAGTAAGCCTTTGATTTGACCAGATGCTTCTCGGTGCATAGCGCCTCGAAAGTCATATGCTATCTGCGTGAGCGTTCAGGTCCGGCATCGCTTGCAGCTTCGCTACAATATCATAGCTGATATAAGTGATTCGAACGTATTCGTAGCCCTCTAGATTGAAAAAAAAAATTCATAGAAGAATGAAAAATTCGTTACAAATAGTAACAAATGGTACACAGTTGTATGGAGAATTTCATATAGAGACAGAAGAAGTGAAAATATACCGGGATTCCCATCTGGAAGTCGGAAGTTTATAATAATAATACGCCTTTATACGATAAAAGGTGGAGACTCACTGTGGAGTGCTTTTCAGCTATACCTAACTAGCCTAAAACTAAAATAATACAATCCTGATATAATCGATTTACATAAATGATTATCATGAATATTGATATAAATAAAGGATATAATTGATTAATGCAAGTGCACTTAATCATATTTCATTGTGCATAGCAGTGGTTCATTGACGTCATAACTGTCTTGAGTCTTGAGTCTTGAGTAGAAAATAATTTTTGGTAGATTATTGTAGAGGATACAGGCATTTTACTGAAAACTTCTTCTGAAAATTGCAATAGAATATTTTGGCACAACTAAAGTTTGTCGATTTCTCGTTCCTAAGTTATTTACATTTTCAGAACGCTTCTTCATATCAAATAAGTAGTGAGGCTTTTTATGAATCAAAACTATGTGTGTAAGAGAGAGCAAATGTAGTTTTCTTAGTAAGTATATTTCTCTTTATCTCTTACCTTATCCAGGTTGAGATTTTCAGAATTTTTGTATATGTGGCTGATATGATCGTATTCTTTAATTATGTAAGAAAATCGCACGCATGAATATTGAACTCTTTGTAAACGGGAAATATTAGTTTTCTTCAGAGAACATCACAGTAAGATATTTTGGATAGAATCAAAGAATCACATATTTGTATTTTCAATGTATTTGTCATCAAATGCCTATATGGAAAGAGACTTCTCAGAGTGAAATAGGAAATATGCCACTTCCGGATGAACCGGAAGTAAGTTGAAGTTGAGTCACTTGTCAAAAATGCAGTTTTGTGTCGTATACAGTTCTTTCAAATTTCAAAAACAAAAAAGTTATTGGCGTGAGCCACCTTCCGCGGATTTCCGATATAGTTATTACTTTTATTAGCCGTGACGCCAGAGCTGTGACGAGCACTGACAAAAAGTGCTTCGAGTACTAAGCACTAAGCAGTCTTGGAAAGTGCTCGAGCACTATGCCCTTTTTTTCATGAAGTGCTAGCGATTACTAAGCACTTTCAAAAAGTAATTCGACTTAGCGAGCAGTAAGCACTAAGCACTTTTCACAAGGGCGAGACCGTTGAGGTGGACGTTCAATTTCGTGTATTCCAAGTTAATCTTGCATTTGGAAACGGTTTCACTTGGAAAACTCAAATTTGGTAGGTGAACTCAGAAAGGATTGGAGTACTTATTGAATACATTGACATAATGGTTGTGTGAAAAAATATATACATATAAAAGTAAATAGTAAATATATATATATATATATATATATATATATATATATATATATATATATATATATATATATATATATATCACAATCATAGCTTAACGAGTTGAATTAACCCTAGTAAAACATATAAACAATAAAACATAGTAAAATAGAAATGAAACATAAAAAAAGCTAAATATAATCTGAAAGATGCGATTTAGTGCCTTCCTGTTCATAAAAGAAAACATAGGCATCTCCGCTCACGATGGATCTGGATGGAATTGGGGTCACTTGTAAGTCATTATATTCGTGCCGCGTGCCCGCATACGGATGTCTACAGTAGGCTGTGTAGTGTCCGCTGTAGTTAGTGCCACTATGATTAGACAATGCATATATAGACTTTAGCGACAGAGAGCTACTTTTTCATCAGCATAATTACTCATGTCCAATCCCTCTAAAGCAAAATCAATGGTGACATTCAATTTCCCTCGGAATCTTTCTGTTGAAGAAAACCGTTTCAAATGGATTATTAAAATTTTCGGGAATTTATGAATTGATAGGGATTTTGAACACTTCCTCTCTCTTTGCACTTCGCATATGTCGGCTTCTCGTCACCATCTAGAGTTTCTTCACTTTTGAATAAATTCCAACATTGTGATAGTCTTAGTTGATCTGTTATTCGTGGTATTGAGAGGAAAACATTCCAGAAAGGATCGAAGGACACTGAACAATGACAACAATAAGTACTTTTTATTGTAGATTTTAACTGGCCAACGAAGTAATCCTCAATTTTGGAATTGTCTGTCCTTGAGTATCTTGAGCATGACTCTCGGGCCTTCTCACTATTACTTAATTTCTCGTCTATCTCTCTCATCGTGTGTTTCTGCTCCTCCGTTGCTCTATTGACGTCTTCATGTAGACCCTCTAACAGGAATCGTAAGAACTCTTGAGCATCTTCCTGGGCATAACCGATAAAACGAAGAGCGAATCTTTGGAATTGACTTTTCAATGCGACTGCATCAGCAACGAATCTGACGAATCTGACGAATCTTCTGACCAAAGTTCCTTAATCACCTTGGCAAATGCTTTGATTAATGCTCCCTGCCTAGATACATTAGTGTTTATATCTTTGTTCAAATACTTCAATTACCATCTTGTATTCGATAAACACTGGATAACACTATTCATAAAGCATATGTTACCAATATTTTTCAACCTATGTACACCGAGAGATTTTGGAGTAGTTTCTGAAGTACTGGGAGCTGGCAGTGCAGGAACAATATCAAATTTGTTCATTGGTACATGGATCCTCATACTGTCCGCAGAAGATTGGAGGCAGAAAGTATTTTTGATTTTTGTCCTGGAGATATTGTTTTCAAATCCGTGAAGACTTTGTTTTTGTGGGTAGAAAAAAATTTCATACAATTTTCTGGAATTGGGAAGTGTGCCCATTACTGAAGCGGCATTGCCTCTCTGAATAGCTAAACTAATTCGCAGAATCAAGAAGGAGTATGATCTTGGTTCTTCAATAGATTTCATCATTCTTTTCCCAACTTCTCTCATTAGTTCTAGCGCATGTGGTCCAAATACTCCAAATGTTTCTATTGCCACTAGATAGAAACAATAAAAATTGCCCAATCCGGAATATTTACGAATTTTATTTTTCTCTGCTGAAACAGCTGCTGCTCCTTTCATAATGGAGGTTGACGAGAGGTGGGAAGTTACAACCGTATCTACACAAGTGAAATCCCAAACTAAAAACTTTCCACACTTCCAAGGAATAAGGCTCATACCGTCTTGACGCATTCCATCATCTAAAATTGATATTTTTTTGGTCGGCAATTGAAGGTAATGAGTCAATACTTGCTTTTGTTTTATTTCAATAGAAAGGCTCTTAAAAACAGTGAAACTTTCATTTGATAGGGAATATCCAGACAATGTCGTTTGGGAGATTAATTTGATATCAGAAATAGGCGGCGAATTACCAAATTGAAATATAGAGCGGCGTGAAATAGTTCCTACCTTACCAACATTCTCACTGATTTCAGGAGTTCGGCAGTTTTCGGGAGTTCGGCAGTTTTCGGGAGTTCGGCAGTTTTCGGGAGTTCGGCAGTTTTCGGATAGAAAGCATCATTGTATGTTATATTTCATTCATGTCAGAGCGTACTGCTGTAAGAATGAAATAGGAATGTGATTTTAATAACCATCGGTAGACGCTAGACGGGCAGAACTAGTCAGATCGAGAAAATGAAATGTTCATATTCATAAGCGTTAGATACTTAAAATTTTATTCTTTTCCGCTAAACACTGACATAATTTTCAGTGGTTGAAATTCCCAGAAAAGAGAAAATGAGTCAGCAAAATCTATCATTATCTGATGGTCTCTAACTTGAGAGTGTTTTGTAGACCGCGGGCCACCCAATCGAGGTGAGAGGCAGGGGGTAGGCGGATCGTCACGTTCAGCGGAGTGAGGCAACTTATATCTTTATTCGGTAAACTTTGTTTAAGGTAACATATCAAATATAAAATCAAAATATTGTAAAACAAAGTCGCTTCTTTCTTGTAACTACTAAACGGCTGAACTGATTTCGATTGATTTTCGGTCGTTAGATTCGTTTTGATACCGCAAGTGATACTTATTATATTAAAATTATGAAAAATAGAAATAGCAGATTTTTTGCTCCAAATTGGCCGTCTTGATACAAAATAATAATAATTTACTAAAAAGCAGAGAATAAAATAAAGTTAATAAATAAACATAAAAACCCGACTGTGGGTTAAAATAAAAATCAAAAAAGAAATGAAATATTTTCAAATAAAATAAAAACTGGAAGCAGCCAGGATCTATTTGCTTCAAAAAATCTATATGAATAGAATGGGTCTCGGCTACTTCCAATTTTTCTTTATTATATCACTTGATTTTTGAATTTTGCATCTCTTTAACTAATTTTTTTATATTTATTAGCTTCAATAAATAATTTGGTTCAAATGAAAAAGAATGTTATATTTGTTTTGTTAGATTCGGAGCATACGTGATAAAATACGTCGACCATACACCGTCTTCCTGAATTCTTAAATTTTTTCAACAAAATTATGATGTTCGACCCCAAAAACTCTCACTTGCAATACCTACAATAATTATGAATGTAGAATGTATAGAATCAAAAAAAATGTCGGGAAACAATTTCCCGTACGTACCTGAAAATATCCCAGTAGTCAGTTCAGTATGCACAGAAACAGAGAGGTCTGCTAAAGGTATTAGGTGAAACATAATTTAAATCGACTTTGACGACTTGTCTGGTTCTGTCTACAACTGTTCTAAAGATTCCTAGATAGAAAATCATCGTTTGCAATTGCAATCATAAAATATAGTTCACTAGAACTTACCTAACTGCGCACTAAATTCACTCCGAATGCTATAAACACTTTTATGCACCAGCGGGCGGTAAAGTACACTTTACCGCCCGGTTTGCCGGGCGTAAAGTGGCACTTTACAGCCCGTGGGAGCATTATGGCCCGGCGGGCCGTGAAGTAGACGAAATACTCAAATTGTCCATACTCACACATCATTTCATGCAATTCCTAACACGAATTAGAATCATTTCAGTTCAATAGAGCAATACTCTTTCTAACATTCGTTTATAATCGTTGGCAATTTTTTCGGTGATGATCTATTTATTTGAAATAGATTCTCCAATAAAGCACTCAGATACTATAGTTTCACATTCCTCATATTATGTTACCCTTAATTATTGTATGCATTACGTATGAAACGTGTAGACCATTGCAATTCAAGTCAGTATTTGTGATTCACGCTATAAAACCGCTAGTGCACAAAATTTTGTATGTATCACGTGCGTAAAATGCGTTTAAGGCCTTCGACGTGTGATGGCCCGATGGCGTTAGCCGAGGGCCATAAAGGCCTAATTTACGCCCTTGATACATAAATAACTATTAACTACATTTATGTCAAGACTGAGCCCTCGAATCTAGAATGTGCATAATATAAGGACGCAATCAGTAGTTCTTGGGGATGGGAGTGCTGCTGACCGCGTTTTCAACAACATTCATAGATCCATAGCTGAGAAAAGGCTTAGTGCTTAGTAATCTCGAAAAGTGCACCCGAGCACCGCAGTGCTCGGGAGCACTTTTCGGGACTAAGCACTAAGCCTTTTCGTAAAATGCTCGAAGCACTAAGCACTGAATCCAAAAAGTGCTCGGGAGCACAGTGCTTAGGAGCACTAAAATGCTTTAAGTACTTTCACGAGCACTAAGCACAGTGCTTTGACGAGCACTAAGCACAGTGCTTTGGGACAGTTCTGCGTGAAGCCCTGGGGCGAATCATTGATTTAGGTAGCACATTCGCCTCATCAGTTGTGGAAAAACCGGAAAAAATTGTACATCATCACCTGAGACGTCGGTGTATTCCAAACTAGTACTCTCACTCGAGCGCGATCTTGATATATTCGAGACCGAAAATAAAGAAGTTATATTCTCTAGCTGGCCTACATCATTATACAAAATTTGGTGTGAACAGAGTTTATGATTTAGAGTTCGGTGTTACTCTAGATCTGGAGGTGACGTCTTATGTCACCAACAGCAACTAAGATAATTTGGAGGTGTTTCTTCCGAAGTAGTTTGTCTTATCTCTTGAATAGAACAAATGAGTTCTGAGTTCTTACCCGATAAAATCAAAATGGTGAACTTAAAAAAATATTCTTGGAGAATAACTTACCAGTGTCAGCGCTGAAAACTTCACTTATATGTAAAACAGACAATAAAGCAAATACCAGATACGTTGAAAACGACATACTTTCGTTTTTCACTGTACTGTAATGAAAATTATGAAATGATGACCAAATTTATACTTAGTTCAGGCATAATTATATGCTCATTTGCTTATCTTTGGGGTCCTTTTGATATCTTTTATGAAATATTTATGTAATTTCTTACAGTAATGAGGCACAATATTCATTTTGGAAGGAATGTATGCGTTTAAATTTGTATTTTTAAATGCTCTTTGGTTTTCAAATGCAAACGAGACAATAAATGAGATACTCATCAAATGAACTAAACAAGAAACCACATCCGATTCACTTTATAAATGAAACAGAAATAATGTTGGAGGAAAAAGACGAATTGATGAACTTGAGAAAAATATCTAAAGGTTTCAATAAAAAAAGAGGAAGAAATTTCGTGTCGAAACTGATAATAAAATAGCTACCAATGTTCAGGACTTTTGGTCATAATATTGATGAAAAAAGAGTAACTAAAATAATAAATTTGTAATATGAACTTTAAATAATTTTCATATACCGATCGACAAAGACGCTCACGATTTGCAAACGATTTCTCATCCATTTATACACCAAGCAATAGAGCATAAAATGACTGAGTTTTTAACAAAAATACAAGTAGGAAATCGACTATACCATCACATGGAAGACAGTCAGTAGTTATATTATGTTATGTTTTCGACTCGCAACTGTCATTTATTAATTTGTTATAAACATTCAAAATACAAAAAAACATGTTTTTTTGAATTGTTTTGTTTATAAAATGAAAACTAATAGAGCAATCTGGTTGCTACAAAAAAAAAAGAATTCCTGATAATTGATAAACAGAATGAAATGTTTTACGACCCGGTCGGATTATTAGTAACGAATGAAAACCAAGAAAAAACGGACAATTTTACGATTATTTTCAAAAATTCATTACTCCGCCATTTTTCAAGAAGTACGATTGGCCTTTCTCATGAAAGTATTGAATAATCTATACTTTATGTGTTTACAAAATAGACACTGTCGCTTGGATAGTTTTGGCACAAATGCAATTAAAATTTTGTTTGCACTACTTTGCAGTGTGCCTGGATCCTCTAGTGATAGCCCGATTTCAGTTCATCAGACAGATTAGGAAAATAAAAGAATAGTACTACAAATCGTTTATTCTCATTTTGCGCTAAAATGGTGCGAAATGGGAGAAAAATGCATGCAAACATGATTGGAAACGGCCGAGTAGGTGACGAGTGAAAGGAGAGTCCGAGAGATGAGGGAAATTCTCCTAATGAACGGGTTACGTGATGATACGCTTTTCCTCATCTCCCGCTCTCTCCTACCACTCATCCGCTTCCACCAGCTCGGCCGTTTTCAGTCTTCATTTTTCAACACTTTCGAAGCATTTTAGCGCAAAATGAGTATATACGTTTTGTGATACTGTACTTCTACTTTCAAGACATTGAAATTTGACTGTCACTGGAGCACCCAGACATGCTGCAAAATAAAGCAAATTGCAATTGTGCCAAAACCAATGATCCGTTAAAGCATTTTTGTGCACACACGAAGTACACACATCATTCAATACTTTCATGAGAAGGGTCAACACTATTTCCTGAAAAATGGCGGAGTTATGAATGTTTTACCACATTCTCCTATTAGTTTGATTTTATAAGCAGAAAAATAAAAAAAAACAGGTTTTTTGTTATTTAAATGTTTATAACAAATTAATAAATGACAGTTGCGAGTAGAAAACATAACAGAATATAACTACAGACTGTATTCCATATGATGGCACAGCCAGTTTTCTACTAGTATTTTTGTTAGGAAAAAATGCTCTATTGATTGGCCTCTTACTCCCAACATGATGCAAACTACAATTAATAGATTAATTGACGTACATGCAAGGAAGATCAATCTAAACTACTTTAATTCTGAATCTGTGTTTACCATGTGGTAAACAATATTTGGATGCCGAACTGCACACATTTTTGCAGCGATCAAGCAAAAAAACTATCTCCATCTCTTGCTGCTACTATCCGTCTCTATGAATCATTACTTTGGTGTGGGAAAGTAGTTCGTTAATTTTTGGGAAATTATAGTGGTGGGAGGAAGTAGAAAGTCGTAAGTAATTTAGATTTATCTTCCTCACAGGTAAGTCGATTATTGTATCAATTACTCTCCACTCCGTATTTGTAATGGTTAAATAGCTAAATTTTTCGTTCATCAGTTTTCGTTACCCAATATTTCATTGCCAAAATACATGGTATTCTGGCCAGAGGTCGATCTAACTTTCCAGGATGTTTTGACCAACCGGCCGTCTGCCTAATTGTTGTAATATTAACATTCGCTCCTCAGCTGCGGAATTGTTGCATGACTTGTTGAGTAATCCTCAATTGAATCTGTCAATAGTAGCACCACAATACTTTTTAATACTGTTTTTATCCAGCAGCTCTTGGTTATATTTACTATTTAACTATTTAGGTACATTCGTATAATTCACAGGTTGACCCAGGATTGAACTACCAAACGTTTAGTATCGGTTTTTAAGGCAAAATATATGATTTTTGTTTCATATAATCATGTGTCCTGACTTGCTACGTTTTCGAGATTCAGGTCGTTAAAGTTCCTTGGCCTGCGAGTTCTACTGACTTAACCCCTATGGATTTTTTATAGGGTGCAATGAAAACCAAACTTTATGCTGATCCCATCAACAACGAAGGTACTCTCCAAGAAAGAATTGTTCAAGCTGCACCAGAGATCACACAGTGCAGCTGCAGAATCTGTCGTTCGCAGGTACGAACTTTCAATTTAAAAAAAAAAAACGGTGGCCTTTTTGAGCAGTTTCTGTGAAATTTTGTTTCCCCATTTTCTAAAACATCAAAATAAATAAATGTGTCCTATTATAAATTACTCTTTTCGAGTTGCATGCAAAAAAAACGGTTTTTAATTGTTTTTCAAAAATGAAGCAAGAAACTGATAATACGAAAAATTGGATCTCTAATTGCTCAATCCTGAAAAAATTAATCATACAAAAACACATCAGTGAAGTACAATTTGTCATTAATGTCAATTATATTACCCTTTCGGACGCCAATGTAGTTGACAATTATTCCATAAGTATATTAACATATTGTCCTTTTAACCGCAAATAAGCATGCCAGGTTTTATTGAAATCAGCAGAAAGGTTTTCAAATAATTGATAAAAAATTCAATTTTTCAATTTTTTTTAAACGTTGAACACTCTGTATTTTGAAAACGAAGTAAGTTAGAACATATTCTAAAAGGAGAGAAAGGTTCCTTTTTACCTAAAAACCGATCTTAAACGTTTGGCGGCTCAACCCTGGGTTACCCTGTATATACACGACTATCAACTCTGATATTTCCGATGGCGCCACGTATGCGGCTTGTCTACATTTTGATATGATATATGATGCTATTGTCGTTCAGTTGAAGTATTGAAATAGAGCGGGCGTGTTGATAGAGTACTATTTTCGATACAAACGTGGACGGTTTTGTTCTTCTTGCATAAGAGAGCGATAGCGGATGATGAACTTCCGGGACCTTCACGGCCTAAACTACCACGAATTGTTAAGGAAAAAAAAAACTTTCTGATGATGAAGTGTTGAGACTTTTAGATTATTCTGAAAGCGAAAATGATTTTGACGATGATAATTCGTCGGATTACGGATGGGTATCTAATACTGATAGGCCAAGCTGTAGATAAAAATTCACACAAAACAAAAGACGCAAACGGCCTAAACTACTTTTTATAAGACAGTTTGTAAATGAAAACCCCACTTTTCGCCCCAGCAAAATCGCTTTGTGGAATTTTTCAAACAAGAAATAGTGAAAAAAATTACAACTTTTTTGTGAAATATCTCAAAGATTATGTAAGGAATCGTTTTACAGTCACTAGAACTTATAGAAATTTATTAAACCTACAAAATGGTTTTTTTATGAGGTGCATTTTTCACTGAGAAAATCCGGGAAAACCTCGAAAAAGAGACCGTTTCTCAAAAATTCATAATTTTCATAAATCTGAAGGTAGACAAACAATATTACGGAAACTGATAGATAATAACATGTGGTCCAACTCTGCCCAAGATGGTTTCTGTCCGATTTGTAGTTTTTGCATAATCGCGTTATAAACAATTTAAGGGCTAATCTTTCTAAATGCGCCGATTCAAGGAAAATCATCTTATTCAAATTTTGTAAACGGCATATGGAAGTAGAGATCAATTATCTACAATTTGTATTTTTTTACTTTCACCTGAGAGATGGGAAATGTGTTGAAAATGTCACTGGAACTTAATCTTAATGCTTCAATGTGCACCCGAAGTCGCTCGTATCCACTTCAGTTCGACTTTCAGTGACATTTTCAACACATTTCCCACCTCTGAGGTGAAAATCCAAAATCTAAAAATTGTAGAGATTGATCTCTTCTTCCAGATACCGTTTGCAGAATTTAAAATCGACGATTTCCCTTAAATCGGTTCATCTTGCAAGATGTGCCCTTAAATTGTTCATAACACGATTGTGCAAAAACTACACATCGGACAGAAAACATATTGCGTTCAGTTGAACCACAGATTATTATCTATCAGTTTCAGATTTATAAAAATTCAAAGTGGACTCCTTTTCGACGTTTTCCCGGATTTTCTCAGTGGAAAATGCATCGATCCGGTCGTATGAAAATCCATTTTGTACGTTTTATAAATCTCTACAAAAGTTCCATTGACTGTAAAACGATTACTTGAAATCTTCCAGATATTCCATGAAGCGGATTCGCCGGGGCGAGAACTGGGGTTTTCATTAACGAACTATCTTATAAAAATTAGTATAGGTTATTGATGTATTTTATTTTGTGGAGGAAAAAACCTTTATAGCTTGCTTGGTCTATGATGGTGAAGAGTGTGTCAATATGGTAGAGGATGATGAAATGGACTATTCTGATGGCGAAAATATACATGGAAATGAACAACAACAGAGTACCGTATCTACTGATATGAAATGGGTTTCAGATATACCAGATATACGGGCAATTCAAATTAAATCCCTGCGCATATCTCACAAAAACCAAGTAGAACTAAAAGAAACCTGTGAAACCACTCTATCTCAATTGGTTTCCTGGTTCAACCAAATATCTCTTTATTTTAATGCAGACAAAAGAAACCTAATAAAATTTCACCCCATCAAAGAGAACTTGCAGATGTAGATATAGTTTCAAATAATAAACCCTTGTCAATACAGAACAGTTGTAAATTCTTAGGAATATTCGTGGACTCACATTTAGATTGGAAAGAACATTGCAAGTCCCTGATTTCCAAACTTTCATCAATTCACTTCATGTTCAGCAATCTCAAACTTGTTTTGACACAATTGTTAAATGTCTACTATGCACAAGTAGAAAGTCGACTGAGGTATGGTATTTGCCTGTGGGGTGACTCTACACTATCGAATAATGTATTCGTTTCCCAGAAGAAAATTATAAGATGTATTGCTGGTGTGAAGAGAGATTATTCATGTCGTGAAATATTCAAAAGACTTGATATTCTGACCTGTACAGGTCTGTACATATTTGAAGTTTGTGTTTTTGTGTTCAAAAATAGGGACTTGTTTCTTAGAAATACCGACTTCCACGTATACAACACCCGTCGCAAGGATGATTTACGTTCACAATTATCAAAAACCAAAGTTTGTTATAAAGCACCATCTAGAATTGGTCCAAAGATTTTCAATAATCTACCTATCTCTATCAAAATGTTGAAACATGAGAATACCTTCAAAAAACAACTGAAAGAGTATTTGGTTGGAAAATGTCTGTACTCTGTGAATGAATACTTTTAATTCTAAATTTCATTTATTGTATATATAAATATATCTGTGTTTCTCATGTGTACCAGTTTTATCCGATATTGTGTTTGTGTGTATAGGTATATCTGTCTGTAATTGTATAATATATACAGAGTAGCCACTTTTTAATGGGATTGTATTGGTAACTTTTAAACCATAAGAGTTAGAAGGTCGGTCAAATGGAGAAAAAGTTGCATTCATAGAAGCATTGTCAAGTGGTTCAAACAAATCGAGATTATCAGGACCGGTTATTGAGACTGAGTTGTTTTTCTAATCGAAATGTATTGCATGTTGTTAATTAAACTAAACTCAAAATCAACTTTGAATGACATTGTATGATACATTGTTGAATTCAGCGTTAAAAGTTATTTCGAAATGTGTCATAAAATATGCAGGTCCGTATTGAAAAAAATGAGGTTGAGGGTAGCCCAGAGAGTACGAAACGTTGGATACAAAATCTGATTAAGTCAAATTAAGGATAATTTACTATCGAATAAAAAAAATTTGTATCATTTTTTGATAATATTTGAAATAAAGTAGGAAAAAAAGAAAATCAAAATGACAGAATTTACTTTTCTTATGATATCTCAATAACCGGTCCTGATAATCTCGATTTGTTTGAACCACATGACAATGCTTCTATAAATGCAACTTTTTCTCCATTTGACCGACCTTCTAACTCTTATGGTTTAAAAGTTACCAATACAATCCCATTAAAAAAGTGGCCTCTCTGTATATTCATGTATATAAGTGTTTAGGACGCCATACAATATTTAGTATGTTTTGTTATTTATATTTTTTATATTTACTCATCTATGTTTATATGTATCCACATCCACATCCACATCTGACTGACTCTTTCTTATACAATGTATGTTGTCTCAAAAGAAATAAAGTGATTTGATTTGACCCCCACCATTGGGACCTCGTAAACTACAGGAGATACGTCGAAGCTTAAATTGGGGAAAAGTTGCATATTCTGGTGCTCAACAAAATAATATTTTGAATCTTGGAAAATTCCGAGTATTTCCGGAAATATAGGGAAAAAACTGAAAATCGGAATTTTCGTATTTATTTTTTTCTATCGTTATTTGACAACATAGCTTAAAACCAGAAGTACATATTCGTTGATACTTTCTTTCAGCTACACGTTTTTATGTTCAGATTTACTATCCGATGTTTCGTCTTCTGGCATTCATCATCAACTTTTTTTCTGTTATCGGCGCCATATTGTTTTTTTATACAGAAAAATAATGATTCTCATTCTAATTCCATTGATGTATAATTTGTTATGATTTGCACTTCTGAAACCACAGATATTAAAAAGAACGACATCATCTGAGATGGTCATGACTCCATCGAAAAATTTTGATTAATAAACACTAGTTTTCAGAACTCATTAAACATCATAAGTCTGCACAAATACTTCAGTCGAAATGTCCTCATTCTCAAATGAAGAAAAACGAGATATGTTGAAACTTTATTATAAATTTGATAGGAATAGTACGAAAACAACACAAATTTATTTTGAATTATATCCGGAAAGACAACAGCCGGATAGAATATTATTCGGAATTTTAGGCAAACACTTGGCTGAGTACGGTGCGTTTCAAAAAACAAGAATGAAATCATGAGCTTGTAAAAAATGCACAAAAAGTATTACAACAAGTGTTCGGAATGATGGCCTTCCTCTTGAATACATAACCGAGCTCGTCGTCTCAAATTAAGAACAGCCCTAACAATATCCCTCCTTCTGATATACCTGAATTGCGTGATGATAATGTCTGTAAGTTCTTCTACAGTGTCATATTCTTGCTCTCCATAGCTTCTGTTTTTTAAAGTGTCCCACAAGAAAGTATCCAAAACTGTAAGGTCAGGTGACCTTGCCGGCCACCTCACTGGTCCAGAATTTCCTAACCACCAATTAGGAAATCTTTGGTGTAAATATTCGCAAACTGCTCTTTTATTGTGTGGAGGAGCCCCGTCATGCTGAAACTAGCAGCTGTTATAATTAACAAGGGGAAACGTATCCATATATTCTTCGAATTCGTTTCTTAAGAACCGGAGATAGGTTTCCCCGTTCAAAGTATTAGAGAAGAAATGAGGTCCAAGTATTCGGTCGTCATAAATTCCAGCCCACACATTCAAACGAAACCGAACTTGTGGTCTGACTTCTCTGAAGTGTCGTGGATTATTTTCACTCCAAATGTACTAATTATTTTTATTAAAAACACCACAGTTCGAAAAAGTACTTTCGTCGGTCCAAATAATGTTTTTCAAGAAGTTTGTTTGGTCTACCCTATTCAAGAGCCAGCTTCAAAATTCCATCGTTCTCTCAGGATCACCTGGATGTAATTTTTGTGAAATATGTATCTTATAACATTTCAAACCACTTTTTTTGAATTCCCTCCAAACGCTCGTCTGTGGCACATCCATTTCTGCCGAGATTTGATGTGTTGATTTGGAATGATCTGCATTTATCTAAAAAAGTACCAAAAATAATTATACTTCTTCGAATATGGAATGAACAATTATTTTACTTCGGCTAATACGTTACGTCTAATATTTTGTTGTCTAATATGTTGTTAAACATTCTGCTTCCATATTTCATTCTTGGTTTTTGAAACGCACCGTACTCAACCAAGTGTTTGTCCAAAATTCCGAATAATGTTCTATCCGGCTGTTGTCTTTCCGGATATAATTCAAAATAAATTTGTGATGTTTTCGTACTATTCCTAATCAAATTTATAATAAAGTTTCAACATATCTCGTTTTTCTTCATTTGAGAATGAGGACATTTTGACTGAAGTATTTGTGCAAACTTATGATGTTTAATGAGTTCTGACAACTAGTGTTTATTAAACAAAATTTTTCGATGGAGTCATCATGACCCTCAGATGAAGTTTTTTTTTAATATCTGTGGTTTCAGAAGTGCAAATCAAAACAAATTATACATCAATGAAATCAGAATGAGAATCACTATTTTTCTGTATAAAAAAACAATATAATAATAATAATAATCGCTTTTATTGATAGATAATGGTGAACAAAAATGGTGAACATGTGACATTATTTGTCAAAAGGCTGAGTTAGCTCTGGTTCGGACTCAGTGAAGAGACGAACAAGTGCTTTCTTCCACTAAACCTGAGGAGTTAGTATTAGACTAAGCTAAGTAACCTAAAACTATATTAACAACTGTTTATATTCAGTAATGCAATACATTGTATTTTAATAAATCTACATGGAATTTTAAATAAATATTAAATAAAACATATAAAGTTATGTAAGTGAGTAGGAGGTAAAATGGCATCATAGAGATATTTCTCCTGACAATAGACTCTTTTTGAGTTTCCTTTTGAAACATGCAGTGGACAATATTTTGAATCGTTCGGGAATCCTATTGTAAAGCCTAGTAATAGTGAAGGAAAAAGACGATTGAAACTGGGCTGTGGTGTGCTGAGGTGGCGTAAGTCGTGATTTATGCCGTATATCAATGTTGTGCACGTCCGTGCGAAATGTAATTTTGTCGTATAAGTATGGTAGTCTTTGCGAAGTTATTATATTATGAAATAAGATGCAAAGGTGAAGCATTCTTCTTTTTTCGGTATTCAGCCATCCGAGTTCTTGGAGAGGGGAAGAGATGTGTTGGTGCTCACCCCAATTTTCGAACTTTTAATTTTTCGTCAAGATATCTAGGGTTCAAGACGTTGTCAGAGGTGACAGGAAGAAACGTCAGATAGACAATCAATAATTAATTTTGAAGCTGTCATGTATGATTTGGTACCAGTTGATTTCAATTAAAATATATGTTATTGAGCTTTGTAAGTTATGTTTATCATACAATAACTACCTAGAGACAGTCAGTGGCGTAATACGAGCAAATACGCAAGAAACCCCACGAAACATTACATGGTCCTTCAGAGCATCGGATATAAGGTCCTTTCGAATCCTTTCGAATCCTTTCGGATCCTTTCAAATCATTTCCTACTATTCCTTTCACAACTGGTATTAATTTTTTCAGGTTCTTTGCTTGAGCTATAGAATTTTGGATGCGTTCCATTGTTTGTAAATTTGAAACAGATAAGCAAATTCATTATAATTAGGAAATATTTTGGCTAATAAATTACCTGCTGAAGATTTCCTAGCAACACAAACAATAATTGTTGAATTTAAAATATCACAGTCTATAATATTATATTGTCCAATCATGACAGAAACACTTGAAGAACTTATACGGAAACGGGGAGTTTTAAAGGGACATTTGACACGGTTCAAGAATTTCCTAGATACTTTAGATAAAGAGCATCCTGATTTGGTTCAGTTGGAGCTTCGATTGAATAAGTCACAGTTTATTTTGGGTAATTTCGATGATATTCAAATGAAAATCGAATTACTTGATGAAGACACTGAGGAGAATTCCGAAAAACATGAAATTGAACGAAACGAGTTCGAACAAAATTATTTTGCACTTCATGCTCAAGCCAAGCGTATGCTACAAGGGGTACAATCGGGGTCGAATACCAGTAATAGTAATATTAATTCTGTCAACTTACCCACTATAAACCTACCAAATTTTGATGGTTCATATAGTCAATGGCTGTATTTCAAAGATACTTTCAGTTCAATCATACACAAAAACAATACCATAACTGATATACAAAAGTTTCATTTTTTGCGATTATCTTTGAAAGGTGAAGCCGCAGATATAGTCAGGTCTCTTGAAATTTCATCTGAAAATTATAATTCTGCATGGACACTCTTGCAAAATCGATACGAAAATAAAGTTTTACCGGTAAACAATCACGTGAAGGCTCTTTTTAATTTACCAGTTGTTCATAAAGAATCGCATAGTGCATTGAGGTTATTATTAGATAATCTGAATAAACATTTGAAAGCCCTTGAAGTACTTGGCCAGCCAGTAGATAAATGGGATACACTTGTGATTTTCATGGTTTCCAGCAAATTAGATTCTGTTACACGCAGAGAGTGGGAGATCAAAAATACAAGTTCGTCCACGAAATTATCCACTCTGCAAGAAATGAAAACATTTCTGAATGAACGATGTAGTCTGTTGGAAACTCTGACTGTCTGTACTTCAAATCAAAGGCCTAAATCATTTTTAATACAAATCAAATTTGCAAATTTTGTACTGCAGATCATCATATTACTAAATGTACTAGTTTTTTTAATTTATCTGCTGAAAAACGATATCTTGAAGCAAAAGAAAAACATTTATGCACTAATTGTCTGAAGGTAGGACATGGCAATAAATCTTGTCTCAGTTTCACTTGTAAAATATGTTCAAAACGTCATCATCCATTGCTTCCTAATTCAAATACAACAAACTCTGCTAAACAAACAAATTCTGAAGAAATTGATCAAAATAAAATTTCTGTACCAAATACTGTAGCAGTTTCAACTGATATACAGGGTGAACCAAACCAAAATCCATTTACAATGAATAATCATACTCAGTTTTCGTACATACAAGCTAATAATCAGAATCAGATATTATTATCTACTGCAATCATACAAGTTTCAGACAGATGTGGCAAATATCACTATTGCAGAGCTTTGTTGGATTCTGGTTCTACTTCCCATTTGATAACCCAAGAGTTTGCTGACAAACTAAATCTAAATCAAGTCAAAACACATGTTCAGGTGTCAATGAATCTCATGGCAATATTATGCATTATGTAAATGTAAAAATAAAATCAAACATTAGTTCATATCAAACGAACATAAACTGCTTGATTATTTCAAAAATAACAAATCATTTACCGTCAATATCTTTCGACAAAAATATAATTGACATTCCTCATGATATCAGCCTCGCTGACCCAAACTTCAATGAGTCGAGTAAAATTGATTTATTAATCGGTGCTGACTTATTTTGGCAAATATTACGAATAGGTCAAATAATGTTAGGCAAAACCAAGCCTATCATTCAAAATACGTTATTCGGATGGGTATTATCAGGGCAAATTCCTCATGGGTATTACAATTTTACAATAGCACAGCACTGTAATTTCATAACTGACAGCGAATTGCACTATTCAGTTAATAAATTCTGGGAAATCGAAGAATACCCAAATATCATGCATCTGACAGATGAAGAAAGATCCGCTGAAGATTTCTTCAAAGCCACAACGAAACGCGATGAAACCGGTAGGTTTGTTGTTAGGCTTTCTCTGAATCAGTATTATGATAGTTTGGGTGACTCGAGGCAATTGGCACTCAAACGATTATATTGTATAGAAACCAAACTGAATAAAGACGAAGTCTTGAGGAAACAATATGTTCAATTCATGGACGAATATGCTGCATTGAAGCATATGTCGAAAATTAATAATTTCGACAATGTTTCACCAAATTATTATATTCCTCATCATTTTGTGAAAAAGGATAATAGTTTGACAACAAAACTTCGAGTTGTTTTCGATGCATCTATGAAGACAACTACAGGAATCTCACTTAATGATATACAGTTAGTTGGTCCAACTATACAACAGGATTGGGTAACTATTCTATTAAGATTTATATCACATAAATATATATTGGCCGGTGACGTCACGAAAATGTATCGTCAGATTGTGATACATGAGGATGATCGAAAGTTGCAACGTATTCTGTGGCGTTCAGACCCAAGTCAACCAATTGAAACAGTAGATAACAAATGAGAGAGCAACGGGAGAAGGGTCTATACAAATGAGAGAGCAACGGGAGGTACACGTCAGCAGAAAGTGCACGTGTCAGGTATCAGATTACATTTGATAACATCCGGTCAATGAAATTTGAAACGGGTTCAATGACCTCTTTCAAAATGAATACACGTGTTGGATATCAAATTACTTGGAATTTGCTGACGCCATATTTTCGGTAGGCGAAATTTGATACGGGTTCAATCACCTCTTTCAAAATGAATGCACGTGTTGGATATCAAATTACTTGGAATTTACTGACGCCATATTTCCGGTAGGCGAAATTTGATACGAGTTCAATGACCTTTTTTAAAATAAATGCACGTGTTGGATATCAGATTACCTGGAATTTGCTGATCTCACGTTACAGACAAGTCTCAACAAGTAAGAATAATTCAATATGGCTTCAAAGACCTATTTCAAGGTCAATAAATGCACGTGTTGGGTATCAGATTACCAAGAATTTACTTACGTCACGTTTCATACAAGTCTCGACAAGTAGGAAAAATCCGAGATGGGTTCAATAACCTCTTTCAATAAGTGCACGTGTCAGGTATCAAATTACTTGGAATTCGCTGACGCCATAGTTCCGGTAGGCAAAATTTGATACGGGTTCAATGACCTATTTCAACAAGTGCACGTGTCAGATATCAAATCACCTGGAATTATCTGACGCAAAGTTACAGACAAGTCTCGACAGGTACGAGAAACCTGAGATGGGTTCAAGACCTATTTCAATAAGTGCACGTGTTGGGTATCAGATTACCTTGAATTTGATGACGTCATAGCTCCGGTGAACAAAATTTGATACGGGTTCAATGACCTATTTCAATAAGTGCACGTTAGGTATCAAATTACCTGGAATTTCCTGACGCCACGTTACATACAAGTCTCGACAAGTAAGAGAAATCTGAGATGGGTTCAATGACCTATTTCAATAAGTGCACGTGTCAGATATCAGATTACCTGGAATTTGTTGACGTCACATTACAGACAAGTCCCGACGAGTAGAGAAACTTGAAACGGGTTCATTGACCTCTTTCAAGGTCATGAAGTGCAAGTTCATGATGTGCATGGGTCAGATTTCAAACTACTTGGGATATGCTGACGCAACAGTTCTGGTTACAGTGCACGTGTCAGGTATCAGATTACCTGAAATTTTCTGACGCCACGTTTCCGGTTATAGTCAAGTTTCGACAAGTAGGAGAAATCCAAAATGGGTCCAATGACCTCTTTCCATATCATGAAGTGCACGTGTCAGACATCAGAGTACCTGGGATTCGCTGACACCATGGTTTCGGTTACAGAGAGGTCAGCAAAATTCAATACGGGTTGAATGACCTATTTCAAGGTTGATGAATAGTCGTGTCAGATATCAAATTACCTGGAATTTGCTGACGTCACGTTACAGACAAGTCTCGACCAGTACGAGGAACTTGAAACGGGTTCAATTCGTGAGTTCACGTTTTCGAGTGTCAGTGTGTTCGTGTATTTGTTTGTGATCATGTGTTCTTGTGTTCAAACCTCAGATACACATAGAGCGCCACAGACAGCTGTTTGATCGCGTGTTCTTATGTTTGTTTGTGTGGCTGTTTGTTCGTTTGTTCGCTTGTTCGCTTGTTCGCTTCTTCGCTTGTTCTTGTGTTCTTGTTTCTACGTGTGTTCAACTGTCTGTGTGTTCGTGCTTGTTCGTGTATTCGCGTCTTCAGGTGTTCGAGTGTTCGTATTTGTTTGTTCGTATGTTCGCGTGTTCAGGTGCTCGTGTGTTCTACTATCCGTGTGTCCGTGTTTGTTTGTGTGTTTTCCTGTTCGCATGTTGGTGTGTGCGTGTGTATGTGTTTGTTCGCGAGTTAGCATGTTCATAAGTTTTGTGTTTGTAGGTGTTTGATCGTATGTTGATGTGATCTTGTGTTCGACTGTCTGTATGTTCGTGTTTGTTCGTGTGTTCGAATTTTTTCGTGAGTTCGCGTGTTCGAGTGTATGTGAGTTCGTGTATTTGTTAGTGACCATGTGTTTATGTGTTCAAACCTCAGATACACATACACATACAGCTGTTTGTTCGCGTGTTCGTATGTTTGTGTGTATTTGTTTGTTCGTTTGTTCGCGTGTTCTTGTGTCCTTGTTTCTTCGTGTGTTCAACTGTCTGTGTGTTCGTGCTTGTTCTTGTTTTCGCGTGATCGAGTGTTAGTGTGTTCGAGTGTCTGTGACTTCGTGTATTTGTTGGTGTTCATGTGTTTCTGTGTTCTAGTCGCAGATGGTCAAATATCCACGGATAACCTCAGATCCCCACAGCTAGCCACTGCTACAACAGAAAGCCACAGTTAGCGATGAATAGCCACAACTCAGTTCTGCTGGCCACTGCTATCTACAGAAAGCCACAGATAACCAATGATAACCTCAGATCTTCACAGCTAGCCACTACTAACCACAGAAAGCCACAACTCATTTCTTCACAGATAACAACCCGTCTTGACTTTTTCTGATCTTTCTGCTACCAGAACTATGGCGTCAACGAATTTCAGGTAATATGATATGCGACACGTGCATTCATCAACCTTCAAATAGAACACTGAACCCATCTAGGATTTCCCCGTCTAGATGAATTTGTAACCGGAAATGTGTGAAATATAATATCGTCCTACTACTCCAGTAAGTATTCTTTTAAGTCAAATCGACATTGTCTTCAGCCTTTTGGAGTAATTCATCTCGTTGGTGAAGTATTTCCCACAAACTTGCTTACTCAAGCATAGTACGAGCCTTGTTTAATTGAAACCGATGAATCTCCCACCCATGAAATCTCGCTTCGGGCTCATTTCCACTCATAAGCAATGACATTCAGTTCACTTGAAAATATTCCAAGTCAACTTGATAACATACTTCAGGTTTTTGAAGTTATTCATCTGGTAAAATCTCACTCAAAAACTTTCCTTCTAACACATTGCACGGACCTTATTATGGCAATTAAATTGAAAAATGCTAAAGTTTTCGTCTAAGTTGTCGTTCCTCGAGGCACAAAAACTGAAATCACTTATTATAATGGAAAATGCACAAACTCATGGTCATATAGGCTTACCACATTGAAATGATTTACGATATAAACAAAAATGGCCAGAGAATTGGTCTTCGAAGCACACCACATTGTAATAAAAAATGCCCAGAGAACTGGTCCTTGAGGCTAACCTCATTGAAATTATTCATTATATATAAAAAATACCCCAAGAACTGGTCCTTGAGGTATAGCACATGGTAATTTGGAAAATGTTGTAGACTCTGTCTATGTGATTGTTCCTTGAGGCACAAAAACTGAAATAACTTGTAATAGAAAAATGTCCGGAGAACTGGTCCTTGAAGTACATTACATTAGAATAGCTTGTAATAGAAAAATGCCCAGAGAACTGGTCCTTGAGACTAACCTCATCGAAATAATTTATTATATATAAAAAACGCTTCAAGAACTGGTCCTTGAGGTATACCACAACAAAGTTTGAAAAATGGTGGTTATGTGATTGTTCTTTGAGGCACGAAAACTGAAATAATTTGTAAAAGGAAAATGCCTAAGAAACTGGACCTTGAGGCTTACCACATTAAAATAATTTATTATAAATATATATAACAATAACAAAAACAACAATCTATAAAATGCCCAACGAACAGGTCCTTGAGGAATAGCACATTGTAATTTGGAAAATGTTAAAGTCTCTGTCTATGTGATTGTTACTTGAGGCACAAAAACTGAAATAACTTGTAATAGAAAAATATCCAGAGAACTGGACCTTGAAGTACATTACATTAGAATAGCTTGTAATAGAAAAATGCCCAGATAACTGGCCCTTGAGGATTACCTCATCGAAATAATTTATTATATATAAAAAATTCTCCAAGAACTGGTCCTTGAGGCTTACCTCATCGAAATAATTTATTATATATAAAAATGTCCCAAGAACTGGTCCTTGGGGTGTACCACAATGAAATTTGAGAATTGGTGAAAGCGTTGTCTATGCTATTGCTCTTTGAGGCACAAAAACTGAAATAATTTGTTGAAGAAAAATGCCTAGAAAACTGGCCCTTGAGGCTTACCACATTAAAATACTTTATTGTATATATATAAAGTGCCCTACAAACTGGTCCTTGAGGTAAAGCACATTGAAATTTGAACAATGTGTAAGTCTATGTGATTGTTCCCTGAGGCACAAAAACTGAAACTTGAAATAGAAAAGTGTTCAGAGAACTGGCCCTTGAAGCACACTACATTGGAATAACTTGTGATAGCAAAATGCCCAGTTAACTGGTCCTTGAGGCTTACCTCATTGAAATAATTCATTATGTTTAAAAATTGCCTCAAGAACTGGTCCTTGAGGTGTACCATAATGAAAGTTGGAAAATGGCGAAAGCGGTGACTATGTGATTGTTCTTTGAGGCACAGAAACTGAAATAATTTGTTAAAGAAAAATGCCTAGAAAATTGGTACTTGAGGCTTACCACATTAAAATGATAAAAAATCCTTGTTTCGCAGCTATTGAGCTTGACACAGATATGCGAAATGTTGGAATGACTAATCAGCTAGATGTAAATGAAACTACTGAGAGTGGAATAATTCACAGTATGTCAAGCATTGGAGTTGATAGGAATAACAGGTGAAGAAATGGAATTGTCACACAGGAGAGAAAATAATGCTAAACATTTTTGATAGAGATATTGTTACATGAATGCACACACGTTCGGTAATGGTGAGGTCAACGCATGGATACTGAAGGATGGGAAGACAGAGCTGGTAGTGTCGATTTCGATTAATCTGCCGCGTGGAATGATTGACAATAATAAGCCTGAAAGCTAAATACTTAAATGGTTTATATCAGAGATTTCCTTCGAATAATACTTTCATTTTCACATCTCTGAACCGTAAGTGAATATTTTTGTGCTTTCATACACTATCAGATATCTCACCAGTACCTAGACAATTGGGCATATCTCAATTCAACTACTTGAATCGGATTGAATGGTAATACCCCAAGAATCTTTCGTCCTTCTTACGACACCAGAGGTTCTGCAGGGACCACATCTATGCAGGTTCATTTTGTGAGAGTATATTGTGACTTTGAAGGCATTTCACACTTACTTAAAAGATGTAACGGTTGAGTAATTCGTGTTCGAAAAAACACCAAACATTTCGAAATTATTAATTTGAATTTCCAAAAGAAAAATTGGTGAACGCTGGTTTGATTTTACCTGGAGAAAATGATACAGTCCTATGTCAAATTTGAGAAAATTGAAAGATTTCAGTGTGCCCCGTTTTGCAGATTTTTACAAGATAAAAATATATTTATGAAAAGAATTACATTACCGATACTCCTGTGTCTGATTGATTTGGAAACTCGAATAAAAATGTTTTACTAAATGGCATATCAATCTACCTAAAAAACTCAAATATTGTTTGAAGCAGTATTATTTTAAAGAGAAATAGAATTTTTTTTTTGTGTTTTCATCATAATCTTAAAAGAAGACAATGGTTACCTGAAGATTATGGAATTTTCGATAGCAAGTGTGTATTATTTTCATTGTCAAAGCCCTGAAACACCTAAGGCTATGGCAACTGATGAGGCCCTATGACGGCCTTGGCAAATAGCTGGGACCACAAACAGGATTTTTAAACTTCTTCAATAAAAAACAGTAGATGATTAAATCTTCTCATGAACTAATGTTTCCTTCGAAATTACCCTCTAAACTATGTAGAAGACCACGTGCCAAGAAAGCTATTCGTAGAAAATGTTATATTTTGGATAATTTTAGATAATTTGAACATTGGTTCAACAATGGTCCTTTAGCGGTAAGGAATGTAATGTTATGGCTATCTACCACAAGGTATTGAAACTGATTCCATCTTCTTGAAACTGTGGAAAATTTCCTTCATTCTTTCCACATCTGGATACTAAGTTCCTGTAAAATTGCATCTCAATCAGTTGAGTTGTTTTTCCGTAAATGAGTAACAAATGACTCGCAGTAACAACTATTATTATTATTTATCAAAGCACCGATTATTGGTTGAGTGGAAGAATAGCTCAGCAAAACTCCGCCAGGAGAAAAAAGACCATTTATTATTATTATTATTATTATTATGCTAGCAAATTAACTATATCAATTATAGGTGAACCCGTCAAATTCCACTGTCTTCTCAGTTGCAGTGCCTCTGGATTCACACAGATACATTATTCTTGCTCATAATGCTTTATTCTTTTTTGGAGCAAGGCATTTGTTCAGCCCACGTAAGGTCTGGATTCTGGATTAGCACTGAGTTTTGTTTACGAACTGAACCACCAAATTTCCAAAAACTTGTGTCAACCATTTGTCAAAACACCAATACATTTTCAATTTTTGCATTTTTAGTTCCCACTGATTTTCTGGTAGTAAGTGGTTTTTCTCAATCAATAGAAGTCATGTTTTTCATATAGCTAGGCAGAACTCGATTAAACCATCGCTATCCTATGTGTATTTTCAATAATTAAGCCTCGGTATACGTCTGAATATGTCCTGTCCTTCATTTCTCCAGTTACCCTCCTATTTTAATTTTTTTTTAATTTGCTCTTCACCCTGTATCTTGTGCCCACTTCAATATCTTAGATTTGCTATTCGCTCTGTATAAATATATGTAATTAGTCTGTATATTTTATTTTAACTACAACCCCATTACACATTACATTTGCCATTTCACTGTGAATCAACTTCGATGTTTAATTCACCCGGTATAGGTATTTCTAATTAGCAGCAATTCATTTGGTCCCAGTTCACCAAGTATATTTTTTATAAGCGGTCTGTTTTATTATCCTACCCCAATCTCAGATGTCAGAAAAAGTCATAAGAAATAAGTAGGTAGGTACTAACAAACTTCCCTAAATATTAAAAAACATTTTACATTTTACTTTCTCAGTAAAACAATGAGCACGTCATAGCCATTAAAATAATCAAGCTGAAGAAAATGCCATGTTCATACCAGAAACTATTCGATTTCGATTTGTGAAAACTCGATTTCCAAAAGGCGTTTGAATTTCGGATGATTTCACACTGTACCTACTTTCTGATATATTTTACCAAAAATTATAATTTTATAAGCGAGAATTTCTAATGTTAATGAACTGAATAAACCGTACACCTCCAGACATTATGTCGCCACGTTAGATTCAGTTTCATTTCCGATCGCTCTGTAAAAATGCAATTCTGGATTATCAATTTTCACAAATAATTATTATTGCAAAAATACATGACAGAGCGATCGGAAATGAAACTGAATCTAACGTGGCGACATAATGTCTGGAGGTGTACGGTTTATTCAGTTCATTAACATTAGAAATTCTCGCTTATAAAATTATAATTTTTGGTAAAATATATCAGAAAGTAGGTACAGTGTGAAATCATCCGAAATTCAAACGCCTTTTGGAAATCGAGTTTTCACAAATCGAAATCGAATAGTTTCTGGTATGAACATGGCATTTTCTTCAGCTTGATTATTTTAATGGCTATGACGTGCTCATTGCTTTACTGAGAAAGTAAAATGTAAAATGTTTTTTAATATTTAGGGAAGTTTGTTAGTACCTACCTACTTATTTCTTATGACTTTTTCTGACATCTGAGATTGGGGTAGGATAATAAAACAGACCGCTTATAAAAAATATACTTGGTGAACTGGGACCAAATGAATTGCTGATAATTAGAAATACCTATACCGGGTGAATTAAACATCGAAGTTGATTCACAGTGAAATGGCAAATGTAATGTGTAATGGGGTTGTAGTTAAAATAAAATATACAGACTAATTACATATATTTATACAGAGCGAATAGCAAATCTAAGATATTGAAGTGGGCACAAGATACAGGGTGAAGAGCAAATTTAAAAAAAAAATAAAATAGGAGGGTAACTGGAGAAATGAAGGACAGGACATATTCAGACGTATACCGAGGCTTAATTATTGAAAATACACATAGGATAGCGATGGTTTAATCGAGTTCTGCCTAGCTATATGAAAAACATGACTTCTATTGATTGAGAAAAACCACTTACTACCAGAAAATCAGTGGGAACTAAAAATGCAAAAATTGAAAATGTATTGGTGTTTTGACAAATGGTTGACACAAGTTTTTGGAAATTTGGTGGTTCAGTTCGTAAACAAAACTCAGTGCTAATCCAGAATCCAGACCTTACGTGGGCTGAACAAATGCCTTGCTCCAAAAAAGAATAAAGCATTATGAGCAAGAATAATGTATCTGTGTGAATCCAGAGGCACTGCAACTGAGAAGACAGTGGAATTTGACGGGTTCACCTATAATTGATATAGTTAATTTGCTAGCATAATAATAATAATAATAATAATAAATGGTCTTTTTTCTCCTGGCGGAGTTTTGCTGAGCTATTCTTCCACTCAACCAATAATCGGTGCTTTGATAAATAATAATAATAGTTGTCACTGCGAGTCATTTGTTACTCATTTACGGAAAAACAACTCAACTAATTGAGATGCAATTTTACAGGAACTCAGTATCCAGATGTGGAAAGAATGAAGGAAATTTTCCACAGTTTCAAGAAGATGGAATCAGTTTCAATACCTTGTGGTAGATAGCCATAACGTTATATTCCTTACCGCTAAAAGACTATGGTTGAACCAATGTTCAAATTATCTAAAATTATCCAAAATATAACATTTTCTACGAATAGCTTTCTTGGCACGTGGTCTTCTACATAGTTTAGAGGGTAATTTCGAAGGAAACATTAGTTCATGAGAAGATTTAATCATCTACTGTTTTTTATTGAAGAAGTTTAAAAATCCTGTTTGTGGTCCCAGCTATTTGCCAAGGCCGTCATAGGGCCTCATCAGTTGCCATAGCCTTAGGTGTTTCAGGGCTTTGACAATGAAAATAATACACACTTGCTATCGAAAATTCCATCATCTTCAGGTAACCATTGTCTTCTTTTAAGATTATGATGAAAACACAAAAAAAAAATTCTATTTCTCTTTAAAATAATACTGCTTCAAACAATATTTGAGTTTTTTAAGTAGATTGATATGCCTTTTAGTAAAACATTTTTATTCGAGTTTCCAAATCAATCAGACACAGGAGTATCGGTAATGTAATTCTTTTCATAAATATATTTTTATCTTGTAAAAATCTGCAAAACGGGGCACACTGAAATCTTTCAATTTTCTTAAATTTGACATAGGACTGTATCATTTTCTCCAGGTAAAATCAAACCAGCGTTCACCAATTTTTCTTTTGGAAATTCAAATTAATAATTTCGAAATGTTTGGTGTTTTTTCGAACACGAATTACTCAACCGTTACATCTTTTAAGTAAGTGTGAAATGCCTTCAAAGTCACAATATACTCTCACAAAATGAACCTGCATAGATGTGGTCCCTGCAGAACCTCTGGTGTCGTAAGAAGGACGAAAGATTCTTGGGGTATTACCATTCAATCCGATTCAAGTAGTTGAATTGAGATATGCCCAATTGTCTAGGTACTGGTGAGATATCTGATAGTGTATGAAAGCACAAAAATATTCACTTACGGTTCAGAGATGTGAAAATGAAAGTATTATTCGAAGGAAATCTCTGATATAAACCATTTAAGTATTTAGTTTTCAGGCTTATTATTGTCAATCATTCCACGCTCGGTAGATTAATCGAAATCGACACTACCAGCTCTGTCTTCCCATCCTTCAGTACCCATGCGTTGACCTCACCATTACCGAACGTGTGTGCATTCATGTAACAATATCTCTATCAAAAATGTTTAGCATTATTTTCTCTCCTGTGTGAAAATTCCATTTCTTCACCTGTTATTCCTATCAACTCCAATGCTTGACATACTGTGAATTATTCCACTCTCAGTAGTTTCATTTACATCTAGCTGATTAGTCATTCCAACATTTCGCATATCTGTGTCAAGCTCAATAGCTGCGAAACAAGGATTTTTTATCATTTTAATGTGGTAAGCCTCAAGTACCAATTTTCTAGGCATTTTTCTTTAACAAATTATTTCAGTTTCTGTGCCTCAAAGAACAATCACATAGTCACCGCTTTCACCATTTTTCAACTTTCATTATGGTACACCTCAAGGACCAGTTCTTTAGGCAATTTTTAAACATAATGAATTATTTCAATGAGGTAAGCCTCAAGGACCAGTTAACTGGGCATTTTGCTATCACAAGTTATTCCAATGTAGTGTGCTTCAAGGGCCAGTTCTCTGAACACTTTTCTATTTCAAGTTTCAGTTTTTGTGCCTCAGGGAACAATCACATAGACAGAGACTTACACATTGTTCAAATTTCAATGTGCTTTACCTCAAGGACCAGTTCGTAGGGCACTTTATATATACAATAAAGTATTTTAATGTGGTAAGCCTCAAGGGCCAGTTTTCTAGGCATTTTTCTTCAACAAATTATTTCAGTTTTTGTGCCTCAAAGAGCAATAGCATAGACAACGCTTTCACCAATTCTCAAATTTCATTGTGGTACACCCCAAGGACCAGTTCTTGGGACATTTTTATATATAATAAATTATTTCGATGAGGTAAGCCTCAAGGACCAGTTCTTGGAGCATTTTTTATATATAATAAATTATTTCGATGAGGTAATCCTCAAGGGCCAGTTCTCTGGGCATTTTTCTATTACAAGCTATTCTAATGTAATGTACTTCAAGGTCCAGTTCTCTGGATATTTTTCTATTACAAGTTATTTCAGTTTTTGTGCCTCAAGGAACAATCACATAGACAGAGACTTTAACATTTTCCAAATTACAATGTGCTATTCCTCAAGGACCTGTTCGTTGGGCATTTTATAGATTGTTGTTTTTGTTATTGTTATATATATTTATAATAAATTATTTTAATGTGGTAAGCCTCAAGGTCCAGTTTCTTAGGCATTTTCCGTTTACAAATTATTTCAGTTTTCGTGCCTCAAAGAACAATCACATAACCACCATTTTTCAAACTTTGTTGTGGTATACCTCAAGGACCAGTTCTTGGAGCGTTTTTTATATATAATAAATTATTTCGATGAGGTAAGTCTCAAGGACCAGTTCTCTGGGCATTTTTCTATTACAAGCTATTCTAATGTAATGTACTTCAAGGACCAGTTCTCCGGACATTTTTCTATTACAAGTTATTTCAGTTTTTGTGCCTCAAGGAACAATCACATAGACAGAGTCTTCAACATTTTCCAAATTACCATGTGCTATACCTCAAGGATCAGTTCGTTGGGCATTTTATATATATATAATAAATTATTTTAATGTAGTAAGCCTCAAGGACCAGTTTTATAGGCATTTTTATTGTACAAATCATTTTAGTTTTCGTGCCTCCACCATTTTTCAAATTTCGTTGTGGTACACCTCAAGGACCAGTTCTTGGGGTATTTTTTATATATAATGAATAATTTCAATGAGGTTAGCCTCAAGGACCAGTTCTCTGGGCATTTTTTATTACAATGTGGTGTGCTTCAAGGACCAATTCTCTGGCCATTTTTGTTTATATCGTAAATCATTTCAATGTGGTAAGCCTATATGACCATGAGTTTGTGCATTTTCCATTATAATAAGTGATTTCAGTTTTTGTGCCTCGAGGAACGACAACTTAGACGAAAACTTTAGCATTTTTCAATTTAATTGCCATAATAAGGTCCGTGCAATGTGTTAGAAGGAAAGTTTTTGAGTGAGATTTTACCAGATGAATAACTCCAAAAACCTGAAGTATATTATCAAGTTGACTTGGAATATTTTCAAGTGAACTGAATGTCATTGCTTATGAGTGGAAATGAGCCCGAAGCGAGATTTCATGGGTGGGAGATTCATCGGTTTCAATTAAACAAGGCTCGTACTATGCTTGAGTAAGCAAGTTTGTGGGAAATACTTCACCAACGAGATGAATTACTCCAAAAGGCTGAAGACAATGTCGATTTGACTTAAAAGAATACTTACTGGAGTAGTAGGACGATATTATATTTCACACATTTCCGGTTACAAATTCATCTAGACGGGGAAATCCTAGATGGGTTCAGTGTTCTATTTGAAGGTTGATGAATGCACGTGTCGCATATCATATTACCTGAAATTCGTTGACGCCATAGTTCTGGTAGCAGAAAGATCAGAAAAAGTCAAGACGGGTTGTTATCTGTGAAGAAATGAGTTGTGGCTTTCTGTGGTTAGTAGTGGCTAGCTGTGAAGATCTGAGGTTATCATTGGTTATCTGTGGCTTTCTGTGGATAGCAGTGGCCAGCAGAACTGAGTTGTGGCTATTCATCGCTAACTGTGGCTTTCTGTTGTAGCAGTGGCTAGCTGTGGGGATCTGAGGTTATCCGTGGATATTTGAGGCTGCCTGTGGCGCTCTATGACCATCTGCGACTAGAACACAGAAACACATGAACACCAACAAATACACGAAGTCACAGACACTCGAACACACTAACACTCGATCACGCGAAAACAAGAACAAGCACGAACACACAGACAGTTGAACACACGAAGAAACAAGGACACAAGAACACGCGAACAAACGAACAAACAAATACACACAAACATACGAACACGCGAACAAACAGCCGTATGTGTATGTGTATCTGAGGTTTGAACACATAAACACATGGTCACCAACAAATACACGAACTCACATACACTCGAACACGCGAACTCACGAAAAAATTCGAACACACGAACAAACACGAACATACAGACAGTCGAACACAAGATCACATCAACATACGATCAAACACCTACAAACACAAAACTTATGAACATGCTAACTCGCGAACAAACACATACACACGCACACACCAACATGCGAACAGGAAAACAAACAAACAAACACGGACACACGGATAGTAGAACACACGAGCACCTGAACACGCGAACATACGAACAAACAAATACGAACACTCGAACACCTGAAGACGCGAATACACGAACAAGCACGAACACACAGACAGTTGAACACACGTAGAAACAAGAACACAAGAACAAGCGAACAAGCGAACAAGCGAACAAGCGAACAAGCGAACAAGCGAACAAGCGAACAAGCGAACAAGCGAACAAGCGAACAAACGAACAAACAGCCACACAAACAAACATAAGAACACGCGATCAAACAGCTGTCAGTGGCGCTCTATGTTTATCTGAGGTTTGAACACAAGAACACATGATCACAAACAAATACACGAACACACTGTCACTCGAAAACGTGAACTCACGAATTGAACCCGTTTCAAGTTCCTCGTACTTGTCGAGACTTGTCTGTAACGTGACGTCAGCAAATTCCAGGTAATTTGATATCTGACACGACTATTCATCAACCTTGAAATAGGTCATTCAACCCGTATTGAATTTTGCTGACCTCTCTGTAACCGAAACCATGGTGTCAGCGAATCCCAGGTACTCTGATGTCTGACACGTGCACTTCATGATATGGAAAGAGGTCATTGGACCCATTTTGGATTTCTCCTACTTGTCGAAACTTGACTATAACCGGAAACGTGGCGTCAGAAAATTTCAGGTAATCTGATACCTGACACGTGCACTGTAACCAGAACTGTTGCGTCAGCATATCCCAAGTAGTTTGAAATCTGACCCGTGCACATCATGAACTTGCCCTTCATGACCTTGAAAGAGGTCAATGAACCCGTTTCAAGTTTCTCTACTCGTCGGGACTTGTCTGTAATGTGACGTCAACAAATTCCAGGTAATCTGATATCTGACACGTGCACTTATTGAAATAGGTCATTGAACCCATCTCAGATTTCTCTTACTTGTCGAGACTTGTATGTAACGTGGCGTCAGGAAATTCCAGGTAATTTGATACCTAATGTGCACTTATTGAAATAGGTCATTGAACCCGTATCAAATTTTGTTCACCGGAGCTATGACGTCATCAAATTCAAGGTAATCTGATACCCAACACGTGCACTTATTGAAATAGGTCTTGAACCCATCTCAGGTTTCTCGTACCTGTAGAGACTTGTCTGTAACTTTGCGTCAGATAATTCCAGGTAATTTGATATCTGACACGTGCACTTATTGAAATAGGTCATTGAACCCGTATCAAATTTTGCCTACCGGATTTATGGCGTCAGCGAATTCCAAGTAATTTGATACCTGACACGTGCACTTATTGAAAGAGGTTATTGAACCCATCTCGGATTTCTCCTACTTATCGAGACTTGTATGAAACGTGACGTAAGTAAATTCTTGGTAATCTGATACCCAACACGTGCATTTATTGACCTTGAAATAGGTCTTTGAAGCCATATTGAATTATTCTTACTTGTTGAGACTTGTCTGTAACGTGAGATCAGCAAATTCCAGGTAATCTGATATCCAACACGTGCATTTATTTTAAAAAAGGTCATTGAACTCGTATCAAATTTCGCCTACCGGAAATATGGCGTCAGTAAATTCCAAGTAATTTTAAATCCAACACGTGCATTCATTTTGAAAGAGGTGATTGAACCCGTATCAAATTTCGCCTACCGAAAATATGGCGTCAGCAAATTCCAAGTAATTTGATATCCAACACGTGTATTCATTTTGAAAGAGGTCATTGAACCCGTTTCAAATTTCATTGACCGGATGTTATCAAATGTAATCTGATACCTGACACGTGCACTTTCTGCTGACGTGTACCTCCCGTTGCTCTCTCATTTGTATAGACCCTCCTCCCGTTGCTCTCTCATTTGTTATCTACTTGAAACATTCGAATTGAACACGGTCACTTACGGTACATCGTCAGCTCCTTTTCTGGCAATTCGTTGCTTACATGAAATTGGTATTCGAAATAAAACTGATTATCCACTAGCTTGTAAGGTTATTTTGAGAGATTTTTATGTCGATGATCTATTGACTGGATCAGACGATATCAACACACTTAAACTTTTGTATAGAGATATTACCAGTTTATTTGCTTCCTATGGATTTTCTCTCAATAAATGGATTTCTAATAATCCAGATATATTAGAAAACACAAAAAATTCTCAACCAAATTGTATTATCAATATCGGAGATAATTATCAAACTAATTCGTTAGGTGTTTTGTGGCACTCTAGTTCCGATATTTTGAAATATTATATCAAAACATGTGAAAATTTAAAGGAAAACCTACCAAACGTATGATACTTTCAACAGTTGCTCAGATATATGATCCATTAGGGCTTGTTGGTCCAGTCATTATAAAGGCAAAATGCCTACTCCAAACCCTTCGGCAGCTGAAGGTATCATGGGACGAACCACTTCCATTGGACATTTCGTATGAATGGAATAAATTCCAAAAATATTTACATCATTTGAATGACATTCAATTACCACGTTTTGTTTTATGCGATAATCCAAACATTATCGAGATACATGGTTTTGCCGACGCTTGTGAAACAGGCTATGGAGCATGCATCTACATAAGAACTATAAATAAGTCCAATGAAATTTATGTCAATTTATTATGTGCCAAATCCAAAGTTGCACCACTCAAGTGTCTAACTATTCCAAAGTTGGAGTTGAGTGCAGCTTTACTTCTAGCAAAACTTTTCGATAAAGTAAAATCGGCATGGAATATAAAATTCAATCAAGTGTTCTTCTGGAGTGATTCTACAATTGTCCTAGGTGGGATAGAAGGATCACCCACAATGTGGAAAGTCTTTGTAGCCAACAGAGTATCCAATGTTCAGTCATTAACAAATATGAAAGACTGGCATCATGTTAGAACTGAGAAAAATCCTGCAGATTCGATTTCTAGAGGTCTTGATCCACAGAATTTGAGTAATAATAAGCTGTGGTGGTATGGTCCAGATTGGCTGAGTCATTCATCCAACGAATGGCCAATCCAATCGAATTCTGAAACAATACCAGTTGAGTGTTTTAAAGAGGTCAAAAAACAGATATCAGTTGTATCTATTGTCAATTCAGATATTTGTACCATTTTCGATAGATTTTCAACTTTTGTGAGACTTCAACGTACCGTGGCTTATATTTTACGTTTTAAAAATAATTTACTTTCAAACTCAATGAAGAATCGTGGACCTCTCAGTCCCCAAGAGCTGAAGCACTCATTAATTGTTTTATTGAGATTATCTCAAAAAGAATCATTTTCACCTGAATGGAAACATCTCAAAATGAATAAGTCAATCGAGAAAAAGAGTAAATAATTGCAACTCAATTCTTTTCTTGATGGTGATGAGTTGATACGCGTGGGAGGGCGGCTCAAATATTCGAATTATGATATCGACAAAAAACATCCAGTTGTTTTACCGCAAAATCATAAGATGACAAAACTACTTGTGAATCATCAACACAAAATTTTATGCCATGCTGGACCTCAATTATTACTTGCATCTCTACGGGAGAGGTATTGGGTAATAAATGAACGAAATTTGATTCGCAAATTTGTGCATGATTGTATAATTTGTTACAAAACAAATCCTGTTTTGAAATCAGAGTATCTTATGGCAGATTCACCACAGCTAAGAGTGACTCCTGCTAGACCTTTTGTACATGTAGGAATTGATTATTGTGGTCCATTCAATTTGCGTGACCGTAAAACTAGAAATTTCAAAGTGACTAAGACATATGTTTGCGTCTTTATATGTTTCGCTACTAAAGCGGCTCATCTTGAACTTGTTAGTAATATGACGTCTCAAGCATGTTTAGCCTGTTTTCATAGATTTATGGCACGACGAGGTAAATGTAATCATGTTTTATCCGATAACGGAACCAATTTTGTTGGAGCCAATGCAGAGCTTAAAAAATTCTTAAGGTCCATCGAAGTAGATGTTCAAACTGAATTAAATCAGGAGGGTATTCAGTGGCATTTCATACCGCCGAAATCTCTGCATTTTGGAGGATTATGGGAGGCTGGTGTCAAATCGGTCAAACATCATCTCAAACGTGTGATCAGAGAATCAAATTTAACTTTTGAAGAGTATTCCACTGTTCTGGCTCAGGTTGAGGCTTGTTTAAATTCAAGACCTTTGTATCCTCTCTCCAGTGATCCTAACGATCCTAATCTCATTACCCCTGCACACTTTCTTATTGGAGAACCATTGCAAACAGTACCTTGTGAAAATTTCACTGGTGTGAAAGAGTCCATCTTGTCTCGGTTCAAAAGGTGTCAAAAAATAGTTCAAGATGTATGGCAACGTTGGTCAAAGGAGTACATCTCTGAACTCCAGATAAGACATAAATGAAACAGAAATCATCCCCAGCTGTTGAAACCTGATTCCGTTGTCATAATCAAGGAGGCAACCTTCCCCCGTTGAAATGGAGCTTAGGGCGAGTCTACACCCAGGTTCAGACGGCGTAGTACGAGTTGCAACAGTAAAAACTTCGAGTGGCGTGTATAAAAGGCCTGTTGCAAAGTTATGTGTGTTACCCAATGGTGCAGAACAGAATTGATGTATAAAAATATTTAATTTTTTTTTTTTTTTTACTGTGAAACATTTGTTGAAACTTTAATTTCGTAAAGCTTTCAAAGAGGGCGGCATGTTGGTGCTCACCCCAATTTTCGAACTTTTGATTTTTCGTCAAGATATCTAGGGTTCAAGACGTTGTCAGAGGTGACAGGAAGAAACGTCAGATAGACAATCAATAATTAATTTTGAAGCTGTCATGTGTCATTTGGTACCCGTTGATTTCAATTAAAATATATGTTATTGAGCTTTGTAAGTTATGTTTATCATACAATAACTACCTAGAAACACTCAGTGGCGAAATTCGAGCAAATGCGCAAGAAACCCCACGAAACATTACAAGATGTGATTTCGTCTGTTGAGTCCGCAGAGACCTACATAAGAAATCTGGACCAACTGTATTCGCTGGGCGTCTCTTTTGGTGATAGCGGGACCGTAAATACTGTCGGCGTAATTCAAGTGCGAGAGAACTAGCGACTCACAAAGAGTTTTCTTTCCATTTTTATCTAACATTTTTCTGTTGGAATATATCAATTTGAGGTTACAGAAAGCTCTCCGAATGAGTAGATTGACATGGCCACTGAAATTGAACGAGGAGTCAAGAATAACTCCCAGGTTTTTTGAGCTCTCAGAGAAGGGAATAGTATCTTCCCTGATTTTAATTGTGCAACGGCTACGAGTGACCTTTTTGCCAGAAAGAATAGCGGAGGATTTGGAAGGGTTTATTGAAAGACAGAATTTTTCATATATCGAGATGATAGCTTCCAAATCAGAGTTCAGTTGGAGATTAGCCAGGGGAAGATTTCTTTCAGGAAACGATATGGCACCCATAACAGAAAAAAAAGTTGATGATGAATGACAGAAGACGAAACGTAGGATAGTATCAATGAAAATGGACCTTTTTTTTTGAGCTATGTTGTCAAATAACGATAGAAAAAAATCAAAACGAAAATTCCGATTTTCAGTTTTTTCCCGATATTTCCGGAAATACTCGGAATTTTTCAAGTTTCAAAACAGTATTTTGTTAAGCACCAGAATACGCAACTTTGCCCCAAATTAAGCTTCAACGTATCTCCTGTAGTTTAGGAGATCCCAATGGTGGGGGTCAAATTTGAATTGCCCTGTATATGAAGAAACTTTCATTCACGGGCCAGCATGGCTCAAAAGTTGGGGAGCCAGGAGAAGGAAAACCAATAGATTTCTTCAAAATGTTTATTGACGATTCCTGTATGAATAAAATGATCGAAAAAACTAATTCTTATGGGAAATCACAACTGTTAGGAGACAGTGCACAAGGCAGACTGAATTGTTGGAAATACGTTTCCAGGGAAGAATTCCAAATTTTTCTTGGTCTTGTTTTGCATATGGGCATTATAAAGCTCCCAAGGCTGAAAAATTACTGGGCCACAAATAGATTGTTTGGCATAGAATGTTTCCATCGATTTATGGGACGACAGCGTTTTATGCTCATGATGCATTTTCTTCCAATCCAGAGGGCATCAGTGAATCGTCTTTATAAAATACGACCAGTATTAGATCATTCCTATTGAAAAATGACTGAGATCTAATTATCCTTCACGGGAAATATCTATCGATGAATCTATGACATTGTGGCGTGGCAGATTGATGTTTCGGCAGTACATAAAAAACAAAAAGGACAAATATGGTATGAAACTATATATTTTGACCGAATCTTAATAGTTAAAGAGCTGCCTATATGATTCAGTGACAAGTCCGGAAACCGTCTGCTGAGCATGAAATACCATTCTTGGTGTTGCCCCAAGTCGCCTGGATGTATTTTCAGAAAGTCTCCAGGTCAAGGTCAAGGAGCGGGGGGAGGGGGGCCTTTGGAAACCAGTCCGTTTGTGACCATTTGCTGGTTTCACATTCACATAGATATGGTGCTGAACATACCGTCGGCCAAGTTTGACTCGCGAACGAATTCAATATACAGAGTTATGCCGAAAAAACAAAAATAACAGTTTTTTGACATAATTCTGGACATTGACTAGCAATTCATATTATAGAAATGATGTTACTGAATGCTCATAAGCTTTTTCTGAAATATACACCAAAGATGCTGCCGCTTATACATTTCAGACTAGCCATTATTGAGGCTATTACCTGAGATTTACAAACCAGCTCCAAAAAAGCACCTACTGAAACTGTTGGCCACTATATTACCAAATGCATTGGATAAAGGAAGAACCATGAGAAAAAAATGCAGACAGTCCTCTAGAAATAGGCAGAGACGGAATACCATGTATTATTGTAAAATATGTCCGGACTCTCTGTTTGTATTTGTTTCTGAATAGTATATTCTGTAACAAAGTTAGAATGAAAATTCGATGCGAGTGGAAAGTTCCGAGCCCGAGCCGAATGCGAGCGTGAGGAACCACGGGCATCACGAATTTTCATTCTAACCGAGTAGCAGACTATACTTTCTCCAAGATCAAAGATAGGAAACGTGTCAGCAATAATTTTGACAGTTACTCAAATTTTGCCACTACGATGACAATCAACTGCGTCAAGGCTAATGTTATTATTGCTAACCATTGTGAGAATATTATTCTATCACAAGAGAGAGAATGTAAATACATTTAAATTGCATGGGGGCAGAGGTGTTGCAGAATATTTATTCAATCTCAAGAGAGAGAATTCCAGCATTCTGTAATCAAATTTTATTTCAGAATTGGCAAAATTTGTGATGATCGTGGGGAAACTATATTCTTTGACATTTTGACAGTTTGACTAATAACTGAAAAACCATACAGTTCTAATGATTTAGCAAAATATACATATATTTTTGTTGGAACATACTGTATTCCAATTAGTAATCTAATGTCAAAGTTGTTCTCAAAAAGGTGTCAATTTAATTTTACTTGTCATTGTTTATAGAAATAAAAAAATATTCATTTCGACTTGATATCATTGTTTAATTGAACAGAAAGCAAGTGTAAATGTTAATACTGTTTTGCTGTTTACATTGGATTCCACTGCACCACTGTAACAACAATATTGTAGTTTGTTTAAAAGAAATAAAAAAGTCTGTTCCAACACATATTTTCGTTGAAGTTGATATAAAAGTGTAACAAACTTTGAATCATCATTGGCCGTACAGATGCCCATGCTTATCATGCAGGGGCGCTCATCATGTTTTAACCAAACACTGTTTGTACAAATTTTGATACTTCCTGTTGCTTGACTAGTAAGTACTCAATATCAATTTTCTGAATTTCATAACCTCGAACTTCACTTTCAAAGGACCCCGCAAACTCCTTATGGAATTTGGGTCCCGGTGTTTTTTTTTGAATATTTGGTGTGATGTAGTCCATGTGTTGAGGTGAATCAAGATAGAAGCAAGAAATGTTCTCATGGAGATGATATATTAGTAGTATTTTATTGAATGTCAAGTTGATTTTCATATGTTGTATATATTTGAATAATAAAGTACGTAACTCTTTCGTTCATTCAATTATATTGGTAAAAGTTGTTACCACAATCAAATACTGTCCAACGCTCTGTTGAACAGGTTATGGGCCCAGAACCTAAACGTTTAAGAGTCTAGAATTTGTGTATCAACTGAAATCTACCAAGAAGTGCTCCAGTATGAATTCGACGAATGTATCCAGAATTGAAACCCTCACCAAAGATAATTACGATACCTGGAAAATGCAAATGGAAGCTTTACTTATCAAGAACGATGCATGGGTTTACGTGAATGGTGATATATCGAAACCATCTTTGATTGAAGGTGACGCAGTTTCTTTGAACAGTTCGCAAAATTGGATAAACAATGATAACAAAGCGAAATCCGATATTATCCTCTCAATCAGTCCATCAGAACTGAAACAAGTCAAAGGATGCACAACTTCTCGTCAAGTTTGGCTGAAGTTGGAAAATATATACCAGTCAAAAGGACCAGCCCGGAAAGCCACACTGTTAAAACAGCTCACTCTACAACGAATGACTGATGGTGACGATGTTCGTGATCATTTGAACAAATTTTTTGACGCTGTTGACAAGTTGAGCGAAATGGAAGTCGAAATCAATCCAGATCTGCTTTCCATTATGTTGTTGTACAGTTTACCCTCCAGCTTCGAAAACTTCAGATGTGCTATTGAATCCAGAGACGTATTACCATCTCCTGATATTTTGCGAGTGAAAATCATTGAAGAGAACGATGTACGCAAGAGCGAAGCTAGAAATTCAATGCAGAATGCAATGTTTGCAAATAAAAAGCATTTTCCAAAACGATACAACAGAAAATATGAGGACTCCGGAAAGAATTTGGATTTGGAAGCAGCTACGAAGAAAATTGAATTTAAATATCGTTGCCACAAGTGCAGAAAAATTGGACACAAATCTTCAGATTGTAAATACAATCGTAAAAACGATGAACCTGCAGCAAGACATGTTGAAAATGTATGTCTTTGTGCCACCGAAGTTTTTCAAATTGGTGATATCGAACCTGATATGAAATGGTGTTTAGACAGTGGTGCTACATCACATTTGTATAAAGAAACTGAAAATTTCACTGAACTCAGTTACATGGATAAAGAAACATTGAATCTTGCAAATAATCAATCGACAGACATTTTAGCCAAAGGTGTCGTATCGTTCATGACCGATGTTGATGGAGAATCGAAGACCATAACCCTCAGCAACACTTTGCATGTACCAGATTTACGTACCAACCTTATTTCTGTTGGAAAAATTACTGAAAATGGATTCGAAGTCATATTCAAGAAAGACGTTGCTCTTGTAATCGGAACGGATGACGATATAAAATTGATTGCTGATCGTATTGGAGGATTGTATTATGTTCGTGGTTACCAAAATTCAGTTTTCTTTTCACAAAGAAGCAAAGAAAACCTCGAACTTTGGCATCGAAGGATGGGACATCTGAATATCAAAGATCTCCTAGAAGCTGAGCGCAAAAGAACTATCAATGGTCTGAAACTCGATAGAAGTCAAAAAGATTTCGAATGTGACATATGCTATCACGGAAAAATGTCAAGAGCCCCGTTTCCGAGAAAGTCTCTCAGAATTAGTGCTCCATTAGATCTGATACATACTGATGTATGTGGACCAATGAGAGTGGAATCAATTGGAAAAGCCAAATATTTCATCGAGTTCATTGATGATCATTCCCGATGGTGTGAAGTGAGGTTCATTCGATCCAAAACTGAAGTGCCAGAAGTTACCAAGAATTTAATCATTTTAATAGAGAACCAGAAAGGAACAAAAGTCAGGTGCATTCAATCTGACAATGGAACCGAGTATACAAACAAGAATTTCGAAGATTTGCTGAAGAGCCGAGGAATCACGAGACGTTTGACTTGTCCGTATAACCCAGAGCAAAACGGTATTGCAGAACGAAAAAACCGTACTCTTCTCGATACAGCAAGATGTCTACTTATGCAGTCTGGTTTACCAAATATTTTTTGGGCTGAAGCCGTAAATACGGCAAATTACATCCAAAATCGTTGTCCTACTGGAAGTTTGAAAGAGAAAACACCGTACGAGGTTTGGACAGGAAATAAACCAGATGTATTATATTTCAGAGAATTCGGCTGCAAAGTATTCTGTCTGAACAGAGATCCATGTAAAGGAAAATTCGACTCTCGTTGCAAAGAAGGTATTTTCTTGGGATATTCCGAACATTCGAAAGGATATAAGGTTTGGTTGAAAGAATATCGAAAGATTCACATTACAAGAGACGTAAAATTTTCTGAAAAATGTCAAACTAACCTGAACGAATATCAAGATTTCATTCTGGATGAAAATAACGAAGTAAATTTCCCACAAACGGTTGACATTGAGGTCAGAAATGTCACTCCTGAAATAAATCGCACTGAGGAAGTACCAGCAGAGGATGCAGAGGTTGACATACAAGAGGAAGAACAACAACACTCTTCACTCAGAAGAGGACCTGGCAGACCCAGAATCGAGAGGTCGGGCTCAAGGGGAAGACCTCGTAAAATTTATAGACTGATAGAAGAAGTTCAGCATGAAGGAAATTTTGCACTGATTTCAGAAATTCCAATGAAACAGGCGATGTCTGGACCTGAAAACCATGAATGGTATCACGCAATGGTGGAAGAAATCAAGTCTATAATAAAAAATGATACCTGGAAACTCACAGAACGGCCAAAAGATCGACAAATCATTGGAAGTCAAATGGTTTTACGAAATAAGTATAGAGCTGATGGATCCCTCGATAAAAGAAAAGCAAGACTTGTAGCCCAAGGTTTTAGTCAAGAACCTGGCATACATTTCAATCAAACTTTTGCTCCGGTTGCTCGTATGAGTTCAATTCGGCTTGTTACGGCACTGGCAACCAGATTTAAAATGTCACTTCGACAGTTTGATGTGACTTGTGCATACCTGAATGGCGAAATCGAAGAAGAAATATTCATGGAGCCTCCAAAAATGCTGAAAGAACTTTTAGAAATAATTATCGAAGAAGGAAATATGACCTTCAGTGTTATCAAGAAAGCGGTTGATATGTTAGATCAATTTCGTCAAGGAAACAAAGTTTGTTTATTAAAAAAATCACTATATGGCCTTCGACAAGCAGGAAGAAGTTGGTATAACAAACTGAATACCGTTCTCATTTCATTTGGAGCTGTACCATTGAATTCCGATCCATGTATTTATCGTATAAATCAAGGGGATGAATTGAGTATTATTGTGATTTATGTTGACGACATTTTAGTAGTTTCGAAAGATCCAAGTACTGCCGATTCCCTTTATCAAAAACTTTCGAATCATTTTGAAGTGAAAGACTTGGGAGAAGTTGGATATTGCCTTGGAATAGAATTCTCGAAGAAAAATGGTGAATTAGCAATGCACCAAAGAGGATATATCAGAGAGATACTGAACCGGTTTGGGATGACAGATTCAAATCATGTGTCAACTCCATTGGACCCAAACTCAAAATTGAAAAAGACCGTAGAAGCCCCAACGGAAAACGAAAAGAAACTACCATATCGTGAACTGATTGGTGCTTTGACATACCTGAGCACTACTACGAGACCAGATATCAGCTTTGCTGTCAGTTACTTGGGACAGTTCAATAACTGCTACAGCAAGGTGCATTGGACGGCAGCTAAACGTGTCCTTCGCTACCTGAAAGGAACCATAGATCTAGGAATCGTTTATTCATCAGATCAAGAAGGTTTGAGAGGTTTTGTAGATTCAGATTGGGGATCTTGTCTCGATGACAGGAGATCCTATACAGGATTTGTTTTTATGTTATCTGGAAGTCCGATTTCATGGGATGCAAAGAAGCAACGCACAGTCGCACTCTCCTCTACCGAAGCGGAATATATGGGGATGACTGAAGCCGCAAAAGAAGCTGTCTATCATCGAAATTTCATGAAGGATTTGGGACTCGAAGAATTGACTGACATAATATAGTTCAGTGATAATCTCAGCGCACTCAAACTAGCGGAAAATCCGACTTTTCATGCTAGGAGTAACCACATTGATTTGAGGTATCATTTTATCAGAAATTTGATTGAAAACAAAGAATTTACTGTGAAGCATATATCGACAAAAAATATGACAGCTGATATTCTCACCAATGGTTTACCTAAACCGAAACATAATGCTTGTGTGAAAATGCTTGGAATTGCTCCTGTATTTCTTCAGAAATGAACATTGTCTTGCGGGGAAGTGTTGAGGTGAATCAAGATAGAAGCAAGAAATGTTCTCATGGAGATGATATATTTGTGGCATTTTATTGAATGTCAAGTTGATTTTCATATGTTGTATATATTTGAATAATAAAGTACGTAACTCTTTCGTTCATTCAATTATATTGGTAAAAGTTGTTACCACAATCAAATACTGTCCAACGCTCTGTTGAACACCATGTAATTCTCAACAAATATTACCATTGCGCCAACCCAACAAAATTAACAATTTCGCTGCTAGGGGGTGTTGAAATCACCCCTTGCGCAGATTAGACTATTTATTTTTGAATCCCGTAATGATATTTTCGCTAGTTTCATTGTTGCTAATGTTGAACATTATTGTGTTGTTTTTTTTTTTTAAATTACCCCCCCTTCTTCCCCCAACTCCTATTACGAAACGCAAAAAAAAATTTCCCGGGTGCTTTTAAATGTATCGTCGTATGTTTGAATATGTCTGAATAAGAGAAATAGCAGTTCTTTATGATCATCCCCCTCCCCCCGAAGGGCACAATACGAAAAAAATTCGGTGGATTTTTTTGAATTTTTAATATGATGTAGTTCAAGTTATTTTGAATAGATATTGATTGAGAGACAACCCCCAAAAATAGACTATTAATTTTTATTGGCGGAAATAATATCTCTACGTATTTTAGTTTAGGTCATGCTGAACAAGTGTGTAATTTTTTATAAAAAAATCTAAAAACATCCCCCTTACCACCTGTTTAAAAAAAAACACGAAAACAATGTATTCGCGACTACTTGTAAATGCTTTATACAAAATAATATTTGAAACGTCTCAAATCAAGGAAATCGTACAGTTGTTGATTTTCTCCTTTCCCTACCTTAAAAAAAAATATTGGTGGATTTCGCTGACTTCTTAGTAGGGCGTAATTCATGTTATTTGAATATCAAATAATTTGGAAAATCTTGAAAATAAATAAAAATTATAGACATCAACAATTTGAATTTGAACATTTATTCTGATAAAGCATTTACAAGTAGCCGAGAATATTTTTTCTTATTTTAAAATGGGGTTGGGTTGAAGGGAAGGTTTTAGATTTTTTTTTAACTGCACAATTGTTCCGCATAATCTTAACTGAAATACGTATAGAGATATTGTTTCCGCCTATAATGATGAATAGTTTATTCTAAGCAAGGTATGATTTCAACGCCCCCTAGCATCAAAACTATTCATTTTTGGGGTTTTTCACCCAATCGATTTCTATTCAAAATAACTTGAACTGTATTATAATAAAAATTCAGAAAAATCCACTGATATATTTTCGTTTTGTGCCCTTCGGGGGGAAGGGGGATAATCATAAAAAACTGCTATTTCCCTTATTCATGCATATTTTAACATTCGACAATATATTTAAAAGCACCCGAGAAATATTTTTTTTGTGTTTCGTAATAGGAGTTGGGGGGAAAAGGAGGCTAAGAATTTTTTTTTCAAAACAGCAATATATTGTGCAACATTACCACCAATGAATCAAGTGAAAATATTGTTACCGGATTAAAAAATAAATAGTCTAATCTGAGCAATGGGTGATTTCAACGCCCCCTAGCAGCAAAACTGTTCGTTTTTTTGGGTTGGCGCTATGGTAACATTGGTTGAGAATTACATGTTCTACATGTTGTCAACGTTGTCAACAGGAATACACCCAAAGGCCCTGAAAGTGGCAAAAATTATACCGGTTTTTAAAAATGGAAACAAATTGGATGTGGCTAATTATCGAATGATTTCTCTGATCTCTAATTTGGGAAAAAATTTTGAAAAAATAATCGAAAAAAGAATAGAGAGTTTTTTAAATAAATTTAAAATATTATCGGAAAATCAATTTGGATTCACAGAAAAAAAGTCCACACAAGATGCCCTCACGAAAATTGTGTAAAAAATAAACAATGCTATTGATCGGAAGTCCCCAGCTATATGCGTTTTTGTAGATTTGCGGAAAGCATTCGATACGGTCAGCCACACTCAGTTACTTGATTCACTTGGAAGAATAGGTTTCAGAGGAATTCCCTTGGAATTAATTACCAGCTATCTTAGCGAAAGGGAACAATTCACTAGTATTGGAAAAATATTTAGTGAAAAGGACATAATGAGTACCGCAGGGAACAGTTCTTGGGCCACTACTTTTCAATGTATACCTGAATGAACTCTTTTCAATAGAAGTGAAAGGTGACATTGTCAGCTTTGCTGACGATACCGCAATTTTTTATGAAAATACAAGTTGGATGAAACTGAAAGAAACTGTTGAAGAAGATTTGCTTTCAATTTTCAAATGGTTTGATAGTAAATTACTCACGATTAACTATAGCAATGCATATTATATGCCTTTCAAATCTTATGTCAATAACCTACCAAACTTTTCTTCCATATCATTGAATCTAATTGGGAAAACCATCGAAATATCTTCTGTCCAGCAACTTAAGTATCTTGGTATTTTTCTTGATAGCCATCTGAAATGGAATAATTATACAAATTATGTCACTGAAAAGCTAAGAAGTATAAAATTGAACATCTTTCTCAAATATTAGAAATAAATCAAATGAAAATTTTATATCACTCACTTGTGGAATCTCATTTACTACACGGAATAATAACTTAGGGCAGCACCACAGCAAATAACCTTCTTAATCTACAAACACTACAAAAATTGATTAATAAACGAGTTCATAAATTACCCAAAACTTACCCTACCGAAAATCTATTCATGAAAACGAATACCTTTGATATAAGACAATTATTCTTTCAAACACTTCTCGTAAGACAACATCAAAACAAACATGAATCAATAGAGATTCAACACGAACACATTACTCGCTTCGGAAACAATGCATCTGTCATCCCGAAAACAAACAAAACCATCGCCCAAAGATGTTTCAACTATCTAGGGGTAAAAACCTACAACTTGTTACCTGCTTTAATAGAAAGTATTAACAACGTTAATTTATTTGAAAAGAAAGTTAATAACTGGATTTTCCTGGAGAATAGAGAAAACATTCACAAAATAGTTGAAAATCGCTTTTAAAATTTTACTCTTTATATTATATTACTACTATACCAAAGAAATATTTAAAACACTCATGTTCATTTATATTTTTTATATGTAACCAAGGCCACAGACATCTACATTCGCACGCCTCATTCTACACACTTTTTACGTACAGGTTTGCACCTTTGTTCACTGTGAGAATGACTAAAATAAACCACATTTACACGTTCAATTATACACATAGATACTCACCCACCTATTATACATATATATATATATATATATATATATATATATATATATATATATATATACAGGGTGTCAATTTGAAAACTTCCCACCCTTAATATCTTCCTTCCAGTAAGCAATATGAGTAATCGAAAAAACATGTCAATTTTATTGTCAAGGGGGACACTTTCAAGGACTATTTGTAGCCCTCGTGGTTCAACCCCCTAGGAGGGGTAGATATTACCCTTAGAATTTTAAATGGGAAGGGGGGTCAAGTGGCACATCATTTTGATGGGCGTTCAATTCTTGTTCCAATGGTACCCTGACTTATTATTTTGTGATGAGCATTTTCCGAAAAATTGCGTTCTAAACTAACAGAAGTTATTATTAGAACGCCTATACTGAGATGCATTATTGTATTGACTCCCTTTAATAAAAATGGTAAGAAGAGTAGGTGGCACCGCTCCAACCCTTGAATGACAGGAATAAATTTATTACGCATGGGATTTTTTATTTGGTGGTTATTTTCCTTCTACACAATAAAATTTAATTTGCGAGAAAGACATTTCCAACATAAAATCTACTTACGCTTATCTTATTAGCTGTTCGAAATGTTGTCCATTTTGCTCTAAACAGTAATACAGTCTGTTTTCGAACTCCCCTCTAACATTACGGAAAACTTCACTAGGAATTGACTGGCATGCTGCTGTAATTCGTCTTTTAAGTTCGTCAATATCAGAAGGTTGTGTTTTATAAACAACGGATTTAAGATGCCCCCAAAGAAAGAAATCTAAGGGTGTTAAATCCGGTGATCTCGGAGGCCATTCAACTGCTCCCCTTCTGCCAATCCATCTACCCGGAAATCTCTCGTTTAACCACTGTCGGACGGGAAGAAAATAATGAGGTGGAGCACCGTCCTGCTGGTAATGTAACAGATCCTCCTGCAAAAGTTCATTACCTTCTGCATCAATTTGAGTTTCTAGCTCGTGAGTTATAAGAGGATCGATAGTCTCTTCAAGCATATAAAGGTACAGATTGCCAGTCAAGTTTTCTTCCAGAAATAATGGACAAAGAATGGCATTTCCAAGAATACCAGCCCAAACATTAACTTTTTGCGGGTGTTGTGTATGCCCTTCCCGAAAAATATGTGGGTTTTCGTCACTCCAATAGCGACAATTTTGTCTATTAACATTGCCATTCAGAAAAAATGAACACTCTTCGCTGAAACAGATGTTTAACAGAAGATTAGGGATGGTATTGACTCGATGAGACATGATTTCACAAAACTCTATTCTTCTATCATAATCATCCTCGTGGAGCTCTTGAAGAATCTGCATTTTATATGGATGAAATTTATGCATTTTCAATGGTTTTCTTATAGTCTCGCGTGACATTCCCGTCTGTTCTGAAACTGATCGTAAGGAGCTCGTGGGCTCTGCAGCAAATGTTCCCAAAACTTCAATTTGAGCTGCTTCATTTAGTACTCTGGGGTTATTTTTTTTTTATTTGTCACTGAACCAGTTTCGTAAAACTTATTCACCAAATCAAGCACATACCGGTGACTTACATTACAATTTGGATGTCTTTCGTTAAAAAGACATGCCGCCCTTCGTGCGCACTTTCCAACTTCTCCATAAATTACAATCATTTCAATTCTGTCTTGAAGAATGTAAACCATTTTTACACTTTTATACACTTATTAAAGTAATTCCTAAACAGCCCAACAGGTACAACGGTATTCACAATACTACCACATAGTTCAAATTTGCAAACCAATTTTTTGCCGGAAAACAGAAACTTTTTACAGCAGAAGCAGCAAAAAAGGAAGGCTATCTGTACAATTTCTGCGATGACACTTAAAAATTCAGCATTTAATAAACACAGCATTTAATAAACACTACCATCTACGTTTTACTATTAGACTACTTTTTTATGTAAAGTGTTTGGAGCTAATGGCTAATGTTACCCCTAATACAGGGTTGGAACGTTACCACCTAATATTCTAACCAGTTCTGGCCAAACCATGCATCTCCGTATAGGCGTTCTAATAATTACTTCTGTTAGTTTAGAACGCAATTTTTCGGAAAATGCTCATCAAAAAATAAGAAGTCAGGGTACCATTGGAACAAGAATTGAACGCCCATAAAAATGATGTGCCACTTGACCCACCTTCCCATTTAAAATTCGAAGGGTAACATCTACCCCTCCTAGGGGGTTGAACCACGAGGGCTACAAATAGTCCTTGAAAGTGTCCCCCTTGACAATAAAATTGACCTGTTTTTTCGATTACTCATATTGTTTAGTGGAAGGAAGATATTAAGTGTGGGAAGTTTTCAAATTGACACCCTGTATATATATATATATATATATATATATATATATATATATATATATATATATATATGTATAATAGGTGGGTGAGTATCTATGTGTATAATTGAACGTGTAAATGTGGTTTATTTTAGTCATTCTCACAGTGAACAAAGGTGCAAACCTGTACGTAAAAAGTGTGTAGAATGAGGCGCGTATACTTTTGAGATTCTCTACTATTTATTTCTATAAAATTTCAAACTGAATGATTGATATGTACAAAATATTGCTACTGGAAATAAATATTACTATTTATTATTACATCATACCAGAAATTCAAAAAATCCACCAGGACCCCAATTCCATAACGAGCTTGCGGGGTCCTTTCAGCTTCCCACATTCATTCAAAAAGAAATTTTCGTGAGATAAAATTTTCCCTTGCCCTGTGTTCGATGAAAATAATTGAAGAAATATGTGGCAACACATAACTGAGGTTTAATATGAACAAAAATGGGAAACCTAAGAATGGGTTCCTAAGTTAGACCCTGGCGTTTTTATCGTCCTTTTGTTTTTGTTCCTTTTTGATATGGCTCTCTACTACATTTTAATGCAATCTATGAACAGTTGTAATCGATATTGAATGAGTTAACTATTGAGTGAACTTCTCTTGTAAGAGTTTCCAATGGATCAACCTTCCTAGGTCTTGCAAAACCAACAAAGGATTTTATATTTCTTCATTCCTTGAAGAGGGTGGTTTAATTTTTTATAAACCCTTTAGGAACAAATTACTATACTTAGGTCTTGTTCATCTATATTCAAAATTAGAGTTGCAATGCTTTGGTACAAATTCCAGAAAAACGAATAATTTGTTGTAGAGATTCACATCATTTAATGTAGATTACTCCTACCATTTTTTTATGAATATATTGATTCAATGTGCTTTCATCTCTTTTGAGTTGGCTATTCAGAAAATACGACTATTCCACAGGCAAAATATGAGTCTCAAATGATCTCAACTCATAATCTCGCAATGAAAACCAATGGAGGAAACGTAATAAAAATGACCAGGAATTGCAAATTGTAAACAGATTATGGATTTGGGCTCCCAGAAAAGATGATTTTTTTATACATGATTTATTTTATCGAAACCATATTGAACAATATCTCTCATAACATAATATTCTAGAGCCTGGATCTGATTCTGTTTCATTACATTTTATATGTAAATCGAATGTAATTGAATTCCTTTGCTGGTCCCATTGAAATAGGCGAATAATTCAGATTCACTCCAAAATACTGGTGCTTTCCTTCCATCACAGGCAGCACACCAACACGACTCAGACTCCGATCAAAGTATATTGGGATTGCAAATTTTTATTTGGAATTTATATTACTTTTTCACTACTGTAGTCAGCTTTGACAAAATTGTCTTGATCTTTTTCGAGTGCCAAATAATTTTTTTTTCAAATTTTTCCTTGTACAGCAACTGGCAGGGTCCCAAGTAGTTAAAGTTCCAATGACAGTGAATTTAATTAACGTTCTCATTTCCTTCTCATTCTTGTAATTTCCTTTTCGATTTAAAATTTCTTGTCACTTTGTAACCAATTTTTCATATTTCTGTTGTCAAATAAAAGTAAACAATGAATCCAACTGTTTTACCTTTTTCTTTTTATTAGTCATGTGATGTCATGTCATCAAGAGGATATTATCTAGATACTCGTCTGATATTAATGATCGCACTAATTTGATAAAATTACATAGAGATATATTTACTCAAGTCAAAGGATGAGTATGAAATTCCTTACAGAATATTCTCTAATTTGCATTTTGAACATTGGATGTATTGAGTTTGTATGTGTAACGCTCAATTCTTTTTAACAAAAATCCTCTATCAACCAACCAACGCAAGGATGAATAAGTTTGACTGTTGTGTTCATTACCAACAGATAACATAGTGTGGATATTTATTCAATTAAATAGATGTACCATGTACATTCATTCTGATCACATTTCGATCAACGTGAATTTCTACCATGAAATCAGCTGCAACACCCTGTGGATTGAACTGATTGATTCATTTCTCCATCCAGATTGTCGCTTTTTGTCATTTCCTTTTTTGTCATGTTTCCGGAAGTTATAATGCACAGCTGTCAATTTGACGTTTAGTTTTCGTAACGTGAAACTGACGGAAGAAGGATGACAAATATGGGTCAACCTTTCAATTACTCCTATCATTAGTCGCGTTCGGTTTTTACGTCGGACTGGTCGGATTAGTCTGAATCGTTCGTTTATTGCAAGCGATTGTAGGGAAGGTAAATATTGATAGTTCGGTTATTCAAATCCGATCAGTCTTAGATTGATCTGTTTGCTCGGAAAATTTTGGCAGACGAGTAAGATTAATTTGAAAGTGTGAGGTTATGTTCATCTATTCATCATCATTAAAATTAATGATTTGATTTTCCCAAACAGAAACCAGCCATATTTTTTGTATATTCGTTATTGCAATATTCAAAATGTTCAAATTTCAAACTTGAAGATTCTTTACAAAAAAAACGATGCAAATTTGGATGTGGTTATTGGTGAATAGCATGTCAAAGTCAAGCCAACGTCCGTTTCGTTCGTCTATTACCGATTGATCCGATTAATTTGTGGTCACGTGAATAAAATCTGCTCCACTCTGAGATCATAATACCGAACTCGATCATAGTTTAATAAATAGAAGTAGGATAGTTAGCCAACCTTAAGGTTGGTTCAAATAGATGCGACTTGTAGATGGCGACAGTGATCTCGCATCCAAGTCATGTCGTAACTTCAGTGATCTGGCCTCCAAGTCATGTCGTAACTCGATCGAAACAATGGTTCAGCACTAAACTCAGCGTTTTTTGAGGAATTATGCATTAAAAGGACCCAGTTTTTTCGATGACTTTTCTGGGATATCCATAGCACGAAAAAATGACAATCAAAAACTTTGGTAATCTGAATGCCTCAACACCAAACACCAAAGATATCCCCCACATAATTAGGAGGAGGTGGGGAAGGTCAAAGAACACCAAGACAAAGGCGTTGACAATTTAGGTCGCCACCTGCAAAACATCGCAGGGGTGGACCTCATCCCTAGGGATCGCATGTCCACCTGACTGGTTCACCACCCCGCCGATTCGTCGGAAGGGCAGGAAAGAACCCCTCTAGCTCGCACGATCGATCTCCCTTTTGTCCCCATGAAATGCTTAGGGGGGCAATATAGATTTTTATTGTATATTTATACTTTATTCATACAAATTGTTGCGTACTTATTTTTTATACAAGATGAATTTAATTAATATAAACCTTTTTGATTTGATTTTATTGCATTAAAATGACGTCAAATATTCATGTTTGTAATGATCACGATAGATGACACTCGCGTTTGGGTCCAATGCCGATTCCACAGGCATTGACTAACTATCCCACTTCTGTATAAACAATGCGAGAATGTACTAGCATTGTTTATATAATAATAATAATATAATAATAACTTTATTCACAAAAATATACAGATATTGGGCATTAATAAAACAAAAATATGTGAACAAAGTGGTTTAGCGATAAGAGCACAGCTCTTGTTTCGCAAAAAGTGATAACTGGAAATGAGTTAGATAATAATAATAGCAGTAGAAGAAATATTGTGATAGATAAAACCTTAAACAAATAATATAACATATTATAAAAGTAAATTAATGACGTACAGGTAAATACAATCTAAGACAAATATGAATAAAATTATGCTATATACATTATAGTAGAAAAAAGTTAGTTAGATCAAATGCTAAACAAAGGTAATAGATAAAATTATGGACAAACTAATATGACTAGACTAACAATCAGTGGAAATATATAAAACCTTAAGCAACTGTGACTAAAAGTAAGATACTTATGTACAATACAGTAAAACATCGAAAGGAGTTCATGGATAAAATAAAATAAAGATATAGACATGTCAATTCAATAATAATGTTACTCTACGAGAGTTTTAACGAAGTGCCTGTCTTTTTCGAGAATAAATTTCTTTATTTGCTTTTTGAATATTGGTTTCGATTGAAGATTTTTTATTTGTTCAGGTACAGTGTTGTATAGCTTTATTGACATGAACGAGTATGCTCTTTGTGAAATTGACTCACATTTGGGTAGATAAGTTTGTCGTGTCGTGTGTTGTATTGGTGGTTTCGTGGTGTTGCTTTAGTTTTACTGAAATGATACTTTACGTTTGCGCAAAAATAATATAATTGCCTCATGTCCATAACTTTACATTCCTTGTACAGAAGATCCGACGAAAAACGCGAATTTTTAAACATTATCAATTTCATGAACCTCTTTTGTAATACCTCTAAGGGATTGAGGTGTACACGCAGAGCTGCTCCCCATGCCGTAATAGCATATATCAGATGGCTTTCCACTAGGGCACCATATAATTGTTTAAGTTCCCTGAAAGGTAGGCAATTTTTCAGGACACGGAAATTGTAAAGGATTGTCTGAAGCTTTTTTGTTGTATATTTTATTTGAGAGTCCCACCTTAAATTTCTATCTATGTATACGCCCAGGTATTTGATTTCTTTCAAAGACTCTATTTTTAGTGTATTTCCTTCTTCGCCGACTTCAAGAGTTTCAAATGGACAATCACTGGATGAATTGCAGCTGAAAGAAAGAAAGTTAGTTTTTTCCAGATTCACTGTTAGGAGCCTCTGGTCAAACCATTTTTTAAGCATATGGAAATCTGCTTCCACTTTATTTTTCAAGTCGAGCCAAGTGTCTGCCTCATAGAATATTGCGGTATCGTCTGCATAACCAATAAATTTTCCAAAGCTGTTCAAATGGAATAATTCATTTATATATAAATTGAACAGCAGAGGACCCAGTACCGTTCCTTGTGGGACTCCACATTCGATTTGTTTTTGATTGCTCATTGTATCTGCAATTCTCACAACTTGCATTCTATTTTGAAGGTAGCTTCCAAATAGTGTTAAGCAGTTCCCTCTGATACCATTGTCTTCTAGAGTTTGCAGTAGCAATTTATGATCAACAGTATCAAAAGCCTTCGTTAAGTCTATGAATAGACATAAAGAAGGTTTTCCTTTCTTTAGTGATTTATGTATCATTTCTGTCAATTCAAGAATCGCATCTTCAGTTGAGGTTTTTTCCTTGAAACCAAATTGTTTGTCTGAGATCAATTCGTATTTGTTTATGAATGAGGTTATTCTATTCTTCAGCAATTTTTCGAAAATTTTTGATAGATGGGTAATGAGCGAGATTGGTCTATAGTTTGTGATTTCAGCTTTATTTCCTTTTTTATGGATTGGGGTCACTACTGAAGTTTTGAATGAGTCGGGCCATACACCAAGTGATATACACTTATTAATAATAAAAACTAAAGGATCTAGTATAAAACATGAAATTGATTTTAGCAGTTCTGCCTTAATTCCATCTTTTCCTACCGCCTTTTTGTTTTTCAGATCGCAGATTAGAGTGTTTATTTCATTTTTGTCGGTTGGGCTCAGAACAAAGGAGTTGGGAATAATGTTTTTATTAAAAATGAGGTTATGATGTTTCACTATTTTGTTTGCTAGTTTTTTTCCAATATCCACGAAATTGTCGTTGAATTCATTGGCTATGTCTGTGTTGTTTGTCAGGAGTAGCCCCTGCTCATTTCTTATGGGTCCAATTGTTTTAGATTTAGGTTTAGTACCGGTGATTTCTTTTACAATATTCCATAGCTGTTTGGTATCTTGTTTTTTGCTGTCTATTCTATTTCTGTAGTAGTTTTGCTTGCTTGTTTTGATCAAATTTGTTACTTTATTTTTTAAACTTTTGTACCGGTTTCTTAATAAAATGCTCTCGGGGTGTTGCAGAGTAGTTTTGAATAAACGATTTTTTTCGTTGATCATTTTCAATAATGAGTTTGTTAGCCATGGTGCAAGTTTCGTATTTTTCAGATATCTTTTTTTCTGATTGGTACATTTATTCAAAATGCTTAGGAGTATAGTGATGAAGTTATTCAGTGCTGTATTTGGATCCTGTATCGAATATATGTTTCCCAAATTTAGAAGTAAGATAGTTAGCCAACCTTATGGAATTCATATTGGATTAAAATGGATGCGACATTTAGATGGCGACAGTGATCTCGCATCCAAATCATGTCGTTACTTCAGTCATCTGGCCTCCAAGTCATGTCGTTACTTGATTGTAAAAATGGGACATCATTGAAATCAGGGTTTTTAGAAGAAACCTGCATGGAAATGACGTCAAAAATTCATGTTTGTAAATACAGATTATATTTTCATTCAAACTTTATTTTCAGGAAACAGGAAACCTTGAGAAAGAAATAGCTATCAATAGTATCAATATTGAATAACTTAGTGTAAAATTGTGACAGAAATCAGAACCACAACTAAATTAAAAAATGAACTTAAAAAATGTATACTTAACAGATGATTTGTAACTAATCGCGCTAGATGGCCCTCGCGTTTGGGTCCAATTAGAGTCACTGAATCCTAGATGGCTTTGGCTTTCTTACGGGTATGGCCAATGGGTAGAGTCTAAATAGCTCCAATGCACCACGAAAATTAGGTCCGATGTTTGAACTAGTGACACATGTCAAAAGACAATTTTTATGTCATTGCCGTCATTGGAAATATTTTCAAAAATAGTTTTAGCAGACACACAGTAAAGAAAACAGATTGTCCCAAGTCCCAAAATCTTCTGATGAGCTCTGCTGTCACTGATCCAACTTAGGAATATGTTGATTACTTTATTTACTGATACAAATATTCAATACAATACAATACAATACAAATTAGTAGATTGAAGAATACATTTCTCACATTTTCCTCAGTGAAGACAAATACAGATTATATTTTCATTCAAAATTTTTTTTCAGGATTGAAACAGGAAACCTTGAGAAAGAAATAGCTATCAATAGTATCAATATTGAATAACTTAGTGTAAAATTGTCTCAGAAATCAGGACCACAACTAAATTGAAATATGAACTTGAGAAATGTATACTTAACAGATGATTCCAATTCCTATATAATATATCAATGTTTCACCTTTTACTGTTTTTGCTTTGATGTGACTTATTTATCATTTCACTAATTATTCTCATCATTCCTTTTCTAATAATTGTTTGATTTCTTCATCAAATTTTATTGTAATCCCTCGCTAAACAGAAATGTTCCTTGGAATCAATAAATAAAGTGTGTGCAGTGTAAGTATAACTATTTTCGTAATCACTAGGAGTCTAGGACTGACAAATTTTTTCTGAATTGTTCAGCTTATCAACCCATTTTATCAATTTTCAGATTTATTTAGGAACAAAAGACCCAAAAATGGTCATGGAAAAAGTAGCCAATTCTAATAAGCACTTAGAATGGAAAAGTTGTAAATTGCAAAAATGGAACCTTTTCTTTCGAACAAGTTTGAAAATTCTATATTGACGTTTATCTTGAGAAAGTTGGTTAGACCATAATAATGTTAGTATATTGGTAATCTCTTTAGAACAGCTGTTTTTTTTTAAGTGAATAGCTATATTTTCTTGTTTCAACTATACCATAATGGAGGTCATAATTCACTATCTCAAGAAACTTCTTATTTATGATAGGATACAAAAAAAAAGACTTTATTAGGTATATAAAGGAATTTTTATAATCATACAAATGAGAATGTACAAAAATGTAAGATTTTAAATGGGTGAGTCAGAAATGCAGTATATCAATCATGTCAATATTTTTTGGATGTTTTGTAGTACCTATATGTCTGATAGGTATTAATTTTTGCATTTAGTTTTTTGTTAAAGCTTGATTTCATCTGAGAGGCATTCAGCAAATATATTTGACACGTGTTATGTTCATGAATGCTAGGCACTTCTGTACGATTCAAATTCGATAATCGATATTTGGTTTTTGAGTTATTAGCAGTACCTCAAATTAATACCCAATTTTGAAAATTTGTATTGATTCCACTAAAAATATGAACAGGATGTTCATAAAGTCAGTTGTGGAATCATCTGATTTAAACGGCGAGTTAGAAGGTATTAAACTTGTAGTTCCGTTAGGTCATCCCACAACAACAGTATGATATTGATGGATATTTTCATATATATCGTTTGATTATATTCTTTTTATATTTTAAAATTCTTTAATAAGTCGCTTTTGTTGAGGTACACCTTTGAATGCTCTATTATATAACTTTGAGGATTTGGTACAGGACGGATTGGAAAATTAAAAACGTTATCAATATTTGACACAAACTCAGATGTTTTATATGCTTGAGACGGCAGGTGTCCAAACCGAATATAAACATTCATGCCACTTTTGCACTGAATACTTGGGGACTTATTTCGTTTTTATTTTTCCAAATGAATTGGGATATATGTGTGACTTTTTAAATTTTGGTGCTGCCCTTATCGGGTATTTCTGTCATGTTCATAAAATGTTTTAATGAAGGACCACGAAATCTTGTCATTACCATATGGAAATAGTATATTGTACAATGAGCATGAAATGACATACATTTCCCACGAGTAGGTATATGAAATTTTGTAGTACGAGCGTAGCGAGTACTACAAAATTTCATATACCTACGACTGGTAAATGGGCCATTTCATGCTCATTGTACACTATACTTTTTCTACGACCATCCGAATCATTAACAAATCTGTAATATTTTTAATAATCCTTTTTATCATAAACTCTCCAGCCGTCATTTTTACATGGTTTAGATAATTTCTTCTTTCATCACCCGTTGAATGAAACATCTACTTTTTTTTGTACACGTACCTACCTACGTCGTGAAACAAATAACATTCAAAATTTTCAAATGTTGACAACTTGGAAATAAAAAAACACTATGCAGAAAAAATCAAACACTAATCGATTTCATAAAATGAAAAAAAAAATGTGGCTGCGTGGATTTGAACTCTCGCTCCCACCATCCAAAGTCCATCTGTCTTCTGAATCAACACTCGTCGTTACTAGAGCACATAATAATTTGTTCAAATTAACTGCTATATAGAAAGTATCTGTCAACTATTCAAAAATATAGAATCGGATTGTAATCAATGTTTTTATTGAAATTATTCGGGTTTTATGAAAAGAAAATCATACCTTTGTCAGAAGATTTGCATTATTAGGAGCTTCTGATATGAAGTTATTGATTTGATTGTTAAATCATCCTCACTATCGCTAATCATTTTTAACCCTTCGGTGGGCGCGCCTTCTAAACTTACACGAGTGGGCGCGTTGCGGCATTTTGCCGCATTTCATATTTTTATCAAATCGTGACTGTGTTATTCATATTTTTGATGGAAATGTTATTATAGTATTAACAGACAGGAATAACACATAAACACGTCTTTATTATACAAGGAGAAAATAATATAAGACAAAAAAATAATGTAATTAAAAATTGATCATTCAATCTCCATTTGCTGATCGTCGTTACAGTTGGAACATATCATATTAGCATGCTTTTTACACATATTTTTACCACACTTCACACAAATAAGTTTTGTTCTGTTGTTCTTATGTTTTCCACAAATATAACAGATACCACGTTTTATTTCCTCTGTAGGAAGATCGTCATTGTCCCGATACTTTGCTAAGAAGCACTGAATATCTTTGGGAAGAGACTGAATTCGAGTTCTTTCTTTCAAGTGTTCCTCCATCAGACAAATAGAAAGGTTTTTCAGAAAAACGCGTCTCCTATCCTTGTTTTCGACATTGTTGAACTTGAAGATGACGAATGCATTTATTCCAGCAATATCTAGATGTCTATAGAATATAGCCATAGGATGCGCACATTTGATCCACAGTGTCGACTCCTCCCTTCGTAGCATTGTAATCTAAATTCACCAGGGGCTTTTTAGTGTCTTCGTCAATTTCTGAGGAACTATGCATCGTTGAAAGGAATATCACAGCCTTATTTTTTTTAGGTATGGTTGAAACCAAACAAAAGTCGTATTGAAAGCCAAAAAGAGTTGATTTTATTTCTCTGTTGCGGCTTGGTAAGAATTCTGGTGGTATTTCCTTTTTGTTTTTTTTCATAGTTCCAAGGAAAGTGAGTTTTTTTGTCAATAGATATTCTGCCAATGTATAGCTGCTGTAGTAATTATCCGTGGTAAGGTTTCTCTTCGTGTTCTCAATGGGCACTATCAATCTCTTCACAACGTCAATACATTTGTTAGACCTAACAAAAGGTCCAGAAACTTGCATCCCACAATAAATTTCAAAGTTCAGGGTGTAGAAAGTTTTTGCATCACAAAGTGCATATAATTTGATGCCATATTTTGCTGGCTTGTTGGGAATATATTGGACGAATCCACAACGGATTATCCATGGAGCATCTCGTCAATTGTTACATACTCACTGACTTGAAAACTGGCAATGCAATTACTAACAAACTCTTCATGAAATTCACGAATTGGAGCAAGTTTGTCGGTTTGTTTTCTCTCATCTCTAGTGAGCAGATTATCAAATCTAATAGCTCGAAGCAGAAAACGAAAACGCTTATAGCTGAAAAGTGCCCGTAAAAGAATCATACCTGTTCCATCTGAATTCCACAATTCAACACAGTTCGTATGGTTTCCTTTTTTGATGCCAATCAAAAACAGGGCTCCTAAAACAGCTTTTATCTCCGTTTTTGTCGTTTCTTTGCAGTCCCTATCTCTTGCATAGTCCACTTCAGCTCGTTTCTTTTGGATATATATATTGGTGAAAGTCACGATATCTTCAATCATTTTGTCAGTAATAAGCAAACCAAAAGCATCAATTTCTCTTTTGGCTTTTCTGGCATTCATTTTAGGACCTGGCAGAATTCTCACTATGTTTTTTGACTGCGTTTTACCTGCAGTGAGAGACTTATTGATCCAAATAGTTTCGCCGTCTTTACCTATATAAAATCGGTAATCGTCTTGAATTTTTGGATTTGTTTCATCCTCTTGTCTGTCATGAAATAATTCTTCTTCTACGGATTGCTCTGAATCACTGTTGTAATCATCCTCTTCAACAATCTCCTCGTCTGCCTCCGATTCACTATCATCAGGATTTTCATTGCTTTCTAGTTCCCGTTCTTCCGACAACTCTCGCAAAACATCGTGTACAGCTCTCTGCAACTCCTCATCATTCAAATCTTTTCGAGACCTGAGAAAATGAAAAATAACGATATAAGACTTGTTGCCTAATTATTAGAGGTATTTTGGATGAAACATTGTTACTGAAATATTACAGATAAAGTGTTACTTACATTGTGATGCGCTTTTTTCCGAGAAGATAATAAAATACGTGAGAGGGCGCGTTGCGGCAAACAGCCGCAAATAATACTTTTCTTCACTCAAAGTCTAACAGCAACTGAACCGTTGTCGCCTAGAATGTCCAATTAATCGAGGGTGGGGTGGGGTGTATGAGCAACGAATACATGCGTATACATCACGATAGGTTGAACGGCAGCTCTGATTCGAGGTCAAATGTAACATTTGCGGCAGATTGCCGCCGGCGCGCCCACCGAAGGGTTAAAAACTTAATTTTTTCAATCGAATTTTGTAATTATCTACTGATGTGAAATGTCAAATTATTAGACAGATGTAAACAAACTTGATTCGATATTATTTATGTTCATAAAATTCGTTAATACCTACCTATAATGACAGTCTAGTAGTTCATGGAAGTCGTAGGAAATGAAATATTTCCATACAGCTAGCCCGTGGGAAATGAAAATCGGTGTTACAACGAAGACGCAATTGAAATGTTCTTTTTTTTTAATGGTCGTAGAAAAACAATATTTCTTTACTGAAGTTTGCTTTTACAATTTAGGCCATGTATACAATAAAAGGATAAACATTCTAATATGAATTAGTACGAATGACTCCTTCCATCTGTTTTATCTTTGGATTGACTAACTTGGATATTTGAAAAACGTGCTAGGTCGTCGATTCCGCAAAATTTATGAGTTAGTTTACAAAACTGTTCTATGCTCGAGAAATTTTCAAATCTATATTCCATCTGCTGCAGTTGTCTTTTCACAGAAGCATTCTCAGTCTTCATTATTCGTTTGGTTTCCTTATATTTTTGGTTTCGGAGCGTATGGAGTAAAAGATCACTTGTAGTCTGGGTAGGAGAGATTGGACTCAGTAACTTAGGTAAAATGCTATATTCCGAAGTGTTCTCAGAAGAAGACGACTCTACGAAACAAACAACACCAGAGTCAGACATGGCTTGTATGAGACAAAATTTCAATGAACCCCGCACGTAATCATATGGGAAATTGGATCCCGGTCAAATTGAGTGAATTTGAATGATTTTGTATGTGTCAGTTCTGAAATATAAGCGTCGAAATAAGACAAATTCAGGATAAAAACGTATCCATCGAAACTCGTTGACATTATATCTTATTAATGAAAGTACACGAGGGTGTAAACGGTGAATAGTAAAAAAAGTTGTTTTTTCTGGATTCTTATTCCAGCACTATTCCAGAACCAGTAAGTTATATTTTAGCAAGATATTAAAGTTTTATTCTATTCTAGCTGATAAAAAACGTGTTTTGTTTCTTGATGACTCTCTCTGTTTGGAATATGAATTTTAATTTTTTTCAATTATACCCCTATACTGAAAACAATTGACTGGTCGTTTTTAACTACGCAAAAAATTTTTTAATGTACTCTGTATTTAAATGACAGGTAATAATAAACAACTGAATTTCTCAGGAAGTTACCTAATCTTTTGTTCAATCAACACTGGCAATGAAAAAAAAAATTCTAGCAAAAACCGATTTGTCAAGACGTGTTTTCAGTATAAGGGTATATCCAACATTATAAAAACTCGTATTTCAGACACAGAGAGTTAACAAAAAACAAAACACGTTTTTATCGCCTAGAATAGACTGAAACTATGATGACCTACCAAAATATGACTCATTGGTGCTGAAAAAGTGCTCGAAAAAAAAATCTCAAAAACGACTTTTTTTACTATACTCCGTATACAACCTAATTTGCTGTCATTCATAAAATTATAATTGGACATGTAAACGAGTTCCGATAATAGTAATTTACGTAATAAGTCCGGAAAATACTGTTTTTTTGGACGAGTAGACCAAATTCTAGGACGAGCGTTAGCAAGTCCTGGAAGTCTACGAGTCCAAAAAAACTGTTTTCGGACGTGATGCGTACACTATTTTTTCGGCAATCATGTAAAATAACAAGTCAATGAGACGCATTTGGGTCAAAGAGACGAAGAGAGGCCGACTTTCGCCCATCTGTTAACCGGATGAAACGATTCCAAATTTGAATATTTCGAACATTTCAGTTCCTATTTGTATTATATATTGAAATTCGAACAAAAGATAGGTACCAACAGAAACATTCTAATTCTTATTTATATCAATATTTGTATTAAAATTCGAGCACTTCCCGGCCTAGTCCGGAAAGTACGTACTTCCCGGACTAGGCCGGGAAGTGCTACTTTCCCAAAGAGAAAGTGTCCGGGAAGTGAACACTTCCCGGATGGTTGCCGAAAAATACATTTTTATTATGAATTCGTCTTATTCTGACTAAGAAACCTGTGTTTTTCTTTGTAAATCCTACGCAATTACGATGTTTTCAGAAAACTTTAGTAGCTTATATATCAGAAACGACACATACAAAATCATTTGAACTCATACAGTTTTCTAAAAAACCCATCATAGGTACTATAACATAATAAAATATCAGGCAATATGATCGAGAGCCAATTTCTCATAGGTATGTTATCGTGCGGGGTTCTTTAATATTCAACGATATCTTGCATTGAGAACACCAACAACTCAATTTTTTTAATATTGACCAACATTTTATAATGTTCAGAAGCCTATCTTTATATGTATTCATCATTATCAAACAAGTGGTTGAACACATGAAATGAAACCATCAGCATAATTCTTCAATTCTAATAAAAAAATGGATTCAGTTCCCAATCCTAACACGAATAACAGACGGGGAGATGGCTACATGGCGAGCAACATGCCTCGGTGCAAGCAATATTTTCTCTGGAAAAGGTTCGATTGTTGCCAGCAAAGCGATAGCCCGATTGTCAGAAGGCGCGATGGAAGCTCAATGCGTGGGCGGGCGATGAAACGTGTAAATTTTCCGACAAAAAAAACTGTCGAAGTGCAAGGCTGAAAATTTGCACAGGTATTGAAGATCATAAAGCAGGGACAAAAATGTCAGAAGCGCAAGTGAAAGCTAAAGGGTTTTCAGAAGTTGCCAAAGTTGCGAAAAATCTCGGATAATTTACTTATAAGGAAAACTTTTGACAATTTACATTTGTATTGTTTTCCTATAGAATAGAGTACTTGCAAATCATCAGAAGCCAAAGTGGAAGAGAAAATGAGAAATTCGACGGCAAAGTGCAAGAGCTTCTCTTAGCGCGCGGCGCAGAGGGCAGCAGACCGATTGCTTTTCTCTTGATTTTCATACCGTACATATTTCAGTGCACTTCCTACAATTAATATGGATATTTATAGAGGATTGAAAATAGTATTGTTCAAATGTCAGAAGTAAATTAAGAAGAACTTATCCATTTAATTAACTATTTATCGTATCATTAGTAACATTTTCATTTAATTTTGTATATTTAATTATGCAGGCCTATTAATGTTGAAATATAAGAAAAAAATTAACTGGTAAAGTAATGATGTATCCCCTTTTATAGGAAATAAGACTGAATTATATTCATTGTTGCTCATACAACGTCGTTAATGGCAATGTTGTTCGAACGCAAAATCCCGATTTTTTTAGACTGGTGCCTATAATTTTTGAGAAAAAGAAGCAAAATAACAGGCCAGGACCAGGTGAAAAATATCGGTGAAATTGGTGAGATGGGGATGCAGTTCAGAGGTTGATATCGATTTGATGCTATTTGCCGCAAAACATGACCTTCTAGCGGAAAATGTTCAATGAAAAAGGTGTAGATAATAAATAAATCAAAAACCTTTGTATTCAATACTTTCCGTCATAACCTCATATTAGCAGTCAAAATGGCAAAACCTGATTTTTCAGTATTTGATTTTTTTTTCGCGTTTAAATGATTTAGTTTACATGAAAATTTGTAATAATATGACTTTTTTGGTGATGAATGAGCATGATTTTTTCGCAATTCAGAAGACGACTAGTTTTCGAACTATGTAAATTTTTTCGAAAAAAATACCCTTATCTTCCACGAATAATTTTATGTGTGTTTTTTTGTATAATATTTTCTACTTTCTTAATTATTTAAAAAAAAAAAAGTATTTCATATCGAATTATTTATAATGAAATGACTACATAATCACACTAAAAAATTGATTTATTAATATCATTTTATTATTGCAAATATTGAGAAAATCATGATTCAAATAGACTTTTCTTCTCAATTTTAAGCGGTTTAACGATCAATAAACTTCCAAGTTACATAGACCATTTGGAAGTGGATATTCTAACAATTGAAATGATCACTTATAGACCTTCGAAATACAAAAAAACACACAGACAATTGTTCGTGGAAGATAAGGGTATTTTTTTTCGAAAAAATGGACCTACATAGCTCGAAAACTAGCCGTCTTCTGAAATGCGAAAAAATCATGCTCATTCAACACGAAACAAGACATATTAATACAAGTTTTCCTTTAAATTAAATCACTTATACCGAGAAAAAAATCAAATACTGAAAAATCTTTTTTTTCCATTTTGACTGCTAATATGAGGTTGAGTTGAGAAGTATTGAATACAAAAGTTTTTAATTCATTCATTATCTACGACTTTTTCACATTTTCCACTAGGAGATCACGTTTAGCGGAAAATCGCAAAAAATCGATTTCAACCCCTAAACTGCATCCCCATTTCACCATTTTGAGTGTTTTCGTGTTTAACTTTTTTTCCTTCAATATTGGAACCCCAACAATATTTTTCACCTGGTCCTTGCCTGTTATTTTGTTTCTTTTTCACAAAAATTATAGGTACCAGTCTATTAAATCTGCCTATTCGTGCGAAGGACAAAAAAAATCGGGATTTTGCGTTCGAACAACATTGCCATTAAGACGCTGTATGAGTAATAATGAATATTATTTAATATTATAGTCTTATTTCCTATAAAAGGGGATGATACATCATTACATTGCCAGTTCATTTTTTTCTTATATTTCAACATTAATTTATTCATTTATTGAACAAGAAATACAAACAGGACCGGTGGGTCCTAATTACGAGATTTCCTTTACTTAAACCTAACTAGAAACTAAACGAGTTACGAGCTATAAGTGCATGCGAACCCCTATACATACATGAAGCAATACATATATGTGTGTATAATTAGATAGTGGATAATGAAGTCTGGTGGAGCCCGAGATGTCTTTAAAAAAAGGTAACGAAAAATATCAAAATCCATACATATACCTATATAAAAAATAAAAAAAACAAAATAAAATTGGCATGATAATTACATGAGGGAAAGTGGAGATTCATTTGTTATTTTACATTTCGAGGTAAGATTTTCTTTTTTTTGTTTTTTACAAATGGAATTTTGCTCAGAATTTTGTTATACGATTTTTCAGATGACTCTTGGTATTGGTGAAGACGTCCAAGTCAAGTTCATCTATATATATGTATATATGTTCAAAAGGGAGCAACATTTGTCAATTGTGGTTGGCCTGCTAGGGACGAAGAATAAAACTTTTTTTGGTCGTAAAATTCGAGACGGAACTATGAATTTGATTTCGGAAAGAAGATATGGGCTGTTTATGGAATTTGAAAGCAATTTACATTTATGAACATCATTTTGTGAATCTCTGCACGGTATTATAATTTAAACAAATCAAACTATTTTCTATGTGGTTCATAGGAGGAGTGTCCTGGATTCGTGTGATGTGTTTTATAGTATAGATAAGCTATGAATTTGTTTTGTATTGTTTCTAATATACCAGCATTACTAAATATACAAAATTAAATGAAAATGTTACTGACGTTACGATAAATAGTTAATTGAATGGATGAGTTCTTCTTAATTTACTTCTGACATTTAAACAATTGTATCTTCAATCCTCTATAAACATTCATATTATTTGTAAGAAGTGCACTGAATTATGTACGGTATGAAAATCAAGAGAAAAGCAATCGGTCCGCTGCGCACTACGCCGCGCGCGAAAATACGCTCTTGCACTTTGCCGTCTAATTTTTCATTATCTCTTCCACTTTGGCTTCTGATAATTTGCAAGTACTCTATTATATAGGTAAACAATACAAATGTAAATTGTCAAAAGTTTTCCTTATTAGTAAATTTTCCGAGATTTTTCGCAACTTTGGCAACTTTTGACAACCCTTTAGCTTCCACTTGCGCTTCTGACATTTTTGTCCCAGCTATTTCTCATGATCTTCAATCCCTGTGCAAATTTTCAGCCTTGCACTTCGACAGTTTTTTTTTGACGGAAAATTTACATCGCCCGCCCACGCATTGAGCTTCCAGCGCACCTTCTGACAATCGGAATATCGCTTTGCCGGCAACAATCGAACCGTTTCCAGGAAAAATATGGCTTGCACCGAGGCATGTTGCTCGCCATGTAGGCAGCTTAGACTATAAGGCATTATTTCATTAGTTCGATCATGTTGGCGTATCTTATATGTACAGAAGAAAAAAAAAGGGGTGCATTGGTGAAAGCAGAGAATAGGCAACTGAAAAATCGATATGTTCAAATAATTCGTACTCTTTATTTACCATTGTATTTGGCAATTAAATCTAATGATTTCAGGCAGGTAATTGATATTCCTGCTTATTTTCCAAAAAAAAAACGAAGCTATAATTTTCAACTCAGTAGGGTGAGCTACTACTAATTATCAATGTAATGAAACCCATAGCAGGTACATCAACCTTCTATATTTCAAAGTTGATACCTATTTCAGACTAATGAATTCCCTAAAGAGTACGCACTCAATTATCTGTTGTTTTTCCAGAAACCACACTTACCGGGAGGAATCGTTATGTCTTGTAAAATAGTAATTTTAGGAATAGTTGGTTTTGTTCCCTGGTCCAAGCATGGTAGCTCAAACAAAGGTGTGTATGAGAAGTCTAATTGAGGTCCTCTGGAAGATCCCTCAAGAGCGGTAAATAATGTAGGAATTGCATTGGAAGTCATCAGTCGTTTACGGTGTTGGTTCATGAAAATTTCATCCTCAAAATGTTCCTGGCTTGTGTGACCACTTTGCAATTTAACCAAATTTTCGAAGATATCTTCTCTGCCACAACTGACAATCCAAATTCTTGCTCTGAAAATAATCAAGAATTTATTTCATATCATTCTGATTTATCTGTTTCCTGCCACTTTCAATGATATGCTTATTTCAGAATTACCCCTCTCGTTCACATCCATATTCTAATCTATATCGAAAATCACCCATACAAAAGAATGGCCGAATGCCGTGTTTCAATTATCATAGAAAAAATATTTGGAACTAGGAAAATTATTCAGAATTCACCTGCCATGTGGGCAATCATGCTAGTTGTAACAAAACGTAATCTTGAAATTTATTAAAAGTTCTCGAAGAGGACAACCATTGAATCTACATCCGGAAGCCATTAAATTCAGCATTTAGTTTACGATATCGAGAAGGGCACCAAAACCTTCGCCCATATGGTTGCTATAAAAATCGTTCCAACACAGTTTCGAGAGTTTTACGAGGGGTATTTATAAATTCGAACCAAATATTTTGTGTCCAATAATCAGTTTTCATTATGAATTCAACGTCATATTTCCGTTAATAGAATTAATTCAAACCATAACCGAGTGTTACAGAAAGATCCATGACATAGAATAAGTAAAAATAAGATCAATTGTTTAGATATAAAGAGTTTTTTTCATAATGCGACAAATTTGCATTATGTTTTTTTTCTCGTAACGTCGGAATATCTGAGTTATAAAATATTTAATGCATAAGCCGATTGTAGAAGAAACTAAAAAAGAAATTCAATTCACTATTTAATTTTCGAACAACCCTAATATTTACTGCTTAAACAATGGGGATTTCGAAACCCAAGCTAACTAGAAGGACATATATTTTATGCTTCTAAACGGCAGTCCTGTTTTAAATCTTGAGAGTGTTAGATGTTTGTTAGCAACGTGACCTTTTCTGGTGAATGATCTGTTTCAAAATATCAGTTCAATACTTTAGTAAGAATTATATCTTTTTGAGTAGTTTAAAAACGTAAATGTCATAAAATTTTATTCAATTCTCTGGTTTTTAATTGGGTTTGATTTAATAACTTCTAAATTTAAAACTTCTTAGTTATTCCAACGTTCTATTTTTTTCTTTCGGCATAATAAATGTTTTTGGCCGATTTCTTTATTTTATTCAGTTAAATTTAATCTTCCACCTGGGCCTTCGGCCCAGATAATATTGATTAACAATTTGAGAAGTATTTGAATAGATTGAAATCCAGAAAAGTGTTGAAAATAATAATAAATAAAGTAACTTAAATAATTAAAACTAGTGTGTGTGCAAAGCTGGTAGCAGCTTCCTGATGGTTGCCGTAGATGAGATTTGATAGGTAAGTAAATGTATAATTTTCCTGATGTGTTCCTATATAAACGTTCCTATAAAATATTGAAAAAGGCACCGCTCGGCCTAACAATTGATAGTATCAGCTGTGATGAAACGCTATTTCAACGGAATAGCGTTTTATTATATAGTTTCTGAAAGGAAAGACTTCAAATCGCTGATAACAGTCAAATCAAAAATGGCAGTAGGACACCGCAAAGTAGAAGACACAAAACACCAACACTTTTGAAAATACAAATACACCTTTTGAGCAGACATCATATTTATCATTATCGTTCAAATAATAGTTGATACTGATTTCAACTTCATCTGTTTTTACTACTATTCATTAGGTACAACATTCATTTTTCTTTCATGAATATGAATATCACAATAAATTTGGACGAAAAAGCTACTGACCTTGCAACATCACTGGAAAATCTGAAGAAACTTTTGTTACAGTTATAACTTCTGTTCTTACACAGTCTGGCAGCACATGTCATTCCCATCCCAGTAAGCATGTAATGTTACAAAATATTGCCACAATATTATGTATGGCTTGCCATCGTAAAATGAAAATATAATATTGCATAAAGCTCAATGCTATATTTAAGTTTTTAACATAACAGAATAAACTACAGACTGTTTGTAAGTTATAAAGCAAGCTATTGATTGAGTTTCAAGTGCAATGTTACATGATCCATGAAAGTTCATTATAAATGCAACAATACAGAAACTATCTACGAACAATGTGAGTGCAAGTCACATTTGGAACTATCGAACAAGTTCAAATCGCAATGTTGCACTGAGTTTGAAATTCCATGATATTTACAACCATACATAAGCTAACTACAAACAATATTGACAGTATTTAGAAAACACAATACACTTTCAATTTTCGATTGCATCATCGCAGAAATATACAAAATGAGACGCTAGTACAATTTTGATTGTTAAGTATAAAGAAACTTGAAATAATATTTCATTTATCAGGAATCCAACCAGTTTTGAATTTCCCGTCTTGATGAGATGCCACCTAACAGTCCCAGTAACCCAGATCCCAGACGAGCACGCGCCTCGCGCCATTTTGATATTGTATATTATATTGTTGTTGTGTGTAGTGCCTTTGCAGTTTGCGTGTTGGATACTTTCATCCGTTCTTAACCTAGGTACCTGAGTAAAGTACATATTCTTCAGCAATTTTGTTTTTTGATTAAGAGTTCACTGAGTGTTGAAGCAGATAATTGATAATGCTAATAAATTTAAGGCATCTTCATGTAAGGTAAGGCGATACATCAAATATTATTTTAGGTTAGGATAGTCTGGTATGCTCATTCTGCGTTTATTAGGGAAATGTTTTTTCTCCTTATATTGCGAATAAATCTGGTAGTAGTGTCAACTTGAAAAGTACTTTTACATTTGTAAATGATGTGGAATACTTTTACATCTCGATTTTAGTTGCAGGTTTTTCAATATATTGGTGGCTTGGATGAAAAGTTTTGTGTTGGAACAAGTCTGAAACGTTTTTTCACAAATCATTGTGCCATGTTTTGCAATTGGATCAACAAAAAAGACAATTTCAGAATCAAAGAATTGAAATCTAAACAAATTTTAAAATTCTAGTCAGTTCAATTTGAATATAAAGCAAAAATGTATGCACAATAGTGTCATAATCAAGGACAAGTTCAATTGTACATTCTGTATTGAAATAAGACCATAATTGTTGAGTTGACTAATTGTATATTTATTTATAATATTTTTGTTCCAGATGCAGTGAGAAATTCATCTCCATGCATCAGAGATGATGCATTCCAAATAAATGTGATGGCTTGGCTACAATTCGCAAAAACACGTTACTTGTAGGGTTAGGTAGTAGATCGAGATGTCGATATTTAAGCTAAACATCAAATTCAATGATTATTTTGTTTCAGGTACCTGATAATGCCAAACAGATTTTTATTTTAAATATGACATTTCAATATGAGTACTTATTTGTTTTTTGTGATATTTTAATTAAAGGTTTGAATAACAAATTTTTGTCTTTTTGATCTCCAAGATTTAAATGGACATTCAAATTAATAGGTATCATTTCAGAAGATTTGTTGGGTTGTCACTGCTTGTTTCTAAAAACTAGAAAATGATTAATCTGATTTCCATAGAGGACACATCAATACTAAATGATCTGTCTTCCATGAAAATTGTATTCATTTTCTATCAATATTAGTAGCAAGTAGTGAAAATCCAAAAATTCTTCAGTAGTGAACAAACCTACTGGAACGTAATTTATGAAATCTTACTGTTATGTTATGGAGAGGAATAGACAAAATTGGTAGTAAGTTGCTGCTATATAAAAATATTGAATATGTTATTTTCCACTAATTTATATTCTATGTTGCGGTAACCTTGCTGCAATTACTAATTATGAAAGATTACATCCATCAATCCATTTCAGTAGTTGCCGCAACATTGTCATAAGACGTCATTTTCAATGTCACATTTGCAATTTTCCTGTATATTATATGCAATGTTGCAGAAACCTTGCTGGAATAATTGATAATGCCATATACCATTTGTAATATTGCTGAACGTCCGTTTTAGTAGTTGCTGAACCTTTGCAGTAAGGTATCAGAAAACTCTGATGTAACATTACAGATTATTATGAAAGGTTACTGAAATATTGAATGAATGTTACTTTGCTTAGTGGGATGTTTCAGTAATTATAATATGGACTACAAATTACTAAAAATGTCCATGCACCCACAACTTCAAAAACGAAATTAAAACACAATTGAACTTAACACAGCAACACACAATATAAAAACACGAGCTTATTAATTCGGATGAATCTTATGGTGGATTTATGCAGCAAATTATAAAAGGACTTCTCCAAGAGCCCTCGTAAATGTTAACAACATTTACTTTCCTACTCTGTGGCCATGTCAGCAAACTCGACGTCTCCCAAGAAACCTCGCTGTCGCTCGGAAATGCGTCAACAGTTTTAATCTTCGACGCTGCTATATTATTTTATATTTTTATTCTCTTCAGTCTTGATTTTGAATTCATTTTATACACATACATATTTTTATTGTGTCAGTTTTCTTGAATAAAGTATACAATTTTGGTTCAACTCAACCTGACTTATATAATTGGCGCAGTCGGTAGGATAGCTGGGAAAATCCATCGAGGAAATTTTATCTATTTCAATAGTTAACCAACTACCGGAAAAAGTGCCTACTTCCCATCGCTCTATCGAAGAAAGTTTGGAAGTGGAGTGCAGAACCGAACGAGACCAGAGACGAGGCGAACCAAATACTAAGATTTAACAGAGCAGAGCAGAGATCAATGGAGAAACTCGTATTGTAAGTCTCTTTTGCTTTTCATGTCAGACTCCTCTAGTGAATCCTCATCCTTTTGTGATCGATCAGACAATCTAGAGTTAGATTTAGGTGATCTTGATATTTCAACTATCGATACAGAACTAGATAATTTAACTCAAGGTTTAAATTCTATCAGTTTGATCGAGGAGACAGAAAAAGTAATAATGTCGCATCCAAATTTCACTAAAGTTCATGCAGAAACGATCCCAGATTTTGACGGGGACGTCAATGAACTACAATTTTTTCTAGAAAGTATAGATAGTATTGTAAAACACTTTTATGATCAAATCAATAAGGAAAATTTTCAAAATGTAGTTATTTTGAGGACAATTATTAGTAAATTGAAGGGTTCTGCTAGAGAAGTTGTGAATATCAGCTGTTCTAGCACCATTGACGAAATAAAAAATGAACTCATTCTAAATTTCAGTGCCCCTCGAAACGAAAATTGCTTGTCACTAGACTTGAACAATCTAAGGCAGTCTAATAACGAAAGCCCTTACCAATTTCACGATAAAGTTCGAAAAATTTTGAACACTATATCTAATTATTTGGCTATTCATGAAATTGATATAAATATTAGAAAGTTTAAGCAACAAATGTATAATCAACAAGCTTTACAAGTATTTTTAACCGGATTAAAAAATCCCTATGGCATTATGGTACGCACTAAAGATCCTAAATCTATGCTGGAGGCTATAAATTTCATAAGAAACGAAGATAATATTCGTTACTTACAAAATTCGCTAAACCCAAATCAAAATCAATCAAATTTGCAACCGAAAAAGGCATTCCATCAACCTCAATCGAAATCAAATTTCACTACAAATAATTTTGTTCCGAGAAATTCACAACCTCGACATTTTGCACCAGTACCAAATTATACACAACAACAATTTTACTCGCCAACCCAAAATTTTGCGAGACCACGAAACTACATGCAAGCCGGAACTAGCCAACAAAATAAATCATTTCCAACTGGCCCTATCAATATTCAGCCTAAACAGAATCACTTCCAAAGATTCCCAACAAATCAACAGGTTTTCGGAGCCCCAAAAAATGTTTGGAAACCCAACCCAAACGCGAATAATAACCTTCCGCAACCTACTCCTATGAGTACAACATCCCGCCAAGCTACAAATAATTTCAGACCCAATCAATCGAACCAAAGATGGCATACGGAACAATTGCATTATACCGACCAATTTGATATTTCTCCTAACTGATTATTCTCAACAAGAAAGTGTTGAATACGATCCAGAAAATGATTACGAGTTTGCGGAAACGCCTACGTACGAAAAGAACGAGGATTTTCAGTCGGACAGCCGTTCAAATCCCCACACGTAATTCAATACTATAGTTCGTCCGATAAAAGGCAACTACCTTATATCGTGATAAGTGAACCTCCTCTTAAATTATTTATTGACACCGGAGCTACCAAATCATTTTTATGTCCCGAAATTGTTGAAAAATATTACATAAAATTTAAAGTTACTGACCCGTTTGTTGTTTGAAAGGCGTTTTCATCGTCTCGACACGATTTCTCGGTAACTATACCTGCGTTTGCAGAATTCAAAGATAACAGATATCTGAAATTCTATTCTTACAAGTTCCATAGCGTGTTCGATGGCCTGGAATAGATACTATACAACTCTTGAACGTAAATTTAGACTTTGCTAAATTACAATTTGTTACGAAGAACGCCAAAATCCCAATGGAATATTTCAGTGCCGTACCTAAAATATTTTTTGAGAGGAATTTGCGGGGCAATACAGTTACCCAAATCAAAATTCCGGTAACTACAAAATCAGGAGAAATTTTAGTCCCTTAGGCAATTGTTGAAGTTTTCAATAATTCTGTTTATGATTCCAACTTTACTTTACTATACCCGATTCAATCAATACCTATGCATGACAACTTTGAATATTTCAACATGAATTTTGTTGATTATTCCGAAACCAATAATCAATTCGACATCGATAAATTGATAAGGACTGACCATTTGAACAGTGAGGAAAAATCAGCGGTTTTAACCTTACGCAGAAAATACTCTGATATATTCCACCTGGACCACAACACACTAACATTTACAAACCAAATTAAACACCGGATTTTGACCCGTGACGAAATACCAGTACATACGAAATCTTACCGATACCCTTTTGTTCTTAAAGGGGAAGTGAACGCACAAATTCAAAAAATGCTTCAACAAAACATAATTCGTGAAAGCAACTCACCGTGGAGCTCTCCTATCTGGATAGTTCCAAAGAAACCAGATAGTTCAGGAAAAAAAATGGCGGATCGTTGTTGATTACAGAAAAATCAACGAGAAAACTATAGCGGACCGATACCCAATACCCAACATCACCGACGTGTTAGATAAACTGGGAAGGTGTAATTACTTCACCACAATTGATCTGGCGAGCGGCTCTCACCAGATCGAGATGCATCCAGAGGACGTTCAAAAAACCGCATTTAATGTGGAGAATGGACACTATGAGTACTTCCGAATGCCCTTCGGGCTGAAGAACGCTCCGAGCTCCTTCCAGAGGGTGATGGACCACGTTCTCAAAAGACTCAATAATAATATATGTCTCGTTTACCTCGACGACATTATTATTTACTCGACTTCATTGCAAGAACACATAGTAAATCTTACAAACGTATTTAACCGTCTTCGTGAAGCAAATCTGAAGGTTCAGTTGGATAAATGTGAGTTTCTAAAGAAAGAAACAGCCTATCTAGGACACATTATAACCACTGAAGGTATAAAACCTAACTCAGATAAAATAGTTGCCATCCAAAAATTTCCAATACCAAAAACCACTAAGGAAATTAAGAGTTTTCTAGGTCTTTTAGGTTATTAATGCAAATTTATACCGGATTTTGCCAAAATAACTAAGCCTATGACGTCATGCTTAAAAAAAGGGGCTAGAATAGATATCAATAATCCCGAATATATCCAATGTTTCGAAACATGCAAAGAACTTTTGATTAGCGACCCTATACTACAATACCCTGACTTTTCGGTACCTTTCAACCTGAGTACGGATGTCAGCGCCTACGCCATTGGTGCTGTTTTATCACAGGGAACCGTTGGCCAGGATAAACCTGTTGCATTCGCATCAAGGACATTGAATCAAGCGGAACAAAATTATAGCGTGATAGAACGAGAACTCCTAGCTATCGTATGGGCCACCAAGTATTTTCGGCCATATTTGTATGGACAAAAATTTTTCATTTACAGTGACCATAAACCACTGCATTAGCTTTTCTCGATAAAAGATCCTAATGCACGCCTCACACGATGGAGACTCAAACTCGACGAGTTTGATTACACCATCCTCTATAAAAAAACGCCAACGCCGATGCCCTCTTGCGGATAACAATCAACGAAATTAATACTAATGATTTATCTACAGAGATGGAAAAATCAAATGGAAGAATATCAGATAAAGTGAGACCTTCCTTAACTTCAAACAATCACGACTCGGTGGTAGACAATGAATCGATATCAGGGAATATCGATGAACCCCCAAATCTAGACGACACTAATACTAAAATCGACCAAGACAATGACATTCAGGAAATTGACAATAATGACAACGAAACTGCCCACACTAGTCGGGAAGACCCCGTATATGAAGTCCCGATTTCAGAAACGCCCATTAACAATTTTAAGAACCAGTTATTTTTAAAGATGGTCCTACATTCGCCAATAGTTCCAAAAATAAAACGACTATTCGAAAATGAAACTAGAACATAAATTCAAATTTCCCTAAATAATTTTGAGAATGATATCATTAATATTTTTAAAGAATTTACTACAACAAAAAAAAAGTTTGCAGTAAATTTGGACAAACGAGAATATATTCCTCGATTTTGCGAAATTCTGAGAAACACATTCACAAACTCCGCTTTCAAAATTGTTCTCTGTAATAAAGTATTGGAAGACGTCAAAGCAGTAGAGGAAAGGCAAGATATCGTTCAAGGATACCACATGGGTAAAACTAATCACCGCGGAATACTTGAAACTGAAGCACAAATAAAACGTCGTTATTATTGGCCTAATATTAGAGGTACAGTTACGAAATTTATCAATAACTGCGAAATATGTCAAAAGCTAAAATATGATAGGAACCCACCAAAACAGAAATTTGAATTGACTCCTACTCCGAACAAACCTTTCGAAGTCGTTCATGTCGATACATTCACAATCAAAAACAAAAAATTCCTGACAATGGTAGACAAATTTTCAAAATATGCGCAAGCGTATGCACTGACAAGACTGACTGCAATCCACATAGCAAAAGCACTTTTAAATTTCATGACTCACCACGGGACACCAAAAATGTTAGTATTTGATCAGGGCACCGAACTCAAGAACAATGTCATACAAGAATTTACAACCCTACATAAAATAAATGTCCACTATACCACTGCCTGGAATCGGAATTCAAATTCGATTATTGAAATATTCCACTCAACACTCATCGAACACATTCGAATCATTCAGGAGACTCGAAAAGATCTTAATATTCTTGATCAAATGCCATACGCCATATTAGGCTACAATCATGCCATTCATTCTGCCACCAAACAACGTCCAATAGACATTATCACAGGTCATTTAGACAGTAATAATCCATTCGATATAAATCTTAACGAAAAGCTGTACGAAAATTACGTAAACAAACACAAAGAATGTACGGGAGAAATGTACAAACATCTAAATGAACAAATGTCCAAACAGAAAGATTGTTCTCGAAAAGGTCAATAAAAACCGTCATAATCCACTCGCTTATGATCCGGGTACCCTTATTTATCACAAAACCCGATCACGAAACATGCTAGTCCTAAATTTGGGTCCCGACCCCGCAAGAAAGACAACAAAATAACTATTAGAGCCATAAAACTAACCAAAAAACATCCGGGAAAAATTAATCGCAAAACCATAACTTATCACAAGAGTAATTTGAGGAGACCTCTATCTAATCAGAAAATTGTCCCATTGGAGGATACTCCTGGTCCTTCCGTTAGCCAGGACCACTCAGGAAATCAAGCTGACTAGCCTAGAATCCAACCCTGGCATATTACCATATAAGCTAGGAGAAGCAAAATTAACGGGTACCTACCACACCTTTATCCACTATTTTGATTTGAACCCAATCGAAACAGAACTCGAAAAAATCAGCAATCAGTTCCAAAATATTCAACAAACAATCCATAGTAAAAACGAACTTTTTGACGAAGAACTCAAAACCATTCAAAATAATATTTTATTTCAACTTAACCAGGCTAAAGGAAAATTCAATTTTCTACACTCCACTAAAGGAATAAAAAGAGGCCTCATTGATGGTCTTGGAAGTATTTCCAAAAGTATTTCAGGTAACCTTGATGCAGAGGACGGTAAAAGATATGATAGTGCCATAGAGACTCTAAACGAGAATCAGAAAAACATTGTAGTGACTCTGAACAAGCAAATTTCTCTGAATAGCAGAATAATCGATAATTACAATAAATCTCTATCTTTGATTAAACAAAATGAAATACAAATTGCTGACAAAATTAAAGAACTCAATTCAGAATTGAAGGAATTGATGTTCGATTTCAATGGCTATCTCACAGCCAAGAATGCCTTAGATCAAATCAGTGCCGTACTTAACATTTTAACAGAAATAATAAGCAATTTGGAAAATGCGATAACTTTTGCTAGATTAGAAACAATCCATTACGGTATAATGAAAATCGAAGATTTGGAATACATTATACAAGTCCTATTGAAAAGTTACCCATCTGAAGACTTGATGTTTGGAAGTCACTTCTCATCCTTGCACAAATACTATGAAATACTTAAAGTAGAATCATATTGTTCTAATGATAGAATTGTCTTCATAATACACTTTCCTATCATGCTACCTGAAACTTACACTTATTTCCATCTATACTCAGTACCCACCAAAAACAATACCATTCTTGTTCCTCCCAAACCCTTTCTAGCCATGGGAAGTAAATTCTTCAAGTACGAGGACAGAAAATGCAAAAATACACACCCAACGTATTTTTGCGAAGATGGTAATCAACTCCAGCCGTTCAACCAGAACGATTGTATCTTTCGACTCCTTCAACTGGAAGCCGATGAACTGTCAACATTTGAACCGGTCCGAATTAGGATTGATCACGAAATCGTTCAGCAAATCAATAATGCCCACTACATAGCCGTTTTCCCCTATGAAACGAAGGTCAAGGTCGAATGTCAGAAAACGGACCTAGCCACCTTGTGGAAGTGCCAACTGGTTGCAGTTTTCAGACCACAAGGCACTCATTCGCCAACACAGATGACATCATTCCGGGCCAGCCACTACTACTACCGGAGGTCAAGACCCCTAGAGCAAGCTTGAGCCACCTACAAGAACTCAACCTCCACGATATACCCCTGGACCAAGTAAATAAGCTACAGAGAGAACAGGAAGAAATTCAACAAATCACGTTGAAAAGTTCGCCCCAAGATTCTTCATTCAAATGGAATATACCACTTTATATTGCCTTATTCATGTTGGCAATATATTGGCTGACGAGGATCGTCAGAACCAGATGTCTATCTCCAAGAGAAGACCAACCCCTGGCCGTACTACCTTCCACCAGTACAACCATAACCATGCAGCCAAACGAAAAGAGATCCCATCCCCTTCGGCTGCCCACAAGTACCACTGATATCGACGAGGACGAATAGCCGATCCATCCACCCCCCGTATGGATCTCTCTGATGAGGGAGGAATTATATAAGGACTTCTCCAAGAGCCCTCGTAAATGATAACAACATTTACTTTCCTACTCTGTGGCCATGTCAGCAAACTCGACGTCTTCCAAGAAACCTCGCTGTCGCTCGGAAATGCGTCAGCAGTTTTAATCTTCGACGCTGCTATATTGTTTTATATTTTTATTCTCTTCAGTCTTGATTTTGAATTCATTTTATACACATACATATTTTTATTGTGTCAGTTTTCTTGAATAAAGTATACAATTTTGGTTCAACTCAACCTGACTTATAAAATTAGCAGTCATAAGTCATAAGTTTTAAGTCATAAGAAAGAATATTCGTCAGTGATTAGTTGGAATATACGGACCAACTTCTTGGAAGACGTCGAGTTTGCTGACATGGCCACAGAGTAGGAAAGTAAATGTTGTTAACATTTACGAGGGCTCTTGGAGAAGTCCTTATATAATTCCTCCCTCATCAAAGAGATCCATACGGGGGGTGGATGGATCGGCTATTCGTCCTCGTCGATATCAGTGGTACTTGTGGGCAGCCGAAGGGGATGGGATCTCTTTTCGTTTGGCTGCATGGTTATGGTTGTACTGGTGGAAGGTAGTACGGCCAGGGGTTGGTCTTCTCTTGGAGATAGACATCTGGTTCTGACGATCCTCGTCAGCCAATATATTGCCAACATGAATAAGGCAATATAAAGTGGTATAGTCCATTTGAATGAAGTATCTTGGGGCGAACTTTTCTACGTGATTTGTTGAAATTCCTCCTGTTCTCTCTGTAGCTTATTTACTTGGTCCAGGGGTATATCGTGGAGGTTGAGTTCTTGTAGGTGGCTCAAGCTTGCTCTAGGGGTCTTGACCTCCGGTAGTAGTAGTGGCTGGCCCGGAATGATGTCATCTGTGTTGGCGAATGAGTGCCTTGTGGTCTGAAAACTGCAACCAGTTGGCATTGACGAATATTCTTCCTTATGACTTAAGACTTATGACTCATGACTGCTGCATAAATCCACCATTAATCCCTATACCTGCCACTGCTTTGATAGGTTTTCATCCAAAAGTTGGAAGTGCGCGAAAATCTGCGTTGACTACCCCCTCCACAGCGAATTTGCTAGCTGTGTATTTGTAGTCTCAATCATAAGCCAAACTAGTTTTCTACTTACCAATACTATCTGTTCACTTGTACCATTGGTCTCTAATTATAAGATGGCGCCACATAGTCGAATTGGGAATTTTTGAATTGGAAATACGTACACGGGAGGTATTTGTACGGCAAGCTAAACTTGGTAGAACCGTAGATGAACGCAAATTCATTGTAAATGTTTGAAGATTGTAGACGATGAAGTTATTTGATTACTTGCATTTCGGACGTCCATCGTCTTAATGGTTGAAAGATTCCTCTTTCAAATATTCAAACGACAAAGTTTCGATTGCTTGAATCCGCAATCGTCTTCTAGTGAATAATGAAATGTTTCAACCATTAAGACGATGTACGTCCGAAATGCAAAATAATATTCAATGCTAATGTTTCTAAGTTATTGGATGGTCTTCCTGTTTTTGAGTAAGCAAAGATCAGTATAATCGAAGATGTTTTATTGATAGCGTATTAAGAGGCCATGAACGTGGTCATATTTGGTGCGTCTTTTAGGGTAAAAGAGTCAATTGATAACTCAAAAACAATTCGTTTTATCGATTTCTAGCAGTTACAGGATTCTAGAGGACGTTCGATTCTAGGTATGTGCTGTAATACAAATTTCAATCCACTTTTTCAAAAAAAAAATCCAAAATATCTCAAAATTGCAGTTACTTTAAAGCAATGTTTTGGGTTGATAAACAGACAATTTTAAAAAAACGTTACAGCTCGTACGTAGATCAACGTTTGACCTTTCTTTTGATACCAAATTCATTTCGATTGGATGAAGAATGCTTCAAATTTTAATGGAAGAGAAATAACATTGCAGCTATCTCGATTATCTGCGAAAAGCATCATGAGGTGCTGCCGCACACGTAGGTACATAGAATCGAACGTGCTCTAGAATCCTGCCCTTGTTTGAAATCGATACGACGAACCGTTTTTGAGTTATTGACTCGTTTAGCAAAAAAAAACCGTCCCAAATATGATCGCGCTCATGGTCTCCTAAGCTTCTAACCTATTTTTCTGAAATGGTAAAATAATAATTATGAATGATCTGTTTCTTGATTTTGCACATAGTTGCAATATATTTCTATTTTTAGCACAATCGCCAATAAAGAAACAAACCAAGCTGCAACAAGCATCAGCAAGTTTTCTTTTTAATCTACACCGGCCTGATCCCACGAATGAAATAAACTGCCGCCCTTGAGAACATCAAAGAGTTTCGTCCTATGGTCAAGTCTTCGCAAGATCTGGAATATGCGTTTCCCCCCTTCGGTATAGAAAACGCGTCTATTTCAAGAGTAATAGGGGTTATTTCATTCATTTCTTATTTAGAGGCCTTCGGAAATTCAACAAGCTACTTGCTTCCTTGAGAAATACTTTTCTATTAGTTGAAATCCAATATGATTTAAAAAAAGTTTGTGTTATGTTGGTATTTTTATGCCCATGACAAAATATCGTTGTGACCATGCGAAAAGACCATAAAACTAATAATGAAAAATTATTTGAATCCTAATCCAGTTTCCCGCTTCAAACTATACAATAGGTACATTCTTCGGCAAGTGTCTTTAATAGAAAATAACTACTGCCCCCTACGACCGTTGAATTATATATGTCAAATTCTTGGCAAAGTTTTCTACAAGAACTTCTTTGCAGTGCTCTTTAAATACCAAAGCTAAAATTATTTTTCGATTAAATTGGGAGAATACCTCCGTACTGGTTTCATGGTTCTTGCAAATAGTCATATTATTTAATCCATTTTTCATCATTAGTTAAATGGTCCTTTCGCATGGTCTCAACAATATTTTCTCATGAAAATTTGTTTTGAGAGGATGAAGGAGCTATCTCTGCAATTGCTAGTTGCATGAAACTGTTAATTGAAACATTTGGACCACCTATGGATTGATTTCGGGGTGTTGCCCCTCATCAGTATAGGGTAGCTCTGCAGACAATAACTAATGTCTGCAACAAATGATTCAATTATTATTCCATTTAGAAACAAAAGCTGAGATCGAGCTCGTAGTGTAGCGTTCACTAAACCACGAGCGCCATCTCAACTTCAGCCTTTCAACCATAGCAAAGTTATTCTTCTAGAACATTTTTCCAAGAATCTGAGATATGATTCAAGGGTCGTAGGATGCAGTGGTTGTTTTTTGTTAGAGACTTGCTTACGAATTTAACTATTGCATAGGTTGAAGCGTAAGAATACATTATTATTCAATCCATTTTTCATTATTAGTTTAATGGTCTTTCCGCATAGTATCAAGAATATTTTCTCATGAAAATTTGTCTTTGGAAGAAGTAGATGCTATAATGTTGGAGTGCTTTCTGGAACCTAGATATGTCGCTGGATAATGCTGAACTGTTTATCTCAGGAATTTCCAACAAATGCTGATGTCGTCTTTCGGTTTTATTGGGAGATTGGCAGGAATCATGAAACCGGTACGGCGGTGTTTCCCCAATTGAATCGAAAAATTATTTCAGGTATGGTATTTAAAGAGCACTGCAAAGCAGTTCTTGTAGAAAATTTTGCCAAGAATCTGAGATATGATTCAATGGTCGTAGGGGGCAGCAGTTGTTTTTTGTTAGAGACTTGCTTACGAATTAACCTCTTGTGTAGGTTGAAGCGGAAAAAAAGATTATTATTCAATCCATTTTGCATTATTAGTGTAATGGTGTTTCCGCATAGTATCAACAATTTTTTTTGTGAAATTTTGTCTTTGGAAGATGTAGTATAATGTCGGAGTGATCTCTGAAACCTAGAGATGGCGCTGGATTCATGCTTCAGTGTTCATCTCAGGAATTCCAAAATTGCTGAAGTCGTCTCCCGGTTTAATTATTTGGAGAACTAGCCTTCGCTGATGATTGGCAAGAATCATGAAATTGGTAAGGAGGTGCATCCCCTAATTGAATCGAAAAATAATTTCAGCTATGGTATTCAAGGAGTACTGCAAAGTACACACATCGCCAAAATTCTTTGACCCGTAAATTTTAAAACAAAATATTTATTATGGCCGGTTTTTTGTACATTTAATCTTTATTTCTTTCACCGCTGCTAGGAACCCAAAAATGTTTACAAAAACAAATTCAAAAAGTTTCAGATACAAATGTTTAAAAAGTGGTTTATATCGATTTAGCGTGTTCAAGTGATTCTTGAGTTCTTCTTTGCATTTATGCCTGGCAAAGACTTCTGAGTGTTGCGCGTAGGGGTGCAATCGGTTGACGGAAATAACAATTCTAACAAAAAAAAACCAATAGAATAGCAGTGTACGATAGAGCTAGAATAGTGGGTCTGTCGAATCATCAAATCGCGGGTAGACTAAGGATTCTCCGCGCTTCAGTTACCCGAATAGTGCATTTGTATCAGAAAACTAACAGCGTCCTACGGCAACTAATACAAGGTATCTAGCAGGATATGTACGTCGGAATCAAACCATAACAGTCTCAGCTGTCCGAACTCATTTGAGAAAAACGGTTGGTCGATTAATTTCCAGTACCACAATAGAGCAAATTTGCGATCCAGGAGGCCATTAGGAGTGCCCAAGTTACTTTCCAGACACACAGCCGCTCGTCTACACTGGGCACAGAAACACAGAAACTGGCTTTTATCTCAGTGGAGAAATGTCTTTTTTTTAGACGAAACCAGAATTGGTTTAGTCAGTGATAGTCGGCGACACAGAGTTTGGAAAGGAGCAGGGCCATGGCAGAAAGGCTGTCTTTTACCAGATAAGTCATTCCACACCAATGAGCATCAGTAATGTTTTGGTGGGGGTATAATGCATGGTAGTCGTACGCAGCTTAATCCCATTTCAGACACTATGACAGGGGATAGATATGTTGAAACATTACTGAACCCATTATTTATCTTATCCGACATGAAATTGGAGGCAATTTCATTTTTATGGATGACAATGTTAGGCCCCATCACACGAGGAGAATACAAAATGCACTAGAAATTGAGAATATTCAACATTTACCGTAGCCAAAAAATTTGTCTGAAATGAATCCCATTGAGCACATTTGGAATTTCGTTGATTGAGCAATCTCAAACAGAATGCATGAATCCTCCTAGCACCTTCCAGGAACTCACACTCGCGGCCCAAGGGGAATGGAACATCATCCCAACGGATACCATTAACGCCCTTATTGTTTGCATGTATAGGCGAGTTAACACCATACTACAGAACAGGGGAGGACACACCGAATATTAATTCATTTCTTATTCAACTCTACAGTGGTATTCTTCTAGATCTCAGATTCTGGTAATCATTTCATTGTGTACTCTTTTTCATTTGTATTTTTTCTTGTTCAGATAAAATAAAATTCAGCAAATTTTTATTGGATAAATGAACTTTCTAATAAACTTCTTGACTTATAATAATAGTATCTCATTTCGACAAACACAAGGGGGTCCAAAAATTTTGGATATGTGTGTAGTTTTTGTAGAAAATTTTGCCAAAAATCTGGGAAACGATTCAAGGGTCGAAGAGTGCAGTAGTTGGTTTTTGTTAGATACTTTCCTACGAATTTACCTATGATAACTGCCAAAAATCTAACAGATATAATTCAACGGTCGTAGGGGGCAATAGTTGTTTTCTGTTAGAGACTTGCCGACGTATGTATAGGTTGGAGTGGAAGACTGGATTATTATTTGATCTTTTTTTCATTATTTTCATACCCATTATCCAGAAACCAATCGAATTTAAATTTATGTTTTGGGTATACCTGTTCAAAAACGTATTGAAATTTCAGAGATATCAGCTCACATGTTAATTCTTCATTGTAACTATATTCATGTTAGAATAAGAAACTTTGAGACGGTGTCATTAGTTGTCTCATTTGCATAAATAGTCATTCAAATTTTGGTTTTATCATCCAATTTGTAAGTCCTGCATTGACAATATATACTTGAGAATAAGAAAATGTAGTACATTTGTCGTTAAATTACTCATTTGCACAAACATTCATATTTAACGTTTGTTTGAAGGTTGAAGACGATGATGTAACTTGAGTACATTCATTTCGGATCATCGGCATCGCATCGTCTTATAACTTGGATAAATCACAATGTTTCAACTGCTTCTATCCGCAGTCGTCTTCTGGTGAATACTGACAAGTTTTAAAGGCTTACGCGTTTATATACCTATCCGGTAATCTTAATAAAATGCTTTGTTGTTATGGCTAGTAATCATAATTTATTAATTTTGGGTTGGATTAATTTACTCGTTTCCACCTGTTATCTGCCCAAGACAAGCCACTCCAAACAAACCGAAGAAGTACAACCAGGGCTAGTAGTCCACCTACCGTACATAAAAGGAATCCCCGAAAACGTTAGAAGGATCGGGAACGAGTACAATATGAAAAGCTCCAACAAATCAGGAAATTCGAAGGGGCTTTCTTACAACAACCAAACTCAAAAAAAAACTCGCCAGCTCCACTAAAAATTGTTTTTACGAAGTCCCATGCGAATGCGGTCCTTCGTGCATCGGTGAGACCAAGAGACCACTGGCGGTGAGACTAGAGGAAAAATCCGGTATCGCAGAGCGTGTATGGAAAGGACACCACCAAATTCAATGGAAGAATGCGGGAGTACTAGGTACATAGAGAAGAACACTGGTTCAGAAGGAAATTTAAAGAAGCTGTCTGTATCCAAGCTAACATAGCATTCAGTCAACCTAGCGTAGAAATCAACAACGTTTGGAAAACGCTTATTGTGGGTTTTGGCGTGAACTGAAGAGATGAAGATCACCCTAATTACAATGGGCAAGTAACAGGTAGAAACGAGTAAATTAATCCAACCCTATAATGATGAATTGAGATTACCAGTCATAAAAACAAAACAATTGATTAAGATTGCCGAGCATATAAACGCAACTGTATTTTTTTTTCGTTGTTATCATTAACACATTCGTCTCCTGTAAAATTTTCACGTAAATTCTAGAGGCCGGTAGGATCTTTGTGAAATGTTCGGACATATTTGATTGATCCATATTAGATTAAGTTAATAGATCTATAATAATATCTCCTATCAAAATGATTTTTTTGTTGATATTCATGATTTTATCAATATATTCAATAAATCATTAACTTTTGAACTAGGAGGTCTATATAAGGGCTATTAAGTTTAATTTTGATCGAAACTGCGGAATTTCTATTTCTACTGTATTGCATTCTTTCTTTATATTTTTGTGAATATTTATAATTTCCAATCCAGTTTTTACATGAATTGCCACCCCTCCTCCTTGTTCATCATCACGGCAATGGTGAATGCTTGTAAAGTTAGGTGAATTGAAATAATCAGTTTCAATCCATTTGAAACTTGTCAGTATTCACTAGAAGACTGCTGCGGATACAAGCAGTTCAAACGTTGTGATTTATACAAATTATGAGACCATGGAAGGCCAAAATGAATCTATTCATTCGTATTCAAGTTTCATCAGATCATTTGTTAATCCGTCATTTCATAATATGTAATAAGGGACAAACTCCAATGGCAGAATCATTTTAGGGGCAAAAATATCATCTTGAAATGTGTACACACTGAGTTACAGGATGTTGGAAGAGGTAAAATAAAATACGATTTCCGAAATAACAGAACTCCATAACGACTTGTAGCATTCTACCATGTAACTTGTTAGGGTTTCATTTCATGGCAAGAAACGTTCTAGCTGATAGAGTAGCTGAAACTCTGAGCCAAATACAATGCGTTGAATTGCTTTGAAAACATATTCAGTAATATTGCAATGATATATTACCTTGTAGAAAATTGAGTAATTGAAAAACAATATTACCAACTCGAACTTCTTTTGGAGTTGAAATGAACAAATTGGCTGACTGGCTGATTGACACCATCTCATTCTTCTGGTTCCTGTTTCTTCAATTCCTAACCTGGAAACTCCACACAGTATTTGGTGCAAAGTTATAAATGAACCCGCACTTTTTATGGGTAAAATGGTTCTCGGTGAAATTGTCTGAATTTTTAGTGTATTGTAGTATCCGATGTACTGACAGAACGTGCAGAATCGCAAACTTCGTTGATGGATAGATTTTGAAATACAGGGCGTTTAAGTTAAAAATCAATAATTTTGATTTAATTATTTTCTCGGGATTTGAAAGTGCCAACTGTATTTTTTTTTTCGTTTTTATCATTAACACCTTCGTCTCCTGTAAAATTTTCACGTAAATTCTAGAGGCCGGTAGGATCTTTGTGAAATGTTCGGACATATTTGATTGATCCATATTAGATTAAGTTAATAGATCTATAATAATATCTCCTATCGAAATGATTTTTTTGTTGATATTCATGATTTTATCAATATATTCAAAGAAATCATTAATTTTTGAACTAGGAGGTCTATATAAGGGCTATTAAGTTTAATTTTGATCGAAACTGTGGAATTTCTATTTCTACTGTATTGCATTCTTTCTTTATATTTTTGTGAATATTTATAATTTCCAATCCAGTTTTTACATGAATTGCCACCCCTCCTCCTTGTTCATCATCACGGCAATGGTGAATGCTTGTAAAGTTAGGTGAATTGAAATAATCAGTTTCAATCCATTTGATCCAAGTTTCCGTCAAAATTAGTGTGTGCGTTTGTTTATATTTGTTCAGTATAATTTCTAATTCATTGATTTTATTTAGCATACTTTGTATATTTAAGTAAAGTATATTTGAATTATCAAGTTTCGTAAAATTACCAGTAACTAGACTATTTACAACTTGTTCTCTCCCGAACTAAAGTGATTTTTCTTTGTAAAATTGGACAATCATTATCATGAGACGTATGGTTATAGTAACCTTTCTAATTGTACCTTTCACTAGCAATTACAATTTACACAGCAAGGATTAATTTGGTTATTACATTGGTTAATTGTGATTTCCTGCACAGAATGAGCAAGAAGTGGAATTTCTGCAGTCTCTGGAAAAATGGCCATACCCATGATAATTTGAACAAGATATGATATTAAATTCTTCTCTAGTTTTGAATCTATGCCATCCAAGGATCATTTCTTTGTTTAACAATTTGCGATATGTTTTACCACTTGTTTCAACATAAATGATACATTTTTTAGAATATTTTGACTGTCTAGAATATGTTATCTGAATTATATCATCATTGTATCTGAAAATTTTAAGCTCTTCTTTGAATTCTTCTGTATTTCTGAAGTTCTCCGATCCTATGAACACCAGCCTTGGAAGTCTGAGTTCTGACGTTGTAATCATGTTATCATTTCCTATTTCTTTTTCAGGAAAATCCTTTAGTCTTCTGATTTCTTCTTCGGAATTTGTTTTCAGAAGTATTCCTCCTTGTTTGATTTCTTGAATTCTTGTTATACCTTTGCTCTCACTGGATTTTGGAATTTGAAAAGTTTGTTGAATTTTGGGTTTAATGATTAGTGCTGGAGTATTGTGCATACGACATTTTTTCAGGAAATTCAGCTCTATAACTCCGGGAGTATTTTGTGACATTTCAAAACTTTATGTAAAATAGTGTCAAAATGCATTTTATTGAATTCTATTGAATTACTCCAAATGGCACACTTACAAAATACGTACAACACGATAAATAAGCAGTTTTTTAAATTCACAGGTTAGCACTTTAACAATTAAAACCAAATATTTGGCAGACTCAATCTGACGATTTTATTGCTTCTTCACTGTCTGCTTGAAAAATATTGTTACATTTGTGATCTCTTTGGGAATGAAAGAGTTTAATTGAAGACAATAATTTTTGTAGTGTACGGAGGAAAATAAAAATATTCTTTTTATTACAAAATAACCAATAATTATTGAGCATTTTCTTTTCGTATGACGATATATACCTGATACTGTTTCATTTCCATTCTCAGGAATGATTATCTCTTGCACTTCTGCAGGAATAGCATCTCCATCGTACCGACGGAAATTAAATATTCCATTTTTTAAAATCCATCCCCATTCTATTGGCTCCGACGTCAGTTGTTACTTGCAGATGAGCTCCGCTCCATCCCTGGGCTATATAAATGGTTCGCCTGAATTGTTGTCTCAACACTTCCAACCCAGCTTGGCATGATTTTTAGCTCTTACAGGGTGTTGTGTACGATCTACAGGAAGCGAGATACAAGGGAAAACCCGAAATAAAGCGATATATCTTGCAGCAATGTTCTTTTTTGTGATTTTTGAAAAAAAATGTCCAAAGGAATGTCCAAACAAATTTTAGGCAGCTTTGGAATTTTGGCACCTTTAGGCCTTTTTTGCACATTTTACTGGGCTGTATGTAATTCCTGCAACTCGTAAATTGTATGCAAATCATTGTTCCATGCATAGTTCGTGGTTAACTAGCCTTGGTCAAAATTTGGGAGCTTCGTAAATAATCTTGTACATGTAGGTCAATGACGTCACTTTTCCTTCGAATACAACTAAATTGGCCTACCCAAATTATATGCAGATATTACAATATTGATTGATTGGTCAAAATGAAGGTTTCAACTGAAAGGCATACCTTCGTCCTTGGGGACCGATCTAGACGTATGCAAATCAGCTAGCGCCCGGTAATTTAACAAGAACCGACTATTCCAATACATTGTGAAGCTTCTTCTTCAATGAAATTTTCAACATCGCTTTCAACCGGAAGTTGATTGAACAGGGAGTGTGGCGATCGGGTACCGATCCAACAAAACACTTCTTTCTTGACAATCCAACATTTTTTTCATCTCCCTTGAAGGGCATACCCTTGTAGATTATCGACACCCCTAGTGTCATTGGCCATCAGACTATAAAGGAATAGAAACCATAGTCGAAAATCTGAGGATGAAATATTATATTCTATACGTTTGTCCAGCTTTGAAGAAATGCTGCAACTTTTGCCAAGCATGTAAATTACGAAAATTACTAGAATATTTCATATTCCCATTTCCATATTTCAGTATCGACTTCTTTGGCCCAATGACAGTATCTCTTGGTCGAAGAAACATAAAGAGATATTGCGTGTTGGCGTGTTGTTTACCTGCTTTACCATCAGGGCTGTGCACATAGACATTGCTGCTTCATTATACACCAGCTCAATGATTCTGGCAATCCGACGCTTTATGCATAGATGACGGTAACCAAAGTGGTTTTTCACAGACAATAGCACAAATTCAGTTGGAGCTAAGGGGTTCAAAGGGGAGTCCGGAAATCGGACACCCCAACGCTATTCTCACCTCCATGTGTTGAACCCTGGGCAACGTCATGACTGGTTATGGCGGCTAACGAGAGTAAAACGGTATCTAAAGGTAGCTGAGCCACCACACACAACGGGATCAGCAACCCGTGAGCCCCTAGCTCACCATACACCAACGCCAAAAACACCCACATTTTCCACTACACTTTAACACTTATACACTTATACATGATAGAGAGATGCGGAAACTGGAAAACCATTCCTCTAGTGGGAGCCAAGGAGGGGCCTCATCGGGTGCTGCGGGACTGGCAGCTAGAGAAAGAATCGCCCTAGGCCACCCAACGACCGACTATATAAAAGAAGAAACTCGTAGTGAAGACCGGCAAACCTGTCTTCGATGGGATTCGAGGAGGGGCCTCGAGTCGGGAGCTGCGAGACTGGTAGCTGGTAAACGAATGGCCCATATATACATACATACACACATATACACACTACACTCCCACATTTATTTCGAGGACGGCAAAACACTGAAGGTATACTGAAGAAATAAAAAACTAGGAGAGCAGGACAGGTGCAATTCATAGAAAGGCGGAATACCACGTATGAGGAGACGAGGGGATGGCAAAAAGCGTTCATGAGTTGAGACAATAGGTTCAATCTCTGAATCAGAATTCAATCTTGGATGATCTGGCTTCAAGAGGAGTCTGTTGGAAATTCAATTTCCCTGTTACTTCTCATATGGGAGGTATTCGGTACCTATCAAAACTGTCTCACGAATCACATTGAAGAGCATCAATCCCAAAGAGATGGTTTCAGCCACGTTGTTGAGTGGGACATAATATGTTGTTAACTCTAGATCTTCAACACATTTATCTGTGGATTTAAGCTGGCCAGAAGCTATCACTCCAGACCACTTTCTCTCACTTAGAGCAACCAAGATAATGAAATAAAGAGCACTTTGAGTAGGCAGTAGTGGCGAATAGCTGAAGCACCGGCTGATGTCGGAGACACTGTGTCATTAAGATACAGACCTAACCTTATCGAACGAAAACAGTGGCAGACAAAGTCCAGCCCAATCAAGGTTGACGATATTATTATTATGGTGGATGAGAAAGCACCGAGAAATGAATGGTTGATGAGCAGAAGCGAAGTGTATCCGGGCAAAGATAGCAATGTCAGGGTTGCGAGAATCATAACCATATCCATTCAGTAATAATGATTCACTCAGTGCATTTGTTTGTAACATGTCAATATTCATAAAAATGACGAGTACTCGAGAGGCTGCATCAGTCACTTTACCTAAAAAACCCGAATCACTCAAAAAAAGGTACATTTTATGTATAGGGTATGATACATAAGTAGGAATTTCATGAGGAGAAGAAATTTGAATTGAAAAGTTGAATTCTTCATTAGTACTTACTTTATCCATCATACCAATTTACAGAGTCGCCCTAGTTTTAGTTTTCCATAAATAGATCGCAGGAACTCGTCAAGATATTTATTTATTAGAAACAAACAGGCAGAGCCCAATTACATGTTTCTTAGTATTTCAGAGTACAACATGCAATAAGTAAGTAGTAACAATACATAGTAACAATATATACTTTTATTGTTTTACTTGAACTGTAAAAAAATCTATATATTAGGACAACTGAATAGAGAGGACTCGTACCAGACACCATCAATTCCATGAATTCATAATATTATTCTTCAAAATGATATTGAGTTTATTAGTTAAAATATCAAAAAGGCCATACCTTATTGTATGTTAGTAATGATTGTATTGTCTGCATATTCTATTGATTGGGCTATTACTTTCATTTATATGAAAGGATGCTTGTCGTGGTCGAATTCCTGGAGGGCGGTACATAGAGAGATACTCTATTGAGTAGAAACATACTGTCTACATGACTATTCAACAATTTACCCAAGAATATCAAGCCAATAAAGATTCTTCGTCGTTCAAGGGTCTCTAGGCCGAATTCTTCTCTGATAGGACTATATGATGTGAGTTCAGGAGAAACTCTGTATTTTTTGTAATAAAGATATTTCAAAAATTTATTTTGTGTAGTTTCTATCATTTGTTTCATATTTGTTTGCCCAGGATCCCATATCATACTTGCATATTCTATTTTGCTTCGCACAATTGTAACAAATAGATGTTTTATTGTATTTGTATCTGTGAATGATTGTGTACTATACGCTTTAAGAAACCTACCAGCTTGTTAGCCTCCTTCGCGATATTTTGAATGTGCCTAGTAAACTTCAGATCGCTTTGAAGTATCACACCGAGATCACGTATTTCATCGACTCGTTCAAGGACTGTGTTTTGCATTGTGTAGATAAAATCATGTCGATTTTTATTTTTACTGTAAGTGATAACTTTACATTTAGATAAATTGAATGCGAGTTTATTTTTCTCAAACCACGTCGATATATTATCTTTGTCATTTTGAAGTTCTAAATAATCATTAAGTAATTAAATTTTTTTGTACATTTTGAAATAATCTGCATACAGTATACAGTCTGATGACACCGCTTCTGAGAGATCATAGATAAACATTGTAAAAAGTAATGGCCCCAATTTCGAGCCTTGTGGTACTCCTGAGCCTGCCAAAAATGACTGAGATTCTTCACCTTTGCAGATAACATGTTGAGTTCTTTCCTTCAGATATGATACAAAAAATTGTAATAAATGATTACTAAATCCGTAGAATTTCAGTTTAGCGAGCAATATGTCATGATTGACTTTTTCGAATGCTTTAGCTAAATCCGTATAAATACAATCTACTTGTGTTTTAGTATCGATGCTTTCAAATATTTTACTAGTAAACGTTAGTAAATTGGTTTCTATAGAATTTTTTCTAGTGAACCCATGTTGCTCAACTACAATATATGATTTGATGAAATTATATAGTTTCTCATGAAAGATGAATTCAAAAATTTTTGCGATAGAATTGAGTACAGCAATTGGACGATAATTATTTATTTCATTTCTTTCACCTTTTTTTAATATTGGAGTTATTCGAGTTTGTTTAAATTGTTTTGGGAATATACCATTTTTTAATGATTTGTTATATAAATCAAGAGTGGATATGCCAACAAATCATTGCATTCTTTGAATATATAACATATTGTCAGGCCCAGATGACCTTTTTGGTTTCAATTTTCGGAATGCTTGCTCAAGATCGCAATAGGAGATTGTATCAAAATGTACATTTTTTGAATTATGAGTAGTATTCCATTGAGTAGTGATGCTATTAATTTCGTTCAAATTGTAGGTGGAGTAGTAATCACATACAGAACAGAAATAGTCTCCAAATTCTTCTGAAATGGTTTTGCTATCTGTTATTTCCCGATCATTGATTATAAACTCATTTTCATTGTTATTTCTTTGCTGTCTATTCTTCATGTAGTTCCAGAAGAGTGTGCTATCATTTTTAATGTTGGTTTAAATATTTTCGACATAATTTGCGTAGGCTTCTTTAATTTCAATCTTTAATGAGGCTCTTCTTTTTTTAAAGTTATCTAGGTAATGCTGAAAAATATTTTTCCTCTATATATTGTGTAATTTTCATATCAGCTTTGATTTCCGCTGTGAGCCAAGGTGGATATATTTTACAATGCTTCGGGTTTTCATGGAATTTCGGAACCGATATATCAAGAATATTGTGAAAGACTGCATAAAAGTATTCTATATAGTCATTGACATCATGAAATATATTAAGCGCCGAGCAATCATGTTCTCTAAGTAACTCATAGATTTGCTCAGAGTTAGAATTCTTGAAATTGTACTTGTTTCTCAGGTTATTTACGAATTGCCTATTTTTCATTTTTTTTTTATTTTGAATTCCACTAGTAGTGCGGGGTGATGTTTTCCATCTTTTTTTTACCAACGGTGATAAGTCCTCCTGTACATTCAATTCAAAATTACTCATAACCAAGTCCAACGTCTTGTTGTTTTCATTCAATACATTGTTGTGTGTTTTCAGGTTGTGTGTATCCATCAAGAATGAAATAGTACTAATAATTTCATTGCGGTTGTCAAATTTGAATGAGACCATTTATTTCTGAAATATTATAATCTCCTAAAAGTAAGAGAAAAGTGTTATTACCAATTATTGTCAAACTATCACGTACGGCGTTATACCCTTCATATACTTGTGATTTAGATCCTGGGTGAACATAGGTAGATATGCCCTGTATATGTAACTCATATTGATACCACAATAATCAAAAAACTTACATCGTCTAGAGGTTTGTGTTAACTGAGACGTCTATAACATTTGTTAGGAAAATATTGAAATATTCATGAAATGAAACAATCAAATAATTCATCACGAGTTGCATCATGTTCTATGTGTAACGTCTCCATATATTTCTTATCCCTCTCAAACGGGTGATCCGATTTAAGATGCAATGAGCGCGATAATATTTCGGACGGTTTTTTTGGTAAAAGTTGCGAGAACTCAAAAACGGTTCGTCGTATCGATTTCAAACACGATTAGGCTTTTATAGGACTTTCGATTATATGTACCTACGTCTGCGGCAGCACCTTACGATGCTTTCCACAGATAATCGAGGTAGCTGCAATGGTATTTCTCTTCCATCAAAATTTGAAGCAATCTTTTTCCAATGGAAATAAATTTGGTATCAAAAGAAAGGTAAAACGTTTTTTTTTTTAATTATTTGTTCATCTACCCATAAAATTGCTTTTGGGACATTTTTGAGATTTTTTTTTTGTGAAAAACTGGATTGAAATTTCAATTTCAATTTCAATTTCAATTTCAATTTCAATTTCAATTTCAATTTCAATTTCAATTTCAATTTCAATTTCAATTTCAATTTCAATTTCAATTTCAATTTCAATTTCAATTTCAATTTCAATTTCAATTTCAATTTCATTTTCAATTTCAATTTCAATTTCAATTTCAATTTCAATTTCAATTTCAATTTCAATTTCAATTTCAATTTCAATTTCAATTTCAATTTCAATTTCAATTTCAATTTCAATTTCAATTTCAATTTCAATTTCAATTTCAATTTCAATTTCAATTTCAATTTCAATTTCAATTTCAATTTCAATTTCAATTTCAATTTCAATTTCAATTTCAATTTCAATTTCAATTTCAATTTCAATTACAGCACGTACCTAAAACCAAATATCTTTTAGTCTCCTGCAGTGGGACTCTGTGTCATACAGAATTCTATCCCTCGTTTTCTACAGTCGATTACTACTATCGCAAGCGACGAACACGTTATTTGGCACTCTGTGCATTAGTCGCCTGCACATCGTGTTTGTTCGGCAACGTACAACCCGATTTGAAAGCATTTGCCAAAACTTGGTAATATTCTAGTGGCATTTCATATTCTTGTGTACAAAATTACTGTCACTGTCGCGCATTTTTATTTTCAACGGCAAGTAGTTTCATGTGCTTTTTAATATACTTGAATAAAATTTGATGTTATTGCAGTATTTTGCCTATAAATGGATTAAATTCATTAGCTCCGAAGGAAAAAGAAAGGTTAGAAGACATTCGTTCAGAAAATATTGGGAGAAAACTCATGAGAGAAGAGTCACATCTATTTTCAATACAAGATACGAGGTTTGAAGAACTCTTTAGATTAAATAAAGATATGGTTCAATATATTTTCAGCACTATTAAGTAAGTTTTTGAACAACAGGATCATACCAAAGAGTAATATGTAGAAGTCATGATCTTTCTATAGCTCAGCAGTCTGTATCGAGACCATTGCTATTGTAAATACTTTGTCAGAACATGAAAATGACTGGGAAAAAACCTAAATTAAAGCTAATCGGGGGAAAGAAACTTCCCAGAAGAACATAATTATTCCAATAAGAAGGGCCATTACGTTAGTTATGTGAAAATATTTATATAAATTATATTTTTTAGATTTGTGATCAAGACCTACGAATTGTAAATATAAATAGGAGATTTATATCGAGTATTAGTTGCCAGTGTTCACTCCGTACCTTCATTATTCAATATTTCATATTATTTGCATATTTGCTTTTGAAATTGTACCATAAATATGTTTGGCATACATAAAAACAGAAAACGACATGTCTCCACTCTAGGCGATAATTTGTGTGCACAGAGTCATGTCGAATTCAGTCGATAAGTAGAATTCAATATGACACAGAGTCCCACTGCTTCCTTGTTTGAAATCAATACAACGAACCTTTCTTGAGTAATCAATCGACCTTTTTACTATAAAAAGCGTCCCAAAAATGATGGCACTCATGGCCTCTTAAATCTCGATACTATCCATAATAATGGGTGAGAAATGTATCCAATACAGACATGCATGACATAACAAGCGTAATTTGCGTTCGAGTTTTCTGTCTCAACAATGTACTGAATTTTGTTTGTCAGTCAGATAAAAACAGGAAGAAAATAACTGCAATTCTTTCGAAACTCATTATCAAAACTATTTCTCAATTACAATAATTATAAATACAAAAATCAACAATCAACTAGATTATGGCTGGGAATGTCTTTGAATAATGTCTTCTATCCATGGTCTGTAATAAGCTACTTTCACATAGACTCCTGGTTTATTGGCATAACCGCAGTGTTGTCCCCAAGAAGTTAATCCATATAGGGTGAAGTATCCTGCAAATAATCAAGAATATAGAATTTTAGAAGAATCATGGCATGAACATAGATTATGTAACAAATATTCAGAATGATTCTCATTATCAATTGAAAAAAAATCATTATTTTATTACTAGTTATACAAGACATTTCTCAATGCGTATAATGAAATATACAGATTCAAAATCGAATATTTCACAATACCCGACACAACAGGAATTTCATCGGCATGCTTTCCATAGAATATTTACTGCGGACATTCCTATTGTATCGGAGCTTGCCAAAAATGGAATTTTGAATGAATTTTTCATTATTTATTCCAGGAATTTTATCGAGTTGGCATAAATCGTACTATTAGGTCATACAATTTGAAAAGTCGCAGAAGCGAGAGTAAATTTTATTTTTAATTTTTTTTTCAAACCCACCCCCCTTGGTATATCAAGCCTGAGTTTATTTAACCACAGACAACAACAGTAAGTTATTATATTCATTTTCACCAAGATCAGATCGACGTCAAAGACATATGAGAAAAAAATGAGAATTTAAAAAGTCATTCACATCATTCAAGTGAAATTTTCTCGTTGAAATCACGTTATAATTAATTTCTGGAAGGGTGCATGCAATCCACACATAGCTGCCCTGTCCTGGAACTGAAATTATTACCATACCTACAGTTTCCACTTCAGTATTTGAGAAAGTATGAAATGACATTGGGAAATGAGAAGTACAAAACGTCAAACTTCAACAAATTTGAAAAATAGAAATCTTCGAATGACTCTGAAGAGGAGAATTGTTATCTGTTACCAAAATATCACACTGATGATGAATAACAAGAAGTACTGAAACATTCTGATATTTCAAGTCAAGATCTAATGCAGCTTGTGGATCTAAATGTAGTGATAACTATGAATTTACTCAAATATTATACAAAAAATTGTCCTACTGAGAAGCCTTAAACTCCTATTCAGACACATGAAAATAATAGCAAGAGATTCATTGCTCAGGAAGAAATCATTCTATTGAGACAAATTATTATGGATAAAAATGCAATTATCCAGGAAAAGGAGAAAGTTATTCAGACTGTGGAAGAAAATGTTATGTTTCCCAGAAGAAATGATGATGAATTGAGAAACAATATACTGCCGGATTTTTCTCTTAAGAAAAATATAAATATCCACAACAGTTTGTGATGGCCTTATGAAACCACCTCTATTTTTTCCATTTTTCTATTCAATAATTTAAAGTTTTCTTCAACAGCAGAAGATTCTGTAATGTCTCCAAAAGTAGACAAACACACTCTACATTTGATAATTTTTTTTATAGATTTGAAGACAAATCCTGATATATGTATGTGTAACCTCATTTTCAGTCAAAGTACTGAAAGAAGAAATAAATGAAATCAAATGGTAAAACTCCCCATCTTCGATTAACATGTCGTTGATATCTGTACTGTGAAACTCTGCAATTTATGAAAGCAGAATTATCTTGTTATGATAACGTTAGCAATCAAACATATTCGGCTGCAGTTGAAAAAAATCCAAAAAGATCCAGCAAAGCATGTAGCACAGATTCAATTCTTCAACCAAAAGATACCCAGTCTCCTACGAAAACCAGAACGGATCTCCAAGTTAAAATTGATTTACAAATTCTGAAAATTTGAATCAACTCAGTGAAGACGATTAAGAAATGGACATAAAATGCAAGAATAAACAAGAAAAAACCATTTTAATGAATGAAATAGTAAGCAAATTAGATGGTCAATATAGGTGTGATATCAAAGAAACTGAATGAAATGAAAATCCGGAAATTGCAATTAAACGAATAAAAATGTAAAAAAATATGGAACCAAAAAATTTTCAATAAATTATCAGGTATCAATATTCAATTTTTCAAGAGAACGACGAGTTCATTGTCCATCACATCATGTATTTGAAGAGATCTAATGCTTATATAGTGTTTGCAGAAACTAGTGCTCGATTGTTCCATGAGATTTTTTAATCAAATGGATGAAGACTTTTTATTTTCTGGCAGAGTTCTGCAAGATTCATGATGCAAATGTTGTAACTCAATGTTTCCATTGCTGTCGTTTCGATCATATTGATCATAAATGTGAAAATGATCCGATGTGTTCACGCTGTGGGGGTAAACATAATTTGGAGAGTTGCTCCATATCCTTGAATGAAAATAAATGTGGAAATTGTTTATTTTCGAATGCAGTATACAAAACTGATTATCAAGTGAATCATTTACCTCATTATCAAAACATGTGTAGAGAATATCTATTTTATGAAAATCGATATCAATCAGAAATCAACTACTATGAAAATTAAATAATATGAATCATTACTAAATTAAAATTCTTCACTGGCTCCAAATACCTGGAAGGTAGGTATTTATATGAATGCTGAATCCATAAAAAATAATTTTGGACAATTAGAAATTATTGTTCATAATATCAAACCACATATACTCGTAATATCAGAAACTTGGATTAATAAGGAAGAAGAAGTATTTTATAATTTCGAGAATTTTCAATCTGTATATTGCTAGCCGAATGCAACGAGGTGGCGGCGTTGGAGTTTTTGTGAAACGAGGGATTGAACTTGAAACCTTAGGAAAAGTTGAAACAGATGTCATACATTGTTATTAGCCTAAGAAAGTACAATTTAATACTAGCTGCCCTATAGAAACCACCAAAATATAACACTGACATATTTCTGAAATTTATAGAAGAACTCGTTAAATACTCGGGAAAAAAGAACAAGGAATCAAATTCACTGAGAGATATCTATTCATCAAATCATTTCTATATGTGCAATGGAACCTATGCAACAAGAGAGGTCAATGATTCCAAATCACTACTAGATCATATTGTATTGATCTCCAATCTTTCTGTTGATTTATCTTTGATTAACACTTCTATTAGTGATCACAAATTGATAATTGCTGATGTTGAAGTTATTTAGTGCGTTTTTGTTCTGGTTGAATGCAGTTTAAAATTGAAAATTGTTTGTTGTAATGAATGGGAATGTTCTAGCAGCATTAATGTTACAGTATTGTATACCTTCGCAAATTTCACAATTTTTCTGCGAATAAAACGACTGCCAGTCATGCTGGACCAATCGTTGATGCAGAACCATGTCCATAGCCATTTTATTGGCATAAAAAATATTCGCGAGGACATGAACGAGACTTACTGAGAGATGAGAATGATGACGACTATACTGAACCGACAATAATTATCTGAATAAACTGACAATCATCTAACTTATCGATAAAAATATTGGGGAAAACACAAATAAACTAATTGACATGACTCCCTACTATTCACAAAACTCAAATCTATAAATGACCTTTTCTGAACAAATTAAAAAAAAAACAAAGAATTTTTTATTTAATACTCGCAGCCCATGGATAAAACGTTGCAAATTTCGTTCCACATTTTTTCCCAAATTTGAAAATCTTTAAAGTCTTTGTGTGAATGGTAATGAAGGCAGGGATATTCACATACTTGATTAATCAAAATTTCGTTGTCTGTATTGGTAAATTTCTGTGACACGTTGTAGTAATATCCACCACGCTTATTTCACATTGAAATAATGTTACTGCTGGTGTTCGCGTATTGACATGTATTTGAGCAGTCGGGACGAGGCCGACGACGGCCGGCCGATGAGGCGCTGAATCGTGCCGCTTCAAACAAAACAGTTGCATTGAAAATTCATTGTATGTGTCACTAACGGCCAGTCGTCGCGGCGGGACGCGATAGCTGGACGTCGCTAGGAAATCCCACCTTTAGATGGGTACAAATCTTGCAAGCTGACTTAGAACCACTTCCCCTTATCCAATAGAATTGAAATTTTACGTGTTGGTTCAGTTCCGATGACAAAACATTAATGTCGAAGAAATTGTCCCCCCTGCCCCCCGAAAGTTAGATAGAGAACGCGCAGAGTTTCGAAGTTTTATGGACGGATTTGGACGTCAGAAATAACAGCGAAAAAAAATAAGTAGGGGGGTACTCGCCTCCCTCTTTTCTCGATAAAAAATGGAAAATATGCGAAATTATAATCGAAAATATCTGTAAAAATAGTGAAAAATATCTGACCCTCGGAAATTTTGGTTTAAAAAATTTTCCCCCTCCTTTACCCTCTCAAAAGCTAGATAGAGAACGCAAAGGAATTCGGAAAATGTTTCAACAGTTTCGGACATAGAAAATAATGATGAAAACAAAAATAGATCGGGAGGTGCGCCCTCCTTTCCTGTCACAAAAACATAGGAAAACTCGCGGAATAGAAATTAAAAAAATCCGTAAAAATAGTGAAAATTATCAGGGCATTGAATAAAACGGTTTAAAAAAAAATTACCCCTCTTCCTCCCTCCAAACCTATTAAGAGAATACGTAGAAATTTGGAAAAATTTCCAACGGTAAATTAACAGGCACGCGACCGTGCAACAATGGCGCATTGATTGAAATGAAAAGACTAAGAAACATATTGACAGAAAACTAAAAAAGAAATAGATAAACAAACTTAAATAACCTTTTTAGATTAAAGCTTTTATTTAAATGCACTAAAGCGAAAGACCCATAATTTTGTTACATTATAAAATTTTAAATGATATAAAAGCTTGTGAATAAATCTTGAGGTAATTTTAAATTTAATTTACTATAAGAATTACATAATTATACACTTCTTGCGACAAGCTTATATATCATTTATAATTTCATAATGTAACAAAATGATGGGTTTATTCACTTTAAAATTCATTTTCTTCTTTTTAGTACATTTAAATAGAAGCTTTTCTCTAAAATGTTTATTTTCAAGTTTATTTATTTACCATAAAGTCATAGTTGTAAAACCTAATAAGGGTTTTCTTTCGAAATTAGGTTCTGAGATAACGGTATTATCTGCGACTGAATTTGAAGTTTCAGTCGATCGTTTGAAATAACCTCTACAAGTGGATATCCTTATCAATAATGAAACTTTATGACTTCATGACCAATATGCAGAGAAAACTCATATGAAGAAGATGAAATAGTTATTTATGTATGATAGAAAAGTTCGTAAATTAGTACTTTTTTTATGAGCGTGGAAACACGTGAGTACAAAAAAGCTCTTTACGAAAATGTATCTACAATTTTATTTCTACGCCTGTTATTATATTGGCAAATTGTAGCAATTGTTGAGTATATTTTATTCTATGAAGTTTTCATTTGATAACTTCCGAGTAAAATCTGTCGCAAAATACTGTCTTTTGGAATTATCTGAACGATGCGTAAAACTTAACTTCACGCACATTTGATTTTTTCACTTACGTGAGCTGAAAAGTATCACTTTAGGCACTGTGAACAGTGCGTAAAACCATAAATATTTCCATCTCCCCGATGATCGTGCATGATAAGTAAACTTTATTTTCTTCTACAACCGCTTACCAAAGTAAGTAGCCTTTGACGCCTTTAGATCGCAACGCAAAGCTGATGTTTTTTCAGAAATGTCATTTTGTGACAGCTTTTTTGCTCTAGATCGAAAATATTTAAGTAATGGTCGATCTCCACAGCTTTTGTTGAAAACGAACCCATTGTTGCATGATGATAGACAATACATTCATAACACTCTTAGGAACTGTGGTGGTGTTGAGAGCGTAGCTGCTATCAAGCTGAAGGCCTGTGATTTGATCTCGACATTCGGTTTTTTTTTTAAGCAAATTATCTTGTTTTGTTAGAGATGTAAATTAATGGATCGTTTCTATGTTTAAAAGCTACGTTTGAAGAAAAAAAACATGTGTTTATTTCGAGAACAAAGTGCCATTGCCGCTCTCCAAAGATTACCGCGCTCCTCGCGCTCTAAAGACACAAATAAATATATTGTACAGTGAATGTGCTATGAGCATTCAAAAAGTAAGCTTACCTGAAATAACACGGTAAAACCTCTAAGCTCAGAATTAGCGAAAATGGTTTCTTTCAAGGTCACGCGCTCGCTGCTCTGCCGTCAGTGTGTGACGTAGTCGAGCTGATCCGCCGTGGAGATAAAGAGTTTGCCAGTACCCAGCGCGGAGAACAATTATAGATGAAATAATTAGAATAATAATAATGATGTTTGAGAAAATAGAATTATTAAAAAAACATGGCAGTGAAGTAAGAGAAAAAAAGATGGCGGCGCCTGATTGGTCAACACACATCCTGGGACGACACACACATTTGAAACAACTACTTGCCCATACAGAAAATGGATTACATCAGACATTTTCTCGATGAAAGTGTGTTTACATTTATCTGTCAACTGTCATTTGAAAAAAGATTAGTTAAAGAAAAAACATAGCGGTCGGTTATCAAATGGTATACAGGGTGTACCATCATGTTATTCAAGAGGAAAAAACATGGCGGCTGCTCGGTAAATGGTATACAGGGTGTTTCAAAACAGTCAATTAGGAGAAAAACATTTATACATGGCGTCTTTTTGTCAAAAGCTATACAGGGTGTACCAATAAATGATGTAAACAAAAAAAATATGGCCGCCGCTGTAATTTGTCAAAGAAAACACGTGCCATTGGGGGTATGGAGGATTCACAATGTTTTCGTGATGGGGTCCGTCATTTTTAAAGTGTGATACCAATTCGTTTTCAAGGAATCCATCAGAGCCATCTGTCATTCAATATATACATTAATGATATTTTGGATCTGTACGAATCATAAAAAAATAACCACTTCCGGTTTCAAAAAATTAAGATAGAAGAAAAGTAATCGTAAATTCAGATTACCCACATCGAGGAGAGTCCAAACCTACAATAAAATGGCTACTTCCGGTACAAACCGGAAATGGCACTTACGGTCGTCCGATTCGGATGATTTTGGCATCAATAGATTCGTTTGGATGTCAAGAAACATTTTTAAGCATTTTCCGAGGTCAAAAGGGCATAGGAGGCTATCTCCGTTATTAGTAAAGTACTCTAAGAAGACAACTTTCATGGGAGATCAAGAAAATAATAGAATTTGCGTACGTCAACTGCCATAAGGGCCGTAAACCGCACATATTAATGCGTTATGTACATATTGCTTAAATCTTAGAAGCTGATTCGTAAGTTCAGTAAAATGGGTGTACTAACTCGACATTTATGAGAAAAAAACATGGCAGCTGTCAAATTTGGTATACCGGATGTCTCAAAATACATCGATTAAGAGAAAAAAACGTGGCGGCTGTCAAATTTGGTATACCGGGTGTCTCAAAATACATCGATTGAGAGAAAAAAAAAAACATGGCTGATGCCATACAGGGTGTACCATCATTGTATTTAAGAGAAAAAAACATGGCTGCTGCCATACAGGGGGTATCATCATAGTATTTAAGAGAAAAAACATGGCTGCTACCATACAGGGTGTACCAACTTGGCATTTAAGAGAAAAAAAAACATGTCAGCTATGAAAATTGGTATACCGGGTGAACCAACGCAACATTTAAGAGAAAAAAACATGGCTGATTGTCAAATGACATGAGAAAAAAAAAACATGGCAGCTGTAAAATTTGGTATACAGGATGTCTCAAAATACATCAATTAAGAGAAAAAATACATGGTGGCTGGTTGTCAACGTATATACAGGGTGTCCTACAACGTTTGAGAGAAAAAATATGGTGAATCATAAAGAGAAATAACATGGCTGCATGAGTGATGGAAGAACGCTTCAATGGGCATATGGAGATTCGAAACAACTACTTACCCATGCAGAGATTGAATTACATCCGACATCTAAATGTGTAATAAGAGGACGTTTGGACCGTTCATTTGGGAAAAAAAAACATAGCGGAGTCTGATTGGTCAAAGCTCATTATAGTTGTACAGGGACGTCTCACAAATTTTTCTATTTGGGTGAAAAATATATATACAGGGTGATTCAAAATCCTCAGTCTTAAATGTTAAATAGGAGAATGGATCGACGAAAAACTTACCATTGCGGAAAAACATATACCGAGTGTTTCAAAAAAATATCACTGGAAATACAAAAAGATGCGTAGTCGTTTAGAGTGAAAAAAAAAACATGCCCGCCATTTGACATTATCATAAAGGCATTATTTTTGGAAAGTATGTTAGTGCCATTGGGTAGTTGAAGTAATCACCAATAGAATGGTATCTGAAGAGTACAGACAGATGGTTGAGGATTCTTTCGTTCCAAAAAACAACTAAAATAACAAACGCTAAAATGTGTAAAAAATTTGACGAATTCAGCGGTTTTCACGTTCCAAAAAATGATTAAAATTACAAGCGTTAAAAATTTACGTTTACATGTATTTCTTATGGAGATTTGACATTTCAGAATCGTTCAAAATTATCGTTTTTGCGTCCCAAAAAACAAGTTAAATTAGAAGCGTTAAAACACGTAAAAAATGCAACGAAAACATGTGTTTTCATGTTCGAAAAAAAACATATAAAATTTCGAACGCCGAATTACATAAAATATGTAATGAATACATGCGTTTTCGTGTTCCAAAAGACAACTAAAATTACGAACGCCAAAAATTTACTTTTACATGTAATTCTTATGGACAATAGGCATTTCAAAATCGTTTGAAATTATCGTTTTCGCGTCCCAAAAAACAACTGAAATTTGAAACGCTGAAACACGTAAAAAATGCAACGAAAATAGACGTTTTCGCGTTCTAAAAAACAACTAAAATTAGAAGCGTTAAAGCACCTAAAAAATGCAATGAAAATAGAAGTATACGCGTCCCAAAAAATTATTAAAATTACAAGCGATGAAAATTTACTTTTACATGTATTTCTTATGGATATTTGGCATTTCAAAATCGTTCAAAATTATTGTTTTCGCGTCCCAAAAAACAAGTAAAATTAGAAGCGTTGAAACAAGTAAAAAATCCTATCAAAAAGTAACAGTTATCACACTTATATAGTAAAATTTACTCAATTGCACTTAGCTTTAAGTATTATGATGGTTGTGAGGCTTCAACTACTTGCACTCAGTTCTGGACGTTTTGTAGTTATTATTAAAAATTACTATTTAGTTATCAGTTTGTATAGTAAATTTTCATAAAGTGAGGTTAGATAGATAAATCTAAAAAAAGGGATGTTAGGTGTGGGATTCGAACCCACGCTCCCTTTGGGAATCGCAGCTTAACGCCACAACGCCTTAGACCGCTCGGCCAACCTAACTTATAAGTATACATAATAAGATGTTGGTATTGTTGGTTAGGGTACAAAATTCAAACATCTTGAATACAAAATTTATTAAGCATTTTTATTTCGGTAACATATCACATAGCCATTTGTAAAGAATATCTATGTTTCGAAGGCTGCAATTGTAGTTGGTACTGTTGCGGAGAATGTATGCATACAAGGTGAGATGCCATCATTGTTGCTGAATGTGGGAACCATCCAAAACGTATTATCATAATCCTACAAGTTTACAACTCGTGTAAGTAGGCCCAACTGGTGAAATTTGGTAGTAAGATAGTCACGTTTTTGAAGTGGGAAAAATCGACCATTTTTCTTCAATAGTTGATGTGTTGAGTGATCTTTGTATCAAGGTTTTTTGTATACAAATTGATGAGAACGTCAATACACACAAAAAATGCGACCAAAATAGACGTTCCTCACGCTCAAAAAAAAAAAGTAAATTTAAAAAGTGTTTTACGCGTTTCAAAAAAGATAAAAAATACGAACGTCAATTCACGCAAAAATACGTACAAAAATAGCCGTTTTCGCATTAATTATTATGACGAAAATTAAGGCAAATAATATACACGTTTACATGTATTTCTTATGTAGATTTAACATTTCTAAATTGTTTAAAATGGACGTTTTTACACGCTACAAATAAGATAAACGTCAATTCACTCAAATAATATTACCAAAATATACGTTTATTACGTTCAAAATTGAAATTTTAAAATCGCAATTCACGCAAAAATGAGTATCACTACATGTTGAGCTCACGTCGGTAGAGATTATTTCTATTGAACAATCCATAAAAAAGCATGAGTTTTCGTGATTGAAACTCGATTATTACAACAGACGTACAGTCGAGAAAACAAACTGAATGATCAATTATTGTCATCTTTAGACTCGTTGCTACATGATTAACTGAAACCCACTTACCTCAAAATCATCTGTACTTTCAAACATAATCCATATTATATTGAATTACAAACTACACATACTTAAAATGATGCCGGTACTGGTCACAAAATAACTATGAATAACATTTTCATTTCTGGGTTTTCGCTCACAGGAAATGCGATAATAACTCAACGGGAAGTACGTCGGTTGTAATAATCGAGTTTTGTTTTGTACCTCTAAGATCCGTTCTGTGGCCACTATCACCATACACGAAATCACGAAAACTCATACTTTTTTATGGATTGTTCGATAGAAATAATCTCTACCGACCGAAGGTCTTACCTTTTTTACGTCCACGACGTAAGCTCAACATGTAGTGATACTCATTTTTGCGTGAATTGCGCTTTTAAAATTTTAATTTTGAACGTAATAAACGTATATTTTGGTCATATTATCTGAGTGAATTGACGTTTATCTTATTTGTAGCGTGTAAAAATGTCCATTTCAAACAATTTAGAAATGTTAAATCTACATAAGAAATACATGTGAACGTGTATATTATTTGCCTTAATTTTCGTCATAATAATTAATGCGAAAACGGATATTTTTGTACGTATTTTTGCGTGAATTGACGTTCGTATTTTTTATCTTTTTTGAAACGCGTAAAACGCTTTTTAAAATCACACTTTTTTTCCCACTTCAAAAACGAGACTATCTTACTACCAAATTTCACCAGTTGGGCCTACTTACACGAGTTGTAAACTTGTAGGATTATGATAATACGTTTTGGATGGTTCCCACATTCAGCAACAATGATGGCATCTCACCTTGTATGCATACATTCGTTGCAACAATACCAACTACAATTGCAGCCTCCGAAACGTAGATATTCTTTACAAATGGCTATGTGATATGTTACCGAAATGAAAATGCTTAATAAATTTTGTATTCAAGATGTTTGAATTTTTTACCCTATCCTACAATACCAACATCTTATTATGTATACTTATAAGTAAGGTTGGCCGAGCGGTCTAAGGCGTTGTGGCGTTAAGCTGCGATTCCCAAAGGGAGCGTGGGTTCGAATCCCATACCTAACATCCCTTTTTTTAGATTTATCTATCTAACCTCACTTTATGAAAATTTACTATACAAACTGATAACTAAATAGTAATTTTTAATAATAACTACAAAACGTCCAGAACTGAGTGCAAGTTGTTGAAGCCTCATAACCACCAAAATACTTAAAGCTAAGTGCAATTGAGTAAAATTTACTATATAAGTGTGATAACTGGTACTTTTTAAAAGGATTTTTTACTTGTTTCAACGCTTCTAATTTTACTTGTGTTTTGGGACGCGAAAACAATAATTTTGAACAATTTTGAAATGCCAAATATCCATAAGAAATACATGTAAAAGTAAATTTTTATCGCTTGTAATTTTAATCATTTTTTGGGACGCGTAAACTTTTATTTTCATTGCATTTTTTACGTGCCTTAACGCTTCTAATTTTACTTGTTTTTTGGAACGCGAAAACGTCTATTTTCGTTGCATTTTTTACGTGTTTCAGCGTTTCAAATTTCAGTTGTTTTTTGGACGCGAAAACGATAATTTTAAACGATTTTGAAATGCCTATTGTCCATAAGAATTACATGTAAAAGTAAATTTTTGGCGTTCGTAATTTTAGTTGTTTTTTGGAACACGAAAACGCATGTATTCGTTACATATTTTATGTAATTCGGCGTTCGAAATTTTATGTTTTTTTCGAACATAAAAACACATGTTTTCGTTGCATTTTTTACGTGTTTTAACGCTTCTATTTTTACATGTATTTTGGGATGCAAAAACGATAATTTTGAACGATTCTGAAATGTCAAATCTCCATAAGAAATACATGTAAACGTAAATTTTTAACGCTTGTAATTTTAATCATTTTTTGGAACGTGAAAACCGCTGAATTCGTCAAATTTTTTACACATTTTAGCGTTTGTTATTTTAGTTGTTTTTTGGAACGAAAGAATCCTCAACCTTCTGTCTGTACTCTTCAGATACCATTCTATTGGTGATTACTTCAACTACCCAATGGCACTAACATACTTTCCAAAAATAATGCTTTTATGATGATGTCAAATGGCGGGCATGTTTTTTTTTCACTCTAAACGACTACGCATCTTTTTCTATTTCCAGTGATATTTTTTCGAAACACTCGGTATATATTTTTCCGCAATGGTAAGTTTTTCGTCGATCCATTCTCCCATTTAACATTTAAGACTGATGATTTTGAATCACCCTGTATATATATTTTTCACCCAAATGGAAAAATTTGTGAGACGCCCCTGTACAACTATAATGAGCTTTGACCAATCAGACTCCGCTATGTTTTTTTTCCCAAATGAACGGTCCAAACGTCCTCTTATTACACATTTAGATTTCGGATGTAATTCAATCTCTGCATGGGCAAGTAGTTGTTTCGAATCTCCATATGCCCATTGAAGCGTTCTTCCATCACTCATGCAGCCATGTTTTTTCTCTTGATGATTCACCATGTTTTTTCTCTCAAACGTTGTAGGACACCCTGTATATACGTTGACAACCAGCCACCATGTATTTTTTCTCTTAATCGATGTATTTTGAGACATCCTGTAAACCAAATTTGACAGCTGCCATGTTTTTTTTTCTCTGTCTCATGTCATTTGACAATCAGCCATGTTTTTTCCCTTAAATGTTGCGTTGGTTCACCCGGTATACCAATTTTCATAGCTGCCATGTTTTTTTTCTCTTAAATGCCAAGTTGGTACACCCTGTATGGTAGCAGCCATGTTTTTTTCTCTTAAATACTATGATGGTACCCCCTGTATGGCAGCAGCCATGTTTTTTTCTCTTAAATACTATGATGGTACACCCTGTATGGCGTCAGCCATGTTTTTTTCCCTTAATCGATGTATTTTGAGACACCCGGTATACCAAATTTGACAGCCGCCATGTTTTTTCTCTTAATCGATGTATTTTGAGACATCCGGTATACCAAATTTGACAGCTGCCATGTTTTTTTCTTATAAATGACGAGTTAGTACAGTTGCGGCCAATAAAAAATGGGACAACTCTAATAGCTGATTTTGTTTATTCTAGCTGCTTGAATTTGTGTTATGAATATGTCATATGGCAACATTGAATATTTGAGGTCTGTTTAACAATTCCAAATTAGAAAGTAATCAGCCGCATATAAATGCAGTGAAAAAAGGTGTAATAATCACACTAGACAACAACAACTGTCCCATTTTTTTTGTCTGCAACTGTACACCCATTTTACTGAACTTACGAATCAGCTTCTAAGATTTAAACAATAAGTACATAACGCATTATTATGTGCGGTTTACGGCCCTTATGGCAGTTGACGTACGCAAATTCTATTATTTTCTTGATCTCCCATGAAAGTTGTCTTCTTAGAGTTTCTGTAACTTTACTAATAACGGAGATAGCCTCCAATGCCCTTTTGACCTCGGAAAATGCTTAAAAATGTTTCTTGACATCCAAACGAATCTATTGATGCCAAAATCATCCGAATCGGACGACCGGAAGTGCCATTTCCGGTTTGGACCGGAAGTAGCCATTTTATTGTAGATTTGGACTCTCCTCGATGTGGGTAATCCGAATTTACTATTACTTTTCTTCTATCTTATTTTTTTGAAACCGGAAGTGCTTATTTTTTTATGATTCGTACAGATCCAAAATATCATTAATGTATATATTGAACGACAGATGGCTCTGATGGATTCCTTGAAAACGAATTGGTATCACACTTTAAAAATGACGGACCCCATCACGAAAACATTGTGAGTCCTCCATACCCCCAATGGCACGTGTTTTCTTTGACAAATGACAGCGGCGGCCATATTTTTTTTGTTTACATCATTTATTGGTAAACCCTGTATCTCCACAGCGGATCAGCTCGACTACGTCACACACTGACGGCAGAGCAGCGAGCGCGTGACCTTGAAAGGAACCATTTTCGCTAATTCTGAGCTTAGAGGTTTTACCGTGTTATTTCAGGTAAGCTTACTTTTTGAATGCTCATAGCACATTTACTTTCTACAACAAAAAATGTAAATCTCCTATGAAACTCTCCTTATATGCCAATAAATTGGTGATAACATCGAACCATCAATTAAAGAACACATGTCCGCCAACACTTGAATTTTCAAATTTTCCAGTGTCCTACCCAAATAATTCAGGATATCTATCATGGACGGATTCGGACATGAATCACAAAATTTGTCCTCCATCTTGAATGTTCGTATTGGTCTCCAACATAACAAGCCCCTGCATAGGTACCAATTTTGAAAGAATCTAATCAAAAATTGTAGTCGCCATATCGAATTTTGAAAAAATACAAAATCTACTCGAGATTCGAATTATGTATAGTTGGACAATAAATCACAAAAACTGTTCGCTATCTTGTTTTTTTCTCTTGTGAATTTCGTAACGAATCTGAATGAATTTAATGGACACCTGCTAAATTTAAAGATGATTGGATCAGTGGAATTGGCTCAAAATTTCCACTGAAGTTTTGACCCTGCTATAGACAGTAGATACCACACCTGTTAGGTCGTGCCTATTTTACTGACTGAAAATCCCTGAAGGAATGGGTAGTGAATGATGAAATATTTTTCTCAAATTGCATATTTGATTCAAACTAAAGACAGCGAATATGTCTATATAACTTTTTTTTCGAAAAAACCCCCCTTGATCCCACTTTACTCCTGTGATTTTTCGGAAAAATTTGCGGAATGTGTAGTAAATGACAAAATATTTCGCTCAAATTGCATATTTGATTCAAACTGAAGACAACAGATATGACTTCATAATTTTTTTTCGAAAAAAACCCACTTGACCCCACTTTACTCTTGTGAATTTTCGGAAAAATTTGCGGAATAGGTAGTAAAGGACAAAATATTTTTCTCAAATTGCATATTTGATTCAAACTGAAGACAACAGATATGACTTCATAAGTTTTTTTCGAAAAAAAACCGTTGACCCCACTTTACTCTTGTGAATTTTCGGAGAAATTTGCGGAATGGGTAGTAAATGACAAAATATTTTTCTCAAATTGCATATTTGATTCAAACTGAAGACAACACATATGACTTCATAATTTTTTTTTCGAAAAAAAAAACCCTTGACCCCACTTTACTCTTGTGAATTTTCGGAAAAATTTGCGGAATGGGTAGTAAATGACAAAATATTTTTCTCAAATTGCATATTTGATTCAAACTGAGGACAACGAATGAGTCTATTTAATTTTTTTTTCGAAAAAATCCCCCTTGACTCCACTTTACTCTTGTGATTTTTCGGAAAAATTTGCGGAATGGGTAGTAAACTAGTATTTCTGTCTAAACTGTCTTTAGTTTGTCCTCAGTTCGAATCAAATATGTAATTTGAGGAAAATATTTTGACATTTACTACCCATTCCGAAATTTTTTCCGAAAAATTACAAGAATAAAGTGGGGTAAAGGGTTTTTTTTTCGAAAAAAAATTATATAGGCGTATTTGTTGTCCTTAGTGTGAATCAAATATGAAATTTGAGAAGAAAAATTTTCCGAAAAATCACAAGAGTAAAGTAGAGTCAAGGGGGTTTTTCCAGAAAAAAAATCATTTGTTGTCCTTAGTTTGAATCAAATATGCAATTTGAAAGAAATATTTGGTCATTTACTACCCATTCCGCAAATTTTTCCTAGAAATCACAAGAGTAAAGTAGGGTCAAGGGGGAATTTTTCAGAAAAAAATAATATAGTCGTATTTGTTGTACTTAGTTTGTATCAAATAAGCAATTTGTGAAAAATATTTCGTCATTTACTACCCCTTTCGCAAATTTTGCCGAAAAATCACAAGAGTAAACTGAGATCAACAGGGGCTTTTTCGAATAAAAAATTATAAAACCATATTTTTTGTCCTCAGTTTGAATGAAATATGCAATTTGAGGAAAATATTTTGTCATTCACTACCCATTCCGCTAATTTTACCGAAAAATCACAAGTGTAAAGAGGAGTCAAGGGGTTTTTTTCGGAAAAAAAAATTATAATGTCATATTTGTTGTAATTACTTTGAATCAAATATGCAATTTGAGGAAAATATTTTGTCATTTACTACCCATTCCGCAATTTTTTCTGGAAAATCACAAGAGTAAAGTGGGGTCAAGGGGAATTTTTTTGAAAAAAAATATTACATTGGCAAATTTGTTGTCCTCAGTTTGAATCAAATATGCAATTTGAGAAAAATATTTTGTCATTTACTTCCCATTCCGCAAATTTTTCCGAAAAATCACATGAGTAAAGTGGGGTCAAGGGGAGTTTTTTCGAAAAAAAAATAAAAATAGGCATATTTTTTGTTTTTAGTTTGAATCAAATATGCAATTTGAGAAAAATATTATCTCATTTACTACCCATTTCGCAAATTTTTTCGACAAATAACAAGAGTAAAGTGGGGTGAAGAGTGTTTTTTTTCGGAAAAAATGTTTCATAGACTTATTCTTTTTTCTTGGTTTGAATCAAATATGCAATTTGAGAAAAATATTCCGTCATTTCCTACCCATTCCGCAAGAAATCCTTCAGTCAGTAAAATAGATTATCCCCACCTGTTACGTGTGAGAGAAACTAAACAAAAGCTTGTACAAATAATACTGATATATTCTTATTTACCTACTCATTAGTTACCTTCAAGCACTAATGAATATTTTTTATGTGTTTTCAAAACATATCAATTGCGATAGAATATCGTAATAGAACATTCTTTTGAGCCTATACTTAGGCATCATTTTTCAGTAAGAATATTGCTACATTACTTGTTTCATTATATTAGGCTTAATTGCAGCAATATAAAATTACCACTGATCATCATCTGATATTCAAAACATCCGAGTGCAAACTTTGCCTCGTGTTTTATTCTGCTGACCAATGACCAATGACAATATTCTGCAAATTTCAGAATGAAGACAATGAAAACTGGCGTTCTATTTTAAAAAGAGACAGCAGTATAGTTTTGCGTGCCATCCGATGACGGCGCCACATTACTGGATCCATTTTCAATATTTCCAGTAAAATTGTATAGATGTCTCAGGTGACGAACATCCAATCAGTGTTTATAGAGAAAGAAGATAGCCAATCTTACGTACTTTCAGTTGGATCAAATGGAGACCATCACAAGAGGTCGCTAGTCCACGAGTCTCCAGTCACGTCTTTTCTTAATTTTAACGTATGTATTTGATCAGTTCGTAAAATATGATTTATCAAATAATCCGATGGATGGGTCTGAAAAATGATTTTGACACATTTATCCTATCCAGCGTTGTACTGGTAAACTCGAGATTTCATTCATTTCAGTTTCAGTGTTTCTATTTAACCTGGAACTTGATGTTATCAAGACCATTCCCAGTGAATTTTGTGTTTATTTGTTTTGTGCCGTTATCATTTGAGAAATTGTCACGTTACCCTTCGTGTATTGTTGAATGTTATATTTGTTCAACACTTGCTATTAATATACAGGGTGGGGCACCGAAAACGAAACAGATCGAATATCTTCGAAATGCATGTGTTGTGAATAAAATGCAGAAACACGTCGATTTTTAATCCAAGGGGCCCACTAAACATGTAATGTTACAGAATATTGCCACAATATTGTGTATGGCTTGCCATCGTAAAATGATAATATAATATTGCATAAGGCTCAATGCTATATTAAGTTTTTAACATAACAGAAGAAACTACAGACAAGTTGTTTGGAAGTTATAAAGGAAGCTATTGATTGAGTTTCAAGTGCAATGTTACATGATCCATGAAAGTTAATTGTAAATGCAACAATACAGAAACTATCTACGGACAATGTGAGTGCAAGTTACATTTGGAACTATCTAACAAATTCGAATCGCAATGTTGCACTGAGTTTGAAATTCCATAATATTTACAACCTTACTTGAGCTAACTACAAACAATATTGACAGTACTTAGAAAACACAATACATTTTCAGTTTTCGATTGCATCATCGCAGAAATATACAAAATGATACGCTAGGACAATTTTAAATGTAAGTATAAAGAAACTTGAAATAATATTTCATCTATCAGGAAACCAACCAATTTTGAATTTCCCGGTCTTGATGAGATGCCACCTAACGGGGCGACACCCAGATCCCAGACAAGCACGCGCCTCGCGCCATTTTGCTGTTGTAATAAACTTTATTGTTGTTGTGTGTCGTGCTGTGGTGCCTTAGCGTTGGTTTTGTTTCGTATACTTTCATTCGTTCTTAACCTAGGTACCTAAGTGAAGTACATATTCTTCTGCAATTTTGTTTTTTGAATAAGAATTCAATGAGTGTTGGAGCAGCACAATGGATAATGCTAATAAATTTAAGGCATCTTCATGTAAGGTAAGGCGATACATAATTTTATTATTTTAGGTTAGGATGGTCTGGTATGCTCATTCTGTGTAGGAAAATGTTTTTTTCTCCTTATATTGCGAATAAATCTGGTAGTAGTGTCAATTTGAAAGGGACTTTTACATTTGTAAATGATGTGTGGAATACTTTTAAATTTCGATTTTAGTTGCACTAATATATTGGTGGATTGAATGAAAAGTCTTGTGTTGGAAGTTGTCTTGAACGTTTTTTAACAAATCATTGTGCCATGTTTTGCAATTGGACCAACAAAAAAGACAATTTCAGAATCAAAGAATTGAAATCTATACAAATTTTAAAACTTGAGTGAATTCAATTTGAATATAAAGCAAATATGTAAGCACAATAGTGTCATAATCAAGGACAAGTTCAATTGTACATTCTTTATTAAAATAAGACCGTAATTATTGAGTTGACTAATTATATTTATTTATAATATTTTGGTTTCAGATGCAGTGAGAAATTCATTTCCATGCATCAAAGATGATGCATTTGAAATAAATGTGATGGCTTGGATTCGCAAAAACACTTTATGTAGGGTTAGGTAGTAGATCAAGTTGTCGATAATTAAGCTGCACATTTAATCCAATAGTTATTTTGTTTCAGGCCAAATAGATTTTTTTTTTAATTTTGACATTTTACTAAGTATGAGTACTTATTTGTTTTTTTTGTGATATTGTAATTAAACGTTTCATTATCAATTTTTTGTCTTTTTGACCTCCAAGATTCAAATGGGCATATGAAAAAACAATTATTCATTGTTTCGAATGAAAATACTGAATCTATATTTGATAGGTATCATTTCAGAAGATTTTTTGGGTTTTCACTGCTTGTTTCTAAATACTAGAAAATGATGAATCTGAATTTCCATAGAGGACACATCAATACTGAATGATATTGTCCAAGATATCAAAACGGATCTGTCTCCCATGAAGATTGCATTCACTTTCTATCAATATTAGTAGCAAGGAGTGAAAATCCAAAAATCTTTCAGTAGCGAACAAACCTACTGAAAAGTTATTTATGAAATCTTACTGTTATGTTATGGAAAGGAATAGACAAGATTGGTGGTAAGTTGCTGCTATATAACAATATTGAATATGTTATTTTCTGCTAATTTCTATTCTATGTTGCAGTAACCTTGCTGGAATTACTAATTATGAAATATTACATCCATCAATCCATTTCAGTAGTTGCTGCAACATTGCCATAAGACGTAATTTTTAATCTCACATTTGCAATTTTCCTGTACATTATATGCAATGTTGCAGTAACCTAGCTGGAATAATTGATTATGGCATATACCATTTGTAATATTGCTGAACGTCCGTTTCAGTAGTTGCTGAACCTTTACAGTAAGGTAGCAGAAAACTCTGATGTAACATTACACATTACCATGAAAGGTTACTGAAATATTGAAGGAATGTTACTTTGCTTAGTGGGGGGACATCTTTCTATCATAACCTCAACTGTCATAGCTCTCCCCCCACCCCTTGGGCACTATCAAACAATTTGAATAAGGAAAGAAGTAAGTGTGACACATCATTAGGAAGGTAATTTCATAAGGAATTCAGCCATGTCAATTTTTGCCACCTAACTTTTCATTTTGGCGACCTCTTGCGGGACAAACAACTGTTCCGTATTCCAAATTATGATCCTGCTTTTGCAAGCTATTCTGACATGAATTAAGTGACGATGCATTATGGAATTTTTCTAAATGAAAAAACAAAATGGCGGCTCAAAATGGCGGACACGATTTGCAATTATGGTGCGATTCGATTCAAAATTGATATGTGGTGGTTTCCAAGGTCGGAAATTATGATTTGTTTGTTAATGCGAAAAAATAAGATGGTGGCTCCAAGATGGCGGACGAAATTTGTAATTCTGGTCTGATTCCAATCAAAATTAGTATGTGGGGATTTTCAGGGTGAAAGATTATGATGTTTTTGTCAATGCAAAAAACCAAGATGTTGGACGAAATTGGTAATTGTGGTTCGATTCGATTCAAAATTGGCATACGGGGGTTTTACTAGTTTTCAGTAAGTATGACCAAAATGAAATGATTAAATTGATAAAAAGAATTAAACAAATGCGCTAAAAAGGAAATTATATTTTTTTTCAGATGTGTGACTGAGGTTATTCTATACGTAACAGAATCAAAATTTTACCTCGCAACAATACCTATTTTGTACTCGCGGCAAGCTTTCGAATCTGTTACGCATGGAGTAACCTACGTCACACATCTTAAAAAAATATGAATACCTTTTCTCTCTTTTTCGTTTTTTTGCTTATATTTCCTTTTAGCGCATTTGTATAAAAGCTTTTTCTTATCAATTTAAATAATTCATTTTATTCATACTGAAAACCCCCATATGCTAATTTTGACCCTAATCGAACCACCATCTTGTTATTTGCATCGACAAAAAAATCCTGATTTCTAACCCTGAAAATCCCCACATACTAATTTGGATTCGAATTGGACCAGAATTACAAATTTCGTTCGCCATCTGGGACCACCATCTTGTTTTTTTGCATCGATAAACAAATCATAATTTCCGACCTTGCAAACCACCACATATCAATTTTGAATCGAATCGGATCATAATTGCAAATCATGTCCGCCATTTTGGAGCCGCCATTTTTTTTCTCTTAGAAATATTCCATAATGCATTATCACCGAATTTATATCAAAATAGCTTGCAAATGCAGTATCATAATTTGGAAAATGGAACAGTTGTTTTTCCCGCAAGAGGGCGCCAAAATAAAAATTTAGGTGGCAAAAATTGACATGACTGAATTCCTTATGAAATTACCTTTTCAATGATGTGTCACACTTACTACTTTCCATATTCAAATTGTTTCGGTGATGGTGCCCAAGGGGTGGGGGAGAGGTATGACAGTTGAAGTTATGATAGGAAGATGTCCACCTTGGATTAAAAATTGACTTGTTTTTGCATTTTACTCACAACAAATTCGTTTTGAAGATATTCGATCTGTTTCGTTTTCGGTGCCCCACCCTGTATATATTATTGTACTCAGTATAGATAACAGTTCAGTTGGTAAACACATTCAATCTCTTCATTCAATAATTGTTGTCTTTATAACACTTCGAACCTGTTCTGATTTCTGACAGCATATATGGAGCCCCATTTCGAAGAAATAAATTCAGTTTGAATAAATGAGCAAAGGTGTTAAATGTACACACTATTTAATTGATATCTTCGAGGTGAATACAGAGACTAAATAAACTGATGTTTACAAACATACTGTTTGTTCCATTGTGTCACCACCTTTTCACTAGTAAAGTGTGCGACACAAATGTCACCCACCTACTGGTTAAAATGAATCGCCCAGTGATTGAAATTAAATAACAAACAATAACAAACACAAAGCAGTTTGCCCAGAAAATAGTAAGGCAAAGGTGCTGTTCACCGGTAGTGTATTATGAGCTTCGTCCCAGTGATTTTGGCTTAAAAAATACACTGGACACCACATGTAGGTGAAAAAATATGAAATTCCACACTCATTTTTCAATTGAACCATGCCACAGTATTGTTCATGATGATTGAAGTCAAAATGACAAAATTGATATTAAGTTCACGTTCACTTTATTACATTTATGAATAGTTCATTCAATTTATATCAAATAATAAACAAAAAGTATGCACTTCATTTTTATTGAATGACATTGAATCTGTGAATAAAATATGCTACTCTGTTAAAAACTATCATTAGAAAATTTCAAGTACGTCCCTGTCAGGGCGAACGATTCACTACTAGGATTCCTGGACGAAAATAAAAATCGTCAAGTATTCCTCAAAAAAATGCAAGTTGATTGTAGGGGGCGCATTCGTACGGGTGTATTTTCTGCCTCGGTTCGTCGTTATCGGGCTAGATGTCTCGCGCGATTGTATTAAACGCGATTTCCACAGGCATTGACTATCTTCTTTCTCTATAAACAATGATCCAATGCATTTTGCACAGGAATTGTTTGACTATTCTTCTTTAGGCCATCTTAGTACTCTCAGTTGCTACCTTTTTACAATAATATTAGTACTTTTTTGGACAATGGATATAAGATATCTGAAACTACACAGCCATCTAGTGGTGCTCGGTTACGTATCCAATGTTTTTGTTGAATAACTTGCAGGATCGTCCGCTGTGGAAAGTAGAAACCGTTCGATCTATGCAAAGGGTTGTGTTGTTACCTGATAGATGGCGCGCTCCATTCTGCCATTCAATATAAGTTTTTTCAATAGCAAATCTATTATTTTTATTGAAGAAAGTTCACATTCCGGAACGACAAATAGCAGACAACTTTGAAGTCATTTCGATCAATTGTTCAAAATAGAACATCGCAGCATTCGCAGCTCAAATATTTCGTTGAGGGTGGCAAAGAAAGACTCATCTTTTCATTTGCATCCGCATTTTATTTTAGGTGAGAATAGATTTTCTCATTGCTGCATTGTTTTTAAATGTTATCTTGCATATTCACGCACGTCAAACTCAAGAATTCTAGGATTCTAGAATGATTCCAGTGAAGATTTTCATATGTTGATTTCTGTATTCTTGAAAGTATATTTTTGCTATTGACACATAGATGGCGGAGGGTAACTCAGTTGTTCTAGTGTTATGCGGAAACACATATCAGGGTTTGTGAAGTTATCTGATGCTAAAGTGGGCCCTTCACGTGCAGTTTTTCGTGACATCCGAAGTGACACTCCATCGCTCCCACATCGCTCCACTCCGAATTCGAACGTGAAGTGTCAACATGCGCCCGCTTCTAGCATCTGACATTCTGACGCGGCGCGAGACGTTCCAACCTTCATAAACTTCTGGCGCGATTCGAACAGAGGAGTCATCCAAAACTGAACGTGAAGGGACAATTTCCGCGCCGCTCCGACTCTAGAGAACAGTTGAATTGAATGTAACGAGAGGAACAGGTATAGTTGCTTTGAGTAGTCTGAATGTGATTTCGTTGGGTTTGGACAAAATTTAAAATATTCAAGATTCAATACGTGTTGATCTTTAAGATAATAAATCAGATACGAAAATATATTTCAACGTTTCAGAAATGACGCCGCCTTTGTCAACAGACTTTTTAACAGAATTCATCGAACTATATAGAAATTCTCCATGTTTGTGGAAGATAAAAAGAGTATTCCAACAGAAATCTGAGACAGCAGGCATACGATTGCCTAATTGATTTATGCGAATAAAGAATAGGTACCTACGTAGTTAAAAAAATCAACATCTTACGAGGAGCCTTCAGGAAAGAACTGAACAAGGTTAAGCAGAAAAAAAACTAAAATCATCAAAAAATTGAAAGTGTCATTGTTTATTCTAAAATATTCCCTGTAGTCTTCCGGGTTAGATTAATTGATTTCTTCAAGATGGTTCGATTCATTTCGGCGCAAGTACCATTTTTTGGACCAATAATTTTTTTTCTTTCTTCTGGAATCATAATTTTCTGATAATATTAAACATGCAATTTTTTTCTTTGAATGTAAAGATCGCGAAAAAAGACCCACGCTATCGAGAAGCTTGAAGGAATGATGTTGGCGTACTATATTTGAACGTGCGTGTAGTTTGGCATGCAACTTCCGCTCCGAGAGAGACGCGCTGGGATTGCGCGCCGGGAATCTGAAAATAACTGCACGTGAAGCTGGCCCTTAACACGTATGTTGATTGCATCTTCATTTATATCTTTGAATTCATGGAATCTCATGCCGCATCTATCGAATAGTAGCAACAACTTTGATATTTTAAACGAAATCCCCTGTATATTATTGCATTTTTCACTTTGACATTGCTTTTTGATTATTTTCATATAATACTTCCCTATACCTACCTCCAGTGGTATTTGAATACGTAGAAAGCTGAAATTTTCGATGTTGTTTGACAATATCATATGTATTATTTATGACTAGGGGAATTCGTTCTTCATTATACAGGGTCGTTGGAAGAAGTGGTGAAAGTTTAATTTTTCCAAATAGAACACCCTGTATATTATCAAATATCCTGAATGATAATTGAATTTCCTTCCAAATGATGTATCATATTCCTATACCTAAGGAGTCAGGTTTCCGAAATAAAAGCAAGTTTTCCATAAAAATTGGATTATTTTGCCATATTTTGTATTGGGTAGGTATGAAATGTCATGGAACATGTCATTATGATGATTCGAAAATTAGTACATTATTAATATAACGTTTGCGCGTACATTAACGTAAATTTGTTTAAGAAAGAATCAAAATGGAAGACAATCATTATTGAAATGAAAATCTGATTAATTTTTGTCGAATTTGTCCCATATTTCTAACTAATCATTAGATTTTTATATTTTGTATTTTTTTCACAAGTCTTTTCCAAAACTAATATTGCATGAATTGAGAAATGCAGTGATTTGAAATTTTAATTCAGATTTGAACAAAGTATGCTCGGTTCGGTTTTGTATCCTCCGTGATAATTTTATCTCCCATTCAGGGTATCTGAAAAACATGTGTCTGTTGAGAAATCAATAAACAAATTAAGGTTCTATTAATTGTTAATTCATGTTTTCGAAGTGATGTTTGATTTGATTCAATGTGAAAATTTAGAAAAGTTAGATCTGGGGATCGCGGTTGTAAAGGCTGTGGACCCAAGTGTCTTATTCACTGATCTTCAAGCGGCAAATTGCCAAAAAGTTCCTAATTGTTGTTCTAATATTATTCAAATATTTTCCATGGAAGAAAATTTGGATTTTCATAAGTCCATATTTAAATCCATTCACAGAAATCAACACGTTCTTGATGGACCAGCTCTTGAGGCCTCAACATTCCCAAACAAAGCATAATTCCGTTCGATTCTTCTGAATTTTTTTCAATTCGTTTGTTCATTGAATTTCCTGTTCTTGAAATAATGTTTTTGCACTAACCGTGAATATAAAACAGATGCGAAATATCAGCATTCCGATATTCATTATAATTCATTTTTGATACTTTCTTCTTGCAGAAACACCATGAAAATCAAGGCATGTTAAACTAAAAGTTTGCTTTTCTCTCTGCTGGTCACGGCACACTACTATAATTTTCAATTACCAGATTCGAAATAGGTAATATTGCCCAATTGAAATAATCTGTAGTATGCTGTGTCTAGAAAAGAGCAAAACAACCTGTAGTTTGACAAACAGTTGATTTAATTGTGTTTCTGTCAGAAAGAAGTATAAAAAATGGATTTATAATTCATATTCAAATACAGATATTTTAAATTTATTTTTTCTCATGGTGAGTGCCTACGAAATGTTTCCAGAACGTGCCGAAAATTCAATGACCTTCATCCAAATTCAGCACGAAGTGATAGAAAAAAATGTATTGATTGAAATAAAATTGAGACCTGCTTGAGGACACACGTTCTTCAAATACCCTGAATGGGAGATAAAATTATCATGGAGATGAAAAACCGAGCCAAGCATACTTTGTTCAAATCTGAAATAAAATTTCAAGTCACTGTATTTCTCAGTTAATGCAATATTAGTTTTGGAGAAGATTGTTTTGAAAATAATTCAAAATATCAATATCCAATGAACAGTTAGAAATATGGGACAAATTCGACAAAAATTCAAGAATGAAAAAGCGATTCAAAAAATGAGTTAATATACGGGGTGTTCTATTTAAAAAAATAAAGTTGCTTGTTTTTTTTTTGATAGACGTGGCAATGTCGCAAAGCTGAAAATATTTTAGATCGATAGATCAGGTAACAAAATGTAAGATGTGTAATTTTCAGGGAAATCCTGCTTTGCGTTTACCATAAATGTCTAACCTACCATCGACCGTGAGACACGCTGTATAGTCCGCGTTAGTTTCAAATCTTGGCATTGTGTTGCCATTGTTCGTATCCAGCCATCCCTGTTCTTTTGCCCATATACTGCTAATGACGCTTCTGTCACTAATTTAACACCTCTCTCAACAGCCTGTGTGTGCAATATCTTCGTCAGAGAGATATTTAGTCATCGGAGGCTCTGTAATTTTGCAGTTTTGCCAGTTTATCAAATCTATGTGAGATTTGGCATCAAAATTGAAAGTAGGAACTTCAAACTTCCTAATAGCATTACTTGATTTTTTATTTTCTTCAATAATTGCCCTTGATTTCATTATTTTCCTGAAACCCAATTCTCTTATATGCTGACGTGGATCGGAGATCATCGAAATCCGTAGGTTTTCAGGTTGGCCATAGAATCCATTTCTTCGAATAAGTGGATCAATCACAGCTTTCAATTCTTCACTCAAATATCTTGAGTAATTAGTCAGTTTCCAGAGATGCTGAGCCCCAGCTGTATATAAGCAATATAAGCCCGTAATACACAATTTGCTGTAGTGAGCCATCTCGCGTGAGACATCTTCCCCGGCGAATTGTTTGCTAAATTTGGTGGACAGCTTCCGGTTGAGACAGCTTGGCATATTTCGTATAGAATTTTTTGATCAGTGCTCAGTTCTGCTACTTGCAAGAAGTTCATCTTAGGTAACTCGACCTAAATTTTCTTGAAACACACAACAGGTAACTGCTCAAATGCTTCAAGAAGCTTGCCAATGTGGCCTGTTTATGGAAAAGGACCTGAAGTGTTTCCATCCAGATAGCAGAGCAAATGGCGCAATAGAAGCTCGTTTGCGTGAAAAAGGCATATCATCCATTGCAATGGCCTTTCAAGTTTCAATTCCAATAAACGAATAACACCAGAATGTTTTCCAATAGTAACTACTGTCCAATCTCACCCAATAGCTACTAGATCAGAAGTTGATATGCGAGCTTCTTCAAGTTAATTTAAAATGCTTGATGCCATTTCCGGAGCAGTGCCGTTTTCAGGTGCCACATGTCCAATATAATCGCTTCCCGGTCCTGTAGTGAAACTATTTGCTCTTCTACTATAGTTTTTCTTAACGATGTTAATCCCCGATTTTCAATTTGGAAAGTGCGATCATTGTGTCCATCAAAATAAAGTGCTTGTAAAGTTGTTCCGTTGTTCGATCTATTCTGTAAATTATATCGAGCCCTCTTTCTTTGACGATATATTCTACACTTGTCGATTACATAGGACGTATTATTTATAGAGATTAATCCGACATCCTCAAGAACTGCACTAGCTATCAGTGCACCCTTTCGACTAGATATTCCAACTCGGTCTACTACTTTTGCGAGTGAAGGAAGTGCAAATACCATTTCTCCACTAGATGTAGATGTATCCCTTTCTGAATCAGATGAAACAGTGTCAAGTTGCATTTTTGTTTCAGACTCAACCTTTTCCTTTACTTGTTTCCTCTGCAGTCTTTGCTTCAAAATTCCACACACAGGGTCACGAAACAATTGCCCAGTCGCAACTTTTCGTTTCAAAGCCATCGACATGATTCGTTAATGAAAATGAACTGCTGCTTCCTAGAATGAGCTTACTCACAACTCAACACAACACAACACTGTCAACAAGTCAACACTGAACTGAAGTTGAGTTCAACCACTTGTTCGTGTTCGGATAGTTCCACATGCGCATAGTAGGCTACCGCATAGGCTCCGGTTCGCCGGTTTAATAACATTCATAGTCGAATAATCTCTGGCTAAACCTAAACATATTGCAAAATCAAAAATATTTTTTTTTCGCAATTGAGGAACCATTACATATCATTTTCTAGTACAGGCATATTTAATTTTCAACTTTGAATTTTTTTTTATTTTAAGGCTTTGGCGGGGGGTCAAACTTGGAAATAATAAAAAATTAAAAAAATTCCATACATAATTCAGACCACTACGCAACTTTTATCGATACAGGCCAACTGTAATTAGTTCATCGACCCACCCTACCCTGTATGTATGGGTACAGTATTTTTCAGAAATACACCGGCTATCAGTTTATTGATACCTGTAAACGTGGATTTCACCAATTGAGGAAAATATTACTAAACGGACGTTACAAAAATTAAATAAATCTTAAGAGAGGTAGTTTTTTTTTGTTTCAGAAAAAAATGTCTTCCAGAGAAAATTCAACTGAAGAATAATTATTTTTGGAAGAACTTAAGTGAGGGCTGTCCGAAATAGAATATTTGGCAAGCGACTATGAAAGTGCATCTGAGGAGGATTTGGTGACGAATCAAAATATTGTACAATATACAGAGGAGAAAAACGAATGTAATGAAGAAGAAGAACAACAAGTAAATGAAGAGGAGAAGGAGGATCTTGATAAATGACAAAAAAATTGTAAATAATGAGTTACCCAAAAGAGAAAGGTATGTAAAATGGATACCGCGACCAACTAATGTAACTTGAAATGTTCCTGAAAATCATCATGGTTCATTGAAGAATGATTCTGTACAATCTCCTATAAATCATAATTATTTAAATACATTTTGTTTTAAGAGTCAGTATCAGCGCGTCACACCAAGAAGTCGAATTTCTTCCTCGCCCCTTCCAGCTAAGGTTTGTAGGCACACCTATCAAGAATAGGAGTGAAGATAATGAACTCGATAAACGTTGGCAACACAGCACCTGTCCGTTCTCGATTACATCGCCAATAAGTTATAAATTTCCAGACCGTAGGTTTTTTGCATAAACCATTCATTTCATGAAAGATACAGGGCGACTCAGGGGTGTGTGCATGGTCCATAACTTTTTTCCATGCAAGCTATCTACTTGATTTTATTTTTCGAGCGATAGGTTTGACAATAAGCACATTCTGGAAATATTTTCATTGATATACAGGATGATCCATATTAAAATACACAAGTAAGTTCATTTTTTTTAAATGGCATCTCTCCGTTTTCGTTACAATTTTTGAATCGCCATTGAATTGTCGATATAACGCACCACCCTGGTTTCATGGACTCATCTGAATTAGTTTTTGAAATATGTCAATGTATGTGTCAAAATAGCGTCGTGCATGGACCCACAGAAAAATTCATAAATGCAGAACCATTCAAGATAACTCAACCTACTTTTTTTCAGACGGTTCCTTCAGCTTCAGCGCATCTTTTGAAATAAATACAGGCGAACTTGAAGTCAATGTTCCATCGCCTACTACGACTTTTTCAAATAACAAATTACAAAAGGCAATAACTCCATTTTTTCAAATGCTACACACTGTATTTCATTGCACCATTACATGACATTTTTCAAGAGCTTTTCGTCGATATAGGGTTTGTGGCGTCTACTTTGTGAAGTTCGCAAAATATGTTGAAAATAAGAAATGTGGATGGTTTTTGAGGAATCTAGTAGGCCGCTTTCGTGAAATTTGAAATATCCTTGTTATGTCAATAATTGTACACGTCGAATTGTTAAAAATGAATTTCACTCGCGAAGAATTAGTGATTATGGTGTACTGTATTGGCAAAGCCGACAAAAGCCCTTTATTAGCAAGCAGAAATGTATCATGAAAAATAACCAGAAGCAATAACCACTGGTGTCTTCATTCCAAAAGTTAGATAGGTAGATTGGTTTGAACTCAGTGGTGGTGTGTATTATACCCAAAAGAAAATGTTAGTGGTAACCACTAGGGTAATAGCAGCGGAAACGGATATTTCACAAAGTAGTGTAAACAGAATAATATTGAAACTTAAGTTTCACCCTTTTCATCTGAACCTACATCAAGAATCGTATAGTGATGTTTTTTGCGATAGAGTTGCGTTTTGTATACAAATGAATGACATGATTGATGAGGATTATTATAATTTAAACAAAATTCTGTTTTCTGATGAAGCAACTTTCAAGAACAACGGGTCGTTTAACAAACATAATATGCATTATAATGCAGTCGTGAATCCTCACTGGTTGAGGACACTTGATCACCAACAGCGATGGTCGCTTAATGTTTGGGAAGGAATTATTGGAAATCACATTATTGGACCCTACTCCTTCGACCATGTGCTGAATGGTAAAGGATATTTACATTTTCTGAGCTAACATCTTCCGAATGTTAGAAGAAGTGAATTTTCAGATCAATCCCATCCTAGTCATTGGATATGCCGAGGAGGTACTATTCCTTGTCCCGCGCGATCCCCAGACCATACGCCATACTTTTTTCTTTGGGGGTATTGGTATTGGTAGGTGTGGATGGTGACTGATGCACTGCGACCTAGTTAGATCTATTGTGCTCCATCTTCTTCTGCTATCTCAAGGTGTTCTCGTTTACAGCAGCCCCTCAAGCCTCAATTCCTTCAGGAATTTTAGAATTTTGAGGGGGTCCATTTGTGGTATTTCTTCCACAGTCAGCTGGTGTGATCCCAGTATATTTGATATTTTGTGGTGTACAGCATAACACTCCATCAATATGTGGTGAGGTGTTTCTGGATGTTCCCCACAGAATCTGCAGATGTTGTCCTCCTCCAAGCCTAGCTTTCTTAGGTGTTCTTTGAGTCTGCAATGCCCCGTTAGAAATCCTGTGATTGTCTTTAGTCTAATTTTGCTGAGGTTAATCAGTGTTTTCGATCTTGCTCGGTTGAAATTGCCAAGGAGATCTTTGGCCTGCCTTAGCACTGGAAGTATTTGCCAGTATGTTGCTCTCATTGCTTCTTCAGTTTTATTGAGTTCTTCTTGGAAGTGCGATTTTCCAAGTCCGCAGAATGGTTCTGGCCCGATCAGTGGCGTTGATGCCCCTTTTCGTGCCAGGGTGTCTGCTTGTTCATTGCCCTCTACTCCGACGTGCCCAGGCACCCAGAGGAGGATCACCTTGTTGTTCCTGCCTAGATCATTAAGTTTTTCTAGGCATTCCCAGACCATCTTCGAGTTGATGTTATATGAGCTCAACGCTTTGATGGCTGCTTGACTATCGGAGAGGATTGCAATTTCCTTGTTCCGGTAGTTCCTGTCGAGGTTGAAATGAATGCATCTTGCTATGGCGTGAATTTCTGCTTGAAAAATGCTGGGGAAGTGTCCCATGGGTTCGGAGTACTTGGTACGAGGTCCAAATACTCCTGCTCCAGTTCCGTGTACCATGTAATGATATTCTTACCCAGTGCTCGAATGGATTCTGTGCCATTGTTTCTTGGTATTTAGTTCCGTTCGAAAAAATTTCTCGAAACTAAATTTCCTGGTAATTTCGTAAGTTGGGAGATCGGCAAGGTGTGCACTTCCAGTGGGGGTTGAGCCCCTTACACTGTGTGCTGTCCCTTTCAATCCGACTTTGGCCAACCTCAGGTCTGCTCCCCAAGCAGATCTCCTCACCATGAGATGGAGAGGAGTGAGGTCCAGAATGATCTCTATTGGAGTTGACCTCATTGCTCCTGTTATGCAAAGACATGCTAGTCTTTGTACTTTCTCCAGGATTTTCTTTATTGTGGCGAGTTCAGTTCTACCGTGCCACACTACTGCTCCGTAGGTGATCATAGGTCTCACTATCATGGTGTACATCCATCGCAGTATTGATGGGTTACAGCCCCATGTTTTTCCTGCAATGTTCCTGCACACCATCAGTGATGATTTTGCCTTGTTAGCGATCTTTTCTACGTGTCTGTTCCAGAGTAGTTTTGAGTCTAGGGTTAGTCCTGGATACTTCACCTCTTGCTGCCATCCTAAATCTGATCCGTCGAGGCACAGTCCTTAGGTGCTGAATCTTTGTTCTTCTAGTGAATGTTACCATTGTGGTTTTTGATGAGTTAATTCTCATTCCCACAGAGAGGCACCATCTTCTGGTAGTCTCTAGCTCCCTTTCTATGAGATCGCAGAGGGTTCCTTCGAATTTGCCTTTGGCAATAATGACTATATCGTCAGCATATCCAAGGCAAGTTACTCCGTTCCCGGTAAGTGTTCCGAGTAGTACGTCTACTACGAGACTCCACATCAGAGGTGATAGTACCCCTCCTTGTGGGCATCCCCTGCTTGTGCTGATCCGAAAGCTGGTATCACCCACTTTCGTTTCAGCAGTTCTTGTAGCCAGCATTTGGCACATCCATCTGGATGTGGTTCTGTCTACTCCCTTGTTCATTTATTGCTTCTTGAGAGGTGTTGTCGAATGCCTCTTTTATGTCTAAGAAAGCGCATATTGCCATTTCTTTATACTCGAGAGATCTCTGGATGCCTTCGGTAAGCACGTACAGAGCGGTTTCCGTTGATCTGCCCGCCCTGTATGTATGCTGCCCGGGGTGCAATGACACCCTCTCCAGTATCTCGGTTCTGATGTAGTTATCTACCGTCTTCTCCACTGTCTTCAGTAAGAAGGATGAGAGACAGATTGGTCTGAATGACTTCGGGAGGGTTGGGTCCTTTTTTCCTACTTTGGTGGAAAGGGTTTCCAGAGATCATCCGACACCTGCAGATGATATGAAAAATAGGATCACGGCAGACTTCCGTTCAAATAATGGAGCAATGCAATGAGTTCGGGACTCATTTTCAAGAAGACTAGCATCAGCTTGTGTTGAACATGATGGTGATCTATTTGAGCACTTATGAGTAGCCTTTCTCCAGAATGTTCACATGGTTTATTGTTCTTGTTTATTGTCTTTCCTGTTCTTGTAAGTATTACTAGGATTATTTTCTTTGCGATGTAGTCATGTATCTTTACAATTTCAAAAACATATTCTATCCATAATTTCAGGGATGTATCTAATTTACTAGACTCCTCAAAAATAATCCACATTTCTTATTTTCAACATATTTCGCGAACTTCACAAAGTAGACCCTATAAACCTTACATCGACGAAAAGCTCTTAAAGAAAGCCATGCAATGGTGCAACAAAATATAGGGTGTTGCATTTGTAAGAATCGCGTTATTGCCATTTGTAAATTGTCATTTGAAAAAATTCGTAGTAGGCGATGGAACATTGCCTTCAAGTTCGCCTGATTCCAAAAGATGCGCTGAAGCTTAAGAAATCATCTGACAAAGAGTAGGGTGAGTTATCTTGAATGATTTTGAAGTTATGAATTTTTTTGTGGGTTCCTGCACGACGCTATTTTGACACATAAATTGCCATAGGTTAAAAACTAGTGCAGATAAGTCTATGAAACCAGGGTGCGATATATAGACAATTCAATTAGTTCAAGCAATAGGGAAAAGTGCGTGCAAAAATTAAAATCCGAAAACAAAAAATATGAGCCTATAGGAAATTAAAATTCAGCATAAGTTTCTATTTCATGCGACTCGATCGTGATTACCGAACATAACCTAAAAAATTGGCAAAGTTGCGAAAAGCGGTTTTTAGTTGATAACTACTGGGAAAATACTGGGATATGTTTAGTTCATTTGCAGTATTATTAATTGATGAATAAAGTGAGGCGTGCAGGCGCGGATCGCGATAGCTGTAGCGGGTGGCGGAGTGGGGATAGCACTGAAAACTGATTTCGTGCGTTCAAAGTGGCTTGTGCTTGAAAAATATTGAGTATCTCGGCTTGATGTTCACATACGGTTTTTTTGCAATGTACACAAGTACTTGAAATTGAACCAATAACTTTTCATTTCTTTTTCAATAACACTATCAGGACGAAAGTGTCTTTAATGTCAACAGTATTTGTATCCCCACTGCACCACCCGCTAAAACTGCATCGCTCCGCGCCTGCACGCCTCACTTTGTTCATCAATTAATGATACTGCAATTGAACTAGACATATCCTAGTATTTTTTTATCGAAAATATAGGTATTCAATCCCAATATCCATGAATAATAATAATAATAATAATAACTTTATTATTCCCAAGAAACATATGCTGCTTATATTAGGGAAACATCAAAATTAATTTTTTTTTTAACAAAAAATATGTATATATATATATATATATATATATAATATATATACATAAATATATATAATAAATTGTCAAATCAGATTAATTTCTTATAATATTGTTTTAATTTATACTTAAATTTTGAAGAACATTTAATATTTCTCAATGTGCTTGGTAGTTTATTATAAATAAGTATACCATTATGCTGTACGATGATTATTGCGCCTTCCAGATTTTTTTGAAATAAAAAAATTATCTCGGCTCCTGATCGTAGGAATTCAATTTTTTAATGCGTGAAATCATGCTAGAAATATATTTTCATAAAAGTCATTTCTATAAAAACAAAAATAAGAAATTACTCGATAAGTATCAGTGATATCAAAACATTATGTCATTCAATTGATAGATCTTTTTAATATCTACAATTACCTAATTTAACTTTCTTTGATCGGAGCTGTTGTTTTTTAATTATCAACAAAAAACCGCTTTTCGCAACTTTGCCTATTTTTTAGGTTATGTTCGGTAATCAGGATCGAGTTGCATAAAATAAAAACTCATCCTGAATTTTAATTTCCTATATGCTCATAGTTTTATTTTTCGGATATTAATTTTTGCTCATTCAAAGTTGGGCCGCTTCCTCGTTTCTTGGACTAAATGGCGAATCAAAAAATGTAACGAAAACGGAGGGTTGCCATTTGAAAAAAATCAGAACTTAGTTGTGTATATTATTAAAAATATTTTCAGAATGTGCTAATTGTTGACACTATCGTTTGAAAAAAAAAATCAAGTCGAAAGCTTGCATAGAAAATAAGTTAAGGACCATGCACACACCCCTGGGTCACCCTGTATATTTTTTGTATGGGCTCGGTGGTCCCATAAGAATTCTGAAATCTCTCAATTTACACAAAAACGAGACATTTGCTAAAGTACAAAAAAATTTCTAAACAAAAATTGTGGGCGTAACCAATTCCCGTTTTACCTAGGTCGTTTATTAAATGAATAGCGTTCACTTTTTAATGTTGATTTTTATCACTGAGTACTTTTGTCCTCAAGTGAAGATATCTAATTTTTTTCTTATAAGCAACCCATTTGCAGAAATAAAGTTATAAACATGGTCTAAGGTCCAACAATATAGTAGAGCAACAAGAAAATACTTTATTCTGCCATTAACAATAATTTGGCACTGAAATGGTTGAAGCCATTGATTCTTTGGTATGTAAATGAAAAGTTTGAGGGGGGTTTACATTTTCCCAATATGAAGCAAGTTTTGACCAACTACATTTTACTTCAGTTGTATTTGAATATTACCGAAACTATTGCAAGCAACCTTATGGGATTAATATTGGATTCAAATGGATGCGACATGTATATGGGATAGTTATCTCGCATCCAAGTCATGTCGCAACTTCAGTGATCTGGCCTCCAAGTCATGTCGTAACTTGATTGAAACAATGGGACTGCATTAAAATTAGGCTTTTTTGAAGAACCCTGCATTAAAACGACGTCAAATATTCATGTTTGTAACTAATCACCCTAGATGACACACGCGTTTGGGTCCAATACCATTGCCTAAAGAAGAATAGTCAAACAATCCCTGTGCAAAATGCATTGGATGGCCGTCACCTGAGACATCTATACTATTTTACTGGAAACATTGAAAATGTATCCAGTAATGTGGTGCCATCATCGGATGACACGCAAAACTATACTTCTGTCTCTTTTTAAAATAGAACACCAGTTTTCATTCTCTTCATTCAGAAATGTGCAGAATATTGTCATTGGTGAGATGTTTAGCAGAATAAAAGTCGAGTCAAAGTTTGCATTCGGATGTTTCGAAAATCAGATGATGATCAGTGGTAATTTAATATTGCTGCAATTAAGCCTAATATAATGAAACACGTAATGTAGCAATATTATTACTGAAAAATAGTATAGGTACAAAAAAATGTTCTATTACGATATTCTATCGATATGTTTTGAAAACAGATGAAGAATATAACAAGATAGCGAACAGTTTTTGTGATTTATTGTCCAACTATTCATAATTCGAACCTCGAGTAGATTTTGTATTTTTTCAAAATTCGAAATGACGAATACGATTTTCTATTAGATTCTTCCAAAATTGGTACCTATACAGGGGCTTGTGGTGTTGGAGACCAATACGAACATTCGAGATGGAGGACAAATTTTGTGATTCATGTCCGAATCCGTCCATGATAGATATCCTGAATTATTTGGGTAGGACACTGGAAAATTTGAAAATTCAAGTGTTGGCGGACATGTGTTCTTTAATTGATGGTTCGATGTGATCAACAATTTATGGACATATAAGGAGAGTTTCAAAGGAGGTTGTCACCAGAAATCATCCATCTCCTACACGGGCCTTAAATACATTTTCTGTTGTACGGTATAGTTGTTTGTGTATTTAGAGCGCGAGGAGCACGGTAATCTTTGGAGAGCGGCAATGGCACTTTGTTATCGAAATAAAAACATGTTTTTTTCTTCACACGCAGCTTGTAAACATAGAAACGATCGACACTTCATTCAACATAGGCACGTAATATTACTCATGAGAAAATAAATACTCAATAGTAATCCCAAATGAATAAGCTGTCCAATTATCCAATAACTGAAAAAAAAAACCGAATGTCGAGATGGAATCACAGGCCTTCGGCATCAATATTTTCGCTCTAGAGCGAAAACGCTGTCACAACATGACATTTCTGAGAAAACATCAGCTTTGCGTTATGATCTAAAAGCGTCAAAGGCTACCTACTTTGGTAAGCGGTTTTAGAAAAAAAATATGGTTTACTGACCATGCACGATCATCGGAGAGATGGAAATATTTATGGTTTTACGCACTGTCCACAGTCCCTAAAGTGATACTTTTCAGCACACGTAAGTGAAAAAATCAAATGTGCGTAAAGTTATGTTTTACGCATCGTTCACATAATTCCAAAAGACAGTATTTTGCGACAGATTACTCGGAAGTCATCAAATGAAAACTTCATATAATAAAATATACCCAACAATTGCTATAATTTGCCAATATAATAACAGTCGTAGAAATAAAATTGTAGATACATTTTCGTAAAGAGCTTTTTTGTATCATATATAAATAACTATATAAACAACTATTTCATCTTCTTCATATGAGTTTTCTGTGCATATTGGCCATGAAGTCATAAATTTTTATTTTTCATGAGGACATTCTTTTATAGAGGTTATTTGGAACGATCGACTGAAACTTCAAATTCAGTCGCAGATAACTAGTAGCAGATAACTAGTAGCTAATTTCGAAAGAAAACCCTTATTAAGTTTTACAAATCTGAATTTATGGTAAATAAATAAACTTGATAAAAAAAAACAATTTAGAGAAAAGCTTCTATTTAAATGTACTAAAATGAAGAAAATAAAGTTTAAAGTCAATAAACCCATCATTTTGTCACATTATAAAATTCTAAATGATATGAAAGCTTGTCACGAGAAGTATAGATGTAATTCTTATAGTAAATTAAATTTAAAATTACCTCAAGATTTATTCACACGACAAGCTTTTATATCATTTAAAATTATATAATGTAACAAAATTATGGGTTTTCGCTTTAGTGCATCTGAATAAAAGCTTTTATCTGAAAAGGTTTTTTAAGTTTGATTATTTATTTCTGTTTTAGTTTTCTGTGAATATGTTTCTTAGTCTGTTCATTTCAATCAAAGCGCCATTGCTGCACGGTCGCTTGCCTGTTAATTTACCGTTGGAAATTTTTCCAAATTTTTACATGTTTTCTAAATAGCTGTAGAGGGGGCCAGAGGGGTAAATTTTTTCAAAACCGTTTTATTCAACGGCCAGATAATTTTCACTATTTTCACGGATTTTTTTAATTTCTATTCCGCGAGTTTTCCTATTTTTTTTGTGTCAGGAAAGGAGGGCGAGCCCCACGATCTTATTTTAGTTTTCATCATTATTTTACATGTCCGAAACTGTTAAAACATTTTCCAAATTCCTTTGCGTTCTCTATCTAGCTTTTGAGGGAGGAAAGGAGGGGCAAAATTTTTAAACCATAATTTTCGACGATCAGATATTTTTCACTATTTTTACAGATTTTTCCGATTATAATTTCACGTGTTTTCCATTTTTTTGTCGAGAAAAGAGGAAGGCGAGTACCCCCTACTCATTTTTTTCTTGCTGTCATTTTTGACGTCCAAATCCGTCAAGAAAACGTCCGAAAACCTACTCGTTCTCTATCTAGCTTTCGGAGGACGTGGGGGGGGGGCAATTCCTTTTTATAAACCATAACATTCGACTATCAGATATTTTTCACGATTTTTACAGATTATTCCGATTTTAATTTCACGAGTTAGTTTTCCAACTTTTCGAGAGAAGGGAGGGGGGTAGCCCCCCTACTTATTTTTTTTCGCTGTTATTTCTGACGTCCAAATCCGTCAATAAAACTTCCGAAATCCTACGCGTTCTCTATCTAACTTTGGGGGGCAGGGGGCACACTTTCTTCGACTTTAATGTTTTGTCATCGGAACTGAACCAACACGTAAAATTTCAATTCTATAGGATAAGGGGAAGTGGTTCTAAGTCAGCTTGCAAGATTTGTGTACCCATCTAACACACAGAGCAAGTTAATTAAAAGCTTTCAATAAAAACAGAAAATAATATGGTAACTGTAGGAAATGGCATTATCACCTTCATAACTTGAAACCAATCATCGGTTGTCATCATGAACGTTGGACATCTTTCCCCAAACATTAGTCAAGAGAAATCACCCTGAAAATATCTGTGTGAATTCGAAAACTGACTGAGACCTAACAAGACAGAAACAATGAATTGCCAAACACCACGAAAGTTCGCTACTTTGCCCTCTCGTTTACATGCAAATTGCAAATGGCAGGTGAAACACACACTGAGCCAATCAAAAACACGAAATAATGACCATTCATTAATCACTTTACGCGATTACTACGACACTTTCCATCTCATTCGTTTGTCTCCTATTTGGGTGCAACCGTGCTGGCGCCATCTACTAATCAACTATGGCTAACAGTCCGTTGGTCTTGCCGATCAAATTATACAACCACTTACCCACTAGGCCTAAGATATTATCAAATGTGAATAAATTCAAATATGAATCTCGAAAACTTTTAGTTCACGGGGTTTTTTATTCGGTTTCAGAATATTTGTATTGTAACCTGGTATAACCACCATTAGATACATGTACACTTTATATACTGTCCTTTTATATACTTTTTTATTATCTGTTTTTTGTCTCTATACACTATGTTCTATGTTCTTTAAATACATTATTTTATATTATATTATTATATATTTATATACTGTACTGTTCGTTTTTCAACAGATTGTATAAAATTGACTTGACAATATCCTATACTTATGTAAGTATAAGTCTGATTGGAAATAAATAAATTGAATTGAATTAATAAACCCCATCGTCATCCAATAATAATCCCATAAGATTGACTGACTATACTTCTTTAGACAATGCCAATACCTTTTCCACAGGCATTGACTAACTATCTTACTTCTATTTAAACAATTCTCGAAGTAACCAGCGGCTAGTGCAACCGATACAACTTCATTGGAATCTACTGTAGATTCCAAATTTGGACAAATATGGCTGCTCCACGGCTGATCTCTCTGAATTTTGAATAAATAGTCGTTATATTGTAACAATTTTGTATTGTTATTATATCTAGGTAAGGCTAGCCAGGTCAGGTATGGTTAGCTAGTAATTTACACATTCACAACTCGGTTTGCATGCAGCTGTTTCTTTAGGTAGGTAAGCTTGCTCTGGTTAGGTTTGTATGTAAATTGCGAGCAAAAAACTAATTCACCCATTTTCGAGTCTCGCAAGCTAGCTTAGCTTGCTCAGGTTAGGTTTGTGTGTCAATTACGAGCGAAAAACAAATTCACGCATTTTCAATTGTTTTCCTTCTTGTTTTGTCACCAAACACCACATACTGAACTACAATATTTTTATTCGAGTTTGCGGCGTGCTCAGTGGATTCCAATAAAGTTGCTTCGGTTGCACTAGCCGCTTGTCTCGAGGTACCACTGCCCAGCAGTGAGGTAGGGTCACTGAATCATAATTCCTAGAAGGCTTTGGCCTTCTTACAGGTATGGCCAATGTGTGGAGTCTAAATAGTTCCAATGTTCCAAAAACACCACGAAAATTAGGTCCGATGTTTGAACTAGTGACACATGTCAAAAGTCAATTTTTATGTCATTTTTACCAGATTCACAGAAAAGAAGATTGTCCCAACTCATGATACTATAAAATATAAAGATATGCTCACTAGAAGAACGCAATTGAGACACGGCCGCGCATGACGTCAGTAAGTGACAAATATGCGAATTTGGTCCTTATTGCACCGTCTGATTACATTAGCTTTTTTTAGTTTTGTGCAAGTAAATCCATTTTCTCATTTACTAAGTACTATGAATAGACAAAATGTACCATTTATGTGTACAATATATATACCTGCCCCCTTTACAGCTGGTATTTGTACTTTGAAAGGAGTAATTGAAGTTTGGTTGAGTGATATTCAAAATTTGTTGTAGGTGAAGCAACCACTGAATATTGATTTGTTGGATCCGATGCTCTGTATAATTCATCTGAGACTGATAATGGTAATCAGTAAAAGCCGCCGTCGGAGACAATGACCTAGCGGATAATTTTGGTGTTGAAAGGAAAGTATGGATTTATCTGCACAGCATTTATTAGTGATGTATCCATGTCACAGAAGATGAAATCTCCAAGTCTAGATGCATAGAAACCCTCCAACTATATTAAATAAGAAGATGTATTCAACAATGCAGACTTTGTGATAAAAGAACTTCCCACAGGAATCTCAAAGTAAATGTTCATTACGAATGTGAATTCTGCTGACAAGTTAAGAGAAAGCTAGGAAAACTTGTTGGGTACGCAGCGTGCAGGAAGCATACTGCTCTTATAACACTTGTTCCAATATTTTGACAAAGTTTATCGTCATCATCTGGGAAAGAGTGTCCCTGAGGTCGTAGTATAAGCTTCAAATACAGGTAGCTATGTTGGACGTTTTTTGAATTTTATTATTGTTGTTTCCGACTATAAAAGTTTAATTAATGGTGATGGCAACCTTTAAATACTCTTACTAATTGTTTCAATATGTACATTGCAATTGTTAACTTATATTTTATAATATTTATGCACAGAACCGCACGGACACTCATTCCCTGATGATGACAATAAACTTTGTCGAAATATTAGAACAAGTGTTATAAGATTATACTTGCTGCATACCCAACAAGTTTTCAATTTAGGTCGCCTTGCAGAAAAATCCATCAGCCTATGTTTCAAACTATAGTCCTCTTTTAGAAAATGCTCCGAGCAAATTCTGGCATTGGTGACATTGAATTTAAATCGCTGACCACACCTTTGCACCCATATTCCGCATAAAGTCGTATTTTTAGGAAACGAAAAATAGCTGCACTTGGTTTTGACCTTTAAATTGTTATTAATATTTCAATTTACAATGGCGCACATAACCATTTTCGTTCAAAATGAGGCAAAAACAATTTGAAAACACCCGTTACCCATAAGACAACATACAGCTGATCACTACTTTTGTCACTTACTGACGTCATCGATAGGAGGGGCGTCGAGGGAAGATGCGCGTGAGCATATCTAATTCGTTTGTAGTATCATGGTCCCAAGTCAAGTCCCAAAATCTTCTGATCCAATTGATACAAGTTAGGAATATGTTTTTTACTCTTTTTACTGATACACATATTGCTTTCCTCTGAAAGTGGCGTACCTATTGTGCAGTGAAAACCTGCAAGATTATCGACAAAAGTCTTAAATTATATTGTATTCTCTGAGGCGAGTTCAAGATCATTTTGTTAATAAATTGTTGATTAGTAGATTGAAGAATACATTTTTCCCATTTTCCTCTCTAAAGACAATTACTGATTATATTTCATTCAAAATTTTTTTTCAGGACTGAAACAGGAAACCTTGAGAAAGAAATTGCTATCCAAATTGAATAGTTTAGTGGGAAATTGTGACAGAAATTAGGACTCAAACTGAATTCAAAAATGAATTTAAGAAATGTATACCTACTTAATACAGGACTTCAATTCCTATAACAAAGTTTCACCTTTGACTGTCTTTGCTTTGGTTTCTTTTTGCTTTGATATGACTTATTTACTCATTTCACAAATTATTCTCATAATTCCTTCTCAAATTATTGTTTGGCTTCTTCATCAATTTGTATTAAATATGTATTGCCTTTATACAATTGATGTAAAAATATAATCCCTCTATGGACAGAAATGTTTCTTTGGATCAATAAATAAAGTAAAGTGTGTGCAGTGTAAGTATTGATATTTTTGTGTTCACTAGGACTTACAATTTTTTTCTGAATTCTTCAGATTATCAACCCATTTTATCAATTTTCAGATTCATTTTGGAGCAAAAGACCAAAAATGGTCTTTGAAAAATGTGGCCAATTCTAATAAGCACCTAGAAAGGAAAAGTTGTAAATTGCAAAAATGGAACCTTTTCATTCGAACAAGGTTAAAAATTCTATATTGACATTCATCTTGAGAAAATTGGTTAGACCAAAATGTAAAAGATAGTGTAAGAATATTTGTAATCTCTATAGAACAGCTATTTCACTGAAGTGAATGGCTATATTTTCTTGTTTCAACCATGCCATGTGGAGGTCATAATTCACGTTTAGATTTCCCAGATATTTGTCAAAACTGGATGTTTTTTGTTTATTTATAAAACACTATCTCAAGAAACTTCATAATTCATTGTAGGAATACAAAAAAAAAGAATTCATCAGGTATATGAAGGAACTTTCACACAAATAAGAATGTACAAAAATGTAATATTGTAAATGGGCGAGTCAGAAACGCAGTACTTCAATCATGTCAATATTTTTTGGATGTTTTGTTATGTATGTCTGATATTAATTTATGTCACAGCTTGATTTCACCTGAGAGGCTTTCAGCAAATATATTTGACATGTGTTATGTTTACGAATTCTAGACTCTTTACTTCTGTAAGATTCCAATTCAATAATCGACATTATTTGGTTTTTGAGTTATTAGCAGTACCTCAAATGGATACACAATTATGAAAATTTGTGTTGATCAAACAATGGTATTTATTGACTAAGAAGTATTTGGGAGAACAATAATCTCTAATTTCGAATAATGAAACCAATTAATGGAGAAGTTTCAGTGTTTTTTTAAAGGATTTGTTAACTCTGTGGATATCTTTGATCAGTCATTGGCAACTTTTACACATCATTCTGAAAATAACACTAGGTTCTGTTCTTCTAAAAGAAACTCTTGTGTCTGCAGCAGAGATGGTCGACGGCTGTTTATCCATAATGGCTGGTGGAGTCGATTGTACACCTCACAATTTCAATACATTCAAAAAATTTGAATTAATATGTATCCATTGGAAATGAACATGATATACATAAACATATAACATAACTTACTTTCTGACTTTCAACCATCTTTCAACAGAAACACAACCCCACTTTTTCTTCCAAAGTTATCGGTCATCTCACTCCTCTCTCTCTCTCTTATGACCCTCACTTCCTAATTGGCGCTTTTGTGGGTAAGTTGGAACATTGGAACTATTTAAAGAGATTGGAACTATTAGACTCCACCCATTGGCCATACCCGTAAGAATGTCAAAGCCTTCTAGGATTCAGTAACCCTACAGTGAGGTGCTGTGCATTGCCATCTATAGGTACTTTTTAGTCAACAGGGAACGCTTACCGTGCGGTGGTATTTCCTCTTATCTGGGCTCATGTGTAGATCAGAGGGAATGTCACCATGGTTACTTCTAATTATTAATTTATTTCAATTATTTTTGACATTTTCATCAAAATTGTTATTGTTCTTGAAATTGTTTAAAATTGTTTTTTCCGTTAACCAGCTGTCGTCCCCTCAGGAACGGCAGCCCTCAGAAGTCGAAACTTATGCGAGCCAAGGATTAACAAGGTCTTAACTTTTTACGTGCGATTCCTAGCACTTTCTCGGTCCTTCAGAAAAAATCTGCAGTGGCCATGGTTTGAACCACCGCCGTCTGGCAGCCAAAGTGATTGAAACAATGTCGCTTTAACCACTAGGCTACCTGGCCCCTAGTAAATGAAGCTTTGTCTAGAAGGTTGTCTATTTTTGACTATATCATAACCTCAATTCTCCGAAACACTGCAGAAAAATCAGCATCTATGACTATTTCGTAGACATTCTTATTGCTGATGCTGTTCTGAAATATAATATCAGTCTTTCCACCGTTGACAATCATCGAGATTGACCTGTCGAGTTCAGTCTTCACACCTTTGTGGTCATCACTTTGGAGACTTGCCTAACATCTTGGTCAGAAGTAGCTCATTGATAACGTTTATGATACTGAACCTCCTACTCTCATTCCAGAGGTATCAAGTAGGCTACTCAGATTACACAAATTGCTATGTTGGCGTTTTGGGATGACGTTTTGCTAATATTATGCTATGATATGGGGACTGAGGACATCTAGCATTCAAGTTGCCGACCAGGAGTGCTATTCTCGAATCATTCGAGTTACAATTATAGTATACGAATAAAAGAGATAAATATACATTTTTCATTTGTATCAGTGTGAAACAGAAAATCGAATTCGCATACGTACAAACTCGAGAGTAGGACCCCAGCTAGTAAGTATCATCTACCTTGAATTTCTTATTGTAACTTATGAGCTCAGCATAGGACCATGCTCCGTTTCCCAAATTAATATCAAAATGTATTTATTATATGCTGATTTTTTTCTGCTGCTATTTTGAGAATGGACAATAAAAACTACTTCTGTTTATGGGGTAAATATCTCGTACATGCTAGTTTTATTTCTTATGTTTCATGTCTCGTTCATCATTAAAACTAATTAATTTATGAAAATATTTCCTTGGCAATCGGAACATTTTATTCGAACATACTATATTATTATCAGTGTCTTCTTTGTATGTTCGGAAGTGAACATGATTTTGAAAATGGTAAAACAGACAAACAAACTAGATCTGTTGAAAATCTATTGATGAGAATATCAGAATTCAAAATGAGTCCTACACAAAGGTACCTACATATTTTATTTTAGACTCAAATTTTATGATATAAACATTGAAAGTTTAGTTCTTGAAAACAATATTTTGAATTTTGCTTCCAGTTGATACATAATTCCGTAAATAAAAATGGAAATATAACAACCACATATATTATTATTTGCAACTGAAGTGAAATGAAGATTGGCCGAAAAGAGATTGAATCTCTATGGGCTCAATTTGTATCTATATCTGTCATGACAAGCCCAGTTTTCAGGATTTGGAATTGGGTGCACAGGGAAACATAATCGCTTGGAAATCACCATCAAACATGTAAGATTGTTTCCCAGTATGAAACATCTAGGAGATGTTGCTTTCTTGATTATTATGGTAACAAAATGAGTTGCTAGACATCACTGTAACCATTTACTGATGCCAAATGTTTTGAGTTGTTCACAATTTTCTTTTCGTTCACAATTTTCTTCTCGTTGGTGAAGAATTTAACATGAATTTTGCTATTTTGTCGGTATAGAAGGAATTAGGTTGGTCACAAAATTGTGCATGACACCACGACACAAAATGGCCAAAGTTGTTCAAATATTGTAAAGGTACTTCTGATAGTGTGTAGTGTTGAGTTTTATTCTTTTTATTTCGATAGTTGAATCAAAATGTATTGATCAGCATTGCCCAATTATCATTTCTATCAAGAACTGTGTCCCTTCAAGGACCGGAACGGTGAGTAGAAAATTTGAGAGGTAAATTCAGTGATTTACAGAATTTGGCATTTTCAGGATAGGTACTGATTTCGCCGCGAAGAAAATGCTGTTTAGAGAAATGGAGTTGAATTATAGATTTTTCTGCATTTCTGTATATTGTTTTTTTTTTCAGTAGACAGAGTTTGATAATTTTTTTTGTTTGTGAAAAGTACCTATATACTACGGAATCAACTCACGCATTTGTTCTCTAGCATTCCATTCCATAAGAACTGTAATTCATTAGTAAGAATAATAATACTGAGGTTTAATTTCTATTCATGTTGAAACATGGCGAGCTTTGTTTCATTCTTAACATACAGGAGAATCAGAAAGTGAAGCGCATTGTTAAATGAGTACCAGTTAATTCAATTTCACATTGTAACATCTAAAGGGTCTCAATGTGTATTCGATTCCGGAGTATAAATGGAATGTCACATTGGACTAATTTAGACGTTTATGCGATAATAATGGATGTCTCTTTGCGATTCACTGGTGTGATCTGAAACATGAATGTGAATCTCGCTACCATCTCTGAGACCATTCTGTGTTGACAGGGAAGAATTTGAAGATCGGTCCTGAAGATTTGTGCTCATACTACAATCTATTCTATACCTATGGTAATCGTAAAGTGAACTCAAAGACAGGGTCTATGCGGGTAAAGAACGGCTATTAATACTACTTGTCGTGGCGCTCATGGGCTGTAGAAAATTCTGGAAAATATTCTATTTCTATAATCCGGAATGTAGTTGTCATCTTATGTGATAATTTCTGTTCTATCTCACAACCCGGTTCTCCTTACTAATTCAAGCAAAATTCTGTGGATCTCATCATTTATTTTCGAAGCTGATTTTCTCCTATTTCACCGTCGTTTTCGGTTATGATTATCTTGGTGTTTCTGTTATAGACTTTTTCGTTTCTATACATTACGATTTCGTCAATAAATTCAATAATAATTCATATAAAGCAGAGTCATGGAACTCATTGACCAGGAAGTTTCTCCTGAAGCTGACGTTATCCAATATAATACTATGGTTCTCAATATGTTCTTCGAACATTACAGTTAAATCATACTGGTATGACGCTGAAATTACATTTGTGAGGTGTAACTCCATGAACTATAATCAGACATGTTTCAGCATAACTGGCGAAAATTGAAAAATGTAATGGTCATTGAAGAAAATTAATGGATTTGAAGGAACATTTTGTATATTAACCACAATATATATCAACTAGATTACCTTGATCCAAACATGCTAAGGGACCCCCACTGTCCCCTTCACAAGCATCTACACCTCCATCCAGAAAGCCTGCACAGAACATGCCGTCTGTGAAGACATCGCCATATATGTGAGGCATTTTACATATCTCATTCGAATGAATTGGTATCCAAGCAGACATCATATTGTGAGAATATGCTGGAAATAAAGAAAAGAGTTATTTTAATTAGACTGAAAACATACAATGACTGGAAAATGCTTCGATAATATGATCTTTTCAGTCGCATATCTATTTTATAGCGAACATCTGTATCACAATTTAAATGTGAGTTGTACATAGATTTTTCCATAAAAAAGATTTCAGTATTATAACCAATGAGTGACGTTCATCAGAATTTCATATATTTTATCTACGACTGATATTACTATAATGCGTATCATAGATGTGACATTTACAATATATTGAAAAATTCTTAGCCTACTATAGAACCAAATAAAATTTCATTGACAAAATATTTTTTTACTCAACATATTCTCCTCTTAATTGAATACATTTATTACAGCGAACCTGCAACGTCTCTAGACCTTTCAAAAAAATTGTTTCTTCTTGCTCTGCAAACCAGACCTCCACAGCTTTTATTACCTCCACGTTGGAAGAAAACTTACGACCTTTTAAACTCTTTATCAGTTATTGTTCTACTCTTATCCAAAAAATCAATCATGATTACTCCATGGCAATCCCAAAAAAGTGAAGCAAGAACTTTTTCAGCAGATTTTTGGACACGAAACTTCTTAGGTCTTGGAGAAACCGGAGTGTCGCCATTCCATCGATTGTTGCTTTGTTTCTGGATCGTAGAAATGTACCCAAGACTCATCCATAATAACAATTCGGTTTAAGAAGTCTACATCGTTTTCAAATCGAGCACAGATCGATGCTACTACCCTTGCACGCTTTCAGTCAACCTTCAAACATTTGGGGGTCCATTTTGCAGAAATTTTTCAAATGTCCAAATTGACGTCAACTATATGATGAACGCGTTCGTATGAAATATTCAGTGCTTCAGATATCCGTTTTAGCCCAAATCGACGGTATGTTAAAATCATGTCATGAACTGCATCGATATTTTTGGGGACTGACACAGAAACTGGCCTTCCCAATCGGTCATCATCTTCAATGGAAAATTTACCTCTTTTAAGCTTGCAAGGGTATTAAATATATCTTCGTAAATCTACTTACCTCTTAACCCTTATAAATACAGGTACTTGATGATGGCTCGATACTCCAATTTTTCCTTCTTCACAATTTTGGTGGACATATTTTTTCTTTCAATTTATTGCGTAACTCTAGTTTACTTTTTTGACGTCAAACTTCACACTGACACTTCTAATAAGTTATTATTCGTTGCTATGGTAACGCAATATTTTGTTTATGCAGGGAACTGGTCTAGGCTAACTAGATATCAATACATCCTCGTAAAGTCATTCATTATTCCTGCGCGGGAGTAGTAAATCATTATTACCTCGCGGATGAATGAATAATCGTATTTGAAACGAAATTTCTATGAAAACAGCCACAACAATTCTTTGATGCAACTTTCAGTGTTAATAAATGATTGTCAACAGCGTGTTGATATGTGATTCAATGATGGAGGGTGGAAGAAATGTGATGGAAAGTGATATGGAAGAAGAATTTTCCTATCAGAATATTATTGACAAATAAAGTTGTTCACTAAAAATCTAAAATAAATAAACTAGTCGTAAATAAAGTAGAGTATACTAATTTGTGTAAATGATGACTTGTTTATTTTGTGGAAATTTATGATCACTTTAATGAAACGAAAGAAACACAATTTTGTCTTATTTCCACTAGTTTTTTATATTTACGACCGGTTTCGGGCTTTATCCCATTATCAACTATAAAAACTAACTATTAAAATTGTACTCTTAATAAATTGTACTCCCTATATAACTAGGTTTAGGAGTACAATTGTATTAGTTAGTTTTTATACTTGATAATGGGATAAAGCCCGAAACCGATCGTAAATATAAAAAACTAGTGGAAATAAGACAAAATTGTGTTTCTTTCGTTTCATTATAGAGTATACTACTCGCAATGATGGCTATTTAAGTATGTCGTAAATAAAGTAGAGTATACTACTCGCAATGATGGCTATTATTCTCTCGGAATGTTACTCCCTTGCCGCAAACGCGGCTTGGTTCGTAAAAATTCCTCGAGAATAATGGCTCTCATTATTGACTCGTGGTATAATCTACTATTATTGGCAATTCTCAAGTTCTCACACGTCCACGATTCAAAGTACATAATGATGTTTATAGTTCAAGAAGATATACTCCTCCTGAAGAAAAGTAAAGTGATAAGGAAAACTAATTGATTCCATATCTAACTTTTTCAGAAGATAATCCTTTTGTTCGGTTTTGTTCGGTCAATGCTCACTTTTATGGGAGTAATTTTTCTTATACAGTATCATTTCATTGAAACGACGTTGCGTTATTTTTTTAATTTGCAAGTTTTAACGACCTTTTCCTATGATGACTGACATTTGTTTTTATTGGGTTTGAGGTCTTGAATTGAAGAAAACTCTATTTCTTTACAGCCAACGTTTCGTCAGTTTATTCTGACATCTTCAGGGCACTGGAAGATATAAAAAAAGGTTGATGTTTTTAAATTTATAAACTTTAGAACATTTAAATATGATTTTTTTCCAGAAACAACCACTGAACTATCATTAGTCAACAAATAAACCTTAAGAAGCAGAAATTGGTATATTTTACTTACGAAAGGATGAGTCTTCCGCCTAATACGTATATCTATATCCTACGACCATATTAGGTCTGAATCACGTGTAACAGACAGAATAGTTGGATATAAAAACGGGTTACAAACAAACAATACACAACACCAGACACGTTTTAATTCGAATAAAATATCTCCTTACTTGGGTGCATGCCAAAATCGAATTGATAAAAGAGCAGAATGTACAAATGAAAAAGCAGCAAAGAAAGAAAAAAAAATTAATATATAAAAACCAAACACAAAACCCAATGCATATTACCAAGATATAAAGTATAAGAGTTTGGTTCTAATTCTCGCCATTAGATTGAAATAGGCACTGTTCAAGTTCTCCAGGTCTTTTCTAAAGTTGACCGTATTGTATTTCATTATATTAATCATTTCAGAGAAATTTATTTTAAACAGAGAAGATTCATACCCCAATATTTTTGTGTTGGTCAGTTTTAATACAATGTGCAACCAATGAAGTAGGGGTTTTTAATGTTAATTTATTTTTCATATCAGTTTCATGTTCTTTGAGTCGTGTTTTTAAATATCTTTTAGTTTGGCCTATGCAACACTGTTCGCAGTTATGGCAAGGGATTTCATAAATGACGTTTGATCTGCATTCTAGAGGGGTTTTTTGTTTGGTTTTGCTAAAAAAATGTTTCTTTATTGTATTTTCATTTTTGATTGCAATCTTTATATTTGAAGTGGAATCTTTGAGAATAGTGCTGAATTTTTCTGAGAGACCAACTACGTAAGGTATTTTGAAATATTTTTTATTTTCCAATGGTTTATCTCTTGTGTCAGTTATGGTCATAAATCTAGTTTGAATTCTGTTAATAATTCTGTTTGTATAATTATTTTCTATTAGGTAATGTTGTAATTGTTTTAGATTATCCTCTATGAAAATAGGGCTAAATATCCTTATCATTCTATGCATCAAGTTGTGTATAATATTCGATTTCTGTTTCATAGGGTGATGGGAATTGAAATTGAGGTATCTTTCTGGAAAGGTTGGTTTATGATACCAATTTATCAGAATTTTATTATTAGGTGTCCTAATAACCAATGTCTCTAAAAAAGCTGGACAGTTATGTTGTTCCAGTTCAATCGTTGATTGTAGTTTTGGATTAAATTGGTTGAAAACACGTAACAATTCATCTTGTTTTCCCACTGGAATTATTAGAACACAATGTCATCAAAGTATCTCTTATATTCCTGAACATTGAAGGAAAGCTGGGATAGACAAGTGTCTTGTAAATTTTGCATTACCAGATCTGAACAAATTGGAGACATACAATTTCCCATTCCTAGACCAGTTATCTGTTGATAAAAAACTCTAGTGAAATTAAAGTAATTACTCTCGACACAGAAATTGACTAACTGTGAGAACTCCTTTTGGTTGAGCAGTGTATTTTCTTCAATTAGAAACCATTTTTGTTGTATGATGTTTATCAGAAGGTCTGTAGGTATATTTGTCAAAAGTGAATAACATCTAACGACACTAATATGTGGTCCGTACTATAATTCGACGATAATCAAACTAACCTGAAGTGCCACTCTTAACAGAGCCAAATCCAGAGATGGTGCAATTCAAATCTTGATAATAAGATGCATCAGTATCGGGTAAACAAATGGGTTGAACGTCATCATTCAAGGCAAAACCTCCTCCTTTTACCTTAATTAATGCTATATCGTTGTTCATTTTATGGCCTTTCCTGAACTTTTCATGAATGAAGAATTCATCGATGTATTTTTGTTGTTCGGTTCCCTCGTCTTCATCGGTATTATATTCTCCTGCAACTATTATGTAGGCCCCTTTAGTGTACCCTTGGAGGCAGTGAGCTGCTGTTAAAACCCATTTACTTGAAATTATCACTGCCCCACACCAGTGAGCAGATTTGTCTTTCACTCTCACTTTCAGAGCGGCCTGAAAAAAATAATCAATCAAATAAGAAATACAATGATATAATAATCAGTATACAGGGTGTTCACTAAATGGAGCCATTAATTCCAGGTAGTGATTCCTTGTCATATTTCATGAGAAAAACTTTATATAAACGTGTGTCTTAACTTGCTACCTTTCCGAGTAACGGGGTGTCAAAGTTTCAATAGAAAATTGGTGTTTCCCTAGATACTCAAAAATTTTCTTGTTGATTTTGGTGAATGCTGGTGTGATCATTAGCACTAATAAAAAACATATTTTTATGAAATTACTCTTCAAATTATAATTGGCAAAGGGTAACCTGATTGATATTCATAGTAAAAATCATTGAACGCCACTGTTCTTCTCGAAGTTTCATATTTTTCCGAATGAATAAACAAAAATAAAATTATCTCATGTCTTCGATCTGGAATGGCTAAACATTATTGAATCAGAGTCAGTGGCGTAGAAATGGCGGTTTTGCATCAACAAAGTTCAAAAAGCAATGTGAGTGTTTTTTTGAGATTCTAATTAATTTTATGCAAAAGGGTATTGTTGAGTTTTGATAGGAACAGTTGACAACATTAGGCCCAGAGACAGAACAAACATCAAGCCCATTAACGCCGAAACTAATGACAGAGTTCAGGTAGAAAAAATTTGATCAAGGCCAATCATCGATTGATAAAGTTTTTCTATTTCAAGCTCACGTCATATACAGGGTGTCCGGTAAACCTTGTACAATATTGAAACTTGTGATAGACCTGGTCATGACTGTTCAGAATATCGGAATTTCACCTCAGTAGAAATATAACCGTTTTCGAGACAATGGGCATTTTAAGAATTTCTGGAAAATCGCTACCTAACCTTGGATTCTTGAGTGCCATGTATACAAATTGAGACGAATTCAAATATCTTTGCTGCTGAAGATTACTAATGAGTGATGCTTTTGGACGTACAGAACAGTTTTTCAGAAAGTAAATTTTTTTTCATAAAATGAAGGTAAAATGTCAAATTTGAGATTCATCAATTTTTTCCAAAAAAGTTGGACATTATCGTCTGAAAGAAACATAACCAATTGAAAGTGGATATTCATTTCAAAAGAATGCTTATTTTGTCCAGACTCTACCATGGTATAAAACAAACTATAATTATTTTAGGGGAAAGTGATTTTTATTGAATTAGGAGTGGTTCTATTCTAGGCTTCCATCAACTTTTATACTTACGCCCAAAAATAATTTTATTTCGATTTTAACGAATTAAATGTGAAAATGATTATTAATAATGAAGAATAAGACTGATAGCATTAAATAGTATGTCAATAAAATTTACTTTTCATGTAATTAAGCCTAATAAAATTTTCGAAATGACACCGAAATATAAGAATTCTTGTGATAAATGTCGCAATTGTCTAACATCCAGATTCCAACGAAGTGTCAGAGAAAGTAGATATACAGGGTGTAACCAAATAAGTGCAAAATTTTTCAGGAGGCGAGTCCGTAGAAGCAATAGTTTCCTAATGAAAAATTAAAATACAGCATGAACGGATCTTCTGTAAATAGAATTTAAAAAATCTAGTAGGTGGCTGTCACATTTTGTATGAACAACTTGTGGCTTCTATTTTAGTTTTTTGAAATTATTCCGCTTGTTTCATTCAGTGGCATATATTTCTTTGTCATGCCGTTATACTCCCCGAGAATATGCCCATATCACTACATTTATGGTGAATGTGGAGGTGGTGCTACTGCTGCAGCAGCAGCGCTTTATGCAGAACAATATCCGATTGCACAATGCCGCTCAGAGAATCGCTGATTTGGGGGCTATAACCTATAACGCATTTGAGAATGTTCTTCTTGAAAAGATGTCGTCTCTGCGTACGAGTGGATGGAAAAGAACATTTTCGTAATTATATTATTCAGTGCGATGTTGAATAATCGTCATTGTGGTTTAAAGTGTATGTTGATTCAAAAAAACGTTGAATTAGTATTTACTTCTCTACATCCCATTGAATGCTTCTAAGCAGTTGATTTGTTATTATTCATAATTATTTAATCATTTCATCTTGAGAAGATAAAAATAAAAGACATTACTCACAAAGTATGATTGAGTTGATTTTAGCTCAGAATAACATTACATTCTAATATAATCGAAATTCTATTCCTTCCAAACATAATTATCGTATGTTTTATACCATGGTAGAGTCTGGACAAAATGGGCATTCTTTTGTGATAAATATCCACTTCCACTTGGTTATGGTTTTTTCAAACAATAATGTCAAACTGTTGTTCAAAAAATTGGTGATACTCAAATCTGGCATTTTACCCTTATTTCTTAAAAAATTTTATCCTTTCCTGAAAAACTATTTTGTATCACTCATCAGTAATCTTCAGCAGCAGAGATATTTGAATTGGTCTCAATTTGTAGATGTGGCACTCAAAAATCCAAGGTGAGGTAGTGATTTTCCAGAAATTTAAAAATTCCCATTAAACGGTGAGATTTTTAGAAAGGTGAAATTCCGATATTCTGAACAATCATGACCTGGTCTATCACCAGTTTCAATATTGTACGAGGTTTACCAGACACCCTGTATATTTTCAATTGTTTAATCCAATAAAAACATGAAAATTAAGAAAGAAAACAGTGGCGTGCAATGATTTTTTCCATAAATATCAACGAAATGACTCTTTGCTACTAATAATTTTAAATATAATTTCATGAACAGAAGCCCCTTGTCACTGCTAACAAATACACCAGGTATCATCAAATTCAGCAAAAAGCCTTTTGAGTAATTATTAATAACCGATTTTTCATTAAAACTTTGACACCCCGTTACTTGAAAACGAAGCAAGTGAGGAAACATGTTTACATGAACTTTTTCTCATAAAATATGACAAGGAATCACCACCTTATTTTAATGATACCATTTAGTAGACACCCTGTATTTCTGCACGAAGGTTACTTGGGGGTAAGTAAAATAATACCTCGTTTATGATCGACCACATGTTTCAAATTTCCACAAAAGCATTTTGTTTGGAAATTTGACGAGTTCAATTCGGCAATGAATGTTTTGAACAAATTGAACAGAAATACATTATTTCCGTCATTCTACATAAAGTATCAAAATTAAAAATTTTCAAAATTAAATTTCTCAGTTATGATTGCACCAAATTTGGAAAACCTCATATTGCTGAACAGAGAATGTAAATGCCTTTCGAGCAAGGTGCCATACGACCCAAATTCTCATTTAATTTTTTTGAGCGGGTGCTCATAATTCAAAGGGGATGCAAGAAGAATGTTGGATTTTCATACTGTGAATTGTCAAATTAAGAGTAGAAATCGACCAGTTTCAGATGTTTCAAACAAATACTCACATAACAACGATAAAATAGAGGACCAAGCACACTTTTTATGCATAAAGTGTTCCGACCAAATTGTCCAAAATTTCAATAGGTATGTTGTTGAAATCAACATAGTGAACAAAAGTTTCCATAGGCACACAAAAATTCTATTTGTACTTTACGAAATACTGAGTGTTGGAGTTGTAAAATGTCACTTTCCTACTATTATTGACTGAACCTTAATGCCGGTAATATCATTGAATTATTAGTGAGTTTTTCATCTACACCATAGTCTAACTTGGCCAGTGCAACAGTATGTTTTCTAAACATTTTTGAAAACTATATACAGGGTAGATCAAGACTTTTTCTGAGTTACACAAAATGAAAATGATATCAGAACGAAGCATCAACGTTATAAGTATAGAACTTGAAGATCTTGTGTTGGATATACTCAATAAGATCGGCTGAAACCAAAAAATATGTATATTTTTAAACATACAGGGTAGATTGAAAGATAACTTTATCCGTTATATTTACCGCACCGCACCGATTATATATGCCATGTGGACACTTCCGGGAACAGAAATTATGAGTATTATAGAGTGTGTCTCAAGAATGTATAAGACTAATATTTCAAAAAATTATTAAAATGTTCTGTTTATAAAAATCTAACTTGTTACATCTTTTGATTTCTTCTTATTCTACAGTGCATATACTATATGAACTCATGTAGAAAATATAGAATTTTTCTATGTCTAGTTTTCGTTTAATATGGTGGAGATATCAGAATGATTTTAATTTTGGAGCATCTTTCAAATTAATTACGCACAAAACGACTCACACGTTTTCCCCTATCTGAGAATACATCGCTTCTTAAAAAAGGCATTTCACCTATTCAATATACATATGATTGAGGCGAAGCTAATATCAGAGCACTTATGTTACAGAAACTACTCTCACATTAAGACCAAAGACTGACTCACCGAATTCCTCAGTAGGACACTCTTTACATCAGCAGTTAAAAAAGGAGTATGTGCAGTTGTTGCCTACCGAGAAACTACAGAAGCTTCTGGATAATACATAGCACATCTTTGAAGCTTTCACGAGGAAACAGATACGAAGCTAATTTTTCACTCTATTGATTTTGGCTGTTCTTAATTACCCCGATTTACCAAAAGACAGCCATATGGTATTTCTAGGAGCAACGAGACGAGAGAAATGTTTAGGTAAGGAGTACAGTGCCCTTGGCCCACAGCGAGACGCAGCTTTGTTTGGAATTTACGCCATTTCTGGTGCTGGTATTAGTTGGGCTTTCAAAGGCAAAACGAAACCATATTTTTAGGAGAGATTCTTGGATGCAGATGATGATGTGTTTGGAGCGTTGGTATCGCTTGGTGATTCATTCATCAAAGATGAAACGTATGAGAGCATTGAAAAGTATGAATGCAGGGAGTACTACTTTCAACAGAAAAGAAGCGAATGTATACAGTGGAAGAGTTGAGACGGTGTTTTTTACGCAAAAACAGGGTGTTGCAGGAAATATACCACCAACAAGAGCAGCTTTGCTACCTGCAGTATGGAGTGGCGTCGATGTAACGTACCGCATCATTGTCTTTCCCTACCACTACAATTTGGGTGGAAGGTTGAAGATGGAACAATGGTACCAGAACTTTGTGATCGTCCGTGTGGACCGTAAGAGCTTATCGCTTACAAAGGGCTCCTGCAGTCGTATTTCAAGTCAACTTCTATGCTTGTCTTAAAAATAATCTGCGATAATGTTTATAATGATACAGGAATTGTTAGTGGTGACAAAACTGAAGATTCCGATTGGTAAAACTAGATAGTTCAGTTTCTGATTCCTTTTTTTATCAACGAATATTATCTTCGAATGAACATATTTATTTAATATGTTTAGCCGGAAACAGTTGTCTCATGTCTCTTGAAAAAAAGCAAAAAATAAATATTGTAGAAAAATAAATCATCTTTCTTTTCAATAATTTGACTTTTTCACGTACCTTTGATTTTCAGAAAATTATTATTCAATTTTGATTTCAGCCAGCCAAACACCCCCTTTCCCTCCTAATACGGTTCGTAAAGTTGTTTGTTTGCCATGCCCAGTCTTCAGTCTAGCTGTACAGGCAGTTTTGGCAGTTTTGGTCGATTGAATATCTGACAGAGAATGAAGTAATGGATGATTATATGTGTTTCATTGATTAAATGAATTTAATATACCTATTGAAATTTTTAGTAAATCGATTTTATCAGAAATATTATAGAAACGAGTATTTAATATCAGTTTGATTTCTTGAATTTTTCACATAAATGTGATAGTTACCGAGTTATCACCCGATTTAGATGCTAGCTCATCGAACCCCATACTTTTCCCCACTTTAAATACGCCAGACGCGACACTCAGATGGCCACCAACGCTTTGTGTGTTCCATACGTCCCCCTGATCACCCTGATATAGCTTCCCATACTTAATCATTTACCTGCACACGGGATGCCTTTTTTCAACATTGCAAGATGGACTAAATACTGGACCAAAACATATTTACCCACAGTTGAGTCTCTGAGATAAATATACCATTTGGTGTACAGAAGTAAATTATGTAATAAAGTTTTAAAACGTAACCTATCACTGAAAATCATCATCATTTCTTCAGGTATTTCTATAACCCACAGCAGATTTGAAATCTCACTGAAAAAGGTGGCCTAATTGTTCATTAATTCTATGTTATATTGTTGAATTATTGTGAACTTATCCGTACTTGCATTTGTATTTCATCAAGGACTAACTCCAAATTCCCTTATTTCTGACCAACTCTATTTATATACTTATCTGAGAGAATCCCATCTCTTAACAAATGAAAATTCACGAGGGGCGTTTTGTGAGAAATTCATTCGAAATATGCTTCAATAATCATTTGGATTTTCATCTCTATCCACTAAACTAAAACTTAACATAGAAAAATTCCGTATTCTTCACACAAGTAAGTTCATATGATATATCTTCCGTGAAATAATAATTAATCATAGAACTCTACCCCTGTATTTGAAAACAATTAGTACGTTGGTCAAACCTTGTTCATCTATAATCGGAAAGTGTTCTCAGCAAGAAAAAAACGTGGGAGTCGTTTTATGAGTAATTAATTTGAACGATGCTCAAAATCAATAATCATTCGGATTGTCAGCATCTCCATCCATTAAACGAAAACTAGTCAGAAAACTTCTGTATTTTTCACACAAGTTCATATGATATATGTTCTGTGGAATGAGAAGAAATAAAAAAAAAATAACTGGTCAGATTTTTATATACAGGGCATTTTAATAATTTTTGGAAATATTTGTCTCATATATTCTTGAGTCACACCGTGTTATACTCATTATTTCTGTACCGGCAAGTGGCCACATAGCACATATAATTGTGTAGATCAAATCGCGTTATCTGAAGCAAATATAACGGATACGGTTATACTTTCAATCTCCCCTGTAAATTCAAAAATGTGCATATTTTTTGAGTTCAGCCGATTTTATCGAGTATATCCGATAAATAAACTTCAATTTCGATACGGTACGACATATAACGTTGATGCTTCATTCTGACATTATTGTCGTTTTGTGTGACTTAAAGAATTCTGAGAAGAATATTGTTACATTGGCCAATTTTGTTACTATGGTGTAGATCAAAAACTTATTGATAAATCAGTGATATTACCCGCATCAGTTCAGTCAATAATGGTATGAAAGTGATATTTCACAACTTCAACACTCTGTATTTCGTATAATACTTTCAAAATTAACAGCAACTTTGTTAGTAGCCAGTCTCGCCGAAAATCATCTGCATTACTCTTTCTCTCGCCTACCAAGATTTTCAGATTTCAATGCCATAGCACTCGCGAGTTTGATGAACACAAATTTCAACGACCTCGGTGTTTGGAGGTCAATTTTCTAATTACCCGTACATATGCCAAATTAAATAATAATGTTTCTCCTCTATACCGAGTCCTTCCTTGTAAACATTTTCGAATTTATGGATTATTAGTAAATACTAACCTTCGATCGTAACTGACAAAAGATGAATAATTAACCAATAACATGAAAATGTTATATTGGGTGACACAGATAATATGTAGCAGGCGGTAGTATTTTTATTTCGAGAGATAAAAATTTTAAATTCATAGGAGGTACCTTATCAATTATAGCTCTTTTTTTAACATAACTACAGTTTTTCTCAAATACCTGATTGATTTGAAGTAACTCCAACTTATTTTCTTTGATCGTCATCCTGTATATTTCTCTGTCCTATCTCATTTGCCTCAAAATCACGTAATCGACCATGTATCACAAATTGGCATTCGTTTCTTAATTGAGCGTAGAATTGCTCTTCATTGAAAAACATCAAGTTGACTGTGACCCAAATTTAATAATAGTTGGATGCTTGGTAGGTTTTGAAATCAATAGATCACTAGTTCGCCGTAAGATGTAAAAAAAAACTACTAGGCCAAGCTGTAGATAAAAATAAGAGGCTCTTTTCACACAAAATAAAATACGCAAGCGGCTTACACTACTTTTTATGAGATAGTTCGTAAATAAAAACCCCGGTTTTTGCCCCAGCAAAATCGCTTTTTCTATTTGGAGTCAAAAATGAAGTCATTATGAAACCCAAATGGGTACCGAAATGGCTTCTATTTCGATACGTGTTCATCTCCGTGATTTCGTGTGATGGCCAGTTAAGCCAATTAATATACGTGGACGAAACCTTCATCATATGGAACCACGGATATGAACACTTTGAGGACTTCTCAGGAATCAATAACATGAGTGATCCAATCAATTTCACGATGGAAAATGAAACTAACAGTACCCTGACCTTTCTCGATGAAAATGCAGAAAGAACTAAAAGTGGTATCCTCACTTCTATTTACAGATAGAAGACACTGGACACTGGACAGTATCTTAATTACGGCTCCAATCACCCAAATTCCTCGAAGACGGGCATTGTAAGAACGTTGGTGGAGTAAGAGATGTTTATTGCAATAACCAGGAGTCTCTGGATGCGGAAATAAACCACATCAAATAGTACCTATGCTGCAACGGATATTCCGAAAAACTCATAGAAGTTCAGAAACAACTCCAAAGGACCAAGACGATCAAAAAATGACCACAAAACCCCGTTCTCGTTCAATGGTGCCTTCGGCCAACAGAGCGTGGAAATTGAAAACGCATGGAGACCGTTAATGGACCGTTTTCGAGGCAGAAAAAGCGCGAGAAACACGCGCGCAACAACACCGCGCGTAATTACAACGTAATCACACCATACCTGCTGACCTATGAAACATCGTGTGGATTCTCAACTTGTTAGTATTCACCTGAAGACCATTGCAGATTCAAGCAATCGAAACGTAGTGAAAAATTGAAAGTAGTAGAAATCTACCCGTGAAGAAAGTATATATCTTCTGACGGTGCCCTGTCCATTATCGATGTGAAAGCTGAAACAACAAACACTGGTATTCTCACCTCTGTTCACAGGAAGAAGACACACACTGGACAGTATCTTGACTACGGCTCCAATCACCTGAATTCTTCGAAGAGGAGCATTGTAAGAACGTTGGTGGAGATAGCGATGTGTATTTGTAACGATCAGGAGTCACTGGATGCGGGAAAAAACACATCAGATAGGACCTACGCCAAAACGGATATTCCGAGAAACTCATAGGAGAAGTTCAGGAACAACCCCAAAGTACCAAGACGATCAAAGAACGTCCACAAACCCCGTTCTTGTCCTTCCCTACACGCAGAAAAATCCGGCAGACTGATTCACCACACCCGATCGTAGAACAAATCGCAGCTCCGACTAGTAGGCTGTACTTTTACAAAAGTGAACGTGAACAATTAAATGTGGTTGAATATTTCGTGTATTAGTGGAAAGAGTGGATAGTGGATAGAACAGTTTAGCCTATTGAGATTTTTCAGTGTTCTCCAAATATTCTAGCAAACAAAAACCATCTCTTTCCGGTGGAAATCGCTCTAAAATGCGTTATACTTCATCAGCCTCTCCTGGCAAAAACGTAGTCGTATTTATTATTCAGCTACCAGTATTATCAAATAAAGTTGATAACGGCAGTTACCGCCCATAGAAGAAAAGAATTACTAACGATTTTGTGTTTATAAGGGATAACAGTAATAATAACCACATTCTCAGTAAATCTGAATTTGAATCAAGTTTTGAGATTACTTTTCATTCAAGGTGGATATTATTCACCTGAATTCATTGCGTTTTGTAGTAATACTTACAGAACAGAATGGTAAACATAAAGTTATATTCGTTAAAAAAATTATCGTTCAACGTTCAGTTGAGTTGCCGGGCGATTCCGGTTGAGAGAGGGTTCGTACACATATGAAGTGAAATTTATTACTACTCTTGAAGGTGAGTGTTATTTAAATAGAATTTTCTGAATATGGATTCTACAATTCTATACTTACGGTTTTATTATTTCAGAGGACTCATTCAAATACGATTTGTTTTAGCCGCTTCTCTATACGTTCAATGGAAAGAAGTTAGTAATTGAACATCATATTGTGCTCATACATAAGCTGAACAAGATTTCAGCGAATGACTGCATAGTGTTGAAGAAATTTAGATGATGCAATCCTTACTGGACGTAAATCGAATGTAAATACTTTCATTGGCTGAACAATAAGAGAAAGATAAAAAATTGATAAAAGTCTTAAATCTCCAAATTTCTGTTCCTGTTTCAGTATAACGGTCATCAAGGTGGCGGAAGAAAATAGTAACCCTGAACAGCAAACAACCTGATTATGGAAAACAAATCAACAGAATTACGAAGACAGTTGGAATTCATTCACTTCCTTCACTTGAAGGTATGTAACTAGTTTAATTTTCAAATTATTGAGTCGAATAATATTTCTTGAATAATAGAACTGGACAATTCAGAGACACGACCTTTTCACATATGATGACGTTGTTTCCTTTCCTTCCAGACTGTACCTGATCTGAAACAGAACGTGAAGTGGTTATTTCAGATATGATCATTTATTTCTTTTCTGATCATTATACTTAGGGACAGCAAATTGGATATTGATTTAGTCTAGAATAGTTCACTACTGAACTATCCCCAAGCGAACAGGAAGATATAGCGTGGTTGACTCCAGCCTTCAGAGAAAAGCCCAAATCAAGATATAATTGGAAACTGTCCTGCGTTCGAACATCAACTAAATTAATATAGTTTGGTAAGTAGCTCTACAAATCCATTTTTAGGCAAAGTCTGAACCTTTTTTTTTCAGTTAAATAACACATCCAGAAGATGTCAGGAGCAAGATATAACAACATATAAGATTCTCTACCTTAACAGACATTTGAAGAAAAATGAGCTGTAAGATATCTTGATGTCTACCAATATAAAACAAATCAAGTCTATGGAGCGTTTCCCAGTTTTCAAGGAAACAGCCAGTAATGAAGTATTGCCACCCAGAGCAAGGATTATTTTTGTTGAGGTAAATATAAGTGAAGGTCTTATGATTTGGGATAAACTTAGAATAATAGAAAATATCCATACCTGCCATATGCATGTGAAAATAATTTAAAATGAAAGGTTTTTTCAAGAAAACTCCTAGCGTCTAAGTTTTTCCTAATTTTTGGACTATACTCTCATCCAAATTTATTCGATTCAATTCCTATATGTTGGAATTTTATTTTCAGACTGTTCCAGATATACAGCCCAATTTGCTCTATAAATGGAACGAATATGACACGTTGAAATTAGCTATTCAACCGATACCAATATTGATTGCGTACAATCAATATTTTGTTTCTGCGGAAGATGATGTTTGCACTGGACAAAACATGTTATGTTTAGGATAAGCTGTTTTTTTTTTAAATTGTGATTTCGTTTATATTATTATTATTTGCCTACTTATGTGAGTCAAGTACAAGTACATGTTTTACATAAACTTTAGTTCTGTATATTCTGAATGTTATTGAATAAATGATAAATATCAGATGTTGGTATTTTTTCAGGTTGTTTAACCCCATGATATTATAACAGTTCAGTACACAATACCATATCAATATGTACCATTTGCTATTTTTCATATTAGTTTTAGTCTGGTTTCAAAGCTAGAATATGGCAATAATAGTCACGAATTTTGAGGGGAGAAACATAAATTTTGCCATACTCGTGGTTTGAAACAAGACAGAAACTGATATGAAAAATAGCAAAAATGGTACATTCTGATATTGGTATTGTATACTGAACTGGGTTACAATATCATGGGCGAGAGTGTGGTATACTGTTCGATAATCAGTCTACTAGCTAGTCGTGGTAAAAAATTCTACTGGCGATATTGCAGATGGAAGAAACATATACCGCGAACTTTAGTAAACAATTCTTTGATCAAATCTAACAGTTGAGTAGGTGGGGGTTTCTATTCCAAATTCACTAATGAATGATAGTAAAAATAATCAGCGGGTAGTAACTCGGTTTTATGTAGTCGTGGTAAATATAACCACGATGCTCCATTGATCGATTTTTGTTTTTCGCGTTCAAAATTACTGCATTACCTCGCAATAGTTTCTCATGGTTGTATAAACGTTTTTAAAGATTACATCTCACTACGATCAAATTTTGTCCATATTCTTAACGTTTTTCGTGGTTAGATTATTGACGATTCTAGTAATTCCTACGATTCTTTTCTCTGCGTGTACATCAGGGGTATCTCCGAGAAGATCAGAAGGATCGGAAACAAATACATCATCAAGAGTTGCTTTTAATCCATCAGTACCTTACGAAAGACCAAGCGACCATTATCTTTAAGGATAGCTGAACACAAGAAGTGGACTGACTCAACGGGGGGGGACATCTAAACTGAAAATTGCTGACCATGCATTGGCAGAGCACCACCGAATTCTTCAGGACGAGGCTAAGTGTTCTTCATAGAGAGGAACATTGTTTCGAACGCAAATTATTGTAACCGCCTTTATCGAAGCCAATGGTGCCTACAGTCAACCGAGCGTAAGAATTAAAAATGTACACAGAGAGAAATGAAAATGTAAGTTTTCTACACAATTGTGAATAATTTCAGCACAATTTGTTTATTTGTTTCTAAAAAGTTGACAGCACCAATTTGTTAATTTATCTTCTAAAATATTGTATTAGAGATATTGTGTACAAACGATACACTTCAGTGTTGTATTATTCTGAATAGTTTTGTTTAAATTTTATACACAAAATATACAAAATTAATCGGAATGTTGTGCGACGAATGTCAAAAACTTGTGTATTGTTTATGCGTAAATTGTCATGAATGGCAACAATTTGTGTAGCTAGTTTGTACAAATTTTGTAGGTATTTCAAATATAGGATGCAAAAAATGTTACAATCATTGAAGCTGAAAATTTATTCACGGTTGGAGACTAGAAATTTATCCACCAAGCGAAGTGGTCGATATGTTATTGGAATTAGGGGAGTGCAGGAGAAATTATAATTTGATTTTGTTTCTATGTGAAAGGATCATGATATGGCTACATGGTAAAAATGAAAGATAGATAGTTTCCTCACAAGTAGCCAAAACAAAATATAATACACACTGTTTTCTCAATTTTGTGACTTATTTTTGAATATTTTATCTTACCGAAAACGTGCAAAAATGGATGAAGGTATGAAAAACTTTGGAGTTATGTTAGCCAACTGATGATTTTTTAATTTCAAACTATCATTGAATTCGGGTCACAGCCAACTTCATGTTTTTCAATAAAATTCACATACAATTAAAAAACTAATACAAATATGTGATGAGTACTTGGTTAAATAGTCAATTTTAGGGCAAATAAATAGTCTTCAGAATTATTCAGGATGGTATTTGAAAAAAAATTCTTTGGGTTACTTCCGGTCAAACAGGTGAGTGTAAAATATTGTCGTGAGAACAAAAAAAAAACGCACACATACCTCCTTTGAATTTGAAAATTTTATCCAGAAGAAAATATGCGATGTCACTCCTTGGCAGAAGTCCATTGACCTAATAATAAAAATGGGTTCTGCATTCAACGTATACAATAGGTATAATAGTCGGCAAGTCTCCAACAGAAAACAACTACCTTCCCTATGACCATTGATCTATACCTGTTAGATTTTTGACAAGAACTACTTTGCAATGTTCTTTCAATTCAATTCTCCAAAGCTTCGGTTTGTTGAATAATGTCATGATCAACGTTTATGAAACGTTTCTTAGTTCTGTTGAATAAACGTTGAGAAACCACGAAAAGAACAAGTTCCATAATAGTGGCTACAGTGACGTATTTGTTACAATGTATATATGTCTATTTGGATAAACGTTGAAGTTGTCCAAAGAAGACTAGTTCAACAGATATCAAGTAAACGAAGCAATTGATTTTCAACATATCTGATGGATGTATTCTATCAATTGGAAAATAAGCGATCAAAATAGTTGCTTCGAAGTTACGTGAATGATGAAGTTGTTATTGGATGCTTCATTCAAGTAGAAACAGGCAAAGTTAAATATGCCTACAATATTTAAACTGTGGCTGAAGTGGTTTAAAAAAAATCCTAAAGATGGACTAAAACCGTTTACCGAAATTGTGTTGTAGGCAACAACTAAAATTACTGAGTTCCACCGATGTAAAATTCAATTGGGCCAGTCAGTTGAAATCATGTTTTGTTTATGCTGGTACTGAGGAGATATGGAAAGACGCCATTCATCAAAAAAAGTTTTGTCTAGCTTTCATGATAAACTTTTCAATGCTGATACTTCTCTTTTACAAAGATGCAACTTTTTGCCACTCTATATTAATTCAAGCCTTTCAAAACGTCCCAAAAAATACTTGCTACTCCAACTTCCGATACAGGTCACCCGTACCATAGCCCAACTGCGTTTAATAAATAATTACAAAATTAAATTCACCATAAATGGATTGTCTCATCTGATTGACCCTAACGAGATATGCACCGTTTGCAATCGCCACGATGCTGAAACTGGTTTCCATATTCTGTTTGAATGCCCTATTTATATTGTTATGAAACACAATTGTAGATCTCTTGAGTCCTTGGAATCTTTACGTCCTTCATTAAACGCACTCTCCTCAGATGAGGCTAAATTATAGCTAGTTATGTATGGAATATTTTCAGGCTCAGATCTTTCATTCATAACGAGTGAGCTTACTTTTTTGTTATTATCATTTTTTTTGTAGGTACGATAATGTTTTATTTTTATTGATCTTGCCATTTTTATGTTACTTTTTTCCCTTCTATTCAACTCATGTTTTAAAAAGCAATGAAGGTATTATTATATTATTATGACCATTGATCTATATCTGTTAGATTCTTGGCAAAGTATTCTATAAGAACTACTTTGCAATGTTCTTCCAATTCAAATCTCCAAAGCTTCAGATTGTTGAATAATGTCATGATCAACGTTTATGAAACTTTTTTTAGTTCTGTTGAATAAACGTTGAGAAACCACGAAAAGAACAAGTTCCATAATAGTGGCTACAGTGACGTATTTGTTACAATGTATATAGGTATGTCTATTTGGATAAACGTTGAAGTTGTCCAAAGAAGACTAGTTCAACAGATATCAAGTAAACGAAGCATTTTCAACGTATATTCCAACGTATGATGGATGTATTCTATCAGTTGAAAAATAAGCGATCAAAATAGTTGCTTCGAAGTTACTTGATTGATGAAGTTGTTATTGGATGCTTCATTCAACGCATCAAATACGAAATTTCATAACGTTCAATTAACGTAGATGAACAGAGTAACTGAAACGTAGAATAAAGGTTTCCCAAATCTTCGGGTTGTTTGATAGTGTCATATTCAACGTTTATGTAATGTCTGTTCAGTTCTTATTGAATAAACGTTGTGAAAGCACAATAAGGACATGTTTAATGGTGGTGGCAAAAGAGACGCGTTGAATCATTTACGTTCTATATAGGTTGAAAAAAAATTCAACGTTCGGTTGAATTTGGGTTGCGAAAGTCATGTTGCGAAATTCAACGAGTAACGTTTACTCAACGTCAGCTAGATTGTTTCCTGATTTTTCAAAAAAATCAGTTGTGATACCCAAGAGAAGTGATGTGAATGAACCTTTGAATCTGACACCTATTTCATTGTTACCAGCCCTATCGAAAATAATCGAAAAACTCGTGGAAGTGGTATATGTCAACTTAGATTGTGGGTAGGTAGTTGCAACAGTCTTTCATGATTTCTCAAATGCTTTTGACTGTGTCAATCATACCAGGCTGTTGCTAAAGCTGCACGATTATATGGTTGTATGTTGTATATTTTTGGTTCAAATCCTTTCTGACTAATCGAAGATCAGTGAATACTGGGAATGCATGCTCTGATCTCAAATAAGCGTGTTGAAGTGGGCCTCAAGGGTCAGTACTGGGTAAACATAGGCATTGAAAGAATGTTTACACTATTTGCAGACGATGCTACTATCACATGACACAATGAAGATGTGTATATTCTACACACGGTAATCGAAGCAGATCTACGAGTCATAAAAGCTTGATGGTGCAATATGAACCTTACATCTATCAACGTCGATAAAACAGATATAATTTCCTCCAAAGATGCCATTGGAAATATCAGTGAAGATGACTGATTCATAAAATAAAAAATCTAAAATTTCTAATAGGTTTAAATGTTGATCTCAATTTGAAATTCGACACTCACATTGTAGCACTAGGAAAAACAATATCATCCGATTGTTTTGCAGTAAGAGTTGTTGCCAGTGAGTTATGTTTTAAAAACGCTAAAAATGTTTACTTCTCGCTGGTGGAGACTCATCTAATATACGGTATTGCTTTCTGGGGCGGATATACTATTCTTCTTTTCCATATGCTGTTTGTGCTACAGAAAAGTGAGATGAGGTTCATTTCAAAAGGCCAGATTTTAATCGTACCGTGTATTTATATATTGGAAACCGTGCGTGTTAGTAATAGATATCAGTATCATGAATACAAAGAAAAATATCCAATCAATACAAGACTTTGTCAGATTTCCTAGCTCCTGCTGAGATCAGAATAGGTGAAAAGCTCATTGTCGATTTCACCAACTAATTCCTAAAGTTAGGAAATACCTTAATCGAATTTAGGAATGCCCAAGTGCAATTTGCGTTTCACCAAGCGTTAAGTAATGCTTGAAAGTGATAGGAAATACCCAACGTAGATATTTCCTATCACTCTTAAGCATTACTTAACGTGTGGTGAAACGCAAATTGCACTTGGGTATTCCTAAGTCCGATTTAGGTATTTCCTAACTTTAGGAATCAGTTGGTGAAATCGGCAATCATTCTCTCATAATGGAGAAAAGAAGTTTAAACTCCTGCCACTTTAAGTGAAAAATAAAGGAACTCATATTCTTTTCAAGAAAGCTGTTGAAGAATTCCAACTTCGTAGACCTTATTATGAAGTTCGCGAATATTTTGAGAAAATAATATGAGATGTTGTCTTCTGAATTGATAACATGTATACATTGTGTCTTTGTATTGTTCGACTTTTATTTCAAGGTTTTAATCTGTATTACTTGCATTGTACTTTTTGAACTTTTCACACTTAGTTTCAATAATTGCTTTGTCCACAAGATCTGAAATCTTTGGGCATATTCAATTTTATTTGAATGATTGATTTGTCGTTTTGTTTCAAAGTTTCGAACTATTACACTTTCAGGTAAGATTTTTGGCTTACAGTTTGAGAATCAGTAAGGCCTGAGTGGAAGGTTTCACTATTGCAGGGTTGAATTGAAAAAATCCTGCATGGTCAGTTCTACAATGAATTTTCACATGTCGAACAAATGAAAAATTCATTTGTGAGTGCACCAGACAGCAACGTAATTTAGCGTATGATACAATTAATTTGAATAATAATAACGACATACTTTTCATCAATTTGTCACAGTTTCTACCTGATTATGAGGTATTTTTGAAAAGGTAGGTGAACGGTTTTTAAAATTAGGTATACGTCGATATTCTTTCTTCTTTAAAATGTTAGCGATTGTTTTAATCTCCGCCAGAGAGTTGACGTAATTTAATTGTAAAACAGCGAACAATTTAATCCTTGAAAATGAAAATCACATAGGATTTTGCAAATTGTTAGATTTTCTATTGGGGCTGAAATATTCAGGATGGTACGTTTTTAAATTGACACTCTGTCTAAAATGTATTGTACAAAAGGTATCTATTCGAATCATAAATAAATAAGAATCATATTAGTATCTTCTCTGGAAAATGGGTTTAAAGTGGATGAACAAAATCCAAACAGCGAATCAGTAGATATGAATTGTAAATTCCATAATTTTGTAGAACTTTTCTTCATGAACATCAGGAGGATCAACCTCCTCAAATTAATGACGGTATGTTGTCATATTTTAAAAATGAGTGTCTCATTTAACTCCTTAATGTTTTGACTGGTACTTACTTGTTTTATGATGTGGATATAATTCGTATTGCTGAAGGTGTCTATTTGTATGATTCATTATAATAAAACAAACTCAACCTACCTACGAAATTGTTAAATAAGTTTTGACTATTTGAGGAAAGCAACTGTGTCACTTAGAAATGATCATATTATAACAGCCCATTCTATACAAGATGTTAACTAAATTGTTGCGTTTCCGTTAACAGTTGATAGGCCATTAAAATAAAGGCTTTGCGTAGTGATTTTCTCGCTGATATTAAAAAAATTAACTTTGAAAAATTCAGAATTGGAAGGCGAAAATATAAAGTTGCGTGAAAAAATTATTGCTTTAGAACGTCGTCAGAAGAAATATAACCTCATAATATGTGGCATTCCAGAATCTGATAATAACTTGACGGATGATATCCTGAGCTTACTCACTAATACACTCATAATCGAATGTTCAAATACAGACTTCCGGGACATTTATCGTTCAGGTACTAGAACTGAGAATAAAACTTGTCCAGTGGCTCTAGAAACGTTACATTTCCAGTTGAAAAACCAAAGCAAAGTTGAATCGAGAAGCTCTGAAAAACTACAGTATAAACTTTGTTCACGACCTCCCTCCTGAAGATTAGACCTCTAATAAATTCTTGCTGTCGCATCTGAAACAAGCTAAAATCCAAGACATAACATCAGAAGTCGATTTGCGTAAAAATATTGTTACAACAAACGGAACTGAATATACATACACTGAATTGAAACGCTCAGAAGAAGAAGGAACAAAACTTCTACCCTGGACTTCAATAGCCCGAGAAAATAACAAAAGAAAAGTTGAGACACGAAAAATCTTCAACACCCGATCTCTATCTCAACGGAATAAAAACGTTTAATTATTAATACGTATACAGGAATATTGAATTCTATTTATTTTTGTAATTATTCAAAATTTTGCTTTAAACAGATTCTCGAAAATTATTCTTTCAACTATGACAATGATATTTGCACATATAAACGTACGCTCACTATTTACTGGTTTCAATGATCACGGGATGTGATAATTGCAAAGCAGTATGACATCCTGGCGGTATCTGAAACATGTTTCAAATATTTAGTTATAAATGCATACACGCAGCTAGAGATACCAGAGGAGGAGGTGTTGGTTTATTTTTCAGAAAGTCATTTCGTTTTGACATTTTAGTAAGTGATATTTCTAACAATATGGAACAATTATGGGTTGAGTTAAGGTGTGGTATAAAAGTTTATACTGTTAGCGTTATTTATAGACCAACAACCTCAAATATTCCAGAATTTATCAGCGAATTTGAACATAGCCTCACTATAGTAGCGCCCAGATCCGATAATTTTATTTGAATGGGTGACTTCAACATCAATGGTCTAGATATTACAGACAGGAATTATATTATACTCAATGAAATTTTCGAAACATATGAATTGAAACAAATTATACAATCGCCAACTCGAATCACGCACTCATTGTCCACTCTACTAGACTATGTTATCATACACGATGAACTGAACTGGGATGACTGTGGAACAGTAGATTTACATCACATATCAGATCACTGCTTAGTTTATTGCATTATGCCGCAGACGAAAGATCTTAATAAACCTAGCTGTATCACGAACGTTTCGAAATTTCAGAAATTTCAACATTGAAAATTTCACATATGATTTGAGTTTTATTTCCTGGGTTCCCATGTTTTTGATGGATAACATTGACAATAAAATTGATTATTTTTGTTTTCATATTCTCAACTCATTTGACACTCACACCCCATACATCACAAAGAACTTCAACAAGCCATTCACTCCATGGATAACTGATAATATAAAACTAATGATGAAACTCAGGGACAAATCTCTGAATAAATTCAGAAGAACGGGCATAGTCAGGGATTGGAATTACTACAAAACTATCAGAAATTATACAAAGTCTTCTATTGAACGCGAAAGGAAGGCTTATCTGGAACATATCACTGTGAATACTAATAAATCTAAAGACTTGTGGCTTAAACTCAGAAAATAAAACATACATGGTAAATCCAAATCCTCGAATATACCCGCCCAGTTGCACAATGCAAGTGTTATTAATGATTTTTTTATATCGTCCATCAAACTGAACAACAAAGTAGATTCTGGTGCAAAAAGTTTTTAGGAAAACAAAATTAATGATTCTGTAACCACATTTTTAGAATTTCATTTGATCACGGAGGCTGAGTTACTAACCATCATGTCACATATAAAAAGCAAGTCTAGAGGAACTGACGATCTTGACAATTTTCTTGTTAATCTCCGTTGCCCATTATTATTACCCATCATCCTACATCTTCTGCCTTGAAAAAAATGTTTTTCCTAGTATGTGGAAGAAATCTATTGTAATTCCAGTACCAAAAATTAAGGAACCCATGGAATATAAAGACCTTCCATACCTCTCTAAAATTTTAGAGAAAGCGATAGCCCATCAGCTTCGTGCTCATCTTTCTGAAAATAACATCCCACCTATGATGCAGTCAGGTTTTAGGTCGAATTATAGCTGTGCAACGGCCCTACTGAATATACTTGACGATATTGTCAGAGCTTGGGATAATGACGAAATTACTGCTTTAATTCTGATTGATTACAGTAAGGCCTTTGATAGATAAATCGTCAACTTCTTCTCTCCGTTTTACATTACAACGGTTTAACTAATAACGCTGTAAAGTTTTTCGCATCGTATCTCTCGAACAGATCACAAATGGTGAAAGTTGATGATGATTTCTCAGATTTCAATAAATTAACATCGGGTGTACCACAGGGGTCAATACTTGGGCCCATCCTGTACATTCTATATACGACTCAACTGACCGTAGGATTGAACACGTTGAAGTTTCATATGTCTCGAAGCTTGCTGGAATCGGTGTACAGGGAGACCTCTTGAGATGGTTATCATCATATTTACACAATCGAAGCCAACTCGTGAATCTCAATGGATATAGGTCTGCACCGTTCATGGTCACTTCAGGAGTTCCGCAGGGTTCACAACTTGGCCCTTTGTTGTTCTCAGTGTTCATTAACGATTTGATAGGGTGCTTTGAACATTCTAATATACTCTTATATGCGGATGACTTGAAAATCTTTGGAAAAGTAACCTCTCTTAGGGACTGTACGAAGATTCAAGAAGATTTATCAAAATTTACAAATTACTGTAATCGCAATAGATTGAAACTTAATGTTAAGAAATGTGCTTGTATATCATTCAGCAGAAGCAGTACGCCCATTGAATTTCAAAATTCCATAAATGATAAAGTAATAAATAGAGTAGATCAAATCAAAGACCTTGGAGTATATTTCGATTCTAAAGTGAGTTTTAATCCACATCTTGACTATGTAATTAATTCCTGCAGTAGAGCCTTAGGTTTCTTTTGCAGAATGTGTAGGGACTTCAACAATGAAGTGGCAATAAAATCAGTTTACTACTCATTTGTTTACAGCAAATTAAATTTTGCTGGTGTCATATGGAACCCATATTATAACATACATAAAGTACGATTAGAAAGGCTTCAGAATAGATTTGTCAGATTCCTCCATTTTAAAATGACTAATATATATGTAACTACAGGTATTAGTGAAATTCGTACCCACTATAAGATACAACTTCTCGAACAACGAAGAATTATCAGTGATTTACTTATCATTTACAAAATATTAACAAACTGTTATGACTCACCGAAATTAGTGTCAATGATATCTTATCATGTTCCTCAAAGGTATACCAGGAATAGACAATTATTAGCGTGCTCTAATTATAAAACAAATTTAGGAAAAAATTCTCCAATGACCAGAATGTGTTATTCATTCAACAAATATTGCAATGATGTAGGCATTTTTTCCATATCCTTATATTCCTTTAAAAAAACTGTAAAAAACATTTTTATTTCCTAATGTCACGATAATAAGTAACTTGTAATCATAAATGAGAATGCTTACTATTTTCCCGTATTTCATATATTTCATTTTCATACTTTCGATATAATTAGGTGTATTTTTGTATTTGTTTAGACAATAATGTTATCTCTGTAACTAATTGTATTAGTGGATGCTTGTATGGGTAATAACCTGTTAGTATCCCAAATTTCGAATAAATAAATAAATAAATAAATAAATGATACTCAATTGTATTACTCATTCAAATACGAGGAGATGCATCATAGTGTTAATATCATAAACAAAGAACTGAACCACATAGTGGAAGTAGCGAAATAACATCTGCTACACATAAATATTGACAAGTGCTCTGTAATCAAATTTGTAAGACAGGGTACTAGATTGAAAGTTGGTGATTTGGGTATAAACATAGGTACTGTACATCTTCCTGTAAAGAATCAAGTGAAAAATTTGGGAATAACAATCGATGACGACCTCCAATTTAAAAAGCATATATCACTGTTAATACAGAAGGCTTATTGAAAAATGAAATTATCATATCCCCACAGACATTCTTTAAACCTAAAAACGAAATTGGTACTGTGTGATTCTCTGATTCTGTCCACTTTTAACCACTGTGATGTAGTATATCACCACTTTTTGAATACCAATGAACAGCAGAGAATTCAGAAGGTTCAAAACTCATGTTTGAGATTTTCATTTGGCATTAGAAAGAGAGATCCCATTTCACACACTCTTGGAGAAGCAAATTGGTTGAAAATGTTTGACAGGCGTACACTTCATTCTGCGGTTTTATTTCATAAAATAGTTGTAACTCATACACCCCCGTACTTATATAATAAAATACAGTTTAGAACTGATGTGCATCATGTGAACATAAGACGTAAAATGATTCATATTGTTACGACACTTCACCGACCAATTCAAACGATCTTTCACCTATACCGTTGCCAAGTTATATTAGAACCTCCTACCGTTCCTCCAATCTAAATCTATTTTGTGTTTCAAAAACTGCTACAAGCAAAACCTATTATCAAATAACCATCATTAGTAAATATATTGTGTTCTCCACTATCATTACCACCCAATGTTTTTGTGAGTTTTCATTCATTTATCTTCCATATTGCATTTTTTATTCTGTATTCAATATGTTCTTTTTTCTCTGTCATTGTCGTTCTATATTATACACACTATTACCTTATCGTTTGTTGTCTTAGTATTTTAAAAAAGTATCCATATAGTATTGTATACTTGTATATTTCTGTAAGTGGTTCTCACGATTTCTATTCAAAATTGTTTTTAATGATGTCTCTTGGTGGAGTATTTAAAAGCTGAACTTTATCGAAGAAACAATTGAATAAATACCTTTCATCATTATTATTCTTATAAGTAATCTCACGACTATATGCTTTATCTCTTTTTCTGTATTTTTCTTTTGTTTTTGTTTTATGAGGTGCAAGAGTAAGAATGGTCTATACCAATCTTGTAACCTATTGACAGATTTTCATTTTTTTCCCCCCAAATGTATCTAGGTTTTATATTCTGTCAATAAATGTATATTATTATCATTATTATTGAGAATTAAAAATTTATTTGAAATGGAAAAAGTACTGAAAGTCTTTAATTCGAAGAAAATGAATAATATCTATTGATTTGAAGAATGTCATGGTTGGTTACCACTGGGTTGCTCCATGAACTTTTTTTTTACCTTAATTCTCATAGTATTCATTTCCATATCTCGTTTATTTATTGATTCAACTACTCTTAATTTTATTTAGTTATGTGTCTAGCCCACCGACAACCATATATCTATTAACTACGAATATTGATAACACGCCATAAGACGCAATATAATCAAATTGAAGCCAAAAATATATATCTCACCTTTTCTCAAACAGACGCTTGAAAACTATTGCGAATGCCGAATTCTGAATTACGAGATATGTCATACATTTTTGAGGTTATGCTTCTTTTGACATTTTCAACCGTCCCATATTGAAAATGGGCTAACATTTTTCTATAATGTGGATAAATGAAGAATAAGAATTATGCAAGACGGTCAGTTAAACTTCATGTCATTGGAAAAACGATTCATTGATCCTTTTGTAACTCTAAAATTAATAAAATATTTGTTTGTTACCTGCTACCAGAGTATCATCAATCAATTTTCTGCCAAAAGCGGATAAAAACTCTTCAAACTTGAGGAAATGTGGATTGGGTATGTAACGGACTGTTCTTATATGATCTTAAATTCTTTCAGGTATGAATCTAGAAATTCATATAATGTGCCATATTATCAGGAATAAAACCCATATAGTGCCGCCCTCTTATAGTTAGCACAATATACACTTGCTCTCTGTAATCTCATCCGGATTATGAGGTTATGTTGAAATTTGGCGAATTACCACCACAAAAAATATGCTTCTCATATCTACGATAATTGTTGCTACCGAATCATGCACGCTAGAAAGAGATGAAAAAACAAAATCGTGTCTTTGAATAGGAATATCTGGCGCAAGCGCATTAATTCAGCAGCGTCCAATTCGAAGTCGATGCTCATTTTTTTTGGCATCACATAGGCTGTCCTTATTATCCATATTCGTAGATAATAGATATATGCCAACAACAGATTAATTTTAATTTAATTGCAGATGTTATAAATCTAGATTATCTAGGTATGTGAAGAAATTATCTCAACTTCAGTGTTGAGGTTCGTTATGTTATGAGTATCCTCATCACAATGTCCACCTGGAAAGTTTCTATTCCATTACGTTACGTTTATCGAATATCTCACCTGCCAAGGGTAGTCTCCCGTTCTGGCGACACTTCCAGATACAACTCTGGCATGAATCAGGTCATTTTCCAAGAACTGATTATCTTTCCTGAAACCACATTTTTTTGGTAAACCAGTTTCATAACGTATCGGAAGCTTGGAATTCCTCTGCACATCGACCTCCATCATCTCGTCGGAGCAGATCACACTGACATCTTCATTGTGTTCACAGTTGTGTTCTCCCCAGTTCCAGTGGGTGCACTTTTCCAGAAGAGTTTCGTTACCCAAGCAAGAAACTTGGTCCAGCCAAATTGGTCCATATCCTTGAAACAATGAAGAGTAATTTTTGAGTAGATTTGAAGCCAAACAGAATAATGAAATGATAAAATTTTAATGTTCTGGCACTATTTTATTTCAAAGACTCACTTCCAAAATGTTAGTCTATCAGTTTAAACCTGCCATGGAAATTATTTTGTTGTCGACAACTGAACTGTTTCATCAATATATCGTCGGAATTTTTAGACAGCAGAATTATGAAATATCTCATGAAACAGTCACACAGCCATCATCAAACGGCTTCAAAGCTAACTCACAAAACATTTTCCACTGTAAAATTGAACTATTTCATAATGTATTTTATTGCATTTCGGCGATATTTTCAATTTCATTACAATTATATATATTTTTTATTGATGTAGTCGATACTTGAAGAAAATACAGGTTATTATCTATAATGAAAGTACTTGAAGAAGCTGTTGTACAGCAAAACAATTGTCGTGATTTTATAAACCTTTTTAATTCCATTTATATGCTTGTTTGAAGGTTGTAAATATTATCAATCGTTCCACCGTTAGCGTCTCATCGAGGTCAGTCTTCACATCTCTTTGTTGTCAATTTGAAGACATGTCGAACATATCTTTCCTAGGGCTCGTTCTTCCGACGAACGGCATAGCTTTGCACCTCATTGTCTCGGAAGGTGTTCCTTGAGGCATACAGTGTACAAAAAAGCAAAGCGAACACCAATTCCTACCTTCTTTCTCTCGGCTGTCACGATATTTTTTGAACATTACAGGATTAGAGGATATGAAATAGTTATTTTTGTGTTGAATACGTGAATGGCAAATGTGCCTTGAAAACACAAATTTTATACACAAAATACAAGCATTTCTTGTACAAATGTGAATGTGAATTTACATCTTCTAAAATAGTTTTTATCCCCATAAGTTATCACTTTCAAAAGTCTTGGAAATATTGTTCAATGTTTTCATTAAAATCGTATTAAAAATTTTTTCCTGACTGAAAAAAATAAGTCCAAAATAACTTTATGATACTTCTCTCTTCCATAAATGCTATCTTTAATGTTATCAATACTTCCAATACAGTTTGACAGCATCCAGTGGTCTTTCTGTATCGTTACTATATAGAAACGGTTTTATGGCACACCGCGGTTTGACTGTGTTTGCTCGTAGTTACTTCAATTTCAAGTAATTTTGAAAACGATGGATGTTGTTTAGGATAGTGGTAGTGATACCTAATCAGATGTATCTGAGGAAGCAAATGCAATAGTATCATATATGTTACCGGCCATATCCAAGTTCATAAAACATATGACCAATTTCCTGAATGGTGCTACAAGAAACATGTAAAAAGAATTCTGAAAATGTGCTTATATGCTATTTCGAGAAAAAACCAAACATTATAAAACCTCGTACGTTATGGAGTGTATATTCAATGTTGAAAGGTACATTGAATGTTGAGGAAAATATTGATACAAGGAAGTTTTCAAAATTTGTCCCGCTCATTAAGAACAAAAGCGTCGGATACCGAGGAAAGAAATCTCAAGTTTTATCAAAGGATGATATCAATAATTTCATTCAAGATGCTGATAACGAAACAAAATCACTTTTCGAGGTACAGATAAAATCCTAACTTTGTAAGATTATTAGCAATTTCAATATATTTCATTTGTAGGTTGTCCCAATTTTGGGTATAAGCGGTGCTTGTCACCGTGAAGAATTACTGCATATAACTATCGATACCATTGAAGATGTTGGATCTATATTGATTGTTAAAATACCTGATACGAAGACCGATTGCGCAAGAACGATTACTGTTTCTAATTCTGATTATATTGAGATACCTATACCGCAAGTAGAGTACTACGGCCACCTGATACAAAACGTAACACATTATTTTTTAAATATTCGAGAGGAAAATGTATTAACCAACATTTGGGAATAAATTGAATTCCAAGCTTTATTGCAAAATGGCTTGGAAAAGACATGTATGAGAGCTACACAGGTCACTGTTTCAGGAGAAGCTCTGTAACTCTTCTGGCCAATGCAGGGGGCAACAATGCATCCATAAAACGTCACGGTTGCTGGAAATTTGCCTCCGTAGCAGAAGCATATTTAGAAGATAGTTTGAATAACATTATTGAGATTTCTAACAAAACATTGAATTGTCCATCTTCTTCCAAACAAATTAAAATATCTCATTAAATTGTGGAATCAACTCTTCGAAAAATATCTAACATGGAACATCTTCGAGAATCTGTGTTGGAAGTAATTGTTCGAACTTTACTATCAATTATTATTCTAATAAATGGAATTGTTTTATGATGAATATTCAATCAATAATTGACTCTGTTATGGCATATGTTATGTGGAAGACAATACGTTTTCTGATCACAGAAGTATATTACTTGAACTTGACAAGTTCCTTAAAGGCGATAAACCTCATAATATTCATAGTCGGTTTCGACGAAGTTTTAGTCAATCTAATTTGGAAAATTTTTAAAGAGCTCTAATAAATGAGAGTTGGTCATGTTTTATCGAAATTCACCAATGTGATGAAGCTTTTTAGTGTTTCTTTGATACATTCATGTTTCACTTTGAAACTAACTTTCCGAAACGAAAATATTATAACAAAATAGACAGAAAAAAATGGGTCAACGACGTTGTTATTGCATCAAGCTCTTCTCTTAAAGAACTAGAGCGACTCAAAACCGTATAACCTTCGCTGATCGATGTTTACAAAAAGGCGAAAAAAGATCACATTTCATTAACAAATGAAACTAAAAACAGAGCACTACCAAAACAAAATCATCAAATTCGATACTAAGTCGAAAGTTTCTGAACTACTAGGAAGTCCGAACCAAAAAATTGAAAAAGATGGAAAACCAATTGAAGATCCTCAAACCATTGCAACTGAGCTTAATATTTTTTTCCTAGAGGAACCATGTGAAATCATACATAAAATAGAACAACAAATAAAACATTTTTCAATAATAACTTCAAATTACATACTCTATTCCTTCAACCTTATACCGAACAAGAATTAATCACGATATTATGTTATAGATTGAAAAACAAAAAGTCCTCTGGCCCAGACGAAGTACAATTATTTTTACTAAAGAAAATGCTTCATACGATAATATACCCAATAACAATTCTAATTAACATTTCATTCTCTGAAGGTAATTTTCCCAAGATCATTAAAAATGGTAAAGTCATTTCGATAAATTAAAAAAGTAATCCAAAGATGATGGAAAATTACAGGCCAGTAACCGTCCCATACTCATTTTTCAAACTATTTGAATACGCATTTTTAGACAGGTTCATGAATTTCATTGACAGAAACGACATCTTAAGTAAAAACCAACATGGATTCCGAAGAAATAAATCAACCAATACGGCTTTAGTATCATTGTTTAATTCAATTATTGAATCTATTGATGCAGGCGAGTGCCTTTCTGTTATATTTTGTGATTTGAGCAAGTCAATCATATTAAACTCCTCTCATATATGGAAAATCATGGTGTTAGAGGGGTCTCTTTGCATTGCATTTCATATTTTTCAAAAGATCGTGAACAATATGTCTCTTTGCAACACTGTCATAGTAATGGAATAACTCCGAGTCAGTTTCTATCAATACAGGTGTACCCCAAGGGTCTATATTGGGACCAATTTTATTTTTACTATATGTTAATCGAATTGAAATTGCTCTCGAGAAAACTCACTTTACTTCGTACGCAGATGACTTTTCATTGATTGTGTCTGCTCCTGATCAAGTTACCATGGTTGAAAAATGTAGCAATTCAATTGCACTTGCGTTCGATTACTTCAATAACAATGATCTATTCTTCAATGTCGATAGGACCCAAATCATTCAATTTCACCAGCGCCAGAACAAAATACCACGACTAAAGTTCTATTTTAATAATCATATTTTACAGAGCAGTCCCGACCAGATAAAATTTTTGGGCATTCATTTTGACGAGTTTTTGGACTGGAAAGCTCACTGTAAACAGTTTCGGAATTGAATTCTTTACGTTTATGTGTTGGTAATAAATCAATTGCTAAATTAGTATCATGCTCAGGTGGACTCAAGACAGGTACGGTGTATGTCTCTGGGGCGACTCTACAATGACCAAAAACGTATTCATTGTACAGAAACGTATTGTTCGATGTATAGCAAGAATATCCAAGAAATTTTCATGCAGATAATTTTTTGTCAAATATGAACTTTGACCATTGCCAAGCGTCTTTATATTTGAAATGTGTGTATTTGTATTCCAGAACAAACATCATTTCTCACTAAATAGTAATATCCATAGCGTCAATACAAGAAACAGAGATTTGTTCCATTTCCGTTAAGACAGATTCAAAACATCGTCCTCCTCTCCAAACTATCTTGAACTGAAATTGTTCAATCATTTGCCTGACATAATCAAGAAAAGTAGTAGTATTTCTGTGTTCAAATGTAAATTAAGAAATTTTTTACTTGACAAATGTGTTCATAGTATAGGAGAGTTATTCTCCTGAATTTATCACTATTATTATATATATATGACTATTCAAAATAGGAGACATTTACAGTACCGTCAGGACTATATAATATGGGGTGCCTCAGGGTACAGTTTTGGGCCCCCTTTTATTTATAGTATTTATCAACGAATTACTGGATGTTGATATTTCTGGAAAAATATTCAGCTCTGCAGATGACACAGCAATCTTTTTTGAAGCTGATACTTGGGAAAACCTGAAGCTAGAAGCAGAACTCGATTTCTTTAAAATTAAATTGTGGTTTGACTATAATCTCTTAACCATTAACTTCACAAAAACCTTCTACCTTCCATTCACGTCCTACAGTAACAATTTGCCAAATTTTGGCCCACTGAATGTTGGCACTTTGAAAATCCTCAGATCAAAAACCTCAACAACAAAATTCGGGGACTGCTGCCACGCTTCAAACATCTGAAAAAATACTTGGATCAAAAACAGTTGATTGCCATGTATTATGCATTAGTACAGAGTCAGCTGAGTTATGGGATCATTGGATGGGGTGCGGCTACTGACGTTCAGTTGAAGAGTTTAACCACAGTTCAGAAAGGGTTACACAGGATTATATTTAATGAAAACAGAACATTCTCCAGTGAAATTCTTTATGATCGAGGCAAGATTTTAGACACGAGAGCAATATATTGACTATCTATTGCATAAATGTTATTCAAAAAAGGAAAAGCAGAGAACCATTGATCATTCGTATCCTACCAGAAGTAAAGAAAATAGATACCACAACCCAAAAGACAAAAAAAAATTGGTCAGAGAACAAATACTTACCTGATGCCTAGGTTATACAGTATAATACCTGAGGACATTAAAATGTGTGATAATATGAAAAACTTCAGAAGAAAGGTGAAAAAGTGGATATTGTCAACTCCTAGAGTACAAATTCATAATTTTATAAATTCGAATACTTTGATTTAGTCATGTGAGTATCAGTGTTATATATGAGTTAACTGTTCCATTGTTGAATTAAGAGTAGTTCCCTTATTTTATTTATCCGTACTCACTTTCAGATTTGATTGTACAGGTTGGTTTGTTATGAATAGTTTAATTTTACGAACCCATTAAATATCATTGTCATTCTGAAAAATTAATATAGGTACTCAAATTCAGCTTTTATCCAACGTTTAATGCAAATAATCATCACATTGTCTATTGATAAAACAGAAATGCTGCCCTTTGCAGAGAGAGAAACAAATGCTTTTTATTTTAATACATATCTCCAAAATATAGTATTATAAGTATGAGTGTTCCATCACACCCAAGTATTATGTACACTAGTGATAAATACTTCCGTGATAAATCTTATATTTATATCATCTTTTTATTATGAAATGTGTTTCAATATTCAAGTTGAAATATTTTCGTGTATTATCTATATAATTCATTGATGAACTAAGTACTTATAGTAAATTTTTTTATGTCTACGTAGGAATGTGAGTGTGTATGTTGTTATGTCAGTTATGAAACCCGCTGAAGTCATTTTATTCACACAATATCAAAAAAATTTTACATGTAGGTATACTTGTTACTATCACACACAAATATGTTGCAGACCGATGCAGCATATTTCCGTGATTACCACTATGTTTATTTTATCTTCTTTTTGAAATGTGTTTTATATTCATTCTAAATGCGAAATAAACGTATATTCTATTCGTATAATTTTTTGTAAATTAACTCATGGAAAATAAATGAATATTATTTTTATTATTATTGTTAAAAAGATATTCTTCAAAGAGTAATATTTCATGTTCATTTTGTGAATAATTTTGGCAGTGAAAAAAAGTAAACATGTACGCATCAATAGAGATGTAGAAATGTCAAGTTTTTTTGACAGTTTGTACAAAAAATATTATATTTGTATGACGAAATATCAATTACCTTCTCCAAAATAAGCATCTTTCTTTACAACGGACTTGCCTCGGAAACCAAAATACTTGCATACTACTTTTGCTGCATCTTCATTGAAATCATCGTCACACACAGTGCCCCAAATTCCATGATGTTTTATTTCCAGTCGGCCTTCATTGTGGCTGGAACCGTTTGCCAAACGAATTTCTGTCGGAGCCTAGGATATGAGAAAAAAACAGTTCGAGATAAACTTTCTCTTTTGTCAAATGATATGAATTTCGTTAAATCCTGATATACAGTCCTATTGACTGTTGATCGAATTGGATTTTTTTTTGATAAAATAGTAGTTCAAGATCTACTCTTAGAGATCGAAAAAAAATGCCTTTCTTTCAAAATAGCCGGGTAGCCATTTTGAGATATTTTTTTGAAATCGAAATTGGGCTATCACTAAAGCATCCAGACACGCTGCAAAATAATGAAAAAAAAAATTAAATTGCAATTGTGCCAACAGCGTCTGTTTTGTGCACATATAAAGTACATATGAAAATACTTTCATGAGAAAACTGATATTTAGGAATAAGGTAAAAGTGGATGGTGAAGGAAAAACATATTATTCATCCTCATTGAGGAATCATTGAATAACAAATTCTTTTTGAATATGTATTCATCAGCAGCTGACTGAAGTCTGCTGTGTTTAATGTTGACCTTCAATAATTCAAAATACTCAATGTTATCATCCAAGAGGTTTATATCCGGCATTTGTCATTACAAGTCATCAGTTTTCAGTTAAACAGTTGGGAGACGAGGTGAAACAACCAGAAATAAATCAGTAGTGGAACAAAAGTAAAATATGTTAATTCAAACCTTGAACTTCAATTTGTTATTATCCAAATAAATTAGTAAGTACATGGGTTTGGTATAACAAGTTTTGAGCCGTTAGTGGAACAGTTGGAAGATGTGGAAAAGGATCCACACTTGTTTATTTTTATTCGATCGAACATGTTTCGCCATCACAAGAATGTTCAAAGTACTCTTTGGAAGCGATAACCTCATGAAAAAAGTGTTTGGCACTTAAATTATATTTCGCTCACGGCACTGTTATCAGTTTGGAAAGCAATATTCAAGATGTCACACAAAATCATCCACACCTTTTCAAAATAGCGGGTACATGTTTCGGATTCAGCAAGAATCCATCTTCAGCCGTATGCAAGTTCTACAACAAATATTAACCTCCTACATCAATACACAAGGGACCAAGAGTTACTTACAAAACAATTCTGAACATAAGTTCATTGTTACCAAAGCGGACAAGGGCAATTGTACCGTCATTCTGAACATAGATGTTTATATTGATAAAATTTCGAATTTCTTGGAATCAGATGGCTTCATTCACCAAATAATGTTCTGATCCTACAATACATTTTTTTAATAGTATGAAAACCACCTTCGACATTCGGCTTGATATTAAAGATTTTTGAAAGTCTTCAAAATACAAATTAACTCCAATGAACTCTTCAACCCCTATACTTTATGGATTACCAAAAATCCATTATAGACTGGTGCCTATGATTTTTGTAAAAAAAGTAACAGGCAAGGACAAGGTGAGAAATATTGTTAAGGTTCCAACTTTGTAAAAAAAAAAAATTAACCCGAAGCCACACAGAATGGTGATATGGGGTTGCAATTTAGGGGTTGAAAATGTTTTTTTGCGATTTTCAGCGAAACGTGGCCTCTTAGCGAAAAATGTTCAACAAAGTTGTTGATACCAAAAAAATCGAAAACTTTTGCATTCAACACTTTTCGACATAACCTCAAATTAACCGTCAAAATTGCGAAGAACCTATTCTTCACTTCAGCAGCAAGTCTCTCTCAATCATGATTTTCTCAATATTTTCAATGAGCTTCAATAGCTGTAAAAATGAAGTAACGTCAAGGACCAGGCAGAAAATGTCGTTGAGGTTCTAACTTTCATGAACAAAAATATTTAAACACGAAAACACTGAAAATGGTGAAATGGGGCTGCAGTATAGGGGTTTTTTGCAATTTGCGGCGAAACCTGACCTACTACCGAAATTTGTTCAAAAGAATAGTAGTTGTAGATAATAAGAAAATCGAAAACTATTTTCTACACACTTTTTGACTTCCTCAAATTAATCGTCAAAAAATGGCAAAAAAACGATTTTTCAATATTTATTTTTTTCATCGCGTTAAAATGATTCAGTTCAGATGAAAATTTGTAGATAAATGTCTTTTTGTGTTATGAGTAAGCATGAATTTTTCGCAAATCAGAAGACTACATGTTTTCGATTTATTCACTTTTTTCGAAAAAAATACCCTTATCTGCCACGTACAATTGTCTATAATTGATCAATTTAATTGTTGAAATGTCTACTTTCGGATGGTGTATGTGACTTTGGGGTTTATCGATCGTTAAACCGCTTAGAATTGAGAAAAATGTCTCTCTGAATCATATCTTCAAGGATTTTCAAGGATTTTTGACATATTTCATTATTTTTATAACAAAAAGTAGTTTATATTAAATTCTTTGCATTAAAATATTAGAATACCTAATGAAGATAATTACAATGCAAAATTAATTTATTAATATTATTTTTATTCTTTTTTACAACTATTGAAAATCATTGAAGATATTGAGAGAGAATTGTTGTCGGTTTTTCTCAATTTTGAGCGGTTCAACCATAAGTATACCACCATATTATATAGACATTTTCAGAGTAGATATTTCAACAATCAAAATTATCACTTAAAGATCTTCAAAATACAAAAAAAAACACCAGAACAATTGTTCTTGGAAGAAAAAAATAAGGGTATTTTTTTCGAAAAATTTATATAACTCAAAAACTAGTTGTCCTCTGAATTGCAAAAAAATCATGCTCATTTGGCACTAAAAAAGAAATATGCTAAAAAAATTTCATGTAAATTGAATCATTTATACCCGAGAAAAAAAAGTAATACTGAAAAATCGGTTTTTCACCATTTTGACAGTTAATCGTTTTCGTGTTTCATTTAATTTTTCTTCAAAGACGGAACCTTGCAACATTTACCACCTCGTCCTTTCCTTTACTTTTTTCCTTATTATAAGAGTTTGAAATTCGTTTTGGCACTAGCCTAATTAAGATAACATTCCAATCAGACCAGTTGTATCATATTGCAATCACCCGCTTCAAAACTTGCTGCTTTGACAAAACAATCAAAAATATTACTAATTTCAACAATCCAGACTCTCTAAAAAATTCCTCTGATCTCAGTGATAAAATAAAAGACCTTGATTTTTCTCATAACTCCATATTACTGCCATTTGATTCGGTAAACCCTAAACTAAGTGTTCCACTAGATGATTAAATTTTTTTAGTCCTCCAATTATTATTTTATTTTGATATCCCCACATTTCATTGTTCAAATGGTAGTTCTATATTAGATACGGTTTTGAAACAACACTTTTCCTAATTGAATAATTCCTTTCACGCTCAGATTTCTTGCTTAGCAATGATCAGTAACCTTTCTCCCTTCTTAGCAGAAATATTTATCTGTAGCATAAAACGAAAATTACTGAATTTCAACCTTATCCATATAATTTCTTTCTGGTTCAGTTATGTGGATGATTGCATTGTTCTTTCCAAAGGTTCACTACAGGAGGTCGATTCTTTTTTCTGAATTCTTCACACCTATTCATCAAATTGAATCCATCCATGGAAATTGTCCAAAACAACTCTTTACCGTATCTAAATTAACAAAGATAATAAAAAATTCAGTTTTTCTTCGATAACACCTTTCTCTTTATGTTCCCTCACAACATAAGTTTGCTGCTTTCAACACTTTGTTTCACAGATTATTCAGTATACCATGAAATTCAGAAAATTTCAGAAGGAAACTTGATATAATCAAAAAAAAAAAAAAACCTCAAAATTAAGGGCTATCCACCCAATATCATCAACAGAATCCATAAAAAACATTTATTCAATTCAATATTTTACTACCACTGAATACTTAATCCTAAAATGATTTTCTCCTCTATTCCTTTCCTTGGTAAGGTATCCTATGATATGAAAAAACTTCCTCACATTATATTATATTATATTATATTATATTATATTATATTATATTATATTATATTATATTATATTATATTATATTATATTATATTATATTATATTATATTATATTATATTATATTATATTATATTATATTATATTATATTATATTATATTATATTATATTATATTATATTATATTATATTATATTATATTATATTATATTATATTATATTATATTATATTATATTATATTATATTATATTATATTATATTATATTATATTATATTGGCCACAGTGGTCGTAGGATCTACACAAAAGGTTATTGGAACATGACAGAATGTCGAAAAATCTAGTAACTCAGTACTTGATATTTGTAACACTAAAAGCTTATTTGCTGATCACATTTTAAATTCTACCCACAACTTCGACATTATTTATGATCTCGAAATTCTACACATCTGCAAAAAATGTACATTGTTGAACCTACATGAAATCATCGAAATGAATCATTTTTTGAAATATGAATGTGAACGAGCAGGTTAATTTGGATTGCACAAAAAGTTTCAATAAATTTTTTTTTTAAATTTTTGTTCAGTTCCTCTCCAACATGATGAAACATCGATTTGGTATGATCTTCCATAATTTAACTCACCATAGAATGTTGTAGATGTTTGTTGTGTCCTATCCTCTATTAGATGAGTCCCTGTATGCAATTTGATATTAGATCGTATATTAGAGCCGGGACACTCTTTGACAGGACATCGAAAAAACGCGTTTTAGGTTATGTCTCAAAAATTATGGTAAAACCAAATATTTTTTATATTGCGAATTCTATCAGTCAAACAAGAACTGAAAATATATCTATACCGTTGATGTGACAACGGTCGAACGATAGTATTGACAGTACAGTTTGGCAAACATAGCTGCAATTGTGGAAATATTCACGCCCATGATGCGCATTAGTCGTACGACGGACTATCCAGTGATATTCACGTGATTGTTCGCGCAAGAAGTGGAAATTTCACAATATCAGCTATGTTTGCCAAACTGTACAAAATATATTTCTTCCTCTGTCAATAGTGGCGTTTCGTAAAAGGTATGAGAAAAATCTTATTGATCAAAACATGCAAACACAATATCTGCAAAGGCGGATTTTTCAGCAGAGCCATCAGTACATGAGATTTGAAGAGTTCGGCTTTAGGTGATTTCGATCGTAGAACATTAAAACTAATAATTTTTCAATTTCAAACTAGTAATGATAGAGATATTGCAACGACGATCATAGTATCATTTATTTATCCTACCCCACGGTTTTGGGAAGACATCATTTGTAAACGGATGTATTTCTGGCAACCTTAGCCAAGTTCATTTTCATATTCGCAATAGGCGTTATTTTTTCATCTCGCAGAACTTTAGAATTTTATCGAGAGCTTTCGTGGAAAATGAATAAGACACTCCTATCTGCATTTTGTCTGATTTGCCATAAAAAACTGAGTACCATTATCACTGTATGCAAAAACAAATCAAATTTATTTGAAATTTTCTTTAATAACTACTCGCCATTTTCATAAATTTCGTTTATTTTCCTTGTTACCCTCCAAATGTTTGAAAATGCGAATTCTAAGTATTTATTTAAAATTACTGGAAGTTATCACTTTGTGCTGATTCGTTTAGGGTGTGATCAATGTTCAACAAATGATCAAAAGATCTTTCAAATTAAGTGGCTATTAAACCAAATAGGACATGAGTTGACTTGCCTAGTTCAGATGGGAGAGTGCCAGGCTACAAAAGACAGACCCGAAGAGAAAGGTAAACTATAAATTTATATGTAGCTTGAGAATAAATATGCAGAAATTATAACAAATAACAGGTTTTTTCCCTTTTCAAAAAAATAACAATAGGCTGAAGGCCGAAAAAGATTAGCTGAAGGCTATAGAAGTGAGTAGCTGAAGGCTATAAAAGTGAGTAGATGAAGACTATAAAATATGAGTAGCTGAAGGCTATAAAAATTGACTTGCTGAAGGCTGGAAAATTCGTTTCTGTTGACTTCAGACCGAAACATTTCCACATAGCTTGATTGGAAGGGCCCATATCTGTGGTGATATTAACGATATTGAATCCAATAGATGAACATAATATGTCTATAATTTCTAATAAGTATTTTGCCAAAGATTCCCCCTTCGTTTTTTTCCATATGAAATGATATGATATGAGTTATTTCCATCCACTTGAAACTCCACCTAACATAACAGTCAAAACATGAGTGGCTATTTCTGTCCCTTTTTCGAACGTTTCCCTTCCCATATTAGTGCAAGTAGCTACACAGTCTATTCTGGAGTTTTAACGTATACGAATTCAATGTTGTATCTCTATCCAATGCGCGGTGTTTGTATCGCTCTATGTTACTTCAATCGTTTGAAAATGTTTTCGCATGAACTCGAGAATAGACCCCACTCCAGGTTCTATAACTGTTTCATCCAAAAATAAACAGCAATCTTTCTTGCAGTCTGAAAAATTCTGAATTATGATCTTCGAATAATGAAGTATTTCATGTAATATGTCTGGAGAAAATTGAATGTGGCTCATTTTACGATTCAACGTTTTTATACTAGGTTCCTGACTCATAATTTAGTTTTAATAAGGTTTCATAGCCAGAATTACCACAGGCGAATTTAATAACTAATGCTTCCTCCACAGTCTCAGGTCGCCATCTTTTTCCATTACGGATTCTATTTTTATTTTTAGGTTGATCTGAATTGAATCCAAATTTTCCGTAAAAATTTAGCTTTGTTTTTTTTTCATTTCTGATTTGAACTCGTTCTACCATTTGTTTCAAAAAAATATTTAAATGATTATTTTCTTGTATTAAAACTTCATACAGGACCAAATTTAACTTCAACTCGTCGTTTTCTTTCAAAACATTAGAAAATACATCTTCCTCCATGCACAGAAAATTTTGAAATGATCTAGTACCAAGTGATTCAGTCTCTCCAATCATTCTTGAAACAAGAATATCATCATTTTTCAACTTCTTTGCCACATACTACTCAAGATCCTCTTTATTGGAGTGTACGTTTATGAAAAATATTATTTAAATTCTGAATAACCTTGTATACATTCAGTCGAGTTTTTCTCGATCGGAAAAAAGTCTTTTGTCCAAAAATTTTACCAATTCAATAGATATTACTCTTGACCTATCATTTCAATTCACCTGACAAATTCGCGCTTTTGGTGTTATTTTTTACGCGGCACTCTTGAGCGCCATGTTTGTAATGGATCCCCAGGCAAATGATATTTACAAATGATTGGATTTGCTCTCACAATTCTGTAACGAACACATCACGGTATGAATATATTATGTATTTTGTTTCGGAAGCTTCAGTTGACAAATATTTGATTTTGAAAGATACCGTCACAGTTACTCGGGTTACGAGTACCTCAAAACATATTTATACATATTCCCTCCCTGACGATATGCCCTTGTGCTCATTTGGCTTCACAAGGTAGACATAACCTTTACTTTGATAGTTCAAAAAGATTTGAGCAGCACACCGAAATTCCATGTGAAAGGCTCTCTTCTGGTTGTTACGCATTGAGAGTTGTATCAAATGAATTGGGATTTTCACCATACAAACCTGTGTACCATTCTCTTATTGAATCACATTTGCGGTATGGAATAGCATTTTGGGGAGTTTGCTGCGGTTATCGATTTCAGATTGTTCTAATTTTACAGAAGTGTGCTTTGCGATATTTATGCCAAACAAAGTAACGGTTCAGAAAGGACGTAAAGTGTTTGCTGTCTGAAAGATTGTATTACAGTTTGCAAGAGTTTTACGATGATGAGTTCTGAAACTCATAATTCAAGCATGATCGAATTTAGTTGAATTCAAACATCTTTTACTGTTTCCATCTGAATCACTTTTTGAGTCTGAATGACTTTTTGTTGGTACTGTAGGTTTTTCTGGGTTTTTTTGCAGTTTGAATAGCAAATGCGCCACTTTTTTTTTAATTTATACTTGAAAGCTTTGTCGATAAGTTGAAAAACTTCTGTCATTAGAGTATATTTTACCTTTGGCTATTGTCATTGTTACCATGATCACTATATTATCTCATCCTCCATTCTAGGGCACTGGACATAGTATCAGCATTTGATTGTAAGTTTCCAACAAATTTTTATATTTGAATAAAAATTTACGATTTATTTCTCTCCTTGTAAGTAACTTTGTGGTCAGTAGTGGCTGGACGGCTGCGCTAAGCGCGCGCCACTCCGGCTAATCTATGTGTAGGGGAAAAACTTTATAATTTCTAGTTCCCTTCTGTTACGCAATGAAAAAACTCGTATTATTAGAGAAAATGTTTTAATTTGAAAAGAATATATATTAAACCAGCAATAAACAGAAAAATTAAAATAATAAATAGAGTGGGGTGACCAGTCAAGCAACCAATGAATGTTAATATGGGCGTGTCTAATGACAGTATTGGTTACTGTAATAACATGCCATTATGAAACTCCGGTTGATTCCCGTCCCAAACCACGACTCCATTCTCGCCACTTTAGTGGTTTCCCGTTAGGCTGCACGAAAAAATTGTATGAGACTGAAGATAGATTATTGGTAAATCCGAAACATGTACCACCCTATTCTGAAACTTGTTTATGCATTGAAGTTGAAGTTGAAGTGGAGATGATTTTGTAATACTACTTCTATACCACTCCACTTGAGCTGAAATGGAGTTCTACCAGAGATTGAAATAATTTTTTTTTTCAGACTCCATATTTCAGTATCAAATTATACAGGGTGGCCACTTATTTAATTGGATTGTACAGGTAACTTCCAAACCATACTAGTAAGAGGGTCGGTTTAATGGAGAAAAAGTTGCACATCTAGATGCATAATTTATCGATGGAAACTAATAGAAAATATCAGAGATATGACGAAAAATGTAAATTCGATCATTTCTGATTTTTTGTTATTTATTTTCAGAAATATCAAAAAATATTCTGGAAGTTATTTATTCGAGGGTAAATTCCCTTTGATTCAACATCTTCAGACTTTGTATCCAACGTTTCGTATCCTCAGGACCACCTTCGACAATGATTTTAACGGATCTAGATATTTTATGACACTGTTCGAATTTACTTCTCATTTTGAAACCAGAGGTATATCATACAATACCATTTGAATACTGGTTTCGGGTAATATGGACCATAATCAATATTTTATTAAATTACAGTTAGTTTCCGTCATCTACAGTTGAAGTGATAAGATTCTCATCCAATTTCTATTAGTTTGGATCTGTAGTAAATATATATTCAGTGTTCATTTCTATAAAGTGTAAAATACTTTTAGCATAAAGTGAAAAATTAGGAAAAAATAAAAGAGTATCAATAATTATTCAGTTATTCGAATATTTCAATCAAAGAATGCAGTATTTGTCATTTAAAAAGCGAGTTCCCAATCGTCCGTGCGCGATATGGACAACCCACTCTAGTTGTACAGTATACTCTATGCCACGGAAAATCCACACTCAATCCAAGAATTGAGACATCAATATCGTTTCTCTTTGAATAAGTGGTGTAGTTTGTTAGATAATAAATTACCAAGACAGTATTTTATTGATGGAATCCTGCAGTAAAATATTTAGATATACTGTGTGACGTGTTGGATGATCTCCCTATAGACTATCGTCTTAACACAATTCAAGAATGGTCACAGATTATTTAGATCAGACTTTTCCCAATTCATGGGTTGGAACAAGAGGTCCAGTGGCGTGGCCTGCCAGATCTTCGGATCTGAATCCAATAGATTTTTATTTGTGGGGGCATCTCAAAAATACAACGAATGAAACGATTGAGAGTCTTCGTGAAAAAATTGGAGATGCATTGAACGATATCCAAGGAGGAGCAATGAACAATTGCATAAGAAATACGAGGTTGTATTGATAACTAGTTAGCCTAGACCAGTTCCCTGCATAAACAAAATATTGCGTTACCATAGCAATGAACAATAACTTATTATTATTATTAGATATCTGAAGCACTGAATATTTCATACAAACGCGTTCATCATATAGCTCACGTCAATTTGGACATGAGAAAAATTGCTGCAAAATGAATCCCCAAATGTTTGAATGTTGACCAAAGGGGTTTCAAGGGTAGTAGCATCGCGTTCGATCTGTGATTTGTGATTTGAAAACGATGTAGACTTCTTAAACCGAATTGTTACTATGGATGAGACTTGGGTACATTTCTACGATCCAGAAACAAAGCAACAATCGATGGAATTGCGATACTCCGGTTCTCCAAGACCTAAGAAGTTTCGTGGCCAAAAATCTGCTGGAAAAGTTATTGCTTCAGTTTTTTGGGATTGCCTTGTAGTAATCATGATTGATTTTTTGGAAAGGGGTAGAACAATAACTGGAGATTACTATTCGACATTACTGACCACTCTCCCAGAAAATATTAAAGAGAAAAGACGCGGAAAGCTTTCCAAAGGCGTTTTGTTTTTGCAGGACAACGCCCCTTGCACACAAATCTCATGTTGCCATGCAAAAAATTCGTGATTTAGGGTTTGAATTACTAGAACACCCCCCTCATTCACCAGATATGGCTCCGTCCGACTATCATCTCTTTCCTCAACTGAAAAAAAGTTTGAAAGGTCGTACATTTTCTTCCAACGAGGTAATAAAGGCTGTGGAGTTCTGGTTTGCAGAGCAAGAAGAAACATTTTTTTTTAAAGGTCTAGAGACGTTGCAAGTTCGCTGTAATAAATGTATCCAATTAAGAGGAGAATATGTCGAGTAATAAAATATTTTTACATTGAAATATTGTTTAGTTCTATAGTAGGCTAAGAATTTTCCAATATATTCTCGTTGAATTTCAGAATCGCTAAGTGTATTGAAGAAAATAGTGGACATTTCAGACAATTAATCGATTAATTTAAATGAAATTTTCGAATAGATTGGTTTTTACTTAGTTAATTCCTTTTTGTTATTATCAGTGATTGCGTTTTGAATTATCTATATTAGGTTTTATTGCTCTTGTTGATGAATTGTTTAATTTTCGGAGAATCAAATAAGTTTTGAACAATTGACTTAATTTTTTTATTTAACTATGTTAAAGGATAACCAAAAAACCTAAATAATCGATTTTTGTTTTTTTGAATCACTGAAAAAGTGGTAGAGGTTTCGAACAATTAAAATTTATTTTTTGATGACTTATTGTTGATCAGTTACTTATTTATCAAATCAAAACATAATTTTCTTCTCTCACATGCATAAAAATGTCAGATTGGTAACAGTTATTAAACTCAACTGTTTTTTTTTGTTGTTTGATTGTCCATATCGTGCACGAACGATTGAGAACTCGCTATTCACAGGCAAATGTTGCATTCTTTGATTGAAATATTCGAATAACTGAATAATTATTGATTCTCATTTATTTCTTTCTAATTATTCACTTTATGTTAGAAGTATTGTGTACTTTATTGAAATGAACACTGTATATAATTTCCTCACAGATTCAAACCAATAAAGATTAGATGAGGATCTTATTTCTTCAATGTTCATTCAACCGAAGATGACGGAAAGTAACTGTGATTTAATAAAATTTTGATTACGGTCCATATTACCCGAAACCCGTCTTCAAATGGCATTGTGTGATATACTTCTGGATTCAGAAAGTGAAATTGATTCGAACAGTGGCATGAAATATGCAGGTCCGTATTCAAGACAAAATTGTTGAGGGTGGTGAAAAGTATTTGAGGGTGGACCTGAGAATACGAAACGTTGAAAACAAAATCTGAAGACGTCAAATAAAAGAAAATTCACCCTCGATTAAAAGACCTCAAAAATATTTTTTGATATTTCTGAAAATAAATGAAGTAAAACCAAAAAACAGAAGTGATCGAATTTACTTTTTTCGTCATATCTCAAGATCCGGCCTCGATATTTTTGATTAGTTTCCACCGACAGATTATGCATCCAGATGTGAAACTTTTTCTCCATTCAACCGACCTTCTTACTAGTATGTTTTGAAGGATACCTACCCATACAATTCCATTTAAAAATTGGCCTCTCCGTAGAGTCAGCAGTGTGGGGAAGGCGTGGACTCCAGAAAAGAAATCGACCTGAAGAAAACAGATCTTCAAATTAGTAATTTCCTGAATACTCTCAATAAGAGAATAAAATTGAGGGTAACTAGGTGTGTCTCGCTCCGACGCATCAGAAGTTTCAGCTCCCATCATGATGGAATTGAAGATTATCATGCTAAATATCTGCAGGTGTCAAATAAATTAGCTGAGATGTAGAGATCACCAAAGAACGTTTCAAGATGAAGTATGAATTTAAAAACTATTCCTCACCTCGCAATGTTCGCTTCTTTCATCAGAATCATCAGTACAGTCATTAACTCCATCACAAACGAAATCATAAGGTACACACTCGTTTCCAGTATCACATCTCCAGAAACCTTTTCCGCATTTTTCTTGTGGAGTTTTACATATCACTCCAGCGATCTGAAAAATCAAATATATAGATAAAAAAAATACATTGTGAATGAGCTGATCAATTTTAGTTGTCATTTGAATATGATTGGAAAAATTGTTTCAATATTATCGACAAAGTTGAAGTACCATTTCTCTCCAAATATTCTCACTATGTGGAAAATGCGAGACAAACATCTGACAGGAAGCAACTACTTTCCTGGCTGATACCTCGATGGACATTTGACTACATCTGACAGATATTTGTGCAACGTTCTTCCAAGACGACCGTAGTGCTTATTTCAATTAAATAATGGATGATCCCTCATTCGGCTGGGGATGACCACCAGCAGACATATTTTGAGGTTCTTGCCTCTAGTTAGTGCAAGGGTAGGTCAGACAACATTCTGTTGTAGGTAAACTTCTCGAACTTCGAGTATGAACAGAAAGTAAAACATTATTTCAAAAATTAAATCAATGTTAAAATTGTGGTTTCATCATTTGTAACCCTTTTGTTTCTGTACCTATTCGGTTATGCTGTGATCATAAAAATGTAAGTGATGAACGCCCCACGAATTTTTAACAATTTAGTTAATTTTTAAAGATTTTTTAAACGCTTTCTTTGAACTTGCTCTGTGTGTGTGTTAGAACCACTTTCTCTTATCCTATAATATCGAAATTCCACGTGTTGGTTCAGTTGCGATAACAATATATTAATGTCGAAGAAATTGTCCCCCCTAACCCCGGAAGATAGATAAAAAACGCGTAGGGTTTCGGAAGTTTTTCGACGGATTTGGATGTCGAAAATTACAGCAAAAAAGAAATAGGTATGGGAGCTCACCCCCCCACTTTTCCGGATGAAAGTTGTGAAACTTGCGAAATTAAAATCGGAGAAATCCGTAAAAATAGTGTAGAATATCTGACCGTCGAATGTTATGGTTTAAAGAAATGTCACCCTCCTGTCCCCTCTCAGAAGCTAGATAGAGAACGCAAAGTAATTTGAAAAATGCTCCCCTTTCCTGTCACGAAAAAAATCTGGAAATCTCGTGAAATAGAAATCGAAAAAATCCTTTAAAATAGTGAAAATCATCTGACCACTGAATAAAACGGTTTCAAGAACATTCACTCCTCTTCCCCACTCGGAAGCTATATAGAGAACGCGTAGAAATTCTGAAAAATGTTCTACGGTTTCATCCATGGAAAATTACGACAAAGAATGTCTGCCGGTGGGCTCGCCCCCTTCCCTTCTTTTTAAAAATGTTGCGAAAACAAAATCGAAAAAATCCGTAAATATAGTGAAAAATATTTGGCTATCAAAAAATATTGTCTTGAAAGTTTTTACCCCCCTATCTGCAACAACGACGCATTAATTAAAATGATCAGACCAAGAAACATATCCAAAGAAAACTGAAAGACAAATAAACAAATAAACTTGAAGAAAGAAGAGAACAGCTTTAACTTGAATGCACTAAAAAGGAGAAAATAAATTTCAACGTGAATTAAACCCATCATTTTGTTTTATTATTGAATTTCATATGACATAAAAGTTTCTCGCGACTATAAATCTTGGGGTATTTTTATATTTAATTTACAACAATAAATACACACATACTTCTAGCGACAAGCTTTTATATCATTTAAAATTCAAGAATGTAACAAAATGGGTTCAATTTACTTTAAAATATTTTTTTTTTCTTTTTAGTGCCTTTAAATAGAAGCTATTTTCCAAAATGTTTTTTTTATAAGTTCATTAATTTCAGTTCATGTTAGTATTTGAGGGTGTTTCTTCGGATTCATCTAAACCGTACTTAATTTTCCAGTTTTGAGTTTTTCTTTCGAAATATCCATATTATTGTTTTTAAATTAATATAAACCTATTATGCAATAATATTGCATTATCTGATTCTGAACTATGTTTATAATTGATTTGTACCGAACAAAAAAAAATAATATTTTTATTATTGCATTATTTTTATGCAGTAATATTGCGTTGTCATCCAGTTTCGGGTTATGTTTGAAGTTAGTTTGAAATCTTTTGCAACATTTGTACAGAACCAAAAGTAATTGATATTATTATATTATTGATATTGCATTTGAATCTAGTTTTGAGCTATGCTTGAAGTTGGTTTAAAATATGACAAATTCTCGTATTATTACAAAATTAGGTAATACGGAATTCTTGTATTGCCATTGGCATTGGCAGTGAACATTGAATTCCAAAATTCCATTACAAAACGTATGATTGACAATTCAAATCATTGAAAAACGTGTGAAAAGGAGAAGATTAGTACTTATTCAAAAATTAATTAGATACCTACTTATATTATTACATTTATCAATTAGTTCTGTAATTTTCCTGACTTTAAAAAGTTTTGAAATAATTGATAACTTCACTGCCTATTTCTCGCATTTTAATGAAGATTTGTGAAGGTGAAGATCAAGGTCAACAGGGTAAAAAATAATCTCTTGCCCAATGCAACCACTTCAGGGACGCCAACAGCAACCTTGCACAAGGACGCTTAATTTGTTAGGCGCGAGCATGAATTAATAGTCCCTGCGAGGTCAAAATACAGTAGTATTTATAGTCTGTTTGATATTTTTTCATACCAGTAGTTGTAGTTGACAAATAAAGTTTATGAAATATTTTTGTATTTTAAAAAGCGAAATTCAAAAGTTGGAATATAACATTCATAGCATAAGTTAGATCATTCAGGCCAATGACTCGAAGAACCAATTCCAACGGGAATAGCATATTCCCAATCTTGTCTCCTCCATATGGTCGTCCATGTCTAGCATTATTCAGGGTGTTTTTAAATTCAATACAAATATTCCAAAAATTCACCCTCTCCAAGCTGCAGTTCCTTGAAAAAAAATTATATATTGACCGTTCAACAAATGTTAAAGTAAATCAAAGTGAAAATCGTCGAAATGGGAAATAAATTGAAGAGTCATAGTCCACTGCTCCACTTAGTATATTGGTTCAATATTCTCCTTTCATCAACTAGGATTTTCTCGAAAACTATTGGCTGATTCAAAAAAATGCATGAGGACAAAAATTTAGGTAATTCCATGAGGTATTAGTTATGATGGATAGGTGATTTTCAATGCTCATAATATGATACTTTTTGTTGTAGCATCATATTATGTATCGAGATGAATTAGAGTAGAGAAAGCACGCTTATTGAAATTGTATGACGAAGTTCAAACAGATGAAGAGCCTTTCAGTTCTGGAAGTAGCGATAATTATGATCTTAGAAAAGATATGCAGAATAACTCTTCCGAGTCGGAATATGAAAACACTGATTCGGGAGATGCTCTTCCTTTGAGCGTGGTGCGACATTCTCACCATTTCATTCTCCATTCCACCATTCCTCCATTCTCACCACTGCCGGCACTCCGTTATCGCCTGTTCTGCATTCACAGGCTCCTGACGATGAAACACGAACTCATCCAGGACCATCTCAAGACAGATATTCTGACGACTCTGACTGGTGTAGTGATACAGTTGATATTTGAAGATTTTTCCAGGAGTAGTATAGTGGAGAGAATTTGTTTTGAAGAAAGTTCGAGTAAAACACCATTTGGCGTATTTTAGTCAATTGTGGGATAATGAAATCATATTACGCCTGTTAGTTGATTCTACTAATTTGTATGGACAGGTTTTGACTATTATGGCACGACCTAAAACTCGTCACTCTAGGAGTATGATTTTCAAACCTGTCACAACTGAAGAAATGAACAAGTTTCTAGGAAACTGTTCAGCTTTGATATTTCGAATCACCATCCGATTTTTCCATCGAGTATGAGTGGTAGGAGATTTGAGCAGATTCTGCGCAGTTTCTGTGCGCACAATAAAAATGATCCTCCAAACACTGACAGATTGCACATGAGACTTCTAAACAAGTGCCTCCATAATTTTAAAATGGCTTGTAAGCCTTCGAAAGCATTGTCTTTGGATGAATCATTGCTTCTCTATCGAGGACGTCTTTCCTTCAGGACTTATATGATGAAGGAGAAAACTAAATATGGTATCAAGTTCTACGAACTCTGTAACCCTGATGGTTATGTTCTAAATATAGAGATATATAAACACGCGATTATAATACCAATCTACAAAAATGGCGATAAGAGAAAAGTTAACAATTACAGACCTATATCACTTACTCCTACGATTTCTAAAATCTTTGAGAAAATACTAAAATTGCGGATGGTAAACTACCTTCATAAATATAAACTCATTGCGCCAACACAGTTTGGTTTCCGAGATAACCTCTCCACTCAAGATGCCATTGCTGCTATTACCTATGGTATTAATCAAGCAATGGATAAGAGAAAAGCGTGTTTAGGAATTTTTATCGATTTATCGAAGGCGTTTGATACTGTTTGTCACAGATTGTTGTTGAAAAAATTGGATTGTCTGGGTTTCGTGGTACAACTCATAATTTATTGAAAACATTTTTAACCAACCGCAAACAAAGAGTTCAAATAGGAAACGATGTAAGCAATGAAATGAACATAACATATAGCGTCCCTCAAGGGACTGTGCTAGGCCCAGTTCTGTTCACAATTTACATAAATGAAATACTTTCGAGAAAAAATTCTGGAACTATAATTTCATTCGCTGACGATACGGCGTTAATATATACTGGAGATTCATGGCAACGAGTACGTGAAACAGCTGAAAACGATCTAAAAAATACATGCAAATGGTTCAGCTGCAATGTCCTTACAGTGTACATAGAGAAAATTTAAGTTGTCACACTTACGTCATATGAAAACAATTTACCCCACTACAATACCCTCACATTAAACAATATGGATGTCCCATTAGAGAGATCGGTGAAATATCCGGGAATCCATGTTGATTAGTTTCTTAGGTGGGACTGATATAAAGATTCTGACAGTTCAAGAAATTTTTAGGGTTTAAACATCTCAAAATCTTGTACCATGCTTTGGTAGAACCTATTATTCAGTATGGTACTATTGGCTGGAGAGACATTCTAAGCTGTCATCTAAAACCACTAGAAGTTCTCCAAAAATGGTTTATCCACATGATTTTGGGAAAACCGAAAACTTATTCAACTGAACGGTTGTTTCTTGAATCAAGACTACTTGACATGAGACAACTGTTTTGTAAAATGATTATCCAATTTGTTTCTGGAAATAATAGCTACATCCATTCAGTGAACCATATATATTCCACCAGAAACAACAAAGGGGCCAATGTTTTCATGCCCGAAGCAAATAAGTCAATTGGCCAGAGATGCTTCACTTACCTTGCTTCAAAATATCAACTCCAAATCATTATTGAGGAAAAGATTGAAAATTTGGATCCTGGAGACCGATAGAACATTAATTCACAACTTTATCCTTTTTGCAATATTCAAAAAAGAAGGAGAGTGATCCTATATTGTAACTGATCGATTTTGATGTTTGCTAACAGCAGTATAACTACAACTCAGTTGAAGAACAATTTACTATATTTGGATAGTTTCTCATCTTCCTTGAGGAGTACTTATAACGAGTACTTTTACATGAAATTGTAATGTAACAAGTTCAAAAATGATCAAAGAATCTATATATTGGTTATTGGGTTCTCAAAGTGTTGCATTACATCTTCACTTTTTTTACAAGTCATAAAAAAATGTAACAAATCAAAATATGAATGACAGTTTATCAGAAATGTTTCTTGATGAAAAATTGCATGAATCTACTTGCAAATATCAATGCAATTATAACTAACATAATACTTTCAATAAATTGATGGATGTAGCCGTTACTACGTGGTAGGAAATCATCACGAAAAATGAGAAATAAAACTTTCTATGTTTTTTACCACTTCTATTTGTAACCAACGTTACTGCAGTTTCGTCCTATATGGACATTATCAAACAATACAATAATCTGAAATAATAAATAACACTTCTTAAATACCCTTAATTCTACACGAGGCCTGTCTTAATGACTAACGGTCATTAATTTTTTTTACCTGGACCTTGTTTATTTGCGTCAATGTGACTCCACAATATTTGTGTTTATGATTTTCTAGGAATTCTAAATAATTCAGTTTCCAACCCTTGCTTGCATGTGCAAAATTTCCGTATCGTTCATGGTCAACTAAGAAATTAAGAATTATGTCATGTGGGGAAGACGGTTACAACTATAAGAAAAGCCATCACGGTCAACATTTCTTCATGATCCATTGTTTTGTTATTGCAATCAAAAATTACGCTATTTTTTCTGAAGTGTACCCCACTATGAGGAACCTTGACAATAATTACAGAACTTTAACATATTCAGGGCCCGTTTCAGAAAAAATAGCGTAATTTTTGAAGAAAACAAAATTTAAGAGTTGCATTCAGAACAGATAACACGTTGGGAAGGTTTATTAAAAATAATAAAGATAAAACACAAAAATCAAAAAAAATCAGGTGTTTATAAATTGAATTGTGGATCTTGTTCCAAAGTATATGTAGGCCAGACTGGTAGACCATTCAAAAGCCGCGTACGTGAGCACCGTATGAATTATGTAAATAATAAAACACATTCAACATATGCCAATCATATTTTGGAAGAAGACCATGACTTCGATGAAAACTTTGAAATCCTTCATGTTGAAAATAAAGGTATTAGACTTAATTATTTAGAATTCTTGGAAATTAATAAATTGAAAAATTCGAATTGTTTACTAAATGATCAATTGGACCTCAATAGTTCCCCTTTGTTAAACCTTTTCAACTAATTAAGTAGTAGATATGTTTTGAGATTTACAGGTACCTTCCTACATTGTATTGTCAATTTTATTTTTATCATAGGTAGTTCCTAATTACCTCAATTGTTGAGAAGGGTATTTAAGTAATGTTCAAGGTAGAATAATTTAATGTATAACATTCGCTTGAAAAAGATATAGTGTATCGAAACATGTCGCGAAGACAATAAATCTGTGGAAATTTAATCGTGTTTACCTTAGTGTCATATACTATGAATTTCCATCAAGTAAAGGCCACGTCAATCCAAATATTTTTGGTACATTGTATTCTTATTCTGTACTACTATTTCTACATATTGACATAATTAAGTAATTCTCACTTTTGAATGCACCGTTGAACCGCTTGCGGTTGGTCAGGAATACTATGTCGATTTAAAAAAAAAGACACATACTTCCGTTAAGACTTTCACAGAATCTGTGTCCTGACACTGTCAATAATTGTGCTGGGGATGTTTGTTGGCATTCCTCCGTTCCATTCTTCACGATCCGTTACTATTACCAGAAATAGAAAATTTGATGACTGTACAGTCCATTTGTTTCCCCACTCATGTCATTCAATAATGGGAAAAATGTGGGAAATTCAACAAGACTTTCACTGTTGAGATGTAGTCTTCAGCTATACCTAGAGGCTGTATACAGACTGTTTCTAAATTCAATACAAATATTTCAAAGGCGTACCTATTCCTGGGATCATAATAAGACGAGTTTATTTTGTCCAAATGTGACGAATTACATAAAATAAAAATTTTTGTTTAGTATATTTTGACAAAAAACATACTATGGTTATAGCAGTTCTGTCCCACGAAACAAAAAAAAATATGTTTTGTGTGACAGACCTGCTACAACCGTCACAAAAAAACGAAAAATAAAAGGAAATTGTTAATTTCTAACTGAAATATCAATCCCACAAAATGTAGTAAAAATAAATGTAATGCAATGTTAATAAAGGCGAGCGGCAACTTTATGAGAGATCTTCCATCTTTGATTCTTGCATCAATTTGCAATAGTGCTTTGATTAGCTGCTCTCTGAATTGGATGAAGCTGATAGTGCTTCTATTTTTTTCTCGAATAAGAAATAAGCATTCCACACCGCGATATCAAGTAGATGGAAAATCGACTAGAAAATTGTTTTTTAGGGGAAGAATAGTATGAGACCATTTGATCGCAACGATCAATACCGGACATGAACTTATTATAGTCTATTATTTCCACAGGTTTTCTCTTCGGATCACCTCTTCTATATTCGGTGTTAGCTAGAGCTGGATAATGTGCAGTTGTTATAGCAATGACATCATGTTTATCCTTCTATTTTGAGACGTAAACTTTCCATTTTCGTAGCCAAACATGTTCTCCAATTCGCAGTTTTCTTTTTCGTAACCAATACCGAACCGTTACATGTCTTCAGCTTGACGAGTTCCTTTGCCAGTGATACACTGTTGTAGTAATTATCCATGAAGACATGATGCCCTTGATTGATGTAAGGTTGCTGCAGTCTTGTGACAATACCTTCAATTTTCGTCAAACTTCCATCTGGCGGTTTCTCTCCCTGCCCTTTATATAATAATGATAATTATAATTTGTTTCCAGAAATAAATAGTACAATGTATAAATACTTGGGGTGTATAGATAATAAACACGAAAATAAACAGGATACATAATATACATGGAGGGATATACATTTATCCAGGAAAATAGAATCTTAAGAAACAAACGGTATACAATGTATAAACCTTGTGAAAGGCTATGACTTGGAAACAATAATGCACTTAAGTTCAATAAAGAACTTATCCGTGAGTATACCTCCATCTTTCATTTCTTTTTAAGGTTTGTAGACATCTCAAAGGATACAGGTATATTATTACAGGTTTGAAAATACAAAATGACGAAAGTTTAAATACACATCGAAACGTTAAGAATTTAAGAATATAGAACAGCTCTGGATAAAAAAATTTAAAAACAGATATACCTAGATATAACGAACGCCCCTTATAAAATTACAGAATCATGTTCAGTTAAAAATACAATAATTTCATAAAGTTACATTTAAAAAATTACAGATAAAAATAATAGTAAAAAGCAGGTTCTTAAAAACACAATAATGTAATTTAAAAAAGTTTAGCAGATGGAAATAACAGTAAAAAGTAGGTACGGTATATGACATATTCGAAAAGGTTTCATTGATGTGGTATGTGAATGATAGCGATTATAAAGGATCAACATTCGATAAAGTTGTGAATTAATGTTCTATCGGTCTCCAGGATCCAAATTTTCAATCTTTTCCTCAATAATGATTTGGAGTTGATATTTTGAAGCAAGGTAAGTGAAGCATCTCTGGCCAATTGACTTATTTGCTTCGGGCATGAAAACATTGGCCCCTTTGTTATTTCTGGTGGAATATGTATGGTTCACTGAATGGATGTAGCTATTATTTCCAGAAACAAATTGGATAATCATTTTACAAAACAGTTGTCTCATGTCAAGTAGTCTTGATTCAAGAAACAACCGTTCAGTTGAATAAGTTTTCGGTTTTCCCAAAATCATGTGGATAAACCATTTTTGGAGAACTTCTAGTGGTTTTAGATGACAGCTTAGAATGTCTCTCCAGCCAATAGTACCATACTGAATAATAGGTTCTACCAAAGCATGGTACAAGATTTTGAGATGTTTAAACCCTAAAAATTTCTTGAACTGTCAGAATCTTTATATCAGTCCCACCTAAGAAACGAATCGATATGGATTCCCGGATATTTCACCGATCTCTCTAATGGGACATCCATATTGTTTAACGTGAGGGTATTGTAATGTGGTAAATTGTCTTCATAAGACGTAAGTGTGACAACTTAAATTTTCTCTATGTTTACTATAAGGACATTGCAGCTGAACCATTTGAATATATTTTTTAGATCGTTTTCAGCTGTTTCACGTACTCGTTGCCATGAATCTCCAGTATATATTAACGCCGTATCGTCAGCGAATGAAATTATAGTTCCAGAATTTTTTCTCAAAAGTATTTCATTTATGTAAATTGTGAACAGAACTGGGCCTAGCACAGTCCCTTGAGGGACGCTATATGTTATGTTCATTTCATTGCTTACATCGTTTCCTATTTGAACTCTTTGTTTGCGGTTGGTTAAAAATGTTTTCAATAAATTATGAGTTGTACCACGAAACCCAGACAATCCAATTTTTTCATCAACAATCTGTGACAAACAGTATCAAACGCCTTCGATAAATCGATAAAAATTCCTAAACACGCTTTTCTATGATCCATTGCTTGATTAATACCATAGGTAATAGCAGCAATGGCATCTTGAGTGGAGAGGTTATCTCGGAAACCAAACTGTGTTGGCGCAATGAGTTTATATTTATGAAGGTAGTTTACCATCCGCAATTTTAGTATTTTCTCAAAGATTTTAGAAATCGTAGGAGTTAGTGATATACGTCTGTAATTGTTAACTTTTCTCTTATCGCCATTTTTGTAGATTGGTATTATAATCGCGTGTTTATATATCTCTATATTTAGAACATAACCATCAGGGTTACAGAGTTCGTAGAACTTGATACCATATTTAGTTTTCTCCTTCATCATATAAGTCCTGAAGGAAAGACGTCCTCGATAGAGAAGCAATGATTCATCCAAAGACAATGCTTTCGAAGGCTTACAAGCCATTTTAAAATTATGGAGGCACTTGTTTAGAAGTCTCATGTGCAATCTGTCAGTGTTTGGAGGATCATTTTTATTGTGCGCACAGAAACTGCGCAGAATCTGCTCAAATCTCCTACCACTCATACTCGATGGAAAAATCGGATGGTGATTCGAAATATCAAAGCTGAACAGTTTCCTAGAAACTTGTTCATTTCTTCAGTTGTGACAGGTTTGAAAATCATACTCCTAGAGTGACGAGTTTTAGGTCGTGCCATAATAGTCAAAACCTGTCCATACAAATTAGTAGAATCAACTAACAGGCGTAATATGATTTCATTATCCCACAATTGACTAAAATATGCCAAATGGTGTTTTACTCGAACTTTCTTCAAGACAAATTCTCTCCACTATACTACTCCCAGAAAAATCTTCAAATATCAGCTGTATCACTACACCAGTCAGAGTCGTCAGAATATCTGTCTTGAGATGGTCCTGGATGAGTTCGTGTTCCATCGTCAGGAGCCTGTGAATGCAGAACAGGCGATAACGGAGTGCCGGCAGTGGTGAGAATGGAGGAACGGGCCCTGAATATGTTAAAGTTCTGTAATTATTGTCAAGGTTCCTCATAGTGGGGTACACTTCTTGGATAGCCTTTCTATGTAATTTTTTTGCTGAAAAATTACATAGAAAGGCTATCCAAGAAGTGTACCCCACTATGAGGAACCTTGACAATAATTACAGAACTTTAACATATTCAGGGCCCGTTTCAGAAAAAATTGCGTCATTTTTGAAAAAACAAAATTTAAGAGTAGCATTCAGAACAGATAACACGTTGGGAAGTTTTATTGAAAATAATAAAGATAAAACACAAAAATCTAAAAAATCAGGAGTTTATAAATTGAATTGTGGATTTTGTTCCAAAGTATATGTAGGCCAGACAGGTAGACCATTCAAAAGCCGCGTACGTGAGCACCGTATGAATTATGTAAATAATAAAACACATTCAACATATGCCAATCATATTTTGGAAGAAGACCATGATTTCGATGAAAACTTTGAAATCCTTCATGTTGAAAATAATGGTATTAGACTTAATTATTTAGAATTCTTGGAAATTAATAAATTGAAAAATTCGAATTGTTTACTAAATGATCAATTGGACCTTGATAGTTCCCCTTTGTTAAACTTTTTCAACTAATTGAGTAGTAGATGTTTTGAGATTTACAGGTACCTTCCTACATTGTATTGTCAATTTTATTTTTATCATAGGTAGATCCTAATTACCTCAATTGTTAAGAAGGGTATTTAAGTAATGTTCAAGGTAGAATAATTTAATGTATAACATTCGCTTGAAAAAGATACAGTGTATCGAAACATGTCGCGAAGACAATAAATCTGTGGAAATTTAATCGTGTTTACCTTAGTGTCATGTACCAGAAATAGTCCAGTAACCACAGACAAATTTAAGCCAAAAGTAAAGGATCAATTGTAGCAGTATGAAACTTGGCACGTGACTTCTTTACAGCATGTATAGTTTACGCAAAACTCTGAGGTGGAAACTGAAAAATGTTTGAATTCATGTAAAAAAAAATGTGTGGTTTTCTCGGAAAGTAAGACGACAATCGGAAAACAGCTTTATAGAATAAGGGGCAATAACATTGTCTACAAAATTGACCAAGGAGACTTTGAGTATGCTAGGTAATAATCCCATAAAATTGCATTCCTTCCAAGAAAGTTTTGGAGTAGTTTTGATTCCTGTAATTCTACATGTTCTTGAGGGTGCTAAATCCAAATCTGAGGTTAACTAACAAATTTTCATGACGGCACATTGTGAAAAATGCAAAAAACCCATTTTCTACGGTTTTTTGCTTATAACTCAAAAATTATGAACTTTTCGGAGATAATCTCCCTATCAAAAATGAAAGAACATAAAATTTTCCTCAAATCGTTTCATCCAGGTTTTCTCTGCTACAAACCGTTGGGGCATAAGCGCTAGTTAAAAATTGGCATATTTTGGCCAACATATGAGCTCGTACCGTCCTTCCGTATGCGTGGTCGGATATGATTTTTTTAGGTTGAGTTCACCGTATACAGGGCAATAATTCAAATTCGACCCCCACCATTGGGATCTCCTAAACTACAGGAGATACGTCGAAGCTTAAATTGGGGCAAAGTTGCAGCATGACGGGGCTCCTCCACACAATAAAAATTTGTGCTGTTTTCGTACTATTCTTATCAAATTTATAATAAAGTTTCAACATATCTCGTTTTCCTTCATTTGAGAATGAGGACATTTCGACTGAAGTATTTGGCAAACTTATGGTGTTTGATGAGTTCTGACAACTAGTGTTTATTAAACAAAATTTTTCGATGGAGTCATGACCATCTCAGATGAAGTTGTTTTTTTTTTAATATCTGTGGTTTCAGAAGTGCAAATCATAACAAATTATAAATCAATGGAATCAAAATGAGAATCACAATTTTTGTGTAGCTGAAAAAAAGTATCAATATAAATGTACTTTTGGTTTTGAGCCATGTTGTCAAATAACGATAGAAAAAAATAAAAACGAAAATTCCGATTTTCAGTTTATTCCCGATATTTCTGGAAATACTTGGAATTTTCCAAGTTTCAAAAACAGTATTTTGTTAGCACCAGAATACGCAACTTTGCCCCAATTTAAGCTTCGACGTATCTCCTGTAGTTTAGGAGATTCCAATGGTGGGGGTCGAATTTGAATTGTCCTGTATATGGTATTGAAGAGTTTACTCAATCCAGTCACTACCTTGCAATATGTAACCAAGTGCCCCCATGATGGACATCAGTGAATGAAATCCACCGATCCTTACTACAACATTTAACAGAGCGAGATTATCGAGCCGACTTGCAAAAATGTCGTAAGTGAGAGGAGTTGATGGGTTTAGTCATCTCTACCCCGATAAACAATGATGTGAATGTTGTATCATAATCACTCCGAGAGGATGGCTCGAACGGAGAGCGCCGGGTAACCGATATCTGAAACCAAGCAACGCTAGGCGAGGTCGGGCTTTGGAAGGGTGACCAACGGACCTCCTTCAAGATTCTCCTTGGATCGTGCTGGGAATCGCACGTTATTCCCTGGCTCGCATAAGTTTCGACTTCTGAAGGCTGTCGTTCATGAGGAGACGACAGCTGGTTTATGGAAAAAACAAGTTTAAACAACAATTCTGAACTTGGGTATTGATGAATGGTTGATATACAGGGTGTTTCTTAAGTACGTGTAGAAACTTCAAGAGCATGTTGCTGACGTCCAAATGAGAAAAAAAGTTTCAATAAACACATGTCCGCAAGTTATTCATTTCTAAGATACAGAGTGTCAAAGTTTAATTATAATATTTGTTTTTGTGTGAATAAATGCCAAAATAATTGTGATATTCGATAAAAGTTTGGTTTCTGGGATGATTATTTAATGACAAAATCAAAAGTTTGTGTTAATTGTGAAAAAACTAATTTCTAATTTAATTAATGTTGAATAAAAAAATCTTGTCATTCAAACTCACTTGCATCGATTATTTCAAATCTCAATAACTCGAAAACAGTTGCTCGCAGTGACCTCTATCAAGAATAGATTTTTTTACACAAACTAAATATCAAATATTCCCAGATACCAAACTTTACCCAAATATCAAAATTATTTTGAAATTATTCACAAAAAATAAAAATAAGAATTCAACTCAGACACTCTGTATCTCAGAAATGAATAACTTCTGGACATATGTTTATAGAAACTTTTCTTCTTATTTTGATGTCAGCAATACGCCCCTAAATTTTCTACACGTACTCAAGAAACGCCCTGTATAACAAACGTTAGTTCATATGGAATGTTTCTGGTGACATCTTCCATGAGTCCATTCCATCCGGAGAGGCCAGGAAGGTTAATACTTTTCGAATAGAGCCACAGAAGATCAGACACAGATGAAATCATAGTTTCAGATAGTGTATGCATTTTCTTGAGATCTTTTATCTTGATATCAGCCAAATCTTCAGGTTTGACAATCATCCTTAACTTGGCTAATCAACTCGTCGAGCGAAAATGGTAATCTCCATCACTATTATCAAGATAAGTGTAGACATCTTCCGTTGCTGCATCAACATTATTGAAAATTGACCACATTTTTCTTCTCTTGAGTTTTTGGACGATTGTACAGTGTTCTCATGCATAAACCTTGATTCTGATAATGAGAGGTCCAAGTCTGAGACATGTAGAAAGTCGTTTGATTTTGGCTTGTCCATACTAAACACGACGTTTTTCTGATCATTTTCATGATAGTTTCCTTTACTTTCTAAACTCTAACCTGATACACAATATTCCGTTAGTTTTATTTTTCTTTATTTGTTTTAATGTGTGTTCTAATTCGGGTTTTATGACATGGCTACACATAAAGAGATGCGTTTTGAAACTGAAACGTGCTTCAATAGAACGTCTTTCGATTTGCTCCCTACCTTGCTTTACTATTTTCAAATGAGCGGCATCATTCTTTCATTACTGTAGTTTTTACTCATGAATCTCAACTGCAGATTTTTCACTTAGCTAAACATGCTCACCATACTTGCTTGACTAAAGCCAGCCGAAATAAGCCAATTTTCAACTAGCACTTGAGTATGAACGGTTTGATGGAGAAAAAAACCTGGGTGATAAGATTTGTAGTCAATTTTATGGATTTTCACATTGCATAGAGTGGTTGTTATGAAATGATGATAGGTCTCGAGTTATAAGCGAAAAACCGTAAAAAATTTGATTTTATATAATTTTTTTTTTTTCAATGTTTTGTCAAGAAATATTGTTAGCACACTTTAGATTCCGATTCAGCACCACAAAACACGTGTGGAATGGAAGGAATTGAAAAAATGCCCACAAAATTCCCGCTAGGAGCCCTGTTAAGAACAAATTTACTGAATTATAAGGAGAAGTGAATGCTGAATATTTCCAGCCAATCCATCTTTTCGAATTTTGAAAACTCTGAAAACTAATGCGGAGTATGTACCGTTGTAGAGAAATGGTAAGAATACTTTTTGGGGTTATTCTCAGCCTTATATCTTATTCAAGAATATTATGAGAATGGTCAATACGAATAGTGTAATATTAAAACTGTGCCAATGTTTGTTCCAGAGGTTAGTTGGAATTCAACTGATTTTATTATACGTGACAAAATTTTAGAGGCAAATAATGAGGACATGTTACGATTTTCCATAGTTACACACTCAAATAATCCATAAAGGCAAGACACCCACATTCCAATCAAATGGAAATTTACTTAGGTAGGAAGTTGTGGTATATGCACTTGATAAAACTCTAGTTCTACACTAGAATAATTCAGAACAGACACATTTTCACTATACATCTTGCAAAAGATGAGCACTAAAATTTCATAGGAACCACAACATTCAAAACGGCTTCAATAGATGAACGAATTTTTGAGGTTTTCACGCTCTACAATAAATTTCTACTCACTTCAAGCCGGACAAACTCAGTTGGATCTGCTATTGTCTTAGTGTTTAAAAACACTATAAAATTAATTAAATTAGTGTTTTAAAACACTATAAAATTAATTCATAGAACAAACTCCAATTTTCACAGCAGGAACAAACAACAATGCATGAAAGAAGGGTACGACACGTATATAAGACGACAACTGCTCCAAAATAGGGATCTATTGTAGGTTTGGATATTATGGTGAGATAATTTTGGACTGTATTGACTATATGAAATAGTTGACAACAAGAAACAGTTCTGATAGACAGTGGTTTAAGAAATTCCTGAGGTTCGACAAAATTATTATTAGTTAAAAAATTGTTCTTGGGCAGTTATTGAATTTTTGAAATTGTGACATATGTTCAAAGTGCAAACCTCGAGCTAGAAATTGCATACTTCATCTTCCATGTGTGTTATCAACCTATTTCAACATTTACTGAAGAAAATGCCGTAATTATGAGAAAATTTGAAAATGAGTCAGGAGTAATATTGTGGAATACAACAGAAGACTCAATATCCAAGCAATATGATAAAAGAGTTGTTGAGTTATTCCGAGTGCCAGGATACAAACAGAAAATGAAATAACCATGACAATAGTGAGGATGTCGATGTCCAAATTGGTCCTCACTAATAGAACATTCTCGAACAAAACAACAAAATACTGAATGAAAGTTGGTTTTTGTGGAGGATATTCGTTTCTTGACATACCTTTTTGGGAATTTCAACCTTCCACAGTCTGAAAATGAAAATATGTTTATTCAAAGAAATATGTACAAGTGTAGAGGGGCAATAATCAATTTGCCCCGATCAGTTACTGCGTTTAGAAGACTGTTGTCTTGAAAACAGTTTATTATTTCATCAGTAACGTATCGAATACTAAATTTGCCTATATGACGAGAAACAATTTTAAATTGACTTAAAATACTTCTCATTTTCGAAAACGTTGACGTTTCGGAGACTAAATCTGTCTCCGTTATCAAAACTCATAGGATGAAGACTTGCTAAAATTCTATTTTTATCAGCTTGGATATGAAGGATTTGTTTTGACAAAGTCAAATGAAATCTGTCAAATATTTTTTATGATGACATTTGCTGCCTGGATAGATATAGGGTGTCTGATATCAATCAATCAGTTATTTCTCAAATCTTCTCTGAGGAGAAATAACCATGTGCTATCCATTTCTAATGTGTTATATATTGAAACAACAATATTAACTGTGTTGTTAATTGTAATTATTTATTAATTTAGTTTCTTACAAGAACAAGGTACGAACATCTACATATTGGTCATGTATTCATTACTGACAAGTGACTGGCAATGTTGCTAATTTATAGACGTTAAAATATTCAACTAAAGCATAGAACATATTATACAACATCTCCTCTTTTTAATTTTAACAATAATCTTTCAAATACGAGGGAGCATATGTGCATTCCTATCATAATACTTTTTTGATTTACTCTGTTCAACTAACAAGTTATTTCTTACATTATTAACAACTTTTTGTTCAAGAGTTTCTTCAGTACATGGTAAATTAGAACGTAACATTCTGCTCATTAAAATTTGTGCTTGGCTTCAGTCAAGTCCTGCCACTGGTGTATTTCTATAATTAAGCAATGCTAAGTGAATATCAGAGCCACTGTCTTTACACTTTTTCATCATATTTTTGACTATACCAACTGCTTTTTCACTTAGGCCATTTGACTTTGGGTAATGTGGACTTAAATGCACCAATTTTATTTCATAACTAACTGCAAAGCTTTTGAATTTTCTACTATCAAAAGGCATATTGTCACTAACAATAATTTTTGGTATTCCATGTACAGAATAAATATTTCTTAATTTTGAAATAACAGATTCAGCAGTTTTATCTTTTAGTAACTTAACCTCTATCCACTTGGACAAATAATCAATTACTACTAAGTAATCATAATTTCCATACCTACTTTCATAAATGATAATGATGGGATGTCATGAGACATTAAAGGCTCTTTAATATTTTTAGGTTTGTACTTTTCGCAAGTTTTACATGAGCTTACCATCCTTTCAATATCTGACGACATTCCATGCCAATAAAGTAAACTTCTAGCACGCTTCTTACATTTAGTAATACCAAAATGTCCAGTATGTATGAGATTCGACATTTCCTTCCTCAACGATAGGGGTACTACTACTTTTCTATTGAGATAGATTACGTTATCCTTTATAGGTATATCATTTTTAAGCTTATAAAATGTTTTTAGTTCCTGTTCAGTATATTATCATTTTTGGGCCAACCACTATTGTACCAGGTTATTATTTGTTTGGTAACCTTATCTTCCAGTGTTGCACTTGCTAACTGATTTAATCTATAGTCTGAGATTGGTATATCTATTTCTAAACAATGAACTATTTCATTTAATGTAGGATCATCTTTTGCATTATTATCAATATAATTCCTTGATAGAAAATCTGCAATAAACATTTTACTACCAGGTACATATCTTATTTCTAGTTCATATTTCAGTAATTTAAGTATCATTCTTTGAAGTCGAGCACTAACTTTATTGATATCTTTTTTAACAATCGAAATAAGAGGTTTATGGTCAGTTTCAACAATAACTTTACGACCATAAATAAATTGATGATATTTTTCAACGGATGCACAAATGGCAAATAATTCTGTTTCCATTGTCGCCCACCTAACTTGACTATCAGTATAACTTCTAGAGTAGAAGGATATTGGCGGCCTATTTTGCAATAAACATGTCCCCATTCCTGTTTTTGAACTGTCAGTTCGTAGTATTATTGGACTATGCCTGTCTAAAATACTTAGGGTGGGTGCATAGCTGAGTTTTGATTTTATGTTTTTGAAAGCATTGTCTTGCCTTTCACCCCACTCCCACGCATTATCTTTTTTCAAAAGTTGTCTTAATGGGTAGGTTGTTTCAGAATAATTAGGTGAGAATTTACTCAAATAATTTGTCATTCCTAAAAATTTTTGAAGAGATTTAACATTTTTAGGTTTCTCTATATTTAAAATTGCTTTTACTTGTTGTGTTGTTCTTTATTTCTACACTTCACTGCGATATGTCCTTTAATTTTGCAAATTGCGCATACTCTTCCATAAGCTGGACACTTCCTGACTTTATGTTTTTTCCCACATCTTGTGCACTGACATTCTTGATTTGAAGTTGAATTATTTTTCTTGCTAGCTTGTCTCTTAACTGTTGCTATTTCTAAAGGCTTTTCCTTTAGTGCTTTAGCCTGGTTTCTACCTGTCTCTGAAGCCCTACAATAGTTCATGGCTTTTATTAACGTAAGATCATTCTCCCATAACATTCTCTCTTGTAATAGTGAATCATTTGTTCCTATCACAATTATATCCCTGATCAACCTTTCTTCCTGATCTCCAAATTCACATAATTTTGCTTGTAAACGTAGATCTGTGAGAAAGTGGTCGAAGGTTTCATCATGTCTTTGAACTCTGGAAAAGAATTTGAAACTTTCACTTATTACATTTTTACTTGGTAAACAATATGCTTCGAAAGCTTTCAATACTTCGTCGTATTTCTTCCTGTCTTCTTCTGTTAAATTAAGTGTATTGAAAATGTCTAGAGCTTCCTTAGGAATATAGCAATTTTCATTCCATCTTCTTTTTTATCCAGCCCTGTGGCTTCCATATATACTTCAAACTGCTGTTTGAATCGCTTTCAATTTTCTGCTTCTCCATCAAATACTAATTCTTTAGGGGGTCTGAAACTACTGAAGTTTCCTTCCATTTTTAACCACTCTTCCCGTTACGTATTGTGGAATACGATCAGCTTGTACACTAAGTACCTTTAATTTCTGTTTACACCTGACACCATGTTATATATTGAAACAACAATCTTAACTGTGTTGTTTATTGTAATTATTTATTAATTCAGTTTCTTACAAGAACAAGGTGTGAACATCTACATATTGGTCATGTATTCATTACTGACAAGTGACTGGCAATGTTGCCAACTTATAGACGTTAACATATTCCACTAAAGCATAAAATATATCATACAACATAATGAGTTGTTCGAAAAATAGTTCGTTGATAATAAAATAGAGACAGTTTCCTTCAACTTTATCCTTTCTTGATTTGATTCACTCATCAAGATTTTGGTGTAATTCCATTTCATCATATGATCGTCATCCGATGTCAGAATATGTTCGGATATTTTAGAACCAGTTATTTTCCTATTCCTTATATAACTTTTGTGTTCTTCCTTACGCACAGTCAAAGGTCTTGATGTTTCACCTATATAACTTTTTCCACACTAACAAGGTATGTTGTAAACACAATTTTTGGAACATTCATCTTTGTTTTTTGGTTTTGTGTGTAAGTATTGATCTCAATGTATTGGTTGTCTTGAATGTTGTTTTTACATCATACCTATGGCCAATCCGTTTTATCTTTTCTGGTGGTTGTGTTCTTTGGTTGTTGGGTGTATTATTGTTTTCAAAGAACACAACCACCAGAAATACTTCAACCCAATACACATCAAACAACCAACATAATACCATATGTCCCCGGATTGTCTGAAAAGATAAAACGGATTGGCCATAGGTATGATGTAAAAACAACATTCAAGACAACCGATACATTGAGATCAATACTTACACACACAAAACCAAAAAGCAATGATGGATGTTCCAAAAATTGTGTTTACAACATTCCTTGTTCTTGTGGAAGAAGTTATATAGGTGAAACATCAAGACCTTTGACTATGCGTAAGGAAGAACACAAAAGTTAGATAAGGAATCGGAAAATAACTGGTTCGAAAATATCCGAACATATTCTGACATCGGATGGCGATCATATGATGAAATGGAATGACACCAAAATCTTAATGAGTGAATCAAATCAAGAAAAGAGAAAGTTGAAGGAAACTGCCTGAATTTTTTATTATCGACGAACTGTTTTTCGACCAACTCATTAGAAATGGATAGCACATGGTTACCTCCCCTCAGAGAAGATTTGAGAAATAACAGATTGATTGATTGATATCAGAAACCCTATATGTATCCAGACAGACAATGTCATCATAAAAAATATTTGGCAGATTTCATTTGACTTTGTCAAAACAAATCCTTTATATCCAAGCTGATAAAAATATAATTTTAGCAAGTCTTCATCCTTCGAGTTTTGATATCGGAGACAGATTTTGTCTCTCTACACTTGTACAGATTTCTTTGAATTAACATTTTTTCATTTTCAGACTGTGGAAGTTTAAAATTCCCAAGAATGTATGTCAAGAAATATAAAATACTCTTTTCATTAGAAAATAATGCTACTTGGCGAAAGACCATCAATCTACTAATGAAAATGAATTATATAATCCAGTCTTCCGCATCAACCTATACAATAGGTATATTCGTCGGCAAGTTTCTAACAGAAAACAACTACTGCCCCTACGACCGTTGAATTTAATCTGTTAAATTCTTTGCAAGGTTTTTTACAAGAACTAATTTGCAGTACTCTATAAATACCATAGCTGAAATTATTTATTGATTCAATTGTGTGAAAACCTCTGTACCGTTTTCATGGTTCTTGCCAATGATCAGCGAAGGCTAGTTTTCCCAATCAAACTGAAAGACCACTTCAGCGTTTGTTGAAAATTCAAGCAGCCTTTTTTTAATGAAAATTGCATTACAGGACAAGTGAATGCTAGAGTCAGAGTGCTCTCTGAAACCTAGAGATGGCACTGGAATCATACTTCAGTGTTCATTTCAGGAATTCCTAACAAACGCTGAAGTCATCTTTCGGTTTAATTGGAAGAAATAGCCTTCGTTAATAATTGACAAGAACCTTGAATCCGGTACGGAGGTGTTTCCCCGATTGAATGAAAAAATAATTTCAGCTATGGTATTTATGGAGCACTGCAAAGTAGAAGTAGAAAACTTTGCAAAGAATTTGATAGATATAATTCAACAGTCGTAGGTGGCAGTAGTTGTTTTCTGTTAAAGATTTGCAGACGAGTATACATATATCATAGGTTGATGAGAAAGACTGGATTATATAATCAATTTTCATTATGAAAATTCTATTTGTTATAAAAAAAAACTAACTACTCAGTAAGTGATGAGTAGGCGGGTGGCTATTATATAATTATCGGAAGGAACTGAATGCGGTTTCGCGCTATGGTTCCTGAAATGTCACGATAACAAACAAACCACGGAAAAAATAATTAGGTATTCGAATTGAAATTAATATTCATGAATGACTCACCTCTTGGTCTTTGCAGTTGTGTATACCCCATCCTGCGAATCCACAATTCAATAGCGTGGTTTCATTTCCCAAACACTCCACTTCATCCATCATATACAAGGTATTGCTCTCCTTGAGATTTTTTGTGAAATAGGACTGGCCTTTAACTTCTGCTGCACCTAGCTCAAACCCTAGTTCTCTACAAACGACATTGGCGTCTTGAATTCCAAATTGATCATCACAAATGTATCCTGTTTTTCCAAAAGCTGAAATCAAGTGTTGAACTGTTAAACCGATTTGCATCAAAGCTTCGAAACAAAAGAGTGCATTCACTTAATACATTAATAAGAGTTGGATTCTCTGTATAGTCGATTGTCCCGGCGCCGGCGTCTCAACAAAATCACATGTGTCATCTTCAGGTGACCTGGTTCTCGATCATTCAAACCATATAATTGTTCTGGTTTCAGAAAATACCAGTTCTTGAAAGTAGTTGAAAAGAAGGGGAATTGCGCATGATCCTTCCTTATGACCTACAATACCGGGTGTTATAGGATCATGGTACACGCCCCGTATCTCCGTTGGTTTTGAAGGTATTTGATTGAAATTTGGGATATCTCATGTACATAATGAGCGGCACTATTCGAACTACAAATTATTATTATTCCGCTTCCGGTTTCGCCAGAAGTGGTACCAACTTTCGATTTTTGAATTAAACACCCTGTATATCATTACATTTCTGAAATCTGCATATTTTTCTGAAAACAATAATATGACATAAGTGACGGTTCAAACGTCAAAGTTTCAATAATTTAATTTTCAGTTTATCATTTAAATATGCCATTTTGGTTTCGTTGCATTCCAATTGACCTGTCTTATGCCAGGAAAATCGAAAACTCATCAAAAATACTAAATTGCGATTTTTATGAGCAAATAATATTCATCGTAATCGATTTTGGGGTAAAACTCAATTTTTTCAAATGGAACCATATGGAACCATTTATTAGTACTATTAATAAGGAATTCATTCATACCTGGTAATAAAGTGTGCGCTAAATTTAATCAAAATTTCAGCTAGAAAATGCAATTATTTTGTTCTAATTTAATGCTAGGAAGTTAATGAGGTGGCTTTGAAATACAAAAAATTAACACAAAAACATAACAACAATTGTTCGAAATGCTGTCAATGAACGTCAATGCACTTCTGAACCCGCATAGCTGTTTTTTGAAGAACGTTCGCTAATTGCTGTGCCGTTTACTATCAATTGCGTTTCTTACTCGCAACTCTAGGTCTTCGCGGGTTGTAACGGCGGTTGCAAAGACAATGTTTCTTAAATGGCCCCGAACAAAGAAATCAAGAGGTGTCCAATTAGGTGACCTTGGAGTCCGTCGAACAGGACCATTCGTCGAAATTATGTTTTCTCCGAATGACTGTTGAAGGTAATCAATTACTATTCTTGAATTGTACATTTCCTATCGTGTATCTGGCTCCAGTCAAGGGTCCTTCAAATATTATTGGACCAATGATTCTACGACCGAGTGTTCCAAACCAAACACTGAAACCCAACCGCACTAGAAAGTTACTCTCCCGCAACAAATTTTGATTTTCTTGTGACAGATACCATTCATTTTGTCGGTTGAATAATCCCATATTTGTAAATAAATGTTTCCCAAAAAGGATGCACAATATTTTGCAAGATCCAATTGCAATATTCCATCCTACGTTCATAATCATTTTCGTACAGGCTCGTACAGACTCTGCTGACCGTTCGGTGATTGATTTCCAATTCAAACCCAATATGCCTTAAAGAAACAGTCTCATCAAGTTCTATTCGAGCTAAAACATTAATTTCCGTTCTTTTGTCAATGATATCATTTTCTTCGGTATCATGGTTAGGCTCTCTTCGGATTTGATTTACAAGACGATTAAAATAATTCCTCGCTGGACTTTGTCTATCAGGATATCGGTTGGCATAAAGGTTTCTAGCCATAATGGAATTTTTTCTACATTCCCCATAAATAATTAACATGTCGAGTTTTTCATCCCTTGTTCATAAATGTGCGGCATTTTGAACAAAAATAACAAAAATTGTAAGGACTTTTCCAATACACCGGCGAAAAACGGAATTAAAAAAACAATCATTCGTAGGTCAGAAAGTGCCGCTTATTATATACAGTGACCGCCAAAAAGTATATACCATATGGGAAAATTTTTTATTATTGGAGTATTGGAAAAAATATTCTGGGGAAAAGTTTGTGCATGTCCGATAACCTAAAAATCGATTTTGACACATGTCACGTGATCGCTAGAATGGCGGCAAAATGAAAAAAATTGTAAAGCAAAGGCAAAAAAGGGGTAAGATGGCAAGATATCAAAAAAAGTTATTTGAAAAAGTCACTTAGAATTCAATTTTATGCACACAAACGAAGTTTCAAGAGATAATTCAAAAAAATTGAAAATAGCAATGTTTTTAAAATATTTTCCCATCTATTCAAAAATATTATTTTTTTTCTTATGAATAGCTTGACTATACTGAAACATTTGCATTTTAATGATAATGACAAAACTTTCTCATTTTCTCCACACCAGAGGGCACTAAATTGAAAAAATGGGAATTTGTCAGAACACTTGCTGTTACATCGGTTCGTATCTAACAGTTATATCCGAATTCCACGACCATTGTGATGACATGACACTCCAAAAACATGGTAATTTCCAGATTATGATCAAGTTTCGATGATAATCGTGCATGACCGTTTCACTTCGCACATAAACTTGAAAATAGTGCGTCAAATTAAAGATTCTTAAAGTTTATGTGCAAAGTAAAATGCTCATACAGCATTATTATTGAAACTTGACTAAAATCAGGAAACATGGTGTTTCTAGATTGCCATATCAACACAATAGTCTTGGAATTCTGATATAACTGTTAGATAAGAACCAATGTAACAGCGAGGGTTCTGGCAAAAACCAATTTTTTTAATTTAGTGCCCTCTGGTGTGGAGAAAATGAGAAAGTTTTGTCATTATCATTAAAATGCAAATGTTCCAGTATAGTCAAGCTATTCATAAGAAAAAAAAATAATATTTTTAAATAGATGGGAAAATATTTTTAAAAAATTGCTATTTTCAATTTTTTCGAATTATCTCTTGAAACTTCGTTTATGTGTACAAAATTGAATTCTAAGTGACTTTTTCAAATAACTTTTTTTTTATATTTTGCCATCTTACCCCTTTTTTTTCCTTTGCATTGCAATTTTTTTCATTTTGCCGCCATTCTAGCGATCACGTGACATGTGTCAAAATCGATTTTCAGGTTATCGGACATGCACAAACTTTTCCCCAGAATATTTTTTCCAATACTCCAATAATAAAAATTTTTCCCATATGGTACATACTTTTTGGCGGTCGCTGTATATGAAATATCCCAAATTTCAACAATTAACTTTAAAACCAACGGAGGTACTGGATATGATCCTATTACACCCGGTATACCTCAAAATCAGAACATCATGAAGTGAGCCTGACAATTAAAATTTTGGCTCCATTGTCCTAAATCCGAGTATTTTTTTCGGTCATGGGCCCATGCACACTGATAAAAAGGATTGTTTGCTTCAACGCATAATTGCCTTGATTGATTGAGGTGATTGTATTCTTGAATAGGTCCAACCAAATATGAGTTTGATTTTTTGACGGATTCCTCTAGGCCCCAGTTTCAAGAAAGTTTTTCGAAACATGGGAACACTTGCTTCATAAGTAGGTTGGGGCAAGAATATTTCAGTTTCAATAATGGGCACTTTTTTTGTTGAATCATGCGAGAAGGTTGAGAAAAGAATATTGCAATTTCAATAATAAATACTATATTCTTCTATCAACTTGGAGGTTGAGTTCCAAGCTGAGTTTCAGTTGGTCATAAAAATATGCAATGAAAGCCATTTTCATCAGGTACATGTAACATTTCTTTATTTTGCACGAAATGAGCCCGGATAGGGTTTTGCGTGTTGGGGATACAAATAATTGATGAATATTGTAAACCACCTGTTTGTAGTAAGTTGTAACGAATTAAGTTCACTACAAAAATTAATTTGGCAACAAGTAATGGTTATATGAAAGATTAGTTTTACAATAACTGTATTCGCAATTAAAACCGTTATTATTGACGCATATAGCAATGTGATCGAATACCTTCAAAGGTAAACAACGCCTCTCGCTATTAGACACAAAACTGTTGGAAACCAAAATATATTTCAATTTCACAACTGGCACTTAATGCGCAAAATTCAATTTTTCATTTTGCATTTTCAAAGTATAGAAACAGTTTTCACAACACAAAAAACCAACATTCATGAACGTATAACCTCCAACCCGAATTGTCAAACAGCCAAAACAGGATGAAATGGAAATGGTATTCGCATTCAGAGGTCGCGGTGTCGCCACCTGCTTTGATTGCTCATTCGCTTATTGGTTGAGTGTGGCACGTGGCATGGGTAGTGATATCTCTCAAGGAATTGAATGTTTGTGTCAAGATGATCATATTTCACAATGAGTTAATGTAAGTGTTTTCAAGATGAATAGTAAAATGTTTTTCACTGCAAGCAAATTCATTTTAAGAGAATTTATGTGAAGATACAAACATCTCAATCAGTTTGAAATGAGAGTACACTGTAAATATTGTTTTCATCAGATTATATAATCCCATATGGGTAATGCGTAAAGTTACATACCTCATGTAATATAATGTGAAGTCATAACTTGACTTTAAATGTGAATTTCCATGATATTCCATGGATTATCGCTTGTATAATTATGTAATTTTCTCCATTATTCCAGATTTAATGGCGATATCTACATGTTTGATTAGGAGTTTTTACCATTATATTCAAGTAGTGACAATTGACATACATGCTTTAGTATGTATTATTAGATATACAGTACGATTCAAATGTATAGAATAAATTCATTATTTCTGAATATAAACATAATTTGGAAAATTCCTCGAAAATGTAGATTTTCTTTTCCTATTGGCCACTTTTTGAACCCCACCCATAATATATAGTGTTATTCGCATTCGAGTAAAAATGACTTTGGTGATATTTTTAAATAGGACACCTAGTGTATTCTTCCATATTTGGTTGGGGATCGTCATTACAAACCCAGCGATACCAGGATTGATGGGATTATGTCAAACGACTGCAGAGATATGGACAAAAAACTTCTCCATATGCCCAATGAGTGGGATAGAGACTCGTGTTTTGCCGAGTCGTGTAGAGTCTCAGTCATACTCATTAGACATATGAGGAAGTTTTTTGTCCATATCTCCGCAGCCGTTTGACATAATCCCATCAATCCTGGTATCACTGGGTTTGTAATGACGATCCCTAACCAAATATGGAAAAATACATACTAGGTGTCCTATTTAAAAATATCACTAGTCATTTTTACGCGAATGCGAATATTCCTATATATTTTGGGTGGGGTTCAAAAAATGGCCAATAGGAAAAGAAAATCGACGTGTTGGAGGAATTTTCCAAATTATGTTTATATTCAGAAATAATGAATTTATTCCATACATTTGCATCGTACTGTATATTCAAGTATTTGTGCAGAAAAATACAATTATTGTTGTAAATTTAACTTGGATCAACATGAATTTTTAATTACATCAAATGTGCTTTTCCATATATTCCCCGATAATCACTTGTATTTTCATGTGATTTTTTCCCTAATTGAAGACTTAACGGAAATTATTACATGTCTGTTCAAGTGTCTTCACCATTGTTTTCAAGTAGTGTCAATTAACTTTACATATATAGGCTTATAATTCCTTAATAATGAAGAGGGAGGAAATCTGCAAAAAAGACATAAAATCATTATTAATAATACTTTATTCATCATAACATTATAATATATTGTCATATATTGAAGGAAAATTACTCAAACTCTCAAATCATTTGAATGTTGTTGAAAAAATTATTTAAAATATCTTACTCTATACTTCAATTTGAAAATTTACTAAATAGTTCAGCTTACCTTATAAGATTTCTCACTTTCCGATTTCATGTTCGAATTGAGATTATATATATCCACTTGAGATTTGAAAGTCGAATAAATTCTCAAAATCATCTCAGAGTTTGGTCTGCGACAACGGAAATTTCGAATCAATTTCCTATGAAAATACTGGTATTATTCATAATATTATGAAGCGAACAATGACTAAATGAACAAATGACTATAATTTCATGATGAATGTTTCATATTTTTTTCTCAGTACCTATTTACTCACCTGATATATAATCCGATGACATTTTGGCACCCACATACTCACTTACATAAAACACAAAAGACGGCTTGTTTGTTTTTAAAACCTTCCTTCGCCAGATGCCCAACGATGTTCATCCTATCAATATGAACAGTGAATGAGTATTGGGCTGAATGCCGGTAGGTGCGCATGGCGATAGCGTTATGGAGAATTACTTTTGAACAAAAGAGAATTTACACTTTACCTGTAATATTCTGTAAATTGGCGTCATTTCGCTGTCACAATACGTTGTTTTACTGATTATCACATTCATTTACAGTCATCATGTAAACCAGCGGAAATTACATGTAACAAAGCTTGGAATTACATGCTCACACGGGAGAAATTTACCTAATTTTACATTAAAATTTTAAATAACCTGTGCAATCAAGTCATAATACTAGCAGGAATATGTATATATTACATTTTGCTTTTTACTATGTATATTCATCAATCAGAGATGTGGGATACTTTCATAAGATAGTGACTCACTGGTTATAGGCGTACCTATTTCACTTTTAGGTGAGGGTTCACTCCTAGTTTGCAATTTACAATATTCCACAAGCTATCGGTAAATGTTTTTTTGCTGCCATCAGGTTGGTAATGAATTAACCGATTAACCGATTATGTCAAAACTCTGTGACGTTTAAATTCGAAATTTCTTTTCTAGACACCATTATCTGAAAATGACCCCGATACTTAGACCAAAGGAGGTGAAAGAATAACTGATGATTGATTATTTTCTTGTTACTATGAAGTTGGTAAGATTAACTTTTGTAACTCTGTTGTTGGTGAGTTGACTAAATTTGTGGCATTTTCTGTTAGGAACTGTTAATGAAGAAAATAATACTATTGGTTATGTGGAGGCAGATAGCCTTTATCACGTACCGAACCCATGGATGAATCTGTCTTTCTGAACATGGTTATAATTGTGCAGAGTTACTGGATAGTTGTTCCCTGGTGCTAAGGGCCAGTTTCACAGGTCCCAGTTAACTCACTGAAAGTTTAGACGGTGAATGACATTCTTTCAATGGCGTTGACAGGTTCACATTCTAACCATTAGTTAATTAATCTGGACTCTAACTGGAACCTGTGAAACTAGCTCTAAGTGAAGCACATAACATAGAAAATGAAACAAAAATCCAGTGTGCTTATCAAATTTGGGGAAGCAAACGAATGACTAGGATTACTTCTTCCAAATTTCGATCCATAATTTGGCCTGAATGACGAATAACAGCAGCCGTGGAAGCTGGGTTGGGGAATAAGTATGCTTCTGCAGCTTAATATGAAACAGAATTTAGATGTTTCTCATGTGGACTTGTTATTAACTCAGGAATCCTTTTCTTGGCAACGTCCCCAGACAGAGTTGTTTTTGATACCAGCACCATTATTGGAAATAAAAACATGTGTATCCAGAGGAGTTGAGAAATTATTGAAATATAAATACCAAAACGTTGAATCTACCAACTGGGATATCAATTAGTTCGTTTTCACAATAAAGTCTTGTTCATGTAAACGTAAGGTATAGCACCGCAAGAACCAAAGAAAGTTGAACAATTGGAATAGTATAGATACGTTCATGGAAGGTTGAAACAAAAGTAAAAATAAATGCAAGGTGAGGTATGAAACATAAGGTATCGCAAAAGTTGACCAACTTTTAACTTTTTGTGTTGCGTTCTTACAGGCCGACAAGCCAGAACTGATACTTGAGAATCGGATACAAATCCGGGAATGGTGGGTTTAGCTGACCAGTGATACAAATGATACCAAATGATACAATGGTATCATTCGTATCGCTGGTCAGCTGAACCCACCCTGCATTGCCGGATTTGCCACTGCGTATCCAATTCACACGTCTCAGTTCTAGCTTATTGGCCTGTACCTCTAGCCAATCGGAATGCTTTCAAAAACGATGTATTCCAAGTGAAGACGACTGGTGTAGATCGTAATAACGAGAACATATAGATTGGTGTTGGTGGAGCTTTTACTTCAGTTGTCAGTTCTAAAATTGAAATGTGTGAAAATAAGAATAAATAAGGATGATAATAAGTATCATCCATATTTATTCTTATTTTTGATCTATACCCTCATGCAAGATGTATAGAAACCATGGTGATTCGCTTTTGTTTCAACAAAAATGTTGAGACTGTAATTGCACTGGAACCGTTGGCTTCATTCGTCGATGGATGGCGTATAAGTCAAAAATAACCAAGTTTCCAACATTCCGAAGTACTGAGTCATAATTATTTGATTAAAATTTGAATGTTATCAAATTATGGTTAATGAATATCACAACAAATAAAATTCAATGATGAAAATTGCATAACATGACACTTGTCCAAGCGCCATCATGAATCTGTAATTTTGCCGCCATCTGTGTGCTAAAAAGAGGTGAAACGGTATCAACACAGTAAAAATATCACGAATCAAGTAGGCCGTACCTTAACACTTTTGTATGTCGGTTTCACAGCAATAAGAGATCACACCAGGGATTCTATGTATCTTGCCCTCATGTTTATGACAAATTGGATAAACAACTGTCTGTTGTGTCAGTTCTACCTTACGTTTTTTTGAACCGTACAGTTCCATTAACTTTCCGTACGTTTATATCAATCAAAGGTCTTAATTAAATGAATTCCGAAAGTAACCAATTGGTTTGTGTCGCTAAAGATTGACAAAATATAATTTCAATTCAAATTATCACAATACGTGTCTGAAAATTGACAATAATTACATGATCATTATATAATTCTTAGTGATGAGTCGTGTTTTGTTCAACAAGATAATACCCAACATCGAACAATAAATAAAACTTGAACCATCATGTAATTTCAACAACGACATATGAATTGGTTCTAAACAGCATTCTGTGGAAACTTTACCATCCCGATATATGAAATGAAAATATAACGACATAAAAATTATTGCTATTTGACAGACCAATGATATTTTCTGTCAGATTTCCGTCTAGCATTCGATAACATTAATCATAATCTGTTGTGGCTGAAATTGTATAACGTAGGCATAAGTTCGAAAATTATCAGAATCATCAGAAATCTCTATGACGGAACATTCTTTTCAATGAAACAAGATAACGTGTTTATCAAAAAGTATGATATTTCTGAAGGAGTCCTACAGGGTGAGTCGTTAAGCCCCCTCTTATTTTCATTGTTTATAGCTGTCATTGAAGACTACTTTCGAATACACGGTTTAACAGGACTCAACATTGATGGAAAAAATTATATATTGATGTTATCGTATGTCGATGACATAGTCATTCTAAGCGATTCCCCTATAGATCTAACACGTAAACTGAGAGTTTTCGGAAAATATGCATCAGACAAACTCATTAAGAATACAACCAAAACTGAAATTATGGTTTTTCATAGAAGAGGGTATAGCAGTAATCATAACCTAAGATGTACTTGCAACGAGCAAGCCTTGGAAATTGTGTGAAATTTCACTTACTTAGGGGTAGAATTTTCTTCATCGTCCGTATTTCTTGAAATGGACAAATGAACGGTAATTAAAGCTAACCAAGCAATTGGATCTATAATGAATTTGATGTCTCGTTCAAAATTCAATTCTTGATGTATCGTTCAAAACTCAATTCGTGGTCATCGAAAATTAAATTATACGAATCTATTGTGTTATCTTCGCTATTATTTTGGTATTGCTGTCTGGGGCCATCGTTACGCAGATATTGTAGAGTGTATTCAATTTCATTTTTTCAAACGTTTACTTTGTTTGCTTTAAAATTTTTCAGACTATATTGTACGCATTGAAACTAACTGGATCAAATTATCATACATAATATTCAAATCTTCGTTAACTTGGCCCAATAAACTGACATCTATGAATGAAACCAGACTTCCCAAAATTTGCTGAGCACGTCTACTTGATTTGGAGCGAAATGACTGAAGTTAACTGGCTCTCTCAGTTAGAAGAATACTTTATATTCGCTGACTGTAAGAATTTATGTCAGCGTTTTCTCAATTATCACTCGAAAAAGCTCACGGACGATATTTTGGCAAAATTCAAGAATAGAATAGAATAGAATTTATTTGACCAAGTTACAATTATGTTTCTGGCAAATCAATCAGGTACAAAACGTTAATTAAAAGTCATTTGATTAAAATATCACAAACAGACATAACAATATATAAAATCGAAACAAGAACATGACTTAATGTCGAAATCAGAGTCAGGACACAAGATTGAGAAGTGGGGGTGGTCTCAGATATTCGTCGATAGAGTAAAAACAGTGGAACAGTAAGTGTCGTTTAAGTTTTAATTTGAAACAATTGTAATTGAGCATTTTGAACTCTTGAGGCAAAAAATTTTAGAGTCTAACATTCAGAGAATTCATCTGAGATTTGTTGAGCCTATATTGGGAAACAAGCAAAAGCTAATTTCGCTTGACTTAGAAAGACTTATGAGTTTCCTACCCGCTAATAAACAATGGCTTAACACTCACCGATCCATCAAAATTTTACTCAAGTATTCCCTCACATATTAAATATATCGCGTATTATTACTCAAATCAGAATGTCTAGTAAAAAATCCTTGACGTTCTCATTTCATGGCACCTTTTACCAAATTGACACGTCAGAGATGTGTTCACTTTGTAGCCTACACGTGACTGAGTCTTTGCAACATATTCTGTTTCAATGTCCTATCTACGCAGGCATGAAACAAAATGCGATGCTCTCTGAAATTCGTGATATTGATGGTCTAGTACTTCTGCTCAATTCCCATAACTTTTTACACTTAACAAACCTTGCGAAATCCTTGAAGAACATTATGAAGTTGCGATCTTTCATTTTGAATGAATGACTGTTCAAATGGTGGAAACTAGGTATAATATAGGAATTCGTGTAACTCTGCATTACTACTTTCATGTAAGTTTAACTTTTTCATTCAATGAAGCTACTTTATTCACCATATTTATGTTCTATTAAATCGGGTTAGCATGTAAACTGAACCCTTGTGACGAAAATGTAATTTTTCTGAGACAATAAAACTATCCATCATCTACCTATCTATCAGTGCGATATACAGGATCTAAGTAAAACTATCCAGCTCAGTAACTTTTCCACAATTCAGAAACTAGCAATCAATGGCAATGAATATAATATGATATCAACATACACTTACAGTCAATTTGATTTCTGTTCTTGTCCATATAAGTGAACACCGATATTCTGTAAAGTTTCAACTGTATTGCATTTCACAAACACCTGATACTCACCTGTTACTTCGATGCGTCCTTCATTCGTTTCTTCGGAACCATTCAACTTAATGGAATATCCGAAGTCTTTGCTTTCGCAATTTTTTTCGTCCTGTCTATCACCACAATCATCTGCTCCATCACATACTTGTTCCTTCATCAAACACTTTTTGTTGGAGCACTCGAAGTACTTCGAATGGTCAGAGCAGTCTATGGTTCCTGTATTCAGTTCGTAGTAATCTGTTGGGAAATACGTCCTCAAGGCTCCAGTCAAACCAACGTTTTTATCTGAGAGAAAACAAGTTCGATCGATTTTCCTAAAAGAAAAGATGTGATTATTCCATCAATAATTCTGATGAGGACATGAAGATATGCAAAGTTTTAGTGCAAATATAACAAAGGCCTAATTTGTTTCGTTTTTTTTTTGTTTTAACGGAACTCCCATGTTTTTCGGAGAAAACCCCTCAAACGCAGAGCTTATGCTAGCAAGGTATATCTGGGAGCTACAGTCTGAATAGAGTGGAATCCGAACCACTTCAGCTCGGTGACACACCGCCTGGGTGGAGGCCAAACGCTCTAACACCACGACGACTTCGCTTTCTCTATTGAGAATTGAATGATGAGTATAGTTATCATCGATGTGTTCATGAAATATCAGAGCTTAAAGCATTAAGTAGCGTAAATGATATTTTACGTAATCTTGTGGAACATTTCGAGAAACGAATCCGCTATCAAGAATAAATTATGAAATTATTATCTTCTAATAATAATCTTTCTCCTCATGAAAATATAGCTATGGTGGCACTTCCATCTCAGTAAAAAATACCATTCTATCCGAATGTATCCCTATCGATCCATTCAATAATTAAGTATCGATATGGTGATGAAATTTTGTATAAAATTTTCGAGATATCAGAAAACCACTGTTTGAATATGAATTCAAATAAAGCCACATTTATGATAATCCGATATAGTGCAAGATCTGGTATAAACAATATATACCCTCATCTGTTATTAGCTGGCCATACACAGAGTTCGATCTGTCGGTTTTAACCGCCGTGGATTAGCCTGCCGGTTTTATCTACCATGTATTAAAACCATTGTCCACAAACGCAGAATAGAAATCCGTGGTTGAATCTTATAGATGGATCCGCCACAACAGGCAATACTGCGTGTTAGTGTACGCAAAACTGCAGATTGATTGAACCGGGAATCTAAACGTATCTGTGGAATTTTGGCTTGACGAAAGTTTTGGTCCATGATTTATATGGAGATGATGACAATTACTGGTGTGAGAAGGCTGCGCTCTAAATGGGTAAAATAGTATATTCTCCAAAGAGCGTATAATGATAGCTATTGTTATCGAGGATGAAAATTATCCGAGAAAAAAATAGCTATTATACGCGAGTAGAAGACTATACTTTCTCTACGACTATACGATGGTCAGAGTTTTAATGAAATCTAAATATTATTTATAAAAATAAGTATATATTATAAAGTAATATAAGGTAGAATAACAATAATACATGAATAATCGGTGTCCTTTCATGAATGAATAAATGCCTTAATTGAAAATAATTTTAAAAAAACGTCCATGGGTGGGATTCGTTATACATTAACTTCATGTACACGATTCTACCAACTGAGCTATAACAGGCACTCAAAAATTTGTGAATGAAATACCTACTAGAGAAACTCTGACCAAGAACTGAGAGAGTGTGGAACGTTCAAGTAAAAATTGATTGACATACCTTTGTTGCAAGATAGATTTCATCTTCCTCACTATCACTGCTTTCCCAATCCGCTCTATTCATTTTTATATTAGGTACTTGTCACACAGATCAAAGTTAAAACTAAGAAAATAGTCAATCTGACATTTGCGGATGCCAAGCAAAGTTCAATCAAGCAAAGCCTTCTTGAGAAATTTGTGTGTTAAACCTCTCATTTCCCGTGGATTCTGAAAATTCTGAACCTGTGATTGGCCGAGTGCCGTTGAATAATAATGAGTTAGGATCCACGGTGTCTTGGAATCATCTTTATTCTTCAATTAAAAATCAATATGTTATGAACGTAGAATACAAGAGTCGTGGAGAAAATTATTTACTTAAAAAACAACAATTCAGCCATAATCCACTATTGAAAGAGCTAAGAGAAAATTACCCTGTCGACTTTAAGAATTATTTGAGGATGGATGTACAGACAAATGACCTGTTATTAGATTTAGTAAGAGAGTCTCTCACAAAACAAGATACTCCAGAGAAACAATTACTCCAGAGGAACGCTTAACGGCTACTCTCCGTTTTCTTGCCACAGGAAGATCGTATGAAGATTTAAATTATTCTGTGGGAATATCTGCACAGGCACTGGGATATATACTTCCAGAAACATGTGCCGTTATTTTTAACACATTAAAATTAAAATCAAACCCGCGTGTTAATGGACAGCAATAGTTTTCACCGCCGGCCTGGACTGACAGACAATTCTGTGCCGGCTAGATCTGGCGCATGGAATATCCACTAACTGATAGATAAATCTGCCAGCATGAACCGCGCCGTTCCAAACCCGCGCATCAACCTCTGTGTGTATGGCCAGCTAATAAGTGATAAAGAAGATTTTAAGATAGATAATATTTGCATTGACATATTGCAAATGAGTTGCCTAGCTAAATTTGTGCCAGATGATGTTAAACAATAAAATGTTTACCAAAATTTTTTGATCAACTTCCCCAACTTGCTGAAAGAATATACCGCAATGAAAGGAAAAAATAAAGGTGGCCTACTATCCTCTCGGCCCAACTATGGAGTTGCCTGGTATGAACAGGTGAGAAAGTGTAATTTTTATGCCCTCATAAGTTATTTCATTGGATTATATATCAATCGAAAGCTAATTTCATGCTCAATCCAACTACATTAGGTTGCCTGGTCGAAAAGTTGGTTAAATCCAAGGTTGCCTAGATTTAAGTTTATAAATTTTTGAGCGTTAGGAGTGACAGAGGAGCGTTGCGTGCGCTATTCCATTAGGTAGAACAAAGATGCAACGAGTATCAGCAATAATACATAATTATAACTGTGAAGCAATACGTTTTTCCGTGTAAAATGTGTGTTTCTCAAAAGAGATTTTTCTGATCTTGTAAGTGCGGATTGAATACTGGTAAGGTCAAATAAAATATCACGTAATGATAGGAAAATTTTTTTATTGATGAAATACGAAATGGTAATACGTAAGAAACTCATTTGGATTCTGACAGACAGAAATGCCAATGGCAAAATCAAATTCAATGTTTTCATCGTTTTCTTCGTTTTTTGTTTTTATCAGTATGTCGTTGACTTGTAAGGGTATTGGGTCCCCTTTAAAACACGTATGCTTCAAATAGCCATTTAAAAAAAAATTAACCCAGCATGCGTCGGTTGCATGGAGCCACATTGTTTTAATTTCGTTCATGGAAATTATTTCAAATATATCCTGTCGGAAATGCCTACTAATATTACATACAATCTCTTCTTCACTCATACTAGGTTCGAGATATTGTACCATAGCATAAAGTTGAATTGAATAATTATTATAAAATTCACTCATTTTCTCATCAAATTTGCCAAATTGTAATTTATCCCTAACCATATACTGTGCATTTTGACAACGAAATTGCGTTAAAAATAATTGTTCAAAATCATCAAAACTATGTATGTTTCTCTCCTGACCAATAAACCAAACAAAAGGTTGATTCAACAGATTTTCTCTAATGAAATCTTTCAATTTTTCTTTTTCTTCTTTAATATTTCAAGTTTTGTTTTTAATTGACTTTATAAAAGTTATTTTTTTATATTACCATCAAATTTATTATTTCCTTGAGACACTTGATAATTTGTTATTGTTCTAGTTTCGATAATGCTTCCCCTTCTATTTCATTAAAATTTTTGTAATTTCTCTTCTATTTCTTTTACTTTTTAAAGGTATTCTGAATTATTTTCAGTTATATTAACATTATTTTTCATTTTATTTAATTCAATTTCAACTGTATGATATTTATTTTTAGAAAAACTTTGATTCTCATTTTTACGGTAAATCATATTCGGGGGCAAAATAGACTGGAAATTCCTTCAGATTTGTGATCAAGACCCCCCAACTGATTACAAGTACACCTTTTTTCCTGAAAAAAATTCCGCCCTGAAAAATCCAATTTGTGCAACTTTTCAAGGAAACACCCCCTTAAGTTCCGTAATTGTCAAGAGATGTCTTGATACTGCCATGGAAACAAATGAGAATAGGAATTATTCAATAATATTGTTGATAGTGCAAATTGAAATAATAATCTAGGCAACCATGGATTTAACCAACTTTTTGATAAGGCAACCTACTGTAGTTGGATTGAGCATGAAATTATATATTTGATATACCGGGTGATTCTCCAAGGTGGCTCACCCCTATAACTTTTTTATTATTGAAGATAGAAAAACGAAATTTGGGGGTTGTGTATTATAGTTCAATTTACATTTTTTGACATATTAACTTGCTTTATCGTACTTCCGGTTCGACCGGAAATGAGCATAACTTTCGATTTTTAAATGGGACATCCTATATATTTTTACTTATTTCGATCGAGAATGACATTCTAAATCCAACAACACCTCACTTGTCAATATTTGACAAATGAAGTAATTTTTATTTCAATTTTTATTTTTCGATCTAGAATGCCATGGATCGTGTGAATCGCCTCATTCTTGATCAAGTAACATGGGAAAAGTACGACTTTGAGGCTTTTGAATTCACAGTCGCTGTAAGAATTATTCAAAAGTCTCAAATATGAATTTTTCCAGTTAACGTGAATTTTTCAAATGGAAAGGGGGTGGCTCGTCGGCTTTTTGTGAAAGATCATTTTCTTACGAATAATTTGATACCCCACACTTTCACTTTATTTTCACTAATTCGAGCTGCATCAGATGCATTCTTTTTTGCTTCTCCGTAAATTAGCAACATGTCAATTTTCTCGTTTCTAGTATAATTTTCCATATCAAATTATGAACTATGCAACAAAAGAATTTTTGAAAGTGACAGCATATTCATTGGCCTATTTGTTTAGGTATAGTCCTAGCAACAGCTTCAATTGTTTGTCACGAATAACTAGAATAACAGGACTCAGTGCATACCGAATACGTATTATTTGTAATTGGGTATGGTCGCTTCTTGCAATCGCTCACAGAAATAGTGAAAATAAAGTGAAAGTGTGTGGTATCAAATTATTCGTAAGAAAATGATCTTTCACAAAAAGCCGACGAGCCACCCCCTTTCCATTTGAAAAATTCACGTTAACTGGAAAAATTCATATTTGAGACTTTTGAATAATTCTTTCAACGACTGTGAAGTCAAAAGCCTCAAAGTCGTATTTTTCTCATGTTACTTGATCAAGAATGAAGCGATTTACACGATCCATGGCATTCTAGATCAAAAAATGAAAATTGAAATAAAAATTACTTCATTTGTCAAATATTGACAAGTGAGGTGTTGTTGGATTTAGAATGTCATTCTCGATCGAAATAAGTAAAAATATATAGGATGTCCCATTTAAAAATCGAAAGTTATGCTCATTTCCGGTCGAACCGGAAGTACGATAAAGCAAGTTAATATGTCAAAAAATGTAAATTGAACTATAATACACAACCCCCAAATTTCGTTTTTCTATCTTCAATAATAAAAAAGTTATAGGGGTGAGCCACCTTGGAGAATCACCCGGTATAATTCAATGAAATAACTTATAAGGGTATCAAAATTACGCTCTTTTACCTGTTCATACCAGGCAACTCCATAGTTGGGCCGAGGGGATAGTATAGGCAACCTTTATTTTTCCTTTCGTTGGGGTATATTCTTCCAGCTGGTGCTCGATTTTCCAAATAACTGATCGCAGAAGTTGAGTGAACATTTCATTGTTTAACATCCACTGGCCCAAATTCAGCTAGGCAACACATTTGCAATATGTAAATGCAAATATTATCTAGCTTAAATTCTTCTATCTCTCTGAATAACACATGAGGGTATATATTTCTTTTACAGGATCTTAATATAACAAAGATAAATCATCGATTTTTGATAATGATTTGAAACTGGATTACTGTGGAAAACTATTGTGCCTTGATTCAACGATAGATCATAATCTAAGATTCTCCAATCATGTGATCTCTTTATTTTCCGATCTAATGATGTACTGAAAAAATATACCCGTAAAAACATTATCTTAGTCAAAATCTAAAAATGCATATTTGTGATATACTTATTCTGTCTCTGTTTGGCCCTCGTCTTGACCTTGACTCTGCCACTGGAATTTGGAAGGTTCAAAATGCCAGAATACGTTTCATATTTTTATTGAAATATTGAGATCTTATATCTAAATATATACATTAACCAAAGTTGCTCAAAATGATGAACTGCTGGAAACATCGTCTTGTGTTTGGAACATAAACTATTGAGAAACCAATGCCCTGTTCAAACATGAAATTACGTCATTATTTGCACGCTAGGATCCTTCGGCACATGAATATTTTCACTATTCCTCGACATTCCTCAGCCCTATATGAACAATCCTTTCCTTGCAATGCTGTAGCTGTAAATGAATACAATTCCTACCCAACTGGACTGAAAGCTCTGTCGTTATCAGCGTTCAAACATAAAACGACAGCTATCCTGTTTGGTAAACAATGGCTGAGTCTATGAGAAAAAAGCGGAAAGCGCTTTGCTGGATGAAGCATGAAAGCGCTTCTCAAGTCTACTTTACGGTTCATAAAATATCAGATTACAGGCCGCTGAATCGCTTCAAATAAATCCAGCGGAAAATAAAGCGCTTTATTCATCTACAGCTGCTTTAAGAGCTGTCAGCCGTCTATCAAGTGAAGCGTAAAAGCGGCTGCAACCGCTGCACGCTGTTAGACTTACCCAATGATCACACCTAGCCTCACTACGAGTCAATTAGGTCATAACATATCTTTTATAGTTTTAAGTTAGTTGTAAGGCCGCAGTGGAAGGTTGACAATCTGTCTCTGTTTCATAGATATTCTCCTGGAATTCAATAAGAATAATACCAATTGCCACCCACTTTCTCTAAGTTTCACGATGTTCTCTGAATATTACAAAATTTTTATTTTCGCTCGAACAAAAACATAAAAAAGGCAAGTATTCTAAAAGCTTTGAATCACTTTATATATTCAGACAAATTGTAGACGTCTCGTAAAATCATTTAGGTAGTGCCTGGTTTACTAAATTCACATATCATAATTGTTTCGTAAATCATGAAGTGTCTTATTATAGCGAATTAATTTATGGTAATCGTTTCGTAGACGCAACAATCGCCACGCAACGTAAAGGATTGCCAACTTTCATCTCTTGCGGCAAACCAATCAGTATAACTGAGGATTGTCAACTACCATTTTCAAATTCTTGGCATCTGAGTCACAGAATATTTTGTTTGTGTTGAAAACTTCTTTTCTTTTTTTAACGATATTTTAGAATAATGGAATATAAATCTAGTTCGAGTAAGAAGACCCCATTTCCAACAGCAATCCAGAATTTGTCAGACCTAGGAGGCGAGATGATTCAGGACAACGTGGAAGCATTTGTCAAAAATTATTTGATATGAATAACAAAAAGAAAAACGAACAATACCTAACTAATGAAAGAAAAATAGTAGGTACCTATTTTTCTGGGTCGTTAAGGAACAACGAAGAAGTAATTTGAAATACCACTTGACCAAAAGGCTAATAGAAGCTTTCTTCAAAATTTGGAAAGACGTGGTCGTTACTTGATGAAAATTCATAATATATGACACTAAGGTAAAAAGTTATAAACATTTAAATAACAAAAAACGTGTTTTTATAAAATTGTTTTGCTCATAAAATCAAAACTAATGAAGCAATTTGGAGAATTGGAAGATTTGTAGATAATTGAAATACGAACAAAATGACATTTTTTACGACCCTGTCGGATCATCATTAACGGAGGAAAATCGGAAAAACCGGAAAATTTTACGATTTTTAAAAAAATTCATAACTCCGAGATTTCTCAAGAAATAGGGTTGGACCTTCTCATGAAAGTATTGAATCATGAGTATTTTGTGTGTGCACAAAACAGGCTCTGGCGTATCATTAGTTTTGACACAATTGCAAATTGATTTTTTTTTGCAATATCTTGCAGCGTGTCTGGATACTCCGATTTCAATTTCTTAAACAGATTTTCAAAGTGGAAGTACAGCACCATAAAACGTATATTTTCATTTTGCGCTAAAATGATGCGAAATGGGTGAAAATTGCTTGCAAACAGGACTGAGAACGGCTGAGCTGTTGAAGAATTAGAAGAATACCCTTCATCTCCCGGACTCTCTTACTACTCGGCAGCTAACGCGGGCTCGGCCGTTTTCAGTCATGTTTGCATGCATTTTTCACCCATTCCGCACCATTGTAGCGCAAAATGAGAATATACATTTTGTACTACTATACTTCTACTTCCATAATCTGTTTGAGAAATTGAAATCGGGCTATCATTAGAGCTTCCAGGCACGCTGCAAGATAGTGCAAAATAAAATTTAAATTGCAATTGTGCCAAAACCAGCTATCCGACAGCATCTGATTTGTGTACACATGGTGTACATATGATTCAATACTTTCATGAGGAATGCCAATCATACTCCTTGGAAAATGGCAGAGTAATGAATTTTTTCAAAAAATCGCAAATTTTTTCGGTATTTCCAGTTTTTCTCCGTTACTAATGATCCGACAGGGTTGCAAAATATTCCATTTTTATTGCATTTTAATGACCTAAAATTCTCCTTGTTAGAGCAACCAGATTGCTGCATTCATTTTTATTTTTTAAGCAAAACATAGCACAATATAACTAGGGACTGTCCTTCACGTGATGGCATAGTCGGTTTCGTATTAGTATTTTTGTTAGAAACTCACTCATTTCATGCTATATGCTTGGTGTATACTTGCATTTTGGACGTCCATCGTCTTGATGGTTGAAAGATTTTTATTTCTTTCAAATTTTCACACTACATTTCGATTTGTTGAATCCGCAATTGTCTTCTTCTAGTGAATAATGACAAATTCAGATTCTACGTGATTTTTTAATAGGAATTCATTTACGGTGTAATTATGGTGTATATACAGGGTGTCCCGTAAAACTTGAACAATATTGAGAATCTGGTGATAGGCCAAGTCATGACTGTTCAGAATATCGGAATTTCACCTCAGTAAAAATATCACCGTTTTCGAGATAATTGGCATTTTAAGAATATCTGGAAAATCGCTACCTAACCTTGGATTTTTGAGACAGATTCAAATATCTTTGCTGCTGAGGATTACTGATGAGTGATGCTTTTAGACGTACAGAATAGTTTTTCAGAAACTGGAAAAAAATTTCATGAAATGGGGGTAAAATGACAGATTTGAGATTCATCAATTTTTTTTAAAAAAAGTTCCAAAAGAATCCTCATTCTGTCCAGACTCCATTATGGTATCAAACAAACTATAATTATTTTTGGAGGAAGTGATTTCCATTGAATTAGGCGTGGTTTTATTCTAGGCTTCCATCAACTTTTATACGCCCAAAAATTATTTTATTTCGATTTTATCCAGATAAAATGTGGATATGATTGATTATAATAAAGAATAGACTGCTTGGTAGCATTAAACAGTATGTCAATGAAATAAATTTTTCATGTAATTAAGCCTAATAATATTATGGAAATGAAATGTCGATTATCCGACATGGCACCGATTAATACGAATTCTTGTAATAAAAGTCGCAATTGTCCAACGTCCAGATTCCAACGAAGTTTCAGATACCGACAGATATACAGGGTGTAATCAAACAAGTGCAATTTTTTTTAGAAGGTGAATCCTTGTCGAAAATTAAAAACTTTTATAACTCCTGTGTTGTGTCCGTAGAAGCAATAGTTTGCTAATGAAAAAATAAAATACAGCATTGTGCATGAACGGATCTTCTGTGAATAGAATTGAAAAATCTAGTAGGTGGCTGTCAAATTTTATTTGAACAACTTGTGACTTCTCTCGTAATTTTTTGAAATTATTCCGCTTGTTTCATTCAGTGGTATTCATTTCTTTGTCATGCCGTACACACGTTATACTCCCCGAGAATATGCGCATATGTACTACATTTATGGTGAATGTGGAGGTAGTGCTACTGCTGCAGCAGCGCTTTATGCAGAACGATATCCGATTGCACAATGCCGCTCAGAGAATCGATGATTTGGGGCTATAACCTATAACGCATTCGAAAAGGTTCTTTTCGAAAAGATGTCGTCTCTGCGTACGAGTGGATGGAAAATAACAGTTTTGTAATATTATTCAGTGCGATGTTGAATATTCGTTATTGTGGTTTATAGTGTAAGTGTATGTTGATTCAGAATAACGTTGAATAAGTATTTACATCTCATTGAATGCTTCTAAGCGGTTGATTCGTTATTACTCATAATTATCTAATCATTTCATCATAAAAATAAAAGACATTACTGACGAAGTCTAATGGAGTTGATTTTAGCTCAGAATAACAACACACTCTAATATATTCGAAATTCTACTCCTTCCAAAAATAATTATCGTATGTTTTATACCATGGTAGAGTCTGGACAAAATGGGCATTATTTTGTAATGAATATCCACTTCCACTTGGTTATGTTTTTTTCAAACAATAATGTCAAACAGTTGTTAAATAAATTGGTGAAACTCAAATCTGGCATTTTACTCTCATTTCTTGAAAAATTGTATCGGTTTCTGAAAAACTGTTTTGTACGTCTGAAAGCATCAATCAGCAAATATATTTGAATTGATCCCAATTTGTAGACATGGCACAAAAAAATCCAAGATGAGGTAGTGATTTTCCAGAAATTAAAAAAATGCTCATTATCTCGAAAACGATGAGATTTTTACTGAGGTGAAATTCCGATATTCTGAACAGTCATGACCTGGTCTATCACCAGTTCCAATATTGTACAAGGTTTACCGGACACCCTGTATAGTCTTTCCATTATCAATTGCAGATCATAAAAACTCGTTTCACAGCCTTACCGACAATTTCGTTTGATATGCCGAAACCTCATTTACATGATGAATTATGATTCTCCAGCCAAATATTTTGCATTTTGCCGCACGTCAATTAAGGTAACGTGGACCGCGGCGTTTCCTTTGAATCTATACGAGTTGTTGCAATTGATATTGGAAAGACTATAATTACACGCGGTCTTGTGGCGCACGTGGTTTCGCGCTTTTTCTCCAAAACGGCCTAAGAGCGTTCTCCATAAGTTTTCAATTTCTAAGCTCGGTTGATGAAGGCAATAATTGATTCGATATAGGCGGTTTCTATAAATTTCCGTTCAAACCAATGTTCTTAAGAATTCGGTAGTGCTTTGTCGAGGCGTGGTCAGCAAATCCCGATTTCGATGTTTCCCCTCGTTCAGTCCACTTTTTCGTTTGGCAATTCTTACTGATGATGGCATTTTGGTTTCCCGATATAGGAATTTCCACATTTACATGGGACTTTGTTAATACAGTTTTTGCTAGTTTCTGTTGTTTTCTAATTTCGCCTTGGTGAGGAAACTCCTTAAGGTACTGCCTGGTTGAGAGCAACTCTTCCGGCATCTTCTGATCCTCTCGGAGATACCCCTATCAGGGTTTTCTCCGAGATAGGGGTATCTCCAAGAAGATCAGAAGATTTATGAACAAATAATCAATTACTATAGAAGGAATTCGCCTATAAATTTAATTGAAAAGGTTAGAATGTCCAATACCATTCAAAATTGCAACATTTTCAAAATGACGAATCTCCTGGAGTTGCTTTCAGACCGGCAGTACCTTACGAAGTTTCCCCATCAAGACAAAACCAGAAAACACAACAGAATCCAACAAAAACTGTATTTACAAAGTCCCATGTGAATGTGGAGATTCCTATATCGGAGAAACCAAGCCATTATCAGTAAAAATAGCCGAATACAAAAACAGGCCAATCAATAGAGCATTTTTACCTAACAAAAATACTAGTAGAAAACCGACTGTGTCATCACTTGGAAGACAGTCCATAGTTATATCCTGATGTTTTCAACTCGCAACTGTAATTTATTAATTTATTATAAAAATTTAAATATCAAAAAATGTGTTTTTTCAAACTGTTTTGCTCATAAAATAGAAACGAATAGAGCAATCTGGTTGCTCTTATGGAAAGAATTGAAGATAATTGAAATACAAACCAAATGAAATGTTTTACGAGCCGATCGGAGCCTTATTAACGGAGGAAAACCGGAAAAACCGGAAATTTCAATTATTTTTTAATAAATTCATAACTCCGCCATCTTTCATGCAAGTATTGAATCATGTGAACTTTGTGTGTGCACAAAACAGGCTCTGGCTGATCATCAGTTTTGGCACAATTGCAATTTGAATTTTTTTTGCAGCGTGCCTGGATGCCCTACTGATAGTCCGATTTCACTTTCTAAAACAGATTTTAAAAGTGGAAGTACAGTACCACAAAATGTATATTCTCATTTTGCTTAAATTCTGCAAAATGGGTGAAAAATGCTGCAAACATGACTGAAAACGGCTGAGCTGGCAAAAGCGGTCGAGTGGTAGGAGTGAGCGGGAGATGAGGGGAAGCGTATTATCACGTAACCCGTTCATAAGAAGAATTCCCCTCATCTCCCGTACTCTTCTTCTACTCGGCAGCTAACGCGAGCTCGGCCGTTTTCAGTCATGTTTGCATTAATTTTTCACCCATTTCACACCATTCTAGGGCAAAATGAGAATATACATTTTGTGGTACATACTTCTTCTTTCATAATCTGTTCGAGAAATTGAAATCGGGCTATCACTACAGCATCCAGGCACGCTGCAAGTTAGTGCAAAAATTTTTTTTGCAATTATGCTAAAACTAACTATCCGACATTGCCTGTTTTGTGCACACATAAAGTACACCTGATTCAATACTTTTATGAGAAAGACCAATCCTACTTCTTGGAAAATGGCGGAGTTATGAATTTTTCAATATATCGCAAAATTTTACTGTTTTTCCAGTTTTTCTCTCTTACTAATGATCCGACAGGGTCGTAAAACATCCCATTTTGTTCGTATTTCAATTATCTACAATTCTTCCCATTGGAGCAACCAGATTGCTCGATTAAATTTCATTTTATAAGCAAAACAATTCAAAATTACAGTTGCGAGTTGAAAACAAAACACAATATAACTACGGACTGTCTTCCATGTGATGGCATAGTCGGTTTTCTACTAGTGTTTTTGTTAAAAACTCACTTATTTTATGCTCTATTGCTTGGTGTAAAAGACCACGGCCGGACAAAGCACGACCGTATAAATTAAAAACGTATGGAGACCGCGCATGAGTCGTTTTCTAGAAAAAGCGCGAGACCATGCGCGCCACAATGTCCGCGCGTGATTACACCGCAATTAAAGACCTATAAAATATCACGTAAAATCTGAATTTGTCATCATTCACCAGAAAATGACTGCGGATTTGAACAATCGAATTGTAGTGAGAAAATTTGAAGGAGAAATTTTTCTGAACCATTAAGACGATGGACGTCCGAAATGCAAATAATCACATGCAAATAGAATCGCCTTTCATGCAACACCATTGTGGAGATTGCACTGAGGTAACACAACTAGAAAAAGTTATTCTCTTAAAACTATTAAAATTAAATGCAGTTACATGTTAGCACTTTCTTTATCGTAGAATGCATTTGCATGTAGCAGTAGTACTTCAATAAATAATCATCAAAAAGGGTGGTTAATATATCAGCGGAAAGTTGCTTTTCAGATAAGATTACTTTATACGATTTGCCGGAATCTGCAATTGATTCAAGACGTTCAGTTTTTCATTTCATCTATCATATTTGTTTAGTTGAAAATAAAAACAAAATAGGGGCCCAAATGTAAAAATGCTCATAAATCGTCTTAAAAAAGAGTAAAATACATTTTTGTTCTCATGGAAGAAATCATCTAGAATATCAAACGTTTCTTGTCTTTTTTGAAAAGAGCCAGATTATAATCACACCCAGTTAATGCATACGAATCTAGAAGAGCAGCGCGAATGGGATAGGAGTATAATTTTGTAAAATTTATATAGTGTTCATCATTCTCAATGCGGACTCAAATCCACATTTCACAGTTATTGTTGACCCAGTTCAAATTTGTGAGCATTTCAATCAAAATGTCAGTATCAGAACATTTGATACATATATAGTTTGTATGTTACAAATGTGGTGAAACTTTTGTGGCAGCTGCGTCGTTCGCTTTGCTATTAAATGTCCCGTCTATAGTCCAGTTCGGAAGTTGTAGATAGTGATTCATAGTCAGTTTACGTGGTTCCAGAGAGCGGAATAAACGTAAACTGACGATGAGTCACTATTTGCAATTTCCGAACTAGACTATACACAATATTCTTTTCTGTACCATTATAATGTATCTGAATCGTAGTCAAGACTTTCGTAGAAAAGCGCATACTTACGTGTGGTCCAAAAGTTTTGGGAAAAATGCAACTATATGCAAATATAATTTTATAATCTTAACAAATAATCTTACAATATCTCTTGTAGCGATAAAATGTTAAGGTTTCATCGGTACATCTAGCGACATCTAGGTTCGAATAGTGCAATGGTGAACGGAATAAAATCTATAATAATGAATAGTATCCTGCTGAGGATTTTCACCTCTATCACAGGGAGTGCGCTGGAGACGTTTTCTGATGGTGTGATGTTCGTGAAGCGTTTGCTTTCGCTCTCTTTGGCTTTCCAGCAGTTGCACGGTCAACAAGTGAGCTCAAAATTTTTCTTCGTAAATCTGAATTTGTCCATGTGATCATTAAAGTGAATTAGTGAAATTTAGCCGTAGCTGATCCAGAATTTACTCATCGAGAAACTGTGCTCGATAGTTTAATTCGATAATTACTCCGATTGGATATATGAGAAATTTCGATGTCTAGATAAGATAGCGGTTCGAGCGATCTGAAGTAATAGTTGCGCTGAATTTGATCCAGTTGTGGACAGATTGAGTATTGAGTCCAAAGTTTCACTTGCGATTCCGTTGAGCCGATACCACGTTGGATTATTACTGTCTCAAGTAGCATTATATTTTTTGAACACGAGGAAATTCTGTTTGTCCACCATTTTGGTTGAGTTGTCCACTGTACAAATCCACCGAGGTGTGAGGTGTACCAACAGACAGATCAAGGTCACAAAAGTCTTCACATAACCTAGAAACTATCGTGTGATTTTATCCAGTTGTTTTCAAACCCAGTAATATTTTTAAAATACGATATAAGTTCAAGTTCAGTAGTGATTTCAAAATGAAAACAATGTTATCATAGTGCACCATTTAAGTTATACAGGCCGTTTTTTTAGCTGATCCCACTATTGCTATCTCGGAAACAGAGAGACGGTTAAATGGGAAAACAGTTTCCTATTTTGGGGAGCAATAATGAACTTTTTTCAGATCTCAAATACCGATGGTTGTTTTTGAGATATTCGCCAAAAACTAAATTGGTCGAATTTCGTTTTTTTGGCTCTACCGCCTCCATTTCGAACGATATAAGAAAAAGTCAATGGAACATTCAATAATGTTTCACATTTTTCATAATCTGATATGAACCAATTTCCAATGCGACGTTTCATTCATAAGATTCCATCATCAACTTTATATTTGTAAATACCGACCTCTAGTTTTTTTCATTGATTTTTGTAGCCACCTTCATAACAAATTCTGCTATGAATTACAGTACATGTGTTTATCGACGTTTTACTCCGGAAAAACATCATCAATATTTGGTCATACAATTCCCGTCAGTGTATTCTCAAAACAAATTCAGAGGAACTTTCAATACTGTTTCATATTTGTTATAATCTTATATGAACCAATTTCCAATGCGAAGTTTCGTTCATTAAATTCCATAGTCAACTTTATTGTTTTAAATATGTGCCTCAAGGTTTTTCATCAATTTTAGTAGCTACTGTTTTAACAAATTCAGCTATTAATTATAATACATTTCTCGACGTTTTTCTCCGACAAAACATCATCAATATTTGGTCAAACAATTTTCGTTAGTGTAGTCTGAAAAAGGTAGAAACCAAAATATTAGAACTCAAAAATACATCACCTCCACACATCTTTTGAAAATTTGCAAGTAGACGTGAACGCCTATGCATTCCAGGGTGTTTGTATGAATATGGAAGAACTAGTCAAAAGTTAATTTTTATGGAACATGTTTGTTTCTGATGTTTTCTGGCAAACAAAAATCTTGGAGAAAAAATTCGGAGAGCACTGAAATTAATTGACTTTTTCAAAGGGAGCCATGAATTAACAGAATAATAAAGTGTCAAATTCTATTGCCAAGTACATAAATAATCATTTGATTCGTGTGAATTTGTGAGGTGAAAACCATGAATATTTCTAATGACGAGAAAGTTGATATGCTTTGCGTATACGCGAAATGTTTGAGAAATGCTACTAGATCTCTAGCTATGTATGGGGAATTGTACCCTGAGAGGCATCAGCCATCCGAAAGATATTTTCAACGCATTGAGAGGAGTTTACGGAATCCCTCGAGTAAGAGTTGTACAGTAACTAACAGAGGTGGCGATACTGAAATTGACGTTTTGGGTGAGTTCAGATGACATTCTCGATAGTAATAAAGTGATATTTATTTGATTCAGCACTTGTGGAATACCGAAAAATTGAGAACAAAGAAGTATCATTGAGAGAGATTGCACATAATAATGGTATATCGACTACGTCAATTCGAAAAATTTTAAGAAGAAATAAATTCAGACCATACAAAGTCAGAAAAATCCACCATTTGCATTTAAAGGACTATGATAGGAGAAAAATATTTTGTAGATGGCTACTCAGACAATGAAATCTGTAATACAATTTTATGGTGTGATGAGAGTAGATTCACAAATAACGGATGATTTAACAGAAAAATACATTATCACTGGCGACAAGAAAATTCCTTTCTGCATAGAGCTACAAATTTCCAAGAGAGATTTGGAGTTAATATTTGGATTGGTGTTCTAGACACCAAGATTATCGGTCCCTACTTTTTTAAGACATCGTTGACGGGGGAATTATATTTAGAATTCTTGTTGGAGACTCTAGTTGAGTTGTTGGAATATTTTGCGAAAATATCAGTTTTTCCAACATGATGGAGCTCCGCCACATCGCAGAAATATTTGCAGAGATTTCCTCAATACCACTATGCAAGGACGATGGATAGGAAACAATAGTCCTATCAAATGGCCACCACGATCACCTGACCAGACCCTTTTGGACTTTTCATTGTGGGGTTTCATTAAAGACAAGGTATTCGAATCAACTTTTGGCAATATTGACCAATTGAAAGAAACAATAAGGTGGGCTTGCATGGCTATAACTCCACAAATGCTGAAAAATTGCCATAAATATACTATAGTAAAAGCGAATATGTGTTTAAGAAACGATGGACGGCAATTCGAACATTTAATGAGATATCGTGAACGACGTTGACGGTTAGGAGTATTTTGATATTTTCTTTTGTTTGTCACTTGGTATAATACATTTGCTTTTGATATTGAAGTTTATGTATATATCTTTGAGTTCTAGACCTAAAAAATATTGGTACTTACCTTTTTGAGGTAGCTCATCTGACCGGGAATTGTTTGACTATACACTGATCATGAGAAAAACGTCGAAAAATACATTTATTGTAATTATTAGCAGAATTTGTTGAAACAGTGGCTACTAAAATTGATGAAAAAAACTGAGGCCCATATTTAAAACAATAAAGTTGACTATGGAATTTAATGAACGAAACGTCGCATTGCAAATTGGTTCATATAAGATTATAACAAATATGATACAGTATTGGAAGTTCCTCTGACTTTTTTTTGAGACTACACTGACAGAAATTGTATGACCAAATATCGATGTTTTTTCGGAGTAATACGTCGAGAAACACATGTACTGTAATACATAGCTGGATTTGTTGTGAAAGTTGCTACAAAAATCGATGAAAAAAACTGGAGGTCCGTATTTACAAAAATAAACTTGTTGATGGAATCTAATAAACGAAACGTCGCATTGAAAATTGGTTCATATTAGATTATGAAAAATATGAAACATCATTTAAAGTTTTCCTGACTTTTTCTTATATCATTCGAAATGGAGGCGGTAGAGCCAAAAAACGGAATTCGACTAATTTAGTTTTTGGCGAATATCTCAAAAACATCCATTGATATTTGAGATCTGAAAAACGATTATTATTGCTCCCCTAAATAGGAAACTTTTTTCCCACTTAACCGACCCTGTAGGTCTCTCTGTTTTCGAGATAGCAATAGTGGGATCAGCTAAAAAAAACGGCCTGGATATGTTCATATTAGTTAATCTATAAGTTGCTTGATATCTCTACTTGTGTGTTGGGGATTCCGCGCATTGTTTATAATGATAATGAGTTATAATCTTTCATTCTCTAATGTTCACGTAATGTTTTTCATGACCACACTCATGTTCGAGAGAAAGTGAATAACACTCCCACGTTATTCCTGAAATTTGGAGAACAGGACGATCTCAGTGTGACAGCATATTCAACTATCTGAACCTCGTTGGAAAATCAACTGAGCAACAATTTCACCAGGACTGAGTTGTCTCCCAGACACGTCCTTCCAAAATTCTCTGACTCGTAAGTTAACCACGAACTGGACTAGAGGTAACCTCTGTAAATGATGACAAAGTCATTGAGTTTTTGATTCATTGCATGAAAAATCGTCTCAATAATTTTGAAATTCATTTTAATATACAAACATAACATCAGGTTTCTTATTGAAACACATAGTTTTCATTGTGTCACCTGGACACCAAACTATTTTATTTTATTGTTAATATATATTTATTTGTTATGAAAATGTTGTTTTTTTTTTATCTGCTCACAGAAGGAAAATATCTCAATTATCAGATTATCTTTATCTCAATAATTTGCAAATTATCTCTATCAAACTTATTAAATTAAATTGGTGATGATTTTCTACTTATCTTTTTCCTTGTTTAATTAAAAACTGCTGGCGCTCAAGCCAGTCAAATTCTTATCATTCAAATTTTGAAACACTGGACTGCCACAAAAAAAAATCAGAAACTGACAATATAGTCCCAAGGACTTACACCGTTCTCTGCTGAGCCACCCGGGTAATAAAAGTAGCCTTGACTACGTTACACTCTTAACTATTAACCTTGAGTTCAAATAATCGACAAGGGACCGCTATCTTCGATCTGCCTAAGAAGTTTTCCCCTGACGCGTTGCATCATCCTTTGGACGACCCCATCAGCGTTGATTAATCTAATTTTTCTGGATAAGTTGATGAAATTCCATGTTAACTGAGCATCTGTATATTTTGGAGCCTTTCTCCTTTTCCGGAACAAAACGTTGTGTCTTGATATGGTCTTGAACACCGTAGTCTTTCCAATATGGAATCTTCTGGCCAGTTTTCGCTGTGAGATCTAAACGTTGTCTCAAGGTCTATGTTTTGTAGTTATGGATCCATGCGTCACATTCAGGTTGAGAGCAAGCTTCTTCATCACCTAGAGGCTCTCACAGAGAAAGAGCCACATAAAGATCCTTGTGAACTTGAAGAAATTGTAGCTGCTACCAATCCAGCCATGTTAGTTGCAGTCATGGATGGAATGGCAGAGCTCAATTCTCTGAAGCTGAACAAGGATACAAAGGATGTTTCAGGCTTGGCAGATCAGTTCTGCATGAAAGTCTTTCGAAAGTACAGCCACTACTCTGAAGTTTATGATGTGTTTGACACATACCTTGAAAATTCATTGAAAAATACTTGTCGTCAAAACCGTCAAAACCTGCCAAGTATAGGATTGAAGCTAACACAATCATCAAATCAGTAATTTTGGAAAGACTTATTTCTCATATGAAGACTAAGGATTCCCTGACTAAATATTTAATTGAGAAACTAATCAGAAGGTCAACCGAGGAAAGTAAAAGCACCATTGCGTCCTACATGGATACTGCACAGGCATCAGAGATAAGTGCAGCAGAATTGAAGAGTACTCACGAAGAGGCGAACACAAAAATGATCGTGTATGCACTACATGCCACTAAAAGAGGAGCAAGTGTCCTGCATGTGTTTACACTGATGGGATGGTCCTGCTTGTGAGTTGGCATCAACAGCTCCCAAAGAAGACGTCCTTCTGTCTAATGGGACCCAAACCCAGGGAAATTGAATTTGACAAAGTTCACGCAATACTTGGGCCACAGCGAGCAGCTGCACTACCTGGAATGCATGTAATTTCTATGGAAAAACAAAAATTGCTTTTTGGAACCGCTTCATGGATGCAAATGAGAGAGTGCTTCAGGCACTTTCTTGTCTTGGTAGAACTTTGTCCTCAACAGATGGAATCTACAGAGGGTTAGGAAAACGTCGGTGGCTGTTTCCCAAAATGCAAATGGAAGGTACTAGTCTGCCCCCAACTTTAGCTTCATTTCGTCCTGCAGTCCGAAGAGCAGATTTGCAGGCTACGATTTGGAGTACATCAGATGTTGCAACACCTGACCTACCATGTCCATTAGAATGTGGTTGAAAGTTAGAGGATGGTGAGTTTGTTCCAGAGCTGAGTAAACTAACATGTGGACCATCAGAACTTCTATATGATCTGTGCGGTGTTCTTGTGGAATATTTCGATGTGCTTCAGGCACTTTCTTCTCTTGATGGAATCTACAAAGGGTTAGGAAAACGTCGGTGGCTGTTTCCCAAAATGCAAATGGAAGGTACTAGTCTGCCCCCAACTTCAGCTTCATTTCGTCCTGCAGTCCGAAGAGCAGATTTGCAGGCTACGATTTGGAGTACATCAGATGTTGCAACACCTGACCTACCATGTCCATTAGAATGTGGTTGAAAGTTAGAGGATGGTGAGTTTGTTCCAGAGATGAGTAAACTACCACGTGGACCACGTGGATCAGAACTTCTATATGATCTGTGCGGTGTTCTTGTGGAATATTACGATGTGCGCCTTCTTTTAAGTGTTTGAAGAATGGACTTCCATTTACAGAGATGTGCAATTAATCTGGAAATAAACAAAACTGTGACAATGTTCCCAATGAAGACTGTGAACCGTTGGATCAAAACGACGATGAAACTGAAACTGACTAACGAATCACCCCTGAATCTCTTCACTGATAAAAATGTAATTCTAATCTGTTGCTTTTCATTTGACTTTTGATTTTGAGCTGCAAATATTGCATTTTATTATCGCTCACTACTACTGGCGACTTTCTATGACAATAGACCAAATAATAGTTTCTCGTTCAAAAATCGTCTTCACCATAACTTGAAAGTTGTTGTATTAATTAGGGTGGAATGCATGATCACCCAAAAGATAGCGCTCATGAAGATCAACAAACCAAAAAAATCAAAATCGGTTAAAAGAATGGTCGAGATATGTCTGTTTTAAATATGTAGCTTGGCCAGTCGCGTATCTGAGACTTCCACCATCGCATTTCATGTTCTTCAATAAGTACTTGAAGAGATAAAACCGGCCGCAATACTTAATCATCAAATTGCACACGGGAATGGGTTAAGGAAACTGACTATCATCTATATTCGGACACATTGGTAAAAGTAACTGGATTCTAGAAGAGAAGAGTTGAATTTACTCACTGATACTTTGTTGGACAGGCCAGTGAAAACCTCATCAGATTTGAATACCTACCTATGACAAACGTTTTGCAATTGTTCTAGACCAGGATTCCACGCCTATTTTCAAAAATGATTGATAACAGGCTGAATCTTCCTGAGTAGCTATATTTTGCAGATACGCCCAACTTTTTTTTCTACGAAAATTATCGATAGTGGTAGTGGTAGTGGTATTCGCAGGCGTCAATCATGTCGATTCGGTAAGTGCAAAAAAGTCATTAATAACAATTAGTTTTTCAGTTGATCCTCGAAATAATTCGATAAAGTACTCGAAAAAACGTTTATTCTACAAAATGGATGGTAGGACTGAAGAGTCCCCCACTCCCAACATGTACCAATGCCATGGTCATAAGAAATCTTCAGTACCCAGCATATCTTTATACTGTTGCTTGCTTTATATTTGTATAATTGAATGGTCACATTGTCCTAGGTAGGTTTTCCCAGTTGTACGAGCAGAAGCCGTCATCTATACAGGGCAATTCAAATTCGACCCCCACTATTGGGATCTCCTAAACTACAGGAGATTAAATTGGGACAAAGTTGCGTATTCTGGTGCTTAACAAACTACTGTTTTGAAACTTGGCAAATTCCGAGTATTTCCGGAAATATCAGGAAAAAACTGAAAATCGTAATTTTCGTTTTAATTTTTTTCTATCGTTATCTGACAACATAGCTCAAAACCAAAAGTACATTTCAATTGATACTTTTTCAGCTACACGTTTTCATGTTCAGATTTACTATCCGACGTTTCGTCTTCTGGCATTCATCATCAACTTTTTTTTCTGTTATAGGTGCCATATTGTTTTTTTATACAGAAAAATAGTGATCCTCATTCTGATTTCATTGATGTATGATTTGTTATGATTTGCACTTCTGAAACCACAGATGTTAAAGAAAAAACAACTTCATCTGAGATGGTCATGACTCCAGCGAAAAATTTTGTTTAATAAACACTAGTTGTCAGAACTCATTAAACATCTTAATTATGCACAAATACTTCCGTCGAAATGTCCTCATTCTCAAATGAAGAAAAACGAGATATGTTGAAACTTTATTATAAATTTGATAGGAATAGTACGAAAACAACACAAATTTAATTTGAATTATATCCGAATTCTGCCGAGACTTGATGTGTTGATTTGGAAGGATCTGCATTTATCTAAAAAAGAACCGAAAATAATTATACGTCTTCGAATATGGAATGAACAATTATTTTACCTCGGCTAACAAGTTACGTCTAATATTTTGTTCCAGTCTGCTCCCATATTTCATTCTTGGTTTTTGAAACGCACCGTACTCAGCCAAGTGTTTGTCCAAAATTCCAAATAATGTTCTATCCGGCAGTTGTCTTTCCGGATATAATTCAAAATAAATTTGTGCTGTTTTCCTACTATTCCTATCAAATTTATTATAAAGATTCAACATATCTCGTTTTTCTTCATTTGAGAATGAGAACATTTCGACTGAAGTATTTGTGCCAACTTATGATGATTAATGAGTTCTGACAACTAGTGTTTATTAAACAAAATTTTTCGATGGAGTCATGACCATCTCAGATGAAGTTGTTTTTTTTTAATATCTGTGGTTTCAGAAGTGCAAATCATGACAAATTATACATCAATGAAATCAGAATGAGAATCACTATTTTTCTGTATAAAAAAAACAATATGGCGCCCATAACAGAAAAAAAAGTTGATGATGAATGCCAGAAGACAAAACGTCGGATAGTAAATCTGAACATGAAAACGTGTAGCTGAAAAAAAGTATCAATGAAAATGTACTTTTGATTTTGAGCTATGTTGTCAAATAACGATAGAAAAAAATAAAAACGAAAATTCCGATTTTCAGTTTTTTCCCGATATTTCCGGAAATACTCGGAATTTTCCAAGTTTCAAAACGGTATTTTGTTAAGCACCAGAATACGCAACTTTGCCCCAATATAAGCTTCGACGTATCTCCTGTAGTTTAGGAGATCCCAATGGTAGGTGTCGAATTTGAATTTCCCTGTATACAGGGTGCTCCATCATGTTTTTGTACAAACGTCAAATGATGAATCTTGAAGTTGAAATGTTAAATTCAATAAATTTGAATAACTTTTTTCTTAATCCCACACTTTTCCTCAGCAAAAAAGGTATTGTTGTTCTACAACGATATGGGCAACCATTTTTGAGTCCCTCACTAGTTCATAAATGGTAAGAATATTGAAAATTCATGATGTGTTGCCCTCTAGCGCCGAATCTGGTAATACGATCGAAGTGGGCCAATAGAGACTTTTACTCGGAATAGCTCCAACTACAACATACCAAAAATTGAGCCATGTTTACCAGGATACCTTTTTTCATTAAATGTGTGCAGGGTCCTTTGGTGATAGTTGTTCCCCTACAAACGACAGCCTTTAAAAGACGAAACTTGTGCGAGCCAAGGATCAACGAATTCTCACTTTTTACGTGCTATGTCACTTTCTCAGGCCATCAGAGAAATATCTGCATTTGCTGGGCTTCGAACCCACGACCGGCGTACAGAGAGGATAAAAGATCGGTACTTTAACTACTTGGCCACTTCACCCCCGTAAAATATAATATCTTCTTTCGAACTGGACTTAATGAGGCCTCTGGAGACAACATATATCCTATTTTACCGTAGGGCAGATTTTCACAATTCGTCTGAACTTTTTGAAAGTTTTCAATTATAAATTTCAGCTTTTCAGACGATGTGGTGTTGCAGGTTTTTTCGGGTATCCCTGCATCTGTGAAAGCGAATTCGCCATCATTTGAGCCGCCCCGGAGGGCAGATTGATTATTTCAATGTTTTTACTTTGTTTTTGTTGTTTTCAATGTTTATAAAAAATATGAACACTAAACAACATTTCTCACTTTTTTCATAAACTTTTCGCGTGAATTATGATATTTTTGGATTGAACAAACAATTATTAATTGAAAGTAACATTACTTTACGAATAAAAGTATATTAAATTAGCTTAACCACAATTTCGAAATAATTCGTTATTTTAAATAATTTTTGTAGGACTAGCGATACATACCCCTTTTTTTGTGATAGCATTATCCTACAGTTACTAATACATTTTTGTTCACCATAGAATTGACAATTTCGGATCGTAGGACTGGGAACACCTACCATTCAACTTGTAGGACAATATGACTATTTCAAATATCAAATATCAAACCAAACAACCAAGCAACGGTAAGAAAATCCGCTGGTTACTAATGATTTCCTATGATCACGTCATTTGGTACATGTTAGGAGTGAGGGACTCTTCAGTCCTACCATACATTTTATAGGACAAAAGTTTTTTCGAGTACTTTATCGAATTATCTCGAGGTTCAACTGAAAAACTAACTGTGATTAATGACATTTTTGCACTCACCAAATCGACATGATTGACGCCTGCGCATTTCATTAGCTACCACAATCGAGAAACTTCGTAGAAAAAGTTGGGAGTCTCGGCAAAATGAAGTTACTCCAGAAGATTCAGCCTGTTATTAATAATTTTTGAAAATAGGCGTGGGATCCTGGTCTATTCCTTTTTCAATATGATTTGGTCGTAAGGTCAGGTAATGGAACACCTCGCGGCCGCGCGCTATGGCTTTTGTTGAATTGCAGCATGCCCTACAAGTGTTTTGTAATAGTTGAAAATTGACAGTAAGCTAGTTTATAGTTGAAAACAACGCGAGAAAGTGGTCAGACCGCATAGTTGTGGAACGCGAGATAGCAAGACGCATAAGTTGTAGCGATAACGATGTCGCGTCGGTACAAATGTTTTGTAATAGCTGAAAACTCGTCTACTACGTAATAATTACATATTATTCAAGAAAAAATAGTCATACCACTTTTTAATGGAACAGACATAGTCAGCAGTCGACCAAATTGCGGACGAATATATTGCCGTTTATAATATTCACATAAATTATAATGGAACTCAAAAGAAGACTGCAAATGGAACATTAATTTGCATAGCGCACGACGAAGCTGATGAAAATTGGCAAACGCATTTGCAAAATACAAACTATTAGTAAATTAATTGAATGTATTAAATTGTCCGATACTGACATTTCGATTATAATGCATGCAAATTTAGAAAATGTTAACAATTATTGTGGAACTTGGAAAGGACATTGCACTGTTCCCTGGGCTCGACAGATTTTTTCTAGAGGTCAAAAAAAGCAACTTTCTCCATTAAATTTTCTGGCCCTACAGGGTGAGCTAAAAAATTAAGTTGAATGTATAATGTCAATTGTGAAAAATATTGTCTGTGAAATGATTTTTCTTGATTTTTAGGTATAATATGTTGTGAAAAATATTGTTTGACTTAGATTGGTGTGCATACTTACAGGATGAGGCAGAATACGCGATTTTTCTAACACCTGTTTATTACCTTCTCGCCCAAGTGTGGACTTTTTAATGAATTTTTTGAAGTCAAAAGTTCTCCCAAACATAGGCTTATCAGTAGTGATTTGGGGTTCCTGTTACAAATCCGATGAAATTTCGTTCCAATTTTGCCCTCTAATATAACTTTCCGGTAAAATGGGTGGTCCCATCGCTGCTGGCGTGCAGTGCATATCACGTAGGATGACCCCTTTTGTGGAGTGAGTTCATTTTTAGTGTATCTGTCGATTCTAAAAATTTCATGGTTCCACGACAAAAATTACGGAAGATACGAGGGTGTTTCTTTGAGTAGTAAAACACACTGTATATGTGTGCAAACATGTAAAAAAACAAAAACACGAGCAACCACGAGAGAACTTTTGACATCGAGAAATTCAATGAAAAGTCCATTCTTGAGCGAAAAGTTGATGAACAGGTTTTAGAAAAGTCGCATATTCTGCCTCATCCTGTAAGTAGGAAGTTGCTTCTAGAATGATATATATATAAAAATTCAAAAAATCTGTCAAGCTCCAGGTATACATGTCTCCAGTGTCATGTCCTTTGGATGAAAGATGGAGTTGAGAAGAATAAACGCTACATAAATATGTCACACAATTATACCCCTACTTCGGAGTACTTTGTCACTACACTACTAGAGAAAAATTTTGGCAAACCATCAATCTATTCCGTAGTTCCTCCTTGCATACTAACCTGCCTAAAAGAGTTTTTTCATAGAGGCATCATCCCACACCCCGAGAGTGCCCAATATCACCAAACGAAATCTACTCAGTATTGAATACATGCGAAAATGGCAAATCTCCGGGCACTGATCAAATAAAATTATTTTTTATAAAGTATATATTTAACAGAATATTATACACTCACATTATTTATGCCAGTTGAAGTGAAATGACTCAAACAATGCTTTACAAAAAAGGACCGACGGAAAATCCTCTCAACTTTAGAGGAAGACCACTCAAAAATTGTCCATAGTCAAATTGTATGATTAGTTAACGAGAAACAGGGTGATTTTAAAAGTAGTTCCAAAAACAGATAATCCAAAAGAGTATCATCACAAGAGGGTCATCACAAACGTACTCAAAATATACTATTTCGACGTTGTTTACTTTGCTTATCAAAATTGAGATTATATCTAGTTCCATTTCAAGATTTTTTGGATGAGTAGTGTTGACCGTTAAGAAAAGCAACACTGTAAAAATACAAACACATTATGTCACTATCCCGGGGTATTCGAAAAAGTACTCAAATATTCCGAAGTTATTCATTTCAGTCATTCAATAGCATACCTTGAAGAACCATATTTTCAACATTTAATGTTAATATGTGAAAAAACAAATTTTTCATTTCTAAAATACACGGACTCAACAAAAAGTATTTTTACATAACAGGAATGTATCTGACTACTTGATGTGCATGTAATAATTTTTCAGAATATTTCAGAAACCTCACGAACAGTGACATCTTGAACGCATTCCAAAATACTGGTAGTAGGTATTTTTGAGAGACTGTGTCCCGAATTCTCAAATCAGTCGAGTAAGCTTACAAGATGCGTCGAAAGGCTTTGAAAGAACACCACGTTGAAAACTACGTAAAACAAAATAATTTGATCAGACGTCGCGGAATTTGTCAAAACCTCATCAGACATCAGATTGATTTTCTTAGACTCGAATTCGATAACCTTAAAAATCTAACTCTTGAAGTTTTACAGTGTTGCGGCTGTCTCCATCATATATACAGGATTAAATGGGCCTGGTTGGAATACATTAATGCATTAATATAGATACGGAACTGGTTTTATTAGAGCTACAGTATTTTCCATAGAAGTATTTTCCATAGAAACAATAGTAAATATCAGTTGTTCGTGAGATATGATATGAAGGGTCCAGGGAAAAAACGTGCTAAGTCACTATGACAATGGAATAGAGTAGTTTATTTGACCACTTTATATACAAAGTACATTTATGGCAAGTTTAATTTACAGAAGAGCATTCTTTAGGTTCGGACTACTCACGTTTCTTGCCTGTATGTGCCTGAATGTGCTGCCCTGTGGCAAGTGACATTTGGTACCTCATCAGTTACGATCGATATACCTATTGTGGAAAGTATGAAATTTCCAACTCCCAATACTTCGGAATGCGATCAATATGTCACTGTTAATGAGTCTCAAGTATTATCACATGCATACATCAAGTAATCAAATAAATATGTATTGTTACTTTTTGTAGTGCTCTTGTTTATTGAAAATATGAGTTTGGCTTAAGGTTTTTCATATATTGATGTTGAAAGTTGAAAACATATGGTTCTTTGAGGTTGTTATTGAAAGAATGAAGTGAATAACTTCATAATAGGATTTATTTGAGTAGGAACTTCTTTGATTAGTACGGTATGGTAAAATACTGTTTGTATTATAATTGTATTGTTCATCTGAATGGTCAACATCACTCAGCCAAAAAAACCCGAAATATAACTAGAATGAAACTCAAATCTCATAAGTGAAGTAAACAATGTTGCAATAGTATATTTTGAGTACGTTTGTGATGATCTTGGTAAACTAAAAACTGTTTTGGATCATAATGGTGTTGCGTTTCCGAAGGCATGACATATTCAGGACAAATCTCGAGAATAAACTAGAAATAGTCTCAATTTTTGATAAATTACCTTAATTTTCTGTTTTGTAACTACTTTCAAAATCATCCTGTTTCTCTGAAACTATTCGTACGATGTGATTATGGTGTTTTACCGATATATCATGATCTTCAACATACTAGAGTTTCATTGAATTCCGCAATCAACCAAAATCCCATATATTTCATGCGGGGTCCAAACACTCAATCGCAGCACAGTTTTGGAGGAGAATAATAGTGTTTTTCTGGAATCCCATTCAGATTCCTGGAAAATACGAGGTTGCATAGATAACGGCTTTACGGTGAGCAGCGTCATTCAAATCCAACTGAGACTGAAAGAACGTACGGTATTTGCTGCTTTCATTTACTTTCAGCGGTAGAAAAACTCAGAATCATCTCCATAATTCAATATCACCATCTAGTGTTGTGCAATGATAGAACGACAAAGTCATAATTTCCTAATTAGCTGATGATGAACCTATAAAGGTTTGAAACATGTACGACCCACTGATACGGTTTAACTGATTGATAGACTTTGCCGTTCTACCATTGCACAATACTAGATGGTGATATTAAATTGTGGAGATGATTTTGAGTTTTTCTGCATCGTATATCCATTCCAACCCACTTTGAGTTATTATGTACTTCTACTACACGTTAATGATATAAACTGTTTGCATCTGGTTTCAGCTCCTACATTTTGAGCATTCTAAAAAATACGTATGGTACATCAACTATTAAAATAAACGCACGGAAAAGTTACACAAAACCATTTAAGGTTACCCCTGGAGTCCCCCAGGGGTAGTCACTCAGTCCCTTGCTGTTTACAATTTTCATCGCGGACATTGAGAAGTATTTTCGTAGTAGAGATACCAAAGTCATAAATAACGATAACAAAAAACTGAAGCTGTAAACTTACTTACAATTAATGTCAATAAATCCAAAGGTTATATGTTTTTTGAGAGGCGACTTTCAGCGACGAACTCATAAATTTCATCCGAATGGCAACATCCCTGAAATATTGAATGATTTTTTTCACTTGGGTGTAAAGTTTGCTGCATCTTCTCTCTTCCGAGAGATGGCACTCGTTACTGCTGATAAATCAAAACAAGCCATCAGCGAGGATGCTTCCAATCTACACTTTCAACATGCCGCTTCAATTTTTCATTTTGAAGAAAGGCTCATAAAAAATGTTCAACTACTATGTCAACAACAAAAAATGGTTGATAAGATGTTGATGGGCGGTATGATTTCGACTGATTGGAGGGCAATCAGTTGCCAACGGATATAGGTGCAAATTTAAATTGTTAATCTTTCTAACGATTTTTATGATATCATTGCTCCCCCAACTGCAGATTCACCTCTTTCAAATTACCCATCTCCTCTACACAGAAACAATTTTCTATCTACAACCGTTTCAAGACAAGAATTGGATTATGCTTTAACGTCACGAATGAATACTGCTCCAGGATATGATAATGTCAAATATCCAATGCTAATAAATTTACCAGACAGTGCGACAAATTTCTTATTGGATATTCTTAATGAATTATTTGCCAAAGACTCCATCATCAACTTATTCAAACAGGTTCTCGTTATCCCCATTCTGAAACCAGGTTGAATCTTACAGACCTATCACTCTTTTATCTTGCATTTTAAAAACTCTTGAAAAAATGATCATAAACAGATTTGATTGGTGGTTTCTTAAAAATAAATCAATGCCCAATAATGAATTCGCTTACAGAAAGGGATTTGGATGCGTTATCAACTATTGTAGTAGACATACAAAACAACTTTTCACAAAACAACTACCTAGCTAGCTTTTTTCTAGACATTGAAGGGACATATGAAGCGGGCTGTCTACCAATTTGAAAACAAAAATTATTAGGCAGCTCGATATTCCAGTTCACGTTGCCAACATTATTGTTGAATTTTATTCAAATAGGCTGGTATTCCTCAGAAATTTCAATAATGATATCATTGTTCCATGCTTTAATAATACAGGCTTGCCTCAGGGGTCACTCTTGAGGCCTGTGTTGTTCAATATGTATACAGCTGACTTATATCAACTAAAAATGTTCAGCCTACCATTCGAAACAGTTCAGTACGCTGATGATATATGTATATACACAGATCATTAAAGATATGACGGTGCCATTCAGTCTTCACTTAACGTCATTATGAAGGTCAGGCGTGGCTATTCAAAAATGGGTTACAAATATCAGTAGCAAAATCCTCTATAACTATTTCAACAAGACCCCAATTTGCCGAGCTCCACTCATCTTCGCATAAATGACGTGGACTTTCCCGTCAAAAATGAATTCAAGTTTTTGGGTATTATCCCGGATCGAAAACTGACTTGGAAATCTCACATTGAATACATGCTGAATAGATGCAACAAAGGTCTCAATTTAGTGGAAATGGTTTTTAAAACTTGGTGGGGCGCGGACGTTGGGGTAGATCCATTGTTTTATCGCTGCTATTTACATTCGTTACTAGATTATGGATGTTTTCTCTATGGTTCTGCCAGTAACCACGTGTTGAAATCAATTGATGTTTATCAAAATATGGCTCTACGAATATGTCTTGGCTCAATGAGATCAACACCAATTGCTCCTCTATTTACTGCCTTCCAGCAGTATTAACATCTTTTTGCAAATATATCAATTCCAAACAACTTAACGTTACTTGAAGAAAACACATCCTTTTTCTTAACATAAATGTCATTCAACCAAGGTACTCTAGTGACATACGAATGAGTGAAAATATCCTTCTTTCATCCCTTTCAAACTGGGAAAATGCGGTGATCATTTTCACTGACGCAGCCAAAACTTTGCATAGAACAGGCTTTACCTTTTTCACACCATCTCAAAATGTAGAAAAATGGTATAAATTAGATAACAATTTCTCAATATTCCCAGCAGATGCTGTAGCTATATTCGAAGCACTTTCATTCGTTGAAAACTCTCATCCCGAAAAGATTGTCATTGTCTCTGATTCCTTACCTATTTTGAAAACACTAGAAACAAATGATCTGTCAATTTTCAAGTACAATCCGTACATATTATAAATAAAAAAAAACAAACTGGTGGTAAACTTAAATATCAGCATAACTCAGATTAATCTCCTATGGATGAAGGCACATTTAGGACTAGAGGACAATGAGCATGTGGATCAGCTGGCAAGAGCTGGTATTGAAAGAGGAGAAAACATTGATCACCAAGAAAGTGCAACTGATTTTTTTGCAAACTTAAACAAAATTAAACAGCGATCACCCACTAAATACACTCTACTACAACCATGCACACCCGAACATCATTGGTTTTCGAATCTCAGTATACCCCTCAGATTCATCACAACTCTTATACGATTCAAGTTTGGTCATGCCTGTTACCCACAACACCTTTTTCCTATGAATATAATTTCCAGTAAAAACTGTGATCATTGTGATCAAGAGGGGACTCAGACCATATATTTTTTGCAAGCTCCAAATATTCCGATGAGTCGAGTGAACTATACTGGGTGTACATTTGAAAACTTTCAATGCGAATATCTCGCGAAATAAAAAAGTTAGGAAAACGCCGTTTGGCACAAATGCTGACGAGTTAGGGGGAACTAGAACCACCATATTTCAGTGGAGGGATGAGCCACCCCGTCGGCGCGACATACCCCAACTTTAAAATGTCAAATGGCACTACCTCTTTTGTGATACCTCAAATGAACGGTCTCATTCAGTAGTATTCACCTGTTCAAGACTTTTTTTCACCCACTACAGAGTGTAAGAAAAACATAAAGTCGAATAAAATAAAATGTATTGTGTTAAAAGGATATTTTATTTGATCAGATGTTCAAAATGCTTTTCATTCTGTTGTAAGCAATAGTATAATCGATGTTCAAATGCCATTCTAACATTTTGGAACACATCTCTTGGAATAGATCTGCATTCTGCAATAATGCGTTATTGAAGTAGGTTGTGTTTTAAATACGACGGATTTCAAATGTTCTCAGAGAAAAAAATCGAGGGGTGTTAGATCGGGAGATCTCGCAGGCCATTCGATTGAACCTCTCCGTCCAATCCACTGACCTGGAAAAGCATTATTCAAAAATTGCCTGACTGGCAAAACGTAGTGGGGTGGTGCGCCATCGTGCTGAAAATATATTAAATCTTCATTCAGGTTCCTATTTCCGTCAATGTCCAACTGATTTTCTATTTCGGCAAAAATTAAAGGTTGAAAGGTGGTGTTTAACATTTCGAAATAAGTATCGCCATTAAGGTTGCCATAAATAAATGATGGCCCAATCACTGTGTCACCTAAAATTCCCGCCCAGACTTTTAATTTGTAACGTGCAGCCGTACGGCGGACGTTACAATGACGCTTTCGGTTATTGTTTTCTGACAGTTCCCGAAAACCAGGAACTGATCAGAACCCAACAAATCCTCGGGCGCCAGTTATTTTTAAGTGATATGCTCCACTCTCCCAGACTAGAGCAAGGTGGGAGGCCCAGGGCAGCTACAGATGGAGATACGGTATCCCAGGGGTCAGTTCTTATGACACTATCGATCCCTCAAGAGATTGTAGGCTTTAATTACAATCACCTGGTTAACAAGAATACCGGCTGCTTTGATGTTATGCTCTAAATGTACGGCGGACAGAATACACTGTACGGCGGAAAGAACACAGACCACACCGACTATAGTACACCCTACCTTATTTAGCGGCTCGACGGGTATCACCAGACGGGTCTTCGGCGACGGAGTTGAATAAAACCAAGGCAGAAAAACCTGGTGTTACTATACCACCGGGAAAGTTCGCAAAACTGGTTGTCCACAGTACGTAGCAAGCTTTACTAGGGTTTCCCCTTTATTGTTTTAATACGGCTAATCCCGAATGGTCTGTACACAGGCCTCAGGGATTAGAGATCGCGATACTGATCTGGAACAAACTGGGCACCAGTAAAATCTTGCTATGTGACTTTTCGCTGAAGGCGCTGTCGTACAGAACCTTGAGGAAACCCTGTTTTATTTCAATTCTCGCGAACAACTTTCGCTCGACAGCCGAAAGGGTGTCCTAGCCGTGGAACGAAGTTATGAGCTCTCTGTTGGAAATGGAGTCGACAACCGAAAAGTGGTCCTAGTCGTCGAACCCCAGCTTTTCCAGCTCGGCTTATTATACGGAGGGAAATCCTGTGCCGAAAGCACGGTCTGTCGACGACTATTTTCGCTGAAGGCGATTACGGACGGATCCCTGAGGAATTCCCTGATTTACTTAACTCTTCTCGGACAACCTTCGTTCGACAGCCGAAAGGGTGTCCTAGCCGTGGAACGAAGTTTCGAGCTCTCTGTTGGGAATGGAGTCGACAACCAAAAGGGTGTCCTAGCTGTCGAGCTCCAACTTTCCCAGCTCAGCTTACTACACGAAGGGAACTCCGGGAAAGGAAACCCAGTCTAATTATGACGATCTTTCGCTGAAGGCGCTGCCGAACGGAACCCTGGGGAACCCCTGTAGAAACGTTAGCTATCGCGAGCAACTTTCGTTCGACAACCGAAAAGTGTCCTGGATGTGGAACGAAACAACAAACGGTGATGATACGGAGGTGATTCCCTTAAGGTTTTAAAAGTCGGCTTAAGTTTTCAATGACATAAATAAAATTAATACAAATAAATAAAACGTCTTGATTTGCACTTGGTAATATTCTATTCGAGAAAATAAAATAAGCAGAACGGTTTTCATAAAAAAAAACTTTCTTTCCGAAATGATGAAAAGGATAATTGTCTTACGGATTGTTCACTGATGCAGCAATCTCACTCACGTATTTTAACACAATAATGGTTCGTTATGCACGACGGACAGCACTTCTTGAATATCAACAATCGGGCAGCGGCTAAGACTCAATGACTCACTATCAAAAATCCAATCCCCAAATGAGGCGGTGCAGCCATATATATAGGGTCGGGTTGACCTTCGTAACGGGCCGTAGCAAAATGGATAAAAAACGGCAAAAAGTTTGCTCTGACTTTTTAAACATCCAAAGACATGGTCAATAAGAAATCGGAGTTAGAAACCTATATAAAAGTAAAAATTTTTAACACACCACAAAAAGTGCAAAAACGAAGTTTCTTGGCGTGATATGGCAGCAGAGTTTACTGGAATGAATCAACATGAACACGGGAGGCAGATCCATATACGAGGGTTTCGAATCGATGAATAAGTGAAAAATGCCGGCGTTCGGTCCATATACGGGGATTTGAAAAGATCTTCGGAGTCCAAAAATAACGCTTCGTTACATCCCCCTCTTCCTTCCGGTAAAAAAAATTCAACGTTGTTGCATTTTTTTTTCTCTGGGACTGCGGACGTCATCTTCTCTTCGGACGACTGAACAAGGAAATCTTCGGTGGGATTCTTGAAGGTGCTGGTGGCGGCCTTAAGTCTGCGTTAGTCTAGAAATGACGGTTGCGGCACCTACATATACGGCACTGGGTGGCTGTGTCAGCGACCCGTCGAGTTGTCGTCTGTGTGGGAACCGTTATCCTCCTGGGCGGAGTACGGGTTGGAACTCCTGCTGGTGAACACGGGCATCTCCTGGACAGGATACCATACCGGCCACAACGGGAGCAGAACAGACGTCGAGTCTGGTTGCAGGCTTCTCTGGTATGCCCGGGGTATCCACAACGCCAGCACAAATAGCGTTCAACGGGCAAGTAAATAATTGTGGAGTCCTGAGTGGTATCCTCGTGTTGGTACCGTGTTTGGGCTATACGAGCGACGCTAGTCGGGTGTAGGGAAATCGGAACGCGGGTGGTGGACCTCGGGATCTCTAGGGAGGTATCATACGCTTCCTCCGAAGCTTGTATCGTGAAGTAGGCATTCTCGGAGAAGGGGTCCTTCTTGTATTCCAATTTCTCGTTGATATCGGGGTCCGGCTTGGGTTCCAATTCTTCGTTGTTATCGGGGTCCTGCTTGCATTCCAATGCCTCGTTGCTATCGGGGTTTTTCTTGTCGGCGACAGCAGGCTCGCCTGTGAGCTCAGGCTCCTCCGTCGTGGTTACTTCGCACCATTCCTCTGGAAGTGGCGACGTACTGAGGCTTAGTGGTTCGGACATAGGATTGCGGAAGGTATTGCCAACGTTGATATGCTACCTGTAAATTAACAAGGTATTAGCTATTGGTTTTTGTCGTACTTACGGTCGGTTGTTCACACTCGGATTCGGCGGGTATGGTAACCCAAATGCGTCGACCATCCAAAGTCGGCAACCGCAGACGGTGACGGCGGTTCCGAGGCACGTGGCTAGGCCGTATACGGGATAGTAGTTCCCTGGTGACGGACGTGTGCCCGCGGTCGACATTGTAACAGTACTGGTCTTCCGGCTGTATCAAGTGCTCTCAGTGGCACCTTTTTGGGAATTCGAACCGTCCCGCCTCAGCCTGGAACTTCTGCGACGACCGTGACGACACCCTTGAAGGTATGGGACTGGAGGCTATCTTTTGATGGAAATGAAGACCCCGTCACGTTTCTAGAAAGACTCGAGGAGATTCGTGTTTCCCAAGGCATCTCTCCTGACCGTCTTCTCCCCGCTATGCCCGAATTATTACAAGGAATGCCCGCCTTGTGGTTCAGAAACAACCGCGCATATTGGAGAAATTGGCAAGATTTCTATACCAGCTTCCAAGACTTCTTCTTTCCGGTAAACTACCGATTCGATTTGGAAGTTGCTATCAGTAGAAGAATACATCAACTACCAGAAAGTAGCTATGTGTATATTACTGATATGCAGACTCTCATCCGCCGGCATGGAGGAATCACACCGGAACAGGAACTGAACTGGCTTTACCGGAATCTCCACCCAGAGTTCAGACGTCAAATTCGGCGAACAGACTTCATTGACGTACCTAGCTTTGCTAAAGCCGTCAGAGAGTACGAACAGTTGCTCGTCGAGATAGAACAAGCACAGGCGTCCGTGACATACCCTTGTACCGTTCGGCCATCCGCCCCAACGGTACCTGTTTCGACGCCTCCTCTATTACCTCAGGGGAGTACGTATACAGGCCCGTCCGTAACCACCCCGTTCCCCTCCAGGCCGTATGCTTCGGCCGGGAACGCCGCCGCCGCCGCCGCTGCCCACCGTACCGTTCGGCAGAACGGTACGGCCAGTCCAACCGTTCGGCAGAACGGTACGGCCCGCTATACCCCTGCGGTGGCAACCTCACCACGAGAGGCACCGGGTATATCTTATCGTGAACGACCGCCGCCACCCCCAAGAAACCCACAAGGAAACTCACCACCAGCAGGGCAAGGAAAAACTACCTGTTGGAGGTGTGGGCAAAGCGGACACATGAGAGCTGACTGCCGTAACCCACCAAAAATATTTTGTTCCCGCTGTGGCCGGAATGGTGTCCTCTCCCGAGACTGCGACTGTAGCCCGTCGGGAAATGGACCAGAGGCTCGATAGTTTCAAGAACCGTCGAGCCTCCGCCGTTAGCCACCTCAAATAATTTCTCCGCCGTCCGTACTGCTGACAATAGACCATTTGTGAAGGTAACCATCGGTGACACCGCATTCCTGGCCCTGATAGACTCAGGGGCAACCCGAACTTTCGCAAGCCCGGCCGTTGGCACCTGTTGTGAGCAAAATGGGTGTCCGATGTTACCACACACCGTACGCCAGTCTCGACAGGCTGACGGATCACTCATTCCAGTGAACCGAAGTTATAGACCAATTATGATCATTGGACAGGGACAGATATCCGCTGAACTTCTGATTGTGCCTCAACTCACGGTAGACATAGTGATTGGCATGGACGTCCTAAGAACGCACAGCTTCCAAGTAGACTTGGGTAGCGCTACTGTTTTTCTAAATCAGGAGGACGTTACTTATCACCACAATCATGACACCGAAGCGAGTAGACACCCATTAACGACTACGTCGGCTCCCGGGGAGGCATGCCCTCTTCAACCGGTGTCTACTGCGCTTACAGAACCACAAATGGGTGTCCGCCCCGAAAGCCCCGAAGTACCACCGGATAAACGACTCTCGTGTACGGCAGATACGGAGGAAAGAAACCTCACCTCAGTGCAACAAAAACGGTTGGACCGGTTCCTGGAGGTTGAACTGCCTGTGTTCCAGGAAATAAAAGGAACGACATCGTGGATTCAACATCACATCCGATTGATAAACTCCGAGCCGATTAAACAAAGATACCGTCTCCAAAACCCGAAGATGCAGGAAGTTATCAATCAAGAGGTGGACAAGATGTTGAATGAGGGTCAAATTGAGCCGTCCAGCAGTCCATGGAGCTCGCCGGTAGTTATCGTACGAAAGAAGGATGGTAAGCCGCGGTTCTGTATAGACTTCCAGAAGGTCAATGAAGTCTCCGAAAAGGATGCGTATCCGTTACCATTTATCAATGCCATCCTGGACAAACTCCGTGAAGCGAGGTATATATCCAGTCTAGACCTCAGGCAGGGATATTGGCAGATACCTCTCGCTCCCGCTAGTAAGCCGATAACTGCGTTTACAGTACCAGGACGTGGTCTATTCCAGTTTACCGTTATGCCGTTCGGGCTACATTCGGCCCCGGCCACGTTTCAACGGCTGATGGATACCATCATCGGACCTGACATGGAACCGTTTGCTTTCGCCTACCTGGACGACATTATCGTCTTAGGCAAAACTTTTGAGGAACACCTGGACAATTTACACAGAGTGTTCAGAAGGTTGCAAGGAGCGAACCTTCAGCTGAATCCCGAGAAATGTAAATTTTGCATGAATTCACTCCGATATCTTGGACATCTAGTTACGCCGGAGGGTATACGAACCGATCCCGATAAAGTTGAGTCCATCATCAAATGACCCGCCCCTACCTCCGTCAAGAAACTTCGCCAGTTTCTGGGGATGATATCCTGGTACCGCAGGTTCATCCAGAATTTCTCTCAATTGGCGTCTCCGCTGACCAAGCTTTTGAGCAAGAATTATCGCTGGAGGTGGGAACATGCCCAAACTGATGCGTTTGAGAGACTCAAACTTTGTCTGACTGAAGCCCCCATACTGACATGTCCTGACTTCACGAAACCGTTTGTCTTACAGACCGATGCGTGCGAATATGGGTTAGGTGCCGCCCTAACTCAGACCATGGACGGTCTAGAACACGTAATTGCGTACGCCAGTCGAACTTTGTCTCCACCAGAGAGGAAGTATTCTGTCACTGAAAAAGAATGTCTTGCTATTGTGTGGGGCATAGAGAAGATGAGACCGTACCTCGAAGGTTACCAATTTATCGTTTTGAGTGACCACCAATCCCTCAAATGGATTAGATCGCTCAAAAGTCCGTCCGGCCGTATTGCCCGGTGGGCAATGTTTTTGCAACAGTTTGACTATGAGGTCAAGTACCGTAAAGGCGCGTTGAACCGAGTAGCCGACGCCTTGTCCCGGCAACCACTAGCAACAGACGCCGAGCTTAGTGCCGCTTGTCTGGCTGGTGCAGCTGTCGAAGAAGAACCTGGCTGTCCTTGGTACGTGAGGAAGAAAGAAGAGGTTAGTAGTAACCCCGAAATGTTTCCGGATTATTGTGTGAGAGAGGGAAAGTTATTCCGTCACTTCTGCGATAGCAGTGATATGACTGAGCCTGAATTGGCTGATCCGTGGAAACTATGTGTGCCCAAACCCCTTCGAGCAAAGGTGCTGGAGGAAAACCACGATGTGGTAACGGCTGGCCACATGGGTATAGCTAAGACAACCGCTCGTATAGCACGAAGGTATTATTGGCCAGGAATGTTTCGTGACATTTCCCAATATGTCCGGAGGTGTTTGAACTGCCAGAAGTATAAGGTACCTCAGCAGCAGCCTTCCGGAAAAATGCACCCGTCTCCTAATGTGAAACCATGGAATACGGTTTCTACCGACTTGGTAGGTCCCCTACCAAGGTCCAGCAAGAACAATAGCTACTTGTGTGTTTTCCAGGAGAGATTCACGAAATGGGTACAAGTCCGTCCTCTTCGAAAAGCTACGTCTCGTGCTGTAGCACAAGCTTTTTACGAAGATATCGTACTCCGTTTCGGCCGTCCCGATACCGTCATTAGCGATAATGGGACTCAATATACCGGACATGTATTTTCCGAACTGTTAACCGAGTTAGGTATACACCACCGTCTCACCCCGCCATATACACCGCAGACCAATCCAGTAGAAAGGGCTAATAAAACCCTCAAGACGATGATTTCACAGTACTGTCACAACGATCATCGGAAGTGGGACCTATATCTTCCGGAACTACAGTTTGCCATAAACACCGCGCGTCAAGAATCGACTCGATTCAGCCCCGCCTTTTTGAATTTTGGGAGGGAATTGAACCCCCCTAAAACCGTCTTTCCGACAGCCAAGCCCGACGATGGATCTGAGGATACGTCCCCGCGCACATGGACGCCGAACTTGGAGAAACTTCAGGAAGTCCATGAACTAGTCCGTATAAATCTGGACCGAGCATTCACTACTCAAAGTCATTATTATAATCTCCGTCGACGAGAATGGAGATGTCATATGGGAGAACGGGTAATGAAGAGAGAACATACCCTTTCCTCCAAGGTTCAAGGTCATGCCGCCAAGCTGGCTCCGAAATACTCTGGTCCATTCACGTTTATCCGGGTACATTCTCCTTTAGTATACGACCTTAAAGGCCCGCATGGTAAACGGGTATCACGGGTGCATATTAAGGACCTGAAACCCTTCCAGGAGGAGTATGTAGTATGAATGTAATTTCAGGTGCCATGACCGACTGTTCCGCCGCCGTTAGTAGTCGTTGCGACGATTACTCCGTAGAGGGAATCCGCCCACTTCGGCCCGGTATTGCTCGGGCTTCGCCTTTGCCCGGTCCTCCGTGTGTTTCGGATCTCCCATTGTCCGGATCCGTCCGTCACGAGTCCGAAGGATACGAAGTCGAGGGAATCCAGCGACTCCCGAATGCCATCGACCTGACCACTCCGTCACCAGGAGCTACTGCATCCTCTTCCCCTTGCTCCCCTCGACCCGAAGAAGATCCCATTAGGTCCAAGATTCGTGTACCTGAGTGGCCAGGATCGGAACGCTTGACCGAGCGGGATATCCAGGCCATGCAGGATATGTTCGACCTCCTAGACCACCAGCATCCGGTCGACCGTGCCATTTGCCACGTGGCGCTCGAACTCGCACTGCGGCGTCTCTATTCGCCGACTGTTCTCGCGCCGACCACCCTTATGAGAATGGCCGTGAAAGTGTGGGTAGCTGAAAACTGGGCCCACAATGTCGACCGCGGGCACACGTCCATCACCAGGGAACTAATATCCCGTATACGGCCTAGCCACGTGCCTCGGAACCGCCGTCACCGTCTGCGGTTGCCGACTTTGGATGGTCGACGCATTTGGGTTACCATACCCGCCGAATCCGAGTGTGTACAACCGACCGTAAGTACGACAAAAACCGATAGCTAATACCTTGTTAATTCACAGGTAGCATATCAACGTTGGCAATACCTTCCGCAATCCTATGTCCGAACCACTAAGCCTCAGTACGTCGCCACTTCCAGAGGAATGGTGCGAAGTAACCACGACGGAGGAGCCTGAGCTCACAGGCGAGCCTGCTGTCGCCGACAAGAAAAACCCCGATAGCAACTAGGCATTGGAATGCAAGCAGGACCCCGGTAACAACGAAGAATTGGAACCCAAGCCGGACCCCGATATCAACGAGAAATTGGAATACAAGAAGGACCCCTTCTCCGAGAATGCCTACTTCACGATACAAGCTTCGGAGGAAGCGTATGATGCCTCCCTAGAGATCCCGAGGTCCACCACGGGCGTTCCGATTTCCCTACACCCGACTAGCGTCGCTCGTATAGCCCAAACACGGTACCAACACGAGGATACCACTCAGGACTCCACAATTATTTACTTGCCCGTTGAACGCTATTTGTGCTGGCGTTGTGGATACCCCGGGCATACCAGAGAAGCCTGCAACCAGACGCGACGTCTGTTCTGCTCCCGTTGTGGCCGGTATGGTATCCTGTCCAGGGAATGCCCGTGTTCACCAGCAGGAGTTCCAACCCGTACTCCGCCCAGGAGGGTAACGGTTCCCACACAGACAACAACTCGACGGGTCGCTGACACAGCCACCCAGTGCCGTATATGTAAGTGCCGCAACCGTCATTTCTAGACTTACGCAGACTTAAGGCCGCCACCAGCACCTTCAAGAATCCCACCGAAGATTTCCTTGTTCAGTCGTCCCAAGAGAAGATGACGTCCGCAGTCCCATAGAAAAAAAATGCAACAACGTTGAATTTTTTTTACCGGTAGGAAGAGGGGGATGTAACGAAGCGTTATTTTTGGACTCCGAAGATCTTTTCAAACCCCCGTATATGGACCGAACGCCGGCATTTTTCACTTATTCATCGATTCGAAACCCTCGTATATGGATCTGCCTCCCGTGTTCATGTTGATTCATTCCAGTAAACTCTGCTGCCATATCACGCCAAGAAACTTCGTTTTTGCACTTTTTGTGGTGTGTTAAATTTTTTTACTTTTATATAGGTTTCTAACTCCGATTTCTCATTGACCATGTCTTTAGATGTTTAAAAAGTCAGAGCGAACTTTTTGCCGTTTTTTATCCATTTTGCTACGGCCCGTTACGAAGGTCAACCCGACCCTATATATATGGCTGCACCGCCTCATTTGGGGATTGGATTTTTGATAGTGAGTCATTGAGTCTTAGCCGCTACCCGATTGTTGATATTCAAGAAGTGCTGTCCGTCGTGCATAACGAACCATTATTGTGTTAAAATACGTGAGTGAGATTGCTGCATCAGTGAACAATCCGTAAGACAATTATCCTTTTCATCATTTCGGAAAGAAAGTTTTTTTTTTTATGAAAACCGTTCTGCTTATTTTATTTTCTCGAATAGAATATTACCAAGTGCAAATCAAGACGTTTTATTTATTTGTATTAATTTTATTTATGTCATTGAAAACTTAAGCCGACTTTTAAAACCTTAAGGGAATCACCTCCGTATCATCACCGTTTGTTATTTCGTTCCACATCCAGGACACTTTTCGGTTGTCGAACGAAAGTTGCTCGCGATAGCTAACGTTTCTACAGGGGTTCCCCAGGGTTCCGTTCGGCAGCGCCTTCAGCGAAAGATCGTCATAATTAGACTGGGTTTCCTTTCCCGGAGTTCCCTTCGTGTAGTAAGCTGAGCTGGGAAAGTTGGAGCTCGACAGCTAGGACACCCTTTCGGTTGTCGACTCCATTTCCAACAGAGAGCTCGAAACTTCGTTCCACGGCTAGGACACCCTTTCGGCTGTCGAACGAAGGTTGTCCGAGAAGAGTTAAGTAAATCAGGGAATTCCTCAGGGATCCGTCCGTAATCGCCTTCAGCGAAAATAGTCGTCGACAGACCGTGCTTTCGGCACAGGATTTCCCTCCGTATAATAAGCCGAGCTGGAAAAGCTGGGGTTCGACGACTAGGACCACTTTTCGGTTGTCGACTCCATTTCCTACAGAGAGCTCATAACTTCGTTCCACGGCTAGGACACCCTTTCGGCTGTCGAGCGAAGGTTGTTCGCAAGAATTGAAATAAAACAGGGATTCCTCAAGGTTCTGTACGACAGCGCCTTCAGCGAAAAGTCACGTAGCAAGATTTTACTGGTGCCCAGTTTGTTCCAGATCAGTATCGCGATCTCTAATCCCTGAGGCCTGTGTACAGACCATTCGGGATTAGCCGTATTAAAACAATAAAGGGGAAACCCTAGTAAAGCTTGCTACGTACTGTGGACAACCAGTTTTGCGAACTTTCCCGGTGGTATAGTAACACCAGGTCTTTTCTGCCTTGGTTTTATTCAACTCCGCCGCCGAAGACCCGTTACAGACACTTTGTGCACCCGTCTGGTGATACCCGTCGAGCCGCTAAATAAGGTAGGGTGTACTATAGTCGGTGTGGTCTGTGTTCTTTCCGCCGTACAGTGTATTCTGTCCGCCGTACATTTAGAGCATAACATCAAAGCAGCCGGTATTCTTGTTAACCAGGTGATTGTAATTAAAGCCTACAATCTCTTGAGGGATCGATAGTGTCATAAGAACTGACCCCTGGGATACCGTATCTCCATCTGTAGCTGCCCTGGGCCTCCCACCTTGCTCTAGTCTGGGAGAGTGGTGCATATCACTTAAAAATAACTGGCGCCCGAGGATTTGTTGGGTTCTGATCAGTTCCCGGTGTTCGGGAACTGTCAGAAAACAATAACCGAAAGCGTCATTGTAACGTCCGCCGTACGGCTGCACTCAAAGCACGTTACACCGCGTGTGTCCTTCCCTGAAGACATGCGGATTTTCGTCACTCCAGTACCTACTGTTGTGTTTGTTCACTGCACCATTTAAATAAAAGTGGATTCGTCGGTAAAACAAATATTTTTTAGCAACTGGGGAGTAATTCGTAACATTTCGGTCATGTTCTTGCAAAATTGAATTCTTCGATCAGGGTCGTCTTCCCGCAACTCCTGAAGAATGTGCATTTTGTATAGGTGAAACTTAGAAGTTTGAGTACCCGACGGATAGCTTAATGAGAAATTCCTGTTATCGCTGAACCTTGGCGTAGAGACATTGTAGGATTCATAACAAAATGTCCGAAAACTTCCACTTGTGCCGCTTCATTAAGTACTCTTGGATTGGTCCCTTTTTTTGTTTGCCACTGATCCTGTTTCTTCAAATTTATGATGTATAATTTAAGTATGACTTACATTTTTTCTGGGGTTTCTTTCGTTAAATGATGCAGCAGTTCTTAAGGCACAACGATTTTTAAAGCCATAGATAAACACCATCAGAATTCTTTCCGGCAAACTGTAAACCATGATGAACAAAAAATAACAGTTCGCAATTCGTTTGAGATAATTTCAATTCGACGGTTTCCTGACTTTACAGTAAAACCTTGCGCAAAGGACTAAATTTTTACCAACATTGATAGGTAGGTACGAACCCGATAAAAACAATGCTACTTTTTCGAGTACTTTTTATTTATTCTGAAGGAATGCTCCAACATGATTTTGTTTTTTGTTTACAACAAAATGGAATACATGGTGACCATCTAATGAAATGAAATGTACTCTTAATAACAAGAATGGAATTTGAAAATCGATTGTACTATTGTTTAGAACTGAATGGACTGGATTTTGAACATCTGATCAAATAAACTATAATTTTCACACAATACAATTTATTTACTCGAAAATGTTTTTGTGCCACCCAGTGTTGGATGAAAATGTCAAGTACGCGCTTCACAAAGCTTCAATTTCAGTTTAATGGATTGCTAATAATGAAACTCACCTGTAATTGAAAGATCGACATGTGAATTTGGTATTTTGAATGCAAAGCATAGCACAGGTAGCATAGCTGGCATTGACCCATCTCTGTTTTTCCAAAACTACCAACTGCGAGTTTTTAGCTACTGTGAACCTTGCAATGTACTCTTCACATAATTGCTCGTCTTGTCCGTTCTCGCAATCCTGAAGTGAATAATTCATTGATCTATAAAACTCTCTTTAAAGTGAAGTAAATGTATCTTACTCTATGCCCGTCACACGCCATTGTTTGAGATATGCAAATATCGCTTGAGCAATGGAAATCATCATCTTCACAACCAACTCCTGTTTTTTCGGCTGCGTATAAAACATTATCAGGATCCAGGGTAACAGATTCTCCATCTTCGTAGTCGAAAACATAATCCACTTTTGGTAATTTTTTTGGAAAAGGTGGTGGCCATGAGCTTCTAGGCGTAGTTGATAAATATCCTGGATTCGAATGTTCTTTGGGGTCAAAAATATCAACGTAATCTGAAGTTTTGTCAGGGGACTGGTCGGTATCGAACTTATTCTGTCTGGTACTTTCGGTTGTCAATGGATGGAAAGACTTGCTCACAAATCCTATTTCACCATTATTTGTATCCGTTACTGTATTTTGGTCGTAAATGTTGATACTATTCCATTTTGGAATCGACCCTGTCTCTCTTGATCCAAAACTATTTGTCTTTGCTGTTGTTGATCTGATATGCTCTGAAAGATCAAGACATTATTAGTACAGTTAAGATCCTACATACTGATGAAATGGACTCTTTTCATGTCAATTCAATTCTGTTAATCCATGTTAGTTTTCACTAGATTATCCAATAAAATACAGAAAAAGGTGGAAAAAACGTTTCAGACATACCAAGTGAAAATTTCAGTTTTGTGATAGCCCTTAGAAAGTTCTGAAGACTGTCACAAACACAGCTACGATGAAATTGGTTTGCTGTTGCAACATCCATAATACCTCTATAAAGCTGCCATTAATCTCCAGGCACTCACTCCTATGGAGGTTCTGAGGGTTATTTTTTAAATCAACATAAAACATTCTTGCTTTATTTGCAGGATTTAATAACCTCCCTAGGGCAATTAGACCAAATCATAGGGCTTCTACAAGGTGTAATCTAGCCTCTTGCACTTCCGTAAAAGAAGGGTATATAAAGTCATGTTAGAACGAATGGCAGGTGTGAAAAATTCGAAAAAATTTCTTTGGGAATTTTCAAATTTTATGAAATGTGGGTATCTCTAGGTTTCTGTAAAAGTAATTTGAATTCGGTTCGACATTCAGTGTCTTTTATTCACCGGCAATTGCATTTTCGGGTTTGGAAGGAAGGTTCCCAAAATGTCGACCCACATTTCACAAAATTTCAAACCTCTCAAAAATTTGTTTTCGCATTTTTCACAAATGTCATTCGTTCTAACATGCATTTATACATCACTCCTTCACAGGAGTGCAAGAGGTTAGATTACACCCTGTATAAAATAGAATGTAAAAAAAATTGTTATCCAAATGTATTTTTTAACGAAGTTGAGTTGGAATATTTTCCATAAATAAACACAGCAAAATCCGACTCAAATTGAATTAATTCAATTATGCAGTTAAAGGTTACGAAAGGTAGGGCTACTGTTTTACAAATCATAAATATAATGATGGCCCTGACAGATATACAGGGAGTTATGTAATAAGTATCCGATATTTCACAGGACGGTTCTTCAGTTATTTATAAGGTAAAAAGTTTATATAAACATGGGTCCGCAAGGCCTTCAGTTTTGAGTTATAGGGTGTTGAAAATTTATTTTCATTTTGGTTTTCAGCAAATGATTTTTGAATTTATGTCGATATTTGGACGAAAATTGCTATATCAGGACTTTTTAGTATGATAAATTCAAATTTGATATTAGTTTGGCAATTAATTGTCGGGGGCGCCACCTACAGGTATTTGTCTCTTTTGGGAAGTCACAACTTTGTCGTGCATGTATGTATCACATTTTCTAGAAGGAAAATCTATTCCCCTATCATTTCTACGTTGAAGAGGTATGCTTGTCAAAAGTCGCTACAAGCAACCGTGTTCGAGATATTTTGATTTAATTAATCAAAAATTAAATTTGTCAAAACGTGAAAAAAATTTGATTTTCATTTTTATTCAACCTAGAAACGTTTCAAATGCTAATTCTTAATCATCAATAAATAACGGAGAGTTAATTATTTGATTTCTAAATTTTTCTTCATTTTGGATAGGTGTCTGGTAAATTAAGGATTTCAGATGTCCCCACAGGACAAAATCCAAACTGGTGATCTAGAGAGGGGCATGGTTGAGGCCCCTTTTCGACCTGTCCAACGGTTGCCGACAGTTAGTTTTGATAATTCTCGAGCTAGTATGCTGAAATGTGCCGGGGCACCGTCATACATATTCAATTCCTAGTGTAAGCGTCACAGCTTCCAATGAAATAGGCAAATATTCTTCAAGAAACTGACGATATCTCTATCCGTTTAATCTTCCCGGAATAAGGAATGGGCCTATAAAATAATCTCTAAGGATTCCTGCCCACACGTTTACAAATATTTTCCATACCAGAACATGATAAATGTATAATGTCAGCGTCATTTTTCTGGAGCCTGTTTCTAGGGTGTTCTCCTACCAGATTGAGAACTGCTTCCTTGGTTGCTGGGGTTCTTACCGTCTTATGTGAACCCGACAGATCACTAGCTTTCTCAAAACGCTCCTGAGACAAACGTCTAGCCTCATATGCATTTTCGTTAGCAAGTCCGTATGTGAAGTGTATGTCAGCATACTCTGCATTGGTAAAGTTTACCATTTTCAAACAAATAATCACAATAATATCAATTAAAACTATTCAGCTATGCGTCAAGATATTATTTTTGACATGACAGCACAAAAAAATTAGAATAAACTTACTAGCCTATTTGATACTTTTATTTTTAAAGAGTTCGCGAATCAATGAGAAGACGATTGAATGCATCGAATAATTTTAAATGAAATATCTCGAAAACGGCTGGTTGTAGCGATTTTTGACAGGTATACCTTTTTCACGTGAGAATGATGAAAGAATAGATTTTTCTCTTAAAAAATCTGATACATACATGCACGACAAAGCTGTGAATCTCAAATAGAGACAAAGACCTATAGGTGGCGCCCTCTACAATTAAGTGCCAACTAAGATCAAATTTAAATTTCTCACATTGAAAAATCCCCAAATACCAATTTTTGTCCAAATTTCAACATTATTTTAAAAATTATTTGCGAAAAAACAAAATAAAAATAAATTTTCAACACCCTATATCTGAAAACTGAAGACCTTGCAGACCCATGTTTATGAAAACTTTTCACCTTATAAATAACTGGGGAATCGTCCTGTGAAATATCGGACACTTATCGAATAACACCCTGTATATGATTCATGACTGTCTATTTAACAACGTAAAATACCGAAATTTTTAGACAAAATGACATCGTATAGGTGGCAAATCTGCAATGCGCCCAAATAACAACGCGGAATGAACAAAAAATCAATAAAATTAAAAAATGATCGCGACTCATATTTTTTCCCGAAATGATTTGTATTATTCCTAAATACAAATAAATACTGAAAATTGTCTAATTTTTCGGACATATACACCAAATTGCGAGAAATGTTATTTGAAGTAAGACTCTTTTTACTCTTTTCTTCTGTTTGAAGTAAAATATGGCTTCCTTTATTCTGAATAGCTGCACATATTGCCACCATACAATCTTTTCACGTCCAAATGAACTATTTTAAAATAAAATAAAATTAAAAATTGAATTTCACATAGCACATAATTTAAATTTTAATCAAAAACACTTAAGTCGTTTTTCTCATAAAGTTTAGGAACATAGCCCTCTGAATTGGAAAGTATCGAAGAAAAAATTGTTTTTTACAAAAAGAGACAAGTGATATATGGTTGTATTTGAAATGTCAAATGAAGACAAAAGAAGTGAAAATATACCAGCTGTCTCATTTGAAAATCGAAAGATTATGTCACTTCCGGTGAAACCAATTTCCCTATGTTTCGTTATCAATACAGTTACGTTTCAGACTATCTCAAACTATTGAAGAGATTTTCTAGCACAAGCCTGAATAAAAAAAAAATAAGAATTTGGATGACATGTTCTAATTATTGGTGAAAATCTCTTGAATAAATCTTGATGATGGCCGAAAAGGATCTGAAACATAAAATGATACCGTCATAATATGTGAGAATATACATTTTAAAAAGTTTTTATCAAAACAGAACCATATCTAAAAAATTGAGTTCATGATAGTTGATTAATAAAGAATCATGCCTCCAAAATTTTTTAAGAGTTATCCTAATGCCATATGAATATCCCTTCTAATGTGTGACAATTTTTCAATGCAACTGAATCTGTGACTCCATTACAGTTTGTTTATCAACCTGAGTTGTACCCACTGCATATCTCTCAATTATTCAAAGGAAAGTTTGTGAGAAATATCTTCGAGGTTTATGATCTACCCATTTCTTCCATAAAACATCCCCTTATCTTCCGTTATCATCTTAGTGGAATCCTGAAAATTCCAAGAGTTACGCGAAAGGAAACTGGAACCACCAATATGTTCATCTCTTCTGGCATACAATGTCTTTGCTTTTTATGGACCTCATTTATCCATGGATGAATCTGTGAGTTTTGAATTTCCTAGATTTTCACGAAATGAGAATAAATTATTTCAGGAAGTAATCGTATCAATACGATATTATAATACTCTAATTATAAAGCCGTAATAATTTCCTTGCTTCACTTGATTCAAGAGCTCTATTCGATTGTTCATTAACTGTTTAATGAACAGATTTGTTTTCCAGTGATAACTGCCGAAACGAGAGTGTATTTACGATAGGACAATGTCTACATACCATTAGGTCTGATATCCTGTATATTTCCTCCATATTGCCCATTCCACTGAACTCCGCGTGTAGTGCTGCTTTCTATACCTATATCTTCGGAAGTTTGACAATCAACATTGTAGGGAAAGTCACAGTTACCAAGTGCGGGGTTGAACAAAGTTCCTGGGGCACAATCTTGAACAAATGTTTGACCATTGGCACAATTCAGAAACTTTTTACAATCGCTAGGATGTTTTGTCAAACCCTGGAAATCATCAGGACATTTAGGCGTTGTTCGTCTTGTGACAATTGTATGGCCCTGTGTACATCCATTGTCGTTTATGTTGCAGATTGTATTATAATTACGATCACCGGAATTACCGTTTGGCTGACTCTGTCCACAGTTCTGAGTAACAGGATCACAAATTTGGCCACCAGTATAACCGTTAATCCTCACTTTTTCGTTTCCAGGATTTTGTCCGCAATTCGGAGCAGATAGATCACAGTTAACTTGTACTGCACCTTTCAGAAATTGCCCACTATTCTGAGTTGTTCGACTGGTTCCATGGATTGCTATATCAGATTGTCCAGTACTTTGCCCACAGAGCTGAGTTCGCGGATCACAGACAAATTGCCCTGATGTTTGCTTATAGTTTGATTCATGATTAAGTGGAATATTCTGATCGCAGTTGTGATTAGGATAATTGCAATCCTGTTTACGAATTCCATTATGAGAGGTGCCACCAACATTACTTCCAGTAGAACCTTGTCTGATATTTTGACCACAATTTTGTAGAAAAGGGTTGCAATTTTGGCCACTACCGTAACCGTGAGTGACAGTTTGTGCGCTCATTGAATTTTGACCTGTTGCAGCAGTTTGTCCACAATTTTGAATTGAGGGATTACAAGTTTGACCAGTTGTTTGAACTATAGTTTGGCCAACAGATGAACCTGAGCTTTGCCAACTAGATATACCCTGATTTGGACGACAGTCTTGAATTGACGGGTTACACTCTTCTCCAGGAGTGTAAATTGGATTTTCACCAGTGGACGTTCCATGGCAATTTTGAGTAGATGGGTTGCACTTTTTTTCTCCCCCATGGACATGACCAACAGTTGAATATTGACCCTGTCCAACTAGTTGTCCACAATTTTGGATGGATGGATTGCAATATTGACCAGGACCGTGCGACTGAATGATAGTCTGTCCGTATCCTCGATTAGAACCTTGAACTGGTCCTGTTCCTTGAGCACAATTTGGAGATGAAGGATTGCAGTTTGGCTGTGTAACTCTATTTTCCGATGGATTTATCTGAGAAATACCTGAACCTGAAGATGTGCCATACCCCAAGTTATGATTTGATTGTCCATATGCTACATTTTGGCCTTGATTCTGATTACCATGTGTACCTGTACTCGTATGAGTCTGAACTGTAAATTGGTCATATCCAAAATTATGGTTCGATTGCACTTGCCCTGTATTTTGACCATGAGAGATTCCTTGGGATTGTTCAGTCTGTTTATTGCAATTTTCATATTGGGGATTGCAATTATTTTGATTTCGTATTACAGTAAGCGTGCCAACACCATGGTTTTGATTATTGATAGTTTTGGTACCACTTTGCTGATGAACCCCTAGTGGAATCTGGATAGTCCCATGTTGCTGACTGCTGTATTGAGTATTGCTGGTGGACGATCCGAACTGATTATGGGATTGTGTGTTATGACGGCAGTTATAACCTGGACTCTGACATCTGTGATTTTGTCCTTGAAACGTCGAATGATACTGACCTGAAAAAATTGGTCTAATGAAATAAATCGTTGCGTTTTATTCTTAATCTCAGAGAAAACAAAGCTAAGTTGTATACTGTTGCTCACTAAGTGGTGCCCGCCATGAAGTATTTAAAATATGGGAACAAAGTGTATTATTGTATTGTATTTTGAGTATTGAAAAATAATTTTTTCTACGGCAGTGCGTAAACTAAGCTTTTACGCACTGCTGACAGTGCGTAAAGTAAGTAATACGTTTTCGCACAAGTGCGTAAAAAAATCACCTTTGCGTAAAATCATCAACTGTGCGTCAAGTAATTTTTTACACACATACACACACACACACACACATACATTTATGCATTTTTGAAAAATAGTATATTATGCAATGAGCACAAAATGATGCCCATGTTGCAGGAGTATGAAATTTGCAGCACGAGCCGAAGGCAAGTGCTAAAATTCATACGAGTGCAAAATGGCCATTTTGTTGTGAGTTGCATACTATACTTTTTCTATGACAACATATCGTTCACGTTTAATACATGCATACATTGCAAAAACTTTAAAAGAAATAAACTGATGATATTTCATTAAAATATAAATTGAAGAAATATGTAAATATTTACTTTATTGCTATTTCTAATGGGTAGACAGAAATAGAAGCCTATTAGACCGGGAGCCAGCGGGCCTTCTTGAAGACCAAAACCGCAAAATCTAAATTTTTTTCCAGGCATTTATTTGGTTAGGGTAGTAAGTCAATGGACCACCAGCTTGCGCACTACTGGGGGGTGTGGCTGCAGCAACCCCCCAATCAAGTTAAATATCAGTACGAAAAAACTGATATCGCCAAAGCTGAAACTTTTACCAAGGTGAAATTGTATTATAGGGAAATGAAAAATCGCAACCAGCTTAATTTACAATGGGGCAATGTAGTCCAGCTTTGCATATAAACAAAAGCAAAATACACCCTTTGTAAACTGATACCGCAAAACTTGAAACTTGAAACTTGTTACACTAATATTTTAAACATATAGTTACACAAAAAAAATATTCAGCTTCATTTTTAGAGGGGGAAAAGTGCCCAGCTGATGAGGTAAAGGTGCAGCGCATCGTTGCGCACGCCAGGGCGGCCGCGGACGCGCCGCACCTTTACCTCGTCAGCTGGGCACGTTTCCCTGCTAAAAATGGAGCTGAGTTTTTTTTTTTGGGTAACTATATTTTCAAACTATTAGTGTAACAGTTTCAAGTTTTGCGGTATAAAATACATGCAGAGAAATGGATTTCAAATTAGTCAAAGGGAACCCATTTTAATCAAAACGATTCCTCCAACGCAGTATATCACTGAGCACTTTTTCCTCAATAAACATGAAGCTGAGTATTTTTCTGTAGTCTAAATCAACAAAATTACTCGCGTTATTTAGCAAAATATCATGACAATCTGCGCAAAGTCGAATCAACTCATCCAGGATTAAAAGAACAATTTGAAAAAGAAACTTTTGGCGTGAAGAGAACAAATAAACCAAGTTCACGACAGCCAATCGATTTGACTCTGGAGCAAACGATCAATGCTGATGCAGCTAATAAACTTACAGGTGTAAGTCACACAACGAACCCCATATCTGCTAGACAACGCTGGTGCAAAAGTCACACGTTGAGATCAACCATCATAAGCCACACCATGGAGCAAACGGGGCTGAGAAAGCATCAAGAAGTGACTGCCGATCTGCAGAAGAGTACAATGCATCAAAATTCTCATCAGCTTAATAATTTTATTAAAAACATACAGCAAAATATTAATCCGTTTTCCTCTGAGTTGGATAATAGTTATTTATTGTATAAGTGTTTTAGATATCATTTTATTTGCGCAAGAATGTTTAAACGCGAGAGCAAAGCTCGAGCGTTTAAATTTCTTAAGCAAATAAAATGTATCTAAAACACGCATGCAATACAACGTTTTATTCACAATCACATTCATTTAGAATCAGAATCGCGGAAATTTTTCATCACAAAATGATTAGACTTTTTGCTCTGACAGCGGCTGTCACCTCCTCAAAAATCATTGAAATAACATACAAAACTATCGGGAGGTGTTGAATGGTTGCTATGTATTTTCCATTGTTTATCGACTCTATTTGTAAAAATTTGTGAAGTTGGTGAAAATTAGTAAAATGGGATTGATATTCAAGATTGTATTTTTACTTATTCCACTAGTGGAATAAAGTGATTTCATTATTCCACTAGTGGATGAAGTGGTACTTTATACGGTTCATAAGTGTGGATAAAACTTCAATTATAAGGTGATAGTGGATAAAATTTATTTATATAATATTTCAACAGGCGAGGCAGTGCGGCCCAATATTGAAAGTTTTCTACTTGATGTAGAAAAACTAGGCAATGAGCAAAGAGAGAATTTTATAAAAGAATGGGCGGAAGATATAACGAGATTTGAAAGATCCATAAAAAAAATGCTTACTTTCGCAGACAACGTTCAAAAGAAAAAAATGTTGGTTTCTGGAAAAATTGTTGATCTGCGTATGCAGCGCGATTTATTCGGTAGATTTTTAAGTCTATCCCTGGAGAAAAGTCTAGATATAGATAAAGTTTCATCGTATCCTTTGACACCAGTGCCACTGTCAATGTGCCACATAGACGGATCTATTTGCAAGACAAATAAGGCAGCATTATTAAAGTTACTCGAGCAGCAAATTCATCCTCATACTCCGGAACACACTAATGTAAAAATAATCGACGGATTTTTTGCACTCCACTTAATGAAAGACGTTTCAGCTACTTTCGGAAATATATCTAAATAGATTTTGAGTATGTTTTGTTCCAATGATGCAGAAGTTGTAATAATAGCCTTCGATAGATATATATTTCCATCAATCAAGGATACTGAGCATTTATTGCGAGGAATGGAATCTACGCAATTCCACATTGAAGGCCCAGATCAAATACGTTCGTCTGACTTCGGCAATGATTCAAAAAATATACATTTCAAAGAGGCTTTAGTGAATTTTATTATAGAACATTGGACAGTCGATTATATGGCTTCTTTCATAGGTAATAAAATTATTTATATTAATTATGACCAGTGCTATAAATACGCTGTAAATAATGTATACGTTGAGAGGACGCACGATCACTTTTTGAGTTGCCCAGCACACGAAGAAGCGGACACGAAAATCGGTTTCCACGTTTGCAAAATAGATTACGACGCCCATGTTACGATAAGATGATCTGATACTGACGTGGCTGTTATAATGCTAGCTAACATGAGTGCAAGAAGAAACGATAACGTTAAAGTTTCAATGGAAGTCGGAGTCGGCAATAACCAGCGTTTTATTAATATTAGCCAATTATATGAAATGTTAGTTCCTAAATTGTGTTTAGCTTTGCCAGCTTATCACGCCTTCACAGGTTGTGACTACAACCCATCATTTTTCAAGAAAGGAAAAAATCGTCCATACAAACTTTTACAGGGTTCAGAAATTTACATTGACAGTTTCATAAAACTAAGCAACATACCCGATGAACAGCTACAGAGTACATTTCATATAATAGAAGAATATGTCTGCAGAATGTATGGTTTTAAAAAAATTAGTAAAGTTAATGAAGCACCAGTCGCAACTTTCATGAAAACTTACAATATTTTAAGAAACGATGACATTTTTGCCTTACCTAAAAATAACATTGATGGATCACCTCTACCGCCTTGCCAAATTGAATTACAACAGCAGTTGTTACGAACAACATACATTGCAAATAGTTGGACACATGCTCATCTTAAGGTTCTAACAACGTTGCATCCTACTAATTTCGGTTGGGAAGAGAAAAACGACCAATTTGATTTTAAATGGTTCGAAGGAGAGCAACTACCCTCTAACATTGGAGATGTAACCACTTATGATGAAGAAAAAAGCACTACAGCACTACGAATACAAGTTTTTTCTTCAATTATTTTGTATATATTATAATATACTATTATTAACACTATATTGGTATATATGTTCATCGGTGGTGAAGAAGAATTGCCAATGTTGGACACTGACTGCAGCGATCACGAAAGTGACCATAAATTCGAATGCAACGAGTCGGATGATGATTTAGAGGAGCTGTAATAATAAAACTGATAATAAATTACATATACATGCCATTGTAACAATAATTAAAATATATTAAAATACTCAGAAGATATAATAACTGTGTTAGATTTAAAATATATAGTTAGCTTATACCGCAAAACTTGAAACTTGTTACACTAATATTTTAAACATATACTTACCCAAAAAAAACTCTTCATTTTTAGCAGGGGAAACGTGCCCAGCTGACGAGGTAAAGGTGCGGCGCGTCCGCGGCCGCCCTGGCGTGCGCAATGAAGCGCTGCACCTTTACCTCATCAGCTGGGCACTCTTCCCCCGCTAAAAATGAAGCTGAGTATTTTTTTTGTGTAACTATATGTTTAAACTATTAGTGTAACAAGTTTCAAGTTTTGCGGTATCAGTTTACAAGGGGTGTATTTTGCTTTTGTTTATATGCAAAGCTGGACTACATTGTCCCATTGTAAATTAAGCTGGTTGCGATTTTTCATTTCCCTATAATACAATTTTACTTTGGTAAAAGTTTCAGCTTTGGCGATATCAGTTTTTTCGTACTGATATTTAACTTGATTGGGGGGTTGCTGCAACCAAACCCCCCAGTAGTGCGCAAGCTGGTGGTCCATTCACTTACTACCCTAACCAAATAAATGCCTGGAAAAAAATTCAGCCTTTGCGACATGACTCGTCAAAAATGTCTCCCGGGCTATATAAATGTATGTATGTATCTAATTGAAGTTGAATGTGCAATTATTGAATATAGACTGCCGATTGAGGAATGCTTTCAGTTTAAATATTAGGCAATATCTATATCATTATAGATACTAAGAGTCGTTCTTAGCATTGAGAAGTGTGACCACAAAGTGGAACTTTTAAATTTTTTGGCTGAGTCGCCAAAATGAGCCATTAATACGTTCTCGAAAACGATTTTGTCTTTTGATCTACCTTCCATTCCAAAAAAATGTTATAAGCGCGTTGATACATACTCAGCGACGGTTTCCGGTAATAAATTCAGTGTTGTTACCTTCGCTGCTTCTATTATGTTCGGAGGTGTCAAATCTAAGTAGATATCACTATCAGTTTCCATTTTAATCAATAGCTTTTATAGAAAACAATTATGAACGTTCCGAAAGAGTGGGGAAGACAGTGGCAATCCTTGGAGACGCACAAACTGAAAGAGATTAACCCAAACCTTAAAACTCAAAATTGCCATACGCTCACCCGCCAACAACAGCTTTCCCTCACAAGACTGAGAATCGGACACACAAGGTTCACACACCAACACCTGATAAAGAGGAGAGATCCTGAAACATGTGAATTTTGCAACGAAATCATCAGCGTTAAGCACATCCTATACGATTGCCCAGGTTTGGAAGAAGGAAGAAGCAGCTCACAATTACCGAAGCAGCTAACAATTACCTAAGCAACTTGAAAGTGTACTGGACGTTAATAAATTCTAATACCTTAACTCATTCTTGAAAAATATCAATCTTGTCAATAAAATATAACACGTAACATGAAATATGTAAAATGTAATCTGTGATATGTAGTATATACAGTGTGTCCCACTTACCATGCTCACCATGGGTATCTCTTTAATGGTAATAAGAGATACGAGGTCGGTTAAATGACACCAAATGTGGACTTCATCAAGGTCAACTATAATATGAAAAAATATTTTGATAAAATCTATTCGTTTTTGTATTATACGCAAATAACAGATTTTGATCATTTTCATGTCTCTTGCAAGTGAATTTTGACCCACTTCTGGCGGTCCTACTAACTTGAAATTCCGCAAATGTTCATAATTTCGGTGACAATGCACTATGGAATTTTTTATGAAATAAAAAATTTAAAATGGCGGCTTCTCCAATATGGCGGACGAGATTTGTGATTATAGTCCGATTCCATTCAAAATTGGTATTTGGGGGTTTTTGAGGTCGGAGATCATGATTTTTTTGTTAAAATTCATAAATTCAAGATGGCGACTTCAAAATAGTTCTTGTTTTAGTATAAATGACGATAACTCCGTTGTTTTCAACAAAAAACTATTACTGTGACACATCATCTGTAAAAAAAGAAGAAGTTATTCATAATTAAGTCATAGTGAGCTATGACCTACATTTGAAGAATAAAAGTTGGTGCTGATATCTAAAATTCTAGAAGAGTTGGTATAAATTTCATATTTTTTTCGAAATCTCTTTGAAAAACTGCCATGAGAATGTGAAATTTCTATTCGAATATTTTCATGAATAAAGAAGTTACGGAGGAGACATGAGAATTATCAAAATCTGTTTTTTGCGTATAAAACAAAAACGAATAAATTTTATCACAATATTTTTTCACATTATAGTTGGCCTTGATAAACTCCACATTTGGTGTCATTTAACCGACCTCGTATCTCTCACCATTGAAAAGATACCCATGGTGAGCATGGTAAGTGGGACACACTGTATATGTTATAGTACCACCGCTAACAACCCTCGTGGTTGATGCGGAAACTGAAAAAAAAACTATGAAATTATTCGTTACTTACTAAAATTTTGACGGAAACGATCTGCTGACATTTCTTCAATTTGTCGCTCGACGTCATAATTTGACAAGCCGTAGTTGTCGTGATTTTAGAGTGAACTTAGACCTAACACAAAATATTGCATTTCGCATTTAATGCTTAGCAACTTGCCTAGCAACCGATGCAAAAATGAAATTCTGTACAAAATGTGATTGTTTGATTGAAGTTACGGTTATAAAATGAACATTTATCGAGGTTGTCGTAGAAAAACAGTATTTTGCGTCAAATATAACTCGGAAATCTTTATTTGATAATACGACGACAATTCATATCATCAAACATTCAAATTAATGACATAATTGCTACAATTTGGCAATATAATCTCTGTCGAAGAAAAAACTTTGTATGAAACACTTTCATAAAGGGCTCTATTGCATTCGCGTGTTTTTATTCAACAAACTTCACGCTCATACAAAAAGTCCTACTTTACGAACTTGTATCATAAATAGCAATTTCTTCGACAGATTGTGCATGTCCAACGACCTGGAAATTGATTTTGACACATGTCACGTGAAAACTAGTATAGCAGCAATTTGAAAAAAATTTAATGAAAAGGCTAAAAATGGAATGAAATGGCAAAATTTCAAATAATTGGTGAGAATTTAATTTTTTACTCACTGAATTGTAAGCAATGAATCGAGAAATTCAAAAATAACAATGTTTGGAATATTTTTCGATCTCTTCACAAATCAAATTTCTGTCTTGACTAGCTTGACCCATTTTCTCCACAACAAATGGTACTGAAATGAAAGAAATTGTTTTTGCCAGGACCATCTCTGTTATATTCTTGCGTACATAACAGTTATATCACCGCTGCTGGTATGAGTGATGCTCTATCTTGTTAAATTTGCCTGGCAAATGAAATGAGTATATGTTCATGCCACATAGACATTTACTTTGTTGCAATGATTTTTCAGTAACATATGTACCAATTGTCCACTTTGATAGACTCAGTTTTATCTTAAAAAAAAAAACAAATTGTAGCATTTTTGTTCTTTTTTAACTGAGTTCAATTCTGACGTAACAATTTACAGAATTTTCTTCGAAAACACTCCATATGTTTAAAAAAAGTCCAATAGTCAATAAATATCGATTAGCTACTTTTTGAATGTTCTTATTTGTTCCAACCAAATGCTTATTCACAGCCAACATGAACAGGTTTATTATTTTTGATAACTGTTTTTAGTCTAGTCAACAAAAATTTTGTATAGTCACCGAAAATTATGATCATGGTGTCATTCGATCGTAATGGTATGAAGAAAGTTTAAGAAAAGGTCATAAAAGGAGCAAAAATAAATAGCAAAAGTTATAAACAATTAAGTGAAAAAAAGTAGAGCTTTGTTTTTTCTCAATATCTCGAAAATATCAAAGATTTTCGAAACATGAAAAAAGACTGAAAGAAAAGCAAATTTACTGAAAAAAAAATCCTACTCCCGAAACTGTACCTCCAATATTTATAATTATTACAGAGCCCTGAAAATAGAGCCAAAAACGGGTTATTGGCTTCTGCGCGCGTTGCGTCACTCTGACATAGCAGCAACAAAACTCATTTTAACATAAATATGAATAGTAGGAAATGAAAATATTCGTGTAAGTACTATTGGGATACATCAATTAACAACAATCCGCGGTTGAAAAATGTTTATCCCCATTTCTCCATGAATTTTGAATTTGTTAATTAACAAAATTTTTTAAACTGAATGTCAACATGAAAATCCTAAGTTCTCTCAAGTTATTCTCAATAGGCCCACATATAGATAACGGATGCAAAAATTGTAAAATTTTGATTTTCCACATATTTATCAACAAAAATAAAAAGATTATAAAAAGGAATTTATTTTTCAAATATCTTGAATGTATCGATTTCTAAAGGTCAAAAGCTGCATAATTTTTTTTTAGTAGCAATGTTAAAAAAATTGTTACAAACAGATACCTGAGCAAATAAAAAATTTCCCTTGTAATTTATTCGTTGATAAAAATTATTATTTTCAAAAGGAAAACGATTCCTTAAAAAATAATTTGTTGCTAAAAAAAATTATTAACTTTTTTTTATTTCTTCATTTTCAATGGTTAATAAAAAAGTAGAAAATCGATTTTTTTATTTTTTTGCAACAGGTATCATTTTGTAAGCCTATAAGAATATCCTAGGGTTTTAGTTCAATAATTGTCGGGGTTTTTATATTAATATTCAGTTCGGAAATAGCTATTTGTGTATTTAGAGCGCAAAGTGATTGATTGCCGCTCGACAAAGAGAGTTACCGCGCGACGCGAAGCGAAGTGTCAACTTTGCGTTGAGATCTAAAAGCGTCGAATGCTATTTTGGTGAGCGGTAGTAGAAAAAATGTGTTGATTCGGAGTCGTAACTTTTCTTCAGTAAAGGACTCGCAAACTCCTTATGGAATTTTGGTCCTGGTTCCTGGTGGATTTCTTGAGTTTTTGGTATGATGTAGTCCATGTAATTTTCAACCAATGTTACCATTGCGCCAACCCAAAAAAATTAACAGTTTTGCTGCTAGGGGGCGTTGAAATCACCCCTTGCGCAGATTAGACTATTTATTTTTGAACCCGGTAACAATATTTCCACCTATTTCATCTTTGCTAATGTTGCACATTATTGTGATGTTTTATAAAAAAATTCATACCCCCTCCTTCTTCCCCCCAACTCCTATTACGAAACGCAAAAAAAATATTCTAGAGTGCGTTTAAATGTATTGTCGAATGTTTAAACATGCCTGAATGGGGGAAATAGCAGCTTTCAATGATTATCTACCCTTCCCCCGAAGAGCGCAAACTATGCCCTACTAAGGGAGGAAATGGTGAAATTAAACAACTGAACGATTTCTCTAATTTGAGCTGATTAAAACATTTTTTTATGAAGCGTTCACAAGTAGTCGAGAATTAATGTTATTCGTGTTTTAAAATAGGGGTTGGGGGTAAGGGGAGGGTTGTTTTTTTTATACAAGATTAGAAAATTGTTCAGCATAATCTAAACTGAAATAAGTTGAGATATTGTTTCGGCCTATAATAATGAGTAGTCTATTCTGAGCAAAGTATAATGTCAACGCTCCCTAGCATCAAAACTATTCCTTTTTGGGGTTTGTCACCTAATTTATTTCTATTCAAAATAAATTGAACTGCATCATACCGAAAATTTAGAGAAATCCACCAAAATTTTTACGTTATGTGCCCTTTGGGGGCAGGGAGGGATAATCATAAAAAACTGCTATAACCCTTATTCAGGCATATTTGAACATTCGACGATACATTTAAAGGTACTCGAGAAATATTTTTTTGCGTTTCGTAATAGCAGTTGGGGGAAGAAGGAGAGGAGTAAGAATTTTTTCATAAAACAGCATAATATTGTGAAAAATTACAGCAACAATGAAACAAGTGAAAAAATTCAAAAATAAATAGTCATAACTGCGCAAGGGTTGATTTCAACGCCCTCTAGCAGCAAAACTGTTAATTTTCATGGGTTGGTACTATGTTGGTTGAGAATGACATGGACTACATCATACCAAAAATTCGGAAAAATCCACCGGAACCCAAATTCTATAGGGAGTTTGCGGATACTTTGCTGATCTTTCCAGATCTTTTTTAATATTTCGAAAATCTTCGAGTTTTTTCGAGATATAGAAAAAAGCAAAGACCAACCTTTTTCCCACTTGTTCATAACTCCTTCAATTTTTTTGGGCCCCTTTTGAGGCCTTTCCTTAAACTCTCTACGAATCGATTGACACCATTATCATAATTTTCGGTGACTATACAAAAAGTTTGTAATAAATGGTACATATTGACTAGACTATTTGTATATTGACTCATCATGTACAAGTCTGAAATCAGTACGTTTCTAAAGTTGCTAAAATGGATACTTATCTGAATATTCACCTTGATTCTGTTCTACGGTCTGGTATCCCTGTTGGCCGATTTGTATTTTTATTTCTGAACCGGATTGACCGTTGAAACAGGTACATTTCTTGGGATGATCGCAAATATTTTGGTTTATATCAAAAAGTGTTCCTGGAGGGCAATCCATTGGAAATGGTTGGCCATTGCTGCAGCTGATGAATTTTGAGCAATCCGTGTAGTTGGGTATGAGCCCACTGAAACCTTCTGGGCAGTTTGCCTGACGAACTGATTTTGGAACACGTAAATTTGCTAAGGTGTTTCGTCCAGGACCTACAATTTCATGAAAAATAAAACATAAATATTTCAGTCATGTACAGTGTGTCTAACTCCTCATGGAAACAATTCCATAACTTTTGCCGTAGAACTCTGGATTTTGTAGAATCGATATACCGGGTGCGTCCCACATTTTATGTGACAGGCAATATCTGGTTTGTTGAAGGAGATACACAAAAATGTTTCATACAAAAGTTTTAGGAGTTCATGAGAGCTATATTCTGATATGATTCAAATATACAGGGTGTTTGGTGTAGGTGCTACAGACCAAAATAGTATTTTTTAAAATAGAACGCCCTGTATATTATCACATATTCAGATTCTACGTTGTATTCTGATATAATTTCACGTTTAGTTTTTTAAATTCGGTTACGGCGTTGTTGAGTTATTGCCTAAAATGTAAAGTCTTGAAAACGACTATTATTTTTGAAAATATCTCATACAATTATTCTCTCTGCATCAGATCACATGAAAATCAGTCAAAATTTTGGGTATTCGAAGTAACGGTTTCAATTTTGAGTTGTGGAATTCAGTCAGGAATCATTTTGAATATGAAACAATTGCGAAATTGAAAGAGGTGTATTCGAAAAGAAATCGTTAATAACAATGTAAATAATATAACTTGATAAATCATTTCATAAGAATGGTAGGAACCTAGATATAAGTCATCAAAATTGTTCAAAGTGACGCCCATTAGATATTATACAGGCTTCGAAACGTCGAATCACTTCTCTCGTACAAGTTGCTCTTATAATATTAGGCGTAATATCACTGCACGCTAGTCGAATTTTCATTTTCAGATCATCCACATTCAAAGGGGGAGTAGTGAAAACAATATCTTTTAAATAATCCCATAGGAAAAAATCAAGCGGTGATAAATCTGGGGAACGAGCCGGCCACCGAATTGGACCATTATTACCAATCCATCTATTTGGGTACGTTCTATCCAGATATTCATTAACAACCTGTGAATTGTGAAGAGGAGCACCATCTTCCCGGTGAACATTCAACTTTACAATTATAAGTCATATAATGGTTTTCATCAGATGTCTCATGCGTTATGTTGAATGAACCTAACCGATACGTACTTCAAAAATCGGTCATACTCATGACTATATGATATACCAAAATTAAACCATTCCACGTCGAACGTTCGCTTTAACACATTTCAATTATGTTGCATTTTTGATCAAATTAAACGATCAATTCTGCATAATCACGAATGTATCATTTGAATGATGATAACTTTGAAGATTGCATATAAACATTTTTTTATGTACCTTTTTGAAATATTGTCTCTTCAATAATTTGCAGACATCAAGATAGATATGAAAATATCTAACTTTTTTAAATATAATCGTATATACATCTTATAATCAATAGTAAGACCAAATAACTACGTATTATTGCATATTTTGCCATTCGTAATTTATTTGCTCCAAAAAAAATAAATACTTATTGAATGAAATAATCAATAAAAATTATTATATCATTAGTACATATCTTGAGTGACGATAATTTTGAAAGCCGAAAATAGACGTATTATTTAAAAGTGTTTTCAAGAATCGTCTCTCTATAGTTTTCCTGGCATCAGGCAAAATATGAATATTTTACATATTTCCTAATATAGTAATGAAAATATTATATTGTATTCGATCCATTCAACGACCGAATTACTATGTATTTTTGCATACTTCACCTGACGTAAGTTGAATGACTAAAGAATGATTTCATTTATTGATCAAAATAATCGATATAAACAATTATATCATAAATATATCTCTTGAGTGATGGTAATTTTGAAAATCGGATATAAACATATTATTGATATGTTTCCAAACATTGTCTAGTATTGTCTCTCTAAATTTTTCCTGACATCAGGCAAAATATGCATATTTTACATATTTCGTAATATGGTAATGAAAATATCATATTTAAATCGATCTATTTCATGAACAAATAACTATGTAACTTTGAATACTTTTTTGCATACTTTGCCTAACGTGAGTTGAATATCTAAAGAAATATGTTCAATTATTGATCAAAATAATCAATATCATTTATTATATCGTTTATATATCCCCTGGGTGATGATCATTTTGAAAATCAAATGTAAACGTATCATTTAAATATGTTTACAAAAATTGCCCCTTCAAAGTTTTCTTGGTATCAGACGAAATGTGCATATTTTTCATTCATCATAATATAGTTATGAAAATGATTCATTCAAATTGATACATTTTACGATCAAATAATTATGAATTTTTGCATACTTTGCCTGACGTAAGTTAAATACCTTAAAAAATATGTTCAGATATTGATCAATATAATCAATATTGACAATATTGACTGAGACCTGGCTTTCGCAAGGTATCAACAGCTCCGAATATTTAGATCACAGATATAATGTATACCGGAAAGAAAGAGATTTGGTAGCCACAGGCAAAAAATGGGGGGAAGTGTACTTATAGCAGTCTCTAATGAGTTTACCTCGTCAGAAATTGTAATTGACAACCCCATTGAAACTCTGTTCGTTAGAGTTGATATGTATGGAAATGTTTTAATTTTTAACTCAACACATATAGCCCCCCAATGTAGTACAATAACCTACACTGACTACATTGAAATATTTGACATTGTTGACAATAATATTTCGACAGAAACCAATATCATTATTTTCGGGACTTCAACATACCTCTTATAAATGGAACTTCTTTTCAATATAGTAACACTAGGAATGTAATAATTGAATCCATTCACAATCTGATGAATACATACAATCTAGAATCATTGAATAATTGTTTGAACGAAGATGGTAAAACCTTGGACCTAGTGATGACCGATTTCAGCAATTCCACCGTAACAAACGAATCACACCCACTTGTTTCTCTCGATAGAAAACATTCCGTATTGTTATTTGAAACAAAATTATTGAAAAAATCCAAACATACGGCTGCCTCCACTAAGTGTCTTGTAAATAAGTACAATTTCAAGCGCGCAGATTTTCCATTTCTTTGTGATACCTTGAGGAACACCGATTGGAATATACTCCATCAATCGAAGGACGTGAATGAGCAGATACACCTTTTTTATAGAAAATTCTACTCCATCATGGACGACTGTATTCCCAAACACAAAGAAACAAACTACAGGAAAAAAAAGTATCCGTTATGGTTTACCCCTGAAATAATAAAGAAAATAAAACTCAAAGAGAAATACCATAAAAAAAGAAATGAGGGTGTATTCAATATGAATATCTTCAAGCAGTTACGGTCCGAGCTTAAATATGATATTAAATTATCACATCAAACCTATATAAATAATATTGAACAAAATATTCAAAAAGATATGAACATTTTTTGGAATTATGTTAAGTTAAAGAGAAAAAGCAATGAGACAGTATCTGAATACATTATAGATGATACTAGAACTAAGGACTCCGACGAAATAGCTTGCGGATTTGCTAGATATTTTAGCTCTATATACGACAATCAGAAGTCCACTTATGATTTCCAAACGTTAAATGATTATGCTCGCAATAATAGCACAATACAAGCCAATACTAATACTCTCACATTCACGCGGGTCACAGTTCGCGACATCGAACGGGCCTTCCAAAAACTTAAACCAAAACGTTCAGCTGGACCCGACGGCATCCCCTGTTATCTCATGAAAGCGTGCAAAGATTATCTGATATACCCACTAATAATAATTTACCAAAAAGTATTACAGTCCGGTGTTTTCCCTGATGATTTTAAGAAATCAAGACTAACCCCAATCTTCAAAAAAGGCGACAAAAAACTTTTAAGTAATTACAGACCGATATCCATAATGAATTGTATTGCCAAGATATTTGAATTCATTTTATATGATAAAATATATTGGCATATGAAAAACGTAATTACACCATCTCAACATGGATTTATGAAGCACAAGTCTGTAGAAACAAACCTACTAACATTTATTTCAAAAATAAATATGAACATAGGGGTGGCCAGGTGGACGTTGTATATACGGACTTTGCAAAGGCCTTTGATCTAGTAAATCATGACGTACTAATTCAAAAACTTATAGTAAATGGATTTAGCGACAATCTAACACTCCTCTTGATTATTTATCTCAAAAATCGAACTCAGTATGTTGAATTCTGCGGGAGCAAGTCATCAACCTTCTTGGCAAAGTCCGGTGTACCTCAGGGTTCTAACTTGGGACCCTTACTCTTTCTAATATTTATAAATGACTTGGTTGAAGGAGTCTCATCGGACTGCCTCATGTATGCAGATGATTTTAAAATATTCTGTAATATTGATAACAACAATGACAACCATCTGCTACAAACTGATTTAAATAAAATTCATAATTGGTCAATCCAAAACAAATTACATTTCAACGTAGACAAATGTTTTTCTGTGTCATATACTAGAGCAAAAACACCCTCACATTTCTCTTATCGATTGAATTCCTCTTATCTCATTAGGAAAACGTCAATTAAAGACCTAGGTGTCTTATTTCAAAATGATCTTAGGTTCAAAAATCATATAACTGACGTTGCTAAAGAAGCACAGAAATTGCTGAGTTTTATAAAAAGATCTACCTACGAATTTAGAAACACCATTGCCATCAGATGTATTTTTTCGTCCTTAGTTAGGAGCAGACTAGAGTATGCCTCACTTAAATGGAAACCATCGAAAGCAACAGAAATTAAGACCATTGAAACGATACAAAATAAGTTTCTCTCTTACCTCTACTATAAAACGTACGGCACTGCTCCAAAACATGAATCATACTATGGAATTCGGAGTGAATTTGGTTTTGTGAAAATTGAACAGAGAGTGGTGGTCAAATGTATTTGTTTTCTACATAAGCCACTCAATGAACAGATTAAATGCGAATATTTATTGTCCCAAATAAAGTTTCATGTACCTTCACAAGTGCTTCGTCCAAAACCTATTCTTTTCAATGTTCCTCGATCTCCTAATGCAATGGACACGATATGCGCCGTGTATAACAAATATACCTGTCAATTACCTGACATTTTGAACTGCTCATTTGATAGAATGAAGAAATGTGCGATTGCATTGAATCCTTTATGAAACTTAAACCTTATGAAACTTAAACTATTCTTACATAAATATATATGTAAATGTAGAGACTACCGTTCGCGATATGTGTGTGTATATTATATAAGCACAAGTATTTGTGAAAGTATTGTTAATTTTCTTTTTTATTCTCGTTATCTTAGTATTTAGTTACTTTCTTTAGTGGAAACATGTAATTAGACTATTGATGTCTGTTTGTTTCTAAGCCAAATAAATAAATAAATAAATAATTATGAAGTGTTCTACCCAACGATAGGTGTCGCTGCTATTGAAGTTACGAAGCAACATCTCAAAAACTCAGTAACAGTAAATGAATACTATCAAAAGCTTTTGTGAATTGTCCATTAGTTATTGGACCTCTTGGGTTACCATGATAACATGCACAAAAGGCCTAATAGGCTGCTTAGCTTGTACCTACAATATACCATTATAACCATTTTCAGTCTTTGGACATTGTGCATAATACGTCATTTTGATAATGAAAATATGATCAATGGTATAACGTCGATTCAACGCTGAAACTTAGGACATATCGCCTCAGAAAGGACCGTAGTCTTTGGAACATGACTTTTTAATCACTTACTTGATAAATATTATGATATGTTCTTTGGACATAGTGCATACATAATACGTCATTTTGATGATTCAAATGAGATCAATGAAATATGACGTTGATACAACGCTGAAACTTGGGACTTATCGCCTCAGAAAATACGTTTAATGGATACATATTGATGATGTTGACCATCATTCATAATACGTTAAGTTTATGTTCCACATATGTAACAATTTAAAAAATGTTCACCGGGTTATTGCCACCAAATTCCTTGTCGTTCTGCTATGGGAGTATCTTCCATCAACTGGATCAAATCATTTCCTAGAAAATGTAAATATCGCAATCCATTGAGATTTTCATTGAAAAAGTAAGGTCCTATGATGCGGCCATTGAACAATCCACACCATACATTAATACCCCAAATAGTTTGAAAATTACCTTCGCGGACCCAGTGGGGATTTTCTTGAGACCAATAGTGACTGTTATGTCGATTCACAACTCCATTATTGTGGAATCGCGATTCATCGCTCCACAAAATTTGACTGAATATGTTAGGATTTTCATGTAATATTACCTCAATACAAGCAATGAATTCAAGTCGTCGTTCGAAGTCCGTGGGTTTCAAACCTTGTAGCAACTGAATTTTGAATGGGTGGTATTTATTTTCTTTCAGAATTCTCTGTACATTAGATTTACTCACACCGACTTCTTCTGCAAGAGTATGGATAGAAACATGTGGATGAATAATGGTATAAGCCAACACATTGATCTCTATATCTTCAGTTCTAACAGATCTCGTATGATGACGATACTTTATAGTAGAAGGAAATGACCCAGTTCGTAATTTTTCTTCAACTCTAGAAAAAGTCATTCGTGACGGAATGGGTCTATCTGGAAAACGTTCTTGGTATAGACGTTGTGTTTTTCTGACATTCCCCAAAAATTAATAACTTATGAATGTAATCACTTAGACTAAACGCGAAAGGCGTACTGGAGTTTTCGCACAAAGAACACAGTTACTGTTTTGCAACCACTGAATCGAACTGGACAGTAGATACAATTCAACAACATTTGTTACTATGGCATCAACAAGCATAAGCTACTTGATGAAATTGTGCAATATAAAGCAATTCACCCTCAAGTTAGTCACATTCTCAAGAATTTCAATATTATATTCAACTGATATCGATATCGTATCGTAGAGGTAAGAATAATGGTTTGTATTTAGTAGTAGTCTAGTTCAATTTAATGAAAGATATAGACTGGGTTCGTATACGAGTAAGTTTTTTTGAAACCTTGTAATTAAGGAAAAGTGCAATAACTCAACAACGCCGTAACCGAATTTCAAAAACCAAACATGAAATGATACCTGATTTTAACGTAGCATCTGAATATGTAATGATATACAGGGCGTTCTATTTTAAAAAATGGAATTTTGGTCTGTAGCACCTACACCAAATACCCTGTATATTCAAACATTATATCAAAATATAGCTCTCATGAACGCATGTAGTGAATGACTACGAAGGAATCGTTTCAAGTGGTAAACAATCCACGCCAGCAGCAATGGAATCACCGGTATTTTCGAAATATTGTGGTGAATTGGGGTTGTGTCTGAGAATAACTAGGTAGATTCAGATCTATCGTAGATTTGAAATACTTTGGGAAAAATATAACAATGCTATTTATTCAACTTTGTACAATTATAAAATTGATGAAGATTGAAATGAATTAATGAAAATATTCTTGACTGCACTTCTCCCTCCTCACGTTGCACATAGGGGTATTTGACCCAAAAAGTTGGTCAAAATTATTGTCACCTCAATTTTCAGTTTGATAATTTGAAAAATTATATACGGAAGTATTGCCTACGGAATATCTCAGTTATTGTATGAAGTAGGTTTGTGAAATTTGGAGCGTCGATATAATGACATAAGAGCTAGAATTTGAGCATATTGACATGTCGAAGTTAACTTCCGGTATGACCGGAAGTAACATCAACTTTCTTATTTTAAATAGAAACCCTATTTTTTTTCTTTTCGCTTTATTCAGCATTCAATTCCCTTTCTAATGACATATCACAAGTTGGTATCTAACCAGAAACTAGATCAGAAAAAAATTATTATTGAAATTCACCGAGTAGGCCGTGGAAGCAAAATGAAAGCCAAAAATTGAAAAGTTGGCTATGGAAACCATACGTCACTTGATAACAGTTGCTACTACTGTGATATTATATTTTCATTCGTCGGCGTTATAAAAAGCCGCCAAAAAAAATATTGGAAAAATTGGGAAAAAAACAATACTCTGTAGGTCCATAACTTAAATAGGAACATACAACTTTTTCTTGCCTGTACTATTCAGCATAACCATTCCTTTCTAATGATATAATAGAAAATAATTTTTTGAACTGATATACCGAAAAATCCAATCATTATTCTTCAAATAACAAAACAGATTATCGCCATACGCAAAAATAAAATTAAAAATAATGTGGAATGATAAATTATATCCTGTAGGTTCTAGGTTAAATAGGAACATAAACGTACTTGGTCTGTGCCATCGTCCATAGATATTCTAATATCTACCTATGGACGATGTTTGTGCTATTCAGAATAATCATTCCATTGCAATAATCATTCGAACCAAAATATTAACAAGTAGGCTGATTGAGATGTATTTTGGAATGAAACAAAAAAGAAATGAGAGCTGTCACGAACGCTGCTATCCATATTATTTTGACGTTCGAAGTGGTGTTTTTGATTCTGCCATTTTAAAAGGGTTTGGAAATCGAAATCAGTTAGTGGAATATTCAAAAAATGCCCCGTTATTCACGAACTGAACAAATTGACATACTTCTCATTTATGGTGAATGTTTAAAAAATTCTTATGCCGCTGAACGATTGTATTTAGAGTGATATCCAGGGAGGCAGCAACAACCGTTAAGAAGGTATTTCCAGTGGCTTGAAGAAAAATTAAGAACTGAGCCTGATGTTCACGAAGACCAAGAAGCATTTGTTATTAATGAGGAAACTGAAATTAATGTATTAGCTTTAGTACAATATGATAGCACAATTTCCTCAAGGCAGATTGGCGCCGAATTAGCTATAGGTAAGGACTCTGCTAGGAAAATTTTGAAAAAACATCGATTGAAATACTTCAAGTATCAGTTGCATCAACATTTGTATGAACATGACGGTGAAAGGCGCCTGGAATATTGTAATTGGTTTCTTCGACAAAATGCTGAGAATCACCTATTTAACTATTATATCTTGTTTACGGACGAGTCAAGATTTACCAACAATGGATTATTTAACAGGAATAATACAAGGTAGGTACTGTACTTTATTTGGATTATTGTCGATAGTCGAAGTGTAAAGTGCTAAAAGTGTGAACGGTCTTTTGTTCCAGGTACTGGGCGATGGCAAACGAGCACCGGTTTCGACAAGGCAAGGCGGCTTCCAGGAGAGATTTGGTGTGAATGTTTGGGCAGGAATAGTTGGAACTCATATTGTTGGCCCCATTCTTTTTCAAGGCCAACTAACCGGAGAGAGATACTTTAATTTTTTAACGAATGAAATTTCGGAATTCATTAACAACCTACCAGCGGAAATAACTGAGAGAATGTACTTCCAGCAAGATGGCGCCACTACGCATAATTCAAGAATAGCGAGAAATTATCTTCAAAATCGCTTTCAAGAGAGACTTATAATAACCCATGGTCCAGTCAGGTGGCCACCAAGGTCACCTGATCTAACTCCGTGCGACTTTTTTCTATGGGGGCATATCAAAAATAGGGTGTATTTTACACAGCCTACAACTCTACATGAGCTAGAAGTAAAAATTCGTAGTGCTTTCCAAGATATCACGCCCCAAATGTTGAGAAACGTTTTACATGAAAATATCACTAGAGTCAATAAATGTATTGACGCTGAGGGAATGCATTTCGAACATTTGTTTTGAATTTATTTTATCTTTAATCCTGTCAATTTGAATTTTTTTTTCGATAAATCTGTTTTTTCGTTATTTGAAGAATAATAATTGGATTTTTTGGTATGTCATTTCAAAAAATTACTTTCTATTATATCATTAGAAAGGAATGGTTATGCTGAATAGTACAGGCAAGAAAAAGTGGTATGTTCCTATTTGAGTTATGGACCTACAGAGTATTGTATTTTCCCAATTTTTCCAATATTTTTTTGGGGGCTTTTTATAACGCCGACGAATGAAAATAAAATATCACAGTAGTAGCAACTGTTATCAAGTGACGTATGGTTTCCATAGCCAACTTTTCAATTTTTGGCTTTCATTTTGCTTCCACGGCCTACTCGGTGAATTTCAATAATAATTTTTTTCTGATCTAGTTTCTGGTTAGATACCAACTTGTGATATGTCATTAGAAAAGGAATTGAATGCTGAATAAAGCAAAAAGAAAAAAAATATGGTTTCCATTTAAAATAAGAAAGTTGATGTTACTTCCGGTCCGACCGGAAGTTAACTTCGACATGTCAATATGCTCAAATTCTAGCTCTTATGTCATTATATCGACGCTCCAAATTTCACAATCCTACTTCATACAATAACTGAGATATTCCGTAGGCAATACTTCCGTAGCCACCCGGTATGTATACATAACAAGAGAACTTATATACCCTAATACTAATACACAAAGAAGGTAAAACTAATAATAATGATATCAATAATATGTTAATTTTTTTTGATACATATTTTTACTTAGAGGACTGTGTCCACTCATCTCCGGAACTATCAGCTGTGTCTACATCTAATTCATCATCAGGGTTCTCTGCACGAGTTTGATCTACTTGCTTCTAATTTCTGAGGTTATTCGTTACACTGAAGGAAAGCAACATTTCTAATGGCAATCTCTTCCTCTTTGACTTGGGTTGCTAACTTGTTATTAACGGATCTGAAGTTAGTAAAATTCGGTTGATAACGTCCAGCATTTTTCTCTTGAACATTTTCGTGCAAATTTTAGACGATAAAATGCTTATTCATAGCTTCTGCTTCTAAAAAATTACCGACAGGTGATAAAGCATGTTTTATAACAATTGGCCCATGGATTTTATGAACTATAGGTGATATAAGATACCACGGATATAAACTGACATACAATTGAGCTGTTTCGAAAGTATAATTTTGTAATTTTTCAATGTGTATCTCATGACCACTGGATATTATTTCAAGAATCTCTTTGAATCTGTTTATCAAATTCAGATCTATTCCAGTTATCCTTGCAGATATTTCTGAATTTGTGAAAAATCTTCAGCTGGTATTGCCATCATTGGTTGACACGAAGCCCACTTTGGGGATGGCTACTAATTTTCCTATATCTCCTTAGAATTTTTTTTTTGTATTAATTTTTTTCTCTCTTTCACAGGAATTTTGTGTTTGTTGGTATAATGTATTTGACATACCTTGAGAGGTACTTTGTACGTAAACTGTGATGAAAATTCAAAAAATCTTATGGCATCAAATCATCTTCTCTTCATTTCTAACCTCAAACAAATTTTTTCTCATCTCCTGGAAACGATCGTTTTCCAGGAAATTGCTCATGATGAAGTACATTTTTTTGTCGAAACTTTTTTCTGTGCAAGTCTTCATTTGATCATAAATGTAGTTTTTTGTCAAAATTTTTAATTTTGAGGTAGCTAGAATAAAATAAAAATGAATTTTACACGTACGGATGGAATGTTTTGAAAAAGAAAAAGTTTAACAAAAGGCAGGTCTGCGTGAATCTGCTGTAATTGTTGGCGATTTACAATAATACAAGGATAATTTTATCAGAATATTTGAATGCATATGCCAAATATCACCCGGAAGTATAACAATATCCTTCAAACATATATGCGAAATTAAAAAAAAAAATTGTCTCCAAAAATGTATTCAGAATCAGAGTAGGCTGTGAAATATGACAAAAAAGAGATTATATGCTTACTTGGTTGATTATATCATATAGCAATATTAGTAAAACTCGCACAAGAATCTTTCGGAAGACTTTTTTGAACCGCCATTTTCAAACAATATGAATAACGAACACGTTCCACACCACCTATATACGTTGGATTGTTACCGATCCAGCCAGACAGTGCAGATACTAACGAATAGATGTCGCCACTTTAAGATTCTACAAACATTGTTCTATCGTGTCTAATTTGGAAACATTTCATTTATTTTCAAAATTTACTTTTGGCCAACTTTATGGGTCAAATACTCCTATGTTCGTTGGCTGAATCTTGGTTTCATATCAGGGCAATATAGATGATGAATGTAAAAAACATCGATCCAATATGAACGAATATTGAAAAAATAATATAATAATAATGATATGGGCGGAATATTGTTTCAACCTATTCTGAATGTATATTGTTATATATAATATTAGAAAGATATTGGTTGAATGAATTTCACCAATACTGATGAAAAAAAATTGTCTACGTATTATTTTCAACATCTAGCATATCCAAATTTGATTGCACATTAGTTGAATACTACTCTGCCAATATTCAACAAATCGCATTCACTCATGTTGGGTTAAAATTGTTTCAATAATATTGATGAAACAAAATGTTCTTTATATTGTTTCCAAACATCTAGAATGAATATTACAATCTCAATATTCCGTTTATATCGATTCTGGGGATATACAACTATATTTTTCATCCAAGTTTGGTAGCACATTGGTTGAATATTATTTTACCAATATTCACTAACTCATATCACACACTAATATTAAAATAATAATATTGATACAATATTACGCAGGATACCTATTAATTACCATTATTGAATTTTGAATATTGGCCGAATATTCAATGAACCATACTAAAACGTATTATCAAACCATTCAAACCTGGATAAAGAACCGCTAGATTGATTAACATAATTAAGAACGTCTTCTGAAATCTAAGAAAATATACAGGGTGGGGCACCGAAAACGAAACAGATCGAATATCTTCAAAACACATGTGTTGTGAAAAAAATACAAAAACACGTCGATTTCTAATCTTCTTATCATAACCTCAACTCTCATACCTCTTTTCTCACCCCTTGGTCACTCTCACCCAATCAATTTGAATAGGGAAAGTAGTGAGTATGACACACCATTGAAAAGGTTATTTTATAGGGAATTCAGCAATGTCAATTTTTGCTAACTAACTTCCTATTTTGGCGCCCTCTTGCGGGAAAAACAACTGTTTCGTCTTCCAAATTATGATACTTCATTTGCAAGCTAATTTGACATGAATTCGGTGACAATGCATTATGTGATATTTCTGAGGGGAAAAACAAAATGGCGGCTCCAAAATGGCGGACAAGATTTGCAATTATGGACCGATTCGATTCAAATTTGATATGTGGTGGATTTCACGGTCGGAAATTATGATTTGTTTGTCAATGCAAAAAATCAAGATGGTGGCTGAAAGATAGCGAACGAAATTGGTAATTATGGTCCGATTCGAATCAAAATTAGTATGAGTGGATTTTCAGGGTAAGAAATTATAATATTTTTCTCGAAGCAAAAAACAAGATAGCTGGAGAAATTTGTAATTATGGTTTGATTCGACCCGGCACCGAAAACGAATTTTTCAAAACACATGTGCTGTAAAAAAATTTAAAAACACGTCGATTTTAAGTCTTTAGGGGAAATCTTTCTATTATAACCTCAACTATCTTACTACTCTCCCCACCCCTTGGTCATTCATACAATTTGAATGGGGAAAGTACTAAGTGTGACACAGCATTGAAAAGGCTATTACATAAGGAATTCAGTGTTCGCTACCTTACTCTTCATTTTGGCGCCCTCTTGCGGGAAAAACAACTATTTCGTATTCCAAATTGGAGAATTTTGTATAAATTCGTCAGACAGCGTTTCGAGACTGACGTATACTCATGAATGGCAGTCCATGGCGAATACTTTGAGCATCTACTTTGAATTAATGCAGTTTGAAATGTAAGGTTTTCCAATTTTTAAGTTTATTCAATGTCATCTTTGTATTTTTTTAAACTTTTAGTCAACTTGTATTATCATCCCACTACATGACGTTATCTTCCATACGCTGAAGCATTAGTCAGACGCATAAATATAACGAAGTGGTTACATAGTACTTAGATTAAGATAGAAATAGGAGTTGCTGAAGTCTGTCTATAGCTAGATTTCATGTGAACTGTTACTGTTTATACATTTAAATATACTTGTTCGTGTAATAACAGTGTTTTTTTCCATCCGAGTGGCAACCATTAACATAAGAAGTGGTGAAAAGAACTCAGCAGAATGGGAAAACCATGGAAACGACGTTTGTCAACGTCTGATTCATCAACTAGATCATCATCATCTACTAGATCCTCATCATCAAGCGATGGTAAACGAAGACGCCGTAAGTCCAAAAGTAATGCACATTAGGCAGCGAAAGGTACCAGACAAACTGTTGATACTGGAAGAACTCCAGGGGTAAGTGGCATGTCAATTCAGCCAGTAGGTGTTTCATCTGTGATCCCTGAATTCAATCCTTTGATAGACGATAATAACCGTTGGATGAAAATAGTAGATCATGGCTCACGAATTTATTAATTTACTTCTGTAAATACAGTTTTTCAAGCAACCAGTAAATTAGTAAGAAACGCTTGAATTTGGTATAACAGTCTTGTGTCCAATGACGTTGAATGGTCTTTTTTTACATGGGAGATGTGGAAAGAAAAACTGATGGAAACATTCCGATGCAGGCAGTACATTTTCTTGTCATTCCAAGACCTGAAGAATCATAAACCTGCAGAAGGCAAATCTTTGTATGATTTGTTTTTCTTACATTTGGCTAAAACTGATAACTTTAGACTCAACATTTCAGAAGAGGATAAAGTATCCTTGATTTTGGGAGCAATAGGTGACTAAAATATCAAATCATTTGCCGAGGCTGCTAGAATTCGGAACACAACTGATCTAGCTGCATATTCACGAAAAAATCATTCCATGGCGAAGGAAAAACAAAAGTTACAGAATTGTTTTTGCCAGGTACAACCAAATGTTTCAATATACGTAATACGTGGGTAGAACCTTGTGATAATCCGAATAGACAGAGTGGAAATAAAATCAGTTCATACGAGAAGTCTTTAAGAAAGTGTAATTCACGTGGAAAAATTGGCCACAGAAGGGAAAATTGCCCAGATATTAATAAAATATGTAACCTCTGCGAAACGCTTAGTCATATTGAATTTGTCTGTCGTAGAAAGCACATTCCAAAATTGAAGATCAAAATGATATGGAAAGAGTCTGCAAAAAAATTCAATAAGGAGGTTTTAGTTGACAGTATGCGAACAATTGCAATCATAGATTTAGGTAGTTACTGTTCCGTTATGGAGAGAAAATAAGTTTTTGATTTGAATTTGAAAACTCAAAAATTAGACAAAGTGGTCAAACTATCAGGGTTCACAGGGCAATCAATATATGTATCTTGTAAGTGACTCATTGAAGGGGTTTAAAGTATTTTCAACATCAGATCTAGCCTGAATCATGTCACAAGACAGCATTCATCACACCCGAAGGTCATCATGAATATCTTCGGGTGCTCTTTGGTCTGTGCAATTCACCAAGTTTCTTTCAAAAAATGATCGAGTTACTCACAAAAGATACAATATCCATGATACAAAAATTCAAAGAATCAGGCGTACTGCTATCATCTAATTTCATAACAAATATCGTGCCCTATAATGAATCATCATCCACTCAACCTCATTCATTCCAGAATAATTTTCAACGAATCTATAGCAACAATACAATGTCAAAATACTTTTTCAATTTTCTATGAACTCAGATTCAAATTAATTATATAATCCTACTTTTCTTTCCAAAATAACCTGACTCTTCAGTACCCATTCTATTTCTAGCAATTGTCAAATTCTCATTCTTCCTTGCCATTCTCCTCCATTGACATCGAATAAAAATACCATCATCTTCCTTATTACAAAATTCATATTTGGTGAATGATATCCTAAATTTCTTTGCATACGATTAGATACAGGATAGCAAAAAATAATTTCACACTCGCATTTGACATTCAACAATTTTGATAACTTTCATACAACGCCATTTAAATTAAATTGACATGTCAACCATATCCAATAGCCTTGAGTCGTTTTTCTGTAAATTCTTGGTTTTGTTTTCGTTCTAAAACGCTTGAAGGATATTGTGTGTACACATATCCAACCGTCTTTTTACAACTTGAAACAAATTACTATATAACTGAGCTTCCTCAACAACAGGGCTCGATGGGTCGTTATATTTCAAAAGAATCACATCCGTTTTCGCCACTCTTGTAGATCCTAGTTAACAAGACTTATCTTCTCCAATATTTTGTGAGGACCGTGGTATTCAAGAATCAACTTTGTACTTTCACCTTTTTTTCTTATGGGTGTGGATACTTTAACATTCTCCACAACACTGTTTTCAATACGTCGATATCACTCATCATATCTTGCTTTCTTCACTGTGAAGGAATATGCTTCTTGCTTCGAGTGATATTTCTTCTGTCTAAATAAAATCATTATTTTCAACATAGGGGTGGTAATCGTAATGGTGATGAGTGGGGTCGCAAGCGACAGCGACTAGGCCCCAGTGGACCCTTTCCGCAATCCCCGGCATCTTTACCCATCACATGGCGAATACCTGCTCGAACCTCTTCGACTTCCTTGTGAAAGTCGAAATGTTCTTCCATTGCAATGAATGCAATTCTTTCTCCTCAATAGTTGGCAGGTCCGAAGACGTTTTGTCCAGGCCTGCCATAAATACCTCATTCGCACAGAAAGTGGAAGGAGTCCCTTCTCAACACATTCTGCGCATAGTGGGTCTGCCTCAACTCTGATAAGAGCCAGATGCCTCCTGAGGACGCAGTGACCGGTTAGAACTCCCACCACGAGTCGGAGTTCTTTGCGGCTCAGCTTCAGTATCTTGTCCATCCTTGCCCTATCGGGCCCCGATATAATCTGCTTTGACTGCCTGCAGCCGTCTATCCCTCTCCACTCTTTTCCTAATTGTACGAACAGCACCTACCTGGATACTATTCGATATCAAAAGAACAGCAATGGAGACTTTAGAAAACTTTATTTAAATTCAATTCAATGAAATGTATCATTCAAAATTAGTTTCTTTCAAAAATTGATATCGGAAGTATTTGATCATATGGTGTGCTCCCATATTTGGATGACATAATCGTACCCTCTAAATCGATCGAGGAGGGTTTATTATTGCTCAAAAGAACAGTTGAAATTGTTAGGGACTTTGGACTGACCATAACGTTGTCAAAATCCAAATTTCCCAAGCAAGAAATAAATTATGAGATTCCCAATTCCAAAGACGGTTCACCAAGTAAGACAGTTTTTGGGATTGGTTGGATACTTCCGAAAATTCATCTCCAATCACGCTATCACAACACGTCCATTAACCTCACTATTGAAAAAGGACTGTAAGTGGAAATTGAGTGATTTTCACACACGAATAGTGAATGAATTGAAAGAAATTATTTGTGCTAAACCAATCTTAACAATTTTTGATCCTAGTCTCAAAAGTGTTGTTTATACCGACGCATGTCGCGACGGTTTAGCCGGAATATTGATTGGCTTTGCATTGGCTTCGCATTAGAGAGAACAGTTGAAAGAATTTGGGAGCGATATTGGTTCCCCAAGATGAGGCGTTTCGAAAAAAAAAATATATCGGCTCCTGTCTTCAGTGTCTTTATCACAAATCTGTCGGAGGTAAAAAGCCAGGTTTACTTCACTCAATGCCAAAACATGCTACACCATTTCAGACGCTCTATGTGGATCACTTGGGACCGTTTGTGATATATAAAACTAGAAACAAATACGTCTTAGTGGCAATTGATGCATTTTATCAAATTCATTTTTCCCAAGGCGGTACCAACAACATAAACGTCAAAAGTTATCGAGGAATTGAATGAAATATTTAAAATTTTTGGTAACCCAAGACGAATAATTTATGATGCTGGCTCAGCATTCACTTCCAAAGAATTCTCCAAGTTTTGCGAAAACAAGGGAATACATTGCTGTCGGTATGCCTAGAGGTAACGGACAGGTGGAAAGAGCCAACCAATCAATACTGGATGCCCTGTCAACTATGGGATCGAGCACAAAAATGGACAATTGGGATTCCAAGTTGGGAGCGATTCAACAAAGTACCAACAGAATGGTACGCAAGACTACAAAAGCAACCCCTGCTGCACTTATGTTCGGGATTGACTTGAGAATGGACGGGGACCGCTATATAGCACTAGACGTTACTAAACTGCGAGACGTTGCTAGTAAACACCTGGAAGAGAACAGGAAGAAACAAGACACAACTTTCAATTGGCTACACTTAAACATGCCCGTATGCTGGCAATACATAAACATGCCCGTATGCTGGCAACACGTAGACATGCTAGCTACACATAGACATGCCCGTATGCTGTCAACACATGGACATGCCCGTATGCTGGCAACACATAGACATGCCCGTATGCTGGCAACAGATTGACATGCCCGTATACTAGCAACACAGGGACATGTCCATATGCCGGAACCATTCGGAACTACCGATAGGTGGTTTTCACATAGATTTGAAAACACTTCAGTGTATTTCTTGTTGCAGGTTGGGTATCGAAGATCAAGTGAGGACAATCGAGACGCAGGATGGCTGAGTGTTATCATCCCACTACATGACGGTACATCTTCGATATGCTGAAGCATTAGTCAGGCGCATAAATATGATTAAGTGGTTACATAATACTTAGATCAAGATAGAAATAGAAGTTGCTGAAGTAAGTCTATAGCTAGATTTCATGTGAACATGTTTCCCTCCATCCGGGTAGCAACCCCTAACACTTGCTCTGTTAGTATGTACGTATGTGTGGTACACATCTTGCAGCTGACTTATGGCCCACTTCTAGTTGTTCGATCAACTTGAATTTTGGTAGGTGTTCATAATTGCGATGACAATGCATCATGGAATTTTTATTGAAAAAAAAAAAAATAACAAACTGGCAGCTCTTCAGGATGGCGGATGAGATTTGTAATCAAGATCCGATTCGATTCAGAATTGGATTGTAGGTGTTTTAGGTACTGATTTTCAGCATGACCAAAAAGAATTAAATGAAATTGATGAAAAGCTTTTATACAAATGCGACGAAAAGAGAAAAAATCAGATGTGTGACGTTGGTTATTTTTTGGGTAACAGATTCCAAACTTGCCGCTAGTACAAAATAGGTATTCTTGCGCTGTAGAATTTTGATTCTGTTACGCACAGAATAATATATTATTTTCTCTTTAGCGCATTTGTATAAAAGATTTTTTTATGAATTTAAATAATTCATTTCAGTCATACTGAAAACGTGAAACCCCTATGTGTCAATTTTGAATCGAATTGAACCACAGTTTCAAACTTCGTCCGCCATCTTGATTTTTTGCATTGACAAAAAAATCAGTTTCTGACTCTGAAAATCCCCACATACTTATTTTGATTCGAATCTGACCATAATTACATATTTCGTCCGCCATCTTAGAGCAACCATCTTGTTTTTTTTGCATTGACAAACAAATCATAATTTCTAACCCTGAAAACCAGCACATATCAATTTTGAATCGAATTGGACCATAATTGCAAATCTTGTCCACCGTTTTGGAGCGGCCATTTTGTTTTTTTTTTTTTGAAAACTTTCATTATGCATTGTTGCCGAGTTTATGTCAAATTAACTTGCAAATGATGTATCATAATTTGTTATACCGAACATCCGTTTTTCCCGCAAGAGGACGCCAAAATAAAAAGTAAGGTAGCAAAAATTAACATGGCTGAATTCCTTATGGAATTACCTTTTTAATAATGTATCACACTGACGTCTTTCCCTATTCAAATTGTTCGTGTGATAGTGACCAAGGGATGGGGGGAGAGGTATGATAGTTGAGGTTATGATAGGAAGATGTCCCCCTTGGATTAAAACTTTACGTGTTTTTGCATTCCTATCAGAACGAATATGTTAAAGATATTCGATCTGTTTAGTTTTCAGTGCCCCACCTTGTATATTCAATACTTCTCACAACTTGTTTTCAAGACAGTTTACTCAGTGATTGTGGCTACCAAAAGACATACTCTGGTATAACCTTAATTAACTGCAGGAAAAATGTAATTATAGAAGTTATTCGACTGTTAATAATTCACCAAAGTATATCAACTTTGAAAATTCTACCAGTATATCCAAATGATATTGTATCAATATCACTGAATGTTTTGAGGCAATTATTGCTACAGGGTATTCCACCAATCCTTCTTTTGAAATGTACAAACAATACTGGACTAATATCGCAAAATGTTAAGATTTTATTTCTCGCCAACATGACGTTTTAATACCATGCCAATGTTTTTATAATATTGTTCTAATAATAATACTGAATATTTTGAGTTCAATATTGCATCGACAATATTTCGCTAATATTATTCAAGTAATACTGTACCTATATCGCCAAGTGTTCACATTTTTTGCTCGCTGATATTGCGTTTTAACTATTTGCCAATATGTTCACAATACTGTACAAATATTCTACCAATACAGGGGTGCTATTCCGGTAGTAACATTTCCAAATAAATTATTCTGAAAAGACCTGTACCTACTAGTGACCAAGATTTGTAGTCAACTTTCTGGAGCATCTTCCATGTACTCAACTTCAATATTTCCAAACAACCCTCATTGCCCTCACTGGAAACGGCAGAACTCTAACTTCGAGTCCCTGATCGATCTATCAGTGGCTTTTTTATAACACTTGTTTTCTGTTCATGACACAGCTAAAGACAAGTTGTGTTTTAAAATGGAACAACTTCAACCACGTACTGAAATATAGAATATAACAACATTGCCCACGTACTGAATAACAATAATATATTTTTATATACAGTATGTTCGATACATTTGTGACTCTGTCCTCCATGCCAAAATAACGCAAACCAAGAGATTGTATTTCAACCCAAATGATAATTTGAAACAGGTTAGGAACGATATAATTAATCAAATGCAAATTTCAGTATACAAATAAATATCTCATGAATACGACTCTTTCGAGTTACTCACAAAAGATACAATATCCATGATACAAAAATTCAAAGAATCAGGCGTACTGCTATCATCTAATTTCATAACAAATATCGTGCCCTATAATGAATCATCATCCACTCAACCTCATTCATTCCAGAATAATTTTCAACGAATCTATAGCAACAATACAATGTCAAAATACTTTTTCAATTTTCTATGAACTCAGATTCAAATTAATTATATAATCCTACTTTTCTTTCCAAAATAACCTGACTCTTCAGTACCCATTCTATTTCTAGCAATTGTCAAATTCTCATTCTTCCTTGCCATTCTCCTCCATTGACATCGAATAAAAATACCATCATCTTCCTTATTACAAAATTCATATTTGGTGAATGATATCCTAAATTTCTTTGCATACGATTAGATACAGGATAGCAAAAAATAATTTCACACTCGCATTTGACATTCAATAATTTTGATAACTTTCATACAACGCCATTTAAATTAAATTGACATGTCAACCATATCCAATAGCCTTGAGTCGTTTTTCTGTAAATTCTTGGTTTTGTTTTCGTTCTAAAACGCTTGAAGGATATTGTGTGTACACATATCCAACCGTCTTTTTACAACTTGAAACAAATTACTATATAACTGAGCTTCCTCAACAACAGGGCTCGATGGGTCGTTATATTTCAAAAGAATCACATCCGTTTTCGCCACTCTTGTAGATCCTAGTTAACAAGACTTATCTTCTCCAATATTTTGTGAGGACCGTGGTATTCAAGAATCAACTTTGTACTTTCACCTTTTTTTCTTATGGGTGTGGATACTTTAACATTCTCCACAACACTGTTTTCAATACGTCGATATCACTCATCATATCTTGCTTTCTTCACTGTGAAGGAATATGCTTCTTGCTTCGAGTGATATTTCTTCTGTCTAAATAAAATCATTATTTTCAACATAGGGGTGGTAATCGTAATGGTGATGAGTGGGGTCGCAAGCGACAGCGACTAGGCCCCAGTGGACCCTTTCCGCAATCCCCGGCATCTTTACCCATCACATGGCGAATACCTGCTCGAACCTCTTCGACTTCCTTGTGAAAGTCGAAATGTTCTTCCATTGCAATGAATGCAATTCTTTCTCCTCAATAGTTGGCAGGTCCGAAGACGTTTTGTCCAGGCCTGCCATAAATACCTCATTCGCACAGAAAGTGGAAGGAGTCCCTTCTCAACACATTCTGCGCATAGTGGGTCTGCCTCAACTCTGATAAGAGCCAGATGCCTCCTGAGGACGCAGTGACCGGTTAGAACTCCCACCACGAGTCGGAGTTCTTTGCGGCTCAGCTTCAGTATCTTGTCCATCCTTGCCCTATCGGGCCCCGATATAATCTGCTTTGACTGCCTGCAGCCGTCTATCCCTCTCCACTCTTTTCCTAATTGTACGAACAGCACCTACCTGGATACTATTCGATATCAAAAGAACAGCAATGGAGACTTTAGAAAACTTTATTCAAATTCAATTCAATGAAATGTATCATTCAAAATTATATATGACGTTACTTCAAAATTATTATTCTAGCACTTTTTTCAATAATAGCAACTGTTCCTACAAAATATAAAATATTCGGCAAACTCCACGAAAACATGATAAACTGCAACACTAATGTATTAACGACCCACTCATTCAGTGCCGTTGTTACTTGGCTCCTTGTTATGTCGAGAGCGGGTTCGGCCCCATAGTAGGGTTGCCCGGCTCCTTGCTTGGCTAGCTGGTCCGCCTGCTCGTTGCCTCCAATCCCTACATGGCCCGGGACCCACATCACCGTTGTTTCCTTTTCAGTCGCAAGACTCTCCAGGGCATCTCTGTACTTCGGAACCAGTTCTGATCTGGTTCTGGTTGCATTCAGAGCTCTGATGGCGGCCTGACTGTCCGAGCAGACATATACATGTCTCTTTGGGCCGGACCTCACCGCTTTCATTCTGGTTGCCTCCAGGATGGCATACACCTCTGCTTAGAAAAATGTTGTCAGAGAACCTAGCGCATAGTCTATTTCCTCTCCGTCTTACAAGTAAACTCCTGCTCCGGGTTGTCCTTCCTCTATTTTGGACCCGTCTTGTGAAACAGACAAGGCATTCTGGGGAGAATATCACCCTTTCCTCTTTCTACTTTCTTCTGTCTGGGATCTCTAGCGAGATCGTCCTTTCCTACCTCATTTCATCCTCTGCCTGTATCACTTTGATAGCGGATAGTGGGATTTCTTTCTCCGCTACCACAGCGATTTTGGTGTGCCCTGTGTACCCCTCTACTTGCCAGCTCCCTGAGTCACGGATTCTCAGATAGGACGTCATCGCTATCTTCTTTATACAAAGGTGGAAGCGACGCAGACCCAGCAAGATGTCTAGGACTGCCGAGGGGGTTCGTCCTCATCGCGTCGGTTATACCCCTATTCAACGGGGGGTGACTGGGTTGACAAAATTCTCTTCTGTTGGTAGAACGGGCAGTCTCCATGCGCAATTTTGTATTCATAGCAAATTGAGCATGGGAAATAAAATGATCCCAATCGTCTTAGTAAGTAGCGGTAAATATGCCTAGAATGGCTGTTATTGTGGAATTCATCCGTTAAAAATTTCCATTGCATTGTGGATGGTAACCAGTTTTTTGTTGATCCTGTACTCCCATAATAAGCAGTAATTATCTGATCATATCCGGTGGTGAGCAATAGTATAATTCAAAATGACATTTGAGACCATGTCTGCCGTTCCATCAATAGCCGCAGAAACGTCAAGAAATATGTATCAACTGCGGCAATAAATATTGTAAAATTTAATTTTTTTTGTACATTTGAAGGGCTTCAAAATATAAATGACCATTTTTGGTATTGACCCTCCACCTGGGATTGGCTGTGAAAATCCTAAAGCTCTACTACCCAACTCGCCCTTTCTTTACTAACAATCTTGACAGTCTTTGGTGTCCTTTTTCCGTCTTTTTGTTGTCAGCCCCAAAAAAATAATTTTTGAAAAATTGATATGTCCGTGAAATGCCCAAATGTCCTTTCAACGGTTTGCTGGAACAACCAATAGATCCTCTAGTCCCTCTAACAACACATTGTTTTCATACAGGACAGCTTTTTTTGGTCCCCACCCCCTCCCCCCTTGGTAATTTCTGAACGGTTCAACATACAGAGTACAGACATGGTCCAACTACTGTTTTGGATTATATCAATGAGACTACTTTTTGATAAAGGTGCGGGGGTGCTCATCAATTCAAAATTTTCACATAGCAAGGGAGGGTCCAGGGTTTCAACTTTCTATATATTTTTTTGATTTGTTAACATATTTGTTACTGTATGCTCTCGAAATTTCAAATATAAGTGCGGATCAGAATGGTACCCTTATCTCGATAAGTTAGAAGGGTTTGATGTGAAGCAATTGGGCAAACACATTTTGGATGGTAACACCAATACTATTTTTTGAGAGAACATACATTGCAATTACCAAACAAATGGCGCTGGGGGCACATCAATTTGGAAATTTCGAAAGGCAAAGAGATCGAACTTCGACATGATCTCTTTGAAGATATTCAGAATGTTTTTGCTATATCTGTCGAAATTATGAAAATTCAGAATCATGCGGCAAAAATTACGGAAGTTACGAGAGTGTTTCCATGAGAATGTACACACTATGTTCAACAGATGATGAATAATATTGATGAACATCGATCAGAAGACTTTCTCCTTTCGCAATGGTATCCGTTGAATCTTAGTCTAGTGGAATGATCTTATATTTTCAATGAAACCATTCCCAATATTCAGAAATTTCTGACATCTAAAATTAGTGAGAAAAAGATTTAGTCTCTATGTATTCTATTCACTGCTTAAATTCTACTCGAAAAATTATTTCAAACCTTTGTTCTTCTCCAGTACTCTGATGGACCATATTCGCAAGGATTGAAATGGTGGCACATTAGTTTTCTTTGTAATGGCATCCATGAATACATAACAGAGATTTAACATATTCATTATTGCCAATATTGTAAAAATGAATGAGCTACCAATTTATTTCTTGTTGAACATGGTCCAGTAGTTTGATTTAAAGCTATCTCAAAAAGGCGTTTCCACGTTATACAAAATGAACATTATATCTTCTGAAATACGTACAGGACGACTCACACATCTGTCAAATTAAATATACCTCATGGAAGCTTGTTCGAATCATTGATTGAATCTTGAACTACTGCTTGATAGGCAGTTTTGAAATTCCACAATATAGTCAAAGCACATTAGGATCATTTTAAGAAAATCGTTTCAAAATTTAGCGATATTTTCAAATGATATCCACATTTGTTTTTTCATGGCAAGCAACAATTTATCTCTATCAAATCCATCGATCTTAAGAGCAGGTGGATTCGCTGAATTTTCGATATAATTATTGTGAGGTTATGTATTTCAGAGTATTTCTGAAATTATCTTCCTCGACTTCTAAATCATCCAATTTGACTTTCATTAGATATGTGATGGAGTATCCGCTAGCCCAAGAGATGTCACCTGGTGATTGTTCATTTTCATCTGAAGAAAAGGACAAGGATGAAACATTATTTTTGATAAATATTAGGATACGTAGCGAGAAACACATCAAAACACGATTATATGGCAAATACTTTTCATCTCTGTTATGATATATAGAAAATTTATATTGTTATTTATGATGAACATCCAATATGAAGTATTGCTTCATCCTAATAAAATATCTAGACTGTAGTGACAGAATGTGGTAAATGAAATGTAGATAGTTACGAACCTTGTCAAAGAACTGATAAAATAAAATATATTCCTTCGTCTACAATTCATAACAAATCCAGACTTTATAATAAAACATGGTGTCAGAAGATGAAAACCGAATCATTAATGTTCCCACAAAATCTGGATTGACTGGGCAAGTCAAATCTATGTCTACAGATGGAAACTTAGCTGATAATTGGAAGAATTGGTACAGATCCTTCAAGATATACCTTTGCGCCTCAGGATATGATAGAGAAAATAATAAACGGAAGGTAGCAATGCTTCTACACTTCATTGGAGAACCTGGCATGTGCATATTCAATTCGTTCGATGTTGACATTGATTCAGTGATATTCGAAGATCTTATTATAAAATTTGAAGAATACTTTGTTCCCAAGAAGAATATTACGATGGAAAGGCACATTTTCTTCAGCAGAGTCCAAGCTCAGGAAGAGAGCATTGATGAATTTGTGACAGATTTGACAAATAAAAGTTTTTCATGTGAATTTGGAACTCTCAGGGAAGATTTGGTAAAAGATATCATGATACGAGGTCTAAATGAATCCACTCATTATATTAAAGAATGTTTATTAAGAGAAGACAAATTGACTCTTGATAAAGCATTGGAGCTATGTAAAACGTTACAACTTACTCAGAAGAGAGCCGAACAACTACGTCAAAATTCTACTGAATTTGTTGGAGTTATGCATTTAAGAAAACATCCAAAACATCGAATCCAGAATAGTCAAGGCGAACAACGGTATCCTGAAAGAAGAGGACATTTACAGGATAGATGGTTGTCAAGTAAACGTCAAAATTCAAACGGAAAATTCAAGGTTGATGGTCATTCCGAAATATGTGGTCGATGTGGTGAAGTACACAGATTCAGATGTCCAGCACAAGGAGTCAAGTGTCAAAAATGTCAAAAGAGGAATCATTTTGCCAAAGTTTGTGAAAGTTATTCTATTAATAATGTCGATTTAACTAAAAATATTCAAGAAAATGTTAAATTTGTTGAAAATGATGATGAATTTTTCATAGGGCATGTCGTTCACGAAAATAAATATGAATCATGGTATATTGATATTTTATGTAACGATAAAAAGGTAAGAGCAATGCTTGATAATGTCTGAAAATACATTGAATTCTCTTAAAATGACAAAACTTCATATTGAAAATAGTCAAATCAAACTAAATGATTTCAGTGGTCATTCAATTCCAGTTAAAGGTTGTTGTGTTCTAGAATGCAAATATGGAAATGACAACATTGCATTAATTAAATTCATTATCACTGTAATGGATTGTCAAACAATTATTGGTCTGGATACTTGCAAAACTCTTGGTATAATTAATAAGGTATACCACATCAACAATAATTGCCAAAATATTCTCAAAGATTTTCAATTGGTTTTTGAAGGTTTAGGTTGTCTACCTAAACAATGTCATCTTTCAGTTGATTCTAATATACGTCCTGTTATAGATCCTCCCAGAAAAATTCCATTCAAATTGCAAACTAGATTGAAATTAGAGCTTGATCGTATGGAACAGGTTGGTGTCATTTCGAAAATAACAGAACCTACAGAGTGGGTAAGTTCAATTGTTGTTGTTAAAAAGAAAAATGGTAATCTACGTATATGTCTTGATCCAAGAAATCTTTATAAAGCCATTCTTAGAGAACATTTTCCGATTCCGACTATTGAACATATAAGATCTCAATTAGTTGGAGCAAAATATTTTTCTACTCTTGATGCAAATAGTGGATTTTGGATGATTCCTTTGGATCATGAAAGTTTAATTCACCATTCGGTAGATACAAATTCAATCGCCTTCCATTTGGGATCAATGCATCTCCAGAAATCTTTCACAGGTCAATGACAGAAAGTTTTCATGATATACCTGGTGTTTTGATTTATATTGATGATATTTTGATATACGGTAAGACAAAAGAAGAACATGATAATATATTATTAGCTGTTTTGAATCGTGCTAAAAAACTAAATATCAAATTTTCTTCATCAAAATGCAAATTTTCACAGACTGAAGTGAAATATATTGGCAATATTTTCAATGCACATGGTATGTCTCCTGATCCTAAAAAAATAAGTGCCATTCAAGAATTGCCTTCACCTACAAATATTAAAGAATTGCAAAGATTTTTAGGTATGGTCAATTACATTGGTTCATTTGTAAAAAATTTAACTATAGAAACCGAATGTTTAAGGGGTTTGCTGAAAAAATATTCTGCATGGCAGTGGAACAGTTGTCATGAGAAAAATTTCAAAGATATTAAAAATATATTAAGTGAAGTTCCCGTTCTTTCACATTTTGATGTGAATTGTCCAATTGTCTTGTCAGTAGATGCTTGTCAGTCAGCCCTTGGAGCTGTGATTTCACAGAATAGCAAACCTGTTGCTTATGCTTCAAAATCATTAAGTCAATCTCAGAGAAATTATGCTTCAATAGAAAGAGTATGTTTATGGACAAATAGTAACAGTGGAAACTGATCATAAACCGCTAGTTACATTATTCAAGAAAAGTTTAGCTGAAGTACCTACTAGATTACAAAGAATGTTATTGAAACTTCAAGCTTATCACTTAAATGTTGTTTATAAACCTGGTCAAATGTTGTATATTGCTGATACATTATCTAGGGCACCATTGCCAGATATTGAATCAGATTTAGATGAAGATGTCAAAATTCACGTAAATTTGATTTTTGATAGTCTTGCTATGTCAGAAGAAATGAAAAACAAAATAATTGATGAATCTTTCAAAGATGAAAGTTTACAATTACTAAAAAACTATTGGTTTAATGGTTGGCCAAAGAGACAAAATCTATTGCATCATTCTGTAAAAAATTATTTCAACATCAAAGATGAAATTCATGTCTTAAATAATATTGTTTTCAAAGGTACAAGTATCATTGTTCCTCAGTCCTTAAGACATCACATGTTGTCAATAATTCATGAAGGTCATTTTGGAATTGAAAGGTCTAAAAATCAAGTCAGAGGTATTCTGTATTGGCCACATATGTCAGATGATATAAAAAATGTAGTAATGAACTGTCCTATTTGTTTGAAATATAGACCTTCCAATCCATACGAACCTCTCATTCCTAGTCCAATGGTTACAATACCATGGGAAAAAGTTGCTGTTGATTTTTTCGATTTTCAAGGCAAAAAGTACATTTTAGTAGTAGATTACTACTCCAAATACATTGAAATTGCTATTTTGTCATCTTTAAATTCAGTAACTGTAGTTCAAAATTTGAAATCAATTTTTGCTCGTCATGGCATTCCCATAGAATTGCTGTCTGATAATGGGCCGCCTTTCAATTCTTCAGATTTCAAGAAATTTACTTTTGATTGCGGTATAAAACACATTACCTCTAGTCCTTATTTTCCAAAAGCTAATGGTCTTGCAGAAAGTAGTGTTGAAGTTATTGAAAATTTACTGAGAAAAAGTTATGACTCTAAAACTGATACATATATTGCACTGCTTCAGTTAAGAAATACGCCTAAAGGTAATCTGCATTCACCGTCCCAGTTGTTAATGTCAAGACAAATTAGATCAAAACTTCCAGTGATAGCATCAAATCTTAAACCTAAAGTTGTGAATTCTGAAAAGCATCAAAGTAGCGTTCAGATTCAAAAACAAAAAATGAAATTTTATCATGATAGATCTTGCAAACAATTACCAGAGTTATATGTTGGTGATCATGTTAGATTCAAGTTAACACCTACTAGTTCTTGGTCTCCTGGAATAATCAAGCGATGTTTAGATGAAACAGGATTTCCAAGATCATACATTATTCAGTCTGAAAATGGTTCGACTTACCGAAGAAATAGAAAACATTTATTGAAATGTCAACAACCTGTTCACAGATATGCATCACAATCAGGTTCAACTGAAATCATTTCCAATCAGAGTAGTTCTGGTGATTCAAATCATATGGAAATAATATCAGAAAAATTGACTCATGATGCAGGTACTTCTAAGAATAATGAAAATTCAACACAGTATGAACAAATCTTTCCAAGATCTAGATTTGGCAGCGCCATTCGACCTCCTTATCGTTTTAGTTATGATTAGTTACTTATTAAAAAAAAAAAGGGGCATGTTATGATATATAGAAAATTTATATTGTTATTTATGATGAACACCCAATATGAAGTATTGCTTCATCCTAATAAAATATCTAGACTGTAGTGACAGAATGTGGCAAATGAAATGTAGATAGTTACGAACCTTGTCAAAGAACTGATAAAATAAAATATATTCCTTCGTCTACAATTCATAACAAATCCAGACTTTATAATAAAACAATCTCTAATCATCGTTTAATGTCACTTCGATGCTCTGATCTTCTCAAACCAAATTTTCATTTTCATTATATGAACCATTATTCAGTAGGCAACGGAGTCCAAGTAGGTAAGTCTTTAATGGCAACGAAACAAATTTAGTGTTGACATAAATTATGACTATGTTTGGTTATGTTTACCACCAGCAAAAATGAAAAATGCGAAAAGAACCGAAAGAAAATGCCAATGATTTCATCGTCAGTGAAGAAAAACAAGTAGACGTGTTGGCCCATGTTGAAGTAAATTGTACTGCGTCAATTCGCCAAATTCTTTCTCAGTGTGATATAAGTTATTAGTCCGTTTCGACAATTCTTCACAAATTTAATTATCGCTCATTCAAGTACCAACTACACCAACATCTCTACGATGACGACCACACCCGAAGATTGACTCATTGCAACTGGTTTTTGAATAAATACAGAGAAGATGTACGCTTTCCATTTGAAATTATTTATTCAGATGAAACTCGATGTACCTGGGTCTGTTCAATAGGAATAATAAAAGGTACTGGTCACAACAAATTTACATCTGATGCAAGAAGAACATTTTCGAGAGCGATTTGGTTTCAATTGCTGGATGGGTGTCATCGGAGGAAAGCATTTGGGTCCAATAATTTTCGACGGACAACTCACTGCGGAAAGATATCTACAGTTCCTTAGAAATTAAATCAATGATTTCATTGAAGATTTGCTACTGGCTAACCAAGTTGATATCTATTTTCAACAAGATGGAGCGTCATCTCACAATTCTCAAGTTGTAAAAGAACATCTGAATGACACCTTCCCAGAAAAGTGGATTGGCACTGATAGCCTGCGAGGTACAATCTTAAGTTGACATATTTTTTCATAACGTATATTATTTCTTTTTCATATTCTAGATCACCAGATCTCCGCTAGATTTTTCACTCTCGGGAACAATTAAAAATCAGGTGTATAAAACAGCATCAGGTACTCGTGAAGAAGTAGAGTATAAAGTAAGGGAGGCATTCCAGAACATCAGTGTGGAACAGCTAATCAATGTGGTTCACGCAACAATTGAAAAAGTTAAACTTTGCCGTGATCAAGGAGGTGGACATTTCAAACATTTAGAACCTTAATGGACTAACGGTAATATTTGCGACGATCAAATAATTCTCCAAACGACTGTGAAGTAAGTCATAAGCAACAGCTTGAATTGTTTGTCACGGATAACTAGAATAACAGGACAAGTACATGAGTATACTTAATACGTAGGTATTATTTTGTTATAAGGTATGATCGCTTCTTGTAATTATTCACAGAAATAGTGAAAATGAAGTGAGAGTGTATGGTATCAATTCTTGAAACGACTGTGAAGTCATAATCCTCAAAGTCTTATTTTTCCCATGTTACTTGATCAAGAGTGAAGCGATTTACACGATCCGTAGCATTCTATGACTGACTTCTTTTGTCAAATATTGACAGGTGATGTGTTGTTGGATTGAGAATATCATTCCCGATCAAATTAAGTAAAAATATATAGGTTTTTCCCATTCAAAGAAAAGTACGGCAAAGCAAGTAAATATGTCAAAAAATGTAGTAGAAGTAGTAGTAATAGTTCTTTGGGGAGGCCGCAACCGCAGCCAGGCATGTAGGCCCTCATGGACCCTTTTTGCCATCCCCTGTTCTCCACTTATCTACATTTATCCTCCCAGTTTTCCTTTTCGAACCTTTGTGACCTCCTAATGAAGGTAAGAATGTCCGACCACACCAAGTTGATTAGTTCTTCTTGTTGGTGTATGTCAACTCCGAAGGTTCCAAATCTTAGCCTCCCGTATGCCTCACACTCGCCGAGGAAGTGAAATGAAGTTTTTTCGTCTTCTTCGCATTTTCGGCAAGTGGGACTGTCTTCTATACCTATAATTGATAGGTGTCTGTCTAACTTGTTATGTCCTGTTAGTATTTCTATAAGGAGGTGTAGTGCTTGAATATTTCTGCCTAAAAGCCTGTCGTCCTTGACTTATTGGAGCCGGCCACGAAGTCTTTCGACTGCCTGCAGCAGGTGTTATCCAAAGTTAATTCAGCTCTTCTTCTGCCAACTCGTCGAGGGCTGAAGAGGTTTGGCTTCTTGCGATGCCTAGTACAGGCTCCGGTCCACAGAATGGCGTTGCGGATCCGGATCTGGCAAGTCCGTCTGCAACCTCGTTTCCACGCACCCCTCTGAGTCCCGGGACCCATACCAGCTGAACTTCCTTCGTTTCAGCTAGCTTCTCGATCGCATCTCCGCATTCCTGTACAAGCGCTGAGCTTGGTTTAGGATGGCATACGGCTCTGAGCGCTGCCTGACTATCCGAACAGATATAAATTCTCTGTTCGGATCCATCTTTCACCACTTCTCTCGTAGCTACGGATAGGATGGCGAACACTTCAGCTTGAAAAACTGTTGTATATCTGCCCAAAATTCCATCACAGTCTGTCTTGTGCGCTTTTTACTCTGAGAACAGAGATAGGGATCTCCCTGTTCAAAAAATTCAAATTGAACTATAATACACTGTGCCCGAATTTCCCTTTTCTATCTTCAATAATGATAAAGAAATGGCGGTGAACCACATTGAATAATCACCCGGTATATACGGATATATTGCTAGTTGTGAAAATTTACTATTTATTGCTTTACCATAAATAAAGAGATCATCACTTACCTGTTATACATTCCACCTTTTCAGGATAGTCACACTCCAAAGTTTTTGGGTTGAATAATGTGCCCGGTGCGCAATTTTGAACCACTCCTCTTCCTTTCCAACAATTCAAATACTGATTACAAGATGATGAATACACGAATTGACCCGTAACACCCGATGGACATTTTTCATATACTTCCAAGGATTTGTACTCGATTCTTCTCTTGAAAATTGTTCTGTTTGGTTTGTAGAATTCACTTGTATCAATATCTGAAAAATACGAGTAACTAAACCATTTTCACGAATAATAATAATAATTTTATTCAATATGTGAGCATATAACAACATTTCTCAACATAGTTTTTATGAATTTCAACCATCCACAGCCTGAAAAAAAAAAAAAAAAAGTGAATGCAAGGAAATCTGTGGCAGTGTTGAAAGATATGAGAGCCTGACTAACACTGATGTGATAAAGGCACTTCACTATCACAGCAGATGAAACTAGAGGTTACAGAAGAAAATAAAAAGTCAGTTTTGAGTTTTAAGAAATGTCATCACAATTTTGAATTTGAATTCCGTATACAACTCTAATATGATAAAGACATTTTGAAGTCTCCGTGAGTTGATTAGGTTGACTAACAGAACAGAGACTTATAACCATAGAAATATATATTATAATATATATTTCTATGGTCATAACTGGTGACCACTACGTGATGTTTTCTATGTGTCTGATAACACTACTGCTTTCTATGTCAGATGAAAATACACAGAGCCTTTTCTGAAAACTGTATTCCAAAAATATCTATTGGAACTGCAAATATCGTCATTACGTCAGTCCAGAATTCGTCATTCAAGTCCTGCAAGTCATAATGATAAACGTGGATGCAGTCAAAGTCGCAGTAGAAATTGTAGCCGCAGTCAAAGACGTTTTAATCCATATGGAAAGTACTATTTCCATTTTCTCTTCAGGAATAGATGTCGCCCTGAAAAGAGTGAACCACCTTGTGAATGGAAATGAAAACAATCCGGAAAAGTCAGACCGCTGCAGAAATAGCGGCACATTCTGAAGCGGACTACCCAACTGGATGCTGCAAATCTCGTCTAGTTTTGAATGAGAAAAACTCGGGTATGCGTTTTTTTAGTAGACAGTGGTGCCGATGTGTCCATTTCACCATTTAATAAAAATTGAGATGAAAATGTCAATGACTTCAAGCTATTTGCAGCCATTGGATCATAAATTCCCACTCATGGAATACGCGTCATGAACATCGACCTTGTAAGAGCTCAAGTGAATAAAGGATTTTGGGAGCTGATTTTTTGCAATATTTTAACCTACTTGTTGGCCTAAAAAGAAAACAATTGATGGTGAAAATAAAATGGGTATTAGTATTGGCATAACATCTGTAAGTGACATCAATGTTATTATCACTGTTTCAAGAACTCATCGACTTGCCAATCCATTGAACTCATATCCAAAGTTGACAAATCAAGTTTGATACCGTCTGAAGTGAAACATGATGTTTTACATCAAATAATGACCAAGAGCCCCATATCTTGCCGTCCACGACCACTTGATTAAAATAAGCTTGCTCTAGTCAAGGAGGAATTTCGGTTCATGAAAAATCACAAAATAATCCAACCTTCAAAATCCCAATGATCAAGTACGCTCCACCTAGCTCTCAAGAAAGATGATACATTGCGTCTCTGCGGTGATTTCTGCCACCTTAATGACCAAACTGTTCCTGATAGAATACTGATATCCAGTACCAAGTATTGAAGATTTTTAAAACATTTTGATAGGAAGGTTGATTTTCTCGAAAATCGATCTTTTCAAAGCACATTTTCAGATACCTGTCGCAGAAGAAGACAAGCCAAAGATTGCGATCACGTGAATACGTGATGCATCAAGCACATTCCAAAGATTCATCAACGAGGTGTTCCGTGATCTTAATTTCGTTTTTTCATATCTCGACAATTCTCTCATTGCTTCAAATCCAGAAGAAGAACACCAGATGCACCTTAAACTTGTTTTTGAGCGACTTGAAAAATATGGTCTTCGTATTATTGTCGCAAAATCAGAATTCAGATTACTTTTAATACAGTTTTTGGGATATCACACCTAACGGTTTCGAACCATCACCTGATAGGATTCAAGCTATTCTTGATTATGAACGTCCTGAAACTATTGCTGTACTACGAAAATATCTTGGCATGATTAATTTTCATAGAAAATATATACCAGATGCATCAAAAACACAAGCCCTCCTTACGAATACATCAATGGTGCTCGAATAAAAGAGCATTGCCAAATTCCTTGGACTTCAGATGCAATAGTAAAGTATACAAGTTCTGATGTGTATGGTTGGGATTTTATGCGCTCAACAATAAGTGTTCTAATTCACATGCAAGAATCATAGAGAAATATTGAAAGTTTATTGAGGTTACCGGATAAAGTGAAGTGAAGCTACAGTCCAAATTTGAACTGATAAGTTTGTAGTACGTCATTTTTCAAAATTATCATCTATTTCTCTACCTAAAATGCTGTTAACCCGTGAACAAATTGCCGAGCTCCGTACGGCAGTCGACATTTGTATAAAACAACTGTGCAAAGATGAGAATTTTACAAAAATCCTCGTTGATAGTGTTTCGGCCAGCATTTTTACCAGGCTGGATAAAAAACTTGGTATGTATGGAAAAAAATAACGATCTATAGACACAAATCACTCAAACGAAAGATGAGCACAAAAAACAATATCAGGTGGTAGACAAAAAAGTAGATGAAGTTAACAAATATAATTCTCATAGTGCAATCAAAATCATATCAGAAATTGACGAGATGAGACGCCGAGAAAATAATATATTGTTGTTTGGAGTTCCCGAAAATTCGAAGAACGACGTTGAGGGGATAATTCAATTCCTTATACCATCATTTAGTATGAATGATGTGAAAAGTTATCGTTTGGGAAAAGCCAATAGTGATACAACAAAATGCAGACCAATCAAGGTTATTTTTCCCGATAGGTGATAAAAACGTATCCATCTTGCTGAGGAATAATAAAAAACTTCAGTCTGGACTCAGAAAAATATTCGAAAATGTTTGCATCTTGCGCTGCTCCACTTCCTTGCGTACATTCTGACACTTGTACAGAATATACGCAAGGAACTGGAGCAGCGCAAGATGCAAGGCGAAATTAACTTGATGATTAAGTTCAAAAATAACATTCCGATCATTGCTTCAAATAATTTATCCAGCAAACTACGAATGAATGACCCATTGATACCAAAATTGCAGAGGGCTTGATAACTCAATAACCACAGTGTGCTAGCCATTTCTGTAACTTGGTTGAAGGTGGGTGTTATTGGCAGTGAACTTGTTCTGGAAAATTATATTGTATATCGAGAAGATTGACTGAATGAAAGAGGAGGCGGAGTACTCTTGACTACTGGTATGAATACTATTCATTCTGAATATTGTTACCTGGATTCACCGGTGGAAAAAATTGACACAACATATCATCCTTCATTATACTAGTTTACATTCCACCAAACTCTATCATGATAGAGTATGAAGCACTTTCAGAAACATTTGAAAACTTTGAAGGCATCAACCGGTCTATCATACTAGGGGATTTTAATATTCCAGAACTGAAAAAGTGTTACGACGACACTGGCATTCCTGTTACAAATATAGTAGCTCGACTTAATCACTATCTAGGATTCTCAGATCTTGTTCAACATAATAGAAATGTAAATTATAATGATAGGATATTGGATCTAGTAATTTTACCATCAGCAGTTTACTGCTCAGTGACTTGTGAAAGTGACTCCTATTACCATTAGATCTCCACCACCTACTTTAGATCGCATTAAACCATCGTTTCTCTTGATGTCACTCAAGGAATACGAAAATGATTGTTCTGTTCAGCCATCTTTTTGCATGAAAACTTACGTTCCAGTCTCTCTATCTTTGAATCCTGTGCACCCCGTAGTTCCTGGTGATGTTGATGTAACAACTGCGAAGCATACACGCAGTGGTCGAACTGTGAAGTTTCCAACTAGATACCAAATGTTATTTTTTGAAACAATATTTCTTTTGTGTGTTTCGTTTGAGTGATTGAAATATTTATCGCAACTAAGTCTCTGGAGAGGAAGTGATGTAGGGGCCTGACTATCACTGATATGACATAGGCACTTTACTATCACGACTGATAAAACTAGAGGTGACAGAAGAAAATAAAAGTCAGTTTTGAAAATCACAATATTGAATTTGAACACCGTATACAATAATAATTTAATAAAGATATTTTTTGAGTCTCCGGCGTAACAGTAAAAGAGACATATAAAAGCCGATTAATCAATTTACCCCGATAAGTTACTGCGTTCGGAAAACTGTTGTCTTGAATAAAATTATTTGATTTTATTAGTGACATATCTCATTTTGAAATTTGTCTTTCTGAAAAAAGTAAGTTCAAGTTAATTGAAAAAATACTTCAATTTTTCAATAATTGTTGACGATTCGCAAACTATATCCGTCATCAAATCTCAAGATTAGGAAATAAAGAGATTTGTTTTTGACAAAGTCAAAAGAAGTCTGCCAAAACATTCTTCACGATGACATCTGCTACTTCAATACATAGGGTGTACTGTATCGATCAATCACCATTCTGTTATTTCTCAATTCTTTCCTGAGAAAACAACCATATGCGGTACATTTCGACTGAGTTAGTTGAAAAACAGTTCTTAGATAATAGAATGTAGGCGGTTTTTTTCAACTTTCTCTTTCCTTGCTTTGATCTCCTTGAATTAACATTTTTTTTCAGTCCAATAATTCAACCGACGAGCGACGATTAAATTATGATCATATGGAAGAACATTTCATATGACTTCAAGAAATTCTAAAAACGTAAATTATTAATAATATAATGAAAAGAAAAATGATTAAACAAACGGTATTCCTGAGGAGTATAATATTATTAGTTATGACTAGTAATAATAGTTATTATAAATAATGGCTATATTTATATTTTGGAATCAATAGCTAATTCATTCTCTAATAATAGATTTTTGATTTTTTTGAACTGATTTACGTAGCATGCTTTCAGTTCTCACGGAAGATCATTCATCCAAATTACGTACCAGCTCAGTGATCCAGTTCAGCTCGATACATTTGTGTCAGATGTGTGACCATCTTTCCCTGTTGAAAATAAATCTTACGCAGAGGTTAAGATTTTTTGTGGTTGATTCTCAGTTTGATTGGGTAAACATGGCCCATAGACAAAATAGGTGAAATTGAGGTGTGAAAATACGAGTGCTTAACGTGATATGATTTCAGTTTTTATCCTAGTATATATTATCTTTAGCAAACATTTGTTTGAGGCTGCCATGTGCATTTTTCATGATACTTTTCACATGTTTATTGTAATTCAAACCAGTATCAAGAAGGAGTCTAAGATTTTCAGTATTTCGCATGTGTAATTAATATTTTATAGTTGCACCTATGTCTCAAAACTTAAGAACCAAAAAATATCACTTGAAACTCATTTTAATTGAAAGCAAGAGTAGATATTTTATATATAGAAAGAATTCTCAATTTTTCATTTCTCTTGATATTTCATTATTTGACTCATCAAAACATCCACAGGTGAGTGCTATCTGCATAGAAATGATTCTGCAGTAACTTAAGCTGAGTTTGAAAGAAGCTGTATACAGGGTGATTCAAAAGTACTTTGACAAACTTCAAGAGGTGATCAAATTCTTTTCCAAAGCATTCTTGTGAAAAATGCAAAATATTGGTAAAAACTTCAACATGCATCGATTATCAAATAACTAACTTGAAATTTTCGAGTCCAAATATTTAGAAAACGGTTGCTTACAGCGACTTTTAACAAGGTTAGCTTTTTTACGTAGATATGATAGAGGAATCGAATTTTTTTATTGAAAAATCTGCTAGAAGTTCGCTCAAAAAAGTTATGAATCTTCAAAAAAGAAAAAGACGTGTAGGTGGCGCCCCCTACGAGTAAGAGAAATAATAACATCAGGTTCGAATTCGACACCTCAAAAACCTCTCATTACCAAGTTTCGTTTAATTGAGTTCAGTATTTCAAGAGTTACTTGAAAAAAAAACAAAATAAAAATAAAACTTCAACACCCTGTATCTTGGAAACGAAGCGTTTCCGGACATATATATATATATATATATATATAAAATAAAAAATAAAACCAGTTTATATTGGGGATTGCAGCAAAGTCAAAAGTGTACTCTTTTATAGAGATTATTCCAAGCTTTCGTAAATTTTATTTACATCTTCAGGGAACTGCAAAGAATTATTATGTCAATTATACATTTTGATGTTATTAAAATTTTACTTACAACTATAGTGAGGTTAGTTGACATGTTCTTAGTTCTTTGGATAGTGACATTACAGCTTAAAATTGTAAATAATAAATTTAATAACACAAACATACCTAATGACTACGTTTTGGCAAGTCTTGATGTGGTTTCTCTTTTTAGTAATGTATATTTAGAAGTTTGTCAAAGATCAATTCACAAAAATTGGTATCGTGTTAGCAATTATTGTAACATTAATGAAGAAACATTCATGAAAATTTTAACTTTCTTGTTCAATAACACATATTTCTCTTTTAACAACAAAATTTATAAACAAAGTTTTGGAACTCCAATGGGAGCTTCAATCTCCCCTATATTAGCTTCATATGTGATGGATGATGTGTTGGACACAGTAATTCCAGTACTATCATTTAAACCTTTTTTCATCAAAAAATATGTTGATGGTATCATTGTCGCTTTACCAAAAGATGGCATTACTGAGATTCTTAGTACTTTCAACAGCTTTGACCCATATATTCAGTTTACAATAGAAACTGAGGATGATGATTTTTCCGTACCTTTCTTAGATACAAGATTCATACGTGGTCTTAATAACAAAATTCTTATAGACTGGTACAGGAAACCATGCAGTTCTGAAAGATATATTAACTTCGAGTCTTATCACAAGCGGTCAATGAAAATAAACCTTGTGAAACAGATGAAAGCTAGAGTACTCAAAATCTCAGATAGATCCTTTCATAAAAAAAAACTAGATATTCTTTTCAAACTCTTTTCTGACAATGCTTATCCACCAAAATTACTGAGAAGTATTCTGTTCAGCACACCATTAAATATTGAAACAGATATTATATCTAACAATCTGAACATATCCATTAATAGCCATGTTGCTAATACTAATCCTACAAATCCTACAATTCCTACATTCACTTCACTTCCATATATAAAAGATATTACACCAAGATTGTCCAGGCTCTTTCATTCAGTATGTAATGTCAAAATAGCAAATAAAACTATTTTACCAATAAGATCAATTTATTCAAAAGTGAAGGATAAAATTCCATTAACTTCCACTTCAAATGTAGTATATAGCATTCCTTGTCAGGACTGTGATAAAAATTATATTGGCCAGACTTCTAGAAGCCTGAAAAGTAGAATCTCCTCACATAAAAGTGATTGTAGACTTCATCCTGAAAGATGTGCTCTTGCTGATCATGTAAACAAATTTGACCATCGAATAAATTATAACTCAACTAAAATATTAGCTAAAGAGACACATATGACTGAGAGAACTTTTTTGGAAATGGCCTTCATATATCAAGACAAAAAATGTATGAATGAAAGAACTGATATAAATCATTTGAGTGAGATTTATTCCTTCTTATTGTCGTTAGACCACACTCTCCATATGAATAATAATATCTCCATAACTACTCAATTGGAAATGTAATTTTTTCCTAACTTACAAAACAACAGTCGTATATTTCAACAGTTGGTACTACATTACAGTTGGTACAAGATTACAGTTGGTACAAGATTACAGTTGGTACAAGATTACAGTTGGTAACATTGACTTGAAAATTACAGATTTCTTTTCTATTGACAACTGATTTGTGTCCCTTGGATACAATCAAGAAGTCTTTTGTTTTTCGACTGAAATTTCAAAATTTTCTGTTATTTATATTCGTAAAGTCTTTTTTCCTTATTATTTACAATTTTAAGCTGTAATGTCACTATCCAAAGAACTAAGAACATGTCAACTAACCTCACTATAGTTGTAAGTAAAATTTTAATAACATCAAAATGTATAATTGACATAATAATTCTTTGTAGTTCCCTGAAGATGTAAATAAAATTTACGAAAGCTTGGAATAATCTCTATAAAAGAGTACACTTTTGACTTTGCTGCAATTCCCAATATTAACTGGTTTTATTCTTAACTAGTCAGCAACGACTACCCTTTATATATATATATATATATATATTTGGGCAATTCATAGTAAAATATTGTGAGGAATCACCTCCTGAAGTTTGTCAAAGTACTTTTGAATCACTCTGTATATTGTAAATAACAACGGACCTTAGGTGGATCCCAGATAGACAATATCCAGTTCTTTAGGTTTTTCTTCTTGATATTCAACGATTTATTATGATGTACTGATAGGGCATAGCTGGTCCAATTCCGATGGGATTTTTATTTTGATAAAGCTAACACGAGATGATATTTTCCACTACTCAGGAAAAATGCCGTTTTTGATTGAAAAGTTTATGATGTGGCTGATAGATATAAATATAGACAAGTGGACAGCTAACTGCATCGAATTACATAGATAGAAGGGCTTTATATACAGTATTATTGTCAAATTTATTGAATATTCAATTTCTTACATTTGTGTCCAGAGTAATTACAAGAAGATCGAATAGTTCTTTAGTTGGATGTTGCAAAGTATGTGAATGACTCTAAAAGTGGTTGTTGTGTGGATTTACATCAGACACAGTCAAACGAAGTTCTGCACAGCACCACTTTGAGTGAATAGTCAGATTATTCAGTTGACTCTGATGATGTTTAGTAGTTTTTGGTTGAAAAAATAGGGAATCATTGATGTAAGCTATATTCTCATTGCGGATGACAGTAAGAGCTCTGTTTCGAAGTCAGTTTAACGTTACTATTCATCCAAAGATTGTTTTTCTTCTTTTGGTGCGGTTTTTTTTTTCTATTCATAGCAGCATTGACTCGTCTGGTTATTAACTAATATGTATTCTGGGTAGGCCTTTTTACTAACTTTACTAACCACTTCAGGAGCAGCACTGCCAGTATAAAAAAAACAGTGATACAGTGTTATTCTGGTAGCTAGAGCATGTGTTTCAAATGCGTTAATAAACCAGTTCGAAAACCCATTATGAATAAAGTTGAATTCTATTAAAATCGAGCTCATCAGTTTCGCAAAAATATTCACCGAAAAGTCACCGAGCGCAATTTCGTTAAACGTTCAGTAAAGTTTCAATCCAACTGCGTTTTGAATTCCATTTTCTCTCAATCCTCAGCAATCCTGGTTACTATTTTCAATACATGACATCTGGTACAGACGGAATTTCAACATTTATCGGAGAAACGTGCATGGCATCACACGTTGAACTAAAGGGTTAGGGCTGCGTCTTCCCCTGCTCGCACATGTCTCTCGAAAAATTCGAGGCTTGCAAGTAGGGGTGCAACAGGTTAACGGCAATAACAATTGTTCCAAACACCACCCTACTGAGGTTCATATGTTTCGAAAAAGATTAGCAAGGATGATACTTGAATGATTCATAAAAAAGTTACGAGTACAAGAAATCTTCTATTTGGTGCTTTTCGGATTTTTATGGTGAATAGAAGAAAGCACAAACTATTAATTGAAACGACAACCGAATATGCTTCCTTACGTATTCAAGAAGTTAATACAAGTTATCACCACCACACGTCAAGTTTGATACTTGAAAACTATATAACTATTTTTTACGGTTCTTTATCTCCGAGCAATAAAAGATATAGAGGTGCCATTTCTATATACACAACACACATTGTTATGAAAGCTGCATATCACTATCCTTTGTAATAGTTTGTGGGTGAGGAGAATCCTCCGAGTTCGGATGGAGTGATTTGTTATTGTTATGATATCCGATGTCAGCTCAGAACCGGTGACGGCGTGCTGATACATTTTTTTCATGTTATATTTTTATCTATAGACGACCACATGCCTGGTTGGAAAGCACGTGTGTTGTCAAGATATCAATCGAAAATACTTTATTGTGAGAAGAATTAGATTCTTGCTGACAAAGCAAAAAATGAGGTCATAAATACTGAAAAAATAAATGAAAGTGCTGAAGTAGAAAAGTAAAAATATTCAAGTTGTTGAATTATATCAGTAACTGATTATACTATACGCTATATAGGCTACACATGCATTATAATACACATGAGAATATACACAAATTATAATACACATTAGATATTACATTTAAATTCATGTTGAAGGTATCTCATTGAAATACTCATCCAAAGTGTAGTAAAATAGACCGGATAGTGACAGATTTTGGGACACGATTTTACTCAGTATGTCCTTTGGAGGGCAGTACTGACCGTATATCCTGGTGATAATGATGCATGAATCAAAGAGTCGTCGTAGGTTCTTCATATTGAAAAATAATAATAATATTTTCGAAAAATTATGTGTTTCGGTGTGATTCCAATCAGGTTGCCATATGTTTTGTAATAAAGTAATAGGCAGAAAATACTCGAAAAACCATTGGCATACCATCAGGATGGGCGGAAAATTCCTTTTTCCAAATACAATTTCACGTGATCATACCAGCCATTCTGACCCAATCTAACGGCCTGCCAATCGTTTTTCGACTATTTTAGTTTCATTATTTCATCACGAAACACATGGCAGTCTGATTAAAATCGTACCCGAGTAATAATAATAATTAAAAAGATCATTATTATATTGTAATATGAAGAACCTACGACGACTCTTTGATTCATGCATAATTATCATGAGGATATACGGACAATACCGTCGTACAAAAGGCATACTGAGTAAAATCGTGTCTCAAAATTTGTCACTATCCCCCGGTCTAAAAGCCTTAGTAGCTCTTTATCACTTTTTCTAATGTTTTTTCTGAATTTAGATTATTGGTATCCTGACGCAGATCAAAAACTTTTTTAGAGTTGTCAAAAAATTATGTCTTAACTTGTGTAGAGTCAGGCTCGTCTGTCTGGTAGGAAAACGAGAATTTCTCATGTTGTTAGTATTTTACTTCTGCTTCTTGAACATTAAACAGTCTCTAGTATAAATATTGAGGTGAGAGTCAATATAGTTTATGAGTGAAATAAGGGCCGACATGTATCTCTGAAGACGTCTCTGCAGACATACCGAACAACAGCTTTATTTTGATGTAGTCGTGATTCGATCACAGGGCGAAGCAGTGACTTGCTTATTGTAAATCGTCTGTCCAGCTGGAAACAAATTAAAATTTTGAATTGCATTCTTCTATTCTTCTGCGGAAGTAGTACAGTTTTTTGTATTGTTCTGTTCTCGTTGCTTCTTTCAAACACTTTGTTCTGGTATCATCTGCGGAAATTCATGCCATAGCAAGATGCATTCATTTCAACCTCGACAGGAATTACCGGAACAAGGAAATTGCAATCCTCTGCGATAGTCAAGCAGCCGTCTAAGCGTTGAGCTCATATAACATCAACTCGAAGATGGTCTGTGAATGCCTAGAAAAAATGATCTAGGCAGGAACAACAAGGTGATCCTCCTCTGGGTGCTTGGGCACGTCGGAGTAGAGGGCAATGAACAAGCAGACACCCTGGCACGAAAAGGGGCATCAACGCCACTGATCGGGCCAGAACCATTCTGCGGACTTGGAAAATCTCACTTCCAAGAAGAACTCAATAAAACTGAAGAAGCAATGAGAGCAACATACTGGCAAATACTTCCAGGGCTAAGGCAGGCCAAAGATCTCCTCGGCAATTTCAACCAAGCAAGATCGAATACACTGATTAACCTCAGCAAAATTATTCTAAAGACAATCACAGGATTTCTAACGGGGCATTGCAGACTCAAAGAACACCTAAGGAAGCTAGGCTTGGAGAAGGACAACACCTGCAGATTATGTGGGGAACATCCAGAAACACCTCACCACATATTGATGGAGTGTTAGATCAAATATACTGGGATCACACCAGCTGACTGTAGAAGAAATACCACAAATGGACCCCCTCAAAATCCTAAAATTCCTGAAGGAATTGAGGCTTGAGGGGCTGCTGTAAACGAAAACACCTTGAGATAGCAGAAGAAGATGGGGCACAATAGATCTAACTAGGTCGCAGCGCATCAGTCACCATCCATACCTACCAATACCAATACCAATCATCTGTGTCCATATCATCGGTTTCACAATCATGAATTCCTCTAAAATAGCATACATTTCAAACACACACATATAACTGCCAAGTTATCTGTATTGTTATAGTTGCAAAACAGTGAAGTTAATTCCATGACCCAACTAGGAACTATGAGTAACTAGGCACAATATGAATAGAATAGATCGGAAAACGTATCAATATGATTTGCACTCCTATTTGAAGGCTATAAATCCTATGAAGTAACCAGCAATTTTTTTATACAGATAGGAAAGCCTATACCTATTTGTTATTCTCAGAAAATGTTATTCTTCAAAAAAAATGCCTGCATCTTCACAAACTCGTAATTCATTTATCTGAGGGAGATATGAGAAATTATAAGTGCAATACACAAAAATGTCTTTGGGGACGTGATTTATATATGTATTTGACAGAAAGTTTTATATAGGAAATCATAGCCTTCTATGATAAAGTAAGTTACAATTTTGGAGTTCATCACTTTTCATTTACGGATCAAAGGAATTCAATGGGGAATCTCCTGGAATTGGGGGTATGGGCTCTCTAAAAAGATTGAAAATAATACTCAACCCATTGATAAGATTTCAAACTTGCGATGATTTGCAGTTTTCCATTTACACTAAAAAGTTTGTGTCCACGTCTGGTTTAACCGGAAGCGCTACGTCAATGAAAACATTTCAGATCGATTATTCATGTTGATATATGTGATATTCCATGTTTACAGTATTTTATTCAATGGGAACATTGAAAACTTCTGATGAACCGATTACTTACATGATAATCCCGTATGATTTGAATTTGGTTATAAATAGTTAAGTTTGCTCACTTACCTACATACTTTTTAGTGTGCTTAAACTGCAACAAGTTTCTCCTAATTATTGAAAGGTAATCGTTTTTAATGTTGACTCACATAGTAACAAAAATTTTTTACAGCTATTTCAATAAATAGTGTATTTGGCAGCAAAATCAGGATAAAAATGAGCAGATTCATTAAAAGTCTACTCATTCAATACTACTTAGAAGGTCGATACGGAATGCCAATTAAATATGTTTTATGCCATGATTGTTGCGACGCCAATGGTTTGATTTGACAAGGCGATGGATAAGTCTATTTCTCTCTCTCTATGGCTTCTTGAACCTAGCTTCCATATGGCGCTATTGCCCAGCTCTTTCCCTTTGGCAAACGAGAATCCTTCCCGTCCCGGCCTGGTAACCGGCGTAATTACCAGGCGTAATTACGAATAGGTGGAAAGTGTCTTGATCGAAGCAATACTCACCAAAATTTTTCATACAATTTTTTTTTCATATGAATTGCACGTGCAACCGCGATGTTGACACCGGGTCTTGGGCAATTCCCCGACAACAATTCACCGACAGACAATTCCCCGACAACAGTTCACCGACTGGACAATTCACCGAGAGGACAATTCCCGTAGGGGACTATTCCCCGACAACAATTCACCGACAGGCAATTCACCGACAAAAGTTTGTTACTCTGATCTAACCTGAACGAACTAACTCTTTTCGCAAGTTGGGAGCTTGGGAGTTAAAGAAAAGTTCATTTTGATAGTAGTATTTCATTAGTCTGATCTAACCCAAACGAACTAACCTAGCCCGCAAGTTGGGAGCTTGGGAGTGAAAGAAAAATTCATTTTGATAGTAGTATTTTATTAGTCTGATCTAACCTGAACGAACCAACCTAGCTCGCAAGTTGGAAGGTCATTATTGGTCAGGATATTATTGGACGGGAGATTTTTGGCAGGATATTTTTGACCGTCGGGGAATAATCCAGTCGGTGAACTGTTGTCGGGGAATTGCCCGTCGGTGAATTGTTGTCGGGGAATAGTCCCCGTCGGGGAATTGTCCTCTCGGTGAATTGTTCAGTCGGTGAACTGTTGTCGGGGAATTGTCCGTCGGTGAATTGTTGTCGGGGAATTGTCCGGTTCCCGTCAACACCATGGCGTGACGGCGGACTTCACAAACACTTACGATTATTTTCTTGCACGTACTCTCGATGGCGAACATCACAACATATAGCACATAACTTCAAATTTATTCGCCGCACGTTTTAATTACAGCAGACATTCACACCTAACCTCCTGACTTCCTACCTACACGATATCCGGAAGTCAAATGGATGAATTAGTCGTAAACGGACGTGAACAAACATGATTGCCAAGTTAAGAGTGAATATAATACGGAATTCCAACCTGATCAACGAGTACAAACGGAAATATCCGACAATACTTTCTTTAAACGCGACTCGGGCATTGATGTTTGTAAACAACGTCGGGTATGTTGCTTTCAAGAAAGAGATAGAAAAGCCCTCTCGATATCTTTTATTGCTCGTACTTCTCTATAATTCACAGGCATCGAGTCCCAAATCATAACTCACCTGTGTGTGATTTTGTTTCAAAAACATTTTGGTGGCTTCTTGAGTTTGCTTCATACGAATGTGCGTTGTAAACTGGGTAGACGTTCTGAGTTTCCTGAGTACGTGTTATGAAATACTGTGCATCTGCATCTGGTTTGTTGTGTACAATCACTCTACTGTAGTTTTGGTGGGTGAGGATTGGATTTTTCCAGTTTGCTGTTTTAATTCCTGGCGTATAGGATGGTTTTGGCTGTTGCTGTTCTGAGACAAGGATCTGAAATATAAATTACATACATATGATAAACTTAACTGAATCTGATGCCTTAAAGTATATTCAAGACCTTAGAGCGTTTTGAAGTAATGAGAAACAGAACTTGAATGACGAATCAACTGAACATTATAAAAGAACATCCTAGATCAAGAGAACAACGTTATGTGGGTTATGAAGGAATATCGTCTGCTCAGTGTTTTTGTTCCATTTAGTAAGTTAATCAAGTATATCGCGTAGAATACCTCTAGACACTTTTGATACATCGCCTAGTGGGAATTGGCAATATTCCACAGGATTTTGGTGATTGTTTTTTTGCTGTCAGGTTGTAATTAATTTTGTTTTTAACTGTTTGAAACACTAAATTGATACACTGACATGTTTCAACACTGCCGATTGTCAAGTTCAATTTTCTTATATTTGAATTTATTGAAAAAACATTTCCAAAAAAATCGAGCTTGTTGTGTTCCATTTTGCTGGAATGTCTACGAATACACAAAAAAATGAAGTTTCACAGATAACCGAAAACTAAAGAACTTACGCAAAAATGGTTGTTCCATTTAAATCTTCCCATCCACGTACTAGAATTATTTTATCCCACAAGAATTTTTGGAGATCATTTCAAGGAGAGTGAAAGATTGGGAAGACACCGTTTTTGTCAAAACTCTGATATTGTTGAGTTCCATTGTCGATGTTCATATTCGAAATTTGAGAAAACACTTTCCTTTCTAGACCCCATTATCTGAAAATGTTCCCAATACCTCAACCAAGGAAGGTGAAAGAATAACTGATAATTCTGTTTCTTGTAACTCTGAAGTTGGTGAGATTTACTTTGATTAACTAAATTTGAGGCATTTTCTGTTAGGAAACTGGATGAAACTGTTGACAGTTCTGTTTTTGAACATGTTTATGATTGTGCAGAGTTACTGGATAGTTGATCCATGATGCTTTGTGAAGCACACAACATAGAAAATAGAACAATTCCCCAATGTGTTTCTCAAATATGGAAAGAAATTGCACGTCTAGGATTACATTTTCCAAACTTGGACCATAATCAAACAGAAGGCCTAAATGATAAATAATAGCAAACATGAAAGCTGGGTTGGATAATGAGAATGATGTTGCAGCTAAATATAAAACAGAAAATATGCGTATTTCACATTTTTCTCACGTGGACTTGTTATTAACCCAGTAATCCCTTTCTTGCCAACGTCTCCCGACAGAGATGTTTTTGATACCAGTACCAATATCTACCATTTGTAAGAAATGAAAATATGTGTGTCTAAAGGATTGAAAAAAAAACATACACTGTAAAACAATGTGTGGAACAGTGGTATTTCTTGGCAACAGGAAGGGAGTGTTAGCTTTAAAAAAAACATCAATGATTTTCAAATTCTAGAGCAATTAGCTCTGACAGGATTACATTGTTGTGGACTGGATATTTGGATCCTGTACCAGTATTAACACGACTCTATTTTGAATATTTCAAATCCAATCATGAGCTTTACACAGTTAGCGTTCACTGTGGTTTTGGAGTCGATTCTTGCCACTACTACAAACTTTGACCCAGGACTGAACAGACTGGTACAAATTTGATGACAGTTGCTTTCATGATTATTATGGTAACAAAATGAGTTGCATTTAGACATCACTGTTACCACTTAGTGATGTCAAATGTTATGAATTGTTCATAATTTTCTTCTCGTTAGTATCGCTTTGAGCACAAAATGTGAAGAAAATTGCAAAGCACATTAATATGAATTTTGGTCGATATAGAAAAAATTAGGTTGTTAACAAAATTGAGCATGACATCACCATCATGACACAAAATGGCCAGAGTTGTTCGTCGAGTCAAGAGTCAAGTAGAATCTGTATTTGGTTGACGCCATCCTTTAAATATTCTATAGGTACTTCTGATAGTGTGTAGTGTTCTGTTTGATTCTTTTTATTTCAATACCTAAATAAAATGTGTATATTAACATTGCCCAATCATTATTTCTACCAAGAACTGTATCCCTTCAAGAACTGGAACGGTGAGTAGAATGGTATAGAGGTGAATTCAGTGATTTACAGAATTTGGCCGTTCGTGTCGTGTATTGTGTCTGAAATTAAAATAATATTCTACAAATATTGTATTGTGCCTATGTGTGAAAGCACGACAATTAAAAACCCCAATAAATTGTTTTTTCATGTACCAAATGACAAGAATAAAAGGAAGAAGTGGTGCAAACAAACGAGGCGTGACTTAGTTGGACCTAAAAGTACTACATGTGTGCCTTCCCAGTTAACACAAACATCTAGGAGAAATTGCTTCCTTGATTATTCTGGTAATGAAATGAGTTGCATTTAGACATTACTGTTATCACTTAGTGGTGCCAAATTTCATGAGATATTCACCATTTTCTTCTCGTTAGTGTCGCTTTGAGGCACAAAATGTGAAGAAAATTGCAAAGGCACATTAAAATTAATTTAGGTTTAATTGCGACTTTGTCAATATAAAAGGAATTAGGTTGGTAACAAAATTGAGCAGGACATCACCATCACGACGCAAAATGGCCAGGACCAGAGTTGTTTGTTGTTTGTCGAGTCGAGAGTCAAGTAGAATATGTTTTCGATTGACGCCATTCTCAAGATATTTTATAGGTTCTTCTGATAGTGTGTAGTGTTCTGTTTGATTCTTTTTTATTTCAATAGTTAAATCAAATGTGTTTAATAACATTTCCCAATTATTATTTCTATCAAGAAGTGTATCCCTCCTAGGACCGGAACGGTGAGTAGAAACTCAGGAAGGTAAATTCAGTGATTTACAGAATCAGGCATTTTCAGGCTAGGAACTGATTTCGCCGCGAAGAAAATGCTGTCCAGAGGATTGGATTTGAATTATAGATTCTTCTTCATTTCTGTATATTGTTTTTTCTTCACGATTAAGACAGAGTATGATAATCTTTTTTTGTTTTTGAAAAGTATGCACCTACTACGGAATCAACTCACACATTTGTTTTCTGGCATTCCATTCCACATGAACTGTGATTCATTAGTAAGAAGAATAATATTGAGGTATAATTTCTAATATGTTGAAACATGGTGAGCTTTGTTCTATTCTTGACAAACAGGAAAATCAGAAAGTGCAGCGAATTTTTGAATAAGTACCAGTCCTTTCAATTCCCCATCGTTCATCTAAAGGGTACCAATGTGCATCTGATTTCGAAGTATAATTGGAATGTCACATTGGGCTAATTCCGTGTAACATTTTGTATCACATCTTAATGTCTCGAACTGACCAACGGTGCACCGAATAGACTTTTATTCGATAATAATGAAAGTCACTTTGCGATTCACTGGTGTGATCTGAAACATGAATGTGAATCCCATTACCATATTTGAGACCATTCTGTGTTGACTGGGTTGGCGCGGCAAAGGATATAATACGTAATTATTTGTGGTGTGACGATTTGAGACATATGGCGTGACGTCACAGACGAGCCGGAAATCAAAGACGTTTCGCGCTAAAATACGTAAATTCAAATAATCTATATCTTAGTCATTTATTGATGGAATAAAATAAAAACACTGATTTACTAATTCTGATCTATATTTTAATTCCATCGCGTCAAATATAGTATATATTTTCAACATCACTAAACTAGTCCATTGTCTAACTCTTGAAAATAGATGATAGAATAATGATTTCTATATTTTGTTCAAAATATTTAATGGCATGATTGACTCTCAAGATCTTTTCTACTCTGTTCTTTTTCTGATTCCTGAGAGGCTTACTAGAAGTGTTTTATACTTGTCCTAGAACTAATATGTGTCAAAATTTTCCTATTTCTACGATGTGTGTATTTTATGACTCTCTCAATTTTGATAGTGATTTGTTTTTTTGAAACCTATCTCTTTAAATGTTTACTAATCGATCTACTTCTATTAATTTGTATTTGTATTGTATATTATAGTATATGAGAACTTTCATTCAATATCGATGCAAACCATCATGTAATCGGATACTGATGTGGACTAAAGTCTGTATCCTTCAGCTGATAATAAATAAATGAATAAATTGATAAAATCACGCATAGATGAATATTATCTGAATTAGAGTTATTCCCATATAGATTTATCTTTATATTCATATTACATACAGATAATACTCTCCCTCTCCCTCTCCCTCTCACTCTCTCTCTCTCTCTCTCTCTCTCTCTCAGTGCTTTTATACAAATGATGACTGCCATTTGTTTCAGCGTTTCTAGTAGTGTTGCTTAACAGGTTAACAGCCTCATGGAAGTTTCAGGACTGCTGAAATTGAAATCCTGTACAGCTGGAGACCAACTGACTCCATATTGTTCTTGCCGTGGTGGTCGTGATGATAGAGCTTACGCCTCTCAATCATAGGGTCATGAGTTCGATTCCCAGCATAATTACCGGTCCCGAGTATGGCATCACACGTTACAAGGTAAGGGCTACATTTCCCTAGTTCGCATAATTCTCTCGAAGGGGGTTGCGCGTAGGGGTGCAACAGGTTGCCGGCCTTAGGTACTGTTCGGCGTACGAGTGAACATGTGCACCATTGATTTGGCAATCGGAACATGCGAATGTGGAAAACATGGTGAAAAAACTATTGAATAAACCACACCAAAAACGATTCGATCCTCACAAAGTTTATTTAATCACATGTTTCGCTAAACCCATTAGGATCTTCAAGTGGATATACAAGCTCAATAATCATTTATATATCTCTCTGCAACTATTAATAGGAACTACCCTTTCTGGGAAAGTTAAAATGAAAATTGTTATTTCCGTCCACCGATTGCACCCCTACGCGTAATCATCGGCGTGTGATGCCATGCACAAGATCGACGTCCATGCAAAGATTTAAACCCTTGACCCCTAGCTCTAAAAGTGAACGTTCTACCAGCACTGCCACCAAAATTACAGCAAACCGTGCAGCCGATGAACTTGGTCTCGTATTCGACACTGAACGGGTTAACCCAAACTCTGTCACCGAGTTGGGACCCGTTCAGCAAAAAGCTCACATCAAAGCTGCGGAGACAGAGGTCCTGCTACAGCTACATATGGATAAGCCAATGCATGGTGTCTTCTTTCACAACATCGAAGACCTTGGCTTATCCAAAAGCATGACCTTTGCCTTCCTCATGTCGAGTGAGCTAAAGTCGGAGACCGAGGGATTCATAATGGCCTGCCAGGATGGTGTCTTCAACACCCTCGTCTACCGTAGTCGCGTGATGGGTATAGACGTCCCTGACACCCGATGCAGGGCATGTCGTGGGGCACCTGAGACCGTAATGCATTTCCTATCAGCATGCCCATCTTATGCGGTCTCAGCCTATATCCACAGGCATAACGCGGCGCTACGAGTGTTATACTACCATCTACGACACTCGTACGGTATAGACGAGACACTGGTGTTGCCTTATGTTCCGAGGGATATTGAGTCCGTGGTGGAGGATGACAGGTGCCGAATCTATTGAAACTACTAATTCCCCACCCTCAGGCAAATACAAACCAATAAGCCTGATGTTGTCCTCCTCGACCACCAAAGTAGAAATATATTCGTCATGGAGTTTTCCGTTCCAGGCGAAATGAATATCGTCCGAAAAGGGGGGGAAAACGGACTAAATATTGAGATCTTCTCTTTGAACTCTGCTGGTTGTATCCGGACCATTCTGTCAAAATGGTGGTTCTGATTATAGGAGTCCTTGGTGAAATGATGGACACACTGCTCTCTAACTTGAAGATAATACTGGCTTGCCGTAATATGGCAGAAATCTTGGAAGCATGAAAGCAGAAGGCCGTCATCCTTGGTTCGCTCCGTCTACTCAGAGCAGATGATTCTCGGACCCAATAGTCACTTACCCTACGGACGTAGGGAGTGGTTATTGGGGTGAATGACACCAGCGCGTCCTCCGGATGTATCGGAGCACCGGAGACAGGGCCTGACTAGTAAATTCCTCAAAGGAAAAATAATAATAATAATAGGTCTTTATTTCCCATATAAGTAGGTACATGATCACATTACAATACATTTTATAATTGAAGACAAAAAAAGAAACAAAAGGCACCAACTTATGGGAAAACACCGAAGATCAGATGATTTCATGTAACTAGTGTTACACGAAATCCCTGTTATTATTTAAAAGTTGTTTCATTGTTTTTGATATACCTTCCCAACATATTACCAGTTTTACATGCAATTTTTCTTTCTTGTACACTATAACGTGAAGTTCATTTCTCGTTGCTTGTCCGAAGTAGGTCAAAGCTCTGTTATTTTTTTATGATAGGAGTAACATTAGAAGTTGTATTTGTATTCATCATTTCATCAATCATTTTCCAGATCAGAAATATATCATGCATATATAGTATCATTGCGATGAATTGATGTTATTTGAAAAAAAAATCAAATACAAAGGCATTTTTGAAATATCCTGTAATATCTTGTTCAGGTTTTTCTATGGAGAAAGCATTTCAGCTATCAAAAATTTGTTTTTAAAGTTTGACAAGTGCAGCATATTTTTTTCATGTGAAACTGTCCAAACAGATATTTGAATCCGTAGGACAATTCAGCGTTGAAAAGTATATTCAGTAAATAAAAATCTATCTTAATATTTGTTCGTTGCCTATAGATTACTCTTTAACTCTTAGCCATGGACGTATAAATGAATAACTTTTAGCCATATTCAATTATGACAATAAAAATATGTATTTATTCATACTGCATTTTTCACAAAGGAAAAATAAATCTTAATGCGTCAACAGTATTCAGTCGCCAGTATACGGGGATGTCGGAAAGTGCTCTTCCATTCAACCCCGAAAACAAGGAAAAAAATTCATTTAAAAATTAATACCTTTTGTTGGAACGATATACTGTCAGAGTTAAGATCCGAAAGTTGCAGCCTTTTCAATGATGCCAAGCAATATGGAGATGGGTAAAGCTAAACCAAGAGGTTGAAATACTAGGATGAAAAAATAAAAGATTCGAAAAGAAACAGCTTCATGTGAAATAATATCCGCAACCACTGCAGCAGGACTGTACAGGATCATGGTGAAACGTCAAGAACAAGGTCCATGCCACTCGAAAGATCAAATGGAACCTACTCTGAGAAAAAGGGAGCTCCTCTTTTACTGGAAACCTATTTGTCACCGAATGAATTGGTAGAAAGACCAAAATACAATGAACCTAACAGAAGACTGAGGGGTAGCAAAAGCTATGTATCAACTTCTCAACCTCAACCTGATTCACTCTGTCGCTCAGTTATATACCAAGCAAGTGGAGATCAAAGACCTAAGGTGGGAAAGCAAAATCATACTCTTCCAAATTCATTTAGACCCATCTGTCGATTATTATGTCTGATAAAGACACTGGATGATACTGTATATATCTTGATCAGAACCAAGTTAATGGAAGAGGAGCACTCAGGATAGCATCCATACAGGACAACGGAAATCTCCCTCTTCGTGCCCATCGGATGTATCCAAAAATAAGTCGAACAGAATGTAACGGCGGTATGAGCATTCTTATGGTCCCCACAGACGATGAGTTTTCTATCGCTACATGTCGCTATACAAGTCACGATACAAGTCACGATACTAATACAGGGTGGCCTATTAATCGTTCCTGAAAAAGGAAAGTAGGATTATTTTTTAAAAAATTTGGAATAAACAGTTCTGCTCTATTGATCTGGAATATTTTCAGCGCTGCGGCATTGCCACTTCCTTCGAAAAGTAGCAAAAACTTTGATATTTTCGATGGAACACCCTGTATATTATTTATTTATTTATTTATTTATTTATTTATTTATTTATTTATTTATTTATTTATTTATTTATTTATTTATTTATTTATTTATTTATTTATTTATTTATTTATTTATTTATTTATTTATTTATTTATTTATTTATTTATTTATTTATTTATTTATTTATTTATTTATTTATTTATTTATTTATTTATTTATTTATTTATTTATTTATTTATTTATTTATTTATTTATTTATTTATTTATTTATTTATTTATTTATTTATTTATTTATTTATTTATTTATTTATTTATTTATTTATTTATTTATTTATTTATTTATTTATTTATTTATTTATTTATTTATTTATTTATTTATTTATTTATTTATTTATTTATTTATTTATTTATTTATTTATTTATTTATTTATTTATTTATTTATTTATTTATTTATTTATTTATTTATTTATTTATTTATTTATTTATTTATTTATTTATTTATTTATTTATTTATTTATTTATTTATTTATTTATTTATTTATTTATTTATTTATTTATTTATTTATTTATTTATTTATTTATTTATTTATTTATTTATTTATTTATTTATTTATTTATTTATTTATTTATTTATTTATTTATTTATTTATTTATTTATTTATTTATTTATTTATTTATTTATTTATTTATTTATTTATTTATTTATTTATTTATTTATTTATTTATTTATTTATTTATTTATTTATTTATTTATTTATTTATTTATTTATTTATTTATTTATTTATTTATTTATTTATTTATTTATTTATTTATTTATTTATTTATTTATTTATTTATTTATTTATTTATTTATTTATTTATTTATTTATTTATTTATTTATTTATTTATTTATTTATTTATTTATTTATTTATTTATTTATTTATTTATTTATTTATTTATTTATTTATTTATTTATTTATTTATTTATTTATTTATTTATTTATTTATTTATTTATTTATTTATTTATTTATTTATTTATTTATTTATTTATTTATTTATTTATTTATTTATTTATTTATTTATTTATTTATTTATTTATTTATTTATTTATTTATTTATTTATTTATTTATTTATTTATTTATTTATTTATTTATTTATTTATTTATTTATTTATTTATTTATTTATTTATTTATTTATTTATTTATTTATTTATTTATTTATTTATTTATTTATTTATTTATTTATTTATTTATTTATTTATTTATTTATTTATTTATTTATTTATTTATTTATTTATTTATTTATTTATTTATTTATTTATTTATTTATTTATTTATTTATTTATTTATTTATTTATTTATTTATTTATTTATTTATTTATTTATTTATTTATTTATTTATTTATTTATTTATTTATTTATTTATTTATTTATTTATTTATTTATTTATTTATTTATTTATTTATTTATTTATTTATTTATTTATTTATTTATTTATTTATTTATTTATTTATTTATTTATTTATTTATTTATTTATTTATTTATTTATTTATTTATTTATTTATTTATTTATTTATTTATTTATTTATTTATTTATTTATTTATTTATTTATTTATTTATTTATTTATTTATTTATTTATTTATTTATTTATTTATTTATTTATTTATTTATTTATTTATTTATTTATTTATTTATTTATTTATTTATTTATTTATTTATTTATTTATTTATTTATTTATTTATTTATTTATTTATTTATTTATTTATTTATTTATTTATTTATTTATTTATTTATTTATTTATTTATTTATTTATTTATTTATTTATTTATTTATTTATTTATTTATTTATTTATTTATTTATTTATTTATTTATTTATTTATTTATTTATTTATTTATTTATTTATTTATTTATTTATTTATTTATTTATTTATTTATTTATTTATTTATTTATTTATTTATTTATTTATTTATTTATTTATTTATTTATTTATTTATTTATTTATTTATTTATTTATTTATTTATTTATTTATTTATTTATTTATTTATTTATTTATTTATTTATTTATTTATTTATTTATTTATTTATTTATTTATTTATTTATTTATTTATTTATTTATTTATTTATTTATTTATTTATTTATTTATTTATTTATTTATTTATTTATTTATTTATTTATTTATTTATTTATTTATTTATTTATTTATTTATTTATTTATTTATTTATTTATTTATTTATTTATTTATTTATTTATTTATTTATTTATTTATTTATTTATTTATTTATTTATTTATTTATTTATTTATTTATTTATTTATTTATTTATTTATTTATTTATTTATTTATTTATTTATTTATTTATTTATTTATTTATTTATTTATTTATTTATTTATTTATTTATTATTACCCAAACAGGCTATTGTAGCCTAATTATTGGATAATCCTGATAACATTACAAAATTATGAATAATAAGATTTTTTTACATCAACTAAATTCCTATACAGAAATAATTATAATTTTATGAGTTATAAACCAGAATTTCAGGAGAATATGTTTCCTGGAATATTGACGAATTGGTCAGAGAGCTATATTCACTATATGATTTAAAATGCGTGTACGATAAAGCGCATTTTTTGCTTTGCTATTGCTTTTTGTTTATTTTCATATGATTTTTCCTATACCTATCTACAATGGTTTTTGAGAAAATAAATAATTTCCTTATTTTTTGTGCGAAACATAGCTTCAATTGAACGTTCATTACTGCAGTATTTGAATACGTAGAAAGCTGAAATGTTGGATGTAGTTTGACAATGTCTTGTGAATTAGTTCCTATACCTAAGGAGTCAGGTTTTCGAAATATAAGCAAGTTTTCTATAAAAATTGGATTATTTTGCCATATTTGTCATTGGGTAGATGTGAAAAGTCATGGGACAATTATGAACATTCGAAAATAAGTACATAAATAATATAACGTTTACTCGTACGTTAACGTCAATTTGATTAGCATAATTCCGTTCGATTCTTCTGAATTGTTTTATATTCATTTCTGGTGAGATCATTGAATTTCCTTCATGTTCTTGAAACAATGTTTTTGTACTAACAGATTCGAAATATCGGCATTTCAATACACATTTTAATCTATTTTCAATACTTTCTTCTGACAGAAACATCATGGAAATTACGGCTTGTTGAACAAAAAGTTTGCTTTGCTCTTTCATCATTTTCAATTATCAGATTCGAAATAGGTAATATTGCCCAATTGAAATAATCTGTAGTATGCCGTTACCACAAAAGAGTAAAACAAACTGTAAGTTTGACAAACAGTGGATTTAATTGTGTTTCTGTCAGAAAAAAGTATAGGAAATTAATTAATTATATCATTCAATCAATCAATCAAAATACGCTTCATTATCGAAAGAATAAAAATTCTTATTGACTAAGCAAATGCTTAAAAATAGAACAATTCGTATAAAAAACAACAAAAAATTTCATACTCACAAGCACTATAAATACGATGAAAATGGTCACAATATACAATACAAAATTTATTTAATGAAATATACCTACAAGTAATTATAGTCACAAAATTAACAACAAATAACATCAATTCATCAAATTGTGAAAGGCTTTCGCGTCCATCGTTGAATGAATGATGGTTTTTCGGGTTTTTAGGCCGACGTTTATTTAGAGAAAATCTCGACGTTTCGCCAACACGAGTTTCTCTTGAAAATGCCAACCACTCGTGTTGGCGAAACGTCAAGATTTTCTCTAAATGAACGTCGGCCTAAAAACCCGAAAAACCATCATTCAATCAATCCATCAGTCAATCGTTCAAGAATAAAGACATTATTATTATAAATAAAAAGAAAAAACAGACATCGTATCATTAGGAGAATGTAATTCTGATTCAATAAACAACATTTATAAGTATCATTTGATATATAGAGTGGAGTAATTTGAGACTAAGTAAAATCTGAAATTTAGAATCTGTCGGAATAGAATTCGTCCAGCAAATTTTCTTTTATCAGTAATCTCTTTTGTTGCATAAGGTAGGTGATTGAATATTTTCTTTCCTTTATATACAGGATAGGGCACCGAAAACGAAACAGATTGAATATCTTCAAAACGCATATGTTTTGAAAAATATTAAAAACACGTCGATTTTTATTCCAAGGGGGACATCTTCCTATCATAACCTCAACTATCATACCTATCACCCCACCCCTTGGTCACCATCACCCAAACAATTTGAATAGGGAAAGTAGTAAGTGTGATGCATCATTAAAAAAGTAATTCCATAAGGAATTCAGCAATTGCTACCTAACTTCTTATTTTGGCGCCCTCTTGCGGGAAAAACAACTGTTCCCGATTCCAAATTATGATAGTTCATTTGAAAGCTAATTTAATATTAATTCGGTGACAATGCATTATAGAATTTTTCTAAAAGAAAAACAAAATGGCGGCTCCAAAATGACCGACAAGATTAGCAATTATGGTTCGATTCGATTCAAAATTGATATATGGTGGTTTTCATGGTCGGAAATTATGATTTGTTTTTCGATGCAAAAAAACAAGCTGGTGGCTCCAAGATGGCGGATAAAATTTGTAATTATGGTCCGATTTGAATCAAAATTAGTATATGGGAATTTTCAGGGTCAGAAATTATGATTCATTTGTTTATGCAAAGAACTAAAATGGCTGACGAAATCTATAATTGTGGTTCGAATGGATTCAAAATTGGCATATGGGGGTTTCACAAGTTTCGAGTATGACTAAATTGATTGAATTAAATTGATAAGAAAAAGCTTTTATACAGATGCGCTAAAAAGGAAATAGTGCGTAACAGAATCAGAATTTTACCTCTTAAAAATACCTATATTGTACTAGCGGCAATCTTTTGAATCTGTTACGCACAGAATAACCTACGTCCCACGTCATCTAAAAAAACATTTTTTTCATTTCATTGCATTTGTATAAAAGCTTTTTTTTTTCAATTTCATTCAATTATTTTTAGTCAGCTGAAAACCTGTACCTAAAACCCCCACAAACCAATTTTGAACGAATTGGACCATAACTACAAATATCATCTGCCATACTGGACTTGCCATTTTTTTCAACAAACATTCCATAGTGCATTGTCATCGCAATTATGAACACCTACCTTAGTTCAAATTGATCGGACAAATAGAAGTGGGTCAAAATTCAACTGCAAGATTTGTCCCACACATACATACATACTAACTTACGGAGCAAGTTGAATAAAAGCTGTTGAAAAAAAAAATTGAACATTGCATAAACTTAAAAAATTGGAAAACCTTGCATTAATTCAAATCCAATTATTCCAAACAACATTAATTCACAGTATATGCTCAAAGTGTTCGCCATGAACTGCCATAACTGAGTATGAGTTATGGTCTCGAAACGCTGTCTGACGTTTTTTGAGCAATTTATGCAAAATTTTACAATTTGTAACTTCGTACAATGTTAACTTTTTTTATTTTTGTTATGTTTTCGTGATTTGTTCACATTAGCTTTCAAATCAAATTTCATAAGATAGAATATGAAACAGTTGTTTTTCCCGCAATAGGTAGCCAAAATGAAAAGTTAGGTAGCGAACACTCACATGTCTGAATTCCTTATGGAAATAACTTTTCAATGCACTGTCACACTTAGTATTTTCCCTATTCAAATTGTATGAGTGATAAAGGAGTGGGGAGGGTGGTATGACAGTTGAGATTATGATACGAAGATATCTCTTTGGATTTAAGATCAACGTGTTTTTGCATTATTTCCACAATTTTCACATGTATTTTGAAGAATTCGTTTTCGGTGCCGGGTCGAATCAAACCATAACTTCAAATTTCGCCCGCCATCTTGTTTTTTGCATCGACAAAAATATCATTATTTCCGAACCAGAAAATCCCCACATACAAATTTTGATTCAAATCGGACCATAATTACAAATTTCGTCCGCCATCTTGGAGCCACCATACTGATTTTTGCATTGACAAATAAATCATAATTTTCGACCCTGAAAACCACCACATTTCAATTTTGAATCTAATCGGACGATAATTGCAAACCTTGTCCTCCATTTTGGATCCGCATTTTGTTTTTCATATGTTAAATTAACTTGCAAATGAAGTATCAAAATTTGGAATACGGAACAGTTGTTTTTCCCGCAATAGGGTGCCAAAATAAGAAGTTAGGTAGCGAAAATTGACATTGCTGAATTCCTTATGAAATTATCTTTGAAATGATGTGTCACACTCACTACTTTCCCTGTTCAAATTGTTTGGGTGATAGTGACCAAGGGGTGGAGGGAGGAGTATGACAGTTGAGGTTATGATAGGAAGATGTTCCATTTGTAATAAAAATCGACGTGTTTTTGAATGTTTTTCACAACACATGGGTTTTGAAGATATTCGATCTGTTTCGTTTTCGGTGCCCCACGCTGTATAAAGGAATTTTTTACTAGTGAGGACCTTGGGAGTGGTACGGTTGAACTATAGGCTTGTCTTGTAGTGTATTATGCTGTAGAATGTAGTCTATCTCTGAACTTACTGTGAATGAGATATACTGTTTCCAATATGTAGATGCAAGGTAGTGGTAAGATTTTGTGTTCTATAAATATGGGTTTACAGGAGTCGCTGGGCTTGGCTCTGTTCATATACCTCAATGCCATGTTCCTACCCAGTTCCCATGAGGATGTTTTCACTGCAAAACACCCAGAGGCATTTTTTCCCAACGTCTTTATATTATTCCCAAACTTTAGCTTATCATCAATGTATAAGCCGAGGAATTTGGTTGATTTCTTATTGATAATTTCCTGATTAACCAAATAGAGTTCTGGCAGATGACATTTGAAAGTGATGATATTTGTTTTGCTATGTTTAAAGATGGCATATTTGAATCACACCATGTTTTTATCTTGACATCATCCATTTTGCTTTGTTGATGCAAATTCATTTCATTTCCATTTTTCCATAATAGAGTAGTAGGATAGTATCATCTGCAAACTGAGTAAACTTTCCCATAATATTTATCGAGGCTAGGTCATTAATAAAATTCAGAAAGAGCAATGGGCCAAGCACAGATCCTTGTGGTACTTTCCATTATATCTCTGATTTGTTTGATAATTTGTTATGTTATGTTACGATATGTTATGTTATAATGCAAATGTTTCTAGAACGTGCCGAAAATTCAATGACCTTCATCCTTTAGCACGAATTAATAGAAAAAAAATGTATTGATTGAAATAAAATTAAGTTCTGCTTAAAGACACACGTTTTTCAAATACCCTGAATGGGAGATTGAATTATCACGGAGATGAAAAACCGAATAAAGCATACCTGGTTCAAATCTGAATTAAAATTTCAAGTCACTATATTTTTCGGTTAATGCAATATTAGTTTTGGAGAAGAATGTTGTGAATAAAATACAAAATATCAATATACAATGAACGTTACAAATATGGGACGATTTAGAAAAAAATTAAACAGATTTACATTTGAATGATTATTGTCTTCCATTTTGATTCTTCTCTTATCAAATTGACGTTAATGAACGCGCAAACGTTTTATTATTAATGTACTGATTTTTAAATTTTCATATTGACATGTTCCATGACATTTCATATCTACCCAATACAAAATATGGCAAAATAATCCAATTTTTATAGAAAACTTGCTTTTATTTCGGAAACCTGACTCTTTAGGTATTGGAACACGATACACCATTTGAAAGAAAATTTTATTTTATTTCAGGATATTTGATGATACACAGGGTGTTCTATTTGAATAAAGGCACTTTTCACCACTTTTGTATCTATCGTTAAAATCACAAATTTTCAAAGACTCTGTAAAATGAGGAACGAATTCCTTCAGTCATAACTATAATACACAGGTCATTGTCAAACTACGTCCAAATTTCAGCTTTCTACGTATTTAATTACTGCAGTAATAAACGTTTAATTGAAGCTGGTTTCGCACAAAAAATAAGCAAATTATTGATTTTCCCAAAAATCAGTTGAGATAGGTATAAGGCAGTCTCATATAAAAATAATTGAAAAGCAATAGCAAAGCGAAAAATGCAATAATATACAGGGTATTCCATTTAAAATATCCAAGTTGTTGCTACTTTTCTATAGAAGCGACACCGCCGTAGCGCTGAAAATACTTTAGATCGATAGAGCAGAACTGATTATCACAGAAGCCAAATTTTCAGAATAATCCCACTTCTCGTTTTCCAGAAACATCTAATAGGCCATCTAGTTTATGAGATTTGTATCAAGCATCAACGTCTCCGTCTTCCGAGTTGTGAGTCGGAATTTCGAGATGCAAGTCGGAATTTCGAGTTGAAAGTCGGAATTCCGAGTTGCAAGACGGAATTTATTTCGAAACAAAAATAAAATTTGTTGTGGCCTTTCTATGCTTTCGTACTATACAGTATGAAATGGATTCGTGAAACATCAGTAGATTGCGAACATGATTGAAAGCAACGTTTCGACGACGTCGTTACCTGAACCTGTGGTTGTGGTAGTTGCGGTGGTGCAGGCACAATCTTTTGAGAGAAAATAAACTACGCAGGATTTGGAGAAAGCGTTTATTGCGTGAGAGACGCAGACATACCATTTCAAGTTTGAAGAATCAATGAGCCGAATGATTTCAGAAACTATTTACGTATGGACGAGACTCTGGTAAAGAGATTATTGGAACTAGTTACAATATACCCACCACGCCACACTACTCTGCTTGTTGACAGTTTGGCATTGCGATACATACATACATAAACACGATGAACCTTGTATCAGAAGCACGCACGGGGTATCGCCGTTTCTCGACAGCGATACAGACAGTGATACAAAGTGATACTGATACCATGATACTGATACAACCACACCCACGATGCCATTTGGCCATTTGTATCGCTACTACGTATCATGCAAAATGTAGTGATACCAATCTCATTGTCTATGAGGGCATTTAGTTATAGCGGAAGAATTCGACAACACCTCTCACATAGCAATAGAATGAGCCGTGGCAAATAAGGAAGATTCGCCAAACTGAAAGTAGCGGATGACAGCATCCTGAAAAGATGTTTGCAGGAACGTTTCAATTTGAAAATATTGAAAATCTACTTCAAAAATGCCACACAACATATTTGGGATCAACATATCAAAATCTACAGAACGAAAAGTAATCAAACTTATCAAAATAATGACGCTGGATCCACACTTTTTATTACATTATGGAGACTACGATAATGGAATTGTTCATTGGGGAACATTCTTCTATTACAAGAAAATGTTCTAGGCTCTTTCATTCGTTCAATCTGCTTTTGTATATATTAGAATATTTTGGAAATAACATGTTAATTTTTTTTATGAACTATTTCTCATATATCAAAGATAAATTATTATGTTCAAAATCGCGGTAATATTTATGATAATGCCTCAGCACTTCCAATTGAGTAACTTGAACTACACATAATGATTCCACAATGTTTTGGTGGAAATACTGTGGAACCATTTCGCTGAGAGAGATAATAGGTTGACTAATAAGGAAAAAAACGAAATATTTAGGAAACATGCACAAAATGCACAAAATTCATGACATACGACACACAGTGGACACAATATAGGTAGTGAAATGAAAAACATTTCAAAATTTATTGAATGGGCCAAAGCGTCAAGGTGGTGTCCCACGCGGAATTTTCGAAATACCTATAGAAAACTACAAAATTCATTATATATGGCAGAAATTGGCATAATTTAGGAGAAAAAGAAAGTGTTCAAATTTCCGTATCGTCAAGTTAGTGACTCTCAACTCTGAATAACCCGAAAACTGAAAGGTCATGAAACTCGTAGCATACAGCACAAATTTGCAAAAATTGGCACAATTTCGCGTCAAGTTGGTTGGTTACCCATAATAGATTTTCCAGATATTCCGAAAACTATAAGGGCCCATAGTTAACAACATACGCCACAAATTGACACAATATTGTCACAACTTGGTGAAAGATGAAAATTCTCCAATTTCCCTATTCATGAGTTACAGCGTTAAGTTGGTGACTCATATGAAAAAGTCTAAATATCTCGAAAACTACAAGGGACTAAATTCATGAAATTCATCACATACTGGCACAAAAATGGAAAAATCTGTTGGAAAAAAACAATTTTGAAATTTCCATACATGAGTCAAGTTGGTGACTCATATGAGAAGGTGCTAAGTATCGCACGTAAACAGGTAATACCTCGTTAACCCTCAGCTTGCACAAGTTTCGACTTCTGAGGGCTGCCGTTTGAGGGGACGACAGCTGGTTAACGAAAAAAACAATTTTAACAATATATGTGAAAAACTCTGAATATCTCTACTACATGGGCACAAAATTCACTACAAACCTCACAAATTGCACAAAATTCATTACATAGGGCACAAATGGCACAAAACGTATATTGTTTATGGAAGTCCATTAACACATTTGTTGAAAACTGTGTAACCTGAGTCGAGGAGTGAAAAAATTCCTTGTATCGAAGATAGTATACTGTACGCATGTATTGTCATTCAGTTAGAAAAAAATAGTATTTTTCCCTTTTCCACAGAAGTATTTTCGATTCTAGATGCGCATTTTGATACAAAAGTTATTTTCATCATTTGTTATTAAAATGCGCATTTAGAACTGAAAATAATTGTGTGGTTGAGAGGAAAATACTATTTGATCTCATTAAATAATGTAATTTTCTTTGGGTTATTATTTTCTCGAGAAGGAAAATTCTGTAATGTTCAGAAAACGTGACAGCTGAGAGAAAATAGGCAGGAATTAGTATTTTCCTCGAACTTCTGCAGGCTTTACACCTCAGGGAACACCTTCTGAGGCAGTGAGTTTCAAAGGTTTGCCGTCTGTTTTGGATAGAGTTCCAGTAGTTGGAGGATGCACTTCATATATGGGAACAGTATTCCAGAACAAGTCAAATCTTTGCCTCGTATAATATAATCAATTGATGGGAAGGGAAACAAAACAGAAGACCAAGTGTTTAAATGACACTTTCGGCAATGAACCTCACTTGGCTGTCTCATGAAAGGACAATGTTGATGGTAATAGCGAGCATTGAAATTGAGGACTTTATTGGTATGGATACTCTTCACATAATTACGTTGGCCACTGTGAGAGCGGTATTTCTAGAGAAATGCTTGGGTTTCATCTTTTTCGAATTTCACCAAGTTGTTGGATACCTACTCAAGAATTTTTGCTAGGTTGATATTTGAATCGTTTACGCGTTCCTTCCCCGTTGTCTTCTAATTTCACGGGATGTTTTCACAACTTTGGAAGCGGTATAGAGGGTACTAACACCCGAAAAGCTATGCACTGGGCATGAGGTAGCTCCCAACAACAAATCATGTGGAGAAGAAACATTGTTGGTGCTTAATAGATCCGTGCGGAACACCAGCATTCATAGGTACAGTGACAGGTGAACTCAATTTACCACCACGTGGAGAGATCTGCCTGAAAGAAAGCTAGATAGCAAAGAACACAACGTGAGGCAACCCATAAGATGAAAGCTTGGTGAGGGGTCCCTGGTGCCAAACGCGATAAAACGCATTGTAGGTATCTTAATCCACTGCCAGAGTTTCACCATATTTTTCAATAGAAAGTTGCCATATATGTGAGACACAAGCAAGCGGGCCACCAGTTTATTTATGAAAACAAAAACCATATTGTCGATCATTCACAATTCCTGAGCATTCTAGATTTTGCACAATCTTGCTGTTAATAGCTTCTTCCATGATCTTCGAGATCACCGACAGCGCCAGCGGTGCGATAGATTTTGTATTTTCCAGATGAAGGGAAATACGTCTAAATTATTTGAAAGGTAAAATAACTCACGAAGGACTGGTGTTAGTTCGAGGGCACATTTCTCATGAACGATCGGCGGAATTTCATCAAATCCATTAGCTCTGTTTTTGTTAAGTCCTAGCAAAGTGCGTCTGATAGTTGGCGAGAGAAGATCTTAGGCATATGAAACAACCAATGTTCCGTGTTCCTTGGTTAGGAAAGGAAATGATCTAGATGTAAAGTTTCTTCCCACGGCTTTGGCAAATGATCAAAACCAGAGAAAAATGTTGGGAAAATCGATTCTATTCGTCCCAAATAGACCAAAGTATTGAATTCGCCCAATTGAAAATAGCTTGGGTTATAGGAAAATAATCAAGCTGCACAATTTAGAAATATTCAATTATTCAGAATACTCACCGCACCGCAGTTTTCACCAAACACAATAAAATAAAAGAACAGGTGAATGCAAAAAATACCAAAGTTGGACATTTTGACCACAGATCAAAACATTATTATTGATATGAACTCAACGTATTATTTACAATTTTGTATAATACTATCTTATCGAGTTATGCAGAAAAGGTCAAGAAACAAATTGAACCAAATGAGATTAGAATAAGAGTGTCTCGGTAACCAATCATTCAGTTTAGGATGTCTGACATTACAGTACCGGGCTTATAATAAGGAAAACAATTTGAATAATCATTCCAAGGATGAAAATCATATTATTGATAATTTTCAAATATTTGTACTCATAAAGAATGACAAAAGTATATTACAAAAGTGATATTTGTCACATTCATTTCCCTCATCTGCCAAAATTAACATTAACATCTTTATTTGAAATATGAAACCTAATATACATAACTATGAGTGTAAATAGTAGGTAACACTAGCACAATGCAATATAGAAAAATACAAATAGCAAGGTCATACCTTAAGAAATTTGCACATTTATAAATTGAATTATCATTACAACTGTAATATTTGGTTTCATTACAGGTACATATACACTAGTGAACAATTGAAAACAATAAATGATGGAAAACAATGTCCTAAATAATTCCACATAATTATACAATTTGAGTTCTATCACTTTTTTAAAAATTATTTAAGTGCCGTTTCAAAATCCTCCCTTATGGATAATTATATTATTTCTTCCGATAATTCATTGAATTTGTGGAAACACCTAAAAAATAACCAGTTCATGGTACTTTCGAATGCCGTTCTGTTCATATGTATATTATTAGAATTTCTAGTATGAACGTTTGTATGGAATTTAATGTACTCTTTAAAAAATTCTGGTGCCATTCCATTAAAAATTTTGTATACTAGAGTCATTGTAAAATAGTTTCAACTGATATCCAATTTGATCAATCTAGCATACTTTTTATGGGAATACGATTTATTTTCAAGATTACTCTCATCCCTCATTTTGTAGTTTTTGTAGCATATTTTTCATTTATTGAGGTTAAATAAAAATATTACTGACGCACAGTAATCAAAGTGTGGTTGAATAATGGTATTGTGAACTGGTCTGCATTGACAAATTTTGTGCTATTCTACTGAAAAAATATGGTTATTTTTATATTTTCTTATGCATATATTCGAAGTGATTTTTATTGATAAACGATACTTATACGCAAAATATGCTACGCCCATGCTTCGAATATTACGCTGTGCTTCGAGTATTGTGCTCTGGAATAAATGTTTTCAGGAAATACTCTTATTGAATATAACTTGATCATAATTTATTGCATCGAATACATTTTTCTATTTTCACTGAAATATTTTTAAGTTGAAAAATCAACTCGATGAATTCGAAGATTTCTTTTCAAGGAATCAAACACTTCTGCTGAAGCTGTCGACATTCATTCAAAACATAAATCTACAAATTCAACTCGATAAATTTCAAAACAAAATCCTTTTTTAGAAAATTGAGAAATGTTATCTCTCAAAAACGAGGTCTTGTTTGGTGTCAGTAACTTGCACAAATTATACCTAGTCTATTCAAAATCAGTTGAATATGTTCAAAATCGAATGTGCGAATCAATGAGGAGAAAAAAAAAATTAAATTAAGATTGTTCCTGGTATAGGTATTGAGAATTGAGTAGAACAGATTGAGTGTAATTCTGTTTCAAGAAATATAATATATCCTTAACTTCGCTGGCCGACTGTTGCATCAATTACCATACATTATTTTAATTGTTATCGGTGCGTTTCTGATTGAAGATATGAAGTAGAACAGTGCCATGTGTCGTGAAACAAGTGCAGGTGTATGAATCCTTTAAAAAATAATTCATACTTTTGTGAGCAGTCCAGCAACATGACTTTTTGGAGACCATTCGAAGAACGTGAGGTGCACAACGCACTGAAGAAAGAACAGTTGGAATTTGAAAACAAAGATCATAATGTTTAAACCCAAAGAATTCTATTAAATGTACCCATACAAAAATATTTTTGAAAAAATGAATGATAAATCCGACAATGAAATATTGGGGAGGATAGCTCATCTCATACTCCGTACATTCAACTATTCATAGAATCGCCAAACCAGGAGATGTCATTGATTATTCTCTAAAAAGAAAACGAAATGATCAAAAACTGAAAAAGTTGATGAAACATACCCAGATTTTATTCGAAGGCAAGTTTACTGAAACACTTCGCAACATCCTATTTGACTGTGGTTTCAAACACAAAAAATTAATATAATGGCATCGCCACAAGTCGTCCTACAAATGCAGGAATATTTACGACAAGTGAATCCGACACCTGTCATAATTGGGCAAGAGCTGGAGCTAGTCCAGCAGGTCAAATACCTGTGGGTGGTCCTGGACTCCAAACTTTTATAAAGGCATGTAGATAGTATCATTCAAAAGTCGGTAGCAATCCTATGGCAACTGAGGATAATCAAAGAAGGCAACTGGGAGACCAACCCAGTTGGTTTTCTGAACACGGCAAAGGTAAAACCAAAGATACATTATGGAGCAGCACAATAGGCCTAAGAGTTAGCAAGGTCCAGAGGTTGCCAGTTTGGTAATAACGGACACAATGAGAACGACCCCAACTACAGTGTTGAAAGTACTGCTGAGGCTGCCACCGCTTCCAGTCTTGATCTAGAGGAAGGCAATGGCAGCCCATTCAAGGATGCAGGACTCGAGAGTCTGGGTAAAAGGAGCGATGATGGGTCATGCGAAAATTGCGAAGGGGGCGCAGCAGGAGGTCCTGATCTCCGCCCTTAGAGTTAAAAGCGCACAGGATACACTCTGATGGAATAGAGTTTACTCTTAATATTCCGACCAAAAAACAATAGGAATGAGATACGGTACAGTAGTTTTGCATGGGAAGCCCAATATGTTATACGGACTGCTCGCGTCTAACTGACAAATAGGCTTTGGATGCAGGCATCTACCTGGAGGGAAGAGAGGTACGAGAAAGCTACGCTTTGGGTAGATATTCAACAGTTTTTCAAGCTGAAGTGTTCGCCATCCTAACCGTAGCTATGAGGCAAGAGGTGAAAGAGGGGCCGTAGCAGAGGATTCACATCAGTTTGGATAGTCAGGCAGTGCTTAGAACAATCTGCCATCCTAAACCAAGCTCAACACTTGTACAGGAATGCGGTATGGCTCTCGGGTAATAGAGGTATGCGCGAAAACGAGGTGGCAGAAGGACTTGCCAGATCCGGATCTGCAACACCGTTCTGTGGGCCGGAGCCTGTACTAGGCATCGCAAGAAGTCAAACGTCTTCAGACCTCGACGGGCGGAAGAACAGCTGAATAAACTTTAGAGAGGTAATACCAGCTGCAGGTAGTCGAGAGACTTTGTGACCGGCTCCAGCAAGTCAAGGATGGCATGGCTCTTAGGCAGAAACCGCCAAGCACTGCGCCTCCTTATAGGAATACGAACAGGACAAGTTATGTAGACACCCATCACTTATAGGTATAGAAGACAACCCCACTTGCTGTAAATGCGAAGAGGACGAAGAAAATTCATCCCACTTCCTCGGCAAGTATGAGGTTGAGATTGGGAACCTTCGGGGTTGAAAGACTCCAACAAGGAAAACTAATCGATTTGGAGAAGTCGGACACACTGACCTTCATTAGGAGGTCACAAAGATTCGAGAAAGAAGAATAGGTGGACGGATGTAGATAAGTGGGGAACACGAGATGGCAAAAAGGGTCCATGAGGGCCTACTTGCCTTGCTGTGGCATCCCCAAGAACCACTACTACTACGACAAATAAAAGAACATTGTGAATCTAACAAACATTTGGTGTATCTTGACGAGACTTGGTTTGATAGTCGTGATGTGCCTTGGTATGGGTGTGTGGATGAGTAAAAAAACTCTTCTATAGAAAAACGGATAATCGGTAACACGACTAAATACCCCGCCCAAAAATATACTGCCAACAGTATCCTGCCAACATTCCCTGGTCCAATAATATCCTTACCAGTAACATCCCCAATTTCTTAGCTCCCATATGTCCACCAAAGGTGAAAGTTAAGAAGGTGGAGAGCAAAATTTCGATTCAATCGGCACACATGGCATACCTTATTATTATCGATAATTATACCTTCAAAAACATCAAGGGCCTCCATGGTGGTGCTGCGTTGTCAATGGACATCCTTTCAAAAGTATTTAAAAAAGGTGTGCTTTATTATGCGCACATGTCTGTTATTTTTATAATTCAATGAACTGTATATGCAGTGCCAACTTGGCAGACCTGAATTGTTCGATCAAGAACAATGAGAAGGACTTCGGAAAAATAGTCTGCCAGCATGTTGCCTCTGCGTTGTATATTGACAACGCTTCAAGAATGTGGAAAAAGTGTGCTACATCATGCGCACATGTCTGTCCCTTGAACTGATGTTTAGATTCCTTATAAAAGCCAAGAAAATCGATAAGGCAGACATCCAGGACTGTGATATTACAAAGGCAGACCATTTGATTTTTTTGTCCAACTCGACGCTCGCGCCAAGTTACGGGTACAAAATTCTACGTCTACTGATTATTATTGAAAATTCCACAATCAACATTTTCGACCAATTGAAGGCCTGCATTTTTTATCATTACCATAGCGACAAATATCATTTTTAAACATTTTCGTCTCCTTTTTTGGGTTATGAGCATGAAATAACACTGGAATGTTTCTGACGTTTATAGTTAAAATTACATTTAAAGAGTGAGTTCGAAACCCACTGCTGAAGCTTTTCTTTAATTTTTCTCCCTCAAGCATTTAGTTTTTCATGTATAATTGTTTTTCTACCCTATGTAGCTTTTTTTTAATTTTCAAAAAAATTACTCTCTTATAAAAGTACCGAACGCATTTCGTTTTTAGTTGGCATTTAAAAAATATTATTCCATAGATTTTAGCCTCAAAAGTTCAATCGTTTCAAGCAATAGTACAGCTGAAAATCGGTGAGCAAAAGTGTCTGCCAAATATTTTTTCGTATCAAGGGAATCATAATGAATCGAATGGGCGCAATGAGAATCGTGTGCAAATTACTCAATAGAGCTCATTTTACATTTTCATAACTCCGTCCCGTGATAATGCAGAGCCCTGAATGTCTGCCCCTTCGGTTATCGTCGTTTCCAGGATGATTGTGATCACGAAACCCAGAGGCAGACATGTGCAAATGATTTAATACCCCTCGTGATTCAATCAACTTCAACCCGCTGTAACACGGAAACGCATATAACCTCGATTGACTGGACCAAATCAATTCATAGCAATCCACCTCGATGTGGAACTTGTGCTAATCATATAATGAAAGGCTCGCCACCTTCCTAACTATGAGTTCATTCTGGTTAGATCGGAATTGAAAATATCATTCACAAAATGCATGTTTGATTTCTAAGCGCCCAAGTGTCTACGTAAGGTTAGTTCGTTCAGGTAAGATCCTAAGATCAGACTAAAAATCTCCCCCCAAAATGTTAGGGTTATATCGGTCAGTATATTATTGTTTGGGATATTATTGGACAGGAATTTATTGGCAGAATTTTTTTGACACGCGGTGGGTGAAAGTGGTTTCAGACTAATCGTCTTGATGTTGTTTGCTAAACAAATAAAAAAATGTTCATCTGACTATTACGAGGATATGACTGCACCTTTTTTCGAAAAATGGCTGTAAGCAGTTGTTACCAAATATACTACCCAAGTCTGTGATTGTCATGGATGATACACTCACGTCAGAACGTGAAAATACCATCAAAAGCGACAAAAAAGTGAACATTTTGAAATATATGACGACAGAAATATTGAATAGTCCCCAAAAGGCCACGAAGGAGGTATAACGACGAATCATCAAAGATGAAAATTACGATAAGGAATATGTAGATGACGAATTTTGTGAAAACTCTGGACTAAGACTGCTCAAACTACCTCCTTATCATTGTGCTTACCTTACCTTATAGAACTACACTGTTGGAAATGTGTTGTCACTTTCACCAATTTTCCATATTGTTGTAGAGAAATTGTTGAATTCTACCACAATTCTCTGTTACTTTCACTATCAACATTAATATAGCTAATATAGCTAGATAATGTTTGACTTTAAAGACAAATCAACTCTATTGAGTAGACGACCAAATATTATTTTAAACGTATCAATAGGGATGCCAAACTGAAACTATAGTAGATTTCATTCCTAACAATGAAGATATTTCAGAAGTATCAATTGTCTCTTGTAAAATAATTCATTAATTTAGGACACTCATTATACATTGTGATTTTACCATCATATTAGGAGTTCTCACTTTTCAGAGAACTGATATTGTATAATATAGACCATTCCTAATTCAAACACGCTGTATTCATAGCTTCATTATATTTTGGTCGATCGACCAACCATTCTGATTGATCCTCAATGATAAACTCAATCAACTTATAATCTCGTAGGCGGATTCATTCACTTCAGAATTTAGTATATTGTTGACAACCCAAAGTGTTATTTTTTTTACTCTGTACCTATTATGGAAAATATTTCTTGTGAATTTTAGGAATGTTCATTAGCACAGAATATTGAATATAAATAAATAAAATATAAATCATTCAGCTGAATTTTTCCAAAAATCATAAAATTAATGATGAATCTGGTCATACGATCGGGTTGGGCCAATGAAGACTCTTACTCAGGCTGGCTGCAGCTACAACATATCAAAAATCCAGCCATTTTCACCAAAAGAAGTTGTAGTGTTTCAAGTTAATGGTAGAAACACTTTCTCTCAGTCTACATTTTGTAACCTCATAAATTTTCAATTTACAAATTTGGAATAAATCCTGATTTTAAATTATGGAAAGTTAACACTTAGGCTGATAGGCTGCTCAGATCGATACGGTGAGGGTGTGGATAAGTTTCAACTACTGATTGCTCAATAGCGTACTACAGAGATTTTTTAACTATTGAACAAATAGGGCACCAGTTGACCTGACTAGTTCAGATAATCTGGGCGCCAGGTTGTAAAAGACAAAACCGAAGATAGGAGATATTTGTATCTAGCTTGATTGTGAAGGCAGAATAAATATGCAAAGAAACAATTAACAACTTTATTTCCAAAAAACTTTATAAAAGCTGAAGGCTACAAAATTAACAAGCTGAAGGCTACAAAATTAACAAGCTGAAGGCTACAAAATTCAGAACATTTACACTTTTGAAAACAAATCTGATTCAACCGAAGATGGTCCTGTTTGATAATACCTGGAGGCTGGGTTAGCGTCGATGATCCCTACGACGAGTTGTTGTTGGATCGTCTTTGGCTTAGTCAGTCAGAGACTTGGTGGTTGTCTCGTATGGACTTCGACCTTACTAGTTATGGTTGGTCTTCACGAAGATTGCCCGTTGACTTGGCTTGACTGAGAATTGAGCCCTCGGATCTGTGTTTGACAACTATGGGATCTCCTAGTGGTACCAGTCCTTCATCCAATGTATGGTTTCCTCGAAGACATGAGAAGCAGACGAAAGGAATCAGATTTGATAGTTACAATATGGTGGGGGACAAGGATATCCTTAGTACCGCAAGATTATATTCTGAATTTTATGAAAAAACAAAATTTCAACACTTGAAATATGATTGGGAAAACTACTCAAACATTCAACTCAGAATGCTCAATATAGTTAAATAAATATCAATAAAAAAATAACTATTCTCCAAATAAATGGAAATAATAGTTGTGAAGCTATTTAAAGTTGATAATTAATATTTGTAGATGAAATATTTAAAAGAAAAACATTGGAAATCCTTCCAAGGAATTATTACAGTATAATAATAGAAGATAAAGAAATATCCTTGATAAATTGTTAATTTACCAGAAATGTATGTACCAGAAGGGTAATAATGATAAATAATTTAATGTACCATAAGAGTACTAGATAACAATACTTATAAATGATAATTACACCCTTTCGAAAAGAAAGGAGAGAAACAGTAATATAGAGATATAAAGAAAGAATTGAAGGTGATAAGTCCTTCGCAAAGATTGAATACTTATTCTGAATTCAAAGAAACTACGCTCTATGGTTTCTGACTTTCAAATATGTAAGAGAAAGAAAGATAAAGTAGGTGGCAAGTCCTACATAAAACTATGCTCGATAAGTGAAGGTTTGTGCACGTTTGGTTGACTAAAAGGAAACAATACCTGGTAGACCTTGAAGATACCTAATCTACAGATATCTGATTGAGTACGATTGTAATTAACAAACAATTGAACCAAGAGACGATACCCTTGTCTACGAAGCAGAAATAAGTGCTTTCGTCTACAGAGGCAGAATCGTGGTTGAGTGTGGTGCAACTCCACAGGCCAGAGAACAAACTCTGTCAAGCTTGCATTTATTTCTCAAAGATAATAACTGAACAAGCAGTATAGAAAGAAATGCTCACCTGAAGAGTTGTTCTGACAACGTTCCGCCTGGAAGTCACAAGCAATCAACCCACTTCTCCTCTACAAGGTTCAACTCTACCCTATCTCTTGGTGGTAATAGTATCGTCACACTGCTAGTTGATGGGAGTCATCCACAAGAAGAAATTACCAATTATCTGGTACCTGAAATTTGACAGAGCGTAGAAACTGAATCAGCAAATACAACTCTAACCTCTCTACAGGTACACTGTCTTCCAAAAATCAATTAGGACAAAAATATGTTATTGAATAATTTATTTATTGAGTCCTGAAGTTATTAAAAGCCTCTAAATTTACTACTATGTAGCGATTACTTAAATAAATGGAAAAATAGGATTTTTAACCTCTAAAAGTGAAAATATGAAATTTACTTCTAATATGAAAAGACCAAAAATATGATATTAAAAAGTCGGACTAGGACCTCTAAATTACGAAAACACATTTGAAATTGATCGATGGCTAATAGAACACAATGAATAATCAAAAATATTTCTTCAAACCATGCAGTATGGCGTTACCAAAATCATGCAAATAAACTTTGATAAAGCGATCTCATGCTAATTAAGCACTATTATTTAAATAAAAAACAATATACTCAACCAGAACTAATATCTGTTAAATCCAATAGAGATATTATAAACAATTTAAGATGGCCTACCAGAAAATGTATTCCAAGTTCAATCAAACAAACCCACAACCTTTCGCTAACGATGTCGGAAATCAAGAGAGCAATTCCCCGCATTGCACGTCCGAAACCCATATTTTTGCCCTTCGCGCAAGACCAACCGATCGTCGATCTCATTCGCCCTACGAACTAGCAGTGACTTAGCAGTGGCGTAGCGGTTAGATGGGATAAAGTTCTGAATTAATATGGTTGATATCGGAGTATACATGTTGGTGTATTTGTGATGACAGATGAATGAAAGTATAATTATAAGAGTAGGCTAGTGTATAACATAGTTGACAATTCCTAACCCATTTAATAAGATTATTTGAATGGAATTGTTAAAATTATTTGAATGAAACGAATTATCGTTACACACCACCTCTTCCCGGTGAAAAAATTTTGAAAACTCTAGGAGTTTTCCAAATTTTTGTTTATCAATTAAGTTACTAAGCCAACAAGTAAACGAGTACCTAACCAGTAACAGGCGTGTATACGTAGGGAACTAGTAAGCAAATAAACAGATAACAAGTGAAGATTAAATAACTAATATGTAATTACCATACAATAAATTTTAATACAACGATAAATTTTAATATAAAAGTAAAACAGTCAACAATTTGTTGAACTGGTGCGCATGAGTCGTTGCAGAAATTCTCCACCTGAAGCAAAGAAAAGGATGGCCGTTCACCACTGAACCCGGATCAGGCAATCTTTTCGCTGCTGGATAGAATTGCTGCGCCGGCGATATACCTGATACTACTCGTCTCCCAGTTCAACGATGGACTAACCCACAGTACTCATCCGTACAACAGGAATAGAGGAACCCTACAAGAACCCACGTGTGGAAACAAACAAAGAAAGTTATAGAAAATTTACTAACAAAATAACCAATTGTCCACTTCAATTGGAGTGATATATAGCTCCACCAAGCTGAAAATGGTTAAACCATGATATCCCGACAATTCGGAGATGTTCCTAACTGTGGCACTGCGACCAAATTCCCAGTCGCGACGAATCCATGGAGCTCAGGATCCCCCAGTAGCATCGCCCGACCGCCCTTTGGCGAGCTTCACACGATGACCGGCCTAGACCTCCACGCTAGCCTGACGACACCCCCCAAAGTTCACCCTTCCATGGACCCTGCGTGACAATCTCGATCACGGAGGAAATCCGCGGAATCCTAAAAGACATGTCAGCTGCCCGAATGAGCCATGCTCGCACCCAACACAGTCAAGTCTCCTACGAAACAAAAAAAGGGAAAGGCATTTAAAACGCTAACCAAACCGCCCAAGTTTGGTATCCTAGCGGACACTAGCAACATTCTATAAAAGAATGGGAGGATTAAAATCCCCGATAGAAAACCTCCTCCAAGTTTACTATCCCTACACAGATCAATGTGTAGCGAGTCCAACTCGTTGAATCGACTCAGCAGAAAAAACTCCAGCCAACACCTCCTGAACATCCGACGTGGTGACTACGTCTGCAAAATTACCACTCCAAAACCTTGGAAGGTTTGCATTAGAACCACGATAAAGTCCAAAGTGAATCCGCGTGGAACTTCAACCGCCAAACCGACACCCCAAGCACCACACAGATCGTCCAGCATTAAGGGAGCTGCCATCCCATAGACAATAATCATCTTAAACCCCAAAACTTCCAACCCAAAATTGTTGCAAAGAAAAAATAAGGGTAAGATAAAATCAAGATAAAGATAAGATGAAGATAAGATACAGATAAGATACAGATAAGATACAGATAAGATACAGATAAGATAAAGATAAGATAAGATAAGATAAGATAAGATAAGATAAGATAAGATAAGATAAGATAAGATAAGATAAGATAAGATAAGATAAGATAAGATAAGATAAGATAAGATAAGATAAGATAAGATAAGATAAGATAAGATAAGATAAGATAAGATAAGATACAACAGGAACAACTCAACTGGTAAAGAGATAAATGCCATATAAGAGAATACATTTACAGTAACAAAAGCTCAAGGTACAAGAAAATCAAAAATTTTGTCATAAGTCATTTATACTTCCTTATCATCAAGGAAGAACACGGTAAGATACTTCAAGGGAGGAACACTTCACTGAATGGAAGTACAACTAATCTCCACCTGAACGGCAAGACAATATCAATGAAAGCAATGTTTCATTGACCAAAAGGTAACTTCAATGGAAACAGTATTCCACTAAAACAATTATCAGACAGTTACGAGTTAGAAGTGCATTACTTCACAACAAAGATAAATAACTGTCCAATAACAAGATAAGAGATTAAAGCGAGATGAAGAAAACATTGAGGTGAATTGCAACTAGAAATTTTGAAAGATTTACTTACTGAATTTTTTCAAAATAGGAATCAAGAAACTTGAATAAAAATTACAGAAGTGGTTGACAATTATTTTCTGAAATTTCAAAGGTTCCCTAAGGAATTATCAAAGATAAATAATTTCAAGAAATATAATTATAACAACAGTTACTTTCTACTTCAATGTTAACAATTCTCTCAGGTTTATGACTTGGACAAAATTAGGTTGACAAAATTAGGTAAATAATTGACAAAAGGTATATAAGTGAAGTGAGAAATCTCAAGATAAATAAGAGAAGTTACTGTAGACGTTAGGCATAGGTAATTAGATAAAGATAACAAGATATATCGATATAAATTCTCCACCGGAAGATGTCATGTATCCAAAAGTGGCCAGTTGTAGGATTTTTACCTACCATCTGGTAATGCCATGATGAGAGATATTCTTAGGCCCCTCTCACAGAGCCTAGAAAGAGATACAGTTTAGCAGGTATCGCCAAGGACAACACCAGGGCCCATTTTAGGATAAATGCATTAGTACTACTACATCACAGTAAAACCGAAAATTCCTAGATAAGATCAACACTTGATCAGAACATGCCACCTAGACATAAAGATATGGAATCTCAGCTAAGCGAAGTAACTACTGCATGACCAACATTACCCAAAATTTCCCAAATGCTTATCATTGTGTAAGATATTAAATGCTAAAAAGTGGCCAGTCGTAGGACTTTTACCTACCATCTGGTAATGCCATGGTGAGAGATATTCTTAGGCCCCTCTCACAGAGCCTAGAAAGAGATACAGTTTAGCAGGTATCGCCAAGGACAACACCAGGACCCATTTTAGGATAAATGCATTAGTACTACTACATCACAGTAAAACCGAAAATTCCTAGATAAGATCAACACTTGATCAGATAATGCCACCTAGGCACAAAGATATGGAATTTCAGCTCAAGTGAAGTAGCTACTGCATGACTAATATAACCCCATAGCTTCCAGCTGCTATCACTGTAAGCAGAACTCTGCAAAGGATATTATTAATGCTGGAAAGTGGCCAGTTGTAGGGCTTTTACCTACCATCTGGTAATGCCATGGTGAGAGATATTCTTAGGCCCCTCTCACAGAGCCTAGAAAGAGATACTAGATGTCAAGATAGAGACAATATATCGATATGCCAAGTGAGGAAAAAGATAAATAGACAATATGTCAGATAAGTACGATAGTTAAGATAAAAGATATGGTAAGATAAAGAAGAAAAAATGCTCAGTTATCTGACCCATCAGAATCAGCACTGAAATATTCTTCCTCAGTTAAATCTGCCTCATTATCAATAAAAACAGATTTTAGATCCTTAACATGCCAACGACCTAGGTTTTTACCATCCATGTCTTTGAGTTCATAAACAAGGTTCGATATAACTTTAGAAACAATACAAGGTATGAATTTAGGAGCCAGTTTTGCAGAATAATTATTAGGAGCTGAAGATAGAGTTACATTTTTCTTCCAAAGCCTGTCACCGACATGAAATTTAAGTTCTCGCTTTCTCAAGTTGTACTGACGAGCATTCCTCAGATACGCTTGATGCAATTTCTTACGAATATCAACAAACAGGTTAGGAAGTTCTTGAACATCATCAATGCGCTGGGATTTATCAGAAACCGTAGGAATGTTATTTTCATTTTCTGAAATTTTGCCATAAAAATCTCCTGTAACAGGAATATTCCTAGCAAAATTCAGGAAAGCCGGAGAATACTCAGTTACATCATGCTTAGCCAATCTGATAGCTTGTGCAACCTTGTAAATAGAAGAATCCCACGTTCGATGATTCTCATGGATATAACATCGAATTGAAGTCACAATAACTTTATTTGCTCTTTCAGCAAAATTGACTTGTGGATGATATCTGGCATTATACCAGATTTTCTGAACTCTATAATCTTCCATTAATTTTTTAAATTCTTTACAAATAAATTGGCTTCCATTATCTACAACAAATACTTGAGGTACTCCATAGATAAGAAAAACATTATTTTCAATGAACTTGATTATACCTTTCGAAGTAGCTTTAGACATAGGATGAACCAAGACATATTTGGTAAACCAATCTACCACAACTAAAACATATTGGTTGCCATTCTTTGACCTTGGATAAGGACCCAATAAATCTGCGGAAACGCATTGAAAAGGAAAGTTAATATTTTTGTAAGATCCCATATGACCAGCTTTAGGTAAATTCGAACTTTTACAGGCAGCACAAACAGGGCATTTTTTAACATATTTATAAACATCTTTTCTTACATGAGGCCAGTAGTACAGTTCTAAGATACGAGAAAGAGTTTTAGATATTCCTAAATGAGCAGCAGTTTCTCTATCATGATAAAATTTTAAAACTTCCTGTCGATTGGCAGAAGGTACCACAATTTTCCAATCAGTAAGATTACTAACTAGATTGTGACGGGAGAAGATATGTTTATAGATAATACCATTTTCGACACGGAAAGAAGGATAAGCTTGTGGATTTTCCTTGATTTTATTAATCAAAGAAGTATACCAACCATCCGACTGAAAGGTAGAAACGTCGATAACAGAGATTTCTGCAACAGAACGAGATAAGGCATCTGCCACTACATTTAAGGAACCTTTACGATGTTTAATGGTAAAATCAAATTGTGACAGCTTCACCGCCCATCTGGTCAAACGTCCAGAAGGGTTAGATAAATTGTGAAGATAGATAAGGGAAGCATGATCAGTTTCAACGGTAAACCTCGTGCCTTCGATATAACTTCTAAACTTTTCTATACCAAAAATGACAGCTAACAGCTCCTTTTCAGTAACTGTATATTTTCGCTGACAAGCCGTAAGGGTCTTACTGGCGTACGCCACTGGATGTTCAATACCGTCGCATTCTTGGTATAAAATACTTCCAACACCCGTGTCGCTAGCGTCGCATTGAATAACAAAAGGTTTTGTGAAGTCAGGGCTAGCAAGCACAGGAGCAGAAGTAAGACGAGATTTAATCTCCTCGAACGCAGCCTCTGCTTCAGGGTTCCAAGTTATTGGTTGGCCCTTTTTTCGCCCATGAAGAAGATCAGATATGGGGGAGTAAATGGAAGAAAAATCCTTAATGAAACGACGATACCAACCAACAAGACCAATCAAACGTTTAATTTCAGTGGTGGTTTTGGGAGTCGGATAGTTAACAATAGCTGAAACCTTTTCAGGATCTGTTCTCAAGCCTTGTTGATCCACAACAAACCCAAGATAAACAAGAGAAGACCGACAAAACTCACACTTATCTAAATTAATAGTGAGATTGGCATTCTTAAGTCTTCGATATACTTCCTTTAAAATTTCAATATGAAGCTCAAAAGTAGGGGTGGCCACGATGATGTCATCTAGATACACGAAACAATATGGAGCTAAAGAAGGTCCAATGACTATATCCATCAATCGTGCCATCAGTTTCGGACTGTTGTTCAGACCGAACGGAGAAACTGTAAATTCAAAGAGACCTTTACCATATACTGCAAACGCGGTTTTTGGTCTAGAAGATTCTTCTAGAGGAATTTGAAAGAAAGCCTTGGTCAAATCAATTGAAGATAGATACCTAGCATCTCGTAATTTATTCAGAATACTATCAATTAGTGGCATAGGATAATTATCATTGACCGTGACTTCATTCAACTTCCGACCATCGAAGCACACACGGAAATCTCCTGAACGTTTAGGAACCAACCATAGGGGACTACACCAGGGAGATTGAGAAGGTTGAATGACCTTGAGCTTCAGCATCTCATCAATTTCTTTGTTCAAGTGTTCCTGCATAGTAGGAGACAAAGGATATTGTCGTTGAACAATAGGTTTAGCATCACCAGTATCGATCCGGTGTGTCAATAGATGAGTGCGACCAAGTCTCTCCTTGGGAGCTATAGATTTAAAACATTCAATGACCTCCTGAAGTTCTGTTTTCTGAGAACCAGTGAGTTCAGAAAATGGTTGGATAGTGTTCACGGAGCAGATAGAGGTTGGTACAGAATATGATAAATTACAGAAATTTGCTTCCATTTTAAAAAGCTGGAAAAAATCCATACCTAAGATAAGAGAATGAGTTACTGATGGAATTATTAAAATTTTTAATTCTTTAGAAATACCATTAAGAGAAACAGGGACTAATACATATCCAAGAAAATCTTGGGGTTTACCATCTGCAGTGGTAACATGAACAATAGATTCATATTGAATAGGGATATTAAATTTCTGCAAGAGATTAAAACCTGCAGAACCTAAAATTGAAGCTGTACTACCGGTGTCTGCCAAAGCGAGAATTTGCTGGCCACAAATTTCAACATTAAGATAAGGACGATTATCATTAGGTTTCCTAACAAAGATAGGATTAATATTTACAGGATGTAAAAATTCTTTTACAAAAGATAACCATTTTTTCCATTCCACTAAAGAAGGTTTTAATGGTCCTGTTTGTTTTGCCTTTTGTTCGACCGTTTGGATTGAGATTTGGCTGCTTGGGGTTCTGGACTTTCGGTATGCTGACTGGTGACAATGTCCAGCTTTTCGCCACCCTGTTTTCCGTTTTTTGGACGGCAGTTAGGGCACTTTGGTTTGATGATGTTTTTCAAACCACATCCAAAACAAAACATTGTTCGTGGTTTTCTGCACTGAGGATAAGTGTGATCAGCCAAATCACAATTCCAACATCGAGAGTCCGATACTGTTGCAATATTACTTGAATGAAATTTACTACTTGAAGAGAGTCTATTACTCGGAGAAAAATTTTTACTATAAGACTGTTGAGAAGTTGAAGGAAAGGAAGTACTATAAGGACTACTCAAATCAGGCTCCAATAAACCAGTATTACGACTGGGTGGTGCTTTGTAGCGATCAGCCCATAAGCGAGATTCTTCTAACTTTTTACACAAATCAGAAAGTTCAGAAACTGTTTTTGGATCTTGCAAAGCCAAGTTAGAAATAAAAAAAGGTAATAAATTTCTACGAATTTTCTGAACCCTTGTTCCTTCATCAGGCTTGGTAGTCAACCTGTTAAAGAGACCTTCCATGGAAGAAATATATAGGGCTACCCTTTCATTAGTACCTTGGGTCCTGGAATTTATTTCTCTCTCGAGATCTTCCTCATAAAAGTAAGGTAGAAAATCATTTTTTAGTGCTTTAACAAGATCATCCCAAGTATTGAGTTTACTTTTATTGTTTACAAACCAAGTCCATGCAGAACCTTTGAACAGGTCACAAGCAGACTGGAATAGCTCTTGCTTGGAAACACCTCTAGCTTCTCGTAATAGTTCAACTTTTTCAAGAAATGAATTTACTGATTCTTTCTGATTTGATCCAGTAAAGAAAACATTCCATTTGTATGGAGCAACTGATTTGTGAGATACTACAGGGGTACTAGGAAATGTTTGAGAATTACTATTTTGAGTGGGGGTAGAGGTACTTGGAGTTACTTTTAAATCAAAGTCAGCTTCCAACTCTAACATAAGAAATTGAATCTCTTTTCTAGCAGATTCTTCTGCTTCGTCGTCAGCTTTAAGAAGGTGAAAACGATTAGATAAATGAGCCAAACGACTAGAGATTCTTTTAAATGCAGGATCTTCTTTTGAACCGCTAAAAGAAGCAATTATGGTGTTCAAGTCAGTTATAGTTTCTTTCATTTGAGTGACCTCTACAGCGTGTGCATTGGGAGTAACAAAACCACCTTGGAAACTACGATTAGCATTCTCTTGACTTAACAGTCCCCTCAAAATTTTACGTTTCAAATCAACAGTTCCCGAAGGATCAATATTTCTAATACTCAACTCATAGTTTAACTCATTAATCTTCAAGTGATTAGGATCCATTATAAATAAATTAATAGGCAAGATAAGATAAAGATAATCAAGAAGCTAATAGTCTTGGGAAACTTCAAAAAATGTTTAGATAATATAAGGTATGATAATATATAGGCAATGAGATAATATACAAGAAACAAAATATCAAAGATAAGTAATAAAAAAATAAATATTTTCCAAGTTCTCTTGGATCAGATTTTTCAATGTGCTAGAGAAAATTTATTATGTCTTCCACCAAGCTAGAATAAGATACAAAAGATAAAGCAAAGAACAGTCAAGTTTTCGGGGCCCCACGTTGGGCGCCAATTGTGTAACCTCATAAATTTTCAATTTACAAATTTGGAATAAATCCTGATTTTAAATTATGGAAAGTTAACACTTAGGCTGATAGGCTGCTCAGATCGATACGGTGAGGGTGTGGATAAGTTTCAACTACTGATTGCTCAATAGCGTACTACAGAGATTTTTTAACTATTGAACAAATAGGGCACCAGTTGACCTGACTAGTTCAGATAATCTGGGCGCCAGGTTGTAAAAGACAAAACCGAAGATAGGAGATATTTGTATCTAGCTTGATTGTGAAGGCAGAATAAATATGCAAAGAAACAATTAACAACTTTATTTCCAAAAAACTTTATAAAAGCTGAAGGCTACAAAATTAACAAGCTGAAGGCTACAAAATTAACAAGCTGAAGGCTACAAAATTCAGAACATTTACACTTTTGAAAACAAATCTGATTCAACCGAAGATGGTCCTGTTTGATAATACCTGGAGGCTGGGTTAGCGTCGATGATCCCTACGACGAGTTGTTGTTGGATCGTCTTTGGCTTAGTCAGTCAGAGACTTGGTGGTTGTCTCGTATGGACTTCGACCTTACTAGTTATGGTTGGTCTTCACGAAGATTGCCCGTTGACTTGGCTTGACTGAGAATTGAGCCCTCGGATCTGTGTTTGACAACTATGGGATCTCCTAGTGGTACCAGTCCTTCATCCAATGTATGGTTTCCTCGAAGACATGAGAAGCAGACGAAAGGAATCAGATTTGATAGTTACAATATGGTGGGGGACAAGGATATCCTTAGTACCGCAAGATTATATTCTGAATTTTATGAAAAAACAAAATTTCAACACTTGAAATATGATTGGGAAAACTACTCAAACATTCAACTCAGAATGCTCAATATAGTTAAATAAATATCAATAAAAAAATAACTATTCTCCAAATAAATGGAAATAATAGTTGTGAAGCTATTTAAAGTTGATAATTAATATTTGTAGATGAAATATTTAAAAGAAAAACATTGGAAATCCTTCCAAGGAATTATTACAGTATAATAATAGAAGATAAAGAAATATCCTTGATAAATTGTTAATTTACCAGAAATGTATGTACCAGAAGGGTAATAATGATAAATAATTTAATGTACCATAAGAGTACTAGATAACAATACTTATAAATGATAATTACACCCTTTCGAAAAGAAAGGAGAGAAACAGTAATATAGAGATATAAAGAAAGAATTGAAGGTGATAAGTCCTTCGCAAAGATTGAATACTTATTCTGAATTCAAAGAAACTATGCTCTATGGTTTCTGACTTTCAAATATGTAAGAGAAAGAAAGATAAAGTAGGTGGCAAGTCCTACATAAAACTATGCTCGATAAGTGAAGGTTTGTGCACGTTTGGTTGACTAAAAGGAAACAATACCTGGTAGACCTTGAAGATACCTAATCTACAGATATCTGATTGAGTACGATTGTAATTAACAAACAATTGAACCAAGAGACGATACCCTTGTCTACGAAGCAGAAATAAGTGCTTTCGTCTACAGAGGCAGAATCGTGGTTGAGTGTGGTGCAACTCCACAGGCCAGAGAACAAACTCTGTCAAGCTTGCATTTATTTCTCAAAGATAATAACTGAACAAGCAGTATAGAAAGAAATGCTCACCTGAAGAGTTGTTCTGACAACGTTCCGCCTGGAAGTCACAAGCAATCAACCCACTTCTCCTCTACAAGGTTCAACTCTACCCTATCTCTTGGTGGTAATAGTATCGTCACACTGCTAGTTGATGGGAGTCATCCACAAGAAGAAATTACCAATTATCTGATACCTGAAATTTGACAGAGCGTAGAAACTGAATCAGCAAATACAACTCTAACCTCTCTACAGGTACACTGTCTTCCAAAAATCAATTAGGACAAAAATATGTTATTGAATAATTTATTTATTGAGTCCTGAAGTTATTAAAAGCCTCTAAATTTACTACTATGTAGCGATTACTTAAATAAATGGAAAAATAGGATTTTTAACCTCTAAAAGTGAAAATATGAAATTTACTTCTAATATGAAAAGACCAAAAATATGATATTAAAAAGTCGGACTAGGACCTCTAAATTACGAAAACACATTTGAAATTGATCGATGGCTAATAGAACACAATGAATAATCAAAAATATTTCTTCAAACTTTGATAAAGCGATCTCATGCTAATTAAGCACTATTATTTAAATAAAAAACAATATACTCAACCAGAACTAATATCTGTTAAATCCAATAGAGATATTATAAACAATTTAAGATGGCCTACCAGAAAATGTATTCCAAGTTCATTCAAACAAACCCACAACCTTTCGCTAACGATGTCGGAAATCAAGAGAGCAATTCCCCGCATTGCACGTCCGAAACCCATATTTTTGCCCTTCGCGCAAGACCAACCGATCGTCGATCTCATTCGCCCTACGAACTAGCAGTGACTTAGCAGTGGCGTAGCGGTTAGATGGGATAAAGTTCTGAATTAATATGGTTGATATCGGAGTATACATGTTGGTGTATTTGTGATGACAGATGAATGAAAGTATAATTATAAGAGTAGGCTAGTGTATAACATAGTTGACAATTCCTAACCCATTTAATAAGATTATTTGAATGGAATTGTTAAAATTATTTGAATGAAACGAATTATCGTTACAATTTGTGGATCGAGCCATAAAACCTGAATGTATTTTTTGTTACTAGGAATGTTATCTCTCACGGCCATTTTCGCCTCAGTTGTAAACGAACAGTTAATATGGGTATTTGATAATATATAATGTGTAATAGAGATTTGCAGAGTTTTCCTTAGCCTTTCCCAAGAATGTTACAGTGGCGACGAGGATGGGATAATAAGAACCGAAGACAGATTGATAAATAGTAAAAGTGTGTAGTGTGGAGGGTGTCTGAAAAAAATATAATGGCGACTCCTGGGCAGTATGGTATCCAAACGGAATTCAATCCGGAAATTCATGATTTTGGAATTCATGTGCGTAGATTAAAATCGTTCTTCATTGCAAATGGAGTATCAGAAGAACCGAAACAACGGGCGATGTTGTTGAATAGTTTAAGTCAAAATGCGTTCGCACTACTTGAGGATTTATGTGTTCCTGATAAACCAGAGGATAAAAATGTGGAGGTGTTAGTGGCACTATTAGAAAACCATTATCAACCCCATCGAGCAGTTTTTGCAGAACGATACAACTTTTATGCGGCAAAAAAGCTGAAAACTGAATCTATTCAAGAATATTCAGTACGCCTTCGTAGACTTGCTATACATTGTAAATTTGGTGCAAATTTAGAGACGGCGCTTCGGGATAAATTCATTTGTGGTTTTGAACCAGGAAAAATCTTGGACATGTTGTTTACCAAAACGGAAAATGTGAAGTTCGAGGAAGTAGTGTCTAGTGCATTATCGACCGAATCGGCTCAAAATAGCTACGGATTACCAGTTCAAGTTAAAGTGGAAGAACTGCATCGGCTCAAGAGCTACCCCCATTTCCAAGCATCGTCACAGCGTGGTGTGGGAAACGAAGACAACACCAATGCTGCGAGTGGACAAAGTGGACAGCAGTACTTTCAGCAGGCGCAGAGACCAACATGTTCGAGACCACACCCCCCCTCAGGAAAGTATTCCTCGCAAAAAGGTATGTGTGTATGCAAGGTGTGTGGTGGTCGAAACCATGAGAGCTCTCGATGTTACTACCGGGAATATGTATGTGAAAAATGCGGTAGAAAGGGCCATCTGAGGAGAGTTTGTAGTTCGATGCGAAACCAGTCATTTAATTATATCGAACACGATTATTCAGATACTAGTGTAGCTAACTCAACCGAATCTCCTACGAGGAAGGAAGAAATGCCTTTATTTTGCTTGAAATCTGTTAATGAAAATCCAATAATGGTAGATGTTAAGCTAAATAATATTTATTTTAAAGTAGAATTAGACTCTGGAGCCTCAAAATCGGTTCTGTCGGAAAGTCTGTGGAGAAAACATTTTAAAAATTTGCCTTTGAAGGAGACCAGTCTGAGTTTTGTAACATATGTTGGGGATAAAATTTCTGCTCTGGGAAAAATTGAACTTGAAGTAATTTTCAATGATTGTTCCCATACTTTGGATTTTTTTGTGATTGGTCGGGGTGACAACTTGTTATTGGGGCGTGATTTCATATCCCAGTTCAATTTAGGTTTCAAGCAATTTAACTATATCAATGGGATATCAGATGAAAAGGTTTTGATGAATTTACAAACGAAATATGCCGATGTTTTCAAAAATGAAATAGGGACTTTTAATAAAGGAAAACTGTCAATAAAACTAAAAAAGGATGCTATACCGAAATTTTTCAAACACAGGGCAATCGCTCATGCTCTTAGGGAAAGAGTAGACTTAGAACTAGACAATTTAGTTAAAATGGGAATTTTGGAACCGATACAGTACTCGGACTGGGGAACACCAATTGTTCCAATTTTGAAGGATGACAAAGTAAACGTTCGAATTTGTGGTGATTACAAATTGACTTTGAATCCGCATATCGAAATTTGTCGTTATCCACTACCAAAAATAGAAGATCTATTTGCTAAATTATGTAACGGGGAGCAGTTTACTAAACTTGATTTGACATTTGCTTATCAACAAATTCTTCTAGATGAAGAAACAAAAAAACTTACCGCTATTTCGACACATAGAGGGGTGTACGTATATACACGTTTATCTTTTGGGATTTCATCGGGGCCAGGATACTTTCAGTATATAATCGAACAGGTATTGAGTGGTATACCAGGAGTTTGTTGCTTTCTGGATGACATATTAGTAACTGGCCGAGATAAAAATGACCACATGAAAAGTTTGGAGTTAGTTTTAGATAGACTGTCAGATAGTGGGCTCACTTTAAAAAAAGAAAAGTGTCAATTTTTCAAAAACTCTATTGAGTATTTGGGCCACATTATAGATAAGGAAGGATTACATAAATCACCAAAAAAAATTGAGGCTATAGTGAAGATACCGCGACCAATAAATGTATCACAGGTTAAATCTTTATTAGGTAGTGTACAGTACTATCACCGATTTATATCAAATATAACAGAAATCTTGCACCCCCTTTATGACTTGTGAAATAAAGATCACCCGTTCGAATGGAATGAACGGTGTGAAGATTCATTTCAGAAAATTAAGAAAACAATTACTTCTCCACAGGTCTTGGTACACTATAATCCGGAGATTGACTTAGTTTTAACGGTTGATGCGTCCTCCTATGGCCTTGGAGCCACCCTGTCACATAGTTACCCATCTTGAGTTGAAAGACCAATAGCATTTGTTTCTAGGGTTCTAACAGACACTGAAAAAAAATACAGTCAGATCGACAAGGAAGCATTATCTGTAGTTTTTGGGGTAAAAAAATTTCATTCATACTTATGGGGAAGAAAATTTTTATTGAAATGTGATCACAAACCCCTGGTGTCAATTTTTGGTCCGAAAAAGGGCTTACCTGTTATGACGGCAAACAGGTTACAGCGTTATGCAATATTTCTTTATTCATATGATTTTGATATCCATTATGTGAATTCAAAGCAAAATTGTGCTGATTTCCTCTCAAGATTACCAATGATAGATAGTGAACAACAAACAATTATTGATGAACCAAGCATCACATTGAATTATCTAGAAAAAAGTGATATACCGATAAATATTGAAATGATTCAAAAAGAAACAAGAAACGATAAAATATTGAGTTTGGTCTTAGAATATGTAAAAAATGGTTGGCCACTCACGTTTGAAAATGAATTGAAACCATTTTTCAAAAGAAAAAATGAACTGGGAGTTGAGGAGAACGTCTTAATTTGGGGTTATCGAGTGGTCGTTCCAGAAGCCTTACAAGCTGGTATATTGACCGAAATGCATAAGAGTCACATGGGGATTGTAAAAACCAAATCATTGGCTCGTTCATATGTTTGGTGGCCGTCGCTCAATGATGAAATAGAGCAAATGTGTAAATCTTGCATTCCGTGTTGTAGGGGACGACAAAACCCACCTAGGGATGAGTTGGTGCCCTGGCCGATTCCATCTGAAGTATGGGAACGGCTCCACATAGATTTTTTAGGACCAATCAATGGAAAAACATTTCTTGTAGTCATTGATGCATTCCAAGTGGCTAGAAGTATTCATCATGACTTCAATCACAGCATCAGCTACTATAAACAAGTTAAGGGGATTATTTGCTCAGTTTGGTCTACCGCGCACAATAGTTTCAGATAACGGCCCTACGTTTGTCTCCACGGAATTTCAAACATTTTTATCAAACAATGGCGTTGTTCATGTAACGTCACCACCGTATCATCCAGCATCAAACGGTGCTGCTGAAAACAGTGTAAAAACTGTAAAACAGTTCATCATAAAAACTTTAAGAAGCTCCTATAATATTTTTGATAATATTTCAAAGCAAACCAATCTAACGGAATTTGACCTCTGTAATTTTTTAATACTTTATAGAAATACAGAGCATTGTAGCACTGGCGAATCGCCGGCCCGAGTGATGCTGGGTCGTGCACTTAAAACTAGATTAGATTCAATAAGGCCAAAAACTATGCCGACGAGGGACACAAAACCGATGAGTACAATAAAAAAAAATTGGGGGTAGTACAAGTCAGACAAAAGTAAAATTTTCGGGGGACAATGAGGAAAAGGTTAACAATAGGACAAAATGTTCTTGTAAAAGATTACAGAAAAATTAAGACGGAATGGACGCCCGGGATAGTAGTTGGTCTTCTTGAAAAAAACGTTGTCGAAATTCGAATACCAAATACAAATTTGCTGTGGAAACGTCACATGAATCAGATTCTTCCTTTTCATATCAATGATGATTCTAGCAATCATCTAGATATAGACATGCATGACCTTGATTATGAGCAAGGTACAAGTTCAGGTCAAACTGTAAAAGTTTCAAATTCTAGAAACGAAAACGTTTGTTTATCTGACAATGATGAACAGGTCAGTGAAACGGGAGATTCACGACGGTGGGACGCAAGTAAAACAATTTCGGATCTCTCTGGGAATTTGCCTCTGACCATTCAGGATACAGATATGTCAGTTACAGAAACTCCAAATTGTGGAACACCAGGTCGGCCCCAGCGTCGTAGAAACCCTCCTACGCGTTTTGTTCCTTCTTGATAAAATACAGGAAATTAGAATAAGTTATATTATTTCAAAATAAGTTAATTCGTTCTAGATTAGGAAGAGAGGAGTGTAGTGTTTCAAGTTAATGGTAGAAACACTTTCTCTCAGTCTACATTTGTGGATCGAGCCATAAAACCTGAATGTATTTTTTGTTACTAGGAATGTTATCTCTCACGGCCATTTTCGCCTCAGTTGTAAACGAACAGTTAATATGGGTATTTGATAATATATAATGTGTAATAGAGATTTGCAGAGTTTTCCTTAGCCTTTCCCAAGAATGTTACAGAAGTTTTCCCAAAAGTTGTGTGCGTGGTCCTTTCCTGCAATCAATTCAAGAACGCGGGGGATTCTGTGAGAAAATTCCACACCAAAATACTTTTGTCAAATTAATGCTAATTCCATCTGACTTGGAGATTATCGAAAATAAAACAAGTTATAACATCAGTGGGCCATGAATGGCTTTTGTTGACTCAATGACAGATACGCAATCGTGTGTGTTGAAAATATGTGTCTATCAGAAAAAAGCGGAAGCGCTTTCCTGGATGAAGCATTAAAGCGCTTCACAAGTCTACTATACGGTCCAAATTACAGACCACTGAACCGCTTCAAATAAATCCAGCGGAAAATAAAGCGCTTCATTTTTTTTTATATTTATTTTATAATTTATCTGTAGCCGTCTATCACGTGAAGCGTGAAAGCGGCTGCAGCCGCTGCATGCTGTTCGATGTACCCGTAGACAGCTTAACTACTAAGTAGCTCAATTTTCGAGTTCGTATTGTTGTAAAGTTGTTTTCAAGGTTCCAGAAGAATAATATTACCTATAATTGAAATACTTGAACAAAAGTGAGAAATCAATCAGCGTAGTACAAAAAAAGCGTCTGGAAATTTCAAACAAGTTTTCACGAAAAGATGAGTTGAATAAAATTGTTTAAAATATTAAAATTTATGTAGTCAAGTATAAATAGACATTTGATTGATATAAATTTTTATCGATGGACCTACTCATTGTTGAAAAGCAAGGAGTCCTCAAAAGCAAAATGTCGACTATCACTTGTCAAATAATTTAATATTCACTTATCAACTTTGCCCATGGTACCCTCGAGGATAAAAATTTCCGGAAATGTTTTGGGTTGTCATGGCAACTAAACAAAAACCACTTTTTTGATTGAAAATTTAACCAAGAGTTGAAGAAGAATTCAAATTGAGATAAGAGTTAGGGAAAACATAAGCTTATCTACTGTTAGCTATAGAGAATGATGAGGCTAGACTACACAATGCCCCAATCAAAATTACCGGGAAAAAAAATCATGAGAAGTCCGCAGTTAACCATGCATATAGGAAAAGAAATTAATCATTTTTACTAATGTGGCAAATTTTTATAATAAAAATGCAATGGTTATCAATTGAAACCCCCGAAGAATCTCAAATTTCAGATATGGAAACTGAAGTAGCTGAAAGAACCTTATAAGTAGAATCAACAATATTTTTTAGGATGTGACAATTATACTTCAAACTGTTCATTCGATTAAATCATATTTTGAATTGATTTGAAGAATTTTTTTTTTTATTTTAATCCAATTCCAGTACAAATACTCGAAACTAACAATATCGGCTACTCAGATAAAACGATTCAAGTAAATAATACACCAATGATGAGAGAACTGATACTTTAATAGGTATAGAAAATATTACCAATGATAGGTCGACAAGAAAGTAGAGGCAGAAATACTATAGATATAGTTTAGATGAGGTTAGTGATCAACAATGATGATGCACCTTTATTTTACCCATAAGGGAACAATTCAGTTGGCATTAGTGAAGTTGCCAATATGATGGGTATTATTCTGAAATATATCAAAATGGGTTAGTAGTGGTAAGTGTTTATTTCCAGGAGATATATTTTTTTCATTAATTATTAACTTCATTTGTCCCATATAGTTTTTGAGTTTTTACTTGTGGATATTCAAGTTTCACTAATAATCAGTGATTTTTTTTTCTCTGTGCAGGACCGTATCTACCGAAAAATAAAACCCGGAGACGGTTTCTGGTTCAGTCACAAACTAACTGGTTTTCAAATGCCCTTCCTCCTTGACCTTGACCTGGAGAATTGGAAAACTACATCCAGGCGACTTGAGGCAACACCAAGAATGATATTTCATGCTCATTAACAGGCGGTTTCCTCACATGTCAGTGAATCATATGGGCAACTCTCTAATAGACCGGGATCCCACTTCTACTTTCAAATAGGATTAATAACAGGCTGAATCTTCCTGAGTAGCATCATTTTGCCGAGACGCCCAAATTTAAACTCTACGAAAATTCTCGATAGAGGTAGCTAATGAAATGCGCAGGCGTCAATCATGTCGATTTGGTGAGTGCCAAAAAGTCATTAATAACAGTTAGTTCTTCAGTTGAACTTTGAGATAATTCTGTAAAGTACTCGAAAAAACTTTCGTCCTACGAAATGGATGATAGGACTGAAGAGTCCCCCAGTCCCAACATGTAGATACGAATGACGTGGTCATGAAAAATCATTATTAACTAGCGGATTTTTTTACCGTTGCTTGGTTAATATTTGAATAATTGAATAGTCATATTGTCCTACAAATTAAATGGTAGGTGTTCCCAGTGCCACGCTCCAAAATTGTCAATTCCATGGTAAAAAAAATGATTAGCAACAGGCTGAATCTTCGTGAGTAGATTCTTCCTATTGAGATGCCCAACTTTTCCCTCTACGAAAATTCTCGATAGTGGGAGCTAATAAAATGCACAGGCGTCAATCATGTCGATTTGGTGAGTGCAAAAAAGTCATCAATAACAGTTAGTTTTTCAGTTGAACCTCGAGATAATTTGATAAAGTACTCGAAAAAACTTTTGTCCTACAAAATGGATGGTAGGACTGAACTCAGATAACACATGGACATCCAATGGATATCCACTGGACATCCGTTATGGATATGCTGGATGTACTATGGACGTCTAGAAAATATCCATAGGACATACTATTGACGTCCAATGAACGTTCGGAGAGTACAAACCTGTACATCCATAAGATATCCTTCAAGGTTATCCATGAGATATCCCTGAACTATATTCATAGGATATCCATAAAATATATGTTATGGATAATCTCTACGGATATATTATGGATATCTATGAAGGATATCATATGGACGTCCATGAAAAATATCTCATGGACATCGTGAAAGGATATCCCATGGATGAAGTTCAGGGTTATCTCATGGATATCCTTGAAGGATATCTTATGGATGTACAGGTTGGTACCCTCCTAACATTCATTGGAAGTCCATAGTACATCTTGCATATCCATAAAAGATTTCCAGTGGACATCAAATAGGGATATGCAAGATATACTAGGGACATTCGGTATATATTCAAAGGATATACTCTGGACGTCCACTAGGTGTTTCAGACATACCAACCTGTACATCCATTAGATAACCGTCGGTATCCAAGATATTTCTATTGCACATCCTCAAGATATTCCAGAATTATATCCATGAAATTCTTTCGAGATGTTCATCAGATATCCACAAAATACATTTTCGAAAAGTCCATGGTATATGGATATCTATACGATATGATTCAAGGATATCCATAAGATATTTCTGATGTACAGGGTGTCCCACGAAGTTTTGGACAGGGAATATCTCGGAACTCGAAAGTAGTGGAGAATAGAAATTTTGATACTATGTTACCCAATAAGCCTTTTGTTTTCGGTCACGTGACATCTGATTCAAAATCTTTAATAATACACCCTGTATATTTTGGCATTTTTATATTCCTCCCTATGTAACAATTTCAACGAACTATCACATTTGTGTTCTGAAACGATTAATTCAAGAAATACAGGTACTTCAATATCCTTTATCCCACGACAATTTTAAATAAAATGTGGATAATTTTTTTTTTCATTTTGCCTTGTTTAAATCATCACATAGAATCTTGGACTGCCCAAATACACAGGGTGACTCCAAACCTAAATAGTTTGCAATCGCTCGTTTCAGACGTCATGGAACAGAGGATATTGAATTACCTGTATTTTTTTAATGGATCGTTTTAGACCACAAGTGTGATAGTTTGTTTAAATTGTTTCATCGGGAGAAACATAAAAATGCTAAAATATACAGGGTGTTCCATTAATAATTTTGAATCTGATGTCACGTGACCGAAAATAAGAATCTTATTTGGTAACATTGTATCAATAAAAGCTGCACCAATTGCTTTTATTCAGAACTCCAAAATTACAATTTTCCACTACTTTCGAGTTCCGAGATATTCCCTGTCCTAAACTTCGTGGGCCACCCTGTATATTCATAATATAAGCTTTGAAGATCCTCATGAGACATCATTCATGGATAGCCATAAAGTACTTTGGAACCTTAATATATCTTTCAAGGATCTCCATAATGTATCCGAACTTAGTTTCGGTATCTATTATGGAATAGTTTAAAAAACATAATATTCCACCATTTTTTCATCTTCAATTATTCCAAATTTGATTCGGGTATATATTTAAAATTTTTCCTCATAAGTTCACTAAAATGAAAATGTGCATTTTGTGAAATTTATAATGAAATAACAGAAACAATGTCTCCATCGAATTAAAAAAATAAAAGAATAATCGAAAACATATTAAGAAAATAATTGATACAGTATAGTATTCTATGAAAACAAAATATAATGTGAACAGATAAGAAAATACAAAAGGAAAATTATCGTTTGGAAAAAAAAGGGAGTCGTATGAAAATAATTCAATAATAAATTCATGGAAAGAGTAGAACACTATTAATGTGTTGGGTTTCATCCTCATCCTGCAGCATTTCCTTTTTCTTCAAGGTTGACAAATTCCCTTTTTTGGCTCTTATCAGCCAACTTTTTATAGCTTCCTCGGTAGTTTTCCTATTATGTGCTAAGAAACTATGATGTTGAAGGTAAGATGGAACAGGCGTCATCTCAGTTAGCAAATCCTGGAAATTCTTCAGCTGATCGCTCCAATCCCATACTGGTTTTTTAGTAAATTTGATTTGAGATCAATTATTATCCAATTATTATCCATACCTCTACTGCATAGGCATGATTGTCTTGAATGCAAATGATTGAAAAACACAATCAATTACCTATTTCTTCAAGGTATATCTTTACAAATGATGAAATGTTGATGAATTTGACACACAATTGAATGATGAAAATGCATAACACAATAGCATCAGCTCAACAACACGCAACTACACAACACCTGGTTTCCAGTTTCTTTTTCAAAAAACGTTGACGTTTGCGACTATATTATATGGTCTCCGTTATCAAAACTTGCAAAAAGATTTTAATTTGCTTTGGAAATGATACGATCTCTTTGACAAAGTCTGATTAAATCTGACTAGAGAGTTTTTCACGATGACATTTGCTATTTTGATACATAGGGTGCCCGGTATCAATAGCAATGCTATTCTTGCTTCTTTCCTGATGAATGCTCCAGGAGTTGTGCGTTCATCTTGTTCGTGTAGTTGAAGTTCTATAGTTTGAACATCAAGAACATATGACCATTCGCCATGAATAATATAATATACTTGATAATGATTCCAAAAATAACTAGTTCAAAAATATCGAACATATACTCCCATCTGATATACAGTGTGTCTCATTTCTTGTAAAAAACCTCTTCTAACGTATTGATATCATGTCCGCTATACACTTGAACTGCAATTTAATCACATCCATAATTACTATGGATATCTTATGAATATCCATAGGACATCTTCTTAAGGACATCCATTTCAAATCCGTCTACGGATATCTTATGAATATCGATTTCAAATCCAGTCGGAAAACGAGAGATAAGAGTATTCTTCAAATGCTTCAATTCGTGTACGAGCATGAAATAAACACAGTAATTGATAACATCAAAATCTATTTTGCAATTTAATCAAATCCATAATTACTGTGGATATCTTATGGATATCCATAGGACATCTTCTGAATGATATCCATTTCAAATCCATCCACCGATATTTTATGATATACATTTCAAATCCAGTCGGTAAACGAATGATGAGAGAATTCTTGAAATGCTTCAATTTGTATACGAGCATGAAAGAAACTCAGAAATTGATAATATTGAGATCTGTCTTGCAATTTAATAACATCCATAATTACTGTGGATATCTCATGGATATCCATAGGATATTTGCTGAAGGATATTCATTTCAAATCCTCCGATGGATGTCTCATGAATATACATTTCAGATCCAAGTATATCCCGACCAGAATTGGAGATGAAATGAATATCCATAGGATATCCTGTGTAATCTGGAAAGAGTCCCCCACTCCCAACATGTACCAATGACCTGGTTATGAAAAATCACTAATAACCAGCAGATTTTTGTTCCGTTACTTTGTTATTATTTGTATAATTGAATGGTCATATTTTCCTACAAATTGAATGGTAGGTGTTCCCAGTCCTACGCTCCGAAATTGTCAATTCCACGAAAATTCTTGATATCAGTAGCTAATGAACTGCGTAGGCGAAAGTCATATTGATATGGTATGAGTGCAAGAACCCGACGAACCATTATTTAAGCAACGATGGCCGCGAAAGCCTTTCACAATTTCCAAAAAATATTGGTTCTTACTTTCTTGAGGTAGCTCTGACCGGGAATTGTTTGACAATACAGTGATCATGACAAAAACGTCAAAAAATACATATATTATAATTAACAGCTGAATTTGTTAAAATAGTGGCTACTAAAATTGAGGAAAAAACTAGAGGCTACATTTAAAACAATATAGTTGACGATGGAATTCAATGAACAGAACGTCGTATTGGAAATTGGTTCATATCAGATTGCAATAAATATGAAACAGTATTGAAAGTTCCTCCTCTGACTTTTTCTGAAAGTACACAGACGGGAATTATATTCCCAAATATTGATGATATTTAAAAAAAAAAAAAACGTCGAGAAACACATATATTGTAATATTGTTATGAAAGTGGCTACAAAAATCGATGAAAAAAACTGGAGGTCGTATTTGAAAAAATTAAGTTGATGATGGAATCTAATTAACTAAACGTCGCATTGAAGATTGTTTTATATCATATTATAACAGCTATGGAGCATCATTGAAAGAACTTTCGAAATGGAGGAGGTAGAGCCATAACGAAATTCGACAATTTTAGTTTTTGGCGAATATCTCAATAACAAACATTGATATTCAAGATCTGAAAAAACTTTATTATTGCTCCCCAAACAAGAAAACTTTTGTCGGATTCAACCGATCTTGTAGATCTCTCCGTTTCCGAGGTAGCAATAGTATGTCATTAGCTAAAAAGACGGCCTGTATATACAGGGTGTTTCAAAATTCAGAATCAAGATTTCATGGGCGTATTTTTCAGGTCATAATAAGACTTTTTTCCCATAAACATGTGTCCACAACCGCTTCATTTCTGAGATACAGTGTGTTGAAGTTTCAAGATTTTTTTAGTTTTTTCTTCATAGCTCTTTCAGTTTTTGAGATATCAAAATCAAATTTAAAGTGAAGATTAGTTTTTAGGGTTTACATCATCCAGTATGCCGGGTGATTGTAATAATCTACAAGGAGATATTTTTTCAGGGGTCAAGCCCTTTTTCGCCCCATAAACTTTTTTGTAGTGCGCCGCTGGAGGATTCTAAACGTGAATTATTTTTTTTTAATTGAACAAACAATTATACATTGGAATTAACATTACTTTACGAATCAAAGTATACTAAATTAGCTAAACCACAATTTCAAAATTTATGTAGGACTAGCGTTCCATACCCGTTTTTTGAAGGACACTCTATTATTTAGGTGAAGAATACACTAACCTTTCATCTGTTATCATTTTCCTACAGTTATTATTAATTTTTTTTTTACTATGGAATTGACAATTTCGTAGCGTAGGACTGGGAACACCTACCATTCAATTTGTAGGACAATATGATCATTCAATTAAACGAATATTAACCAAGCAACGGTAAAAAAATCTGCTGGTTATCAATGATTTTTATAACCACGTCATTCGTACATGTGGGGAGTGGGGGACTCTTCAGTCCTGCTGTCCAATTTGTGGGACAAACGTTTTTTCGAGTACTTTATAGAATTATCTCGAAGTTCAACTGAAAAAGTAACTGTTATTAATGACTTTTATGCACTAGCGGGCGGTAAAGTTCATTTTATCTCCCGGTTCGCCGGGCACTTTACCGCCCGTGGGCGCATTATGGCCCGGCGGGCCGTAAAGTAGACAAAATTCTCAAATTGTCTATACTCACACATCATTTCATTCAATTCCTAAGACGAATTAGAATCATTTCAGTTCAATAGAGCAATACTCTTTCTAACATTAGTTCATAATCGTTGGCAATTTTTTCGGTGATGATCTATTTATATGAAATAGATTCTCCAATATAGCACTCAGCTACTATAGTTTTACATTCCTCATATTATGTTACCCTTAAAATTATCGTATGCATAACGTATGAAACGTGTAGACCATTGCAATTCAGGTCAGTATTTGTGATTCGTGCTAAAAAACCGCTTGTGCATAAAATTTTGTACGTATCACGTGCGTAAAATGCGTTTAAGGCCTTCGGCGTGTGATGGCCCTCGGCTAACGCCATCGGGCCATCATCCACGCCGCTGGCTATAAATGCCTACTTTACGCCCTTGATATATAAATAACTATTTTGCACTTACCAAATCGACATGATTGACTCCTGCGCATTTTTATTAGCTACCACTATCGTGAATTTTCGTAGAGGAAAAAGTTGGGAGTCTCGGCAAAATGAAGCTACTCAGGAAGATTCAGCCTGTAATTGATCTTTTTTTAAAATAGGTGTGGGATCCCGGTCTATAACTATTGGGGTCGTTTGATCCTTTGATAGATATGGGGTTAGGAATTTTTTTCGATTTTGAAGAGCCTACTGTTTCGTCATTAGAATTAGGTACATCAAAATATCTCATTTTAAGTTTGATTGAAACCAATAGGTAGGAGTAAATTGAAAATTATTCGTGTGATTAATATGAATTCGATATATTTTTTAGCTAAAATACTAATCATCAAATTGAATGTACAGATGAGAACGTAAATTCTGTACAAAGGGAGCCGTTTTGAAAAATAGATAAGGAGGAACCATCACATAATCTGAGATTTTTTAAAAATGTTAATAGTCAAAATGCATATTAATCACTAATTTCCGATATATCTGTTGTAACACTATTTGAATAAATTGCACTCTTCAAAGAAAAATACTCTTGAAACTATAGCCTAGTAGAAGAAATCGAAACCACTATCTGATGTTGAAATTATTCCAGATCCTCGGGTGCCAGGAGGAGAAAGGGTGATTTGTAATCTGCTTGATTTCTATTATACTCAAAAATGTGCGAATGTGAAACGGGGTGAATGAATAAAATGATAGTTGGATAAATATTTATTCGTCCTTGAAGTTTATTCACATAGTTGAAAACTTATCAGACTAGTCACTATCATTCCCTACGCCTTGCTCACAAAACTGATTTACATTTCATCTACATTTATATCCCTGAAGAAATAATTCATCATCAAGCAGTGAAATAATCTCCTATAGAATGAACTGTATTTTGACTTAAGCAGTTGAATACTGTTATCAAAATGTTTCATTTTATTTATTTCGGTATCTTTTATACATTGTTTCATACCTTGTAATTTTCACTTTTTTTCATGTAGAAGAAATAAAAATAATCTATGTCTCTACCTATACAATTCTAATTAAATGGTTAGTAGTAAAATAATACATTTTTAACATTTTTGAAATAAAGCTAAACATACCATTTATATTTTCAACGTTCCATTAACGAATTCAACTACATTTTCCAAAATTCCTGAGTTTAAATCAATCGTGGCACAATAGGTTTGGAGAGTTCTTATACTTGGTAATGGGAACTTTTTTGTTTTAGAAATAGGTGAGCTTTCTTGCTGAAGTAGGCATGTCAAAGACATAGCTTCTGATAAACCATTCTTCGAACATTTTTTTTTGTTTTTTGAATTTCAAAACCAAGTCAAGCTAGGCGGGTGATAAAATCCCAGACGAAACTTCTTTAATTTTATGATTCAAGACAGTGTAAATAATGCTGCTTGGTTTTGTTTTTCAATAATTGTGCTTCTTGAAATCTCATAGGTCAATTGATGATAATAAATTGACGCCATATACCAGTAGTGGACTGTCCTGCAGTTGATTTTTGCTAACACGTCTCGGTAGGAATAACTAAAGCGGAACACCAACATTATATCGTAATGTCATAGCAAAAATATTGGTTTTCAACAGTTTCTATTCAAAACCAAATTGAGTTCTGTTTATGAATTAGAACACTAGGGTCTCGCCATTTTTCCTAAGCCTTCGTCTTGACTTCACGTGAAGGAGAAATTCTTGAAGATCGGTTTCGAAATCACTTTTATTAAAATTTTCGAACCAAATCCTGGAAAAATTATTTGATACCTACTCTTTGGAATTACTACAGTAATTGGTCCATTCCTGCTTTACTGTATTATTTTTGGGAAATCTATGAAATGGCAATGTATCATCATGGTACGATGTAGAAGGATTGTTACAAAATAACATAGCACTTGAAGTGTACAGGATTTTTTTTCTAAAAACTTAAACTGCTGTAAAAACGTAGGTACCGTATTCCTAACCTGTACCTTTTTCTTTACTCTTTCCAAAACATATCCTACTGAACACTAATCTGACTAATAATAACAATTTAACAAAGGAAAACAAGTAATTCACAACTAGGAATACAAAATACAACAATCAGGTATATGGTTTTATTACTATCAATATGAACCACGGGCTTTAGTAGCTTCAGATATTCGCAAATATAACCAAAGTTTTCGATTTTAGGATGAGCGTAAAAATCTACACGAAAAAGGTATCCACACATTTTTTGAAAAATTGCCTTCTATCAGAGATAATTGATATTTTCAGATATTTCGCGCGAACAACTTGAGATTTCAGAAGATTTCCCTGACGCTCGACTAAAATCTCTTTATCTTCCTTGTTATTGGTCAAAAATTCATAAACTTTAATAATTATCATATATAGCTGGCTTGTATTTGATATTTGAATGTGAAATAATGATCTTTTATAAATAAACAATGTGATTCTACATTTTTTTACGTTTTTGTTTTGAATTAGCTCGACAGTCTGAGTTTGTTCAAAGATTAAGTAGGTCAAATTTGAACAAATCAGATATAACATTCATTCCCAATTCATCCTGGGCCTAACTAAATCAAGGTTTTCCCGTTGTTTATAATTTTGCAAATTTTTCATGTCTAATGTCTTTACAATCGACGTAGGTATATCAAAATGAATAGGTTTGAAAAGGCGTATTTGGGATTTTATTACCAAGACTATCTACTTTCAGAATATGTAACTGAAAACATCTGATGAGAAAGTTTCCATTCTTTATTTCCTATATTTCCTGGGTGTTTCCCAAAACGCATCAAAATTCTTCTGATAAGTTTCGCGAGTTTATCTCATCGACTATAGCTTTATAAAATGTGAAAATCTGTAGTTGAGGATCTGCTTTCTTTTGCAGTGTCTTTTATTTATTTGGTAGAATTCTCAGGCCAGTTTTATTTTGAAATTGCAAGCGGCAATTTCCCATCACGGGAAACGAGTCGGTACAAATGTTCGCACGGTCGACTCAATCCGCATGACGTGGTGTAAACAAACAAGCCTGTTTGTTTGGTGATGTTTTTCTGAAAATCTTCATTCATAATGTGTGATTCCGTGAAATGTTACATTTTTTGTCAAACAACATTGAAATAGGGTGATGTAACAACTGTATGTACAGGTGTGCCGAATTGCGCGGTGTTGCTCTTGAAAGAAATGATGGCAGGTACAGAGTCATTAACATCAAACATTCATCAGAGTTGGAAGTGTACCGTATTTGTCACCAAAATTATACCAAGCATACCAGAAATAAAGTACTCCAACATAATAATGCTGAATTTCCTCCAGTCAGGCTAAATTTTTCATATAGTACACCCGGAATGAAACTAAGGAGAAGTGCTGTTGAATTTTATCTCCAACAACATTGCTTTTTTTGTGGTAAAAACCTGGATGAGCAGAACTCAGCAAAAAGGAATATACAAATATTTTCAGCCCGAAAATTCCATTTTCTTATAAGCTTCATTTGCTTCATATAATCAAATTTCTTCCCCCATAATTTACAAATTTATTTCAATTGATATCTGTTGCCAGTGATTATTGCAATATCGATGAAGAATAAAATCAGCTACGTTAAATGATTGCAACTCTTAGAATTTGCGAGAAAATTCAGAACCATCAATCGTTTGTAACTACCAAATGAACTTTATAACGAACAATTGCAGTGTAAATCAGAATTCAGTCCACTCGAAACACGAAATCACACTGTTAGAGCCCAATTACTTGAGCATGCGCGTCGCCTACTTCGCTCCAGGGGCCCATTACCCAGAAACCACACATCATGGCCACGTTTCTAACATTTTTAGAGAAAATGTGTAGATACCTTTTTCCATACACTATATCAAAATTTTCAACCAAATTCAAGTTAGTGATACCGATTTACCAACTTTCACGGGAATTTGCTTCACTTTCCATAGGTGCTCGCGTGCAGAATATTTTTCTCTTTTTAAGTGCTCTTCAAAAACTGCACGTGAACCAAAAATCATTTCTACTGGTTTCAGTGTCAGGTTTTAGTTACATTTTTGCTACAGGAGCTGGACTATTGTCCAAAATGCTTACATATTTTATGAAGAAAATTTCTTACAGACCTATTTCCGACTTAGGCTTATTTCAACTGAACAGTTATTTACAAATGATGGACTGGAAGTTTATCCTCTTTTGATATAGATGCAAAGTCTCAATTTTCTTTGATGTAATTGCATCGGCTCTAGATAAATTATTTCCAGTTAGGTCCAAAATTAAAAAAAAAGCAATAAAAACAACCTGAATTGGTACACAGATGATTTGAGGCAATTGAGGGAGATATTTTAATTTCTCTTAGATGTGTATAAGACTTATCCTTGCATGTGATTACCAGAAAGAGCTTATTAGGGACAAAATACATACTAATGGAAAAGAGATTATAAAAGCTAAAAAAGCAGCAAATGATAATTACATAAATCGAAGTGGAAATCGACAGAAAGCAATGTGGAATTTAATCAATAAAAATAAAAACAAGTCTGATAATTCGTCAGATATGATTTCTCCGGATGATTTCAATGATTATTTCGGTAACATTGATGAACAATTAATCAATTCCTTAGCTCCCACCGATGATAATCGGGAGAGTTATTTTATAAGTTCCCACGAAACTAATGCAGATGAGGAAAACTTTTCTGAAGTCACATATATCCAAGTTCTGGATATAATCAATAATTTAAAAAAGACGAAGAGTAACGATGCATATGGTATTAATGTAAAATTTCTTAACTGTATTATACATATTATTCTCATTCCTCTCACCAACCTCATTAATCGATGTAGGTATCAGAAATAATTTTTGTCCGAAATTTCTGAAATGCTCAAAGGTGTTACCCCTTTTCAAAGGTAATTGCATAGAGGAACCAACAAACTATAGGCCTATATCCATTATGCCCACAGTTGCAGAAATTTTTTAAGTTATCCTTAAAATTCAAATGACAACTTATTTTAAAAACTTTAATTTATTTAGTAGCTCACATTTTGGTTTCAGGGCTAATTTATTGACAACCGCGGCAATAAATGCACTGATTGATGTAATAAATGAAGGGCTCGAGACCTATGGGTACGTTCATGTACAATTCTTAGACCTAAGTAAGGCTTTTGACTGTGTACCGCACAATATATCAATTAATAAACTGAATTTTTACAACTTTTCCGAAAATAGCCAAAAAATGATTAGGACCTATTTGACGGACATAACTCAATTCGTTAATTTTAAGAATGTCAGCTCTCAATCGATCAACATTGAATATGGGGTACCGCAAGGCTCTGTCCTAGGTCCGGTCCTATTTCTTATTTATGTCAACGACCTGCCTAATAGTGCTCCTTCAGCAAAGTTTACTCTTTTTCCTGACGACACCTCATTAACTCATTCAATTAGAGATTTCAACATGCCGCTAACTGAGCCCAACAATAGCCTGTCCTTGACACAATCTTGGCTACATAACAATAAGTTAGTTCTTAACAAAGGAAAGTCTGAGACATTGATTTTTAGCTTAAAACAGCACACAGACCTTAATAACTCTCATTTCGTTAAGTTTTTAGGTGTCCTCTTGGACGGTATACTCACTTGGGAAGGAAATTCGATTTTTGTCTGCAAAAATATGTCACGGAAAATCTTTCTATTACGTAACCTGCGAAATTGCTTGTCACACTCAGCACTGTTAACATCTTACCACGCACTGATACAGTCCACGATATCTTATGCCCTATTAGTATGGGGCCACTAAGCACACGCTTCAGCAGTCTTCTCCATGCAAAGGAAAGCGCTCAGAATCATTGCTGGATTGCCATGTAGAGATGATTGTAGGGATGCTTTCAAACATTTTAAGATACTAACTCTGCCATGCACTTACATACTGCAATGTCTTATGCATATAAAAGCAAACTTGAAAAACTATAGGACAAATGAAAGTTCACATTAATACACAACGCGAAACTAAGATATTGTGGTATACTTATAGTCTGATTTACTCTAAAATAATTTATTTAACGAAATACAATTTATATAACAATCACGGAACTAGGTATTTATATTCGACGTTCACTTCACTCTTTGTCTGACTGCTGCGTAGTTGTTTTTGTATCCAACGCTCACTTCTACGAATGCTCATGAAATTTCTCTAAGCCTCGAATCGTCCAGATTCTTCTCGGTGCATAGCGTATCGACAGTCACCCGCGGCCGGCCACGCGAGAGTTGAGTTCCGGTATCGCCCGCAGCTTTGCCACATTGCCCCCTTCTCAGAGATATTTCGTCCCGAAATGTCATCCTTGGAGTGTGTCGATATTTGCAGGATTCCCCATATCTGCATCGTGAAGTTCGATGGAAATAACACTCCACAGTCTTCATGTTAGGTCGTGGAATAGGATTACAGCAAACCAAAATCTGGATGCCGCTGGATCGGAATATCGTCTCCAACATACTTCTTATAACTCTCCAATCCAGCCCATCAGAACCACAGGATAATTTCGGGATTGCCAAGTCGACCAGAATCTGGTCCACCATCGTATCTCTCAGTTGGGTGAGGCTCCTCCAGATATCTTCATAGGACGGTTTGTCTTGGGAATGTTTCTTGGTCACCAAGTAGTAGATGTTCCTCTGGCCCTTTTTCAGCTGTAGCACACCTCCAATTTCTGGATTCTGTTTCCGTAGTGTTTGGAGTTGGCCAAATTACTTGAAGAACACCACAGCGATGACCCTGGACATTCGAAGATCTTCTGCGACGCATGTGCTAGGGCGTAGTCGACTGGCACTTTGAAAAGGTCCCGTGGCTCTTCCCGAATTACCGTGTGTGACACTTTCTGTCCATTTGAGTATAAGGACATGAATTTCTGGAACGTCATCGTATCCTCTGGTGGTCCGAGGGTGCGGACTTGGTCATGGTTCCCAGTGTAAGGGGCCAACCTGTTGAAATGAATGACCCTGGGTTTACCTCTGGGTGGCTTGTGGATACGGTAAAGCAGGTCATCTATCCTCTTGACGATCTTGTACGGACCTTCCTATGAATTCCGTAGTTTCGGTCCCCGGTGACGGATCGAGTTGTACAGCCAAACTAGATCACCAACCTGAAATCCTCCCGCATCGGCATTGATATCATAAGCCGCTTTCATTCGGTCGCTGGCACTCTGGAGATTTAAATGAACTCGTTCGTGGATGCCTTCCATTCGCTGACGGAGTTTGCTGATGTAGTCCTCTCCCGCGGTATCCTGTCCTGGTGGCATTCCAAACTTCAGGTCACAGGGAAGTCGCAGCTCTCGGCCCATTATGATACTAGCAGAGGTTCGGCCGGTCGACTCGTGTACTTCGGAACGGTAGGCCATCAGAAACAAATGGAGATACTGATCCCAGTATCTTTGATGGTCAGAGACTACCTTGGACAAGTGGCGATTGATAGTCCTGTTCATCCGCTCAACAATTCCATCAGACTGTGGATGTAGAGCTGTGGTTCTCGTCTTGCGGATGTTCAGCAGTTGGCAGATTTCTTGGAACAGATTGGATTCGAAATTTCTGCCTTGGTCCGAATGCGGCTCCAAGGGGACACCGAATCGACATATCCACTCTTTCACCAAGACTTCCGCGACGGTGATGGCTTCCTGGTTGGGCAGGGCATAAGCTTCGGCCCACTTGCTGAAATAGTCCATTGCCACAAGGATGTATTTATTTCCGTGATCTGATACGGGGCGGGTCGGCGATGTCAATGGCGATTCTCTCGAATGGACTACCTACGTTATACTGACGCATCGGGGCCTTGGGTCGTGTCTGAGGTCCATTGCTGGCAGCACAAACAGCACACTTCCTGCACCAGTTATTGATATCAACTTGATAATTGACCAAGTAGAACCGTTGCCTTACTTTCTGCAGGGTCTTCGTCACACCCAGATGTCCTCCAGCAACTCCTTTATGGATCTCTCGGAGTACTTCATGTCTTCTGTTCCTGGGTACCACTATCTGACGTCTGTCCTCCCCACCATCTCCGGTCTCCAATACACGTTTCAGGACCCCATTTTCCAAGGTAAGGGAGTTCCATTGGACCCAGTAGAATTTGACTGCTGTGGAATATCTTGCGATTTCCTGCCATGTCGGTCTTTGATTACTCTTTTTCCAACCGATGACTAAACCAAGATCTGGAACTCTTTCTTGGTCTTTCTGGACCTCGTTGTCATTCCAGTTGTTGTCAACGGCCGTGGTTCTACAAATAGCTGCTTCCTTCTCTTCTGCTCGTTGACAGTGTGAGCAGTGGTCTGGGCGTGGTCTCCTTGACAGGGCATCTGCGTTCTTGTGGCCACTTCCTGCTCGATGTTCGATCTCGAAGTCGAGTTCTTGGAGTCTTTCGATCCAACGTGCTACTTGGCCCTCAGGATTTTTGAACTGTAGAAGCCATTTGAGTGCGTGGTCGGTCCTTAACAGGAATCTTCTCCCGTACACGTATTCGTAAAAGTGTTCTACTCCCTTGACAACATCCAGCAGTTCTCGTCTGGTGACGCAGTAGTTACGCTCCGGTTCACTGAGTGTTTTACTGAAGTATCTGATGACCTTCTCTTGCCCATCCTGGATATGGGACAAGATAGCTCCAAGTCCCACGTTGCTGGCGTCCGTGTCCCAAATGAATTTTCCACTCGGAAGGGGATAACTCAGATTCGGTGCGTTGATCAATGCCCTCTTCAGCTTCCTAAACGAGTCTTTGCATTCTTCGGACCACTGAAACTTTGTTGGTCCTTCCGTGAGCCTGGTCAGTGGTTTAGCGATGTTGGCGAACCCCAGCACATATCGGCGATAGTATGTGCACAAACCAAGGAAACTACGTAGTTGGTGTATGTCTCTCGGAATAGGCCACTCCTTCACTGCTCTGATCTTCTCGTCATCCACTGCTACTCCTTGCCTAGAGACAACATGGCCAAGAAGGCTCCTTTGTTCTATCGTTGGAGGACAGAGACATATGCGTTGTTCACCGGGGTTTTCTGAGTATTGGCCGACGATTGCCCCTCCTCAACAACCTTCGTTGGTCTCGACCTCTTGATGGTTGGACATTGACTACGCACGTGCCAAGTTTCCTACAGTTCCGGCATCTCACTAGTCTTCTCTCAGGCAACATTTCCTTCACGACCTTTCTTATTACAGCTTCCAGTTTAGCAGGCTCCTGTGGGTCTTCTTTAATAACTCGGACTTTACTTTCGCTTCTGCAGGATTGCTTCGCCGCCTCAAATTCCAAAGCGCGTGCCAGTGCATCCACGAGATGTGTTGGATGAGCTAGTGTCAATGCTTGTCTGGTTTCCTGGTCACGAAGTCCATCTAAGAATGCCTGAACTGCTAGTCGCTCCATTACCTTTTCCGGTGTGGCTGGGTATGCAAGGCGAACCAAGCGTGCAAAGTCTGCTTCATACTCCTGTAGGGACTCGCTTGATTTCTGGCAGCGGTTTTTGAGCTGTGAGTGGTATACATGTTCTAGATGGGTCTGTCCATACCGTAATTCGAGATGTTTAATCAGCTGCTCGTAGTCCTCTTGTTCTTGTGCCGTGAGGGTTTGTAGGATATTTGTTGCTTCTCCACGCAACGCCAGTGTTAATGCTACTGCTCTTTCTCCTGTATTCCATCCATTCGCCTTTGCTGCAGCTTCAAACTGTCGGCGGTAATTTGCCCATGGTGTTTTTCCATCAAACTGGGGTGGTTTCATGGAGAGTTTTCCTGTTTCCGGACTGATTTTCACATCTTTCAAACCATTTTGAACATCCTCTAAGTTCAAACTCAGTTCCAGTACTGAATTTTCATTGACAGATTCTGTGGTGTGGGTAGTGTCAATTTGTTTTTTCAACTCACTGATTGTTTCTTTCATTTTGCTGATTTCTTCCTTGATTCCGCCTCTGATTTCATCACTGATTGTTTCCTTCAATTTTCCCATCTCTTCCTCAATTTCATCTTTGATTTTCTCCATCTCTGTCTCGACAGTTCCTATTCTTTCTTCTAATCGGTTTGCCACGCCACAAAGTTCTTCTTTCATGTTCTTCGAGTTTTCTAGAAGCTCTTCCCACAAACCTTTCGTATTTTCTAGAATTTCTTCTCTCAAATTCCTCGAACTTTCTTGAACTTTCGTTTAGACTATTCGAATTTGCTAGAAGTTTCTCTTCCATAATTTTCGAGTTTTCTTGAAGTTCTTCCTTTAAAGTATTCGAATTTTCCAGAAGTTTTGCTTGAAGTTCTTTCTTCAGAGTATTCGAATTCTCTAGTAGCTTTCCTTCCAGATTTTATGAGTTTTCTTGAAGTTTTTCTTGCAGACTTTTTGAATTTTCTTGAAGTTCTTCTTTCAAAGTACTCATTATGGAAGTTATATCCATTCCAGAAACTTCGAATAAAAATGTTTCTGGATCCTCGCCATCCTGGATTAATCCCTCAGAAAGTCTTGCCTGAAGCACAGCCTTTTTACCACTTGTATCAAGTTCTCTCTCCTCCAGTTCTTGCTTTGATTCCGCAACCTTTAAATCGACCAGGCGAATTTTCCTCGAACACATTTTGTCTTAGTCTAGTCTCACAGTCTATTTCACGGGTCACCGGTCTATTAATATTATTATTATTATTATTATTTTGGTGTCTTGGCATCGACTGCTATGGTCATTAGCCACTATTATTATTGTCTATTTCACACAGTCAATTCCATGGCCACCAGTCTATTATTGTTATTGTCTATTTCACACCCAGAAGTGTATCAGTTTATACTCCGTTAATGCACACAACTGTACTTCACGAAAAATGTTTATCAGTCACTGTCTATTTTCGCGAAAACAATTGTCCGAAATACACAAGCTGCCTACTTACACGAACACTCTGTATTTTATCTTTAACAATCCCACTTCTGACACCACTGTGGTGTATTTATAGTCTGATTGACTCTAAAATAATTTATTTAACGAAATACAATGATTCAATAACACAATACTCTAGTTTATATAACAATCACGGAACTAGGTATTTATATTCAACTTTCATTTCAGTGTCTGTCTGACTGCTGCGTAGTTCTTTTTATATCCAACGCTCACTTCCCCGAATGCTCATGAAATTTTTCGAAGCCTCAAATCGTCTAGATTCTTCTCGGTGCATAGCGTATCTACAGTCACCCGCGGCCGGCCACGCGAGAGTTCAGGTCCGGCATCGCCCGCAGCTTCGTCACATTATGATACGAACGAGAAATGGGACTAGCTATTATGCAATCAAGTTCTTCAATGTTCTACCACACGATGTCCAAGTTCTCGAGTGCGTTCAATTCAAATCTGTTATCAAGCGGTTCCTGGCTGATAATGCGTTTTATGATTTTGAGGAGTTCCTATCAACCGATTTTTCACAACTTATACATTGATTAATGTATTATATACGTATTGCTGTTTGTTAAATTTTATTGTGAAGGTGTTTTTAACGACAAAGATTGTTTATATTTTGTTATTTTATATTATTATTTAATTTTTTAGTTTTATTTTATTACTGACTTGTCAAAGCACTATTGTGTAATATGACCAATAAAGATCTATCTATCTATCTATCTAACCCCTTCCTATAAATCCAGTACCTTGTCATGAAAAGCATAGGCCTAATTTGCATCAAATGGTGGTAGTAGGTTTTTTTTTTTTTTTCTCATAAAGAATGTGACTGAGGTGACAATTCCAAGATTTCGACCTCGGCAGATCCCCGGATCACTTTTGAAAATCCCAAAAACTGTTAAATTTTTGCACTTTCTTTGGTTGTGTCCCATTTTGACCATGAAGGGGCATGTTTTCGATAAAGATCTGTCAATACATTTTCAAACTGGAATAAATTTTCTATAATATGAAATGAAAAAAGATTAGGTAGCTTTGATAGGTACCGAGATACAGCTTTTCAAAGTTTGGCAGATTTTCTATAATGGGAAATTTCAAGCTTATTTTCATGTGAGTCTCCAATAACCTGTATTATATGAGTCAGTGGAGGAAACATTTATTTATTTCAATGTTGTGAATGGGAGGGGACAGGAAAATTCACAGATATAGGAATGACGATACCTAATGAATTAGAACCTAATATGAGGATTTCTGTGAACCTAATATGTCGAGATGGATAGGATACTCTACTATTCAGTAAGCCAAATTGCTAAATACTATTGTCGAGGAACAATTATTCCATTTCAGAAGATCCAGGACGATAAATATTGCACTGGAGAAGGCAGATTGGCGAATTTGCTTGGCCCCGAAACACCTTCCAATAATATTTTGTATACACTTGATGTAAATGTTTGTTGAATACATTTTACGCCTTTTCTCCACCCCCCTCCAAAATGTTCAATTTAATGAATGTTCACTCCCCTGACTCATATCAGACAGGGTTTTGAAAATATACAGACAATATGATAGAACATGAAAATTATCTTGAAATTTTGTTTTCTACTCCACCACCTCAACATATGATGACAGCCATTTCATCCCTTTTACTAACGCCTTCAGTGGCTGTGATTCTACCTCGTGCTTCTTCGGACAAGGGAAACTCGAATTGTTTCAAATATTAAGGAAACATGTACACATCAAAAAGGAAGCTGCAGTGTTTTATAATCTAGCTGCGCACCTGCCCAAGTAGCTAAAGCCGGGTAGAAAATCCTCATCGAGCTGTACGGTGGGGAAGGGTCCAGTCATACCATCAATGACCTGCGCTACCAGCTCTTCATAAAGGCTGCAGTCAAGACCAGTTTCAACCTAGCCAGAGTTCCTCCCATGCAAGATGCTGCGAAGCTACATACATTTCGCACACACCACCAGGTGCAGCAGTGGCTGGGTTATAAAAAGAATCCGCTCGAATGGGGATGGGTTGATACAGCCCGAGGCCTTTTTCCGAAGATGATGTCACGGGAAGTAGCCCTCTCGAACGTGCTTAACATGATTTCCTGTAGTTGCAAGAAGGGTTGCCGAAATGGTTGCAGCTGCAGGAAAGCAGGTTTGAAGTGCTCACTTGTCTGCGGAACCTGCAATGGCCAGTCTTGCGAAAACCTACCTGAAATAACGGTAGACGACGATGTCAACATCCCTGATGTGGACGAGCTCGACGACAATGGCGACATAGATATAGGCTGCTCGCCTATTCAGTCTACCAACTCGCTGTTATATTGCTGAAAGTTACGATTATTTCCATTTATTCTTCACCCAAATTTTCACATTTGGAAAATTTGCCAAATTTTGACAAGCTGTATCTCATAAACTTTGGAGTCAAACAAGTCCATTTTGATATCATGTCGAAGCAAATTTATTCTAGTTTCTAAATGTATGAAAGGTTTTTCGTCAAAAACATGCCCCTTCATAGTCAAAATGGGACAAAACCAAAAAAGTACAAAACTTTAACAGTTTTTGGGATTTTCAAACGTGATCCGGGAGGCTGCCGAGGTTGAAACCTTGGATTTGTCACCTCAGTTACATCCCGTATAAGAAGAAAAAAGGATCCTACCACCACCATTCAATGCAACTAAGGATGTAATAGGTTACTGGGCTATATCATCAGAACTCTGACCCGTTCAAGACAGTAAATCTTGAATTGTCAAAGTGACATTATATTTATGAAATGACGAACATTGGAATCAATGGTTTTGGTCGCATTGGACGAATGTTTCTTCGATGTGCTTTGGAAATGGAAGCAGACGTAGTAGCAATCAATCATCCATCGGCTGATCCAAAGTATATAGCGTATCTACTCAAGCACGACTCCACTCACGGAAGGTTCTACGGCAAAGTCTGCCACGATGACAAGCACATAATAGTCAACAGACAGAAAATAGCTCTCTTTGCTCAAACAGACCCAAAGAAAGTACCATGGAAGGATGCTGGCGTTGAATGGGTAGTGGAGTGTGCTGGCAGGTTCACAACCATTGAGAAGGCTTCCTTGTTTCTTCAAGGAGGGGCCAAGAAAGTTCTCATCAGTGCACCATCCAAGGATGCTCCAATGTTTGTTTGCGGAGTTAATTTGAATAAATACAATCCAAAAGATAAGGTATGAAATTAGATTTAGGAGGAATAGAACAAGCTATAGAGGTTTATCCCCCACAAAATAAAAGACGCAACTGGTCTATAGGTACTAAATTTTATAGGATAGTTCGTGGTAAAGGTATGCTTATTGTGCTCATTCTCGAAACAAAAAGAAAAGTGGTGTTACTTAAGTAGTTTTATCTCCTGAACACGAATCCGAAATAATTTCGTGGGGGTCTCCTATACTTTTCAAGTTGTGACCTTTTGAATCTTGAAAATCGACCATTTTCAAACACGATTTTTTTGGTAAAAAAATCGAAGAAAATGCCTCCTTCTTTTTGTTGACACTTTTTTGAGACAGTAATCAACTCATATTTTACAACTACAAGCACTAAAACCAAACGTTTTATACAAAAAATCAACCTTCACATAAAGTATACACAGCCCTTTCCACATCTCTAAAACGGACGCCAATGAAGTGTGAGGTTAAGAATAGTGAAATATAAGAAGGTTAATTTTTTCCTTAAAACGTTGTGATGCTTGTAAATGTGAAATAAGAGTTGATCAGGGAATGAAAGAAGTGTCGACAAAAAAAGGAGGTATTTTCTGCGATTTTTACCGAAAAAATCGTGTTTGAAAATGGTCGATTTTCAAGATTTAAAAGGTCATAACTCGAAAAGTATTAGAGGCCCCCACGAAATTCTTTCGGATTCGTGTTCAGGAGATAAAACTTCGTGAGTAACATCACTTTCCTTTTTGTTTCGAGAATAAGCCTGATAAGCTTACCTTTACCTAGTTCGTTAATGAATACCTAGTAAAGTTCCGTTAACCGGGCGCTACAAGCTATCAAAAATATTTTTTTGGGACTTACGTAGTTTGACCATCTGAACAAAAAATCCAAATGAAATTTTTGGCGGTCTCAAGTAATTTCGGAAATACGGGCCTTTTTTTAATGAAAAATTGGCACTCTCTAGCACACGTTTCTTCTTTGAGAAACACACTCAAATGCCTCCTTATTTTCACCAGCACAATATACACACTCTAATTCACTTGTTTTACAATATTTTTTTTCATTGAAAACAGTATTTTATCAACAAATTCTAGTCTTTTTAGCGATAACAAAATCAACAAATTCATGTTTTGTTTAGTGAATATCTGTCATATCAGATGTCAGCTTGGTAACAATGGAAATGACGGAAGAGCTAAGCTAATTTTGCGACATTGCCAATGTGATTCCAGAAATATTCAATTCACGTATCACATGGAATATTTTAGTGAATGAGTATGAAAAATGTGGTGATATAACCCCATCAACACTTTGACTGCACATTTGAAACAATTGTACTTATACTGTTTCTAAATGACTAGCAAAATTCAAAGGACGAGACAGATCACGGAAATGTGCGCAAAAAAATATGAATACTTATACATTCGAACAAAAAAAATAAAGAACACTTTTCACATAAAATAACCTACTTTAATGACTATAAATCAACCCGACAGACCCGATCTTATGCAAACTTAACCGAGCTTACCCGACTATACAATACAGCTAGGTTGCGTCTTTTCTATTTATTTGCGTACGCGCACATACCAAAAATGAATGTTTGTGATCTGACACGTTTATTTAAGTAATTATTTGTTCGCAAAAGATGCCTGCTACATGCTTTGTCTATTTAAAAATCATTTTGTGCATTCAAAATATTAACACCAAGATTATTTTTTCCAATCCAGTTACCTCACAACGAAATGGCTTCTGTCATAACAAAGTAGCCAGTATCAATATCTTTTATTGAATCAACAACAACAATGAGTCTTAATAACTTCATAAGAGTACAATGCGACGTTGTCAGGTTCTCTAAAATTCCTGCAAACTGAATACTCATGAATATGAAATGTTTGTAGTGAATAGTTTTCGGAAGTATTGGCCTCCTAGATACTGGCAATTTTTACATCAATAATTATAATAATGAAAATAATAGTTCCTCATAAACACTCGAAGAGTGAACCATATCTGCGAGAAAGACACGATCGCGCGCATTCCGCGCGAGCGGATTTGCGAAAAGTCGGGCGAGCGCGCTCGCTTCGCTCGCGTATTTCTGGTCTCGTTAACTGACAAATAAGGGATGAAAATTTCTACTCAAAGTTGACAGAAATTGACAAAGTAATGATGGGAATGCGCGCGCTCGTGTCTTTCTCGCAGATATGGTTCACTCTTCGAGTGTTTATGAGGAACTATTATTTTCATTATTATAATTATTGATGACCAAATGGCCAGTATCTAGGAGGCCAATACCTCACAAAAAAATTGCCAGTCTCTAGGGCACCAATACTTCCGAAAACTATTCACTACATACATTTCATTTTCATGAGTATTCAGTTTGCAGGAATTTTAGGGAATCTGACAACATCGCATTGTACTCTTATAAAGTTACTGAGACTCATTGTTGTTGTTGATTCAATGAGAGACATTGATACTGGCTTCTTTGAGATGACTGGATTGGAAAAAAAAATCTTGGTATTAATGTTTTGAATGCACAAAAGATATTTTTGAATAGACAGAGCATGTAGCAGGTATTTTTGGCGAACAAATAAATACTTAAATAAACGTGACGAATCACAAACATTCATTTTTGGTATGTGCGCATGCACAGACAGATAGAAAGGACGCAACCTATACGTATTGTATAGTCGGGTAAGTTTGGTTAGGTTTGCATAAGATCGGGTCTGTCGGGTTGATTCATAGTCATTAAAGTAGGTTATTTTATGTGAAAAGTGTTGTTTACTTTTTGTGTGCATGTTGTATTCATATTAGTTTGCGCACATTTCTGTGATCTGTCTCGTCCATTGAATTTTGCTAGTCATTCAGAAACAGTATAAGTAACATTGTTTCAAATGTGCAGCAGTCAAAGTGTTGATGGGAAAATGTTGTGGTTATATCAACTCATTTTTCATACTCATTCACTAAAATATTCCATGTGATAAGTGAATTGAATAATTCTGGAATCACATAGGCAATGTCGCAAAATTAGCTTGGCTGTTCCGATATTTCCATTTTTACCAACCTGACATCTGACATGACAGATATTCACTAAACAAAACAGCATAAATTTGTTGATTTTGTTATCGCTAAAAAGGCTAGAATTTGTTGATAAAAAAAACTGTTTTCAATGAAATCAAAAAGGTGTAAAACTGGTGAACTAGGGTATGTATATTGTGCTGGTGAAAATAAAGAGGCATTTGAGTGTGTTTTTCAAAGAAGAAACTTGTGCTAGAAAATGACAATTTTTCATTAAAAAAAGGCCCGTATCTCCAAAATTTGTATTTTCTGTTGGAGGTCAAACTACGTAAGTCCCAAAAAATTTTTTTAATAGCTTGTATCGCCCGGTTAACGGAATTTTACCAAAATCGTTTTGTGGAATTTTTTAAACAAGCAATGGTAAAAAAAATTATAACTTTTTGGTTTTTTGGGAATATCTCAAAGATTATTCAAGGAATCATTTCAAAGTCTATGGAACTTTTGTAGGGATTTATGAAACCTAGATAATGGATTTTGAAGGTAAGCTCATCGGGCTCATTCTAGAAACAAAAATAAAAGTGGTGTTACCTACATAGTTTTATCTCCTGAACACGAATCCGAAAGAATTTGGTAGGGGTCCCATATACTTTTCGAATTATGACCTTCTGAATCTTGAAAATCGACCATTTTCAAATTTGATTTTCTTAACAAATAATCGCACAAAATGCATCCTTCTTTTTGTTGACACTTTTTTAAGATCCTAATCAACTTATATTTCACGATTAGAAGCACTAAAACCAAACGATTTACACAAAAATTCATTCTTCTCATAAAGTATCCCCAGCCCATCCAATACCTCTAGAGTTAACGCCAATGAAGAGTGAGGTTAAGTATAGTGTAAAATAAGAAGGTTAATTTTTTTCGTAAAACGTTTGGTTTTGGTGCTTGTAATGATGAAAAAAGGGTTGATTAGGGAATGAAAAAAGTGTAGACCAAAATAAGAAGGTATTTTCTGCAATTTTTTACCGAAAAAATCGTGTTTGAAAATGATCGATTTTCAATATTTAAGGTCATAACTCGAAGAGTATAAGAGAACCTCATGAATTTTTTTCGGATTCGTGTTCAGGAGATAAAACTACGTAAGTAACACTGCTTTTCTTTTGGTTTCGAAAATGAATCCAATAAGCTCACCTTTACGTTTGGTACCACCGGATCGGTGCATTTTCCACTGAGAAAATTCGGTAAAAGATCGAAAAAGAAACTATTTTTCAAAAATTTACAATTTTCAAAAATCTGGAGCTGAAGAAAAAATATTGCAAATACTGATAGACAATAATATGTGGTTCAACTTTGCGCAAGATGTTTTCTGTCTGCGCGGGGTGTAGTTTTTGCACATCTTTCAAGATGCGCCGATTTGAGGGATATCGTCGTATTCAAATTCTGTAAAGGGCATCTAAGTAGAAGTAGAGATCAGTATCTACAATTTGTATATTTTGAATTTTCATCTAAGAGGTGAGAAATGTCTGTATTGTCACTGGAAGTTGATCAAAACGCTTCAAAGTGCGTCCGAAGTCACCCGAAGTCGCACTGAAGTTAACTCGAGTTGAGTTCGGACGGCTTCGGGAGCACTTTGAAGCATTTAGAGTAACTTCCAGTAACATTTTCAACACATTCCCCACCTCTCAGGTGAAAATCCATGACATACACATTGTAGATATTGATCTTTACTTCCTAATGCCGTTTACAGAATTTGAATACGATAATTTCCCTTGAATCGGCGCATTTAGAAAGATTTACCATTGAATTGTTTATATTGCGATTTTGCAGAAACTACACATCGAACAGAAACCATCTTGCACACTGTTGAACCACATGTTATTATCAGTTTCCGAAATATTGTTTGTCCAGCTTCAGATGTATAAAACTTATGAATTTTTGATAAATGGTCTCTTTTTCGAGGTTTTCCCGGATTTTCTCAGTGAAAAATACACCAATCTACAGAAGTTCTATTGACTGTAAAACGAATCCTCCAAAACCATTCGAGTTATTCGCATAAAAAAACAAAAAAGTTGTTCAAAAAATTTCACAAGCGATTTTGCTAGAGCGGAAACCGGGGTTTTCATTTACGAACTATCTTATAGAAAGTGGTACAGGCAGTTAGCGTCTTTTATTTTGTGTAAAAAGAGCCTCTTATTTTTATCTACAGCTTGGCCTAGACACTAACATGGTGGTTCAAGTTATTATCATATTTTCACCTGAGTCAACTTTACAAAATTCCTGGTGCCAACATTATAATGGTCCAGGAAAACTAGCTCCTTATAGAGTTTATACTCTTCAGAGTTTCGAATATACGATCCTATCTATATTTGTTCATACCCAACTTTTGAGATTTTCCTTATCTTTCCACAATTTATCGCGTTATAAAAAATCTATTTATGTCCAAACAGGCACAAAACTTAATTACAGGACCACTTATAACAATGTGAACATGTAACTGTGAACAAGAACTTAAAACTATACTAAGTATGAGAATCTCGGTTAGTAATTATAGAAAGTAAGTAAGCAAGTAATCATAATTAAAAAAAAGAAAACTAAATAAGTTGAATGAACATAATAACAAAATAACTCATATGAATTGATAACATGTTCACGAATAGGCAGGGGTCGTTATATTTATTTCACATTTGCTTCATAGACATCATAGACATCATTAGAAAGAATGTTTTATCTTCCGAACGGGTGTTGAAAATGAATCAATTTTATCGCACATCTGATTGAACTTTTTGCACATCAATGGAACTGGAGATTTCATTAAAAAATTCTGGAGGAGATAGATAAAAGCAAAGTTTTATCTTTTTTTTGAACAACTCAACGGATGTCGAATATAAATCAATTTTATCGCACATCTGTATGATCTTCCTGCTCATCAATTGAACTGGAGATTTCATTAGAAAAGGACCCCGCACTGTTTATAGGTGAAATGGTTCTTGGTGAAATTGTCTGAATTTTTCGTATATTGCAGTATTCGATGTACTGATTGAACTTGCAGAATCGCAAAGTTCGTTGATGAAATTTTAAAATACAGTTCAAGTTAAAAATCAGTAATTTTTATTTAATTATTTTCTCGAGATTTGAAAGTGCCAACTGCATTTTTTTCATTCTTATCATCAACGTACCTTCATATTACTAAATATCATTCAGATAGTGCAGATTATATCATTATGTACAGAGGGAAAAATAAACAATTTAGTAATGTCTGAAAATTCGATGTAATAATGAAATATTGATAAAATTATTTTGGCATGCAATATACTATTCTTATTTCATCATTAACCACAATTCATACATTTCGTACAGAGTGATTTGAAAAATTTGTGAAATATATGGCCGGTTCTTTCGTACATATCCTGTATATTCAAGTGAATTATCATCCTCCGAAGATAGCTGATATCGTATAAACATGATTTAGTTGTTATTGTTAGATGTGTCGTATGTTCAGTCAGTTCCTAAATGGTAGATGGAATTGGATGGACCGTCATTGGTCATCACCCTGCATATTATGTAACGTTTATTTTGATCTCCACATTCTCACGTTTCACTATTCGTGGAAAATCTTGGCCAATAGTAGAATGTACGCGTGAACAAGTTCCTTCAACTCGTTATGCAAATGGTAATAAGTTTCTAAATTAATAACTATGAAACTAGTCATAGTATGAAACTGAATTTTTGGTACAGTGTTGAGAAAAGAATGATGAATAGATTAAATAATAATAAAGGAATTTCACCCAGTTAATCGTGAATTACAGGGTGATTTCTGCAACGTTGATATTTTGTTATTTTTATCATCGAAAATTTCCTTGATCATCCTGTATATCCCAACGAAATCATGTTTACATGGTATCCCATCTTCGGAGGATGATAATTCACTTGAATATACAGGATATAGTAGTAGTACGACAGTAGTAGTGAACACATCGTAAAAATTCGCTCCAGCTAACCATCGTATTTCAGTGCTCAAAAGTCGATCAAAATCAATAAAACTTCGACATAGTACTATTGACAATACAATCAATCGGTGTTGTGAAAATCAGGAAGATTCTTATAGTGTAAAGTGCAATTCTGCATAATCAGTCCGTCAACGAATAAGTGCAAAACTGTTTATCATCAGTACCTACATACCAGTCTTTTTTCTGTACACGGCAAAAACACGGTCAAAATATAAACACGATAAATATGCCGAACAGCTGTGTCGAATGCAAAAAGGAAATAACCTCTCAGAACCAACGAAAATTATTGAAATGTGCCGATGGAAAATGTGAAAGCATGGCGCACGTTGCATGCATGAACCATGATGAGGTACCCGCGGATGGAATGTGGTACTGCAAAAACTGCAAGAATCCCTCAATGAGAGATTTGATGCGAGAAATCCGGAAATTACACGATATCAATAAAGAAATAACGAAATCCCTCGACAACTGTCACGAAAACATCAATGAAAATAACGAACTTATTAAAAGTCAAGATATAAAAATCAAACAATGTCTGGAGAAAACCGAGGAACTAGAAATAACATGTATTCAACTCCAGAAAGAAAACTCTCAACTAAAGGAACAGTTTAATCAACAGGAGCAATTTTCCAGGCTGAATAGTATTGAAATAAATGGAATCCCGGAAGTTAAAGAAGAAAGTGTTCTGCGGAGCATTTTCTCAGTATTCAAAGCTCTCAACGTAAATATTGATGAAAATGCAAAAGACTGCTGCTACAGAATACTAAATAAACAAAACCTGCAAAGAACAAGAGGGCATTTTCGTAAAATTTGTTTCTCGTCTGAGGAAAGAAGAAATTGTTGCTGCAAAAAGAGCAAGACCTGAATTCTGCTTACAAGATATGGGCAACACTGGCGAGGTGTTTCTGATCCGAAGACTCCGGTTTTTATAAACGAAAGTCTTACGAGAGAAAACCAAATTCTCTTCAAGAGGTGCCGTGAGTTCAAGAAAGAGAACAAAATACGTTTTCTATGGGTGAAGAATGGAAAAATCTTTATGCGAAAATCCGAAGGTGGAAAAGTGTTTGTCATAAATTCAATAAACAGTCTAAATGATGTGCATTAGTTCGAAGGAAAAAGTGTTGACAGTGTTCTATCAAAATGTTCAAGGATTAAACACAAAACTCAAGGATTTTAAATTAAATATAAGCATTTCCACCTATGATATAATTGTTTTGACGGAGACATGGACGAATCCTTCTGTTTACGATCGGGAATTATTTGATGAATGATACTCTGTTTTCAGGAAGGACAGAGAATTCGAAAAATGTCGAAAATCAACAGGCGGAGGCGTCCTAATCGCCGTCAAAAATCAATATCACCCAATCTTATGTTCTTTACCCCAAACCTCAGTTCATACTGAGGAAATACTGGTTAAAATTAAATTGTGTTCCACTTATCTATATTTACCAGCAATATATGTTCCTCCAAGAACATCAGTCGATATATACTCAAATCTTTTCAATAGTATCGAGGAAAAGCTGATGCACGTCAATTCTGATATTTTAGTCTTGGGAGACTTCAATATTCCCAGAGTAGTGAGTCTAAATTTAGATGACCTCAGTAATATTGAAGAGAGATTCGTTAATTTTTTGAATATATTAAATTTAGTACAATATAATAATGTAGTTAATGCTAATGATAAATATCTGGATTTGATTCTTAGCAACCATTTAGTCTCTGTTGAGCGTAGCCAGTGTCCTTTAGTGAAAGAAAATTCGAACCACCCAGCTTTGGAATGTCAAAGACACTTTAGTAATTTTAAAAATCCACTCGGTCTTAAATCTTTCAACGAAAACTATAATTTAAAAAAGCTGACTTTGTTAAACTATATAATTTACTGAAGGACACGAGCTGGGAGCAAATATATCAAAGCGACAATGTTGAAAATGTGGTAGGGAAATTTTATAAAATTTTTGATGGGGTGTTGAGACAGTGTGTACCTTTAGCAGTGAAGAGCAAAAAATGTTATCCACCTTGGTTTGGAAGAAATATAATAACAGATATCAAAAGTAAAGATTTCCATAGAAAACAATTCAAAATTACAAAAAACGAAAACCAGAAACAAATTTTCCTTTATCTCAGATCAAAAATAAAAACAGACGTTAGATTGGCTTATGCAGAATACATAGAAAAAACTGAAACCGAAGTAACTGATAACCCTAATAATTTTTGGCAATATATAAAACGAGTAAAAAGTAACTCTTCTACCTCAAACTCTTTGCTTTACAACGGACATCAAATTACAGATAACGATCAGAGTGCAAATTCCTTCACAGAATTTTTCAAAAATGTTTACTCTGAAACTGAGGCCACTTACGAACCCTCCTGCAATCCTGTCGACATGCATGGGAACCACTCGTTAGAAGTGAAAATCATCGACACCAAAGATATGCAGGATGCAATAAAGAAACTCAAGCCTGAAAAATCAACCGGCCCCGACAATATACCTCCTTATATATTCAAGGGATGTGCCGAATATCTAATAGATCCCCTCAAAAAAATATTCAATTTAATACTACAAACTGGAATTTATCCTAAATTGTGGAAATGCACAAAGGTTTGTCCCATACCTAAGGGGGAAAATAAAAACGGTATCTCTGATCACCGACCAATTGCAATCATTTGTGCTCCCAGTAAAATATTCGAAAATATTCTGTATACAAAAATCTACCATCATGTAGAACCATTTATATGTAATGAGCAACACGGTTTCATGAATAAAAAATCCACCGTAACTAATTTAATGAATTTTTCACAGTCTGTTAATGATGCAATCGATGAAAAAAAATCAAATTGATGTGGTATATACAGATTTCGCGAAGGCATTTGACAAAGTTGATCATGATATACTGCTTCATAAATTATGTAATTTGGGTATCTCAAACAATATCATGAAAATTATCACCTCTTACCTGAAAAGCAGATCACAATATGTTGTATACAGAGGTGCATCTTCTAATACTTTCCATACATTCTCAGGAGTACCTCAAGGCTCTAACCTGGGCCCTCTTTTCTTTTTATGTATGATAAATTACCTTCCAGCTGTACTTTCAAACTCACATTCCCAATTATTCGCAGATGACTTCAAAATTTACAGGGAAATAAAAATAATTGATGACTGCCTTCTTCTTCAACGAGACCTAGACAAAATTTACTCATGGTCAGTCGACAACAAGTTATCTTTCAACATATCTAAATGTTTCTACATCACATTCACCAGAAAGAAAGAACAAATCTCATATGACTATCAAATCAATGACACCCCAATAACAAAGAAAAAAGAAGCGAAAGATTTGGGAGTAATATTTGACGATAAACTAACTTTTAATACGCACATTCGAAACATTATTAATAGAGCATACAGACTACTTGGGTTCGTTGTCAGAAATTCATGTGGTTTTCAAAAAGAAAAAACTTTGAAGAATCTTTACAATGTATTTGTTAGATCAATTCTAGAGTATGCATCAATCATCTGGTCACCATTCTATTCAGAGGCAAAAATTGAAATTGAGAAAGTCCAAAAGAAATTCTTGAGGTATTTATATTACAAAAAACTTGGTATTTATTATTTTGATATACCCTACATAACACTTCTACAAGAATTGTCTTTCAAAAAACTAGAATCTAGGCGCATCATAATGGGTCTTTTATTCATATACAAACTCATAAATGGGCAAACTAACTGCAGCCAATTATTAGGTCGCATACAATTTTCAGTGCCCCAATACAATCGGAGAAATATTAACGCAATGCTTCATGTCTCAACGCCCCACTCAAACTTAGGACTAAACTCCCCAATCAACAGAATTTGCCAAGCTGCCAATCAATATCTCAATCATGTAGATACATTTTTTTGCAACTATTTTAGTTTTAAAAGATATCTTGACGAACTTTTCTCACACTGATGCCATATTTTACTCATAAGTTACTCTTTTCCGTAAATAATCATTTATAAATACATATTCACTACTATTATTACTTTATATGTCTCGAATGTAGTCTATAATTGGACATATGTCTGTTGATTACAAATAAATAAATAAATAAATGGATATGTACGAAAGAACCTGCCATATATTTCACCAATTTTTCAAATCACCTTGTTCGAAATGTATAAATTGTGATTGATGATGGAACAAGAATATATTGCATGCCAAAATAATTTTATCAATACTTCATTATTACATCGAATTTTCAGACATTACTTAAATGTTTTTATTTTTCACTCTGTACATAATGATTTAATCTGCACCATTTGAATGATATTTGGTAATATGAAGGTACGTTGATGATAAGAACGAAAAAAAATACAGTTGACACTTTCAAATCTCAAGAAAATAATGAAATAAAAATTACTGATTTTTAACTTGATCGTCCTGTATTTCAAAATCGATCAATCAACGAACTTTGCGATTCTGCACGTTCAATTCCTATATCGAATATTAGAATATACCAAAAATTCAGGCAATTTCACCGAGAACCAATTTACCTATAAAAAGTGCGGGGTCCTTTGTTCTTGGAGTAGGAAGATAAAAGCAAAGTGAACTCCTACTACTGTTCAAACGAGGTATGTAAAAATTTAATTGAGATAATAACTCTGGTCAATCAATTAAGTAGTTTGTGAGTTCGTGAATGAATACGAAAGCGTAGTAAGTTCTACGTTATTCCAAAGATATAATATAACAGCGAAAATCTGTTTTACAATATATTATTGTCTTAACCTTGTTCGGGATGAATTCCATCCATTCCATATATGATGTACCACATAAATTTCCATTTAAAGGATTCGAGTAAATGAATGTGATTCAAGTATATTGTGGACCAAATCAGCCAGTCATATTCTAAGCGTGTTCTTTTATATAGTGCGACGCTAAATTATGGAACAAATTCATTATTTCTGAATATAAAGATATATCGGAAAAATCCTTGGACATGTCGATTTTCTTTTCCGATGGGCCGATTCTTGAACTTCACCCAAAATATATAGGGTTATCCGCATTTGAGGAAAAGCGACTTTGGTGATATTTCTAAATGGGACACCCAGTATATTTGTCCATATTTGGTTAGGGATCGTCATTACAAATCCAGTGATACCAAGTTTGATGGGATTATGTCAAACAGCTGCGGAGATATGGCCAAAAAACTTCTCCATATACCCAATGAGTGCGACATAGACTTTTAACCTTCTAATCGTGTGGAGTCTCGCAGTCATACTCATTAGACATACGAGGAAGTTTTTTAGCCATATCTTCGCAGCCATTCGACATAATCCCATCAAACTTGGTATCACTGGATTCGTAATGACGATCCCTAACCAAATATGGAAAAATATACTAGGTGTCCAATTTAAAAATATCACCAAAGTCATTTTTACTCAATTGCGGATAACCCTATATATTTTGGGTGGCGTTCAAAAATTGGCCCATCGGAAAAGAAAATCGACCTGTCCGAGGATTTTTCCGAAATATCTTTATATTCAGAAATAATGAATTTGTTCCATAATGTAGCGTCGCACTGTATAAGTTAAAAAGAGCAATGAGACTATCTTCATTTTGAAGTCTTTGCAATTTCTGAAAATCAGGCCAAGAATTCTTCTAGCAACCGATGCAGTTTTGATAATAAAACAATTTGTTTATTTTCGGCGTTTTAAGTGTAAAATTTCATTTGGTACTGATTCTGAGAGCTGTTTACTACTGATAACACTGATGATTATACTGACATGTACACTAGTGAAAAAGTAATCATACTTTTTGATATCCAATATGAACTTTCACAGTACCTACTTAAGTTTTCGAGCTAACCAGAAACACACGAAAAATTGCTTATAAATTTTATACAGTTTTCAAAATCACCACCAAAAAACTCACGTGTGGAACGCCATAAGCAAACACGTTGTTTGAATACTATAACCTGACTTAAACCAACCATAATTGGAAGTGTGAAGTATACAGCGTATTGGGTAAGTGTATTCAACTATTTTAATTTCCAAATAATGGTTAGTGTAGTGACATTTCTGTTTGTTGAGGGGTAATTTATTTGTTTCACACCAGTTTTCTAGACGGCCAATATTATTTTGGAGTAATTTACAAAAGAATGTTGCTTGTTATATTTTCACCTGTCATTCACAGTGAGAAAAGAAGAGGGTAAAAATTGCTTCTCTGAGGTGTACCACTGGTAGAAATGAAAGTTGGTGATTTACGACCACAGTACTTGACATATTCTGATCGGTTACTGGGGTGTGGTTGGAAGAAATTGGGTAGGTTTATGTCGAAGCCTAAATTGTTTAGTTTAGATATTAGTATTTTATTGTCCTATTTGTCAAAAGCCCTCGGAAAGTCTGTAAATATAGTATCAACTGGTTATTAATAGCATTGCTAATAGTTTGTGTAAAGCACATCAAATTGGTGAAAGTTGATCTCTCAGATATGAAGCGGTGTTGTTTGAGTGATAATTTTTACGCTGTGAAATACACTATTATAGATTTATATTTGCAAAGTTTAGTGATAAGGTGATTGGGCGGTAATTTTTCATTCGATTTAGAGCTCCAGCTTCAAATATTGGGACTTTCATGGCAAATATAAATCTATCTATCTATCTATCTATCTCCCTATCTACCTATCTACCTATCTCCCTATCTATCTATCTATTTTTAAATTTTTCCAAACATCCAAAAATGTACATGTATTCAATGCTGTATTGAATATCACTTGGAAAGGCTTTGCAAACACACAATCTTTTTAAAAAATGCTAAGGATATTATCATAGCCACAGGTATGTTTGGATATAAGTTTTTTTAGGGCAGTTTGAACTTCGTTTTCACTCAATTCCTGAAGTGATATAGTTGTTATATTTGAGGGTATTGTATCATCAGTCATGGTGTTATCAGTTGGGGTAGCATAAACACTGCTGAAATATAGTGCAAATGGATTCACTTCAAGTATTTTTACATTCTCAACACTAATTTCGTAGCTCCCCAATATTTTGCCCATGTTAAAATCTGAATAACTTTTTACTGCTTCAAAAACTTTGAATCCTGTTAACACTGTTTGCTAGCCCAGTCATTTTGCTATAATTTCGTGAGTCTACTAAACATGAGGTTCTCCACATGAAATCGCAACAGGGTGTTATCTGAAGCTGTACAAAATTTATGAATATGATTTCATTATCCATAGAAAATTTCCAAATGGTCTTCTTATCTCTTTTATTTACAGGGTGATCTCAAAAAATTTACTCTTTAGTTTTGCAGCAATTTCTTTTTTCCCCGTAAACCAAATTCCAAAATACCAGGCTCATTTTGAAGCTGACACTTTAGAAGAAGAGATATGAAGTTCAGACCCAAGTAGCACACCTATATTGGTACAATATTGTTTGACGAAATATTTGAAATTCAATATTGGCGAGAAAAAAAATGTAAACATTCGGCGATATTGGTCCAATATTACTTTAATAATATTGGCGAAATATTCTTGAACTAATATTGGCCTCAAAATATTCGGCGATATTGGTACAATAGGTATCGCTGACAATATTCTGACAATATTGGCACAATATTCAAAAGTTATATTGCCGAGAAGTAAAATGTGAACATTTTGCGATATTGGTCGAATATTGTTTAAATATTTTAAAAATAATTTTGGTGAAATATCCTTGAAGCAATAATGGCCTCAAAATATTTATCGATATTGGTACAATATCATTTGGATATATTGGTGGAAGTGAATATACCTTGGTAAATTATTAAATGTCTTTTAGTTGATGAAGGTGACACCAGAGTCTGCCTTTTGATCGCCATAACCACTGAGTGAGATGTCTTGAAAACAAGTTATGGGAAGTATTTAATATACTTTCGTAGGTTTTGAAGACGTTCTATATGTAGAGTCACCTAGCGGATTTTTATCCAGGTTTGATCATGATATAATTTCAATATGTTTCATTGAATATTCGGCCAATATTCAAAGGTTATCTCAATCTAGATCTAGGAAACAATATGAGGACAATATTGATTTAACGATATCGATAAATATTATTGAACCAATATTGACCCAATATTAATTAATAAGATTTGTTGAATATTGGCGAAATGATATTCAACCAATATTTATTCTAGATGTTAAAAACGATGTGAAGACAATATTGTTTTATCGATATTGGTAAATATCATTCAACCAATATCGACTCAATATGAGTTATTACAATTTGTCAAATGAAGTGGAAATGATATTCAACCAATATGCTATCAAACTTGGAAATACAATATAGTTTCTTTCCCTATAATCGATATGACTGGTATATTTGAATTGCAATATTTATTCTAGATGTGGAAAACAATATATAACCAATATTGTATTATCGATATTGGTAGAAATTATTCAACCAATATTGACCCAATATTTCATGTGATAATCTACATTCAAAACTAGTTCAACCACTATTCCACCAATATTATTAATATAATATTGTTTTTTGAATATTCACCCATATTGGACCAATATTAATTTTTCATTTACTATATATCTATACCGGCCCAATATGGAACCAAGATTCAGCCTATATGATGTGCTACCTGGGGAATTTACTCAAGATGGAGATTGAAGATCAAGGGTTTCCTCAAAAGTAACCCAGATCTGAACCACCCTCGAAATACCCGTTGGGAGGTGAATTAAATGAAAATCAACTTGTTTTTGGAAGTATCATCCATTCTGGATACGTCCAGATCTTTCTTGCTTCCAGTAGTCAAGAATTGTGCATGAGAAAACCCATTTGGAACTGCTGTTTTTGAAAAAAAAAATTAGCCCATTGTTCGCCTGAAATGCATGGCCCGTAACCAACACAAATGAAAATGTTTAGAAAATATCCAAAGGTAATGAGATCATCTTCATGCCTCTACTGTTAAATTTGAAAATAATTGTTTTTCCACATTGGGGGTCCTTTTGAGAATTCCCAACAGTTTTGAAGAAGTACAAGATTATAGATGAAGGACTGGGCTAGCGAACAAACAGAATTCAAATTGTTCGAAGTAGAAAAAGAGTGATTTAGATTTTAGCAGGGGCAAAATTTGGGGTGTGACGAAATTAGTATTGAGTAGTTTATGTCATCAACATAAAGTATTCCGGAAATCCTAGGAGTCCCCTTTTCACTTTGTATGAATGACCAGAAGGATCGGATTTGATAGGTTTCTCAGATTTTTCTATAATTTATTGTTTATAGTATTTTCCTTTATCAGTTTCGGTAGATTTTCTCAGTGCAAATTGTTCCTAACCAGGGTGGGTACTTCCTAACAAAATTGGGAGTTTTTGAAACACATACGTCAACTATAGGATGAATCATTTTGTGACAATAGCTTTCAAGGACGTCCCAATCTTAAGAATATGAGAGTACAGGAGGGAAGAATTAGCTTTTTTGATATTGTAATTCACTGATTCGACAATATATTGTATTACTGATAGTTGTTGAGATTTCAGTGATATTCGAAGAGAGAGGTGATGGTTGTCTCCAGAAATCAATGGCAGCTGGGTATGGTTGCTTCCATTCCTTTCCATGTTTGGAAATAGTCATTCCACCATCCACCATATTTTTTTTTGCATCGAAAACCACCACATATCAATTTTGAATCGAATTCCTTATGAAATTACATTTTCAATGTTGTGTCACACTTATTACTTTCTCCATTCAAATTGTTTGGGTGTTAGTGACCAAGGGGTGCGGGGAGAGGTATGACATTTGAGGTTATGATAGGAAGATGTCCCCCTTAGATTAAAAACCGACGTGTTTTTGCATTTTTTTCACAGCACATGTGTTTTGAAATTATTCGATCTGTTTCGTTTTCGGTGCCCCACCCTATATTTTAAGCTTCTTCAGTTGGGTGAAATGAAAGTTACAAAGTATACTCAATATTAGTGAAATTGACCCGATATGAAGAGAGATCGATATCTGTAGTAGCTAAGCAGTTCCTCCTCACTCCCAGATATACTCCTCCCCCAGGTATTACTGAGTTTGCTTGTAGATTACTGTCACCACTGAATACTATACCGGGTGACAACGAGATCACTTTCGAGCTGCCATTTTTCTATTATTTCACCTTATAAAACGAAACTTGGCAGAGTTAATATTCGAACTGAATGTCATTTGACTGATGTAACGACAAATTTCTACAATTTCCGATTTCTCTGGAAATTACCTTAACTTTCGAAATTTAAATAGGACACCCTGTATATCTTTTGTTATTAGGATTCTTTAAATTATTCTACATCCGAATTCATAATTTTTCAATTGATTTTGACACAAATAACATTTTTAAATCAAATATGAATTTTCAATCTACAGTGCCATGACCAACCTAAAATTTTTCTACGTCGCGTCGACTCCCTATTTTCAGAAATATTTAAAAAGATTATTATCTCTGTTCGTTAGCCTAGAGAAAGGCTGAAAAGTTGTATAATTTATTTTTTTTGTACTAATTCAAAAAACTTAAATGTAACCATATCACTTTCATAACACTAATAAATGCATTATTTCAAGACGAATCCAAAAATGTATAACACATGGTAATGGTAATGGTAATGGTAATGGGTGGGGGACGCAAGCGTCAGCGACTAGGCCCCAGTGGGCCCTTTTTGCAATCCCCGGCATCTTCACTCATCCCATGTCGGATACCTGCTCGAACCTCTTCGACCTTCTTATGAAAGTCGAAATGTCCTTCCATTGCAACGAGTGCAATTCTTCCTCCTCAATAGTGGCAGCTCCGAAGACGTTTTGTCTGAGCCTGCCATAAATAACACATTCGCACAGGAAGTGGAAGGAGTCCTCCTCTTCCGCACATTCCGTGCATAGTGGGTTTGCCACAACTCTGATGAGAGTCAGGTGCCTCCTGAGGCCACAGTGGCCGGTTAGAACTCACACCAACAGTCGGAGTTCTTTGCGGCTTAGCTTCAGTATCTTGGCCGTCCTTGCCATGTCGGGCCCCGATATCATCTGCTTTGACTGCCTGCATCCGTCTATCCTTCTCCACTCTTTTCCCAATGTATCACCGTTAGGAAAAGAGTGTATAACACATACTACCATCTTTCATTCCAATTTATTTTCATTTCATTATGAATTTAAATTTTTGCCAAATCTCGGCCGAATCTCGAAGTCATAGTTCTTTGAATTAATTCAAAAAAATTAAATTATACAACTTCACAGCCTTTCTCTAGGCTAACAAACAGAGATATTCTTGTTAGATTTTTCTGTAAATTAAGAGTCTAAGTGGAGACATTTTAGGATGGTCATAGCACCCTAGATTGAAAATTAAGATTTGATTTAAAAATATAATTTATGTCAAAACCAATTGAAAAATCATGAATTCGGATGTAGAATGATTTAAATAATCCTAAAAACAAACAATATACAGGGTGTCCCATTTAAATATCGAAAGTTAATTTCCAGGGAAATCGGAAGTTGTAGAAATTTGTCGAAACCAGTCAGTTGACATTTAGTTCGAATAATAACTGTGCCAAGTTTCGTTATACTAGGTGAAAAAATATAAAAATTGCAGCCCGAAAGTGTTATCGTTGTCACCCGGTATAGTGGTCCCAAATAATTTAGCTATTTCAACATTTGGCGTTTGGTTGAAACCATGTTTCGGTGATAAGGTATTCAGAGGCTACGACTGAGGTAAAAATTATTTTGTTTTGGTATATGGTCAACGAACCTTTTCTTAATAACAAAGTAGGTCTGACAGGTTTATCTGTGTGGACAAATCTGAAGGTTTTTCATTATTTCGGGTTCACATTCCAAAAATTATTTTCTTAGATCTGTTTCGATTGTGTTAATAGGAAATTGGTGGTCTCCTAAGCAATTCGTTTTATAATTTTCACAAATGCTGCGAAACACTATAAAAAGTGCGATAAATTCAGAAAAGTTGTGGAAATAGCCAGCGAAACAATACAAGAAAAATTGTGTACTGGCCGTGGTGGCCGTGCTGGTAGAACGTTCGCCTTTGGAGCGAAGGTTCGAGGGTTCAAATCCTCGCATGGTCATCGTTCTCGTGCATGGCATCACACGTTAAAAGGTGGGGGCTGTCGTCTTCCTTAGCTCACACAAGTCTCTCGAAGACTTTCGAGGGTTGCGCGTAGGGGTGCAATTGGTTGACGGAAATAACAAATTTTTTTAACACCATTCCGTCTAAAATGCTACTTTATGGAGGGAACATGTCTATGACGATTATCCAAACATACCTTGCTTGTGTTGATGTTCAATTCGTGAATAATCTTGTATTTGTATTGTGTTGCTAATTTCCATGCAGAGTTGTCAATTGTGCACTAAACCAATTACCTTAGGAACAATTGACAGCTTTTGAGGTAAAATAATCTAACTTTCCCATTTTTTTTGCATTTTATTATTACACAAAATGAAAACTGGAACATTAATTAATTGAACATCAACACAAGTAACTAACTAACCAGAAATCGACAAAAACTAGCAAACGCAAATAAAGCGATAAATTTAATTTTCCAAAGAAAATGGACAAATGAGAAGTAGGATTTTTTCACTTCCAGGCCTGTCAGTTGTGCACTGAACCAATGCAATCTCATATCACTATACAAGGTGTCCTAGAGAAAAAGGTAGAATATACCATGATAGACTCCTCATTTAATTTTAAGGCTAAAATATTCCATGAAATCTTTGAAGATGAGTATCAACTGAGTTACATGGTGTTGATACTGACAAAAAAATATTTATTTTCTAGGATGACTCCATAATCGCTCAACATTCCACCATGTGATTTTTTATAGTAACCTCTTCCTATGACTTGAAAAACAACCACACTATTGTGCATTCGACTAAGGACCAATTTATGCAACATATCATTGTCATAGTCATAATCACTATCACAGTCCTAGTCGTAGTCGTTATTTCAAGAAATTTTTATGTTTATTTTATGCATCAAAGTCAATAGCTGTAAAATTGAATATTGACAGATGAAAACACTATCATTAGTGTTTTTTTATCCCAAAAGTCGGGACATTTTTCAATCATTTCAATAAGAGTACCATCTTCCTGGATCATTTTTTCCGAAACACAATAAACAATAATAAATAACAAGAATCACAAGTCAAAACAAATAATTATTTCTGTCATTTGTCAAATAGGTATCAACGCACTTGCACGTTGTGCAACTCGTCTTAATAATGAGCTAAAAATTGAAAATCGCCAACTTTGAAGGACAAATTCTTATGATTATGATTGAGACTAAAACTGAATTGCATAAATGCTCCAAATGAAATGTACAGTTTTAATTTGATTTTATGATTGACTCAGTGACTGTGATTAGGACTATAATAATGACAATGGTGCATTAATGGTCCCTGGGAATTCCTCCCACAAGCTTTTATAGATATTCACCAACTTCCCAGCGATTTAGATACGAGATGTACATACCTATATCAGATTTTTTTTTACTTTTTCGAAGATGAACAGAGGTTCGTAAAACCAGATGTGTTCTCATATGTGACTGAAAGATTCATTTTAGTCACTACCTCGCTTCGTTCGGGATAACCTCTTGGAAGGTTTTTCATTTTGAAAAAGGAAATATTGTCAATTGAACATTGGAAAACAGATTCCTTCAACATTAGAAAAAATCTACAATGAAAAATTTAGGTTACTTTTCATATACCTACAGGGTGTCCGGTAAACCTTGTACAATATTGAAACTGGGTATAGACCAGGTCATGGCTGTTCAGAATATCAGAATTTCACCTCAGTAAAAATCTCACCGTTTTAGAGATAATGGGCATTTTTGAAATTCTGGAAAATCGCTACCTCACCGTGGATTTTTGAGTGCCATATCTACAAATCAAGACCAATTCAAATATCCTAACTGCTCAATAATACTGATGAGTGATGCTCTCAGACGTATAGAATGGTTTTTCAGGAAGTGATACCATTTTTCAAGAAAATAGGGCAAAATGTCAGATTTGCGTTTACCCAAGTTTTTTAACGAAAGTTTGACATTATTATCTGAAAAAGGCATAACCACGTGAAGTTGAAAATTCATTATAAAAAAATGCCCATTTCCCCCATACTCTATCATGGTATAGAACATACTATAATTATTTTTGTGGGAGTGATATTTAATTGGTAGAGCGTGGTGTTATCTTAGGCCTCCTTCTACTTTTATACTCGATCCCAAAAATTATTTTGTTTTGATATTATTATTAAAATAGAATGTAGAAATTATTATCAATAAGAAACAATAAATTGCTTGGTGGCATTAAATAGTATGTCAATGAAATTAACTTTGTATGTAATCAGTCTAATAAAATTATCATCAAAATTAAATTTTTGATTATCCGATATGGCACCGATGAATACACGAGTTCGTGTGATGAATGTCGTAATTGTCCAACATCCAGATTACAATGAAATTTCAGAAGTCGAAAGATATACAAATAAATAAGTGCAATAGTTTTTAGGAGGTGAATCTTTGTCGAAAATTGAAGGGGGTATTTCATGTAAACAAAAGCTCTTAGCCCTTTCCTTGAAACGTTACACGCTACCAAAAATGAAAACAAATATATTCTTTTTCTTCAAATTGCTGGAAGAGTTGGAGAAATGATATTTTGTGGTCATGTTCTATTAATAACAAGGCTACCTATGAATATTTTTTAATTGTGTTGTTATCTTTGAAAGGGGTGAAACATTTCATCCCTAATTCCATTTTAACCAGAACTTTTTAACGAAACACAATTCCTTTATTTCAAAATATGTGTTGAGACGAACGGTTCATTCCAAAAATATTGGACGTGGAGTAATTGAGACGGCATAGTCACACTGCCTCTCAGAGTATCGCTGATTCGGGAGCTACACCACATTTGAAAAGGTCCTTCTCGAAAAGATGTCTCTGTATACAAGTGAATCGGAAACAATTCGAACATTTTCATGATTCACAAAAACGTTGACTAAGTATTTACTTTTTCTCATAACTGTTTCGTTATGACTCATGATTATTTCATCATTTCGTCTTGATAGGATAAAAATAAAATACATTATTGACAAAGTCTAAAGAGTTGATTTTAGCTCAGAATAACACCACACTCTAGTATAATCGAAATTTCACCCCTTCCAACAATAATTATCACAAGTTTTACACCATGGTGAAGTCTGGATAAAATGTGCATCCTTTTGTGATGAATGTCCAACTCCACGTGATTATGACTGTTTCAGACAATAATGTCAAACCTTTATTAAAAAAAATTGGTGAAACTCAAATCTGGCATTTTACCCTCATTTCTCGAAAAATGGTATCAGTTTCTGAAATACTGTTCTGTACATCTGAAAGCACCACTCATCAGTATTCTTCATCAGCAAGGATATTTGAATTATACTCGATTTGTAGACATGGCACTCAAAAATCCAAGGTGAAGTAGCGGTTTTCTAGAATTTCAAAAATGTCCATTATCTCGAAAACGGTGAGATTTTTACTGAGGTGAAATTCTGATATTCTGAATAGTCATGACCTGGTCTATCACCAGTTTCAATATTGTACAAGGTTTGCCGGACACCCTGTATATAACAGAAAAAACATTCCTGCGACCATGGTACGATGGAGACCAACAGAGCTCTTCGAATCTTTGGTGAAAGTGTACAGATGTCAGGAGAGACGAAATACTTGGGGCTAAACTTGGACTTAAAGCTCACCTGGAACAAACATCTGGAAAAAGTGCTGAAAAGAGCAAACATATCATTAATGATGGCCAGACGCTCCTTTGGTAAAACATGGGGACTTGGACCCAAACAGTCTCTCTGGCTATACACAGCAATTGTTAGGCCCTCGATATCGTACAGAGCCCTGCTGTGGTGGCCAAAGGTAGAACAGGTGACAACCAGGGGAAAGCTGGCTAGCTTACAAAGACTGGCCATGCTCGGAGTCACTGGTGCTATGTCCAGCACATCGACAATTAGCTTGGAGGTAATCCTAAACCCCCTCCACTGCATTTGCATATTGCAGAAGAGGCGAGGATAGATGCATCCAGGCTAAAATGTCTGGGCCAATGGAGGGGCAATAAACCAAGGCCACTCCAGCATACTGGAGGTTATAAGAATCGACACGTCAGAGATGCCGTCGGACAAAATGACTCCAACATACTCCTTCGATGGAACATACACCACCATCATAGAAGATGGGGAAGTTACATCAAGGGCCATACCAATGCTGTCAAGAAGGCAAATCTGGTACACGGATGGCTCAAAGACTAGCAAAGGAGTAGGGGCTGGAATATACGGGGAGAGACCAAGGCAAGACATCAGTCTAAGCCTCGGTACTCAAGCCTCTGTATTCCAAGCCGAGGTAACGGCAATCTCCGTCTGCACGAGAGATATTCTAAGGAGGGGTCCTAGAAACCAACCCATAGCAATTCTCTTCGACAGTCAGGCGGCGATTAAAGCCCTGCGTTCATGCAGGTTCACTTCCAAACTGGTTTGGGAGGCACACCAAAACCTTAACGACCTGGGAGCTCAGAACAGGGTAAAACTTGTCTGGGTACCAGGTCATAAGGGCATACAGGGAAATGAGAGCGCAGATGCCCTAGCAAGAGCGGGGGCAGCAACAACTCTCACTTTACCAGAACCAGCCTGCAGAATCCCGTTTGGGGATATCAAGCAGGACACAAAGAAATGGGCTAAAAACCATCATCAATCTCTCTGGGAGAGTGCCTCAGGCAATACTCACGGAAAAATAAGATGATGAGGACAACCGACCGGCTATCAAGACACCTCCTTGAACTAAGCCGAGACTCTCTCAGGACTGATGCCAGGCTACTGCCACCTGAAAAAACACCTGCAACTGTTGGGGATATATAAAGAGTCAGCACAATGCAGATTTTGTGATGATGAGGACGAAACAGCCTCCCACATAATGTTTGAATGCGATGCTCTGGCTCGTATGAGGATGGATATCTTCGGACACTGCGTTACAGAAGAAACCATCCCGCAGGAAAACCTTGTAAATAATCTCCAGGAGTTCATTGAGAGATCCTGAGTACTCACGAGATAGACCTGATAGCGGGGTGCAGAAAGGTTCTATACAGCAGCTAGCCCCACCTTCTTATGATAATAAGGAAAATGGTATGCAGAACATTGAACTACATCTGGTGAATATAGTGATATCCTTTACTTTAAATCTGAGAAAATCTGACAGTGGAAATTTTCATTTTCATGTTTGATGTTTGAATGAAAAACTTTGTATCCAGTCTTGATTGAGGAAGTTTTTCAATCAAATATCTCAATGAAAATGAAAATTTTTACTATCAGATTTTTTCGGAAGATGTCAATGTCCAGGGTGCCATAGTAGACAGTGTGCGTTGAAGCAATAAATACTAGATAGTTCGGGATAGTCGCTTATCCAAAAAATATATAAATTTGACAATCGGACAACTTTGAACTATTCGTGGCTTGTACAGTTTCATAATAATATCTTAGGATAAAAATTTAAACAGTTTTTTGATCAATTGTTATCGTAAATTTTGTACAATTATTTGCCAGAATTAATTTTCATTTGGAAAATCCGGTTTTCTCTTACTGTTTCATTATTATTATCTAACACTCAAACGTGATAATTGAAAGATATGATTTTGAAATATCATTGCAATGTCAAAATTTTAGTTTTCTCATGCAGACTAATCAGATATTTACTTTTGTTTTATTTTAGGGTGATTTTTTCAGTTCATTGTAGAGTTTATTAAGTATCGCTGATTTGTGTTTATTCAGTTCTCATTTTTAAATATGTTTTTGTTCAAAAGTAGAAAATTTTTCTTCAGAAATTTCAGTATACCATAATGTTTTAATCCTCCATTGGATATGAACTTATTTTTGCTTCATAACGTTATCTATTAATTCGTAATTGGCTATACGGTGTGAATAAGAGAAATTTTATAAATTTGTATAATGTGTTTTTCACATTAGCATCATTAAAACGAGTTCAATGAGAAGGTGTCTCTCAGAAACTCTCTGAAATACCGCATCCGTGTCATTCCTTGCTACTATATTAAGATTTGTCACTACCTTACACGTGATGATAAACTGCCTGTTGAATTTTTTGCTATTCAGGTGTTGATGGTTTCAATATTGGAATTGGCTTGTAAACTCACTTGATTGAAAGTACACCAAAAATGTTTTTATTATTATGCATGATAAATTTAAATATAAATATTAAATTTTTAATATTTAAGTTTTTTTAAAGTTCAGCTGATACAATGAAAATTATAACCAAATCGAATTAGTTTCTGATAAGTTTGTTGAAAGCAATTTTTTCAAATAACAGATTCTACACTTCTGCATATCTGCACATCTGCAAGTTGCTAAACTGTGATATTTCACAATAAGGTACCTGAATACAAAAAAGCACACATTTTATAATTGTTGAGAGATAGGCGAAATTTTTACAACATTCAAATTGTTATTCGTATGTAAATACAAGCCAGAACTGTATGCAAATTGATACAGGGTGTCAATTTGAAAACTTTCCACCTTTAATATCTTCCTTTCAGTAAATGATATGAGGAATCGAAAAAACAGGTCAATTTTATTGTCAAGGGGGACACTTTTGAATAATATTTGTAGCCCTCGTGGTTCAACCCCCTAGGAGGGGTAGATGTTACCTTTAGAATCTTATATGGGAAGGGGGTCAAGTGGCACATTATTTTGATTGGAGTTCAGTTATGCTTCCAATGATACTCTGATGTTTTAATTTTTGATGAGCAGTTTCCGAAAAATGGCATTCTAAACGTACACATGTAATTAGCCTGTTCTGAGATGCATTATTGTATTGACTTTTATTAATAAGAATGGTTTGAACAGTAGGTGGAACCGTTCCAACCCTTGAATGACAAGAATAAATTCATTACGCGTGGAATTTTTTTATTTGTTGGTTATTTAAAAAAAAAAAAATTGCGAGAAAGACATTTTAAACTTGAAGTCTACGTACGATCATCTTATATACTGTTCGAAATGTCGTTCATTTTGCTCTAAACAGTAATAAAGTCTTTTTCCGAACTCCCCTCTTACCTTACAGAAAACTCCACTAGGAATTGACTGGCATGTTGTTAGTTGTAATTCGTCTTTTGAGTTCTTCAACATCAGAAGGTTGTGTATAAACAACGGATTTAAGATGCCCCCAAAGAAAGAAATCTGAGTGTGATAAATCCGGTGATCTCGGAGGCCACTCAACTGCCCCTCTTCTGCCATTCCATCGATCCGGAAGTCACTCGTTCAACCACTGTCGGACGGAAAGGAAATAATGAGGTGAAGCACCGTCCTGCTGAAAATGTAACAATTCCTCCTGCAAAAGTTCATTACATTTTGCATCAATTTGAGTTTCTAGCTGGTGAGTTATAGGAGGATCGATAGTCTCTTCAAGCATACGAGTATCAAGGGACAAATTGCCAGTCAAGTATTTTTCCAGAAATAATGAACCAATTCTTCCAGAAATAATGGACCAATAATGGCATTTGCAAGAATACTAGCCCAAATATTAACTTTTTGTGGGTGTTGTGTGTGCCCTTCCCGAAAAATATGTGGGTATTCGTCACTCCAATAGTAACAATTTCGTCAGTTAACATTGCAATTTAAAAAAACTGAGCACTCATTGCTGAAACAGCTGTTCAACAGGACATTAGGGGTGGTATTGACATGATTTCACAAAACTCTATTCTTCTATCATAATCATCCTCGTGGAGCTCTCGAAAATTCTGCATTTTATATGGATAAAATTCATGCATTTTCAATGCTTTTCTTACAGTCTCGCTTGACATTCCCGTCTGTTCTGATACTGATCGTAAGAAGCTCGTGGGCTCTGCAGCAAATGTTTCCAAAACTTCAATTTTAGCTTTTTCATTCAGTACTCTGGGGTGACTTCTTCCTTTATTTGTCAATGAACCAGTTTCGTGAAAACTCATTCATCTAATCAAGCACATACTGGTGACTTACATTACAATATTGATGTCTTCCGTTAAAAAGACATGCCGCCCTTCGTGCGCACTTTCCAACTTCTTCATAAATTCCAGTCATTTCAATTCTGTCTTGAAGAATTTAATAAACCATTTTACACTTTTATACACTTATTAAAGTAATTCCTAAACAGCCCAACTGGTAAAAATGTATTCACAATACTTCCACATCGTTCAAATCTGCTAACCAATTTTTGGCCTGAAAACAGAAACTTCTTTCAGCAGAAGTAGCAGAAAAGGATCGCTATCTGTACAATTTCTGCGATGAGAATTAAAAATTCAGCATTCACTCAACACAACTCCACTACCATCTACATTATACTGTAATACTAATTTTTGATGCAAATGCAAAATAAAGGCATGTGCAAGAATACCAGCCCAAACATTAATTTTTTGTGGGTGTTGTGTATGCCCTTCCTGAAAAATATGAGACTTTTCGTCACTCCAATAGCGACTATTTCTATTTCGTCTATCGACAGTGCAATTTAGAAAAACTGAGCACTCATTGCTAAAACAGATGTTCAACAGAACAGTAGTAATGGTATTGACTCGATGAGACATGATTTCACGAAACTCTATTCTACTATCATAATCATCCTCGTGGAGCTCTTGAAGAATCTGCATTTCATATTGATGAAACTTATGCATTTTCAATGCTTTTCTTGCAGTCTCGCGTGACATTCCCGTCTGTTCTGATACTGATCGTAAGGAGCTCGTGAGCTCTGCAGCAAATGTTCCCAAAACTTCAATTTGAGCTTCTTCATTTAGTACTCTGAGGTTACTTCTTCCTTTATTTGTCACTGAACCAGTTTCTTAAAACTCATTCACCAAATCAAGCACATACCGGTGACTTACATTATAATTTGGATGTCTTTCGTTGAAAAGACATAATGCCCTTCGTGCGCACTTTCCAACTTCTTCATAAATTCCAATCATTTCAATTTGGTCTTGAAGAATGAAATAAACCATTTTAATACTTTTATACACTTATTAAAGTAATCCCTAAAAAGCCCAACAGGTAAAACTGTATTCACAATAATACCACATCGTTCAGATCCAATTTTTAGCCAGGAAACAGGAACTTCACACAGCAGAAGTAGCAGAAAAGGATCGCAATCTGTACAATTTCTGCGATGAGAATTAAAAATTCAGCATTCAGTAAACACAACTTCACTACCATCTACATTTTACTATAAAACTAATTTTTGATGCAAATTGTTTGGAGCTAATTGCTAATGTTACCCCTAATGAAAGGTTGGAACGGTACCACCTAATATTTCAACCAGTTCTGGTCAAACCGTGCATCATCTCAGTATAGGCGTTGTAATAAATACTTCTGTCAGTTTCGAACGCCATTTTTCGGAAAATGCTCATCAGAAAATGATGTGGCAGAGTACCATTAGAAACAGAATTATACACCAATCAAAATGTACCACTTGACTCCCTTTCCTATTCAAAATTCTAAGGGTAACGTGTACCCCTCCTAGGGGGTTAAACCACGAGGGCTAGAAATAGTCCTTGAAAGTTTCCCCATTGCAAATAAAATTTACCCGTTTTTTGGATTTCTCATATCGTTTACTGGAAGGAAGATTTTGAAGGTGGGAAGTGTTCAATGTGCCATATACGAACTTTATATTCAATCATGTTTAAAATTGTTCCGAGTTATTACAAAAAAAGGTGCACACCACGACTGTATAAAACTATACTTTAAGTGATTCATATAACACAAGGAAAGAACCTGTGAAAAGCATACGTTTCATAACCTTCCATGAATACTTACTTCTTTTTCACATGTTCAGCTGATAATTTCAGGGCTTCCTACAGTAGAGAAGGGTATGCAATTGATTTTCCGAGGGTTCATCAGTTCAAATTGTAAGAAAAACTGCTTTCCATACATTAAAAAATATCAAGATCAATTTCCAATGCAAATTAAAATGTTATTGATAACGCCCCTGCAAGCGAGGAGATATTTGGCAAGAACATTTAAAAACCTATAATGATCATAACTTTGAGAAAGCGTGTAGTAAAAAACGTTGCAAAAAATATGTCATAACCGGCCGGTCGAATGCAGCTTTGAATGTAAATGCCCCCGCACTTTACTCCAATAATCCACCCAGGAGAGCTTAGTTATAATTTGCGTTTTTTTTTCTATCATTATTCTCAGTTTCGTTTTGAAATAAAGTTTTTTATATTTCTTCATTCTGAATTTAATACAATTTTTTCTATTTCATTTCATTGACACAAAAGTGAAATGAATCATTCGATGCCTGAAGCATGATGATTAATAATGGTCGTGGTTCAAGATTCTTGTTTGAGGTAGGTACGTGTGAACACTTGATCTCATTTTCATCAAACTGAATCGAGTTATGTCCAGCCGACTGAATAATTCATAATTGCTCTCAATGAAAACGAACCAAAATCGTATTCATTTCTTCAGCTCATTCCAAAGCTGACACAGATTTCGTTAGATGCTCTGAAATAATCAAATGGAACTGAAATGGACTTTCAATGCTGGCGCATGAAGGAATTTTGAACTTCCATAAAACAGAAAAATTCGGATTCCAAATACCTCGTAGAAAACTGGACGAATTCTACGAAGTCGCTGAAGGGCCAATGTTTTCCTTTTTTATAATCCTGACTTTAATTTCGGGATTTGGACGGGTACTGTACTGTAGTCTGATATACATTTTTTATGCTCTTCGCTCTGTGAGTGAATTTATACATTGATGTCTGAGCATCTTTTTCATTTCATTTATGTTCTCAAGCTAGGCGCATTCAGACTGACATTGCTGCCCGAGCATTTTTTTAATCTTCGCGCATTCAGACAGATATTGCTGCCCGAGCTTTTCTTAATTCATTTATGTTTTTAAGCTCGGCATTCCCGGCGCATTCAGACAAACATTGCTGCCCGAGCATTTTTTTAAGCTCCAGCTCTGGCCTGGCTTTGGCCTTGCTCTGACCTAGCTCTGGCTCTGCTGAAATTGAAATCATGGTTGATGTTCGTTCGTAAGTTAAATCATTTATGCAGCGACTTCCCTCAGACACACTTATTTACCTGTTTTTACATCAATGTTCCAAGGTTTGAATGAATTCAAATAATGTCTTAAGTTTTAACAAGAGTCCAGTATTAGGACCTTCTCTTAGGCGACAGTTTGTAATGCAATACCTTCCATTACTCTTACCGTTCATTAGTATTCGCCAATTTACCATTTTATTCGTTTCATATTATGTGTATCTAATGAACAATGTCTGCAAACTAGATTGTTTTATCATGATGAACAAATCGCCAAAATTACCACCACACGCATATTTAAACATTTACACATATGTTATTAAGCAACTTTTTATTGCATTACCTCTTTAATTTGTTCATACTCACGATTCCGACAATTTCGGGATCCCGACTTTATTCGCGGGATCCCGACTTTAATCTCGGGAATCCGACCTTATTAATCTCGGGATCCCGAGTTATCTCGAGATTCCGACTCTATTTTTGGGATCCCGACTTTAATTTCGGGATCCCGACTTTATTCTCGGGATCACGACTTTAATCTTGGGATTTCGACTTTATTGTCGGGATACCGACTTTAAATTAGGGTTCCTGAATTTAATCTTGGGATCCTGACTTTTATCTCGTGATCCCATCTTTGAAGTCGGAATTTCGAAAGGTCGCTCAGATTTTAGAACTTCTGCTCTGTAATCGCTTCATGACCAGATGGAATGTCTACATTCGTACTCCATTGGTTGAAAGGATAGATTTTCTTGATACGCATTTCGATAAACAAGTTATCTTCATCAGGTAGGCCAATCAATAGAGCATTTTTTCCTTACAAAAATACTAGTAGAAAACCGACTGTACCATCACATAGAAGACAGTCAGTAGTTATTTTTTGTTATGTTTTCGAATCGCAGTAGTCATTTATAAAGGACCCCGCACCATTCTTATGGGTTTCTGGGTCCCGGTGGAATTGGCTGAAACCATAGTATGTCGAGCATCTGACGGGCACCAGGCAGTATGTATAACGAGCAGCTGTCTTGTGATATTGTGACCACCCATATATATTTATTTACCATATTTACTTACTGTTGTATCGTCATTTTACATTTTATCGTGATTGTATTTTATATATTGACTATTTATTTATCTGTTTTTTTATCATATTTTATATATTGACATTTAAATTTTTATACCTCTCGTGATTATCGGACTTTATACAAACAATTTATTATTTATAACATTTAGAAATGAAAAACAATGTACAAACTTGTAAATTTAAATATTTATTAATAAAAGTATCAATTCTTTTCATTATCCTGATCAAAAGTTCCCATGGGCCCAACTCAATCCTATGACTAGTTTTCGAGATATAGCCCCTCAAAGGTGTGATTTTGTACCTCATGAGTGTAAGTACGACAAAACATTCCTTTGTGTACCTGTACCTCAGAATGAATTTTCCAGTATAAATTGTACCTTCACAATCATTTCTTTTGATGAATACTTGAATTACTTGAATACGGACTACAGGGTGTTGACTTAATTCAGGACAATATACTTCATCAATATCTTTTATTTTCGTTTAGCAAAAAAAAATTAAAGTATATATTTAGGTTGATACACAATGAACAAATATAAAATGAGACTTTATTTGATACTGGGCTTTGCACAGATTTTGTATCAGCTATGAATGTTATTAAGACAGATATACTTATATTTTTAACGTAGTTTTTGCATTGGATGCCTTAAAAAGAGTATTTTTGTTCAAGTTGTGGGTTCATCATATACACATATTTTACATATATATACATATATGGAGACAGAAGAGAGGTAGTCTATTGCTGACTAGTTAGAAACAAATCTTGACAATTTTTTTGGGGCAGCAGCAAAACGCAAGTGTACCCTTATAACATTATATTTCCAATATTTCGACAGTGGTTACTGTCATCATCAGGGAGCTACAAAAATGGATGAAACTATGGTAAAATGGTAAGGATGAGAGTCCAATACTTACAATGTTAGTGAGATTGGTCGCTTAACAACGATGTTAAAAAATTAAACAAGACTAAAACCATGTGCAACATGGGGTACTGAATAAAAATTATGTAAAACATTTATAACAATTAAAAATCTGTAATATATCACGAGGAGCGTGGGAGAAGAGAAAATTATTAGGTTTGGTATAATATATATATATATATATATATATATATATATATATATATATGTTCGGAAAGGTTTCCGCGGTCAGAAATATGTACAGACGTCTTTTGAGATCAAGGAGTAGGCAGGTTGAGACCTTGATATCTCTCAAGACCACGACTCGAGGAGTAGGCAGATAGAGGCCTCGCAGTCACACTCTTGAAAATGGCTCCAAAGCAGGAGCCGAAACGTCGAGTTATAAACTCTCAACGCGGTTCAACCCATGAACTTAGTAATGTACATATATATATATATATATATCGAACGTTCATTTTTCAACCCTAACGTTGAAAGTTGAGGGCCTAGTCTTACCTAGTTGAGGCCTCGTTAAGGGCACTATACAGTACGGCTTTTTTTAGTTCCCCCCCCCCCTAACTTTTGAACAATTCGAGGTACAAACATAAAAAAAAAATTTGGAAGGTTTCACCGATACTACTTTTTGAAACAAAAAATATGGTGATTGCACGACAGGGGGCGCAGGGGGACACATCAACTCAAAAATTTTAAATAGCATGGGGGGTCATGTGTCACATCGTTGAAAAGAAAATCCAATTCTCTTTACAACCATCCAAATATTTTTGAATTTTGTTGAGAAATTTTTTCCCAATTTCGATTTTTATGCCTTTCGAAATTTTCGAATTGATGTGCCCCCAGCGCCATCTGTCGAGTAATTGCAATGTTCTTTCTCTCAAAAAGTAGTATCGGTAATACCCTTCAAAATATTTTTGGTTTCATTATTCCACAACAAACCGTTCAAATTTATCTAGGTATGAGTAGTTTTCAGATCCGCATTTATATTTGATATTTCCAATTTTAATTACAAAAAAAAATTAACGAAATTAAAAAAAAAGTAGATGGTTGTGAAGAGAATTGAATTCTCTTTTCAACGATGTAACACTTGACCCCCATGCCATTTAAAAATTTTGAGTTGATGTGCCCCCTCGCGCCCCCTGTCATGCAATCAACATATTTTTTGTTTCAAAAAGTAGTATCGGTGAAACCCTCCAAATATTTTTTTTTAATGATTGTACGTCGAACCGTTCAAAAGTTAACAGGGGGGGGAAACTAAAAAAAGCCGCACTGTATATTAAAGTATGTAGGAAGTCTGATTTCATAAATCTGCTGGATCAAACCAAACAACAAACTAGTTACAATCACTAACAATAAGCAGATACTGAATGAGAATATCAGAATCAACACCAACAGCCAAAAAAATTATTTCCAATAGTATTTTTTATTCAATTATGTGTGGTAACACCGTACTAGTAACACCGTACGATTCATATTTTCATTTTTTGTACAGGGTATTGGATTAAGGCTGTACACCGGCGATACAATGATTCGTTATAATATACGGGGTGATTCATTAAATGTGACGGCCGGCTTTATTATCAGCTATGATACAATTTATCAAAAAAGAGTTATATCAAATAACCATAACATATTCACATTGAAACCAAATATATTTGAATGAAATGAGTATACAGATTAAACATACAGGGAGATTCACAATTACAAGACAAATAAAATGTATTTATTATACTACAAACCCTGTACACTTAATTATGCTTAATTGGAATTTGGAATTATAATAGATGCTAGGACTGAAACTGTTAAATCAGCTAAAAGGCTTGGGATAACAGAATTGGGCGAGCATTGGTACAAGAGTTACTGATGAACAAGATGGTGCAAATGCCCAAAATGTCGGTATTTACCAGCGATGAAGATCTTCATCTGTCGAATGTGGGATTATATTTCCGATAAGATTGATTCATTTGTACATCATTTAGATAGGCAAGGATATATATTGGAACCTGTCATTAGGTAATAATCATTGGATTACGTTACATTAACTGATCATATGATGAGAAATCTTGATATTCTTACAAAGATATAGCAAAAAATCTGAAGACAATATACTAAGAGACTACTTTGAGTGACAGTGAATTTGAATGTTTATACACATATGAACACTTAACACGTGAAGTGCCACAATAGGGAATGAAAAATCTAATCTATAGGGCCCTTATTTTTTTATGTAATCACTCTCGTGTTTCCAGGTATTTTTTTTTACAAATAAATCGTTATCACTGAAAAAGTTTGATTTTGGAAATGCGAGACCACATTGGGTTCGCAGGTCCAGAAAAAACAATTTTGTTAATTATGCCAAGCGAGGCTATTGTGGACACGCATTTTCCAAGTTTTGATAGGAATGAACCTTCGTGTATTCGCAATCGTTACTTCAGTTGTATGCATCAGTACTGCATGTGATTCATGTCATGTCTAACGAAAAAGAGCGTGAAAACCTGCAAAAACTCTGGGAAGAAGTTATGTCAGATGAAGATCCTGAACCATTTTCTGGTGGAAGCTCGGATAATTCATCTCCTTCTTCTTCTTCGCATTAATATCTACCGATAACCATTCAAATCAGATATATGAAATAATAGAAAGTGTAATAAGAGAATATAATTTGAGTGATTCAGAAGATGAACATGAGGTCCTCAAATTACTTGGGGGCCAGTAACAGGACAAAATTTGGGAAAATTTTCTTTTCAGTTGGATGACTTTTGTTTCCTATCAGATTTATATGAGACTCATCGATCCAAAGATCCTTATGATTCTTACTTCTTTTTTGTGGATGATGTTTTTTTCACGTTTTATGTTGAAGAAACTAATCTTTATGCTAAACAGTGTCTCAAGAAGAAGACATTTCCGAATGCTCGTATGGTGCGATGGCAAAATACTTCTCCTGAAGAAATAAAGAAGTTTATTGGGATAATTCTCTGGATGGGATTGTGCCAATATCCCAGTATTGGTCAAAAAGTTGTCTTTTTGAAAACAGGATTCGACATGTTATGTACCGTAATCACTTTCAATTATTGTTGATGACACTTCACTTCAGTGACAACTTGATCGTATCTGAGCACAGACTACAAAAAATTAAACCTTTCGTAAACATTTTGCAAGGATCATTTCAAAAGTATGTTATTCCTGGTGAATTCCAATGTATAGATGAGACTTTAGTTCCGTTCAAGGGAAGGCTCTAGTTCAAACAATATATCAAGAACAAAAAGCATAAATTTGGTATCAAGGTATATAAGTTGTGTCTTGAGAAAGGGTATACGTATAAATTCTGGGTTAACTGTGGAAAAGATTATGACCCAAATATAAGTGTACCATCAAAAATAGTGATGGACTTGATGTCTGATTTATTGGACTGTGGTCATACCGTGTACTGATAATTTATTATTATTACACTTGTTGACCGTTGATTTAGCTAATTCTTTATTAGATTGTAAAATCTATTTGTTTGGCACAATTCGTACAAACAGAAAACTGAACCCTCAAAATGTGATCGGCAAAAAACTGAAAAAGAGAGAGAGTATTGCTGAAGAAAGTAATACAGGAGTTATAGTTCAAAAATGGAAGGAAAGACGAGAAGAACTCACGCTTAGTACAAAATATAGTAATGAAATGGTGAAATTGAAAAGTAGGGGAAACGATTTGTATATATAATAAAATCAAATCCTACATAGATATTCCGGATCAGAATAAAAACTATAACTCTTCATTGAGAAAAAGCGTGAAATGGAATCGTAAACTCACAATTGAATTGCTAACAGGAACGGTGCTTGTGAACGCTTTTTAACTTCATCAAGATATCACTAATGAGCCCATGAGCATTACTAATTTCAGAATTAGTATAGTTAATACTTTGCTAGGTATTAGTGAACAAACAGGTGGGGAACGTTCATTCGACAATTTGACAATTTGCAGGCTGATATAGTGCCACACAAGCTACAAAAGTTAGGTCGTTTAGGTCATCGTAGATGCAATGTCTGTTCAGGCAACATGCCAATAATAAAACTCCCCAGTCTGATCTGAAATGTTCGGCCTTTGATAAACACTAGTAGACTGCTTTTTTGGAGTACACAATGTAACAAAATAGGAATTATACCGGGTGGCTACGGAAGTATTGCCTACGGAATATCTTAGTTATTGTATGAAGTAGGTTTGTGACATTTGGAGCGTCGATATAATGACATGAGAGCTAGAATTTGAGCATATTGACATTTCGAAGTTAACTTCCGGTCTGACCGGAAGTAACATCAACTTTCTTATTTTAAATGGAAACCCTATTTTTTTTCTTTTTGCTTTATTCAGCATTCAATTCCCTTTCTAATGACATATCAGAAGTTGGTATCTAACCAGAAACTAGATCAGAAAAAAATTATTATTGAAATTCACCGAGTAGGCCGTGGAAGCAAAATGGAAGCCAAAAATTGAAAAGTTGGCTATGGAAACCATACCCCACTTGATAACAGTTGCTACTACTGTGATATTTTATTTTCATTCGTCGGCGTTATGAAAAGCCGACAAAAAAAATATTGGAAAAATTGGGAAAAAAACAATACTCTGTAGGTCCATAACTTAAATAGGAACATACAACTTTTTCTTGCCTGTACTATTCAGCATAACCATTCCTTTCTAATGATATAATAGAAAATAATTTTTTGAACTGAGATACCGAAAAATCCAATTATTATTCTTCAAATAACAAAACAGATTATCGCCATACGCAAAAATAAAATTAAAAATAATGTGGAATGATAAATTATATCCTGTAGGTTCTAGGTTAAATAGGAACATAAACGTACTTGGTCTGTGCCATCGTCCATAGATATTCTAATATCTACCTATGGACGATGTTTGTGCTATTCAGAATAATCATTCCATTGCAATAATCATTCGAACCAAAATATTAACAAGTAGGCTGATTAAGATGTATTTTGGAATGAAACAAAAAAGAAATGAGAGCTGTCACGAACGCTGCTATCCATATTATTTTGACGTTCGGAGTAGTGTTTTTGATTCTGCCATTTTAAAAGGGTTTGGAAATCGAAATCAGTTAGTGGAATATTCAAAAAATGCCCCGTTATTCACGAACCGAACAAATTGACATGCTTCTCATTTATGGTGAATGTTTAAAAAATTCTTATGCCGCTGAACGATTGTATTTAGAGCGATATCCAGGTAGGCAGCAACCGTCAAGAAGGTATTTCCAGTGGCTTGAAGAAAAATTAAGAACTGAGCCTGATGTTCACGAAGACCAAGAAGCATTTGTTATTATTGAGGAAACTGAAATTAATGTATTAGCTTTAGTACAATATGATAGCACAATTTCCTCAAGGCAGATTGGCGCCGAATTAGCTATAGGTAAGGACTCTGCTAGGAAAATTTTGAAAAAACATCGATTGAAATCCTCCAAGTATCAGTTGCATCAACATTTGTATGAAAATGACGGTGAAAGGCGCCTGGAATATTGTAATTGGTTTCTTCGACAAAATGCTGAGAATCACCTATTTAACTATTATATCTTGTTTACGGACGAGTCAAGATTTACCAACAATGGATTATTTAACAGGAATAATACAAGGTAGGTACTGTACTTTATTTAGATTATTGTCGATAGTCGAAGTGTAAAGTGCTAAAAGTGTGAACGGTCTTTTGTTCCAGGTACTGGGCGATAGCAAACGAGCACCGGTTTCGACAAGGAGGCTTCCAGGAGAGATTTGGTGTGAATGTGTGGGCAGGAATAGTTGGAACTCATATTGTTGGCCCCATTCTTTTTCAAGGCCAATTAACCGGAGAGAGATACTTTAATTTTTTAACGAATGAAATTTCGGAATTCATTAACAACCTACCAGCGGAAATAACTGAGAGAATGTACTTTCAGCAAGATGGCGCCCTTCCGCATAATTCAAGAATAGCGAGAAATTATCTTCAAAATCGCTTTCAAGAGAGACTTATAACAACCCATGGTCCAGTCAGGTGGCCACCAAGGTCACCTGATCTTACTCCATGCGACTTTTTTCTATGGGGGCATCTTAAAAATAGGGCGTATTCCAAACAGCCTACAACTCTTTAATCCTATCAATTTGAATTTTTTTTCGATAAATCTGTTTTTTCGTTATTTGAAGAATAATAATTAGATTTTTTGATATTTCACTTCAAAAAATTACTTTCTATTATATCATTAGAAAGGAATGGTTATGCTGAATAGTACAGGCAAGAAAAAGTTGTATGTTCCTATTTAAGTTATGGACCTACAGAGTATTGTTTTTTCCCCAATTTTTCCAATATTTTTTTTGTCGGCTTTTCATAACGCCGACGAATGAAAATAAAATATCACAGTAGTAGCAACTGTTATCAAGTGAGGTACGGTTTCCATAGCCAACTTTTCAATTTTTGGCTTTCATTTTGCTTCCACGGCCTACTCGGTGAATTTCAATAATAATTTTTTTCTGATCTAGTTTCTGGTTAGATACCAACTTGTGATATGTCATTAGAAAGGGAATTGAATGCTGAATAAAGCGAAAAGAAAAAAAAAAGGTTTCCATGCAAAATAAGAAAGTTGATGTTACTTCCGGTCAGACCGGAATTTAACTTCGACATGTCAATATGCTCAAATTCTAGCTCTTATGTCATTATATCGACGCTTCAAATTTCACAAACCTACTTCATACAATAACTGAGATATTCCGTAGGCAATACTTCCGTAGCCACCCGGTATAACATTTGCCTATAACAAAATAAAAAACATTTCCAACTAATATTTTTGTTTCAATCAACAACGTTCCACAAATCTGGCCCGGCGAGATCACGGTGGTACAGCTTCTACACAGGCCAAGTATATTTTCCACTTCAGGCCACCTATTTCAAAATCCCATAACAACTACACTGATGTGGCGCACCACATTGGTATCGCTCAGCCAAATATAATTTTTGACGTAGCGAGACCATCGTGGTACCGCTGGACTAGAAAATTTCAAAAGTCAGCTTGTTAATGAATATGAAAATGATCTAGACAATTATTCCACTTTTAAATCTGGTGCTCGGTATTTTCGGTACCTTCCACATAACGCTTAAGTCGTAAACTTTTTGGGTTATGCACGTCATCAACTGATAGAATCCGTATCTACACAATCGTAACTCTAATGTCTTAACAGACATGACATGAACTAGTAAAGAATCTTTTTAATGCAGTAGTGTCCCGTTTGATAGCTGCATCATCATGCCGATGATCAGAAACCGTACAAAATGCAACAAATAGACAAGAGCCACCGAATATTGATCATATTATAATTAGTTTTCTATTTTATGTTCAATTTGTATGAATGTTCCCTGAAAACATTAAGATAAATACATCCAAAAAAGATAATTTTGAGTGACTCTGTATAATAGTTACCATAGATTACCAGATATCAAACTTTTGCGTTTGACTGATTTTGTTCAAAGAATTACATAAAAAAACTAATTAATTATAATTTACCCTGTATACGGAGTCTTACAACTCTTTATTACAACTCGAGTTGCATAAGGTTGCTATTATTCTCCTTAACTTTTTGTAACAAAATAATCGCCTCATTATTGATTTTCTAATGGTAACTAAAAACCCCTCTCTGTATGTTTGACACCCTGTATCTCAAAAACTGTCAATTAGATCTCGTTGTGCCCGTGGAGACATTTGATCAGGACATCATAAACAACATCATACTGAATCTTCAGCGAATTCGACTGGGACCTATTTTCCATAAGAACCATGCGGGGTCCTTTGGAAAACATAATTAGACCAAACTATAGAGGTGTTCTATCGTGATGGCATTTAATATGTGTAAATTCATCATGAATGATAAATAAAGAGGAAATAAAATCTTCCAATTCACACAAAAAATATATACTTGTAACGTGCTTACAATTGTTTCGACACACGGTGTTATCATCTGAGCGAGTTATCAACTATAGAGGTTTTTCAATCAAGAAATAGTGAAAAAAATTAAAAACTTTTTTGGTTTTTTGAAGTATCTCAAAGAATATTCAAGGAGTCGTTTTATAGTCAATGAAACTTTTGTAGAGATTTATATAACCTACAAAATGGTTTTTTATGCGCCCAGATCGGTGCATTTTTCACTCGAAAAGAGACGATTTTTTAAAAATTCATATTTTTTATACATCTGAATGTGGACAAACAAAATTGCGAAACCTGATAAATGATAACATGTTGTTCAACTGTGCGCAAGATGGTTTCTGTCCCATTTGCAGTTTTTGCACAATTGCGTTATAAACAATTTGAGGAAAAATCTATCTAAATGCGCCAATTTGAGGGAAATCGTCTTATTCAAATTCTTTAAACGGCATGTGGAAGTTAAGGTCAACATGTACAATATGTATATTTTGGATTTTCACCTGAGAGGTAGGAAATGTGTTGAAAATGTCACCTGAAAGTTGATCAAAACGCTTCAACGTGCGTCCAAAGTCACTCGAAGTCGCACTAAGTTAATACGAGTTGAGTTCGGGCGACTTCAGGTGCACTAATAAAAAGGATTTTTTGCATCAACGCATAATTGCGTTGATTCAAACAGATTGTATACTTGAATAGGTTCAACCAAATATTAGTTTGATTTTTTGACGGAAACCTCCTGGCCACTTACAAGAAAAATATTTTGAAACAAGTGAACACTTACTTCATAAGTTGGTTGAGGCAAGAATATTTCAGCTTCAATAATGGCCACTTTTTTTTTAATCATGGAAGTAGGTTGTGACAAGAACATTGCAATTTCAATAATGAATACTATTCTTCTATCAACTTGGAGGTTGAGTTCAAATCTGCACTTTGCACTTGGTTATAAAATATAGAAAGGAAGCCATTTTCATTTTGGCGATATTGAATAGATTAAACAAAGCATAGATTCACAACTACGAACAATTTAGCTATATATAATGGTTTTATGTGAGAATAGTTTTAAGTTTAATAACTGTATTCTCAATAAAACCAGTTAGAAGTGAGGCATATTGCAGTTTGATTGAGTACATAAACAACGCCACTCGCTTCTAGACTCAAAACTGTAGAAGACCAAAATATATTTCACTAATTTTCACAACTGGCCCGTAATGAGCATAATTCAATTTTCGATATTGCATTTTTATTGTATAGAAACAGTTTTCACTAGGCACAAAACTAACATTCATATCCGTAGTCATAGCCTCATAACCTCCAACCCAAATGGTCAAACTTGATGAAATGGCCGAAATGGAAGTCGTATTCACAGGTCGCGGTGTCGCCAGCTGCTCATTGGTTGAATGTGTCACGTGGAACGGGTAGTGATATCTACCAAGGAATTATATTCTTGTGTTAAGATGATTATGTATCACAATCAGTTAATGTGAATGTTTTCTAGGATAAGGATAAGAGTATAATGTTTTCACTGCAAGCAAATTTATTTCAAGAGAATTTATGTAAAGAAGCAAACATCTCAATCAGCTTGAAATGGGAGTATATTCATTGATTAGGAATGATTATTCTTTTCAGAAGATTATTCTATTCAATAGTATGTATATTCTTTATTGAAGAAATATTTTTTATCAGTGTGCACTTTGATACGTTTAAACTAACTTCCAGAGACATTTTCCACACATTTCCCACCTCTCAGGAGGAAAAACAAAATTTGAATGAGATGATTTCCCTCAAATCGGCGCATTTAGAAAGGTTTGCCCTTAAATTGTTCATAACGTGATTGTGCAAAACCTACAAAGCGGACAGAAACCATCTTGCGCATATTCAAACTACATGTTAATTTCTATCAATTTCCGCAATATTATCTGTCCACCTTCAGCTGTATTGAAAATATGAATTTTTGAAAAATGGTCTTTTCTAGAGGTTTTCCCGGATTTTATCAGTGAAAAATGCACTGATCTGGGCGTTTAAACAACCATTTTTTATGTTTTGTAATTTTCTACAAAAGTTATATCGACTACAAAACGACTAGTTGAATCATCTTTGAGATATTTCCAAAAAACCAAAAAAATTATAATTATACAACGACCTCTTAGGAAGTTGTATTATCTACGGTTACCCCCTACGGACCCCAACTTTTTTATTTGACGTTTCAGTCCCATAATTACTTCTAGGAAAATGATCCCCGTAGAAAAAACATTTTTTTCGAAAATTCTGTCTGTCGGTCTGTCTGTAGCTCTGTCGTGGCACTTTGGAACGCTCGCATTTCCAAACGCTTGAAATTTGAACCAAATCAATAACTCGAGAACAATATTTCACAAATTTTTTTTTGTGATAGTAAAATCAGTAAATTTTTTACGGGGTTTTTCCGGTTTTTCCTACTTTACTTGATAGCGGGTCAGTAATTGAATTTTTCCTGTCATATTTTTTTGGATTTATACACCTATATGTCCTACACGAGTATATAGTTTTTGAGAGGGATCGGAAAATGATTACGGCTTTTCCGGGCGATTTACCAAAAAGTGAAAAACTCAAAAATACGTCGAACCAATGATTGAAACTGAATTTCAAAAACTGCGATAGGTAGAGCTCAAATAAAGAAATAAAATATATGCGAACTATTTTTCAACAAAATGATCAGAAAACTGGGAAAACTCAAGAAAACTGAAAATGAAAATTTGGATTTTGAAAAAATAACTCAAAAACGGTCGATATTTCCTCAATTTATCTAAAAATATTTTTTGACCCCCTCCAGAAAATCTACCAAAAATAATAACACATTTTTTCCGTAAATTCAATTTCTTTTGATACGTATTTACAAGCCTCACTAATACTCCAAACCGTTTTTCTCCAACTCTATTAGAATGTGGAAAAATGTTGAAAATATTTTTTAAAATTTTTAAACCTCAAAAACTAGAAAACAAAACAAGCTATCGAGGAAATGAATATGAAGTTTTGATGTACTAGAACAGATCTACAAGAAGTGTTGAAAAATTTTTTTTTATATTTTGAAAAATTACAATTTTTTTATAAAAACTCAAATATGACGACGTATTTACCAATTTCACGAATCACCTTTTTTGATCAATTCATAAAAGTCTACAAAAAATGTGAAAACATTTTTTCTGTAATATCAATAATCAGGGAAATATTTCACAAAATCGAAAAATTAAGGACTCGAAAACTATATGAGATATGGAGAAAATCTGAATTAAAAGTTTTATTGTACTCAAAATTGTCAACAGAAAATTTCGATGAAATTTTTTTATGTCTTGGAGAATAAAAAGAATATCGATTTTTTTTTGATAAAAACACCAAAAACTCAAACATCGCGACGGAGTTTTCAATTTCACAATGTATCTTTTTTGATCATCTCATGAAAGTCTACAAAAAATTAGCAATAATTTTTTCTGTTATATCAAAAGTCTGGGATATATTTCCCAAAAACGAAAAATTTGGGAAACATTTTTTCTTAGAAACACCAAAAACTCGAAAACTAAAAGAGATATCGAAAAAATATATTATCAGTTTTTTTTAACTCAAAGATGTCTAAGTACCAAAACTTTTCATGGCATTTTTTCATATATTGAAAAATAAACAGAACATTGATTTTTTTTATAAAAACACCAAAAAACTTAAAGATAGCAACAGCTTTTCAAGTTTCACAAACGACATTTTTTGATCATCTCATGAAAGTCTACAAAAACTATTAAATAATTTTTTCCGTGAAATGAATAGTCTGGGAAATATCTCATAAAAACGAAAAATTTGGGACATTTTGGGACATTTTGGGATTTTTGAATATTTAGTTTCCCCCCCCCCCCCTTCGAATTTTCCAGGGCGCGGAGCGCCCGGATTTGTGAATAACAATTTTTGTGAGAAATTAGTAAACAGAATCTTGCATTGAAAACACGTATTTTTGTGGAAAATTAGACAACAGAGTCATGCATAGAAAACGCGTATTTTTGTGGGAAATTAGTCAAGACAGTCATCTATTGAAAACGCGTATTTTTGTGAAAAATTATTCAAGACAGTCATGTATTGAAAACATGTATTTTTGTGGGAAATTAGTCAACAGAGTCATGCATTGAAAACGCGTATTTTTGTGGGAAAATAGTCAAGACAGTCATGTATTGAAAACGCGTATATTTGTGGAAAATTATTCAAGACAGTCATGTATTGAAAACACGTATTTTTGTGGGAAATGATTCAAGACAGTCATGTATTAAAAACTCGTATTTTCGTGGGAAATTATTCAAGACAGTCATGTATTGAAAACGCGTATTTTTGTGGAAAATTATTCAAGACAGGCATGTATTGAACACACGTATTTCTGTGGAAAATTATTCAAGACAGTCATGTATTGAAAACGCATATTTTGTGTGGAATAAGTCAAGAGAGTCATGTATTGGAAACACTTATTTTGTGGGAAATTATTCAAGACTATCATGTATTGAAAATACGTATCTTTGTTGAAAATTAGACAAGACAGTCATGTTTTGAAAACACGTATTTTTGTGGGATATTTTTGAAGACAGTCATGTATTGAAAACGCGTATTTTTCTGGGAAATTAATCAAGACAGTCATGTATTGAAAATACGTATTTTTGTAAGAAATTAGTCCACAGAGTCAAGCATTGATAGTACGTATTTTTATAGGAAATTAGTTCACAGAGTCATGCTTTAAAAACACGTATCTTTGTAGGAAATTAGTTCACAGAGTCTTGCATTGAAAATGCTAATTTTTGTGGGACATTAGTCAAGATAGTCATGTCTTGAAAACAATACCTGAATTTTTTTTCAAGTCTTGCATTAGTCGTTGTATTCATATTATTGGTTTCCAATTATAGTTTAAAAGGCATTCGGGTAGTTGTATTCATATTATTGGTGTCCAATTATAGTTTTAAAGGCATTAAAGTCGTTGTATTGATATTATTGGTATCCAATTATACTTCTAGGCCATTCAACTTCACGAGCTTTCCGCAAAGTGTTCGCGCGAAGCGCGAATCCGTGCGCGTAGCACGAGAGTCAATCAGTCGTACAACTTCTAGGCTCTTCAACTTCCGAGCATCTCAACTTCCGAGCTCCTCAACTTCCGAGCTCTTCAACTTCAGATCTTCTCAACTTCCGAGTTCCTCAACTTCCGAGCTCCTCAACATCCGAGCTCCTCAACTTCCGAGAAAACATTGAAAATTCAACAACTGCTCAAAATGACCATCAGCTACTTCCAAACAATATTTTGTTTTCAATTGTGGCAGAAAAAAACCTTTTTTTACGATTAACAGAGCACCACCCCCCACTCCTTATATATGGGTATCCATATGCTACAAAGTCTAGGAAATAGTCATAAAAAGGGCCATAATTGAAAGTGGTGGGTGGTAGAAGGTTAAAACTGGACGAAAACTCATTCCCTTGGGTTGTTGCTTTTCTTGGTCCCTAAAGAAGTGCCAACTGAAGTTTCAGAGTTCAATCATCATTCCATATCCATTTTTTCAATTTTTTAACATAGCTGGTCCCGCTAGTTTTTGGAATGCTCACATTTGCCCCCCCCCCTGAGACATTTTTGGGGGGAAAATTTTCATACAAGTTTTTCCAGTCCCGGCCCCAACCCAATTTTCTTCCGCTTTTTCAGATAACTGATCACTTTTTGAACAATATATCTCAACGGAAGGAATATAGAAGACGGTTGAAATTTATCAAAATATTTTCCATGGTTTCTAGGCTGAGCCCAATCTCAAAATCAAAAATATTTTGGATTTGGTATCGTCGAGGAAGTACTTTCATTCCTGAGCTCGGAAGGAGTATTCCTGTTCGTCGCATTTTTTCACTGGCGGACCCTATTTGGCAATATTTGGAACAATAATGTGTTTTTCTGTAGTTCATCTCCATAACAATATCCATTTAATACATAAATTTAATTAGCACAAATTCACTCTAAAATAATTTATTTAACGATATACAATGCTTCCAAAATACTCTTATTTACATTACAATCACTGGATTATTTATGTTCGACTTCCTCACTAACAGTCCAACTCTCTAGCTAGCTCCTCCGCCGCGAAGCATTTAGGTATTTATACTCGAAGAGAATCTCACCACAATATTCTCGTCTCATCTATTCGCATCTAGATGTCGCAGGATCGAGATGCCATAAGTCAAAGATTCTCGAACACTCCTTCGGGTCGCAAGCTTGTTCATGGGTGAAGGCGACAGGTCTGCACTCGCCCGCAGCAACGCCACAATATTCAAGAATCATTTCGTTTAATGAATAATCAACAAATAGTTGAATTTGATATTTTTGGCATCAGAATTATTAGACCTACCTATTACTCATAACGTGATATTTTTCTTCAAGATTATCTCAATGGCATCCTGCACAACCAATTGCCTAGCACCTTTGGCCAAGGTCATCCACGACAATTTTGGCATTGCCGAGGCTTTGATGACAACAGTGCATTCCGTGACTCTGAGCCAGAAATTGATTGATGGAGCAGGAGAAAAATCATGGAGAGACGGAAGGGGAGGAATGCAGAACATCATACCAGCATCGACCGGTGCTGCAAAAGCAGTCACTAAAGTGATACCGGACTTGCAAGGGAGACTAACAGGTGAGAGAACAGGATCTTCATGAATTTATTTTTCACTTGTCCATTACTGCTTTATATTACCTTGGCAACGGTTGCTATTGACAGACCCATAACGCCCGGGGCGTTATGGAGGGCATTATGAACCATAACGCCCGCTAAATGTTTTTTTCTGTAGTTCAATAAATTAATTACTCAGAAAAGTTTTATTCATAACTTTACATAAAAAAGGGACTAATTATTTTCTCTCAAATAGAAATTACAATTTTCAAATGTTACTGAAAAATTAGTACCAAGTTTAAAGTTCTGTGAGTTGAGCAATGATGAACTCCTCAATGTGCATGGTGGTTCTTCGGGTTGTTAGGCCGACGTATGTTTATAGAAGATCTCGACGTTTCGCCAACACGAATGGTTAGCATTTTCAAGAGATATTTCCAAGTTTCTGATTTATTACTTCGCTGTCAAATGCTTGACATTTGTTATACGTTGTCTCAATAAATACCTGTGATTTGACGTTCTTACATCTGATAGGTCCATAGCATTAGCTGACATCATAGAATCGTTCGTACCGTTATTTTGTGGGTAGGGAGCTAATTGAGAATTTTTGAGAACTGGAAGCCAAACCTTGTTCAAACCTTGGAAGCAAAACCAACGTGCCGCTCCGAGCAATAGTCAACACCATTGGATCACCAACCTATGAACTTGCGAAATATTTGTCCACGCTCCTACAGCCACACATTGGTAATACATCTTCCTGTGTAAGAGATTCCACACATTTCATCGAAAAGATCAAAGAGATTACCATTGATCCAAATGACGTTCTAGTCAGCTTTGATGTAGTATCCCTGTTCACAAAGGTCCCGTTAGATGAAGCCATGAGGGAAATTGAACTACTTTTCCCAAGTGATATATCCAATCTCTTCAAAATATGCTCAACATCATCATATTTCATTTTCAATAACAAAATATATGAGCAATTAGATGGTGTTTCAATGGAAAGCCCACTTAGCCCAGTTATTGCTAATTTCTTCATGGAAAAACTAGAAGAAAAGGCAATTGAAACTGCAAATTCAAAAACCAAGGTATGTTTAGCATATGTAGACGATACGTTTATAATTTGGAGCCATGGACCAGAAAAACTCAATGAATTCCTCAACCATATCAATGACATACACCCGAATATTCAATTCACCATGGAAATTGAAAATGAGAAGAAACTAGCATTCTTAGACATTCTCATTTCTCGAAAAGAAAGACGTCTGGGGCATACGGTATATAGAAACCCAACATACACTGATCGTTATCTCCACAATACCTCAAACCATCATCCGTGCCAAAAACAAGGTGTAATCAAGACATTAGTTGATCGAGCTAAAAGAATTTGCGAACCTGAATACCTGGAAACTGAACTGAAACATCTAAAAAACGCTCTTCTTTTTAATGGGTACCAAGAAAGAGATATTGAGAGGTGTATGAAAAATAGAAGAGAAATCAGAGCCGGAAGAATCAATAGTAGACCAAATGACTGTCCATCCAGTGAACCAAGTAGTAGTCAAACCAACACCGAAAAAAGAAAAGCATTCCTACTATATGTTCCCAGAGTTACAGATCGTATGGGCCGTATTCTACGAAAATATGAGATTAAAACCGTTTATAAACTTTAAAAAAACTGAGAGACCACTTTAGATCAGCGAAGGACAAACGAGACGTACTATGGTCTTCTGGGGTTTATCGCATTCCATGTTAATGTGGCAGCGTTTATATCGGAACCACGAAACGCTCCTTCAAAACAAGAATCAAAGAGCACAAGGCTTGCTGTCGGTTAGGGCACACACAGAAATCCGCTGTCGCAGAACATACTCTCAACAACGATAACCATAGAGTGAAATTTGAAGAAACCAAAGTCATCTCTCCAACATCTGCCTATTACCCAAGACCCTTCCGGGAAGCAATTGAAATTCAGAAACACCACAACAACTTCAACAGAACCGAAGAAGGACTACAATTGAACAAGGTTTGGCTTCCAGTTCTCAAAAATTCTCAATGAGCTCCCTACCCACAAAATAACGGTACGAACGATTCTATGATGTCAGCTAACGCTATTGACCAATCAGATGTAAGAACGTCAAATCACAGGTATTTATTGATACAACGTATAACAAATGTCAAGCAATTGACAGCGAATTAAGAAATCAGGAACTTGAAAATATCTCTTGAAAATGCTAACTACTCGTGTTGACGAAACGTCGAGATCTTTTATAAACATACGTCGGCACCATGTAAGTGACTATGGCCGCGAAAGCCTTTCACAATTCATCCTTAATGTGCATTCGATTTCGTTCGGAACGTTAACATTTTCTTTTTCGGAAACGGAATGGGATATAATAGTAGCAATTTTGTTTTCCGAGGAGATTCTTTTTTCAATATATCTCTTCGCTACCGTACTACTCTTTCATTTTCCATGTAATTTCAGTGTTTCAAAGAAACCTTGAACAAAAAGCGTTGACGACGTTCGGTGTAGACAATGTACGGTGTAACCTTACGGGTTTTCCAAATTAAGGTATTTCGCTATGATAGAAGGAACACTTCCTATGGTGATTTCATTGAAAATATGAACAGAATGTTCATAAAGTCAGAGGAGTCATGTATTGATTCAATTTTCAATTGAGAATGTTTCTCTTTAAAACTTCCTATGGTATTTTTACCAACAGGTAACTCAATGCATTTATTATTTCTCTAGGTTGAAGAAAACCTCCGTTGTTTTCATCCTTTTGGTGGTAGTGCAATGTACTTTTTAACTGAATTCAAGGCTCCTATTTCGCTTTCTTCAACAATGGTGAATTTTTCTGATGTGCAGGACTTGGTTTCTGGTACCTTGATCAGTAAAACGGCTCCGCTGTCTTCAATGTCACCATTTGACATCTTGACCATTTCATCACGTCTAAAGCCTCCAAATACGCCCATTACCAGAATAACTTTATGTAGTAGAAAAGTATCATCTGGAGCTTTTCTTATGAAAAGTAATACTTGTCCACCTTCCAACACCTTTGATATTTTAGGAATGTATCCTTTTGATTGAACTTTCAAAAAGTCCATCAGTTGATTGAATCCTGATATATTGATGTTTTTTTTTTCAACAATCAAAGTTGATTTCAGCTGTGAGTCTTCGGTCCATAGACTATTTGCACTATATTTTTCAGACTGAAATAATGTAAAATAAATAAAAAATATTAATATTTTTCAAAAAATGGTCATACTCCTAGTATAAGTATTTGGATTTCACTTTGAAATTGTCTGAATTTTTATTGTATTGTAGTATTCCATATACTGATTGAACGTGCTGAATCGCAAAGCGCGTTGGATAGACTTTGAAATACTATGTTCAAGTTAAAAATAAGTAATTTTTATTTAATTATTTTCTCGGAAATTGAAAGTGTCAACTGCATTTTTTACGCTCTAATCATCAACATACCTTCATATCACTGAATATCATTCAGATGGTGCAGATTATATCATTATGTACAGAGTGAAAAATAAAAACATTTTAGTAATGTCTGAAAATTCGATGTAATAATGAAATATTGATAAAATTATTTTGGTTTGCAATATACTATTCTTATTCCATCAATAATCACATTTCATATATTTCATACAGGGTGATTTGAAAAATTGGTGAAATATGTGTCCGGTACTTTCGTATGTATCCTGTATATTCAACTGAATTATAATCCTCCGAAGATAGCTGATACCGTATAAACATGAGTTATAGGGTGATATATATGGCGATCATGAAAATTTTTGATAATAAAAATGCCAAAATATCAACGTTTCAGAAATCACCCTGTAATTCACGAGTAACTTGGTGAAATTCCTTTATTATTATTTGATATATTCATCATTCTCTTCTCAACACTGTTCCAAAAATTCAGTTTCCTACCATGACTAGTTTCATAGTTATTAATGGAGAAACTTATTACCGAGTTGAAGGAACTTGTTCACGCATACATTCTACTAGTAGCCAAGATTTTTCACAAATAGATTCAAATTCTGCAATCAAAAATGAAAGCTTTCTATCAATCATTTTCACTTTTCCCAGATAGTTCGTTTTTTATTCCGACAAACCTTAAACCAACAAAATTCACTTAATTATCTGTACCTTAATTATTAAATTCACATATCTGATGTGATTGCTATCTCAAATCTGCACCCTCTTTTACATTTATTTTGATCTACGCATTCTCACGTTTCACCATTTGTGAAAAATCTTGGCCACTAGTAGAATGTTCGCGTGAACATGTTCCTTCAATTTGCCATGCAAATGGTAATAAGTTTCTCAATTAATAACTATGAAACTAGTCGTAGTAGGAAACTGAATTTTTGTGACAATGTTGAGGAGAGAATGGTGAATATATTAAATAATAACGAAGGAATTTCACCAAGTTAATCGTGAATTACAGGGTGATTTCTGAAACGTTGATATTTCGTCATTTTTATCATCGAAAATTTTCATGATCACCCTATATATCTGAACGAAATCACGATTCTACGGTATCAGCTAACTTCGGAGGACGATAATTCACTAGAATATATAGGATGTGTACAAAAGAACCGGTCATATATTTCACCAATTTTTCAAATCACTCTGTAAGAAATGTATTAATTGTGATTAATGATGAGATGAGAATAGTATATTGCATGCCAAAATCATTTTTCTCAGTATTTCATTATAACATCGAATTTTCAGACATTACTAAAATATTTTCATTTTTCACTCTGTACATAATGATACAATCTGCACCATCTGAATGATATTTAGTAATATGAAGGTACTTTGATGATGAGAGCGAAAAAAATGCAGTTGGAACTTTCAAATCCCGAGACAATAATTAAATAAAAATTACTGATTTTTTCAAAATCTATCCATCAACGATCTTTGCGATTATGCACGTTCAATCAGTACATCGAATACTACAATACACTAAAAATTCAGACAATTTCACCGAGAACAATTTTACCTATAAAAAGTGCGGGGTCCTGTCCTAACGCTTTTTCAGCTTTGAGCGTCATATTCTGTGGGATCTCCATAATTATTATGAACACAGCCGTTTTTAGTTTCATCCACTAAAATGCAAATGTTTCCACGGCAATTGCATAGAAGCTCACTTGTGCTCAGTTGTTGACCAGAACGCAGTAAATGCTATGAGAAGAATAGTTTAATATAATTTTTTCATGAAAAATTAAATCTTGTATGCACCACGAGCGTTACTAGATCCTAACGCCCATAGGCCCTCGGGTGAATGTTACCCTACGGTAGTTAGGATCTATATAACGCACTTGGTACATAAATAGATATTATATTTTCAAATATCTCCTACGTATTCTAACCCAAACCGCACTCAACCGACTATCGACTGAATTTGTACCAAACATTCTGACAGATGTTCGCAAAATTGGGGAACGATACTGCCCTACCAATTATAAAAGCCTCAACTGTACTCAGAGGTGTTTCGAGTAAAATGGCTAAACGTGTTTTACTCTCTGCCACTCTGGATATTATTGTTTCCTATGATGTCAAATTATGATATGATTTAAAAAAGCCTCAAAAATTTTAAAGTCTATCAATTTTTTCATAAAATGGCTACTTTCAATATTTTTATGTAGTTAAGGTCTTTTTCCTAAGTGTTTGTTTGCCAATTTACCGAAAATTCTCTCTTAAAATGCCTTATATAAATATACAGGGTGGGTCACGGTCGATGGTACCTTAGACGTTTACGAAGAACGAGAAATAGGATCATTCTGAAAATTTGGTTTCTTAAGTAGCTGCTCTTGGTCTATTGATCTAAAATATTTTCAGCAATGCAGCGTTGCCGCTCATACCACTAAGTAGCAGCATCTTTGTTATTTCAAATGGGTCACCCTGTATATTACCGCATTTTGTAACTTGTCATTCCTTTCTGATTATTTCTGCGATATACTCTCCTATACCTATCTCTAACGGTTTTTGAGATATTGGTTATTTTCCATATTTTTTATCCAACACATAGCTCGAATTTAATGTTTATTTCTGCGGTATTTGGATTCTTAGGAAGTTGCAATTTTGTGTTTAGTTCAACAAGATCATGTACATTGATTCTGTATAGAGAAGTTTGTTCTGCGTTATACAGGGTCGTCCAAAATTCATGATCTTACTGCTGAACCTGAAAATGGCCCTAACTCAAAACCGGTTGAAATTGTAGTTGAGGCTTTTTTTGTTGGTAGGGCAGGATAAAGGATTATGTTTTCTTTGTTTTGGTCATTTTGCGACTGTTTTTTATTTTTTCTATACAAAATAAAAAGAATTGCTTATATTAACATTTTTAACATTACGAAAGTTTTACGACATTTGTTATGATGACTGATTACGATTTTTGGATTCGCGGTCACAAATTAAAGAATACTCTATATCTCCAAAGCCGACGTTCCCAGGTAGCACATCATATCGGCTGAATCTTGATACCATATTGGGCCAATATAGATATATTGTAAATGAAAAATCAATATTGGTCCAATATGGGTGAATTATAAAAAAACAATATTATATTAATAATATTGAAGGAATATTGGTTGAACCAGTTTTGAATGAAGATTATCACATGAAATATAGGGTCAATATTGGTTGAATAATTTCTACCAATATCGATAAAACAATATTGGTTATATATTGTTTTCCACATCTAGAATATATATTGTAATCCAAATATTCCAGTCTTATCGATTATAGGAAAAAAAACTATATTGTATTTCCAAGTTTGGTTGAATATAATTTTTACTTTATTTGCCAAATTGTAATAACTCATATTGAGTCAATATTGGTTGAATGATATTTACCAATTTTCTAGAATAAATATTGCAATCCCAATATTCCCCTCATATCGATTCTAGGAATAAAAACTATATTGTATCTCCAAGTGTGATTACACATTGGTTGAATATCATTTCGCCAATATTCAACAAATCTTCTTGATTAATATTGGGCCAATATTGGTTCAATAATATTTATCGATATCGTCAAAACAATATTGTCTTCATATTGTTTCCTAAATCTAGATTGGGATGAAATTTGAATATTGGCAGAATATTTAATGAAACCTATTAAAATTATATCATGATCAAACCTGGATAAAAATCCGCTGCCTGTACACATAGAACGTCTTCTAAAACCTACGAAAGTATATTAAATACTACCCTTAACTTGTTTTCAAGACAGCTCACTCAGTGGTTATGGCGATCAAAAAGCAGACTCTGGTGTCACCTTCGTCAACTAAAAGTCATTTAATAATTTGCCAATGTAAATTGACAACCTCCAATATATCCAAATGATATTGTACCAATATCGATAAATATTTTGAGGGCATTATTGCTTCAAGAATATTTCACCAAAACTATTTTTGAAATATTTAAACAATATTCGATCAATATCGCAAATTATTCACATTTTACTTCTCGACAATATAACTATTGAATATTGTGCCAATATTGTCAGAATATTGTATAAGCGATATTGTACCAATATCGCCGAATATTTTGAGGCCAATATTAGTTCGAGAATATTTCGCCAATATTATTCAAGTAATATTGGACCAATATCGCCGAATGTTTTTTTTCTCGCCAATATTACATTTCAAATATTTTGCCAATATGTTCACAATATTGTACCAATATTTCACCAATATAGGCGTGCTACTTGTGTTCGTCAATTTCCATAGAATTTTCAAAAATAATTTAAATGGTGGTCAAAATTTCCACCAAAAACTGATGAAACACAATTTTTACAAATTGAAAACTACCCTGTAGTAATATACTTGGATACTACCAAAGAAAATATACAGGGTGGGGCACCGAAAACGAAACAGATCGAATATCTTCGAAACGCATATGTTGTGAATAAAATACAAAACTACGTCGATATTTAATCCAAGGGGGACATCTTCCTATCATAACCTCAACTGTCATACCTCTCCCCACACCCCTTGGGCACTATCACCCAAACAATTTGAATAGGGAAAGTAGTAAGTGTGACACGTCATTGAAAAGGTAATTTCATAAGGAATTCGGCCATGTCAATTTTTGCCATCTAACTTTTTATTTTGGCGCCCTCTTGCGGGAAAAACAACTGTTCCGTATTCCAAATTATGATACTGCATTTGAAAGCTATTTTGACATGAATTCGATAACAATGCATTTTGGAATTTTTCTACGAGGAAAAACAAAATGGCGTACTTGATTTGCAATTATGGTCTGATTCGATTCAAAATTGATATTAGGTCGTTTTCAAAGTAGGAAATTATTATTTGTTTGTCAATGCACAAAAACAAGATCGTGGCTCCAAGATGGCGGACGAATTTTGTAATTCTGATCCGATTCGAATCAAAATTAGTATGTGGGGATATTCAGAATAAATAATTATAATGGTTTTGTCAATGCAGAAAACCAAAATAGTGGACGAAATTTGTAATTGTGGTTCAATTCGATTCAAAATTGGCATATGGGGGTTTAACAAGTTTTCAGTAAGACTGAAATGAATTAATAAAATTGATGAAAAAAAAAACCTTTTGATCAAATGCGCTAAAAAGGATATCATACTTTTTTTCAGATGTGTGTCGTAGGTTATTCTATGCGTAACAGAATCAAAAATACCTAGTTTGTACTCGCGGCAAGCTTTCGAATCTGTTACGCACAGAATAACCTGAGCCACACATCTAAAAATTTTTTTTTTCCTTTCTAGTGCATTTGTATAAAAACTTATTTTTATCAATTTAATTATTTCATTTCAATCAAACTTAAAACTTGTAAAACCCCCAAATGCCAATTTTGAATCGAATCAAACCACAATTACAAATTTCGTCCTATATCTTGATTATTTGCATTGACAAAAATATCATAATTTTTTAACACTGAAAATCCCCACATACTAATTTTGATTCGAATCAGACCAGAATTACAAATTTTGTCCGCAATCTTGGACAACCATCTTGTTTTTTGCATTGACAAACAAATCATAATTTCCGACCTTGCAAACCACCACATATCAATTTTTAATCGAATCGTACCATAGTTACAAATCATATCCACCATTTTAAATTCCATAATGCATTGTCACCGAATTCATGTCAAAATAGCTTGCGAATGCAGTATCATAATTTGAAATACGGAACAGTTCTATTACCCGCAAGAGGGCGCCAAAATAAAAAGTTAGGTGGCAAAAATTGACATGGCTGAATTCCTTATGAAATTACCATTTTAATGATGTATCTCACTTACTACGTTCCCCATTCAAATTGTTTGGGTGATAGTGCCCAAGGGGTGGGGGGAGAGGTATGACAGTTGAGGTTATGATAGGAAGATGTCCCTTGGATTAAAAATCGACGTATTTTTGCATTTCATTCACAACATATGCGTTTTGAATATATTCAATCTGTTTCGTTTTCGGTGCCCCACCCTGTATTTCAAATTCATGAAGAATACTCTATAACTAAATATACCCCTATTGCAAAATAAATGCGATTTTGGGAAATATTTGAAATGTGAATCAGTCGAAACCATACCGGATCAAGAAAGCTTTGAAAACAAATAAAATGATTGCAACTCTGTCAATTCCATTATCGTTGGTGAAAGTTGACTCAAAATCGAAATGAATGGATTGAAAAAAATTACTACCAGAGAGGTGAATTATATCTTTATTTATTGATAAGTAGAAAAGTTATTGGGTATAACCCTCAAAATGTTCTGCAACCGTAGACACGTGTTTCGAGCTTAAGCTCTCATCAGAACGGTAAAATCAAGTGCGAAGATGTACAACACTTGGATGTAAAAATAAAATCACGTGTCTACGGTTGCAGAACATTTTGAGGGTTATACCCAATAACTTTTCTACTTATATTTTCATATATTGCCCCTCACTATATCCATCCTTATTTATTTATTGATATGGAATACAGTCATTCTTCTTTCCACTCGAGTTCATTTCAACAGATGTTCGAAATGATTGATGTTTTGTTCTAAACAAGGATTGATTTTTATTGATACCACTATTTGGAGCTTTCTTTATGGAGTCAGAAATAAAATTTTTGAAAGCTCCCAGATCCCTTCGTTTTTTTGTCAATCACAGGATCCGCATCAACATTTTCTTTGAAATATCCCCAGATGAATATGTCCAGCGGCGTCAGGTCTGGAGAAGGAGGAGAAAATTTAAATTGCCTATTGTAACAAAGTCATTGATAATCGATCGTTTCATTCAATAACCAACCAATCACAGCAGTACTATGTCATTATTTGAAGTCAGGAATCAAATCATTGAAAACTCACAGAACCATTCGTTTAATGTTTTCCATGTCACTCACAGGATCCACATAAATATATCCTTTGATATATCCCCAGATGAATATATCCAGCAGCAACAGGTCTAGAGAACGAGGAGAAAATTTTAATGGCCCATTGTAACAAATCCACTAATCTTCGAACATTCAACAACCAACTAACGGCAGCAGTACTATGTGTAGGGGCTCCATCCATCTGATACCATAACTTGCAAAGGTATTGTCATAATATTCATTAATAATATTGTTTAACCAACAATAATTTATCAAAACCAAAAACAAATTGCCGAGGGCGTCAGTAGATGGAAGTATAAACAGTAAACATACAAAACAATAATGTAAAATCACTTTCACCAACACCCTATCAGCTCACGAAGAATGTCCACCACCTTGGCTTGTGAAAATTCCTCCCTGTAATACTTCCCTCACACTCTTTCCCAAGCCCATGACCTCCAACCCTGAACTCCTACAAAAATTCTACGAGATAGAAACTAAATAAAGAGGGTTCAATACTCTCTACACTGATGCCTCTAAGACATGTAATGGCCAACGAATTGGCGCAGCAGTCATATCAGAGAACAACATATATAAGTTCAGTCTCCCTCCAGAAAGCTCAGTCTATACAGGAGAACTACAGGCGATAGCGGAAGCCATTAATCTGTCAACAAATCTCAATGCTGAGAGCACGGTAATTTTCACGGATTCCCTGAGTTCTGTACAGGGTATCAAGCAGCTCTACCCTAAACATCCCATCCTGAAGAAAATCAAGACACAGCTGTACGAGATTAGGAACCAAGGAAAGAACATCGAACTAGTGTGGATACCAGCCCACATAGGCATCCCTAGTAATGAGAAGGCGGACATGGCTGCAAAAAATGCTAGCGTAGATCCACTCTCCAGAATCATAACAAAAATCCCATATACAGATATGAAACCAAGTATTAAAGCATATATCCAAAATCTCTGAAGAGACAGATGGCATGAACAAACAAATAATAGATTACTGAAAATAAATCCAAATATGACTTCTATACAATACATGTGACTGTGTAGAAAATATCAAGTGATCCTCTCCAGGCTCCGCACGGCCATACAAGACTAACGCATCAACACCTCCTTCAACAAGACGAGCCCAGAAAATGTGAAACCTGCCAAACAAATCTCGACGTGAACAGAGACATGTTATCGGCCTACCTCGTGACCTACGAACAATCCTCGTGCCACAGAACATTGATAAACTAATTGGTTTCCTGAAATGTATTCCTGAAATGTATTATGTGAAATATAGAATGTATCGAACCCCGCTAATAACCTTAATGGTTGATGCGGGTAAACTTGAAATTAAAAAAAATAATAATAATGTAAAATGAATTATGAATAAAACACGAATACAGACGAGCCATAAACATACAGATAAATATAGAAAACAAGACACACATTGGTCCCAACATCATCTTTAGAAAATAATCGTCAAGAGTGTAAAAGTTCTTTTGGGTCAAGAAGTCATTGAGCCCATTTTTGAAAACGAAAGTATTTGGGAAACTTTGCACTTCTGCTGGTGAGCTAATATAGATTCTACAGCCATTGTATTACAAGTTTCTTTGATAAAACTTGGTCGAGTGCTTTGCCGGAAGTAAATTGTTCTCGAATCTGGTAGAGTAATTATTCTTCGATCTGTTGATGCTAAACAATGAAAAATTATTATGAACATAGCACGATATTTCGTTTATGTAAGTATTAACTACGGTTGAAATATTATTATTTTTATAAGACTTCCTGCATGCGTGTCTCCATGGAAGATTAAAGAAGATTCTTAATGTGGATTTTTGTTGAATTAAAATTCTTGAACAGTCAGTACCAGCTTCCCAATTCATAATACCATATCGAATTTTAGTAAGGAGTATTTATTGACTGCAGTGCTCCTTAAATGACCTCAAGGCATAGCAGGCTGATCTCAATTTGCCGCAGATATTATGTATGTGAGTTTCCCAGTTTAACTTTCGATCAAAGATAACTCCCAAGATATTAATGTCGTTTTGAAATCAAAATTATGTAAGTTATTGTTACATGGAGGCTGATTGTGCCCTCGATGGAATATAATAGATACTGTCTTTCCCTTATTCAAATTAATAAAAAAAAAATTCTGACCACAATAAACATCGAGTGTGTACCTCTCCAGCAGTAGACATTGTCCGATCGATGCTAGATTCCGTAATTAAGAAATAAGTGTAATCAGCATAACAATCCACATTAACATTTGGAATATCTTTGAGGAAAGTTATGTGGTCGTTAGCAAAATTGTATAAAAGAGGTCCAAGAATAGACCCCTGAGGAACTCCTTCACTAACGCATCTGGTTTGACTGAAAGTATCATTGATTTGCACCACATGCACCGATTTGTTAGGTTCGATTTGAGGAAATCTAATGGTATGCCTCGAACGCCATATCGTTTCAGTTTCTCAACTAAGTGATAATGATCAACACAATCGAAAGCTCGAGAGAAATCAATACATAAACCTAGGGGATTCAACTTTGACTCAATGTCATTAACAATTTAAATATCAAATCTGTTAAAGCTGTATCTACGCCCCTGTTTTCAACGAATCCGTGTTGTTTACTAGAAATTATATTATACCTCAAACAGAAGTTTGACAGTTGTTCATTTGAGGCCATTTCAAATATCTTCGATATACTTGACAGCAAGGTAATTAGGTAATCGCTCTGTAATTGGAGTATTCATTCGTATTTCCTTTTTTATAAAGTGGCCTGATCACTGAAGATTTCAATTTGTCAGGGAAAATACCTTGGGTGAAACTTGGATTTATTAAGACAGTAAGGACACTACAAATACCATATTCACAACATTTCAAAATGTTGTTTGGTATGTTGTCAAGACCGCTAGAACTAGAAGGCTTCAGTCTGTTCATGAAACCGACTACCTCAGGCTCTGTCACAGGCGCCATATAAAATGATCTGTCAATTAGGCTCCCACACACGAAGGGATATTTTGCGCGACGTGGTATGTGACAGATAGTGTCTGTCTAATTTTGCATATGGGGTACGTACGTTCGTGCTGAACGACGGACCCCGTCGGTCAAATTCGTCGTCGGTGAAGGAACAGGTTGCTACAAGTCAAATTTTGTTGCAACTAATGAAAGGAAACAGTCGTTGAGCTCGTCGGTTTAATCTTGGTTTGAATTTTGTGGTGTAATGGAGTGGACAAAAGAAATATTAACAGAGTCTATAGAATTATATAGGGAACGACTATGTTTGTGGAAAATTAAAGACCCGGATTATATAAATAAGTATTCAAAAAGAGAAGCATATGAACATTTGATACAATTTTTGAAAAGCAAAAATTGTAATGATGATACTATTAAGGATGTTAAAACAAAAATACAGAATATCCGAAATGCTTTTTAATTTAAGTAATTCTTCAAATCGTCTTATTCGATTTGTCTCAATTCCCGTACTAAAGTCATATTTTCCTCGTTCTGAAAGCCATTTCCTGACCCACTTTGTTCTTGTATTTTTTCTATTATCCTTTCGACTAATTTTTAAAATACATAAATCAATGAGAGCAATTTTTTGTCCATTTTGTGTTAACACGTATTACACCGACTAAAGAGGTATTTTAGACCAGCTTAAAATACGAAGTCGCACTACCCAGTATGTCGAACTTTCAAATACCTTCCAACTAATTTGAGGACAGCGTATGTGCAGGAACCGATCCTTTGATAACTGGCGGACTAAGTATGGTCGTGTGTAGACACGACACATCAGATCGCTCACAGACCAAGTCGGGGTCATGGTGTGACAGATCTGGTCGGTAGACACCGTCAGCCGACTCCATCGCTGCGTCTATGGGCAGCTATTAAGCTCTATATTCGATGTCAGAAATTTTAAATCTCTCACACATTTATCGGTTGCAAAAATAAAATGTTTTAGGAAATTATTTGGGACTACATCATCTTCGAGTTGCTCATCATTTTCTATTATTTTCAAGTTAGCTTTAGTTTTTTTACCTTGTATTTCCGAAAAGATGTTCCACCTTGCTTTGGTTTTGTTTGTTGAATAATTTATTTCATTAACAATGTGACTTCGTTTTGCTTTAGATAGTTCCAAGGAATATTGTTTATTCTTCGTAATAATTTTTCAATATCGGGTATAACTTAGACCAATCTGAAAACATGATTATTTTACTCCTCAACGCAGACAAATCATCGTTTATCCACTTATTCTTTTTTTTCTGTTTGCTCTTGCTATATTTAATTATGGAAAACGAGAGATTGGAGTAATGAGATATGATACTGCTGAAACGTTCAAAGGCAATGTTTATATCGTTATTAAAAACCTCAGACCAAGTTTCTTCACACAGACAATTATTGAACCTCTCTATATTTTTGGAATTCATATTTCTATCACGGTTATCTTATTTTTCAAGTTATTCAAAGTATGTTATGTTGATAATTTGACAATGCACAGAGAGAAATAAATGTATGTCATCTACACACATGTAAATAATTTCAGCACAATTCGTTTCTAAAAAGTTGATAGCACCAATTTGTTCAATTTTCTTCTATAATATTGTATAAGAGATATTGTGTATAAACGATATACTTCAGTGTTGTATTATTCTGAATAGTTTTGTTTTCATTTCATACACAAAATATACAAAAATTAATCGGTATGTTGTGCGACGAATGTCAACAACGTGTGTACTGTTTATAAATAAATTGTAATGAATGGCAACAATTTGTGTACCAAGTTTGCACAAATTGTGTAGGTATTTCAAATATAGGATGCAAAAAATGTCACAAATTTGTGTACTCCGCATACATGGATTGTGTAGGTATATTGTTCATATTTGTGTACAAAGCAAGGCCAATTTTTATAGGTACCATTTATAATTTTGAGAAAGGATACAATTGAGGCACCTAACATCCAAACGGAATAAGATGAGAATAAGCATCAGTTACAACCTGCTCGCTTCTTCATATCTTTTTCTGTTCAGAAATTATAAGCTTCATTTTCCAGAAGGTTGAAATAAAATTAAATTTCATTCAAATAATGTTTATTTCATCACAAAGAACTAATAACAAAAATAACTGAACTATAAAGTCTAATTACAAATGAAATAACAGAAACACAAAATATCAAACAGAACATAAATGAACCATACATTTTGTTATTTTGGAACACGCTGAATAATAATAAAGTTTAAAGTAATCTTCGTGTCAAACTATATTTATTCAAGTAGGAAGTAGGTACGAGGATGCACCTTTGACACCGTTAAAAATTATGAAAATGAGTCAGTTTGTAGGTTTCATGTTATAACAAATAATGATAGCAATACTAACCTTCAAATATTGGTATCAGTTTGCACAAAACCACATCCACATGAGCAAATTATATTAATTTAGGTAAATACACTTAACCAGCTTCGCCATTCGATTGGCATAAAACAATCAAACAATGATGGGCTGGACATTTGGAGTGCTGCGCATGCGTATTTAGTTGGGTGAGACGACGCCTTGGTCAAGTTGTGGAAAATTACACAATTGTTTTGAAATAGTATACAATTTGTGCATATCAAATAGAAAGTGCACAACGGATGTAAGATGGGTTCGATGCATTGTAGATATTTTCCATATGAATTGTGTTATGGTAGATGTGCATATTTTTGTGTATTTTTAGGCAATGTGGAAGTGCATGAATACTATACAAATTGACTTGCACAAATATTTATTGAATTTCACAAAACGCGTATGATAAAAGAATGGACAATTGTGTAAAATATCTACACAACTGTGTCTTACACAACGTTGTGCATGAACCTGATGTTGAGAATTTTATAAGATTCTAATGAATTAGAGATAATAAAATTATCCAAGCATGTACTGAATGTAATCCGTGTTGGTGTTAGAACAGTGATCCCTAATCCATAAGATACAATTGTATCAGAGAGAAGGCACAGACTGTTGTCAGTTCCCAAAAAATATATATTGAAGTCTACTCCTATCACTAAGTTTTTGCCTTTTTCGATGAAAAAATCTATGAACATTGTGGAGCTATCAAGAAACGTGTTATAAATACTACCTGGCTGTCTGTAGATCACGGCAATAATAAGATCACCTCAATATTGCAGCACTCAAAAACCCCTTCACCTGCGAACTGTGACATCGATTAATATCGAGTTATGTACATAAATTGCCGTACCGCCGTGTGTTCAGAAACATGCCTCATGGATTCACCAACCACATTGCTAATTATATGCGAAGATCTATCGCTATCCCAATTGTCATCATAGATATATAAACATAAAATTTGATTTTCCTCTAAAGCACAAATTAAATCAGAACTCCATGAACCCTGGAGGTTGCGCTGGCAAACGAGCTTTGGGATTTTTTGCTGCCCAAAAATTACTATTATGGCGGTTGTACATACTATTCTTGGCAAATTTGGCTTCATTTATCCATATCATGTTGTTTGTGAACTCAGGATCCTTCTGTATTTTGATGAGAGAACATTCGCAGAATTCGACACGTCCATGAGTTTTGAGGTTTCAGATTTTGAACCTGACGATATTCATGTTTGATTAAAATGCGGGTTATTGACGAACAAGAAATTTTATGTGAGTTTTCTGCCTCTTTCAACGAATTTCCTGGACAGCTGTGAAGTAAGCCAAAACTTCAATTTCGTTGTCCTCATGTTCACGAATGTTTTTCTTTCTGAAGATAACAGACGAATAAGATCCGAAATCACTACATTTCCTTACCAGAGGAGCAATTCAACGTTGTCACAACCCTGTTTTCCACCAATTTGGTCAATCATTTCTGGGTTTTTAAAACGTTCCAGCTGATGGTCGTTTTCTAAACGTTGCTGGGTTTACTTAAAAACAACTATACACCAGCGCCCTCTCACGCTCCGATAACAGTTTACTCTTCATGGTGTTTCAAATATAGTTAATTCACACTTTGGCTGCTGACCGAAATACTTACCCGTTCCCAGGAGCTGCAAGGTTTTTTTGTGGGAAATTATTATTTATTTATTGTCATGATACCTTAATGCTTACTTTGCTATTTCCCTACGTTCTTATGTGATTTTGAGGTGAAGCGCACCTGGCGCGTCAGCAGCATTGTATAGCATTTTTGCTGATGACGCGCGTGACGCGCCGAATGAAAAAATCAGTTTTTCATTAAAAACTTTAATAATAAAATATATTACGAGCTAACAATAACTTTATATGTTGAAACATTCGTATTATTCTTAGTTTTGACTTTCGTGGTATTGCTGGAAACATGGCACGAGGCAGAGTCCTACATTTCATGTTTTACATTCAAACGCAGTATCTTTCCTCTTACCCTGGGAGGAGCATTGCCTACATTTTTTTCTTAGAGTTTTTCCTCCAACTGCAGATTTAGGACAATGGCTTGCAAAATGGTGCAAAACCAAATCCACCGACCGTGGTTTTTGCATTTGTGCTGGTAAAAGATTTCTTATTATTTGTAACCTGAAGTCGTAAAATTACCTGCGAGGTGCATGGAAGTTTTTATACAACAAAAATGAATTCAGTAATAATAATTGCATGATGTGCAAACCATATTTTTTTATATCAACGAACGGTTTTTCTTGCACAAGGATAATACGCCATAAATTGGTCCTGTCTATCGACACCCCCCATACATTTATTATAATGGATGATTGGTAATGGTTCTGATCTATCGTTTCCCTCTTATCTTGATATTCCACGAGAACGTCAGAGAACTTGGTAGAAATATAATTTACGTCTCTTTTGTTACGCTAACTTCCAATCATAACACCATTTGAGTAGCAAGCAAAGGTCTCTCCTTTTCTCAACTTAGAGGATTTAACCTCAGGTGGAATATTTTTGCGGTCGATGCTTAAAGTACCCGTACTATATGTGTTTTTTTTTTTTTTGATAAAAGATTCAGAGATGAATCAAAGCTATTGTAAAAATTATCCATGAATAATGAATGACCAACATTCAATTTACCTTCCATCAAATTCAGGACAACTTTTGCGGCATGACCCTTTTCTCCTTGATCGTCAAGAGCTCCTGTGTAGACAGAGAATTTTAATATGATGCCATTTGGTTCTGTTATCATATAAAATTTTATACCATATTTGTGGCGTTTATTTTGAATGTACTGCCTAAATTGCAACCTACCCCGCCAAAGAACCATTGATTCATCTATTGCTAAATTCTTGTCAGGATAGTATATATTATTCATTTTCGTATTAAAATAATCAATTACGGCTCTGATTTTGAATAGCCTATGGGCTGGTTTGGCCTCACCCTCTCTTGGATTTTGTGAAAAATGCAAGCATCATAGAATTATTAAAAATCTATCTCTACTCATATAATCGGAAAAACAGTGGAGATTGAAAAGTCTATTGGTTTTCCAGTAATCTTGAATGCGTGCCAAATGAATTGTTCCCATGTGGAAAAATAGTCCGATGAATATTTTCAATTCTTCTTTGGTAACGGGCTTCCATTTAGAGATTCTCGAATGTTCTCCTTCCTTGCTAAAAAAAATTTCCACTGCATATCGATTTGTTTCCTTTATAATCAGGTCATAGAAGTCATCATCGAACATCAAATTGAAAAAATCCATTGAAATTTTTCCTGAAAGAATACAATTATGTAAATCCTACAACGGTTCTTTGGTGAGTTTACTTTTCTACGTATTCTGATAACTGTGAAAATAATTATAACTATTTTGATTTATACATATTCATTTTTCAAGTTTCTTTTATGTGTTGTTCAGATACACTTTGTGATAGCCATTCAATGAGCTACTCCACTGAATCTGTATTCACTAGATCAGTAACCAAGAGTTTGTTGATTTTTGTGAACGGGAATTTTCTCAAAACTTCTTTGTTCCATTTCACAATAGGATTTTGAACTTCAAGAATGGGTGGAGGTTGGACTTCGTTATTTGGTTGAAGTTGGGCTGTTAGAAATATTGCATCATCCAAGTTATCATAAATTATAGGAGTGGACCTCAAGGTTGAAGGTAACGATTTGATGGACTCGTCCAAATAATCTTCAGAGTCATCTGACGAACTTAGATCAGTTTGAACAACTTGATCGATGAAAGTGGGATCTTCCAGATCGTCATCCGAGTTATATAACATGGTTTCAAGTTCTTGTTCGGTTAAACACTTTTTAAACGTTGGTTTACAGTTCTTTTTGGGCGCTTTGGTTTAGAGGGGCCCGCTTCGGAATCAGACATCACTGAATGTATTTGAAGTCGCACCAAGGGCAAAAACAAACAGTTAGCACACTCCTCAAAAATCACACAAATTTTCAAAACTTTATCTCATACGCACGACCAACCACACACTTAGGAAGCGAAGAGCGTACTGGACGCGTCCGGTGCGCCAGCAGCATTGGCGCTCATACACTGTCGACGCGCTGCGCGCACCGTCAGCAGTGATCGTGTTCATCAACCAAATAATTACTGATGACCAAAATAGACACTTGAAGAAAACTTTCTCGTTACTCCTACCGTCATATTTTCATACTCAAGATACCCGAAAAATAACGATTTCGAAACAGAAATTGGCAACGCATTTCATTTTAGTGTCAAATATACTATTATTTCATTCCAAAAAACAGGTAAGCTTCTAATCTGTTGTGAACTTTTCGAAACTCAAGAATAAAAAAAAATCATTCCGATGAAAAATATTTAATCTAGATATTGATTGAATCTCGAACTAAATGGCATACACTTGAATTATTTCTAGAAAACTAAAATAATCATGGATAAGCGCAGAGGTTAAGCGCTCGCCTGGTAACCGAGATGTTCCAGTGTAAAAGGAGCATTCGTAGAGCTCAGAAAAAGTCGTGTGTTCTATAGTACTGATTTATTATATCTCTGTTATTACAATCATCGTTTTTACCAGGGCACCTATTGTTCCATTTTAAAATACCGATTAAGCATGTTGCACAAATCGATGTTGAATTATTTAACAAAACAATACTTGCATCAAATGCTTATCAGAAGAAAATATAAGTAAACCACCTCAATTATATTCTTTGGGGTTGGTAACCCTACACCAGGTTCTATTCCCAGATGGTGCGATCTCTTTTCATTTCCAGATTTGAAAGTCTGAATGATTGAGGCTCGTATCGGCTGGGAATAATCCTCCACGATTCACTGTTGCGTTAAAAATTAACAGTGCTGCTCATAAAGTGGCGTATGGAGTTAGTAACAAGGCCTATCCAGAACACATGGCTAATTACCATAGCAGTCGATGCCAAAACGCCAAGAAAAAAAAATCATAATCCTTTATATATGCTTGTTTACGTCCAAAATTTGAATGACCGGCCATGTTTCCAAATAGAATTGCACATTCAACATGGCGTAAGAGTATAAAAGTCGTCAAAGCGACTTTGGATATCAGATAACTGAAAATATACTAACTTTCAACGTTAATCTGTCAGACAATTAACTTTATACCCGGAGCGCGACTGAAGTTGCTAATCCGACCAAAAACTGAACCAAGTACAACTAACGAAAAAGTTTAACTTCAGCTTTAAACTTCAGCTCTCCAAACTGTCTGTCCTCATGAGGGCATGTGTCTGTGAAGTTGCTCCACCACGTAATCTTTTTTTTTGCTTGTCATAGGAGGCAGTGTTTTATAATGCTCATTTCATTTCCGATTCAAAAAAAAGGTTAGGATCATACCAGTTCCTTTTCTTTTACTATATACTTTTTTATCAAAAAATTTAGCCATTAGTATATCCCTTTTACTAGAATAAAAAAATTAATGAATTAGGTAAATTGCTATTATCTAAGTATTGCCGGCACGTCCTCTGTGGTAAATATTTCGAAAAAGTTTAGTTATAAAGATGACTCCACGAAAACGTCTTCAACTCCACTGAAAAACTACCCACTGCTTATTTGAATCTTACAAGGTCGACCCTCCGTCGAAAAAACGTTCAAGTTTTTACTTGAACGTTTTGAAAACGTCATTCCCATTCCCAAAATATTTACTAGTTGTAGTCAGTTGGATAAATGTTCTGACAACGTCGTAGCTTTACTGATGTCATGCTCAATGTTGAGACAACGTTGTCTAGTGGTTTAGAGATCATCGTTTCATAAATGACTAATTTCTACACTAGGTACAACGTTAATTTTAGTGTAGGTATTATAGGGTTATAGTCGCCAAAATGCTACTTGGGTAGCAGTCTTCTCAGAATATTTTCGTAAGATCTGTGTCGATTAAGGAATCTTTCTGCAAAAACTCAACAAGTTCTGTCGATTATAAGAGAGCATTCGCCATGAATAATTATTAAATTCAGGAAGTCTTCATAAGAATAGACCAATCGAGAACTAGGAAATACAAGTCAATAACATCGCATCAAATTCTGACATATTTGTTATAACTACATTTTTTTTCAAAGCTCTCTTGGTTTGGTATTGCTAGGAATGATTTACATTTCGAGTATTTTCCAAAGTCGGATATATCTTGCCATGGGTGTATTTCAGGTAGAGGGGATTCTTTGATATATTTTTTTCGTAGTATCCAAAAATAGAAGAGTGTAGGTTTCCGTCAAAAAAAATCGTATTTCATCAGTTTTCCCGTTGTTACGTTTTAGATGGTCACCAAATTGTAAACCATTTTCGAAAATTTGATGTACCTGTTCACGATTTTATACTTCATGTGTAACGTATTTTTCCTATTCCTTTTCCTATTCGGACGTTACAATGACGCTAACGGGTACTGGGTATATCAGACAACGGTACACTCGCTGTAACACCCAATACTGCTCTCGGGCGCCAGTAAGATTATAGTGGTGTGCCCATTTTCTCCCAGATGACACTCATGGGAGGCCCAGGACAGCTACAGTGAAGAAACGGTATTCCAGAGGTCAGTTGTTACGACCACGTTTCGTATTATGGCAAGCGGTTGGCTTCAATTGCTCTCACCATTATCAGAATACCGGCTGTACCTTCTAACCTTTCTATGAAAGGTTTTCAGAATATTACCCTACTTTCCCCTATACCTGGATTGAAAGTATGGGGATTACTAGTATATAATTAATTTATTCACAAAATAATGAGCACCCGGTACACGAGAGAAAGTTAAACTTGACAGGCGTACGGGAAATCAATCCTATCAGTACACAGGTTAATGAATTGAATACAATATATAAACGGCTACTGAGAACTGATTTTACGGAATCGTTGGAGGTGAATTGGTTTCCCTGTATAAAGGTCGCGATTTGGAACTTATGTACGACGCAGTATATCAATCTTAACGGCTTGTCCCGAATCACTGAGAACAGCTTTCAGAGAACTAGCATTTCGCGATATCAATTCTATCCACTCCTGGGTCACCGACTATTATATATCGAATATGAAAATGCCAAACGATTTCCGGAGAGATGTATCGGCCTGTCCATTCGTAATGCGTAATTTAACTATCGCGATCTACGTTCTCGTTGTTAACGAAATCTGTCCCTTCTGGTCGTAACTCCGTTCCTTTCGGGTTAGGATTCGCAATACGTCTTGGGTAGAGATACGGGATAATGGATATGCGATACCAGATAGAAGGACAAAAACTTGAATACGCCTCCTTCAACAAATATGCTCGTTGAGTTCAGCTAGTTCTGATAAGCAGAAAGGTCGTACTTTTCGGATACGTAGGAACTTCAACAAACGGTTTCCTCTGCCTGATTTCAAAAGAGACAATCTCCACTCCTGTGGATAACTGTATGACGTGGCACTATATTGACTGGGATGGAGGGTGTCCAAATTGCTCGAAAATTTTAATGAACGGGCTTTATTCGGTTGACCTGTTCGATTCTAGTACCCAAAATAAATTTCAAAAAGTCGTAACGGCCAGACCCTTTTGGAATCAGTGATTTAACTGTAACATTCTGGTACCTGAATTAAAACGCAATTACCCCTTCCGGCTGTAAGACCTAACCTTCTGGGATAAGTAATGTGGTACTTTGATTATCACGTAGTTGGTTGTTGAGTTGCGGTCTCTAAATAAATAAAATAATCGCGGTTCGGGAAAATCAAATCACCTATCCATATACAATATAACTCAAGCTTACCCTCGGAATTTCAATAAGAAACTTTCTATTTCAAATAATAGTCGCGATCTGGACTGTTGAATTTTTCGCACACAAAGAGGCAGATTTTCATGTGCTTCCACTATTTATACCATCGGTTGGCCTTCGTAGTAAAACACATTAAAAACGGTGGCCGTCGTAGCAGAAGCCACAAAAACTTTCAATTTCAGCAAAAAAAAATGCCTTATCATAAAAAGTTAAATGAGACCCAAACTCCATGTATAAGTAGATATTTTAGGCTCAAGAAGCCGAGACAAGCAAAAAGTGGTGGGTATAAAAAATAAGGAAAAATGGATGAAATCATCTACAACTTTCTGACAAAGATTGCTTTCCAGTCACAGTGAATTTTGAAATTACAGTAAAATGGTTAAGGCGTACGAATCATTTCTGTGATACTGTTTAGGACTTAAAAATTAGTCTCGGAAATGCTTCGTTACACATGTTTGATTCAGTGAAATTTCACATTTGCAACAGTAACTGCCAGAAAAAAATTAATATCGAGAAACCAGACAAATTTGGATACATGCATTGTTACACAAAAGTAGCCCTAAAATCTGCTGAAAATTTCTAAAATGTAGTGAAATACAGTGTGTTCTATTTGAAATAATGAAGTTGCCCTATACTTCTGGTATAAAGGAAAGAGTCCTGAAGTTAAGGATATTTCAGTTGAGAAGGCCATATTGTGATACCTACTGCCACAAAATTTCTAGTTTTGATTTTGAATGGTTCTCCATATAGTCCTAAAGAACGCTCGTCGGGAAAGACCTTGTATAATTAGCATCCCACCAACAAGAAACTTTCAAAACCAAGTACTTTTAAAAATAAACTCAAAGTACATCTTGTAATTCTTCGATAATATATATTTTTCGATGCCGTATATTTTTTCGATGACGCATATTTTCCTAAATAATAACAATTATTCCTATAGATATGAATGGCATGTGTATGCGTGTATACAGGGTGTTGATTAAGTACGTTGACAAACTTCGGGAGGTGATTCTTTGAATGTTTTCAGTACGAAAAGTTCATATAAACATATGTCCCAGTCGGCTTGATAAAAATACATTTTTTTCAAGATTTTTTAGAGTTAACTTCGACATTTTTGACAATAATCAGTTCAAATTAGGCAAGTACAATCCATTCAATAGGACGCACGATACAAAATAATGCATTTCTTAAATAATTCACAGGGTCCTCCTTTTTTCAGAGTCAAGCTTTGTTCAACCCTTCAGAATTTTTTTTTCTGCCGCCACTGACATATTATGAGAAGAGACTAATCAATGTTGTTTCATTTAACATCTTTTTGATATCTTGCATTTTTTCATTTACTTGTACGGTTCAGGGGCTATAATGAAAATATTAATATAAACATTTTCCAGTGTGGCATAACATTAGAAAATTTGAAAATTAAACATTTTCAATTATTGTAAATTGATGGAAATATTTTTTCAGAATTAGAAAAATCTACGATGGATAAAAATTATACAATAAAAAATATAAAGACAAGCTTTTATACAAATGCACTGAAAATGAAAAAATTATTTGTTTCATTTTTTGTGGGTTATTCTGTGAGTATCAAATTCTTTCTGTACAAGATTACCTAGATCAAACAATGAAATGAATTATTTTTTCCTTTTCAGTGTATTGTATAAAAACTTTAAAATGTTTTCTTTTTATAATTTTCATTTTTAACATTTTAGTTTATTTTTTATGTGAAACTGAAAATCTCCAACCCAAAAACCATCACATACCAATTTTGAACAGAATCGGATCATAATCACAAAACTCGTCCGCCATATTGGAGCCGCCATTTTGTTTTTTAACAAACATTTTTTTTAATGCAATGTCACCGGAATTACGGAAACCTGCCAAATTTCAAATTAATCGGAGTATTAGAAGTGGGTCAAATTCAACTTTTATTAAATTGTTTGTTAGTTAGTTACAAGTGAAGCTAAATAAAAGCTTGTTATTGTAAAGATGTAATTTCTTTTTGTGATATCTAACAGAAAACTACTATCTCCCCGTCACTGCGGTACGCTGGATATTAAACTAGATCTGACAGATATTGGGAAAACCTTAACTTTCAACCTGAAGATTCTGATGGAAAAATTGTGCATTTTCATTGAGATATTTGATTAAAAATGTTTTTACCCATCAGTCTTGATAGAGAACTCATACAAATTTTTTGTTATTTTAAAAAAAGGTATTTTTTAGTTTTCAATTGAACGTTTCCTTTTCAACATAAAAAACTTCCGAAAAGTAATCCTGTAATGGAAGATAGTTAATAGGGTTTATCTAATAGTCGCAGATCATTACACATTTGATTTTCATTTATGAATCTCTGGTCATAACTCCGAAAAACTAAATCAAACAAATTTTTGTTTCCGTACGGAGTACATTATTTTATCAGAAATTTCGGTTTGTTTTTTCTTCTGCAGTAACGCAGAAATTTTGTGATCAATTTGAATTCATAAAAATAGCAAAGTGGGCTTTGATATTAATTCATTTATTTAAATATCAACAACTTGACAGTTATCGAAAGTTGAGAAACTGTCTCATTGTTAATTCTTCATTAGTACAAGCTATAAAGCAGATTCATTCAATATTCCTTTGGATAAAATGGTTGAATATACAAATTCAGAAATGACAGACATGCACTTAATGTATGGAATGGCTGATGGTAACGCTCGTGCCGCCAGACGAATGTATCTAGAAAGATTTCCACAACGTCATATTCCCAGCACACAAATGTTCATCAATATTCACTCCCGTCTTCGTGAAACGGGTACTTTCAAGAGGTCTGCTGTTCTCATAGGAAGACCCAGGAGAGTTAGAACAGTTCAGATAGAAGAAGCTGTACTTAACGAAATTGAGCAGCATCCAGACACCAGTACAAGACAAATTGCGGCACAGTTTAACGTAACCCATGTATTGGTATGGCAAATTTTAAAAAAGAAACAACTTTATCCCTATCACATACAGCGTGTTCAAGCTCTTCTGCCAAGGGATTTTCCAAAGAGATTAACTTTTTGCACTTGGATTCGAAATAAATTGTTGGAAAATCCATGGTTTTTATCTCAAGTGTTATTCACCGATGAGGCATGCTTTTCCCGTAAAGCCATTATTAATTTTCACAGCAATCATATGTGGGCTGATGAAAACCCACACGCCGTGATTGAAAACCATTTTCAAGAGACGTTTTCTGTGAATGTTTTGGTTGGAATTGTAGGGAATTTCCTTATCGGGCCACATTTTCTGCCTCATAGACTCAATGATGACCATTATCGACATTTTCTTGAATTCATCTTACCTGGACTTCTAGAAGAGATCCCACTGAGGGAAAGAATTGGAATTTGGTTTATGCATGATGGTGCTCCAGTACACTTCAGATTGGTTGCACGCCAATATTTAGAAGAGAATTATTCTGATCGCTGGATTGGGCGTGGTGGGCCACAACTTTGGCCACCAAGGTCACCCGATATGAATCCACTTGATTTTTTCCTCTGGGGGCACCTTAAATCATTAGTGTACCGAACTCCAGTTCAAAGTGAAGAAGACCTGAGGAATCGCATACAGAAGTCATTCGGAATTATAAGAAACACTCCTGGTATTTTTGAGCGTGTCCGCCAGTCTATGGTTAGGCGCATAAACGCATGCATTGAAGTTGGCGGTGGCCATTTCCAGCAGCTGCTCTGACATATCAATTTCAATAATGGTCCTTTTCTGAACTTAATTTTATTCCTAGGGAATTTATGTTACTTTGCTCTAGTATTTGATAATAAAGTTATTCACTATTGAAAATGTCCAAAATTATTTTGCCATAATTAACTTTGTGCAATACATATTCAACCTGAGTTATGGTAAAAAATGTATGGGAGCTCCATAACATTACATTTTCTCTACACGAGCAGAAAATAGCTATTTGTGTAATGAGAACAAAATGACGTATTGCGTCACGCGCTAATCTTTGGAGAATGGCAATGACACTTCGAGAAATGAATTATTTTATATCATGCGCACTATTGAATGGATTGTACTTGTCCAATTTGAACTAATTTGGATCGATTATTGTCGAAAATTTCGAAGTAAACTCCAAAAACTCTTAAAAAATGTATTTTGATCACCCTGTACTTCGAAAACCAAGCCGCTTGGGACATGCTTATATGAACTTTTCATCTTGAAACCTTTCAAAGAATCACCCCTCAAGTTTGTTGACTATTTGCTTCTCAAATTTCTTTATGTTATGCGTTACTGGAAAATGTTTGCGTTAATATTTTCATTGTAACTCCTGAACCGTACAAGTAAATGAAAAACATCAAGAGAGCAAAAAGATGTTAAATGAAACAACATTCATTATTCCTTTCTCATAATATGTCAGTGGCGACAGAAAAAAAAAATTCTGAAGGGTTGAACAAAGCTTGACTCTGAAAAAAGGAGGACCCTGTGAATTATTTGAGAAATGCATTATTTTGTATCGTGCGTACTATTGAATGGATTGTACTTGCCTAATTTGAACTGATTATTGTAGAAAATGTCGAAGTTAACTCTAAAAAATATTGAAAAAAATGTATTTTTATCACCCCTTTATCTCGAAAACCAAGCCGTTTGGGACATATGTTTATATGAACATTTCGTCCTGAAAACCTTCAAAGAATCACCTCCCGAAGTTTGTCAACGTACTTAATCAACACCCTGTATATTGCTTAGGATTGGAAATATGCTAGAGTCAACTCACAGCTATTTTGTTAATCCTGTCTGTAAAATCACATCAATGGCAAAATTCAGCAAGTTTGTTTTTATATTTAATGTAAAATATTGTCAAGTGTTGAGAAGTCTGTGGCTAAACATCGCCCTCCGTCTTCTCTAAACGAACAATTAAAACATTCTATTATCATTATAGTTATCATTGGACCCAATTTATTTAATAAAATTTCAGTCTAATAAGTACATCTGACGATTATGGTTTGTATAAAGTCAAATATTTCGCGTTTCTGAACTGTAAGATGGCACTGACAAGATGTGTTTTTCATACCATAGTGACAGCGATCTTTTATAATATTTCCAAATAAATTACAGTTTTCTGCTGGAATATCTACCGAATATCTAACGGTCAACCCTACTGCTAATGCATTGTTGCCAAATCGGAGTACTGCGAAATAGCTCACAGGATTGTTAATTATTATCTGGTAATAATTGTGGTAATGTGGTTCAATGCATTATGTAGCTATATTGTCAAGGGTGTTCTAAGAGAAAAGGTGAGCTGCCATCTTCTCTCTTCTATTATTCCTTCCATTTTTAAGAGGACTAGTAACGATTGTATCTTCTCTGCCGTTTGTAATTTGGTGGTTTATTTCATTGTTTTTCGGAATTATGAGTTCGTTGTTATATTTTTGGGCCACGCTTTTGAAGTTCTTTCTTTCTTCTCTTCTCTTTTCCAGCAAAATATTTCATATTTGCAGTATCTCTGCTTTTTTTGTGAATGTAGATTTCGCAGGCCTCATTAATGTTGATTAGCGACCTCTACAGAGCCTTGTCAGTGAATTTATTGAAACTTACAGTTCCTTTGGTTTTTTGTTGGGTGGAAACCTCGGGGAAATAATTTTTCGATATCAGTTGAGTCCTGTCTGTGAATTTGACGGAATTCACAGTGCCTCCATAATTTTGTTGGGTGGAGACCTCGAGGACCTCGTTTTCCCAATAATGTGGGCCTCTGCTGAGTCCTGTCTACGAATTTGGTTGAATTTGTAGTGTCTTCGCTTTTTTGTTGGCAAATCGCAAAGCATAAAACTTATTCTTACATACTTCTTCAATTGTGTCCAAGGACTCGAAGGCTTTAGGCGGACCAATCCAACATCCAACTGATGAACTGACAAAACCCTATCGAAAAATCATTTTTGAAATATTAAACAAATTATATCGGTTACCGCTGTCTAGAACTATTGGCAACGCTGTACAGTAAATATGACAGTGACAATAATTCTGTGCAATATCTTGTGGATAGTTTTTTGTCCGAGGTTTTGAAAATCATTGTTAAAAATATAAATCGTTTGATTTTAAGGTTGAAAAATATTCACTCTTCGAAATTTTATATAAATATCACTTGCAAAAGCGATTCTTCACAACTGTCTTTGATTTTATAATAAGATTATCAGTTTTTTTTAATTGTGAGTTAAAAATTTAAAAAAAAATCCTGATCATCTTTTACTTTGACATTGATATGTTATGATATTTGATATGGAAACTGATGAAATGTTTTTGGGAAAACTTAAAAAACCTCTGAAAATTAGGTTTTTATTTTTTTCATCGAAAACTGTTCATCAGATTTTCTTCTTCATCTCTCTAATTATTCAACTTGAATGCTAAAATGACTCGAATTTTTTTCAGAATTTTTAACTTTTCCGATAATTTTTTCATGGGTTTATACGAATCTTAAGATGCGAGCATAATATCAGACCACAATTTGAAATTTTGTTCAATGCAAATCGAAAAATTTCAACGAGAAGCCAATTTCAATATCTGTAGGGACTTTATGACCATTTACCTCAGCTTCTTTCACTTGGATTTGAGTAATGCACCATTCAATGATATTTTCAATATCAATGATGTTAATGAAAAAGTCGATTTTTTCAATATTGTTTTGCTCTGATTATTTGATAAGCATACCCCAAGCAAATCAGTACGCGTCAACAAACAGCACCCTAGCTCACCAAGCCCATAGGGGTCGATGAAAGAACGAGATGATGCGTTCGCTAAATATGAAAGGACTACCCACTCAACCGATTGGAACTGCAATAACGAACTCAAAAACTTTATTTAGCTTCAATTCGACATAAAAAAAAAAACTCATTACAAACAATTCCAAATATCTTGAGTGAAACCAGTTGTTATGGAAAAAGTTCCCATTTCAAATTTCTCACTATTCCCGGTGAACATTCAACTTTACAATTATAAGTCATATAATGGTTTTCATCAGATGTCTCATGCGTTCGTTATGTTGAATTAACTTAATCGATAATACGTACTTCAAAAATCGGTCATACTCATGACTATATGATATACCAAAATCAAACCATTTTACGTCAAACGTTCGCCTTAACACAATTCAATTATGTTACATTTTTTATCAAACCAAACGATCAATACAGCATAATCATGAATATATCATTTGCCTGATGATAATTTTGAAGATTGCATATTAACATATTTTATATGTACCTTTTCAAATATTGTCTCTCCAATAATTTGCAGAAATTAAGATAAATATGGAAATATTTAACTTTTTCTAATATAATCGTATATACATTATGTGCCCCCAAAAAAATATATAATTATTCATCAAAATGATCAATAATACTTATTATATCATTAATATATATCTTGAGTGATGATAATTTTGGAAACCAAAAATAGGCGTATTATTTATATGTGTTTCCAAGAATGGTCTCTCCATAGTTTTTCTCGCATCAGGCAAAATATGAATATTTTACATATTTCCTAATATAGTAGTTAAAAATAATATATCTCGAAATATATTGAATTCGATCCATTCAACGACCGAATAACTATATATTTTTGCATACTTCGCCTGACGTAAGTTGAATGACTGAAAAATTATATTCATTTATTGATCAAATTAATAGATATAAACTATTCTATCTCCTGGATGATGATAATTTTGAAAATCGAATGTAATCATATCATTTATAATATGTTACCAAACATTGTCCCTCCAAAGTTATCCTGGTGTCTTACAAAATATGAGCACTTTTTGTTTTCCATGATATGGTAATAAAAATGTTTCATTCAGATTGATAAATTTTTTGACCAAATAACCATATATTTTTGCATACTTTTTGCAACGTAAATTGAATACCTGAACAAATAATCGATAAAAATTATTTTATCATTAATATATCTCTTGAGCGATGGTAATATTGAAAATCGAATATAAATATATTATTTAATTATGTTTCCAAACATTGCCTCTCCAAAGTTTTCCTGGCAACAGGCAAAATATGAATATTTTACATATTTCCTAATATAGTTATGAAAATATTAGATTAAATTCGATACATTTAACGACCAAATAACTATGTATTTTGGCATACTTTGCCTGACGTAAGTTGAATTTCTATGTATCTATTCATTTATTGATCTGAATAATCGATATAAACTGTTCCATCGTGGATATATCTCCTGGGTAATAATGCTTTTGAAAATCGAATGTGAATGTATTATTTACATATGTTTGTAACTTTGGGTTTTTTTTGAAAACTTTGCCTGACCTGAGTTGAATATCTACAGAAATATGTTCATTTATTGATCAAAATAATCAATATAAAGTATTAAATCGTTTATATATCTCTTGGGTGATGATCATTTTGAGAATCAAATGTAAACGTATCATTTATATATGTTTACAAAAATTGTCCCTTAATTTTCCTGGTATCAGACGACATATGCATATTTTTCATTACTCATAATATAGTTATGAAAATGGTTTATTCAAATTGAAACATTTCACGATCAAATAATTATGTATTTTTGCATACTTTGCCTAACGTAAGTTAAATGCCTTGAAAAATATGTTCAGATATTCATCAATATAATCAATATGAAGTATTTTACCCAATGATAGGTGTGGCTGCTATTGAAGTTACGAAGCATCATCTCAATCTCAGTAACAGTATATGAATACTATCAAAAGCTTTTGTGAATTGTCCATTAGTTATTGGACCCCGTGGGTTACCATGATAACATTCACAAAAGACCGAATGGGCTGCTTAGCTTGTACCTAAAATATACCATGATAACCATTTTAAGTCTTTGGACATGTTGACCATCATTCATGAGCCGTTTATGTTTATGTTCCACATATGTAACAATTTAAAAATGTTCACCGGGTTACTATTCCTTATATCCTGTAATCTAATGCATGTGGATCTGACTGAATTTCATTATATACGCTCAACTACTCTGTAGCCCTTTTATAGACTCTTACTTAGCCCATATCATCAATTACTGTCTGTAATAACCTTATTCTTCCAAGCTGTGGAAGACATATTGTGAAACCACTGAATGAAAAATAAAACTTAAAAAAAAAACTTTTTAGACAAAAGATTTTATTTAAATGCACTATCATGTACCTATCATTTTGTTACATTATAAAATTTGAAATGATGAAAAATCATGTCGCGAGAAGTATCTATGTATTTTTAATTGTTAATTGAATTTAAAATTACCTGGTTTTATTCTCGCGACAAGCTTTTATATCATTAAAATTTTATAATGTAAGACAATGAAAGGTTTATTTCACTTTAAAATTTATTTTCTTCTTTCTAGTGCCTTTGAATCAAAACTTCTCTCTGAAAAGTTTTTTTAAGTCTTATTCATTTATTTCTTTCTAAGTTTTCTTTGGATATATTTCTTAGTCTGATCATTTCAATTAATGAGTCACTGTTGCACGGTCGCTTGTCAGTTAATTTACTACAATCTAGTTCTTCAATGAGGAGACCTTCCAGTAAAATATTATTCATCATTGTAATACATGATTCGATGTTTATCACAACTATTACGTATTTGAGTTTTGTGAGTTTTCGCTACTCTAGAGAGGTCCGAGCAATATTTTCTTCGTTTTGGTTGGTTTCCGGCTATTGCCATGGTCTTTTTTAGTTGAAAATCTCCAAACGTTTCAACTGCAACTGCGACAGTCATCCTCAGTGGCGTGGTCGAAGTACTATGGTCTCTAGCATGTCATTTTGCGCGCACTTTCTGTGATGGCGGATTCGCGCGTACTTTCTGTGCGATTCGGGTGACATTGCTTTGTTTTGGTGCCTTTCAATTCTGTGTGCCAAATCTTTGGTAGATATATTCTCTCTTTTTTTCTGATGAAGTTCTTTTGGTGTTTGAGTATTTCTATTGCTTCTAAATACATTCTTGTTGAATAATGATTCGACGTTGCTAGTCTCTCGGTGTTTTTAAAAAGGATCTTATGTTTTCCGTCGGACAATGCATGTTCAGCGACTGCGGACTAATCGGTCTGTCCCAATCGACAACTCCGCTTGTGCTCAACTAGGCCACCCCAGAAAGTGCGAGCAAAATTAGCACAATAAATGACATGAAAGAGACAATAGCTTTAGTTCCAGTTGATACGTCAAGAGGAGTACTCCGACCACGCCACTGAATATGACCGCCGCAGTTGCAGTAAAACGTTTGGATATTTTAACCAAAGAAGACCACGGCAGAACATGAAAACCAACCAAAACATTGACGCCAGCCGTGAAAGCCTACATTACTACAGTATTTTATTTCGTCATAATCTTCTTCGTCCGAAACAATCAGAAAATTTTCCAAATTTCTCTTGAAAATTTCTCAAAACTATATTATTTGATGGTAAGGTATTGTTCACTATTTAAACGGATTTTCCGATTTCTTTTTCCGCAAGTTTTCGAAACTTTTTTGAAAAGAGGAGGACATATTTTTTGTCAAAATTTTCTATCTATGAAACCCTTGGAAACCTTTCCGAATCTCCACGCGTTCTCTATCTAGCTTTGGATGGGAGAAGAGAGGTAAATTTTTTTGAAATCGTATTATTCAATGGTTAGATTATTTCCACTATTCCTACTGATTTTTTTTATTTCTGTTTTTCCCAATTCTTTTCCTGACAGAAAAAGATGGCCCTTGATCGATTTTTTTCATTTCAATTTTGCATGTCCGAAACTGTTAAAAAAATTTCCGAATTACTCTTCGTTCTCTATATAGTTTTGAGGGGGAAAGAGAGGTATATTTTTTTGAAACCATATCAATGGTAAGCTGATTTTCACTATTTTTACTGATTTTTTCGATTTCTATTTTTCCCAATTCTTTTCGTGACTGGAAAAGGGGGCCCTGGTCAATTTTTTTCATCCTAATTTTCCTTGTCCGAAACTGTTCAAAATTTTTTCGAATAACTGCGTTCTCTGTATAGCTTTTGAGGCGGGCAGGAGGGGTGAATTTCTTTAAACCATAATTTTCGACGGTCAGATATCTTTCACTATGACTGTAGAGTAGTTTTTGGGATTTAGGTCTCAGATGTTACTGTCTATAAAATTGTAACATTCCCATTTATCTTATAGTACCCTGAAGATGTCAAAATAAATTGACGAAACGTCGGCTTTTAACAAATATCGTTTTCTTTAATCTGAGACCTAAATCCCAAAAACTACTCTACAGTCATGATCATGAAGGTCGTGAATAAATTGAAATTTTTCACTATCTTTACGGATTTTTCCGATTTTAATTTCGTGAGTTTCCTAACTTTTTTTTCGCTTCGATTTTTGACGTCCAAATCCACCAAGAAAACTTCCGAAACCCTAGGCGTTCTCTATCTAGCTTTCGACATTGATGTATTGTCATCCGAACTGAACTAATATGTGAAATTCCAATTCCATAGGATGAGAGAAAGTGGTTCTAATTCAGTTCGCAAGATTTCTACCCATCTCACAAACACCCACAGAGCAAGTTAAATGAAAGCATTCAATTCAAATAATGAAAAATTACTCACTTCTCCAGACATACGTAGAATAGGTCTTCTACCAGCTTTTTCTAAAATTCTTCTTGATTTGTCTTCTCGTTGCCGACACTGAATAGTCCATACATGCTTGGCAACAAAACATTCGTTTACTAATTCATCTTGACAACGCAATGTAAATAGTGCCATTAACGTGCATAGGGTAATAATGACTTTGACTTTGATAAGTTATACCTTCAGCTTCATTTATATAAATTTATAGGTTATGAGACTTTTTGAATATTATTGTTGTCTGTTTATTTGGTAACTTAGTTACACGGACAAGCAACTCATAATGAAATAGCGGAACGAATAATCATGATGGAAGGGTAAGAAAACAAACTTCAATCCTGGCAAATTTTGAGATATGTCGCAACAAGCAGCGGTAAAAACGTAATAAGTAACACGGAATGTATCGACTGTTAACATCCTCGGTCGGCAAGCGACAAGCCTCGGCTTTGCCTCGGCTCGAACTCGCTCACCTCGAATGTTACTCAAAAAGCTTTTTTATTATGGTATTCGTGGGATTCCTCTAGACTTGTTCAAGACATATTTATGTGGGAGAGCACAATGCGTTTTGACGGACGGTGTGAAATCAAACTTGGAGGAAATTATACATGGGTTGCCTCAGGGTTCTATCTTGGGGCCGACTCTTTTCATTTTATACATAAATGACCTCTCTTATCATATTTTGCCCAAAAAAAAAGTATTATTTTAGCTGATGACACAACTTTAATTGACCGAAAGAGGGATGTGGTGGAATTGATCGAATCCGCCAAAAACACTTTGGAAGTAGCAGGGGAATGGTTCGGCACCAACAAGCTTTTGCTGAATGCGGAGAAAAACCAGAATCTCATTATATCTGCCAATACAAATATATCAGATGGACATAATGTCAAGTTGCTTGGCATATACCGGGTGACCACGGGGTGAGGTACGCCCCCCAATTTTTCTATAGTTTTGAAGATACAGGTTTCAAATTTGGCACGTCGATATATTACTCAAATACGCATATTTTGACTCCATAACCGAAAATTCACCACTTTCGGTTTAACCGGAAGTGACCCCAAACTTTTTTTTTTAAATGACACCCTGTACAATTTTTTTCATTATCAGGAAGAACACGCAATTTGTGATAACACTGTTCTCCAAAATTGAAAATCGGTTGAAAAATGGCGGAGATACAGTTGATTGTTCAATCGAACAAAGTTGGCCATGAACATCGAACTCAAATCATCACAACTGACGAACGGCGTCAGCATTTACGAGAGGAAGGTTCGAGGTAAGATACAGCTGAAAATTGAGCTTCCCATGTAATTGCAGCAACCATATTTCCCATCAATTATCAAACATTTCCTCAAAACGGATTAGTACCCATAAAGAAAGGCTCACAACTGCCATTTCTCAAATAGCAACATACTCTTTTCACATTGTTATGTTGAAAGATGATGAATTATCAGATTACTCGAATGAAAAGATTTGAAGAATTCCGAAAGGAACCAGAAATACAATACCAAAAATTGGGGGGCGTACCTCACCTCGTGGTCACCCGGTATATTGACGATAGACTTAACCGGAAGTGTCATGTGGAGAAACTGGCGAATAAATTAGCTATTGCTACTTTTATGATTCGTAGACTAAAGAACCTAGTAGGTATTGATACCCTCAGGTCCACCTACCTTGGACTTTTCTGTAGTCATTTTACATATGGAATCATTTTGTGGGGAAATTCTAGCCACTCAAATAAAATTTTCATTTTGCAAAAAAGGGTCATTCGAATTTTAGCAGGAGCGGGTTACAGGGATCATTGTCGTGCCCTCTTCTTTCAACTTCAGATCATGCAATTTCCTTGTGCTTATATGTACTACTCTCTCCTTGAAATACATAAAAATAAAGCGGATTTTGCTCTTTATTCAGATGTACATCAGTATCGTACTAGATCAGGAAAGGACCCCGCAAACACCTTATGGAATTTGGGACCCGGTGGATTTTTTTGAATTTTTGGTATGATGTAGTCCATGTAATTCTCAACCAATGTTACCATTGCGCCAACCTAAAAAAAATGAACAGTTTTGCTGCTAGGTGGCGTTGAAATCACCCCTTGCGCAGATTAGACTATTTATTTTTGAACCCGGTAACAATATTTTCACTTGTTTCATTGTTGTCAATGTTGCACATTATTCTGCAGTATTATAAAAAAAATTCTTACCCCCTTCCCTTTTTCCCCCAACTCCAATTGCGAAACACAAAACAAATAATTCTCGAGTGCCTTTAAATTAATCGTCGAATGTTCAAATATGCCTAAATAAGGGAAATAGCAATTTTTTATGATTATCCCCCCACCCCCCAAATGACACAAAACGAAAAAATTTCGGTGGATTTTTCTAAATTTTTGATATGATGCAGCTCAAGTCATTTTGAATAGAACTAAATTGAATGACAAACCCCAAAAAATGAATAGTTTTTATGCCAGGGGGCGTTGAAATCATATCTTACTCAGAATAGACTATAGGCGGAAGTAATAGCTCTACGTATTTTAGTTTAGATTATGCTGATCAATTGTGTAATTTTTTATAAATTGAAAATCTAAAACCTCCTCCTCACCCCCTACCCCTATTTTAAAACATGAAAAAAATGTATTCCCGACTACTTGTAAATGCTTTATCAAAATAAATGTTTTAATCAGCTGAAATTGAGGAAATCGTACAGTTGTATAACTCCACCTTTCCCTCCCTTCAGAAAAATATTGGTAGAGTTTGCTGACTTCTTAGTAGGGCGTAGTTCATGATTTTTAAATATAAATTAATTGGGCGAATATCTTGAAAATTAATAAAAATTAGACATCAACAATTTGAATTTGAGGTGGTGATTGAATTAATTTTTTTCGTGTTTTGGTTTGGTTTGGTTAGGGGTAAGGGGGAGGTTTTAGATTTTCAATTTATTAAAATTTACACAATTGTTCGGCATAAAATAAAACAAAAATATGTAGAGATATTGTTTCCACCTATAATAAAGAATAGTCTATTCTAAGCAAGGTATGATTTCGACGCCCCCTAGCATCAAAGCTATTCATTTTTGGGGTTTGTCATCCGATTTATTTCTATTCAAAATAACTTGAACTGCATCATATCAAAAATTCAGAAAAATCCACCGAAATTTTTTCGTTTTGTGTCATTTGGGGGGTGGGGGGATAATCATAAAAAACTGTTATTTTTCTTATTTAGGCATATTTGAACATTCGACGATACATTTGAAGGCACTCGAGAAATATTTTTTTTGCGTTTCATAATAGGAGTTGGGGGAAAAAGGGAGAGGGTAAGATTTTTTTTATAAAACTGCACAATATAGTACATTAGCAACAATGAAACAAGTTAAAATATTGTTACCGGGTTCAAAAATAAATACTCCAATCTGCGCAAGGGATGATTTCAACGCCCCCTAGCAGCAAAACTGTTCATTTTTTAGGTTGGCGCAATGGTAACATTGGTTGAGAATTACATGGACTACATCATACCAAAAATTCAAAAAAATCCACCTCGAAACAAATTCCTTAATGAGTTTGCGGGGTCCTTTACTGAGAACTCCTAGATACAGGCTCTCAAAGTCTCAAAAAACTCTCTAAATATTCACTTATATAACAAGCTACCGGAAGCAATAAGAAAGCTGAATTTCCACATGTTCACAAATAAAGTTAAATATTTTTTGTTGAAGTGCTGTTTTTACTCGGAAAATGAGTTTCTCATCTACGACTACAAGATCGAGGACTGTTGAAAAACTCTCAACCACCTGGGCGTAAATGCCTGAAATCTAGTATATCTAAGTGAATGTGTTTCATCTTCTTTGTTTTACTTTTTTAACTTAAGTTTTTATTGTAGATTGACTTATGCTTAGTATAGTGTCTCAATTATTTCATTTAGACTTTTTTAATCATAATTTTAACTAGGTGATATTGTAGGAATGTAGGCTTTCACGGCTGGCGTGAATGTTTTGGTTGGTTTCCGGGTTTTGCCGTGGTCTTCTTTGGTTTAAATCTCCAAACGTTTCAACTGCAACTGCGGCAGTCATCTTCAGTGGCGTGGTCGAAGTACTCTTCTAGACGTGTCTACTGAAACTGAAGCTTTCGAGTTTGCGATGTTATTTATAGTTATGTTTTTGCGCGCACTTTCTGTAATGGCGGGTTCGCGCGCTAGGTGATATTATTTTAAGTATAGATATTTCTAAAAAATCTTTCCTCGAAGACCTGCTACAAATGTAAGAAAATTATGTAACGTAGTCAATAAACTCTACTCTACTCTACTCTAACACGTCTTTACATTCCTTTCTACTCAAATAACTATTACTGATAGTTTCAAGTGGTTATATTCCCTTACCGTATGATGTAAAGTTGTACTCACTTTCATTATGCATGTTATATCTCACTTTATATTATTGAGTTTTTAAAAAATGAATATATTTTACCAGAGGAGTTTTATTTTACTCCTCCAAACTTTATTTGAAGTTACAATACAATAAAAGTGGCTGAGTACTGGTTGGATAAATACTAGTGCATATTATTGCCTCGCAGGGCTATTTATAACATTAACAAGATAATGCTGCTGAATACAGCGGCACACAATATAATGTCATCTTTAAGATCAGACGCGCTGGCCCTGGGTTGATAACGATCTGCTTATACAGCGTGTCTCACGGTCGATGGTAGGTTAGACGTTTACGGTAAACGCAAAGCAGGATTTCCCTGAAAATTCCACATCTTACATTTTGTTACCTGATCTATCGATCTAAAATATTTTCAGCTTTGCGGCGTTGCCACGTCTATCATAAAAAACTAGCAACTTTATTTTTTAAATAGAACACCCCGTATATTAAGTCATTTTTTGAATCGCTCTTTCATTATAATACTTTTTCGTTAATTATGTCCTATACCTATCTCTATCTGTTTTCGAAATAAAAAATAATTTGTGTAAAATATGGTCCTAAACATAGCCCTAATTGAACAGTACATCAGTACTCTCAATTCATGAAAAGTTGATATTTTGATTATAGGTTGGACAAATTTGAAGTATTTACTTAAAACCAAGAAATCGACTCCATATCATACAGGGCGTGCTAAAATTACTGTTATTTACATAATGCATAAAAGTGGTCAAAAGTTCATTTTTTCAATCGAAACCCCCTGTATATTACTCGATAAATTGAAAGATGATAAAAAATGCTTCAAGATGTTATATCATGTCCCTATACCTAAATCATCAACTTTTCTTAATAAAGCCGTTTTTGTGGAAAAATAGTTATTTATGATACCTACAAGTGATGGAAGTGGCATTTTATTTTGTGAGTGGGGATTATTGCGAAACGAAGGTCAGCGAGTGGAGCAAATCCATGTATCATACACATTTTTGTGTACAACAGTTACAGCTAGTAATAAAAAAAAACAAAAAAATTAATGAGGTCCATGGGATTCGAACACACGATTTTTGGATTACAAGACAGATACTTCAACTACATACACCAGCGCACATGTTTATTTAAATGTTATTATTGGTTATTCATAAAGGACTTTCTACAGTTGAATTGAATAGTAGGTACTTCGTCAGTTACTTCACAGGGAATAAATATTACCAATTGCACAAACTGCCAATTACATGTGTGAACTTTTTTAAATAATTCTTTCTAAGTAGATGTTCTGATTGTTTCTATTAAAGAGATTTTTAATGACAGTTCGGACAGTTGTATAAAATATTTAAAGAATTTGATTTTAGGTGGCCGGGGAAGTATCAAGCTTATGACAGCTTGGTGACTTTTATAAGTAATTAACTAATGGTTATTGACGGTGTTTAAAAAATCGCCAAAAATTAATGCTATTGACTATTCAAACGAAGTTCTTATGAAATTATTTATTATACACGGGCAGTGTGATCAAATCATTGCCAGAACTTGCAGAAAATTCAACCAAATGTATCCTGAATTAACACCAATGAACGAGAGGAAGTTTGTAAGATTACAAAATAATTTCCTCAAAGTTAAAAGCGCCTTCAACATTACCAAAACCTGTTACTTCAAATGAGGAAAATACTGTTAACGTCTTGGCATATTTTTATGCATATCCAGAAGCTTCCGTTCGCAGTGCAGAAAAAGATTTGGGTGTATCACATGCTTCAGTACAACGAATTTTGGAAAATCACGAAATGCATCCGTATAAATTTACCAAAGTTCAAGCTCTCAAAGTAGAAGACTTTGAACGCAGAGTGCATTTTTGCGAATCCCTTCTAATACATATACAGCAAGATCGGGAATTTTTGTCAAAAAATTTGGAGCGACGAATCAAAATTTACGAGGGATGGCATTTTTAATAGAAGGAATAATCATTTTTGGGATGATCATAATCCTCATGTGACAAAAGAAATGGGTTTTCAAGAAAATTTTTCCCTGAATGTGTTTTGTATTTTGAAGAAAAATAAAATTAGCTTTTTAATTTATGAAGACACACTGAATGCAGAGAGATATCTTCATATTTTAAGGACGACTGTTACCGATTTCCTTGAAAACTTGCCTTTAGAGGAATATAGGAATTGGTGGTTTCAACTAAACGGAGCGCCAGCTCATTGCACTCAGAAAGTTTCCAGGAAACTTCACCAAATGTTTGACGATCGTTGGTTTAGGCGTTTAGGGCCGTGGGATTGGCCATCGAGATCACCCGATCTCACGCCACTTGACTTTTTTATGGGGTGTTTTAAAAGAAAGGGTGTACAGTACTCCAGTGCCTACCAAAGAAGAACTGCGACGGCGAATAGTACGGTGTATTGAAGATCTAGATCCCCATGAAATTGAAAAAGCAACGACAAGTCGCGTACAAAAGAATATTTTAAAATGTTTAGAATTTAATGGACAACATTTCCAGCATTTATTGTAAAAATGTGATATTTTGTTTACAATTTTGTTATTTTTAATTCTGTTTTTTTCTGTACTTTCACATGTTATATTCCAGAAAATCGTACATTTTACCTAGAAATGCCTGGTTTTTTGACAGTTGTTCCCTGGAAACTTTCAGCCATAGTTAAGAAAATTACTTCGTAATCTTACATTCTTCCTCTCGTTCATTGGTGTTGATTCAGGATACATTTGGTTGAAATTTCTGCAAGTTCTGGCAATGATTTGATCACACTGTCCGTGTATAATAAATAATTTCATAAGAACTTTGTTTGAATAATCGATATTTGCATTCACTTTGGAAGATAATTTGAAACAACGTCGATAACTATTCGTAAATAACTTATAAAAGTTACCAAACTGTTATGAGCTTAACAAATCCACTGTTACCTAAAACCAAATTCTTAAAAAGCAATTTTATTAAGAAAAGTTGATGATTTAGGTATAGGGACATGATATATCATCTTGAAGCATTTTTCATCATCTTTCAATTTATCGAGTAATATACAGGGGGTTTCATTTGAAAAAATGAACTTTTGATCATTTTTATGCATTATTTTTTTTTTGTTTTTTTTTTCATTAACCAGCTGTCGTCCCCTTACGAACGGCAGCCCTCAAAAGTCGAAACTTGTGCGAGCCAAGGATTAACGAGGTCTTCCCTTTTTACGAGCGATTCCTAGCACTTTCTCGGGCCATCAGAAAAAATTCTGCAGTCGCCATGGTTTGAACCACCGCCGACCGGCAGCCAGTGACTAAAACACTGTCGCTTTAACCACTCGGCTACCTGGTCCCATTATGGAAATAACAGTAATTTTAGCACGCCCTGTATGATATAGAGTCGATTTCTTGGTGTTAAGTAAATACTTCGAATTTGTCCAACCTATAATCAAAATATCAACTTTTCATGAACTGAGAGTACTGATGTACTAAAGTTCAATTAATTAGGGCTATGTTTTGGACCATATTTAACACAAATTATTTTTTATTTCGAAAACAGATAGAGATAGGTATAGGACATTATCAACAAAAGAGTATTATAATGAAAGAGCGATTCAAAAAATGAGTTAATATACGGGGTGTTCTATTTAAAAAAAGAAAGTTGCTAGTTTTTTTTGATAGACGTGGCAACGCCGCAAAGCTGAAAATATTTTAGATCGATAGATCAGGTAACAAAATGTAAGATGTGAAATTTTCAGGGAAATCCTGCTTTGCGTTTACCATGAACGTCTAACCTACCATCGACCGTGAGACACGCTGTATATATATATTTATGCTGAATACTTGTTTCAAGGAGCAATAAATGTTCCAGTGACTGTGAAACAGTCGAAAAAAATCCTTTCGGAACTCACTATACCTTTGTATAGATTGTATGGCATATGTCCGACAGAAAACAACTACTTCTCTGGCTAATACCTCGACAGATATTGAATTATATCTGTCAGACATATGTGCAAAGATCCTTACTTTGAAGGAACAACTTTGCAAGAGCTCTCAGAGACAGACAGCAGGACACCGCCTGAGGACGGGCACCGGGCCCTCGCGTGTATACAACCTGGACTGCACTGATGAGGGACTACATCCCGAAACCAGTCTGCAGTTGGTTCTTTGTTTGGATCAGGCGGTGACCTGCTGTCTGTCTCTGAGAGCTCTTGCAAAGTTGTTCCTTCAAAGTAAGGATCTTTGCACATATGTCTGACAAATATTATTCAATATCTGTCGAGGTATTAGCCAGAGAAGTAGTTGTTTTCTGTCGGACATATGCCATACAATCTATACAAAGGTATAGTGAGTTCCTAAAGGATTGTTTTCGACTGTTTCACAGTCACTGGAACATTTATTGCTCCTTGAAACAAGTATTCAGCATATACCATTTCGCATCCGAAATGTCCTTCTGGAGCGCTCTCTAATCTGTTGCCGTGGTGGACCCTGTAAGCGATTGCAGTGTTCATCCACGGTCGATGGTACCTTAGACGTTTACGGAGAACGGGACATAGGATAATTCTGAAAATTTGGTTTCTCAAGTAGTTACTCTTGGTATATCGATCTAAAATATTTTCAGCAATGCAGCGTTGTCGCTTATACCAGAAAGTAGCAGCATCTTTGTTATTTCAAATGGGCCACCATGTATATTACCGAAGGTTTGAACTTGTCATTTCTTTCTGATTATTTCTGTCTCATACTTTGCTATACCTATCTCTAACGGTTTTTGAGATATTGGTTATTTTCCATATTTTTTATCCAAAACATAGCTCGAATTGAATGTTTATTTCTGCGGTATTTGGATTCTTAGGAAGTTGCAATTTTGTGATAAGTTCATCAAGATCATGTACATTGATTCTGTATAGAGAAGTTTGTTCTGCGTTATACAGGGTTGTTCAAAATTCATGATCTTACTGCTAGATACGAAAAGGGTTGAAAGTGCGTTTTTTTAAATGGAACATCCTGTATATTATGAAATATCCTGAAAGATGACTAAATTTCCTTCGAATTGACATATCAAGTTCCTATACCTAAATAGCCAGATTTATGAGATAATAGCAATTTTCTCCCAAGTGCTTGAATTATTGACAGAAATTTTTCGAAATTCTTTGAAAATTCATCTACGAGATAAATTTACGGCAATTAATTCCAGCATGAGGGGGATTCGGTGAGAAAATTTCACACCGAGAAATTAAAATCATCCAACAATTCATAAGAATAACTGGACTATTTATAACCACTGAAATATTGATATATAAAATAAAAAATTCATCAATAATTATAAATGTGACAAATGGTGTATTGTACTTCTTCTGAAATATGATTTCAGAATTGGCAATTTCTGCAATAATCGTGGAGAAAATATTTTCAGACACATTCCAAATATCTAGTAAATACATAATTATCTCCTTTCTTATGAAAACTAGACCTCCATTTGTACATTAAAGCAAAATATGTCAAATGTTTGACAGAAAAATTTCCACTTATTAATTTCGCCCAGGGTACCCAGGAGGATAAAAATTTCCGGAAATTTTTAGGGTTACCATGGTATCTAAACAAGAACGAATTTTTTGATTGGCTACAAAAGTGAGGTGTGAAATTTTCTCGTACATGAATGTACTCGAAAAATTTCTGGCAATAATTCAAGCACTTGGGAGATTACAAGTGAAAATTGCTATTATCTCAGAATTCTGGCTATTTAGGTAAAGGATCATAATATATCAATTCAAAGGGAATTTAGTCATCTTTCAGGATATTTTATAATATACAGGATGTTCCATTTAAAAAAACGCACTTTCAACCCTTTTCGTATCTAGCAGTAAGATCATGAATTTTGAACAACCCTGTATAACGCAGAACAAACTTCTCTATACAGAATCAATGTACATGATCTTGATGAACTTATCACAAAATTGCAACTTCCTAAGAATCCAAATACCGCAGAAATAAACATTCAATTCGAGCTATGTTTTGGATAAAAAATATGGAAAATAACCAATATCTCAAAAACCGTTAGAGATAGGTATAGGGAAATATGAGGCAGAAATAATCAGAAAGGAATGACAAGTTCTAAAATGCGGTGATATACAGGGTGACCTATTTGAAATAACAAAGATGCTGCTACTTTCTGGTATAAGCGGCAACGCTGCATTGCTGATCGATTTGAGATCGATAGACCAAGAGCAACTACTCAAGAAATCAAATTTTCAGAATGATCCTATGTCCCGTTCTCCGTAAACGTCTAAGGTACCATCGACCGTGACCCACCCTGTATACAATGTATATAAGCAGATAATATCCGCGAAATAAGCGGCAGTAAAAATTGTGCTTAGAATGTGACTCTTGTTGACCACAGCTAGAAATGTCAATAACGAAGTCTATCGGTAATATGTCATTGATAACGACTAAGCGGTTTCTCCGAAGGTGACCCCATATTCCTGGAAACGTCGTCATCAAATTGGCATATAACAGCTCCCTCCACAAAGAAAAAGTTGGAGCCATGCAACAACTTTAAGGGTTATAGGTCTTCCAATATGATGTCTTCTTGGGTTTCTTCTTCATGAAGAGTTGGTCTTCTTCTTGGGAAGATTCTGGAGATTCCTCTTAATACCTTGAATTGTCTGTCTGGTGGAGGTGGTGGATCACTTGATCCCATCAGAGCCAGTCTTGTTCTTCTTCTTCTTCTACATTTGCAGAATAGGTAAATAGGGATACAATTAGGGTAATGGTGAAATAGGTGAACCATGAAATATTCTTCTTGACGAAGGGTTGTTGAATACATGGTTTTGGAATACAAGTCCACCTTATTTTTGGCGATTTCCAAGTCATCGACATTCAAGTCGTTCAATTTGAGCGGCTTCAGTTTCGGCAATTGCGATTTTTCAGGAATATCTGCACAACATTCGTAGGTATGGGATTTCAACTGGATAGGTACCGAAGGTAACGTTGGACGTTTTTGATCCTCGGGAATTCGCTTGGATTTTCGTGATTCCAATAAACGCACTACAGTCAGTTTGGAGTTTCACAACTGAGTTTTTGTAAATAATTTCGGTTACTGTGTTTATATTAGGGCAATTCACGGTCACTTGTAAAGGTTCGGAAAGGATCACCAGCCAAAGATTGATTTCAAGTTTTTGAACATTATAACCTTGGCTAAAAATTAAAGAACTTCGGCAATTTTGCGGAATGTCTTTGAAGTTTTTGAAAATTTGAGCTTCACAAATTGAATTAGTGTCTATTGGATACGCGAACATGTCGGAGCACAATTCAGTTCTATAGAAAAGTGGTTTGCATGTTCGTAGGTCCGTCACTGGTATAAACATTAAAGAATCATCATCTTTCGCGATGATTTTTTCAGAAATCGTTAAAATGTGATGGAGGCCAGTTCTGTTACCATATATCGGGATTGGATATAGTTGGTACAAGGTATAAGTTTGAGGTTCTATTAGTGGAATTTTTAAAACAAAAACTATTTTTGATTCAGTTTGAAAGGCTTCCATTTCTATAATTTCCAGATATTGTGCAATTTTGGAAAAATTCGGTTGGAGTGAGAGATTATTTCTCCGTAGGTTTTGAGTAATGTCTTGCAATGAGGTGACCAAATGGTCGGGTGTAATTATTGAAGAATGGATAATATTTAAACGCACAGAGGTAATTGAATCTAGCATATCATCAACATTTTCTCCGAGGAATAGAAAACTTTCCATTAGGTTTTCACAGATATCAACGAATTTTAGTTTTGCTTGAACCTGACTAATTCTGTCATTCAGTTCACTAATCGTATGTTCTATGACTTCGATGTCGTCATTAAAAGTATTTTCATCAACTTGTAATTTACGAATTGTGGTATTGAAATTTTGGATAACAGAAGTCGTTGCTGATATTTGATTTTTCAATAAATTTTCCAATTGGTGTTCATCGTTATTCAATCTATTGATTGAGTTCGTATAGTATTCACCATCTGAAGCATCTAAGTTGCCTGTTATTGACCTAAAAATGCTACCTATACCATCCATTAGGCCTATTTCATATCTTTTAGTATCTAAACTTATTTCTTCAAGTTTTTGATCAATGGAATTTGAAATTTGGGTTAAGAGACTGATATGAGTTTTTACTTCAGTGAATTGAATTGTATTGTTAAGTGTTTCTAAAATTTTACGATTATTTTCGTATGCGTCTTAGAATACGGAAATGTCTTTGTTCACAAGTAAAGTCAATTTGTCATTAGTGAGTACGATATTTCCATTTTCATGGTAATATACACCAACGGTTTGATTTGGTATTGTGACACTACTGATCCAACTAGCAGCAGCAACCTGAAAATGAATTTTTCTTCAGTATAAGGCTTCATGCGGTCGAAGTTTACTTTTGATCTTTGATTCGTTTTGGGGTCTAAAAGAATTGCAGAATTTTGAAAAATTTGCTCAATTAACAATGATCCATTGAATTTATTTTGTAATTTGTCTTTTATTTGGGATTCTTTGACGTAAACTTTATCCATAACTTTATATTCCGTGGTTTCGCCTGATATGTTCCGGTCGAAACAAGCATTAGCTTTTTCTTTTTGTCTAATGGTACGTTCGCGGGCGATTCTATAAAAATGGGAAATCTTATTATTAACGTCCTTAACGTATTTGGTAATAAGTTGTTCTTGATTGTATAGGGTTTCAGGAGGTCTACTAGCTGTGTGACCAAAACTAGTTCATGGAGAGTAAATTCATGAGTTTTATTGACAGAACTATTATAACAAATACATGCATAGGAAAGAACATTGAATGGGTTTTCACACTAGAATATATCAGTTTTATGTCGTAAGAAAGACAAAGATCTTTGAGGATTGCATTGTCAAATTCTTTGCCATAGTCACAGTGAATTCTTAAAGGTGTTCCGTAATGTTGAAAATAAAAAATTTAGGTGTTAGCTACAGTTTGTCCTGTTTTATCTTCTAGCGCATACACTTGCGCAAATTTCGTGAGTTCGTCTCGTATGCTTAGTGCGTAATTTCTAGTCGGAACTTTCACTATGTCTATGTTTATTCTTTCAAATGCAGTTCTAGCTGTTTCAGTTATGACATGGGGATTATTAAGATTTTTTCTACATATTTTGGTTTTTTGACAAATTTCGCATGTTTTGATGTAATTCTCGACACCTTTCGTTAAATCGGGCCAATTATACTTTTCTTTTATTCTCCGAATAGTTTCATTGATTCCTCTATGGAGATTAGTTTTTCCTTTATGATGCTGATCGATTATAATTGGAATTTGGTCAGGGTCTGGAACGGTAACAATATTTTGACACACCTTAAATTTTATTTCCTTTTCAGCGAAAATAAAACAAAGTATTTCAAGTATCGGTAGTTCGAGATTATTCTCAACACAGTAGGTGTGAGAAGGGTCGAGTTCATTTTGATTTCTATACAAAGATAAAAACAAATGTTCTACCACAGAATCTACATCAAAAGTTAGTGGAACAATATAGTATTTTCGGTTTTTGACAGATTTACTTGACAAAATGTTGATTTTGAGACTTCGAAAGTCATATTTCTGTTCGAACATCGAATATTGTGTAGTGAAAATCTTTGACATTTTTCTGTTGGGGAAAAATCAGGATATGCTTGTTTTCTTTATCAAGTAATTGACAGTTTGAATATTCATGTTTTGAAAGTCAATAAGAGATCTTGTTTTATAAAGATTTACGAAATTTCGAAATTCTTGTGCTGTTTGTTCGATGAAAAATGTCTCTTCTTGATTATCCGAAGTTTCCTCTGTCTCAGAAGTATTTTCTGGGTCAGGTGGTTTTTCTTTGAATTCAGGGTTCGACTTATTTTGCTCTTCTTCACTGTCTGTGATTATTTGTATATCAGGGTCTTCATTCGAGGGTAATATTAATGTACCGGTGGTAAGAATTTTTGAATTTATGACGAAACATCCTTTGGATGAATCAATTTTGATTCTGGATAGTGCTTCAGCATTTTTATTGATTTTTCCTGGTTTGTAAATAATGTAATAATCGTACTCCTATAATTTGAGGCGCCACCTGGCAAGTCTGCTTTCAGGGTCCTTGATAGAAAATAACCAAGTAAGTGGGTAGTGGTCTGTGATCAATTCGAACTTTCTACCAAATAGGTATGATCTGTAATGTTTGACAGCCCATACTATAGCTGAAAGTTCCCGTTCTATCGTTGGAGTATTTGGATTCTGTAGAACAGAGTGTCCTTGAGGCGTATGCGATGGGTAGGTCTTTACCAATCGGGCATTGGGAAAGCTCCAATAGCAAATGCATTAGCATCTGTGGTGAGCAGAAATGTCTCCTCAAAATTAGGGTATATGAGAATAGGTGTCGAAACGAGTGTTTGTTTCAGTTCTTCGAAAGAAGTTTGACATTCATTGCCAAAAATGAATGGGGTGTCTTCTTGAAGTAATTCGAGTGGTTTCGAGATCTTGGCAAAATTTGGAATGAAACGCCTGTATTATCCAGACAATCCAAGAAATGATTTAATTTCTTTCTGGTTTTTGGGATCAGGAAAATTTATTATACAGTCGACTTTTCTTGGATTTGGTTTCACACCAACTTTGGTAATGAGATGACCAAGATATGCTACTTCCTTCCTGAGGAATTCGCACTTGTCTGGCTGTATTTTCAGATTTGCATGCCTGAGTCTTTTGAAAACTTCTTTCAGTCGAGAAATATGTTCATGTATCGTGGGAGAGTAAATGATGATGTCGTCCATATAGACGAGGCATCGCTCATTTCGGATTCCAAGTAATATGTTATCCATCACTCTCTGAAATGTCTCAGGTGCGTTATTCAGTCCAAATGGCATTCGAATGAATTCGTAATGACCATTCTCAACTGTGAGTGCAGTTTTGGAAATGTCTTTTGTATCTATCTCTATCTGGTGGAAGCCAGAAGCTAGATCCAAGTTAGTGAAATATTGGCATTTGCCACGTTGATCTAGGAGATTGGATATCATTGGCAGCAGGTATTTATCGTCCACAGTAAGTTCATTCAACTTCCTGTAGTCGACGACTACTCGCCATTTCTGTTTACCAGTAGCGTCGATTTTCTTTGGGACAACCCACACAGGGGATGACCACGGCGAAATAGAAGGGCGTATAATGCCATCTTCTAGCATTTTATTCATTTGTTTTTTCACCTCTTCTTTATGAACCTGAGGATACCGATATGACTTCGTAAAAACAGGTTTCGCGTCTTTCGTGTCAATGGAGTGTTTTATTTCGTTGGTGAACGTTAGTTTGTCACCCTCTAAATAGAATATGTCAGAATATTCGAGGCAAACATTCGTAATGAGTTCAGCCTCTTCTTCATTCAGATGTTCTAAACGTAACTGATATTGAATTTCAAAATTTATGTCTGTCTGAATGTTTGAATTTTTGGTTTTATTAAAATTGTTATAGAATAATTTTGAATTGGTTCAATTTTTATTTCGGAAAAATTACCAGTTTTTGGTATTGCGTTAGCGTTAATCACTGAGGTCAAAAATTCGCCTTTGTGATTTACTTTCACTAATGCGTTAGGAAGTCTCACACTTTCCTTTATCTGAGCTAACAGTATAGCTTCGGTATTGAGAAGATTACATTTGAGTTTAAAAATCCGTTCTGTACGAGCTTCAATAGGGAAAAGTAGAATTCGATAGAGGGCGCAATATCAATATTCAAAGTAGTAAAACAAACATCCGTTATACACGATGCTTACTGGTTTCTAGTTAGTTTATTCGAAGTGTTTTTAAAATGTTATAAGTGTTATTTGAACTGTTGAAACCTATCGACCCCTATCATCTATTGTAAGAAAGAATGTATTATTATTTTAGTTAATTCATATCGCCATCGTGAATATGTGCATGTGATAACACTATTGAAATTTTAGTTTTTCCATACTATGGAATTTACCTTGAAGATTCAAGCTCTTTTTGAGTTTCTAATTGCTAAGCCATCTTCAAGATGTATTGACGAAGGACAAGCTGTTCTAAATGCAGGCCATATCACCTGCGAAACAGATCACACAATTCAAGTAAATGGGTTGTGCTTGAAAAGCAGTGGGCCTGTATTTAGAAGCATGGAGAAAACATAAATCTAAAAACGGCAGTATGCAGTTGCAAAGTAGGAAATATATCCCGTTGGAAACATATTGCAGCACTATTATTTTTATGCACAAGTTAATATATGGTTCCATAAAAAAGGCATATTGGACAGTTAATTGCTGTTATATTTGTTTTTCATTTGATGTTTTTTATTGCATAGAAAAACTTAACGATTTTGATTTTTCCATACTCATTTTTGGTATATACACCCCTACTAATCGAAGGAAGGAAATTTTAAGGAAAGAAAGACTGGGATTCGTCCCTTTTCGGCTAGTGCAGCCAAATACCCAACAATTTCGGGTATTAAGAGTCATGATCGATGGTCTATTAACGTGATAAAAAAATAATAAAGCAAAAGTACAATCAAATTAACACAATAAAAACAAAAAAAAAAACAACTCATGCGTAGTGGCGAAACTGATACTTTGTCTTTAATTTACTCCTTTGATAGTTGCAGTTTTTTTCCGCTAGGGGTCGTACCCGAATTCTACTCCGCCCTATCGAAATTGTGTTTTGCATGTCATCCATGGGCGTAACGATTATATTTTTAGTGGGTTCTCTATGGTCAGTTACTTAAATTAGGGGTATAGTTTTGAAATCAGTTATGAGTTGTTTATATTTTAAATCAATTATACAGTGATAGTGAAAAAAGACCGTCAAATTCTATCTCAATTATTGTAAATGAACCTATACAAAAAGATATCATTACTGATTCTGAAATTATAATTTTTTTGGTCGGTAATGCCCTGTATTACCATATTTTCGTGTGATCTGTTGGCATAATTTTGAACTGTTTTTGGTTTGAAAATAGACAAACCGGCACCTGTATCTATTAGTATTCTATAGGTATTAGTTGCGTCCATGATGTAATATACATTTTTGGAATTTATTGTGAGCGATTAGGTTACAGGAAAATTTGTTCCGGGAAGTTCAAGTTTGGGATGAGATTGTCCGATATATTCAGAGTTTGTACCTGTGCTTGGAGCTCTGAAATTGGGCCTGTCGATTGACTGATTAGTGGATCGAAAGTTGTCGGACCCAGAGGAAGATCCTGATAGTTTTCATACGGATTTGCTTAAGTTTCCAAATATTCGGAGTTATACGAATCAGCTGTATAATCGTAAGGGTTGGACTGGTAATTCGTGTTCTCTTGATATTCTTGATAGTCAGCAATATAACTGGCAGTACCAAAGTCTTGATAATTACCTGTATGATTATCATAGCTGGGGTATTGCGGTTCTTAAAAATTAGCTGTATAATTATCAGAATTTGGATTTTGAGAATTTAGGTGATGGGTTCTTCGAGTATTAAATTGTTGAAAGTTCGAATTTGCTGAATAGCTAAGGGCCTTTGTTAAATAGCTGAGGGCCTTTGTTGGTTAAAATTTGGGTTTGGCCTGATTACTGGTGGCCTAATTTAGGACTGATTTTGGTTCATTGGTTGATTTGATTGATTCTGTCTTGGATTCTGGTTGAACCTGGGATTTTGCTGAATGATCGTATTATGTTGAGGGATGTTAGGTCTTTGGGGGTTTTGTTGCGAATGCTGAAATGACTGAAATTGTCTTGTTCTACATTCATTCAAATTATGGCCTTGTCGTTTACAGAAAGGACAAAATTTGCTGGTTTTGGTTTGAATTCACATTTTTCTGTTGGTTTAGAATGTGTGTTTGGAATTTTGTGCAATGAAATTTTTTGTTGTTGGAAATGATTCTATTACATTTCCCTTCGCACTCTCTGCGTTGCAGTGAGCATGACACCAGGATTACCTGCCCTAACAATTAGTCCAATTTGTGGATCTAAACCTGCCAAAAGAGTGTTCTAAGTCATGATCTCAATAAGTGCTGATTGTGAATTTTTCTGTTCTGGAGTAAGATTTTGTTTCTGAACATTTGAATGCATTTTTGCGTTGTGTGTCTGTAGCCTATTTATAAATGTCAGAGGTGATTCGCCAGGTAACTGATGAATTCTCTGTAAGTCTTGAATCAATGAGGTCAAATCACGTGTATCAACAAAATATTGATTTGAAAGAATTATATTTTCATCCCAAGTTTGGGGATTTCTAGAACTAATTATTAATTCTGCCACTTTTCCTCTTAGTTTATTTTTGTCGTAAATGTTGAATTTGAATTATTTTAGTGCATTGATCCATTCATCTTATTGTTTATTGATTCGTCCACGATATAGAAGTTCATTGTCATATGTGACCGACATTGAAATTAGCGAAGTCGCGTGACGAGCTAAAATCGTTGACCGAATGAACAAAACATATTTCCTTATATAAATACAAAAGGAATAGATTGAGGATATAGTTAGTTATAGACTCCCATAGAGGAGAGAGCCCTGACGCTCAGTCAGCCTTATAGGCTAGGCCCTTTTGGCCTTAGCTGTAAGTATTAGTTAAGTGATAGGTTTAGGTAAGAGTTTTATTTGTTCCCCATTATATTATTCAATGTCCCTTACTTTATAATGTGTATATAACTTTCCCCAGTATCCCTGTTGTTCTATAATAAATGTTTATATTCGTTTGCTACCCCTTGAGTTTCAATAGCTACCATCTGTAGCTACACCCCGAGTCGCATTTAGTATAAGGGAAACAACCCCTTGTACAGCTCAGGATGCTACTATAGTAGCCCTAGTCGCGACAATATGCAAGATTACTAGCCTACTTTGGTCTTGAACGGCCATGCGGTAAGCAGTATTACATGCTTCCGTAAAAGTATTGAGGAATATTTGATCGCCATCATATTCCGGGATTATAGACAATATTTCACTTAATTTGTAGGGTTCAACCTCAGCTGGGGGAGGATTTTGGGGTTGAGCCATTATTAAGTAAATAAAAGAACTGGCTTTTCAAAATAAAATAACTTGAAAATAAACGAGATGATTACCAAAGAATGTCCATGCGGAGGATGCAGTCCGACTTCACTAGCGTTGCTCCGGAGAAAGTGAGCATCCGCGTTTTCTTTATCCGTTGAAGAGACCGTCCTTCCGTGGTTCTTTGCTGTCTTCTGTTGCTTGAAGTGTAGCTGGACTTTGTGTAGGTTCTTCTTCCTCTGAAGGATTGAAATCCACCTCCTTCGGTTGGGTTTTCCCTTCTTCCGCAGGAGTTAAAGGATCCTACCGACAGCGCCAATTGTTATAACTCACTTTTTATCATTGAGTTTTTAAAAAATGAATATATTTTACCAAAGGAGTTTTATTTTACTACTCCAAACTTTATTTGAAGTTACAATACAATAAAAGTGGCTGAGTACTGGTTGGATAAATACTAGTGCATATTAATGGCGCGCAGGGCTATTTATATCATTAACAAAATAATGCTGCTGAATACAGCGAAACACAATAAAATGTCGTCTTCAAGATCGGACGCACAGGCCCTGGGTTGATAACGACTCAGCGGCTTCTCCGAAGGTGACCCCATAGTCCTGGAGACGTCGTCATTAAATTGGCATATAACATGCATATCGTACAAACTATTTCGTGCTGCCATTTTCATTTAGTGCCCTTCTGGTGAATGTTGTTCTCTTTTTGAGATGCGTTCTACGTTTTCCGGGGGTAGATGGAATGTATTTATTCTCGTTTCTTATCCTAATATTATACACCTAGTTTTCATAAAGAATATTTCATCACAATAATCAATGTCTCAGAGATAGTATATCTCTTGATGATTCCCCACGACCGACCACACCAATTTAATAACTGAAAAAAGTTCACTGCAAATTTTATTTTATTTCAGGCATGGCATTCAGAGTTCCGGTTGCAGATGTTTCCGTAGTTGACTTGACCGCTCGTCTATGCAAAGGCGCCGATATGGAATCAATCAAGCTAACAGTTAGAGAGGCCGCGGAAGGGTCCTTGCGAGGAATCTTGGGGTACACCGACGAAGAAGTGGTCTCTTCCGATTTTCTTGGTAGCCATTGCACCTCAATCTTTGATGCTAATGCTTGTTTAGCATTGAATGATAATTTTGTCAAGCTCATCTCTTGGTACGATAATGAGACTGGTTATGCCACCAAACTAGTCGAGTTGCTAAAATTCGTTCAGAAGAAAGATTGTGAGGCTGCAGAAAGAGAAAAACAGGAGAAGGAGAAGAAAGAGAAGGAGAAGAAAGATAAGGATATGGAGTGCCAGAAGGCCGATGCGAAGACTGTACCGAATAAGGAAAAGCAAGATAAGGGTAAGGACTGTCAGAAGGAGGATAAGAAGACAGATGCGAAGAAAGAATGTGACAAGGACAAGAAATAATGTCATGTTTAGTAAAATTCATTAATCAAAATAACTTTTTATTTTGATGGAAAATCACCTAGCAATATTTTGTATTTATGATATCTTACGGATATACAACAGTTAAAATTGAAAACAGGACTTCATTGATTGCATAGGGGTTTGAAAACCCTCGAATTGAAGTAACTAAAAGATCTTGGATACTAGCACAAAATATGTCAAAAACCAGTGAATATACCAAGATATTCAGCATCCTTTCGTAACATGATAATATTAAAAGAGCATTGCTAGACGAACGAAAACAATAAACTACTTTACGAGGTACTCGGCTCTGTTAAACGGTGATCTACATGAAATTGATAATCCAGCATTAACAACCGGGCAAAATAGAAAAAAAAACTGATTGCAAGAATTAAACCATTTGATACAAAGAAAAACTTGGTATTTTTTTGATAAATAGAAATGAAATTATAAAAAAATAAACAACACAGAAGTAACAGATTAAAACCAGTTCTGGGGCTCCACTCTCTCTCTTTGATGTCCTGGTAGGTTGGTTAATTGAATACTGACTAGCGAAATCCAGGGTTTACCTTTGGGGTTTTCCCTAACACTGATACCAGGTGGGGTCTATTGTATTGTTCTGTCGTCAGTGGTTTCGTATATGAATAGGCCTGTGTTTTTCATCAGGTTTAGAAGTCTATTTACAAAGTGTTTCGGATTCATGCCTATTTTTAGGTTGATCTGTCCGAATGTTCTGTTGCGCTTGTTGAGCAGCGCGTCGCATTCGAAGATGATGTGAGAGGCTGTTTACTCATCGTCACCATAGAGTCTATACTCCACGGTTTCTTCATTCATTTCCGTGGTATGTAGGTGTTGTCTAGGGGAATGGTTCCTTCCATGCGGCCGTTACGCACGGCGGCGGCCGCAGTACTTCGACTGGATGCGTCACCCAGTCGATCTCATGGTTTCTTCCATGTGCATGTTGCGTACGGTGGACGGAGCCGGTTTTCCGCCGCTAGTGCTAGTTCCCACTAGTTGAACATGAACATGACGATGAGGAAATCCCGTAGTTAATCGACTTGGAAAAGAGCAATGCGAATATAAATCCAATATTCGAAAAGAGGCATGAAGAGGAGTGTTTTGTTACATGAATTAATCAACATCTGCTTGAAGCATCTACTTGAAGATGAAGTGAAATTTAGGTAATATTTCAGGTTGAACAAGGCGCAGTTTGAGTACATCTTCAACTCAATAAAAGATTATGTAAAATCTGAGTCATACAAACAAGTTTGGTACCTGATAACACCAGAGGAAAACGAAAATCCTCTCACGGCTGCGACTACACTGCTTCTGGAGCAGTACCGTCGCAACGATTGCAGTCGTTCTCGGCTGACTAGTGCGGCCGCCGCTTGGAAGGTAACATGTACATTCAAAAATACGTGTGGCAGTAGGTTGCAGCTGCTGCACTGCGGCGGCTGCTGCACTGCGGCCGCCGTGCACGACGGCCGCATGGAAGGAACCGTACCTTAAGACCGCAATGTCTGGTAAGTAAGTATCTTAGATCTGTTGAGGTTGAGGATGTCAGCCGTCAGTGTTTCGCCCTTCGATTTGATTCTGATGTGTTTAGTAAAGGACCTATGACAGTTCAAAAACATCTCTTATGTAAATTAACACGGGAAAACGCCAAGGTCCCGTTTGGCAATTTTGGCTCTTTTTGGGGTGGGGGGAAGAATCGGAGCGTCGCTGCTTGGCGTTCATCGAGTCGCGATAGATCCCTTAGATTGATAACAATAGTCCAGTGCCGAGCGCGATACCATCATCGGAAATACACGGGTGTTGACTAGACGAGATCGGTAGAAGTCGGAACGTCGTTGCTTGGCGTTCATCGTGTGACGTAATCGACACCCCCGCCCCTCCCAAAGCGTCACTCGAAGTCGTCAGTTTAGCGGCAAATTCAAATTTCATATTTTCTGCTAACGGATTTTAATTTGAAATAATGAAAAAAAGATGTCGATGTGTGGGATCGAAGCGTAGCGAACCAGCAATCTTCGGATTACGAAGCGCACGTCTACACAACTAGGCTAAGAGACCTCTTATGAATGTAGGTTGAAATGTTGTTTATACAGCGCGAGCCACCGATCCGCCGAGTCGAGCGATGTAATCTTGCCGCAAGCCGGGTGTTATCAAACCGCAAGCCGAGAGTTTGAATAAAAACAATAGTAATTGTGAATGAATTAATTCGAATTGTTAAAGTGGTATAATAATAATGATGTTTGGTAAAATAGGAAAAATGGCGGCGGGTAACGGGAGTGTAACGTTTCAACATGCGATTCCAATGAGGAACGTATACAGGGTGTTTGAAAATATATGATTTAAGAGAAAAATCAACACGGTGTCTCAAAACAGTCATCAATTGAGAGAAAAAACAACAGGGTGTTTCAAAAAACATCATTTAGGAGGAAAAATATGGAATGTTGGGTGGGAGACATGAATCATCGCATCATTGGGGCATGCAGGGATTCAGAAGTTTTCGTTTTACGTTTACAGTGTTTGTCAAAATACATCATTTGAGGAAAAAAATAAATACAGGGGGTCTCATAAACGTGCATCGTGATGGGGTTTGTCATTTAAGCAAAAAATATATACCAGGTGTACCAACGTGCCAGTTGAGACAAAAAATATATACAGGGTGTCTCATAAACGTGCATCGTGACGGGGTCCGTCATTTTTAAAGTGCGATTTGGGAGTACAGTTGGCATAAATATATATACAGGGTGTACCATCATAGTATTTAAGCGAGAAAAACATGGTTGCTGCCATACAGGGTGTACCAACTCGACATTTAAGAGAAAAAAACATGGCAGCTGTCAAATTTGGTATACCAGATGTCTCAAAATACATCGACTAAGAGAAAAAACATGGCTGCTGCCATACAGGGTGTACCATCATAGTATTTAAGAGAAAAAAACATGGCTGCTGCCATACAGGGTGTACCATCATAGTATTTAAGAGAAAACAACATGGCTGCTGCCGTACAGGATGTACCATCATAGTATTTATGAGAAAAAACATGGCTGCTACCAAACAGGGTGTACCAACTTGGCATTTAAGAGAAAAAAACATGGCAGCTATGAAAATTGGTATACCGGGTGAACAAGCGCAACATTTAAGATAAAAAACATGGCTGATTGTCAAATGACATGAGACAGAGAAAAAAAAACATGGCAGCTGTCAAATTTGGTATACAGGATGTCTCAAAATACATCGATTAAGAGAAAAAAAAAACATGGTGGCTGGTTGTCAACGTATATACAGGGTGTCCCACAACGTTTGAGAGAAAAATCATGGTGGATCATTAAGAGAAAAAACATGGCTGCATGAGTGATGTAAGAACGCTTCAATGGGCATATGGAGATTCGAAACAACTACTTGCCTATGCAGAGATTGAATTATATCCGACATCTAAATGTTTAATAAGAGGACGTTTGGACCGTTCATTTGGGAAAAAAACATTGCGGAGTCTGATTGGTCAAAGCTCATTATAGTTGTACAGGGACATCTCACAAATTTTTCCATTTGGGTGAAAAATATATATACAGGTTGATTCAAAATCCTCAGTCTTAAATGTTAAATGGGAAAATGGATCGACGAAAAACTTACCATTGCGGAGAAACATATACCGGGTGTTTCGAAAAAATATCACTGGAAATAGAAAAAGATGCGTAGTCGTTTAGAGTGAAAAAAAACATGCCCGCCATTTGACATCATCATAAAGGCATTATTTTTGGAAAGTATGTTAGTGCCATTGGGTAGTTGAAGTAATCACCAATAGAATGGTGTCTGAAGAGTACAGACAGAAGGTTGAGGATTCTTTCGTTTCAAAAAACAACTAAAATAACAAACGCTAAAATGTGTAAAAAATTCAGCGGTTTTCACGTTCCAAAAAATGATTAAAATTACAAACGTTAAAAATTTACTTTTACATGTATTTTTATGGAGATTTGACATTTCAAAATCGTTTCAAATTATCGTTTCCGAGCCCCAAAAAAACAAGTAAAATTAGAAGCGATAAAACACGTAAAAATGCAACGAAAATAGACGTTTTGGCGTCTCAAAAAAACAAGTGAAATTAGAAGCGTTAAAGCACGTAAAAATGCAACGAAAATAGACGTTTACGCGTCCCAAAAAATGATTAAAATTACAAGCGATAAAAATTTACTTTTACATGTATTTCTCATGGAGATTTGACATTTCAAAATCGTTCAAAATTATTGTTTTCGCGTCCCAAAAAACGAGTAAAATTATAAGCGTTAAAACACGTAAAAAATGCAACGTAAACATGTGTTTTCATGTTCGAAAAAACATAAAATTTCGTACGCCGAATTACATAAAATATGTAACGAAAACATGCGTTTTCGTGTTCCAAAAAATGATTAAAATTACAAGCTTTAAAAATTTACTTTTACATGTATTTTTTATGGAGATTTGACATTTCGAAATCATACAAAATTATCGTTTTCGCATCCCAAAAAACAAGAAAAATTAGAAGTGTTGAAACACGTAAAAAATGCAACGAAAATGGACATTTTCGCGTCCCATAAAAACGAGTAAAATTAGAAGCGTTAAAACAAGTAAAAAATCTTATCAAAAAGTACCAGTTATCGCACTTATATAGTAAATTTTACTCAATTGCACTTAGCTTTAAGTATTTTGGTGGTTATGAGGCTTCAACTACTTGCACTCAGTTCTGGACGTTTTGTAGTTATTATTAAAAATTACTATTTAGTTATCAGTTTGTATAGTAAATTTTCATAAAGTGAGGTTAGATAGATAAATCTAAAAAAAAGCATGTGGGATTCGAACCCACGCTCCCTTTCGGGAATCGCAACTTAAAGACAACGTCACAACGCCTTAGACCGCTTGGCCAACCTAACTTATAAGTATACATAATAAGATGTTGGTATTGTAGGATAGGGTAAAAAATTCAAACAAAATTTATTAAGCATTTTTATTTCGGTAACATATCACATAGCCATTTGTAAAGAATATCTACGTTTCGGAGGCTGCAATTGTAGTTGGTATTGTTGCGACGAATGTATGCATACAAGGTGAGATGCCATCATTGTTGCTGAATGTAGGAACCATCCAAAACGTATTATTATAATCCTCCAAGTTCACAACTCGTGTAAGTAGGCCCAACTGGTGAAATTTGGCAGTAAGATAGTCACGTTTTTGAAGTGGGAAAAATCGACCATTTTTCTTCAATAGTTGATGTGTTGAGTGATCTTTGTATCAAGGTTTTTTGTATACAAATTGATGAGAACGTCAATACACACAAAAAAAATGCGACCAAAATAGACGTTCCTCACGCTTCAAAAAAAAAAAGAGTAAATTTAAAAAGCGTTTGAACTCGCAAAAATGTGAACAGAACATACGTTTTACGCGTTTCAAAAAAGATAAAAAATACGAACGTCAATTCACGCAAAAATACGTACAAAAATAGCCGTTTTCGCATTATTTATAATGACGAAAATTAAGGCAAACAATATACACGTTTACATGTATTTCTTAAGTAAAGGACCTAGGACAGTTCAAAAAGTAAGCTTATGGGAAATAACACGGGAAAACGTCAAGGTCCATCGTGGACCTTTTACGACGTAAAGGTGAGTTCACACCTTCACGAACACATAGTGAAGATGGTATTGTTAAAGCCTCGAAGTCGTGGAATATTATGAGCGGGGCTTTAGGTTCATCTCGCTGGTCTGCTGTCAGCGTGTGACGTAGTCGAGCTGATCCGTATCAAAGATAAGATTTTCCCAGTACCCAGCGCCAAGTAGTGAAAAATGGATTAACATGCATGAAAATAAAATGAAAAAAAGATGTCGATATAAGATTTTCCCAGTACCCAGCGCCAAGTAGTGAAAAATGGATTAACATGCATGAAAATAAAATGAAAAAAAGATGTCGATGTGTAGGATCGAAGCGTAGCGAACCAGCAATCTTCGGATTACGAAGCGCACGTCTACACAACTAGGCTATGAGACCTCTTAGTGAATGTAGGTTGAAATGTTGTTTATACAGGCTTGACGCGTTAGAAGAAACAAAACGATATGAAATGAAAGGAAGCGAAAATGAATTAATGAAATCATTAAAATAATTGTGTTGATGAGAAATAGAGACAGCGCCTGACTGAAGCCGTTCACACCCAGAATTGCTTTTATAGGATTGCTATCTCCCACCGAGGGTGTGTCAAAATACATCGTTTAAGAAAAAATAAAAACAAATACAGGGTGTCTCATAAACGTGCATCGTGATGGGGTTTGGCATTTAAGAAAAAAATATATACCAGGTGTACCAACGTGCCAGTTGAGACAAAAAATATGTCTCATAAACGTGCATCGTGACGGGGTCCGTCATTTTTAAAGTGCGATACCAATTCGTCCAAACCGGAAATGGCACTTCTGGTCGTCCGATTTTGATGATTTTGGCATCAATAGATTCGTTTGGATGTCAAGAAACATTTTTAAGCATTTTCCGAGGTCAAAAGGGCATAGGAGGCTATCTTCGTTATTAGTAAAGTTACAGAAACGTGCGGGTACTCTAAGAAGACAACTTTCATGGGAGATCAAGAAAATAATAGAATTTGCGTACGTCAACTGCCATAAGGGCCGTAAACCGCACATATTAATGCGTTATGTACTTATTGCTTAAATCTTAGAAGCTGATTCGTAAGTTTAGTAAAATGGGTGTACCAACTCGACATTTATGAGAAAAAAACATGGCAGCTGTCAAATTTGGTATACCGGATGTCTCAAAATACATCGATTATAGAAAAAAACATGGCGGCTGTCAAATTTGGTATACCGGGTGTCTCAAAATACATCGATTAAGAGAAAAAAAAACATGGCTGATGCCATACAGGGTGTACCATCATAGTATTTAAGAGAAAAAAACATGGCTGCTGCCATACAGGGGGTACCATCATAGTATTTAAGAGAAAAAAACATGGTTGCTACCATACAGGGTGTACCAACTTGGCATTTAAGAGAAAAAACATGGCAGCTATGAAAATTGGTATACCAGGTGAACCAACGCAACATTTAAGAGAAAAAAACATGGCTGATTGTCAAATGACATGAGACAGAGAAAAAAACATGGCAGCTGTCAAATTTGGTATACAGGATGTCTCAAAATACAGCGATTAAGAGAAAAAATACATGGCTGCTGCCATACAGGGTGTACCATCATAGTATTCAAGAGAAAAAACATGGCTGCTACCATACAGGGTGTACCAACTTGGCATTTAAGAGAAAAAAACATGGCAGCTATGAAAATTGGTATACCGGGTGAACCAACGCAACATTTAAGAGAAAAAAACATGGCTGTTTGTCAAATGACATAAGACAGAGAAAAAAAACATGGCAGCTGTCAAATTTGGTATACAGGATGTCTCAAAATACATCGATTAAGAGAAAAAATAAATGGTGGTTGGTTGTCAACGTATATACAGGGTGTCCTACAACGTTTGAGAGAAAAAACAAGATGAATCATTAGGAGAAAAAACATGGCTGCATGAGTGATGGAAGAACGCTTCAATGGACATATGGAGATTCGAAACAACTACTTGCCCATGCAGAGATTGAATTACATCCCACATCTAAATGTGTAATAAGAGGACGTTTGGACCGTTCATTTGGGAAAAAAAACAGCGGAGTCTGATTGGTCAAAGCTCAATATAGTAGTGCCATTGGGTAGTTGAAGTAATCACCAATAGAATGGTATCTGAAGAGTACAGACAGAAGGTTGAGGATTCTTTCGTTCCAAAAAACAACTAAAATAACAAACGCTAAAATGTGTAAAAAATTTGACGAATTCAGCGGTTTTCACGTTCCAAAAAATGATTAAAATTACAAGAGTTAAAAATTTACGTTTACATGTATTTCTTATGGAGATTTGACATTTCGGAATCGTTCAAAATTATCGTTTTTGCTTCCCAAAAAACAAGTAAAATTAGAAGCGTTAAAACACTTAAAAAATGCAACGAAAATAGATGCAGCAGCCATATTTTTTTCCTCTTAAAAGCTGTGTTTTTTCTCTGTCTCATGACATTTGACAGGCAGCCATGTTTTTTTCTCTTAAATGTTGCGTTCGTTCACCCGGTATACCGAATTTGACAGCCGCCAGGAGATTCTGTTGGTGTGCGTGCGCACCAACAGAAGCTCACTTCCGACTTTGATATGTACATTTCAACCATAACACAATGTTGAATTGAAAGCGAATGGTCTTTCCGCCCATGAAATCTACCTACGGACAACTCTTACAATTCACTTGGAAATATTTCAAGTCATCTTGATACTTATTGAAGAAGATTCTCTCGTCGGTGATATATTTCTCACAAATTTGTCTACTAACACACATCAAATTTGGTGCCTTCGTCGATGAAATCTTGCTCATGCACCAACTCACACCACTGAAACATATACCACAATGCTTGTTGAGTTGAAACAGAATAATCTTCCCAGCCATGAAATCTCGAGATTACTTTCAAATTTCGACACTTGAAAGAAATATTCACAATTATTCTAATATTTTTTAAGTTAGTCTTCTTCACTCAAACATTCGATTGCTGTCTTTGTACGGTTGATAAACTTAAAGCCTTAACATCGGTGATAATGCAACTCTTGAATTTTGTTCCGAAGACTCATTATTGGAGTGGTGTATTTGAAAGGAATTTCTTGATATTGTTGTATGATGTGATCCCGCATTTCCTTCAAAGAGTTATTTCGGTTTGGCACATATTCATAACAAGTCTTTTTTGGTTGATTTGACGATTCTAGAACTATTCTACTATCAACTTCATGTATATTTTGTCTGAACTACCTAATTTTCTTATATATTTCGTTGTGCTAATCCTTGAATAACAAATTGTTACATAGTTCTTTTAGCTTAAAGTCTCAAATCCTCATTGATATTTTGATATATTTGATTTTGTTCTTGTAATTCACATGTTCGTTTTTGTAATGGTGGTGGGATAAGTTATCCAAGTTTTCCTACAGCTGTAAAGTGAATAAGTCGACTTGGTGCGCCCTGGCAAATAATAATAATTACAACCATTTTCCACCCGCACAGGCTATGTCTTCGAGTGTTTTTGGAGGAATATTATTAAAACTCCAATTCGCTGTATAACTCCGTTTTTTCGATAGAAGGAATTACCTCTTCAGCTATTCAAGCAGTGGACTTTTTGGCAATAGATAATTTTGAAGAGAAAACCAATTCTGAACTTCTTCTTCGATGATCACTATTGTTTAATTTTTTTGTCAATTCGAAGGAAAATATGTATTCACACGGGGCATGCGTAGTAGTGTTTTCAGCCAAGATATTTGTCATCAAAAATCATCTGGAACTATTTATTTGAGTGAGTTTGGTGAGTTTGTAAATGGTGCTTTGGCTATAAGCAATTTCAACAAAAATGATCTAAATATATTATTCATTTTGGTGAAACTTTACATCTGAATCGATACATAGTTCAGTCGAAAATATTCCTCTCGATATTACCTCAAGTCTTTTGGCTCATTTCCACTGGGAAGCAATAACATACGATTCACTTGAAAATATTTAACATTTAAAGTAATTCCTTTCGTTGGTGATGTATTTCTCACATACTTTTATAGTACCAAACTACACGAACCTTTCTGTTTGATGGAAACCAATCTGATGAATCTCCTAATCTTGTGTCAACGTTGATGTCTTTGTCAGTGAAATCTCGCCCACAAACCGGCTTACTTAATTGGAACATAACACAACACCTGAATTGAATTGAGTTGAATTGAATACCAATCTGATGAATCCTGTCACCCGCACATTAAATTTGGTGTCTGATTATGTAATGGTTCCTTGAGGAATACTCAAATCAGATCAAAAACGTTCAGAGGAATTCCACAAGAACTTAAATGGAATTTATAAAAAAATGCCCAAGATGTCATTGGAAATAATGTGAATAAAGAATGGCAACGGAATTGATGTATTTTATAGGGGGTTGATTTTTTTGGTCCCTCTAGAGATATCATCTCATAGGCAACCAAACACCATTTTCATATAGGAACGAGGATTATATACTCTTGCAACACGTTCGAAAAAACCTCGAAGCTATCGAATTTACAAAGTGGAAAACTGTTGGATATTAAACGACTTTGATGGGTATCTTTCTAACAAACTTGCTTACTGAAATTTCTCTCCTCTATGATTTATTTCTCACAAACTCTCTTGCTAACACACTGCATGAGACTTATTTAATTGAAACCAAATCTAATGAATATCAACTTTGGTGTCTCATTTATTTTTTACATGTTATTGTCTCTCGAGAAACACTGTGATTACGAAATGTCCATGAAACTGTTCCTTGAATTCATCTTTTCCCATCGTTCCATGACTTTTTTTCACCTCAATTTTTCATTTTGAACCTCGTTGGCATTTTATTTTTCACGTTAACTTTTCGTTTCATTGCGATTCGTTTTATTCAACAAGTCAAGTCAGACACATAGGTTATTAGTTGTTGTTCTCTATATTTTGTAGTATTATTATTATTTTCACGACGCGACGTTTCGTTCAATGCATTGATCTCTAAACCTGTCGAACGCGTAATTTATGCGCTTTCTCTATTTCTCATAATCACAATTATTTTTATGCTTTCATTCATTCATTTTTGCTTCCTTTCATTTCATATCGTTTTGTTCCTTCCAACGCGTCAAGCTTGATACCCGTCGGACGCCTATGGTATATGACGTCGACCGCATTTTTATTATCATTGTCATTATTTTCATAACTTTTTGTGTCGTTTCGTTTCATTCAAATCATCGAATTTGATACCTTCCATATTTATTTCAACCTCTACATTTATTACTATTATTATTATTATTATTTTCATAATTTCTTTGATTCATCCCGTTTCATTTCGTTACTTCTGACGCGTTGAGCTTGAAATCTGCCGCGAGCATAATTTATTAACAGCCTTCTATACTGTATAATATGTCTTCTACATTTTTTATTATTATCATCATTATTTTTTTGATTTTTTGTGTCGTTTCATCGTTTCATCCAAATCATTGAATTTGATCCCTTCCATACGTATATTTCAATGCGCTGACCTCTATATTTATTACTATTATTATTTTCATAATTTCGTTGATTCATCCCGTTTCATTTCATTTCTTCTGACGCGTCAAGCTTGAAATCTGCCGCAAACATAATTTATGTACAGTCGTCCATACTTTATATGACGTCATCTAATTTCTTTTATAATTATTACCACTATTTTCATGATATTTTGTGTTCTTTTCGTTTGATCCAAATCATCGAATTTGATTTTTTTATACGAATATTGTATCATGTCCCGATAAAGGTTTATTATCTGATTTGAAAGCTGTACTTTTGAGAGTGATTCCCATTTATGAATATATGTTTATATAAAAAATTATAGTAGATAAAATAATCAATTAACCAATAATGACGTCACCATGCCTCACAGCTAAAACTTTTATGAAAATTCCACTCAATCACATTTCAGATAATTAAACACATATGGCGAAAATGTTATCTTATTTTGAAATTGGACTCTAATAATTTGTAAAAACCCCTATATTTAATGAAACTGACTATCTCAAAAAAAAATCATAATGGACTTATGTATCCAAAACGGACTTTATTCAAAATGAACATTGTGAAAATCGACAACACGAAATAAATTTTTGTAGATGCTAACTGAAGTAAAATGAATAATTTCCTGGATTATTTCAAGATATGAAATATAAACGCCTATCGCCCTAAACCACACAATGGTGATAACTCCAATAATAAAACACGATATTTGCTGAAATTATGTTTTCTCGACTGAATGATCAATTATTGTCATCTTTAGACTACGTTGCTACATGATTAACTGAAACCCACTTACCTCAAAATCATCTGTACTTTCAAACATAATCCATATTATATTGAATTACAAACTACACATACTTAAAATGATGCCGGTACTGGTCACAAAATAACTATGAATAACATGTTCATTTCTGGGTTTTCGCTCACAGGAAATGCGATAATAACTCAACGGAAAGTACGTCGGTTGTAATAATTGAGTTTTGTTTTGTGCCTCTAAGATCCGTTCTGTGGCCACTATCACCATACACGAAATCACGAAAACTCATGCTTTTTTATGGATTGTTCTATAGAAATATTCGCTACCGACCGAAGCTCTTACCTTTTTTACGTCCACGACGTAAGCTCAACATATAGTTGATACTCATTTTTGCGTGAATTGCTCTTTTAAAATTCCAATTTTGAATGTAATAAACGAATATTTTGGTCATATTATTTGAGTGAATTGGCGTTTATTTTATTTGTAACGTGTAATAACGTCCATTTTGAACAATTTAGAAATGTCAAATCTACATAAGAAATACATGTAAACGTGTATTTTGTATGCCTTAATTTTCGTCGTAATAATGAATGCGAAAACGGCTATTTTTGTACGTATTTTTGCGTGAATTGACGTTCGTATTTTTTATCTTTTTTGAAACGCGTAAAACGTATATTCTGCTCACATTTTTGCGAGTTCAAACGCTTTTTAAATCTACCATTTTTTTGGAGCGTTAGGAACGTCTATTTTGTTCGCATTTTTTGTGTATATTGACGTTCTCATCAATTTGTACCTTGATACAAAGATCACTCAACACATCAACTATTGAAGAAAAATGGTCGACTTTTTATTGATCCTTGGAACGAAATGTTCACGGATTGCGGTATTCCTCCGGTTTTGTGGAATATCATCAATTGGATGCCATCCTCAAGAAAAATCTATATGATGTTGATGTCATTTATGTGCGAGGACTTCAAAAACGTGACTATCTTACTGCGAAATTCCAACAATTGAACCTACCTACACGTGTTGTCAACTTGGAGGATTATGATAATACGTTATGGATGGTTCCCACATTCAGCAACAATGATGGCATCTCACCTTGTATGCATACATTCGTCGCAATCGCCGCACCAACTACAATTTCAGCCTCCGAAACGAAGATATTCTTTACAAATGCCTGTCATATATTACCGAAATGAAAATGCCAAAATTTTGTATTCAATATGTTTGAATTTTTTACTCTATGCTACAATACCAACATTTCATTATGTATACTTATAAGTTAGGTTGGCTGAGCGGTCTAAGGCGTTGTGGCGTTAAGTTGCGATTCCCGAAAGGGAGCGTGGGTTCAAATCCCACACCTAACATCCTTTTCGATTTATCTATCTAACTTCACTTTAATGAAAATTTACTATACAAACTGATAACTAAATGGTAATTTTTAATATTAAATACAAAGCGCCCAGAACTGAGTGCGAGTAGTTGAAGCCTCATAACCACCAAAATACCCAAAGCTAAGTGCAATTGAGTAAAATTTACTATATAAGTGTGATAACTGGTACTTTTTGATGGGATATTTTACTTGTTTTAACGCTTATAATTTTACTCGTTTTTTGGGACGCGAAAACGTCTATTTTCGTTGCATTTTTTACGTGTTTCAGCGTTTCAAATTTTAGCTGTTTTTTGGGACGCGAAAACGATCATTTTGTGCAATTTTGAAATGCCTATTGTCCATAAGAATTACATGTAAAAGTGTATTTTTGGCGTTAGTAATATTAGTTGTTTTTTGGAACACGAAAACGCATGTTTTCGTTACATATTTTATGTAATTCGGCGTTCGAAATTTTATATGTTTCTTCGAACATGAAAACACATGTTTTCGTTGCATTTTTTACGTGTTTTAAAGTTTCTAATTTGTTTTTTCGAACATGAAAACACATGTTTTCGTTGCATTTTTTACGTGTTTTAACGCTTCTAATTTTACTTGTTTTTTGGGACGCGAAAACATCTATTTTCGTTGCATTTATTAAGTGTTTTAACGCTTCTAATTTTACTTGTTTTTTGGGAAGCAAAAACGATAATTTTGAACGATTCTGAAATGTCAAATCTCCATAAGAAATACATGTAAACGTAAATTTTTAACGCTTGTAATTTTAATCATTTTTTGGAACGTGAAAACCGCTGAATTCGTCAAATTTTTTACACATTTTAGCGTTTGTTATTTTAGTTGTTTTTTGGAACGAAAGAATCCTCAACCTTCTGTCTGTACTCTTCAGATACCATTCTATTGGTGATTACTTCAACTACCCAATGGCACTACTATATTGAGCTTTGGCCAATCAGACTCCGCTATGTTTTTTTTCCCAAATGAACGGTCCAAACGTCCTCTTATTACACATTTAGATGTCGGATGTAATTCAATCTCTGCATGGGCAAGTAGTTGTTTCGAATCTCCATATGTCCTTTGAAGCGTTCTTCCATCACTCATGCAGCCATGTTTTTTCTCTTAATGATTCATCATGTTTTTTCTCTCAAACGTTGTAGGACACCCTGTATATACGTTGACAACCAACCACCATTTATTTTTTCTCTTAATCGATGTATTTTGAGACATCCTGTATACCAAATTTGACAGCTGCCATGTTTTTTTTCTCTGTCTTATGTCATTTGACAAACAGCCATGTTTTTTTTTCTCTTAAATGTTGCGTTGGTTCACCCGGTATACCAATTTTCATAGCTGCCATGTTTTTTTCTCTTAAATGCCAAGTTGGTACACCCTGTATGGTAGCAGCCATGTTTTTTCTCTTAAATACTATGATGGTACACCCTGTATGGCAGCAGCCACGTATTTTTTCTCTTAATCGCTGTATTTTGAGACATCCTGTATACCAAATTTGACAGATGCCATGTTTTTTTTCTCTGTCTCATGTCATTTGACAATCAGCCATGTTTTTTCTCTTAAATGTTGCGTTGGTTCACCTGGTATACCAATTTTCATAGCTGCCATGTTTTTTCTCTTAAATGCCAAGTTGGTACACCCTGTATGGTAGCAACCATGTTTTTTTCTCTTAAATACTATGATGGTACCCCCTGTATGGCAGCAGCCATGTTTTTTTCTCTTAAATACTATGATGGTACACCCTGTATGGCATCAGCCATGTTTTTTTTTCTCTTAATCGATGTATTTTGAGACACCCGGTATACCAAATTTGACAGCCGCCATGTTTTTTTCTATAATCGATGTATTTTGAGACATCCGGTATACCAAATTTGACAGCTGCCATGTTTTTTTCTCATAAATGTCGAGTTGGTACACCCATTTTACTAAACTTACGAATCAGCTTCTAAGATTTAAGCAATAAGTACATAACGCATTAATATGTGCGGTTTACGGCCCTTATGGCAGTTGACGTACGCAAATTCTATTATTTTCTTGATCTCCCATGAAAGTTGTCTTCTTAGAGTACCCGCACGTTTCTGTAACTTTACTAATAACGAAGATAGCCTCCTATGCCCTTTTGACCTCGGAAAATGCTTAAAAATGTTTCTTGACATCCAAACGAATCTATTGATGCCAAAATCATCAAAATCGGACGACCAGAAGTGCCATTTCCGGTTTGGACCGGAAGCAGCCATTTTATTGCAGATTTGGACTCTCCTCGATGTGAGTAATCCGAATTTACTATTACTTTTCTTCTATCTTAATTTTTTGAAACCGGAAGAGTTTATTTTTTGATGATTCGTACAGATCCAAAATATCATTAAGGTATATATTGAAGGACAGATGGCTCTGATGTATTCCTTGAAAACGAATTGGTATCGCACTTTAAAAATGACGGACCCCGTCACGATGCACGTTTATGAGACATATTTTTTGTCTCAACTGGCACGTTGGTACACCTGGTATATATTTTTTACTTAAATGCCAAACCCCATCACGATGCACGTTTATGAGACACCCTGTATTTGTTTTTATTTTTTCTTAAACGATGTATTTTGACACACCCTCGGTGGGAGATAGCAATCCTATAAAAGCAATTCTGGGTGTGAACGGCTTCAGTCAGGCGCTGTCTCTATTTCTCATCAACACAATTATTTTAATGATTTCATTAATTCATTTTCGCTTCCTTTCATTTCATATCGTTTTGTTTCTTCTAACGCGTCAGCCTGTATAAACAACATTTCAACCTATATTCACTAAGAGGTCTTATAGCCTAGTTGTGTAGACGTGCGCTTCGTAATCCGAAGATTGCTGGTTCGCTACGCTTCGATCCCACACATCGACATATTTTTTTCATTTTATTTTCATGCATGTTAATCCATTTTTCACTACTTGGCGCTGGGTACTGGGAAAATCTTATCTTTGATACGGATCAGCTCGACTACGTCACACGCTGACAGCAGACCAGCGAGATGAACCTAAAGCCCCGCTTATAATATTCCACGACTTCGAGGCTTTAACAATACCATCTTCACTATGTGTTCGTGAAGGTGTGAACTCATCTTTACGTCGTAAAAGGTCCACGATGGACCTTGGCGTTTTCCCGTGTTATTTCCAATAAGCTTACTTTTTGAACTGTCCTAGGTCCTTTACTTTCTTATGTAGATTTGACATTTCTAAATTGTTTAAAATGGACGTTTTTACACGCTACAAATAAGATAATCGTCAATTCACTCAAATAATATGACCAAAATATACGTTTATTACATTCAAAATTGAAATTTTAAAAGCGCAATTCACGCAAAAATGAGTATCACTACATGTTGAGCTTACGTCGTGGACGTAAAAAAGGTAAAACCTTCGGTCGGTAGAGATTATTTCTATTGAACAATCCATAAAAAAGCATGAGTTTTCGTGATTTCGTGTATGGTGATAGTGGCCACAGAACGGATCTTAGAGGCACAAAACAAAACTCGATTATTACAACCGACGTACTTCCCGTTGAGTTATTATCGCATTTCCTGTGAGCGAAAACCCAGAAATGAAAATGTTATTCATAGTTATTAGTACCGGCATCATTTTAAGTATGTGTAGTTTGTAATTCAATATAATATGGATTATGTTTGAAAGTACAGATGATTTTGAGGTAAGTGGGTTTCAGTTAATCATGTAGCAACGTAGTCTAAAGATGACAATAATTGATCATTCAGTCGAGAATCACTCTCAAATGTACAGCTTTCAAATCAGATAATAAACCTGTTATCGGGACATGATAAAATATTCGTATAAAAATATCAAATTCGATGATTAGGATAAAACGAAAACGACACAAAATATCATGAAAATAGTGATAATAATTTAAAAAAAAAAAATACATGACGTCATATACAGTATGGACGACTGTACATATATTATGTTTGCGGCAGATTTCAAGCTTGACGCGTCAGAAGAAATGAAATGAAACGGGATGAATCAACGAAATTATGAAAATAATAATAGTAATAAATATAGAGATCAGCGCATTGAAATATACGTATGGAAGGGATCAAATTCAACGATTTGGATGAAACGATGAAATGACACAAAAAAATCAAGAAAATAATGATGATAATAATAAAAAATGTAGTAGACATCATATTATACAGTATAGAAGGCTGTCAATAAATTATGCTTGCGGCAGATTTCAAGTTCAACGCGTCAGAAGTAACGAAATGAAACGGGATGAATCTACGAAATTATGAAAATAATAATAGTAATAAATGTAGAGGTTGAAATAAATATAGAAGGTATCAAATTCGATGATTTGAATGAAACGAAACGACACAAAAAATTATGAAAATAATGACAATGATAATAAAAATGCGCTCGACGTCATATACCGTAAGCGTCCGACGGGGTATCAAGCTTGTCGCGTTGGAAGGAACAAAACGATATGAAATGAAAGGAAGCGAAAATGAATTAATGAAATCATAAAAATAATTGTGATGATGAGGAATAGAGACAGCGCATAAATTACTCATTCGACAGGTTTAGCGATCAACGCATTGAACGAAACGTCGCGTCGTGAAAATAATAATAACCTATGTGTCTGACTTGATGTGTTGAATAAAACGAATCGCAAGGAAACGAAAAGGAAACGTGAAAACTAAAATGGCAACGAGATTCAATATGAAAAATTGAGGTGAACAAAAACGTATGGAACGATGGGAAAAGATGCATTCAAGGAACAGTTTCATGAACATTTCGTAATCATAGTATTTCTCGAGAAACAATAACATATACAAAACAAATGAGATACCAAATTTGATATTCATTAGATTTGGTTTCAATTAAAGAAGTATCATGCAGTGTGTTAGCAAGAGAGTTTGTGAGAAATAAATCATACAGGAGAGAAATTTCTGTAAGCAAGTTTGTTAGAAAGACAACCATCAAAGACGTTTAATATCCACCAGCTTTTTGCTGTGACGGCAGATCTCGTTCATAACTCCACTTTGTAAATTCGATAGCTTCGGGTTTTTTTCGAACGTGTTGCAAGAGTATATAATCCTCGTTCCTATATGAAAATGGTGTTTGGTTGCCTATGAGATGATATCTCTAGGAAGACCAATAGAATCAACCCAATATAAAATACATCAATTCCGTTGCCATTCTTTATCCACATTATTTCCAATGACATCTTGGTCATTTTTCTATATATTCCATTTAAGTTCTTGTGGAATTCCTTTGAACGTTTTTGATCTGATTTGAGTATTCCTCAAGGAACTATTACATAGACGAAACCAATCAGACACCAAATTTAACGTGCGGGTGGAAGGATTCATCAGATTGGTATTCAATTCAACTCAATTCAATTCAGGTGTTGTGTTATGTTCCAATTAAGTGAGCTGGTTTGTGGGCGAGATTTCACTGACAAAGACATCAACTTTGACACAAGATTAGGAGATTCATCCGATTGATTTCCATCAAACGAAAGGCTCGTGCAGTTTGGTACTATAAAAGTATGTGAGAAATACATCACTAACGAAAGGAATTACTTTAAATGTTAAATATTCTCAAGTGAATCGTATGTTATTGCTTTCCAGTAGAAATGAGCCGAAAGACTTGAGGTAATATCGAGAGGAATATTTTCGACTGAACTATGTATCGATTCAGATGTAAAGTTTCACCAAAATGAATAATATATTCAGATCATTTTTGTTGAAATTGCTTATAGCCAAAGCACCATTTACAAACTCACCAAACTCACTCAAATAAATAGTTCCAGATTATTTTTGATGACAAATATCTTGGCTGAAAACACTACTACGCATGCCCCGTGTGAATACATATTTTCCTTCGAATTGACAAAAAAATTAAACAATAGTGATCATCGAAGAAGGAGTTCAGAATTGGTTTTCTCTTCAAAATTACTTATTGCCAAAAAGTCCGTTGCTTGAATAGCTGAAGAGGTAATTCCTTCTATCGAAAAACGGAGTTATACAGCGAATTGGAGTTTTAATAATATTCCTCCAAAAACACTCGAAGACATAGCCTGTGCGGGTGGAAAATGGTTGTAATTATTATTATTTGCCAGGGCGCACCAAGTCGACTTATTCACTTTACAGCTGTAGGAAAACTCGGATAACTTATCCCACCACCATTACAAAAACGAACATGTGAATTACAAGAACAAAATCAAAAATATCAAAATATCAATGAGGATTTGAGAATTCAAGCTAAAAGAACCATGTAACAATTTGTTATTCAAGGATTAGCACAACGAAATATCTAAGAAAATTAGGTAGTTCAGACGAAATATATATGAAGTTGATAGTAGAATAGTTCCAGAATCGTCAAATCAACCAAAAAAAGACTTGTTATGAATATGTGCCAAACCGAAATAATTCTTTGAAGGAAATGCGGGATCACATCATACAACAATATCAAGAAATTCCTTGGGGGAAGAAAGGTGCATGACAAAACAATACGGATAGTTGAAATGTGCTAAAAAAATTTCTTTCAAATACACCACTCCGATAATGAGTCTTCGGAACAAAATTCAAGAGTTGCATTATCACCGATGTTACGGCTTTAAGTTTGTCAACCGTACAAAGACAGAAATCGAATGTTTGAGTGAAGAAGAATAACGTAAAAAATATTGGAATAATTGTGAATATTTCTTTCAAGTGTCGAAATTTGAAAGTAATCTCGAGATTTCACGGCTGGGAAGATTATTCTGTTTCAACTCAACAAGCATTGTGGTATATGTTTCAGTGGAGTGAGTTGGTGCATGAGCAAGATTTCATCGACGAAGGCACCAAATTTGATGTGTGTTAGTAGACAAATTTGTGAGAAATATATCACCGACGAAAGAATCTTCTTCAATAAGTATCAAGATGACTTGAAATATTTCCAAGTGAATTGTAAGAGTTGTCCGTAGGTAGATTTCATGGGCGGAAAGACAATTCGCTTTCAATTCAACATTGTGTTATGGTTGAAATGTACATATCAAAGTCGAAAGTGAGCTTTTGTTGGTGGAAAATGAGACAATGAAAAAACGTTTCTTTGGGGGTATAATTCTTCACGGAGACATTTGACAAGCAGCAGCCATATTTTTTTCCTCTTAAAAGCTGTGTTTTTTCTCTGTCTCATGACATTTGACAGGCAGCCATGTTTTTTTCTCTTAAATGTTGCGTTCGTTCACCCGGTATACCGAATTTGACAACCGCCAGGAGATTCACTTCCGACTTTGATATGTACATTTCAACCATAACACAATGTTGAATTGAAAGCGAATTGTCTTTCCGCCCATGAAATCTACCTACGGACAACTCTTACAATTCACTTGGAAATATTTCAAGTCATCTTCATACTTATTGAAGAAGATTCTTTCGTCGGTGATATATTTCTCACAAATTTGTCTACTAACACACATCAAATTTGGTGCCTTCGTCGATGAAATCTTGCTCATGCACCAACTCACTCCACTGAAACATATACCACAATGCTTGTTGAGTTGAAACAGAATAATCTTCCCAGCCGCGAAATCTCGAGATTACTTTCAAATTTCGACACTTCAAAGAAATATTCACAATTATTCCAATATTTTTTACGTTAGTCTTCTTCACTCAAACATTCGATTTCTGTCTTTGTACGGTTGACAAACTTGAAGCCGTAACATCGGTGATAATGCAACTCTTGAATTTTGTTCCGAAGACTCATTATCGGAGTGGTGTATTTGAAAGAAAATTTTTTAGCACATTTCAACTATCTGTATTGTTTTGTAATGCACCTTTCTTCCCCCAAGGAATTTCTTGATATTGTTGTATGATGTGATCCCGCATTTCCTTCAAAGAGTTATTTCGGTTTGACACATATTCATAACAAGTCTTTTTTTGGTTGATTTGACGATTCTGGAACTATTCTACTATCAACTTCATATATATTTCGTCTGAACTACCTAATTTTCTTAGATATTTCGTTGTGCTAATCCTTGAATAACAAATTGTTACATGGTTCTTTTAGCTTGAATTCTCAAATCCTCATTGATATTTTGATATTTTTGATTTTGTTCTTGTAATTCACATGTTCGTTTTTGTAATGGTGGTGGGATAAGTTATCCGAGTTTTCCTACAGCTGTGAAGTGAATAAGTCGACTTGGTGCGCCCTTGCAAATAATAATAATTACAACCATTTTCCACCCGCACAGGCTATGTCTTCGAGTGTTTTTGGAGGAATATTATTAAAACTCCAATTCGCTGTATAACTCCGTTTTTCGATAGAAGGAATTACCTCTTCAGCTATTCAAGCAGCGGACTTTTTGGCAATAGATAATTTTGAAGAGAAAACCAATTCTGAACTCCTTCTTCGATGATCACTATTGTTTAATTTTTTTGTCAATTCGAAGGAAAATATGTATTCACACGGGGCATGCGTAGTAGTGTTTTCAGCCAAGATATTTGTCATCAAAAATCATCTGGAACTATTTATTTGAGTGAGTTTGGTGAGTTTGTAAATGGTGCTTTGGCTATAAGCAATTTCAATAAAAATGATCCGAATATATTATTCATTTTGGTGAAACTTTACATCTGAATCGATACATAGTTCAGTCGAAAATATTCCTCTCGATATTACCTCAAGTCTTTCGGCTCATTTCTACTGGGAAGCAATAACATACGATTCACTTGAGAATATTTAACATTTAAAGTAATTCCTTTCGTTGGTGATGTATTTCTCACATACTTTTATAGTACCAAACTGCACGAGCCTTTCGTTTGATGGAAACCAATCGGATGAATCTCCTAATCTTGTGTCAAAGTTGATGTCTTTGTCAGTGAAATCTCGCCCACAAACCAGCTTACTTAATTGGAACATAACACAACACCTGAATTGAATTGAGTTGAATTGAATACCAATCTGATGAATCCTTTCACCCGCACGTTAAATTTGGTGTCTGATTGGTTTCGTCTATGTAATGGTTCCTTGAGGAATACTCAAATCAGATCAAAAACGTTCAAAGGAATTCCACAAGAACTTAAATGGAATATATAGAAAAATGACCAAGATGTCATTGGAAATAATGTGGATAAAGAATGGCAACGGAATTGATGTATTTTATATTGGGTTGATTCTTTTGGTCTTCCTAGAGATATCATCTCATAGGCAACCAAACACCATTTTCATATAGGAACGAGGATTATATACTCTTGCAACACGTTCGAAAAAAACCCGAAGCTATCGAATTTACAAAGTGGAGTTATGAACGAGATCTGCCGTCACAGCAAAAAGCTGGTGGATATTAAACGTCTTTGATGGTTGTCTTTCTAACAAACTTGCTTACATAAATTTCTCTCCTGTATGATTTATTTCTCACAAACTCTCTTGCTAACACACTGCATGATACTTCTTTATTTGAAACCAAATCTAATGAATATCAAATTTGGTATCTCATTTGTTTTGTATATGTTATTGTTTCTCGAGAAATACTATGATTACGAAATGTTCATGAAACTATTCCTTGAATGCATCTTTTCCCATCGTTCCATACGTTTTTGTTCACCTCAATTTTCCATATTGAATCTCGTTGCCATTTTAGTTTTCACGTTTCCTTTTCGTTTCCTTGCGATTCGTTTTATTCAACACATCAAGTCAGACACATAGGTTATTATTATTTTCACGACGCGACGTTTCGTTCAATGCGTTGATCGCTAAACCTGTCGAATGCGTAATTTATGCGCTGTCTCTATTCCTCATCATCACAATTATTTTTATGATTTCATTAATTCATTTTCGCTTCCTTTCATTTCATATCGTTTTGTTTCTTCCAACGCGTCAAGTTTGATACCCCGTCGGACGCCTACGGTATATGACGTCGAGCACATTTTTATTATCATTGTCATTATTTTCATAACTTTTTGTGTCGTTTCGTTTCATTCAAATCATCGAATTTGATACCTTCCATATTTATTTCAACCTCTACATTTATTACTATTATTATTTTCATAATTTCGTTGATTCATCCCGTTTCATTTCGTTACTTCTGACGCGTTGAACTTGAAATCTGCCGCAAGCATAATTTATTGACAGCCTTCTATACTGTATAATATGATGTCTTCTACATTTTTTATTATTATCATCATTATTTTCTTGATTTTTTGTGTCATTTCATCGTTTCATCCAAATCGTTGAATTTGATCCCTTCCATACGTATATTTTAATGCGCTGATCTATATATTTATTACTATTATTATTTTCATAATTTCGTTGATTCATCCCGTTTCATTTCATTTCTTCTGACGCGTCAAGCTTGAAATCTGCCGCAAACATAATTTATGTACAGTCGTCCATACTGTATATGACGTCATCTATTATTTTTTTTAAATTATTATCACTATTTTCATGATATTTTGTGTCGTTTTCGTTTTATCCTAATCATCGAATTTGATATTTTTATACGAATATTTTATCATGTCCCGATAACAGGTTTATTATCTGATTTGAAAGCTGTACATTTGAGAGTGATTCCCATTTATGAATATATGTTTATATAAAAAATTATTGTAGATAATATAATCAATTGACCAATAATGACGTCACGATGCCTTACAGCTAGAACTTTTATGAAAATTTCACTCAATCACATTTCAGACAATTAAACACATATGGCGAAAATGTTATCTTATTTTGAAATTAGACTCCCAATAATTTGTAAAAACCCCTATATTTAATAAAACTGACTATCTCAAAAAAAAAAATCATAATGGACTTATGTATCCAAAACGGACTTTATTCAAAATGAACATTGTGAAAATCGACAACACGAAATAAATTTTTGTAGATGCTAACTGAAGTAAAATGAATAATAATACTCATAATTTCCTAGATAAATTCAAGATATGAAATATAAACGCCTATCGCCCTAAACCACACAATGGTGATAACTCCAATAATAAAACACGATATTTGCTGAAATTATGTTTTCTCGACTGAATGATCAATTATTGTCATCTTTAGACTACGTTGCTACATGATTAACTGAAACCCACTTACCTCAAAATCATCTGTACTTTCAAACATAATCCATATTATATTGAATTACAAACTACACATACTTAAAATGATGCCGGTACTAATAACTATGAATAACATTTTCATTTCTGGGTTTTCGCTCACAGGAAATGCGATAATAACTCAACGGGAAGTACGTCGGTTGTAATAATCGAGTTTTGTTTTGTGCCTCTAAGATCCGTTCTGTGGCCACTATCACCATACACGAAATCACGAAAACTCATGCTTTTTTATGGATTGTTCAATAGAAATAATTTCTACCGACCGAAGGTTTTACCTTTTTTACGTCCACGACGTAAGCTCAACATGTAGTGATACTCATTTTTGCGTGAATTGCGCTTTTAAAATTTCAATTTTGAATGTAATAAACGTATATTTTGGTCATATTATTTGAGTGAATTGACGATTATCTTATTTGTAGCGTGTAAAAACGTCCATTTTAAACAATTTAGAAATGTCAAATCTACATAAGAAATACATGTAAACGTGTATATTGTTTGCCTTAATTTTCGTCATTATAATTAATGCGAAAACGGCTATTTTTGTACGTATTTTTGCGTGAATTGACGTTCGTATTTTTTATCTTTTTTGAAACGCGTAAAACGTATGTTCTGTTCACATTTTTGCGAGTTCAAACGCTTTTTAAATTTACTTTTTTTTTTTTTGGAGCGTGAGGAACGTCTATTTTGGTCGCATTTTTTTTGTGTGTATTGACGTTCTCATCAATTTGTATACAAAAAACCTTGATACAAAGATCACTCAACACATCAACTATTGAAGAAAAATGGTCGATTTTTCCCACTTCAAAAACGTGACTATCTTACTGCCAAATTTCACCAGTTGGGCCTACTTACACGAGTTGTGAACTTGGAGGATTATAATTATACGTTTTGGATGGTTCCTACATTCAGCAACAATGATGGCATCTCACCTTGTATGCATACATTCGTCGCAACAATACCAACTACAACTGCAGCCTCCGAAACGTAGATATTCTTTACAAATGGCTATGTGATATGTTACCGAAATAAAAATGCTTAATAAATTTTGTATTCAAGATGTTTGAATTTTTTACCCTATCCTACAATACCAACATCTTATTATGTATACTTATAAGTTAGGTTGGCCGAGCGGTCTAAGGCGTTGTGACGTTGTCTTTAAGTTGCGATTCCCGAAAGGGAGCGTGGGTTCGAATCCCACATGCTTTTTTTTAGATTTATCTATCTAACCTCACTTTATGAAAATTTACTATACAAACTGATAACTAAATAGTAATTTTTAATAATAACTACAAAACGTCCAGAACTGAGTGCAAGTAGTTGAAGCCTCATAACCACCAAAATACTTGAAGCTAAGTGCAATTGCGTAAAATTTACTATTTAAGTGCGATAACTGCTACTTTTTGATAAGATTTTTTACTTGTTTTAAGGCTTCTAATTTTACTCGTTTTTATGGGACGCGAAAATGTCCATTTTCGTTGCATTTTTTACGTGTTTCAATACTTCTAATTTTTCTTGTTTTTTGGGATGCGAAAACGATAATTTTGTATGATTTCGAAATGTCAAATCTCCATAAAAAATACATGTAAAAGTAAATTTTTAACGCTTGTAATTTTAATCATTTTTTTGGAACACGAAAACGCATGTTTTCGTTACATATTTTATGTAATTCGGCGTTCGAAATTTTATGTTTTTTCGAACATGAAAACACATGTTTTCGTTGCATTTTTTACGTGTTTTAAGGCTTATAATTTTACTCGTTTTTTGGGACGCGAAAACAATAATTTTGAACGATTTGGAAATGTCAAATCTCCATGAGAAATACATGTAAAAGTAAATTTTTATCGCTTGTAATTTTAATAATTTTTTGGGACGCGTAAACGTCTATTTTCGTTGCATTTTTACGTGCTTTAACGCTTCTAATTTCACTTGTTTTTTTGAGACGCAAAAACATCTATTTTCGTTGCATTTTTACGTGTTTTATCGCTTCTAATTTTACTTGTTTTTTTGGGACTCGGAAACGATAATTTGAAACGATTTTGAAATGTCAAATCTCCATAAAAATACATGTAAAAGTAAATTTTTAACGTTTGTAATTTTAATCATTTTTTGGAACGTGAAAACCGCTGAATTTTTTACACATTTTAGCGTTTGTTATTTTAGTTGTTTTTTGAAACGAAAGAATCCTCAACCTTCTGTCTGTACTCTTCAGACACCATTATATTGGTGATTACTTCAACTACCCAATGGCACTAACATACTTTCCAAAAATAATGCCTTTATGATGATGTCAAATGGCGGGCATGTTTTTTTTCACTCTAAACGACTACGCATCTTTTTCTATTTCCAGTGATATTTTTTCGAAACACCCGGTATATGTTTTTCCGCAATGGTAAGTTTTTCGTCGATCCATTTTCCCATTTAACATTTAAGACTGAGGATTTTGAATCACCCTGTATATATATTTTTCACCCAAATGGAAAAATTTGTGAGACGTCTCTGTACAACTATAATGAGCTTTGACCAATCAGACTCCGCAATGTTTTTTTCCCAAATGAACGGTCCAAACGTCCTCTTATTACACATTTAGATGTCGGATGTAATTCAATCTCTGCATAGGCAAGTAGTTGTTTCGAATCTCCATATGCCCATTGAAGCGTTCTTCCATCACTCATGCAGCCATGTTTTTTCTCCTAATGATCCACCATGATTTTTCTCTCAAACGTTGTGGGACACCCTGTATATACGTTGACAACCAGCCACCATGTTTTTTTTTCTCCTAATCGATGTATTTTGAGACATCCTGTATACCAAATTTGACAGCTGCCATGTTTTTTTTTCTCTGTCTCATGTCATTTGACAATCAGCCATGTTTTTTTTATCTTAAATGTTGCGCTGGTTCACCCGGTATACCAATTTTCATAGCTGCCCTGTTTTTTTCTCTTAAATGCCAAGTTGGTACACCCTGTATGGTAGCAGCCATGTTTTTTCTCATAAATACTATGATGGTACATCCTGTACGGCAGCAGCCATGTTGTTTTCTCTTAAATACTATGATGGTACACCCTGTATGGCAGCAGCCATGTTTTTTTCTCTTAAATACAATGATGGTACACCCTGTATGGCAGCAGCCATGTTTTTTCTCTTAGTCGATGTATTTTGAGACATCCGGTATACCAAATTTGACAGCTGCCATGTTTTTTTCTCTTAAATGTCGAGTTGGTACACCCTGTATGGCAGCAACCATGTTTTTCTCGCTTAAATACTATGATGGTACACCCTGTATATATATATATGCCAACTGTACTCCCAAATCGCACTTTAAAAATGACGGACCCCGTCACGATGCGCGTTTATGAGACACCCTGTATATATTTTTTGTCTCAACTGGCACGTTGGTACACCTGGTATATATTTTTTGCTTAAATGACAAACCCCATCACGATGCACGTTTATGAGACCCCCTGTATTTATTTTTTTCCTTGAATGATGTATTTTGACACACCCTGTAAACGTAAAACGAAAACTTCTGAATCCCTGCATGCCCCAATGATGCGATGATTCATGTCACCCACCCAACATTCCATATTTTTCCTCTTAAATGATATATTTTGAAACACCCTGTTGTTTTTTCTCTCAATTGATGACTGTTTTGAGACACCGTGTTGATTTTTCTTTTAAATCATATATTTTCAAACACCCTGTATACGTTCCTCATTGGAATCGCATGTTGAAACGTTACACTCCCGTTACCCGCCGCCATTTTTCCTATTTTACCAAACATCATTATTATTATACCACTTTAACAATTCGAATTAATTCATTCACAATTACTATTGTTTTTATTCAAACTCTCGGCTTGCGGTTTGATAACACCCGGCTTGCGGTTTGATAACACCCGGCTTGCGGCAAGATTACATCGCTCGACTCGGCGGATCGGTGGCTCGCGCTGTATAAACAACATTTCAACCTACATTCATTAAGAGGTCTCTTAGCCTAGTTGTGTAGACGTGCGCTTCGTAATCCGAAGATTGCTGGTTCGCTACGCTTCGATCCCACACATCGACAACTTTTTTTCATTATTTCAAATTAAAATCCGTTAGCAGAAAATATGAAATTTGAATTTGCTGCTAAACTGACGACTTCGAGTGACGCGATGGGAGGGGCGGGGGTGTCGATTACGTCACACGATGAACGCCAAGCAACGACGTTCCGACTTCTACCGATCTCGTCTAGTCAACACCCGTGTATTTCCGATGATGGTATCGCGCTCGGCACTGGACAATTGTTATCAATCTAATAAGGGATCTATCGCGACTCGATGAACGCCAAGCAGCGACGCTCCGATTTTTCCCCCCTCCCCAAAAAAGAGCCAAAATTGCCAAACGGGACCTTGGCGTTTTCCCGTGTTAATTTACATAAGAGATGTTTTTGAACTGTCATAGGTCCTTACTGTGTTTGGTGTTTTGATTTATTCCACTCATTAATAAGGTTTCTGAATCGGGTTTTGCTAATTTCAAAAGCTGGTTCTGGGCCTGTGAATGGTGATTCAGATGCTTGTTTTAAAAGTTGGTCTGCTCTTTCATTGCCTTCAATTCCTTTATGTATCCACACAAGTGTAACCTTGTTGTGTTTTGACAGTTCATTGAGGCTCTGAAGGCATTACCAAATTCGCTTTGACTTTATCTGTATTGATTTCAGAGCTCTCATTGTGCTCTGGCTGTAAGATAGAATGTAGATGTGTTTTCTTCCATACCCACGGACTAGATTCATCTATATGCATGTTCTCGTGGTATGTGCCTCAGCTTAGAATACTGCTTACATCTCCATTCAGACGGAATGATCGAACGATATATTGGGGTGAATTGGTGACACTAGTTCTTCTAACCTAATCTCATTATTAGTCCGGTGCGAGGCAGTATACTCTCACGCGATCTGCTGTTTGGATTGCCACCCAGACAAGTGGAGGGATACATTTCTCCCAGAATACCTCGAAAAATTGCGTGAAAGTCAATGTTGCACTGTTTTTATAGGTATTGAAATAAAACAAAAGGAAGTATTGACTCATTTCCTTCAATAAGTAATAATAATAATAATAATAATAATAATAATAATAATAATAATAATAATAATAATAATAATAATAATAATAATAATAATAATAATAATAATAATAATAATAATAATAATAATAATAATAATAATAATAATAATAATAATAATAATAATAATAATAATAATAATAATAATAATAATAATAATAATAATAATAATAATAATAATAATAATAATAATAATAATAACGACGTGTACACAAGATGGAAGCCAAGATCAAGTCGGCGAGACAACACGCGTCTCGTATCCAGTGTGTGGTGGACTTCGTGGCGGCCAATAGGCCTTTCACGCCCGCAGTGCGGCGAATTGCCGCAAAACTGAGACGAGCTCACCACACATTAAATCAAGGTGTGCTGTTCACCATCAAACAGCACTGCCTTGATAGGATACGAATGCTAGTGGCTGCAAAGAAGTCACTAGTGAGGCGGGCGAGAGGTATCGCGGAAAACATAAAGTTCCGCGATAAACCTTCTCGCTTATTCCAAGAGCCTCCACGTGTTGTCGATAACCCGCCGGCTGCAGATCGGGTGGAAACATTCTGGAAGAATATCTATGAGTATCCGCAACCACTCAATGTAGATACTCCAGCCCTAGCGCAGTTCGAAGCATTTTGCAGGAGGCTTCGGCAGCCTGAGCTCAATGATCTGCGCATTCCGATAACCACGGAAGAAGTACGAGGGGCCCTAAAAGGCTCTAAGAATTTCGCTGCTCCAGGCCCTGATGGGTTGAATAACTATTGGTGGAAAAAGTTTCCAACAACCCACCGCCATCTGGCCAGAGTTTTCAACTCATGGCTAGATGGGGAGCAGCAGATTCCAGAGTGGTTTGTCGAGGGGCGAACCGTGCTCATCCCCAAAAACGGAGATTTGTCTGATCCAAAGAATTACAGGCCGATAACATGCTTGAATGCGTGTTATAAAGTGTTTACGCGCATCTTATACACGCGCATTCTCTCCGCAGTTGATCCGGTGTATGAACGGATAAATGAGCAAAGAGGGTCAAAGAAAGGGGTCGCCGGGTGCAAGGAGAACCTGCTCATCGATAGATGTATCACGCAGGACTCCGTGCAGTATAAGCGTAACCTTTCGATGGCCTGGATCGATTACCGCAAGGCATTTGATACAACATCACATGAGTTAATCATGCATTTGCTCAGATGCCTTGAGGTACCCGGTCAAATAGTGGGATGCATTGGACAACTGATGCCGCTCTGGAGGACTCGCTTCACCATAAGATCTGGTAGAGACATAGTCCAAACAGAGCAGGTCATCATTAGAAGAGGTGTGTTTCAGGGAGACTCCCTTAGCCCTCTTCTCTTCTGCATCTCACTATTGCCATTGTCCGTTGCGCTCAGGAATACCCGTGGGTACAACTGCGGCACCCCCAGCAACCGGAGGCATAATGTCACCCATCTATTTTACATGGATGACCTCAAATTGTATGCCTCTGGAGAAAGGGACCTACATCAGTCCCTTAGGGTGGTGGAAGAATATACGCATGCTATCGGTATGGAATTTGGGATCGACAAATGTGCCACGGTTCATCTCAAAAGAGGACGATGCGAGGAATACGGAGAGGATGTCCAGCTCGTAGACGGAAGCATCCTACATCATCTGGATGCCGGAGAGACTTATACCTACCTTGGGGTGGAACAACGCCGCTCCCAAGAGGTATTTGCAGTTAAAAACTCTCTCCGCGGCAAGTATCAGCATAAACTCCGACAGATCTGGTCATCAGAACTGTCGGGGAAGAACAAAGTTGCTGCAACTAATATGCTTGCCGTTCCGATCCTTCTTTACTCTTTCGGAGTGATGAAGTGGACTAAGGAAGAGCTGCGACAACTTGACGTTAAGACTCGCAAAATGATGCATCTCAATAGGAGCTTGCATCCTAACTCGTCCGTTCCACGGTTATACTTTTCCAGACAACGGGGAGGCCGTGGACTTTTGAGTTTGGAGTGTCTGCATAACAGAATGGTTCTGGATGGGGCCTGTAAAGTCATCAGGAGTTCAGATCCCCTTCTCTGCATGGTCCGCGACCATGAGAAAGCAGGGATTGGAGCATTCCTTTTTAAGGCAGCTACCCGTGCGGCCGATGAACTCGGTCTCGTTTTCGACACTGAACGGGCTAACCCAAACTCTGTCACCGAGTTGGGACCCGTTCAGCAAAAAGCTCAGATAAAAGCTGCGGAGACAGAGGTCCTGCTACAGCTACATATGGATAAGCCAATGCATGGTGTCTTCTTTCATAACATCGAAGACCTTGGCTTATCCAAAAGCTTGACCTTTGCCTTCCTCAGGTCGAGTGAGCTAAAGTCGGAGACCGAGGGATTCATAATGGCCTGCCAGGATGGTGTCTTCAACACCATTGTCTACCGTAGTCGCGTGATGGGTATAGACGTCCCTGACACCCGATGCAGGGCATGTCGTGGGGCACCTGAGACCGTAATGCATTTGCTATCAGCATGCCCATCTTATGCGGTCTCAGCCTATATCCACAGGCATAACGCGGCGCTACGAGTGTTGTACTACCACCTACGACACTCGTACGGTATAGAAGAGACACCGGTGTTGCCTTATGCTCCGGGGGATATTGAGTCCGTGGTGGAGAATGAGAGATGCCGAATCTATTGGAACTACTCATTCCCCACCCTCAGGCAAATACAAGCCAATAAGCCTGATGTTGTCCTCCTCGACCACCAAAGTAGAACGATATTCGTCATGGAGTTTTCCGCTCCAGGCGAAATTAATATCGTTCGAAAAGAGGAGGAAAAACGGACTAAATATCGAGATCTTCTCTTTGAACTCCGCAGGTTATATCCGGACCATTCTGTCAAAATGGTGGTTCTGATCATAGGAGTCCTTGGTGGAATGATGGACACACTGCTCTCCAATTTGAAAATAATACCTGCTTGCCGTAATATGGCAGAAATCTTAGCATCAAGAATGCAGAAGGCCGTTATACTTGGTTCGCTTCGTCTACTCAGGGCACACGATTCTCGGACCCAATAATCACTCACCCTACGGATGTAGGGAGTGGTTATTGGGGTTAACGACACCAGCGCGCCCTCCGGATGGGTCGGAGCACCGGAGACAGGGCCTGACTGGTACACTCCTAAGGAGAAAAAAAAATAATAATAATAAGGCAGGGGGGTCAAACAACACCTAAGGCCCTGGTGAGTAGCGACACCACCTACCCGAGCAAAGGATGCAAAATCGGACCGGCAGCTCATGCGCATCCGGGAGGGAAAAAGCAACTTTCCCTCCGGTGTCGGCCGTGGGTTTACTGGGTTAACCCCCCAGTAAACTCTACTACTCGGTTCCCAACAATCGAGGAAGAGGCCCCCACAACCGACCCCCTCGGATTAGGGGTCAAAGGCATGCAGCGTTTTCCGCACAAAATCTCAGGGATTATGTATCCCATCTTCGGTCTCGAGGCTACGTTAGAGCTCCTCCTCAGCCGGTTATCGAATTGGCAGATATGCCACGTGTCGGTTTGGCTGTGGAGGAGAATCGCATTGTTCCACTGATGGAGGATATCAGAACCCGCAGGGCGCTTCACAAAATGAAGCCCCTGAAGCCGCAAGAACTGGCACGGGTGGATGCGGAGATTGGCGATGTTCTTCCAGAAGAGGCTGACATCTGGCAGATCAATTCTGTCGTGTACGACGCCGCTCATGCTCTATCCCAAACAGAGAGGAGGGAAACCACCGCTCTGGTAGGGAGGCATGAGCGACGTGTACACAAGATGGAAGCCAAGATCAAGTCGGCGAGACAACACGCGTCTCGTATCCAGTGTGTGGTGGACTTCGTGGCGGCCAATAGGCCTTTCACGCCCGCAGTGCGGCGAATTGCCGCAAAATTGAGACGAGCTCACCACACATTAAATCAAGGTGTGCTGTTTACCATCAAACAGCACTGCCTTGATATGATACGAATGCTAGTGGCTGCAAAGAAGTCACTAGTGAGGCGGGCGAGAAGTATCGCGGAAAACATAAAGTTCCGCGATAAACCTTCTCGCTTATTCCAAGAGCCTCCACGTGTTGTCGATAACCCGCCGGCTGCAGATCGGGTGGAAACATTCTGGAAGAATATCTATGAGTATCCGCAACCACTCAACGTAGATACTCCAGCCCTAGCGCAGTTCGAAGCATTTTGCAGGAGGCTTCGGCAGCCTGAGCTCAATGATCTGCGCATTCCGATAACCACGGAAGAAGTACGAGGGGCCCTAAAAGGCTCTAAGAATTTTGCTGCTCCAGGCCCTGATGGGTTGAATAACTATTGGTGGAAAAAGTTTCCAACAACCCACCGCCATCTGGCCAGAGTTTTCAACTCATGGCTAGATGGGGAGCAGCAGATTCCGGAGTGGTTTGTCGAGGGGCGAACCGTGCTCATCCCCAAAAATGGAGATTTGTCTGATCCAAAGAATTACAGGCCGATAACATGCTTGAATGCGTGTTATAAGGTGTTTACGCGCATCTTATACACGCGCATTCTCTCCGCAGTTGATCCGGTGTATGAACGGATAAATGAGCAAAGAGGGTCAAAGAAAGGGGTCGCCGGGTGCAAGGAGAACCTGTTCATCGATAGATGTATCACGCAGGACTCCGTGCAGTATAAGCGTAACCTTTCGATGGCCTGGATCGATTACCGCAAGGCATTTGATACAACATCACATGAGTTAATCATGCATTTGCTCAGATGCCTTGAGGTACCCGGTCAAATAGTGGGATGCATTGGACAACTGATGCCACTCTGGAGGACTCGTTTCACCATAAGATCTGGTAGAGACATAGTCCAAACAGAGCAGGTCATCATTAGAAGAGGCGTGTTTCAGGGAGACTCCCTTAGCCCTCTTCTCTTCTGTATCTCACTATTGCCATTGTCCGTTGCACTCAGGAATACCCGTGGGTACAACTGCGGCACCCCCAGCAACCGGAGGCATAAAGTCACTCATTTGTTCTACATGGATGACCTAAAATTATATGCCTCTGGAGAAAGTGACCTACATCAGTCCCTTAGGGTGGTGGAAGAGTACACGCATGCTATTGGAATGGAATTTGGGATCGACAAATGTGCCACGGTTCATCTTAAAAGAGGACGATGCGAGGAATACGGAGAGGATGTCCAGCTCGTAGACGGAAGCATCCTACATCATCTGGATGCCGGAGAGACGTATACTTACCTAGGGGTGGAGCAACGCCACTCCCAAGGGGTATTCACAGTTAAGAACTCTCTCCGCGGCAAGTATCAGCATAAACTCCGACAGATCTGGTAATCAGAACTGTCGGGGAAGAACAAAGTTGCTGCAACCAATATGCTTGCCGTTCCGATTCTTCTTTACTCTTTCGGAGTAATGAAGTGGACTAAGGAAGAGCTGCAACAACTCGACGTAAAAACTCGCAAAATGATGCATCTCAATAGGAGCTTGCATCCTAAATCGTCCGTTCCACGGTTATACTTTTCCAGACAACGGGGAGGCCGTGGACTTTTGAGTTTGGAGTGTCTGCATAACAGAATGGTTCTGGATGGGGCCTGTAAAGTCATCCTGAGTTCAGATCCCCTTCTATGCATGGTCCGCGACCATGAAAAAGCAGGGATTGGAGCATTTCTTTTTAAGGCAGCAACCCGTGCGTCCGATGAACTCGGTCTCGTATTCGACACTGAACGGGCTAACCCAAACTCTGCCACCGAGTTGGGACCCGTTCAGCAAAAAGCTCACATCAAAGCTGCGGAGAGGTCCTGCTACAGCTACATATGGATAAGTCAATGCATGGTGTCTTCTTTCACAACATCGAAGACATTGGCTTATCCAAAAGCTTGACCTTTGCCTTCCTCAGGTCGAGTGAGCTAAAGTCGGAGACCGAGGGATTCATAATGGCTTGCCAGGATGGTGTCTTCAACACCCTTGTCTACCGTAGTCGCGTGATGGGTATAGACGTCCCTGACACCCGATGCAGGGCATGTCGTGGGGCACCTGAGACCGTAATGCATCTGCTATCAGCATGCCCATGTTATGCGGTCTCAGCCTATATCCACAGGCATAACGCGGCTCTACGAGTGTTGTACTACCATCTACGACACACATACGGTATAGACGAGACACCGGTGTTGCCTTATGTTCCGGGGGATATTGAGTCCGTGGTGGAGAATGAGAGGTGCCGAATCTATTGGAACTACTCATTCCCCACCCTCAGGCAAATACAAGCCAATAAGCCTGATGTTGTCCTCCTCGACCACCAAAATAAAATGATATTCGTCGTGGAGTTTTCCGCTCCAGGCGAAATAAATTTCGTTCGAAAAGAGGAGGAAAAACGGACTAAATATCGAGTTCTTCTCTTTGAACTCCGCAGGTTGTATCCGGACCATTCTGTCAAAATGGTGGTTCTGATCATAGGAGTCCTTGGTGGAATGATGGACACACTGCTCTCCAATTTGAAGATGATAGCTGCTACAGCTACATATGGATAAGCCAATGCATGGTGTCTTCTTTCATAACATCGAAGACCTTGGCTTATCCAAAAGCTTGACCTTTGCCTTCCTCAGGTCGAGTGAGCTAAAGTCGGAGACCGAGGGATTCATAATGGCCTGCCAGGATGGTGTCTTCAACACCCTCGTCTACCGTAGTCGCGTGATGGGTATAGACGTCCCTGACACCCGATGCAGGGCATGTCGTGGGGCACCTGAGACCGTAATGCATTTGCTATCAGCATGCCCATCTTATGCGGTCTCAGCCTATATCCACAGGCATAACGCGGCGCTACGAGTGTTATACTACCATCTACGACACTCGTACGGTATAGACGAGACACCGGTGTTGCCTTATGTTCCGGGGGATATTGAGTCCGTGGTGGAGAATGAGAGGTGCCGGATCTATTGGAACTACTCATTCCCCACCCTCAGGCAAATACAAGCCAATAAGCCTGATGTTGTCCTCCTCGACCACCAAAGTAGAACGATATTCGTCATGGAGTTTTCCGCTCCAGGCGAAATGAATATAGTTCGAAAAGAGGAGGAAAAACGGACTAAATATCGAGATCTTGTCTTTGAACTCCGCAGGTTATATCCGGACCATTCTGTCAAAATGGTGGTTCTGATCATAGGAGTCCTTGGAGGAATGATGGACACACTGCTCTCCAACTTGAAGATAATACCTGCTTGCCGTAATATGGCAGAAATCTTAGCAGCGCGAATGCAGAAGGCCGTCATCCTTGGTTCGCTCCATCTACTCAGGGCACATGATTCTCGGACCCAATAGTCACTCACCCTACGGACGTAGGGAGTGGTTATTGGGGTTAACGACACCAGCGCGCCCTCCGGATGTATCGGAGCACCGGAGACAGGGCCTGACTGGTACATTCCCAAAAAAAAAAAAAAAAAAATAATAATAATAATAATAATAATATCCGGATCATTCTGTCAAAATGGTGGTTCTGATTATAGGAGTCCTTGGTGGAATGATGGACACACTGCTCTCTAATTTGAAGTTGATACCGGCCTGCCGTAATATGGCACAAATCCTAGCCGCTCGAATGCAGAAGGCCGTCATCCTTGGTTCCCTTCGTCTGCTCAGAACACATGACTCTCGGACCCAATAATCACTCACCCTACGGACGTAGGGAGTGGTTATTGAGGTAAACGACACCAGCGCGTCCTCCGGATGGGTCGGAGCACCGGAGACAGGACCTGACTGGTACACTCTTAAAGGAAATAATAATAATAATAATAATAATAATAATAATAATAATAATAATAATAATAATAATAATAATAATAATAATAATAATAATAATAATAATAATAATAATAATAATCCAGACGGTGCGATCTTTTTTCATTTTCAGATGTGAAAGTCTGAATGACTGAGGCTCGTGTCGGCTGGGAATAATCCTCCACGATTCACTGTTGCGTTAAAATTAACAGTGCTGCTCCTAAAGTGGCGTATGGAAATAGTAACAAGGCCTATCCAGAACACATGGCTAATGACCATAGCAGTCGATGCCAAAACACCAAGGAAAAATAATAATAATAATAATAAATATAATAATAATAATAATAATAATAATAATAATAATAATAATAATAATAATAATAATAATAATAATAATAATAATAATAATAATAATAATAATAATAATAATAATAATAATAATAATAATAATAATAATAATAATAATAATAATAATAATAATGATAATAATAATAATAATAATAATAATAATAATAATAATAATAATAATAATAATAATAAATAGGCAGGGAGGTCAACCAACACCTGAGGCCCTGGTGAGTTGCGACACCACCTACCCGAGCAAAGGATGCAAAATCGGACCTGCAGCTCATGCGCATCCGGGAGGGAAAAGGCATCTTTCCCTCCGGTGTCGGCCGTGGGTTTACTGGGTTAACCCCCCAGTAAACCCTTTTACTCGGTTCCAAATAATCGGGAAAGAGGCCCCCACAACCGACCCCCTCGGATTAGGGGTCAAAGGCAAGGTGGTGGGGCCAACAACGATGATTTGCCAAATGACGACAACCGCAATGACAACGGACGCTTTGAGTGGACGGATAGATTAAGGGATGGACTTCTGTATTGCTATGAGAGCAGTGAGCCCGCCCGGAGAGGATACATGGCAAGGATGCATCCTACATCATCTGGATGCCGTAAAGACGTATACTCACCTAGGGGTGGAGCAACGCCACTCCCAAGAGGTATTCACAGTTAAGAACTCTCTCCGCGGCAAGTATCAGCATAAACTCCGACAGATCTGGTCATCAGAACTGTCGGGGAAGAACAAAGTTGCTGCAACCAATATGCTTGCCGTTCCGATCCTTCTCCACTCTTTCGGAGTAATGAAGTGGACTAAGGAAGAGCTGCGACAACTCGACGTTAAAACTCGCAAAATGATGCATCTCAATAGGAGCTTGCATCCTAAATCGTCCGTTCCACGGTTATACTTTTCCAGACAACGGGGAGGCCGTGGACTTTTGAGTTTGGAGTGTCTGCATAACATAATGGTTCTGGATGGGGCCTGTAAAGTCATCCGGAGTTCAGATCCCCTTCTCTGCATGGTCCGCGACCATGAAAAAGCAGGGATTGGAGCATTTCTTTTTAAGGCAGCAACCCGTGCGGCCGATGAACTCGGTCTCGTATTCGACACTGAACGGGCTAACCCAAACTCTGTCACCGAGTTGGGACCCGTTCAGCAAAAAGGTCACATCAAAGCTGCGGAGACAGAGGTCCTGCTACAGCTACATATGGATAAGCCAATGCATGGTGTCTTCTTTCACAACATCGAAGACATTGGCTTATCCAAAAGCATGACCTTTGCCTTCCTCAGGTCGAGTGAGCTAAAGTCGGAGACCGAGGGATTCATAATGGCCTGCCAGGATGGTGTCTTCAACACCCTCGTCTACCGTAGTCGCGTGATGGGTATAGACGTCCCTGACACCCGATGCATTTAAGGCATGTCGTGGGGCACCTGAGACCGTAATACATTTTCTATCAGCATGCCCATCTTATGCGGTCTCAGCCTATATCCACAGGCATAACGCGGCACTACGAGTGTTATACTACCATCTACGACACTCGTACGGTAAAGACGAGACACCGGTGTTGCCTTCTGTTCCGGGGGATATTGAGTCCGTGGTGGAGAATGAGAGGTGCTGGATCTATTGGATTTACTCATTCACCACCCTCAGGCAAATACAAGCCAATAAGCCTGATGTCGTTCTCCTCGACCACCAAAGTAGAACGATATTCGTCATGGAGTTTTCCGCTTCAGGCGAAATGAATATCGTTCGAAAAGAGGAGGAAAAACGGACTAAATATCGAGATCTTCTCTTTGAACTCCGCAGGTTATATCCGGACCATTCTGTCAAAATGGTGGTTCTGATCATAGGAGTCCTTGGTGGAATGATGGACACACTGCTCTCCAACTTGAAGATAATACCTGCTTGCCGTAATATGGCGGTAATCTTAGCAGCGCGAATGCAGAAGGCCGTCATCCTTGGTTCGCTCCGTCTACTCAGGGCACATGATTCTCGGACCCAATAGTCACTCACTCTACGGACGTAGGGAGTGGTTATTGGAGTTAACGACACCAGCGCGCCCTCTGGATGTATCGGAACACCGGAGACAGGGCCTGACTGGTACATTCCCAACGGGGAAAAAAAAATAAAAAAATAATAATAATAATAATAATAATAATAATAATAATAATAATATTAATAATAATAATAATAATAATAATAATAATAATAATAATAATAATAATAATAATAATAATAATAATAATAATAATAATAATAATAATAATAATAATAATAATAATAATAATAATAATAATAATAATAATAATAATAAAATTAATAATAATAATAATAAAATCCGCCGACCGCTGATCAAGTAGAAGCCTTCTGGAAGGATATTTATGAACATCCGCAACCACTGAATGTAGACACTCCAGCCCTAGCGCAGTTTGAAGCATTCTGCGGAAGGCTTCAAAAGCCAGAGCTCAATGAACTGCGCGACCCGATAACCCGGAAGAAGTTCGACGAGCCCTTGAGGGCTCGAAGAACTCAGCTGCACCAGGTCCGGATGGACTAGGGAACTACTGGTGGAAAAAATTTCCCAGCACCCACCAACATTTGGCCAGAGTTTTCAACTCATGGTTGAATGGTGAGCAGCAGATTCCCGGTTGGTTTGTCGAGGGGCGAACCGTGCTGATCCCAAAAACGGGAGATTTGTCGGAACCGAAAAACTACAGGCCGATAACATGCCTGAACGCATGTTATAAGATGTTCACCCGCATTTTGTACATGCGAATACTCACCGCAGTTGAACACGTGTACGAACGGATATATGAGCAAAGAAGGTCAAAGAAAGGGATCGCTGGATGCAAGGAGAATCTGCTCATCAATAGATGTATTACGCAGGACTCCACGCAGTATAAGCGTAACCTTTCGATGGCCTGGATCGACTATCGCAAGGCATTTGATACGACATCGCATGAGCTAATCATGCACGTTCTTCGATGCCTTGCGATACCCGATCAAATAGTGAGATGCATTGAACAACTGATGCCACTCTGGAGGACTCGCTTTACTATAACATCAGGTCAAGCTAGAGTCCAAACAGATCAGGTTATCTTCAGAAGGGGAGTGTTTCAGGGAGATTCTCTCAGCCCCCTTCTCTTTTGCATCTCACTATTGCCATTGTCCGTTGCCCTCAGAAAAACACGTGGATACTACTGCGGCACCCCCAGCAACCGGAGGCATAAGGTGACTCATCTATTCTACATGGATGATCTTAAGCTTTATGCCTCAGGTGAAAAGGACCTACGTCAGTCTTTGAGGATGGTGGAGGAGTATACGCAGGCCATCGGCGTGGAGTTTGGGATCGACAAATGTGCAACGGTATATCCACAGACATAACGCGGCTCTACGAGTGTTATATTACCACCTACGACACCCGTACGGTATAGACGAGACACCAGTGTTGCCTTACGCTCCGGGGGATATTGAGTCCGTGATGGAGAATGAGAAGTGCCGGATCTACTGGAACTACTCATTTCCCACCCTCAGGCAAATACAGGCCAATAAGCCTGATGTAGTACTTCTCGACCATGGAAGTAAGACGATATTAGTCATTGAGTTTTCGGCTCCTGGCGAAACGAATATCGTCCGAAAGGAGGAGGAGAAACGGACGAAATATCGATATTTACTCTTCGAACTCCGCAGGCTCTATCCAGACCATTCTGTAAAAATGGTTGTTCTGATAATAGGGTCCCTTGGCGGTGTGATGGATTCATTACTCTCGAACTTAAAAATCATACCGGCATGTAGAAAGATGTCAGAAGTCATAGCCGGAAGAATGCAGAAGGCTGTCATCCTCGGTTCATTACGTCTGCTCAGGGCACACGATTCCCGGACCCAATAGCTGCTTACCCCATAGTTTGGGAAGTGGTTATTGGGGTAAAAATGTTGCCAGCGCGCCCTCCGAATGTATCGGAGCATCGGAGACAGGGTCCGACTGGAGGATTTTAATTCAAATCAGATATAATAATAATAATAATAATAATAATAATAATAATAATAATAATAATAATAATAATAATAATAATAATAATAATAATAATAATAATAATAATAATAATAATAATAATAATAATAATAATAATAATAATAATAATAATAATAATAATAATAATAATAATAATAATAATAATAATAATGAAACTCCAGCCCTAGCGCAGTTCGAAGCATTTTGCAGGAGGCTTCGGCAGCCTGAGCTCAATGATCTGCGCATTCCGATAACCACGGAAGAAGTACGAGGGGCCCTAAAAGGCTCTAAGAATTTCGCTGCTCCAGGCCCTGATGGGTTGAATAACTATTGGTGGAAAAAGTTTCCAACAACCCACCGCCATCTGGCCAGAGTTTTCAACTCATGGCTAGATGGGGAGCAGCAGATTCCGGAGTGGTTTGTCGAGGGGCGAACCGTGCTCATCCTGGCCAGAGTTTTCAACTCATGGCTAGATGGGGAGCAGCAGATTCCGGAGTGGTTTGTCGAGGGGCGAACCGTGCTCATCCCCAAAAACGGAGATTTGTCTGATCCAAAGAATTACAGGCCGATAACTTGCTTGAATGCGTGTTATAAGGTGTTTACGCGCATCTTATACACGCGCATTCTCTCCGCAGTTGATCCGGTGTATGAACGGATAAATGAGCAAAGAGGGTCAAAGAAAGGGGTCGCCGGGTGCAAGGAGAACCTGCTCATCGATATATGTATCACGCAGGACTCCGTGCAGTATAAGCGTAACCTTTCGATGGCCTGGATCGATTACCGCAAGGCATTTGATACAACATCACATGAGTTAATCATGCATTTGCTCAGATGCCTTGAGGTACCCGGTCAAATAGTGGGATGCATTGGACAACTGATGCCACTCTGGAGGACTCGCTTCACCATAAGATCTGGTAGAGACATAGTCCAAACAGAGCAGGTCATCATTAGAAGAGGCGTGTTTCAGGGAGACTCCCTTAGCCCTCTTCTCTTCTGCATCTCACTATTGCCATTGTCCGTTGCACTCAGGAATACCCGGGGGTACAACTGCGGCACCCCCAGCAACCGGAGGCATAATGTCACCCATTTATTTTACATGGATGACCTCAAATTGTATGCCTCTGGAGAAAGGGACCTACATCAGTCCCTTAGGGTGGTGGAAGAATATACGCATGCTATCGGTATGGAATTTGGGATCGACAAATGTGCCACGGTTCATCTCAAAAGAGGACGATGCGAGGAATACGGATATGATGTCCAGCTTGTAGACGGAAGCATCCTACATCATCTGGATGCCGGAGAGACTTATACCTACCTTGGGGTGGAACAACGCCGCTCCCAAGAGGTATTCGCAATCAAAAACTCTCTCCGCGGCAAGTATCAGCATAAACTCCGAAAGATCTGGTCATCAGAACTGTCGGGGAAGAACAAAGTTGCTGCAACTAATATGCTTGCCGTTCCGATCCTTCTTTACTCTTTCGGAGTGATGAAGTGGACTAAGGAAGAGCTGCGACAACTTGACGTTAAGACTCGCAAAATGATGCATCTCAATAGGAGCTTGCATCCTAAATCGTCCGTTCCACGGTTATACTTTCCCAGACAACGGGGAGGCCGTGGACTTTTGAGTTTGGAGTGTCTGCATAACAGAATGGTTCTGGATGGGGCCTGTAAAGTCATCAGGAGTTCAGATCCCCTTCTCTGCATGGTCCGCGACCATGAGAAAGCAGGGATTGGAGCATTCCTTTTTAAGGCAGCTACCCGTGCGGCCGATGAACTCGGTCTCGTTTTCGACACTGAACGGGCTAACCCAAACTCTGTCACCGAGTTGGGACCCGTTCAGCAAAAAGCTCACATAAAAGCTGCGGAGACAGAGGTCCTGCTACAGCTACATATGGATAAGCCAATGCATGGTGTCTTCTTTCACAACATCGAAGACCTTGGCTTATCCAAAAGCATGACCTTTGCCTACCTCAGGTCAAGTGAGCTAAAGTCGGAGACCAAGGGATTCTTAATGGCCTGCCAGGATGGTGTCTTCAACTCCCTTGTCTACCGTAGTCGCGTTATGGGTATATACGTCCCTGACACCCGATGCAGGGCATGTCGTGGGGCACCTGAGACCGTGCATTTGCTATCAGCATGCCCATCTTATGCGGTCTCAGCCTATATCTACAGGCACAACGCGGCGCTACGAGTGTTGTACTACCACCTACGACACTCGTACGGCATAGACGAGCCACCGGTGTTGCCTTATGCTCCGGGGTATATTGAGTCCGTGGTGGAGAATGAGAGATGTCGAATCTATTGGAACTACTCATTCCCCACCCTCAGGCAAATACAAGCCAATAGGCCTGATGTTGTCCTCCTCGACCACCAAAGTAGAACGATATTCGTCATGGAGTTTTCCGCTCCAGGCGAAATGAATATCGTTCGAAAAGAGGAGGAAAAACGGACTAAATATCGAGATCTTCTCTTTGAACTCCGCAGGTTATATCCGGACCATTCTGTCAAAATGGTGGTTCTGATTATAGGAGTCCCTGGTGGAATGATGGACACACTGCTCTCTAACTTGAAGATAATACCAGCTTGCCGAAATATGGCAGAAATCTTAGCAGCAAGAATGCAGAAGGCCGTTATACTTGGTTCGCTCCGTCTACTCAGGGCACACGATTCTCGGACCCAATAATCACTCACCCTACGGACGTAGGGAGTGGTTATTGGGGTTAACGACACCAGCGCGCCCTCCGGATGGGTCGGAGCACCGGAGACAGGGCTTGACTGGTACACTGCTAGGAGAAAAAAAAAAAAAAAATAATAATAATAATAATAATAATAATAATAATAATAATAATAATAATAATAATAATAATAATAATAATAATAATAATAATAATAATAATAATAATAATAATAATAATAATAATAATAATAATAATAATAATAATAATAATAATAATAATAATAATAATAATAATAATAATAATAATAATAATAATAATAATAATAATATTTTGATAAAATATAACATTTACAGGAATCAGTTATACATTTTATTCGACCAGAAGGAGGTGAGATTTAGCCTAGGGCTACTCTTACACCTAACCTCCTAGTGGCAAGCAATTAAATTAAAGAAATGGCACAGCCAAACGACATCATGACAAGATAATATAACTATTCATTATAACATGGATAAGAATATTGCGTTTGTGACAGGATAATATTATAACTATTCATTATAATATGGATAAGAATATTGCGTTTGTTTCAATACCTACATTATATATTAGCAATACAGGATTGAATCAGAAATGGGGCTACTGAGTGGCTCTAAGACATGCTATCATATATTTTATGAAAGAATGTGAACCCATTATTCTAACATGCTTTGGAATTGTGTTGTACAGTTTTACAGAGTTATAAGTGAAGCCTCGTTGAAATAAGGCTGTCGAATGATGTGGCATCGTGAAATTATCTTCATGTCTTACTTTAACCGAATGAGTCTGAGATCTGGCCAGCAACTTATTACGGTTGTCATAAGCATAATTCCTTAGCGTTTTGTAAATGAAAAGGGATGAATGAAGTTTTCTTCGGTTTTCCATATTGAGCCACATCATCTCATTTAGTTTTTCAGAAACATGATCATATCTCCGGAGTCCATAAACAAAACGTACACAGAAGTTTTGTACCTTCTGTATCTTTTATTTATACACATTATCCAGACAAGTCGTATATTATTTATTCTAAAATTTTTGAAAGTCAAGGCAAAATACTTATATTTCGAAGATCAGACAAATCCACTGGCCTCGATACTTTGGACTATGGTCGTCCTATGGAAATTTTCCATAAACTGGGGAATTTATACGTTTCAATACTATAGTTGACAAGATGTGTGATGAAAGGATCAATGAAAGGACTACAGTATCTCAGCATGTTCACTGAGATATCGTCGATACCATATGCGTTTGATATGAGAAGTCATGAACCTGGTCAACCGTTGCCATTTTAAAATCGAATTTATGAACATCAATATTAGAAAATTTTTAATGATAGTGGCGTATTGCATCTCTACAAATATCATCATTACAAACTGTCCAAATTCTAGAAAAATAGTCACTTATAATATTTGGATCAGAGATTTCCTCAGGAATTATGTTCCTTTTCTGTTGCACAACATTCATTGACTTCAAAGTAGCCCAAATTTTTTTGCTATCATTGATTCTGCAGAAACTGCTGAGATACGCGCGTTTTTCATTTCTCAAAGAAATGAGAGTGAAGTTGCGTAATCTTGTATAAATCTGCCAGTGTTCCACGGTCCTAGTTGCTTTATATGTACGCAGCGCATTGTCCCTTTCATTCATCAAAATTTTCAAGTTTTCTGTTAGCCAGAGAGCCCTTGGCTTAGTTACTCTAACCCATCTTTTTGGAGCATGTAGATCAAATATACGAAATAATAAGCCGTTGAATATTTCAATTTTCTTATCGAGATCATCTTCTGCTAATAATTGATGCCAAGGCAAGTTCTGGAGATCACGATTAAAATATTCTTGATTGAATCTAGAGTAGTCGCGGAAAGTTACAAAATTAACACCTACATTTTCCGTCTTCATATCAAGTTTACAAAAAACCAAACTATGATCAGATATCAAATCTTGGTCACTGATAAAAATATTATCTAACAGAGATACAGCCCTCCCATCTATTCTCGTAGGCTCATTAATCATTTGGGTAAAATTGAATGAGTTGAAGCAATCACTGACAAGATTACCAACAACAGGCATATCCTGAGTAAAATCACCGACACAGAGTAGGTAATCTATAGTAGGAATTAAGTCAGAAAGAATATTGTCCATATCTCTAACAAAGTCTTTGACCGAATTGTTTTTGGGTGGCCTATATATTACGCCTACAATAAATTTTTTTTGATGATACCTGAATTTTACCCATAAATGTTCACATAATTTATTCGATAATTCTAGATCTATATCAAGTATTCGACATCTGAGGTGATATTTTCAGTAAAGCGCAACCCCTCCCCCAAATCGATTCCTATATTTTCTAAATAAGCCATACCCCGGTAACATAACAGCATCAGATGACTCATCATCAGACAAGTCTACTTTCTGTTGTACCAATTACATCAAGATCTTTACTCTGTACCAAGTCGCTGAATTCATTAAATCCTGTAAATATTGATCGAACATTCAAATGTGCAATATTCATTTTATAAAGTCGCTATATTTTTTCGTGTCGCCCCTGCGAATGAATGAAACTGAACAAAAACATGGAAGTGAACCAAAAAAATCATGACATATTGGAAGAAATGAGGAAACAATAAATAAAATATATCATCAACTCTTAAAACGAGTATAAGAACATGTAAACATCCAACACGCTGTCTTGAAATAGAATACAAAAAAAACATACCTACTTACTGCTCTCCTAGAGAGATGATAGAAAAGGAGAAAATTAAATGTGATACATTCAGATCGCACCATAAATAATAAATAATTGCATAGTATTCCGATAACAAATGCAATTGCAACAATTTATATTCATTTAAATTTGCTCATAATACACCAATTTTTTATATAATATCAACATCGACATACTAAAGTTTAGTTGTGTTATAATACGGGAAAAAAATTACATTTTATGTACCCAAAAGTATAAAATGAATGTCAAATAAAAAAAGTCTTTACTTATATCGATTATGACCCAACATATAAGTAGATAACAATAAAAACCCTTCCTAATTAATGAAAATCATGTGGGCAAAAACATCAATCTCCCATGCTACTGATAATTTCTAACAAGTACTCCAATCTTTTCTGAGTTTACCTACCAAATTCAAGTTTTCCAAGTGAAACCGTTTCCAAATGCAATATGAACTTGGAATACACGAAATTGAACGCCCACCTCAACGGTCTCGCCCTTAAGAAAAGTGCTTAGTGCTCGCTAAATCGAATTACTTTTTTAAAGTGCTTAGTAATCGCGAGCACTTCATGAAAAAAAGTGCTTAGTGATCGAGACTCCCGAGCACTTTTCAAGGGTGCTTAGTGCTTACTACTCGAAGCACTTTTTGTCGGTGCTCGGCACAGCTCTGTTGGTAGGTAATCATATAAAGCTGAGTGAACACATATTCTCTATGATTAGTCAGTCATGATGATACATTTTCCAGCTGATGGATAGTTATTCAAGAAGTAATAGAAAAACCAAATGAATAACTGAATTTAAACTAGGGGATATAATGTATGCCCGACATGGTGTCGAAAGTACGAAAAAGATTGAGATATTATTTTTTTTTCAAAATTCTTCAAGGAAAACAATTTGAACCTGATACACCATTTTAGGTTTATCAATGTAACAATTTGAAGTTATAATTTCTTGTTTTCATAAACCAGTGGCGTAGTTAGGGGGGAAAGTGGCCATACATTCCTTCATATTTGTAAATGGACAAATGAGTGTTTGACATCAGTTAGGCTCATCGATACTCATTCTAAAGTAATAACATTTCATATGCCTTAAAGTAGAGGTTTCTGAAAAGTTTTGCGACAAACTGAAGATATATCCTTAGTTCAGATTTAGATTTTTGTGTGAAATGATCGCCTGATGCAACTTTCTTACAGCATATAGGAATAATTGTCAACCTCCTCAACATTATTTTATGTTGAGAGTATTTAACACATAGAACAGTTAAGTCAGAATGAGACCGACAAACTCCGTTTTCTTCATTCGTTATATTATTTGACCGAATCGATGTTGTAAATTAACTGATATGTGACCGTACTTTTTGGTATAATGATTGTTTTGAAAGATCAACTAATAAGCAAACACAGTCTCAAATTTATAATACTCCTCTTAGATGAGAGTTAAGGACTGAAATAATATTTGCAAAAAACTGAAAATAAGAACTTTAAATTTGTTGAATTTCATGTTGAAGTTATATTTTTAATGCCACTCCTGACTGAGTTATCTAAGGAAATATTATTCAATTAACGAGTTTATTATGAAGATTAACATTTATTGTGCATTAATATCTACTCAAATGATAGACACGGTTTATTGGGTACAATACATACAAATAAAAATGGCATTAGGGCATTTGTTCAAATGGACCACCATTTTGTTTGACACACAAATGGCATCTCTCAACTGTCGCACGCTTTGGAATATCCTGTATTAACGTACATAGTGCTAAAATTCTTGCATTGAATCTTTCATAGATTCTACAGGTGTTGAATTCACCAGAGGTTTGATATCTTCCCAAAAAAAGTTCAGTTAAGTTGAATCAGAAGAACGTGCAGGCTGATGTATGGGACAACGTCTACCTATCCACCGATCATGGAATATTTGATCAAGAAAATGATGAACGATTCGTTGGAAAAGGTCTGATGCTTCGTATTGATCCCACATTCTTTGCGAAGCAAAAAGCCCAGTTAAAACATGTTCAAGAAATACTCGGTATTTCTGCCTATTTAAAGTGATGAAGAATATATGGTTCAACGACACAATTTTCGACAATTCCTAACCAAATATTAAAAGGCCACGAGCGCGATCATATTTGGTGCGCTTTTTATAGTCCAAATCACCGGCTGATCGTATAGTGGATGGAAAAACTATATAATGTAGTCCCGAACATGTATTATATGAAAACCGGTGACTGACAGCTCGGGCACCTTGCATCCGTTAATAAAAAAAAAATTATTACTTTTTCGTAGGTCAAAATCCGACCAATTGCGTTGTGCCTCCAAATTCGTTCATGCATAGAAAAAAACATTCCTAAATATGATTTTTGGTGACTGCCACTTGAAATCGGTTGTTACGCCGTGACTGCCAATCAAAAACAGGCTAATAGAAATTTTGAAAATCCGACTCATCGCAGAGTGAATGAAAATCGGATATGACGTCATTGAACACATTCAGAGACCACTGCCACCTCGAGGCCGTTGCTTTCTAGTGACTGCCGGCCCTCAAAGTTTGCTCTGCATCGCCCGGCGCACTTGAAGACTGCTAAGATATCAGTATTCTTCTGTACGAGATATTGATATACGTTGAATGGTATAAAATATACATATAGTATATCATAAACCAAGAGAAAAATGGAATGTTCATACTGAAAAATCAGAATATCAATTTTATTATATACAGGGTGTTTCATAATAAATGCGCAGGACTACAGGATGTGATAGCTCGTCCAAGAATATGAAAAAAAGTTTTTATTAACTCACCCTCTAAAATGCACCATTTTCGAGATAAAGGGTGTTGAAGTTAAAAAAAAATCGTTTTTTGCGAATATCTCTGGAACCGTTTATCGCACAGAAAATAGATTCGGTAGGGATTTTCTACTCATAATTAGTTATGTTCTGTGCGGATTTTTCATTTTTTCAAATTCATAATTGGTGAAAATTTTGAAGTGGTAGTGGGTGTTTTTTTCTCCAACTTCTACGACACTGGAAAAAGTACAGTTTTGAGCCTTCTATCTGAACCGCCAATGTTTTCTTCACAAAAAAGGTATTTCTGGTCATATGCTCTAATGTAGACCGTTTTCAAGAAATATCAACTTTCATGTTGTTTAAATAATGTTTTTTCCTCGAAAAATTGCTGCGTGCATTGAAGCTAACGGCGGACATTTCCAACAATTCAACTGATTATGATTGTTATTGTTTTTTTTTATTATTTTGCAATTAAGAAGTCAACGTTTGGTTTTGTGACTTGTTCTAACGTTTAAATAAATTTTGTATAATTAGGAAAAAAATTATTTTAAAAAAATTTATCATGTATTTCCATGCAAGTTGATTTTTCTTGAAAACGGTCAACTTTAGAGCTTATGACCTAGAGTACCTTTTTTGTGTAGAAAACATTGGCGGTTCAAGTAGACGGCTCAAAATCATATTTTTTTCAGTGGCGTAGAAGTTGGAGAAAAAAACACCCACTACCCCTTCAAAATCTTCACCAATTATGAATTTTAAAAAATAAAAAATCTGCACAAAACATAGCTTATTATGAGTAGAAAATGCATTCAAAATCTGTTTTTGTGCGATAAACGGTTCCAGAGATAGTCGCAAAAAACCATATTTTATTTTTAATTTCAACACTCTGTATCTCGAAAATGTTGAATTTTAGAGGGTAAGTTGATATAAACTTTTTTTCATATTTTTGAACGAGCTATCACATCCGGAAGTCCTGGGCATTTATTATGAAACACCCTGTATATTTTTTTATTTTCTACATACTCAAAAACGACAAGTATGTACTCTTGAAATCGCTCGAATCGCAAATCGAAAGCTCTCATCCAAGCGAGGTCGATCTTGGTGTTTTTGTTTCGCACACAATAAAAGAAAATCTCGTTCAATATGGCAAAATCGCAAATAAATGATGAATGTTTTTTTAAACAACAATTAATTTTTTTTATTAACGAACGCAAGGTGCCCGAGCTGGCAGTCACCGGTTTTCATATAATACACGTTCGAAACTACATTATATAATTTTTCCATCCACTATTGGTGATTTGGACGCTATCTTTCTGACTATTAGGGTAAAAGAGTCAATTGATAACTCAAAAACCGTTTCGTCGTATCGATTTCAAACAAGAACAGGATTCTAGAGGACGTTTTATTCTAGGTACATGCTATAATGGAACTTGAAATTTCAATCCACTTTTTCACAAAAAAAATATCAAAAATTTCTCAAAAATGCAGTTACTTTAAAGCAATTTCTTGGGTGGATGAACAAATAATTTGAAAAAAAAACATTACAGCGCTTCTTACATAGACCAACGTTTTACCTTTCTTTTCTTACTAAATTCATTTGGATTGGATAACGATCACTTCAAATTTTAATGGAAGAGGAATGCCATTGCAGCTACCTCGATTATCTGTGAAAAGCATCGTGAGGTGCTGCCGCATACGTAGGTACATAGAATCGAACGTCCTCTAGAAGCCTGTCCTTGTTTGAAATCGATACGATGAACCGATTTTGAGTTATTGACTATTTTTCCAAAAAGCCGTCCCAAATATGATCGCGCTCATGGCCTCTCAACTGAAAACTCTTGTTGGTAGTCTTTTCAAAAAATTCCATTGAATTTTTCATTGTTCTTTAGAAAAAACATGCTGATTGAATAATATTTCTCTAGATAAATCAATCAGAAATGGCTATAAAAATTATACTCCAACATAAAATTCAACAAATTAAGAGTACCTACTTATCTTCAGTATTTTGCAAAAACGATTTCAGATCTTAACTCTCATCCGAGTGTAGTGTTATGAATTTAAGGTTGTGTTTGTTTATGAGTTCATCTGTCAAAACAATCATATGCACGAAAGTATGATAACATACCAGTGAATCCAAGACATCGATTCGATCAAATAATATGATGAACGAAAAAACGGAGTTGTCAGTCTCATTTTGACTCACCCTTGCTATGTTTTCAATTCTCCTAGAATATCAAAATGTTCAGGAGGCTGACAAATATTCCGATTTGTTTTAAGAAAATAGCATTATGCGATTATTACACATGGGAAATTACGTCGCAACTCAGAACATACCTACAGTATTTTTCAATTATCTCAGAAACCTTCACACTAAGACACATAAAACTTCATGACTTTTAGGTTGAGTATTGATGAGGATAACTGATGCCAAACACTCATTTGTCTATTCATTTGTCCAGAGAAAATATGAAGGAAATTATTGTAATTTGTAACTACGCCACTGGTTTGGGAATATCTAAAATTATAACTGCAAACTATCACTTCGATGAACCTTGACTAGTGTACCATGTAGAAATTGTAGTAATAATGAACGCTGGTTGCACTTATTTTCCTTAAAAGAATTTACAAACTAGGTATAAAATAACATTTAACAAATAATAACAAAAGAGTATTTTAACTTGAAAGAATAGTCTTTCAACCAGTCTTCAGCGGGACAGAGGCAGAGGACACAGGTTGGCGATGGCTCTTCGAATTTCACCATTAACAGTCCGTAGATCAGCAACACGTGGGATGCCATCGGAACCTGGATGTAAATGGACAACCCTTCCAAGCTTCCACTGCAGAGGGCTCAGATTGGGATCTTTGATCAAAACCAGATCATTAGTTGTCAGTTTCGATTTGTTTTCCTTCCACTTCTGTCTTCCTTGGAGCTCTGAGACATACTCAACCGACCATCTTTTCCAGAGATGTTGACGCAACTGTTGAAGCCTCTCGAAGTGACTTAGTCGATTTATTGGGATGTCCATGAAATTTTGTTCTGAGATTGACGTTAGGGGGCGGCCGATTAGGAAATGAGCAGGCGTCAAAGGTTCAAGGTCTGAAGGATCCAAGGAGAGCGGAGTCAAAGGACGAGAATTCAAGATACCCTCCACTTGAACCAGAATTGTCTGGAAATCTTCGTAAGTGAGGAGAGCCTCTGAGAGCACGCGCTTTAAATGACCCTTCATTGATTTCACCCCAGCCTCCCATATGCCACCGAAATGCGGAGAATAAGCGGGAATGAAATGCCACGAGATGTCTTGACAAATGCTAGAATCAGCGATATCGTTGCTATGATTGTTTAAAAATTTTCATAATTCTACTAACTGATTATTAGAACCTACAAAGTTAGTACCGTTATCGGAATAATTTTTTTGCGGTTTACCTCTCCTCGAAGTGAATCGCTTGAGGGCAGCCATAAAAGCGTCACTACTTAGGTCGGTGACCAGCTCAAGATGAGTGGCCTTAGTACACAAACATATAAAGAGGCTTACATACGCCTTATAGGTTTTGAACCCCCTACCACGCCTGTCTCGCAATTTAAAAGGGCCGGCGTAGTCGACACCTGTATTCGTGAAGGGAGGAAAAGGCGTTACTCGCGACTCGGGAAGATCCCCCATAATAGGGTTCTTGGAGGTTGGCTGAGCCCTAAAACAAATGACACACTTATGACAAGTCTGCCTTGCCAGATTTTTTCCGAGAATGGGCCAATAAGACTCACGTATTGCATAAAGTAGCTGCTGAGGCCCAGCATGTAGGAGTCTTTTGTGCTCATAGTCGAACAATAATTTTGAGAAGTGATGATGAGCCGAAATGATAATAGGGTGCTTTTTTGCATAATCATAGGGGGAGTGTCTGAGCCTGCCCCCCACCCTGAGAATACCTTGTTCATCGAGAAACGGATGCAGAGATAAAATTCTACTCTTGGGGGAAAGAGTTTTACCTTTACGTAAATGTTCGAGCTCTGATACAAAAGATTCAGGTTGAGAAATTTTGAGAAGGCAAAGGAGTGCAGACTCTAATTCTTCCATAGAAAGTGGACCGAACTTCCGTTCCAAGCCCCTAGCGCCTGCTAAGGAATTATGAATAAATCTGAGACAAAACGCACAGGAGCGCTTTAGACGGCTGAAATTTGAGTAATTTTCAAAAGGAAATTTAAAGACTTCTGTAGAAGTTAAAGATGTTACCCTGAGCTGCCTTAGCTCCGGAAAATTGGCATTGAAATCTGATAATTGAGTGGGATGGATATCTGTAGAGTCATACAAAAATTTTGGTCCATGCCACCAAAACTTGGAGTATTTCAATTTCAATGGTTCGATTCCTCTAGATATAAGATCGGCAGGATTCTCGTTGGTCCTTACATGATTCCAACAAGATGTTTCGGTAGACGACTGAATTTCTGAGACTCTATTTGCTACGAATGTATGAAGGAGATGAGGGGAAATTTTGAGCCATCCAAGGACTATCGTGGAATCCGACCAATAGAAGATTTTTTCGAATCTTAGAGTAAGAGATTCACGGACCTTGGTGGATAATCTGCTAAGGATCAAAGCAGCACAAAGCTCAAGTCGTGGTATACTGATCTTCTTGAGCGGAGCAACCTTGGATTTGGCACACAGCAGATTTGTTTGAATATTTCCGAGATTATCAATGCTGCGAATGTAAATACACGAGCCATAACCTAATTCAGAAGCGTCGCAGAATCCATGCATTTCAACGGAGACGGTATTGTCTAACTTGACTTTGCGACCAATTTGAAGACTGTTTAACTCTGAAATTTGGTCTCTGAAGAGGAGCCAATCGGTGTGAATATGAAGGGGAACCGACTGATCCCAACCTAATTTTTCGAGCCAAAGTTGTTGCAGTAACATCTTAACCCTGATAGTTGCAGGGCTGAGAAGGCCAAGTGGATCGAAGATTCGAGCTATACCCGAAAGTATGGACCTTTTGGTGATTGTTTTCGGAAGAATGCCTGGATAAACAGAGTACATGAGAGAATCGGACTTTGGGTGCCAATGAAGGCCCAATGTTTTAGTACTATCATGGGGTCCAAACGGATGAGCAATGTCTAAGGCTGTAACTGACTGCTGAATACCATCTAGTATTAAAGGATTGTTTGATACCCATTTTCGAATAGAAAAACAACCTTTTGAAAGAATTTTAATGATTTGTTGGCAATGAAGAGTAAGCTCAGATATGGAGTCCGATCCAGTTAACAGATCGTCAACATAGAAGTCCTTTGCTATAATATTGGAAGCTTCAGGATAGGTTCCAAATAACTCTTGTGACAACTGAACCAGGCATCTGGTAGCTAGGAAGCTAGCTGCTGGAGTGCCATACGTAACAGTGTTCATAGAATAGGTTTGGACAGGCTGAGAAGGGTCCGATCTCCATAGAATTAGTTGGAGGTGCCTTTGCGATGGGGAAACCAAGACCTGGCGAAACATCTTTGCAATGTCCGCCGAGACGACGAACGAGTGTTGTCTAAACCTCAAAATAATGGATAAAAGATCGTCCTGCACAACTGGTCCGACCATTTGGATGTCGTTGAAGGATACACCTGAGGTGGTGTGACAAGAGGCGTCAAACACCACGCGAAGTTTAGTAGTCAGACTTTCCTCCTTCAAGACTCCATGGTGAGGGAGATAGTACTCAATTGCATGACGATCATTGACTTGAGACATGTGGCCCATTGATGCATATTCGTTCATGAATTCAACATATCTCTCCTGCAGTACAGAGTTCTCCTGCAGTTTACGCTGACGCTCAAGACTATAAAATCTTTTTGCAGCGCTGGTCCTTGATTCGCCTAATCTTTCAACAGATTCCTTCAGGGGTATTGAGACGACGAAACGACCATCTGGATTTCGTTTATGAGTAGATTTGAAATGTTCTTCACAATCAATTTCTTCCTTGGAATGGAAACGATTACTAGAAACTTCCTCCATCTCCCAAAACCGCGAGAGTTCATCAACCCCATTTTTGAGAGAGAAGTTGCAGTATACCCTTTGATAAACTTGATTTTGAGGCAGTGGACCTGAGATAATCCAGCCCAATTTTGTTTTTTGAAGAATGGGTCTTTGCGGTCCTAGTTTGATTTGTCCTACACAAAGAAGGTCATAAAAGAGCCCTGCTCCAATCAGGAGTTCTATATCCGATGCAACATGGAAGTTTTTATCTGATAATTGTATATTTGCAGGAATATGCAATGACGATATGTCAATCTGATAAGCTGGGAGCTGATTACAGATGGCATCAGTCACCAAACACATCAGTGTTGTTGAAAATGGAAAATGTAGTGAGCGAATTGATACATTACACCTAGAGTTCACGAATGAAGAAGTTTGAGCAATACCAATCACAGAAATATCAGTACGCTCCCTGCGAAGACCTAACTTATTGACAAGCTTAGATGTTATAAAATTTGACTGAGAGCCACTATCCAGAAGTGCTCTGCATTCGTGGGCAACTCCAGTCTCATCTTGGATTTGAACCACAACTGTGGACAGAAGTACCATATTGCTTTGCCTGTTACTGCTAGACAGCACATGCATAGTTTGACTGTTTGAGCCTGACTGATTGGGACTTGAAGCAACAGATTCAACAGCGTCAGAAAAATCAATGTGAATGAGTGTGTGGTGTTTCTTACCACACTTGTAACACTTACCATACCTACAATTAGTATTCACATGACCAGAATGGAGACAATTTAAACAAACCCTTAATTTTTTAGCTTGCTCTCCTCTATCAGAAACACTCAGATTCAGAAAATCTGGACAAGCATTTAATTTATGATTAGGAGCTTTGCACAGCAAACATGAACCTTGAGATGTCACTAGAGATCTTGTGGATGATTTTCTTTCGAAACGGTTGTGCAGCTTATTGGCGTTAACATTTTGATTAGCTTCAATTTTTTCTAAAATATCAGCTTTATTTTTAAGGAATTGTAAAAGATCTTTCAATGCCGCATCTGTAGACTTCTTTGTTTCCCATTCTCGTGACGTGTCAGAGTCAAGTTTTTCCACTATTAAAAATATCAGTAATGTGTCCCATTGGTCCACCGGTTGCTTTAGGGACTCAAGTGAACGCAAATTACTTTGTAGACCATCGACTAATTGCCTTATAGTGAAGGAAGATTGTTTTATTATTTTTGACAAACTGAAGATGCATTTAGTGTGATTGTAAACTAATAATTCATTATTTCCGAATCGTTCGCATAACATTTGCCACGCAATTATGAAATTGTCCGAAGATACTGGCAAACAATTGATAACCCTCTGTGCTGCTCCAGTGATAGACGATTTGAGGTAGTGGAATTTTTGAATTAAACTGATGTTGGTATTTTGAATTATTATTGAATTGAATGAATCATGAAAATCATGCCAATTTTCATAATTGCCAGAAAATGTAGGCAGGTCGACTGTAGGCAATTTTATTCCGGAAGGCAAATGATTATTTCCTTGATTCAAAGCAACCGGCGGTGGCTGGGAGTGATTTGATCCCGTGTCCGAATCTGGAGAATTGTCTCCTCTTAAGCTGCGAAACTCGCCGCTTGGGGTTTTACGTTTAGTTAAAAGCTTTTTGGATTTTGTAAAAATGCTATAATATTCATTTTCAAATTGTTCCCTATGACCTATTTCATCCTGAGGGTCATCGACCTGACAGTCTATTTCGATCTGAATATCTTCAAACTGATTTAACAAAGATTCAGCTCGAGAACACCTCAATTCCAGTTCATCCTGAGCAAAGATGAAATCTAAATCATTCAACTTAGATTCAATATTATTTATGAAATTTTTGAAAAGGGTTAATTTTGACTTAATTGAAGAACGCTTCCTCTTGCACTTATCAAGATGCGCTTGGATTTCACCTTCAATTTCAATCGGCATTTTGGAGATCAGGGGTAGATAAAATTACCAGAACGAAATATATCGGAAATGTCGAATTGTTATTCAAATGCGTGAAACCGTATATTCAATAATATATGCAAGTGAATTAGGTATCTCAAATAAGATGTTATGGGAAGAAAGTAAAAAGGGACGAATACCTGGGAGGCCGCTAAGCCTGTACAGTTGACCAGTCGAATGCCGAATTATCTTCAACGTTTTGTGCGGAGACTCGCCGGTGACGGAAACTGTGCAACTGGAATCTGGAACCTCGAACCACGTGCAGCAGCGACAGGCAAAATTCGACTATGGACTTGCCGATGAACTTGTGTTGAGATTTCCGAATATTCACAGAAATATTCTAATTTTTGTAGTTCCTTACTTTCTTGAATATCCGGCTCGAAGGACCATGTAGAAATTGTAGTAATAATGAACGCTGGTTGCACTTATTTTCTTTAATAGAATTTGCAAACTAGGTATAAAATAACATTTAACAAATAATAACAAAAGAGTATTTTAACTGTTGCTCGAACTGATGATAAATGCGGAATGCCGGCCGTATGATCGACTGCAGGGCCCTTAGGGTTGGATGCTGGCGATGATCATGAGCGCCGACTTGGGAGGAGAATTAGACATACCAAATTTCGAATTTTTTTCTATAGGACTTTTGGGGAAAAACATTAAATCTCAATTTTGTTCGTACTTTCGACTCCCTGTATCTCAGAGGGAGTGCATTTTAGGACATACCTTGATGAAAACTTTTCACCTCGAAATTAGGTACACCTAGAAAAAGTTCAAAGTTTCCATACTTCAGTCAACGGCAGCACTAAGAACAAATAACTTGCTCCTTGTCATAATTAAAGCTATATAATGGGTTTTGTTCCAAAACCTTACTCTCTTACCCGAAGTCTACTCTCAATGTTCCAAAACTCACCAGGGTGAATTATTTTGCACTTGTCAAACGTTCAAAAACCTGTCGGGTTTACCCCAGAGATTACTCAACCGTACTCTACCCAAAAAGGAGGGTAGAAGAGTACTCTGACAGTTATTCTGTCACATTTTTCATTTTGAAACTTCAAAAAAAAAGTGCGATATAACAAATTGTATGTTCTGTCTGCTTTTATCTAATAAAATGAATTTCTAATAATTTTATATGATTAATTATTGGTTAAAGAATTCTGTTGATTTTATATTGACATAGATACATAATTCTCAAAGTTCGTTTTAGGTGAATCGGTGATATAACTCCCTGAATCCAATGATTATAGGGATGTTTGCTTCTAAGGTTTGCTTGCTTGCTTGCTAGAAACCCCGAAATATCTAGTGTGAGAGACAACTCGGTTCAGGTCGCTCAAAAAGAACCAGAAAAAGTTTCTTTGAATGATGCAGCTACAAGATGCCTGATATATTTATATAAAGATAGTAAGTGCTAGGAATCGCACGTAAAAAGGTAAGACCTCGTTAATCCTTGGCTCGCACAAGTTTCGACTTTTGAGGGCTGCCATTCGTAAGGGTACGACAGCTGGTTAACGGAAAAAACAATTTTAACAACAACAATTTTAACAATAATAAGAAATCCTTCAATGATAAAACAACAAGAAACGATTGAAGTTTCATTTGCTTTCCTACGTCATAAGATAGAACACTGTTCCAAAACCTTGCTTACTCTCTGTCAAGCTAGTACCTTGACATTACTTTTACTCTTACTCCAGGGTAAGTTTTGGAAAATAGCCTTGGAGTGTCATTGATAGTCACAAGCACTCAGAGTGTTAGTTCAAAAGACTCTTCGTTTTGTAGGTAGTCTACTTTGGTATTTTCATAAGTATCAGGGTCATCGAAAACATCACGAGCATGCGCAATTCATCATCAACGGCCAATAGCAACGCTTCCCGAGCTAGTCTTGCAGTTACTGTCATCAGTGTTCGAACATAGTGTGAAATTTATAATGGCGTCGTATAGATAAATAGACCGAACGGTGCGTCTTTACTCGAATATCATGAACTAAAATGATGGAATTCCCGAAATTACTGGAAGTTTGGGGATTATCAACATTTTTTGATAGTTTCCAAGGTAAGTATACACTATTATATCAGGAAAGATTTTATCGACGTTTGGGCTTACTATCATGCATATACAATATTTCTTGCAGTATGATAGTTAACAATACAGTATGTTTTTTATATGGGATATCCCATTTCAAGTTCAGAATGCTGATATTATACGTGAAAATTTGAATTTTTAAATGGAAAAACATAATATATTGTTGACTTTTATACCATAAGAAATATTTTATAGTAAGCCTAAACTTTGATAAATACGTTCTTGATGAAAGCTTCCATTAATTTCGGGAATTTCATCATATAGTTCACGATATCCACAATTCACAGCAATAAATTCGAGTATAGACGCGTTTGGTCTATCTATCTATACGACCAATACCAAATGTATACTTCAATAACGACAAATATCTTTCTTCTTATATCAAATAAAACTGACAATAACAACAATTAAATACTTTATGTCATCACTGTGAGTAATTCATTTGATAGTAGGTAGCACTACGTTAAATTTGAATTTTAGTTTGATAATGGCAAGTAAACATTGTCTGGGTATTTTTTTTCCTAGTGACAATTATAGTGAGACCCAGTCCCAAATACAGATGTTTTTTTTTTTGATTGCCAATACTAAAGTTTTAATAATGGCTAAAAAAGGAATTTCTCGGTGTAAGGAATAGTTATTCAGAGTTTGTCGGTCTTATTCGACTGACTCACCCTGTTTACAGGGTGTTCCTTGAGTACGTGTAGAAAATTCATGAGCATGTTGCTGACTTCAAAATAAGAAGAAAAGTTTCTATAAACATGAATCCGCAAGTTATTCGTTTCTTTAATACAGCGTATCAAAGTTGAATTCTTATGTTTATTTTGATCATTTTGAACCATTACTTCAATTGATAGTCTCAACTAACAGCTTTAGTAATAAATAGGTTTCAATTACTGATATTATTATAAGTATTGAATTGATGTTATAATATCCGATTCCTGTTGGACATGGAAATATTCTTAATGAATGATACCTTTCAAAAGGTTACCTTGAACGATGGAAAATAGTGACAAAAAATTGTCTTCCAATCGCAGATGATTCCACATCTGATTTTATGAACGTCCAGTTCATACTTTCAATAAAATCAACCGATTCCTATTGTAGAATGTAGTTAATGAAGAATAATTTCCTCAACTAAATAAATTAATTTTGAATTTAAACATCCGCATAACTCGAAAACAGTTGCTCGCAGCGACCTCTAACATGAACATTTTTTTCGGACAAAAATTTCAATAATATCTGTTTTTCCACTAGAAACCTGTTACAGGTACGTGCCAAAAAAGCTATCACATTTCTGAATGACTGAAAAGAAAGAGATAAACTAACAAAAAAATTTATATTGTCATTAAAATACTCTCAGATACAAAACTTCACTCGAATATCACAGTTATTTTGAAATTCAGTCACAAAAAAAAACAAAAATAAGGAAGCAACTTTGACACTCTGTATCTCAGAAACGAATAACTTTCGGGCTTATGTTTATGGAAACTATTCTTTCTATTTTAACGTCAGCAACATGCGCCTGAGTTTCCTACTTGTATTCAAGGAACACCCTGTATATAACTTGTGAGGAAATATAAAAAATCCTGTTCAAAAAAACTAAGTAATTCATTGAATTGAAAAAGAAAAAAAATCACTCTGAATTCTTTGAAAAGAGCAAATGAAATTTGTCAGTCATTCGATAATAATGGTGGTTGGATGAATTACATAGCTATTCAATTTTTCATCTTAAATGAAGGAAAAGAGACAACAAGAAAGCAAGTAAGCAAGCAAGCAACCACCACGCATCTCAACTCTGTACTCGCTTGGCTATTTTAGGAGGATTTTAAGTTGTATTCACCAAGCCCACATTCATCCAAATAATGGAAGAACTCATTTAAAATGAAAAATATAATAAAGAAACGAAGCAGCTACAAAAGCAACTTGACGAATAAACAAACTATGAATTATAAAAAAATATAAATATCAAATAACTCAAAATGTGCTGGTAACTAGCAGAGCCAATAATAGGTAGATTGAAAACATTCCAGTGACTACAAATAATCAACTCTAGATAAAGAATGACTGATTGATCAATAATGGATTAATGAATAACAATCTTGACCTGCCCCAACATTTATAGGGAAATTTATGCTAAACTTGCATTTAAGTCCGGTCGCTGTATCGCAGAAAAATGCCTATTAAATTATCCGTTTGTTAAATTTAAGCTGTTTTTTATTTCTGTATCCGGTAATTGTATCAATATTGATGTCTATGGACTTGGAAAATCAAACTGAATGTTTTAATTTTGAAATATCGACGTTGAGGTTGAGTGATGATCAAACTTTGTATTTGCGAATGGATATGAAATGGATTATTTCATAATTATTCCATATATCTGACATTATTTTCAGGAATGATAAAACTATTAAGATATTCATTTTTCTTGGCATTTGTGGACTCAAATGAATCCGTATGGCCATCAAGAACATGGCTTAGTGATTTGTGCATAGCAAAAACTACCTATTTTCCTCAAATACTTTGAATTTGGCTTCTTTCTCAACCTCAAACTGTCGTTTTCATACACTCGACATCTCTTTTCTAAGGTTTTGTTGCTTATAAAAAGAGTGGTTTTCGAGTATTTTCATCTTCTTTGCCCCTAAGGTGTTAGCCACTGGCAGGACGTGACCGCGAAAATTGACTATTGCAGTGGGGAAATCATTCTGTTTGGAATTTATATCGAACGGGACCGTGGTTGGTTGGTTGATTAAAGACTGACTAGCGAGATACCGGGTTTACCTTTGAGGTTTCCCTTCAAAACTGAGATCATCAGCTTGGGTCTATTGTATTGTTCTGTCGTCATTGATTCCTAGTTAAATAGGCCTGGGTTTTTCACCAGGTTTAGTGGTCTATTTACTAGGTGTTTTGGATTCATGTCTGTCTCTAGGTTGATCTGTCCAAATATTCTGTTGGGCCTGTTGAGCAGCGCGTCGCATTCGAAGATGATGTGAGAGGCTATTTCTTCATCGTCACCACAGAATCTACACTCCACGGTTTCTCTATTTATTCATATGGTGTGTATGTGTTTTCTAAGGCCACAATGCCCGGTTAGTAAGCCGGTGATTGTGCGTATCTCAGATATGTTGAGGTTGAGGGTATCAGCTGTCAGTGTTTGGCTCAGATGCCTCACCATAGCTATGCTGTGTTGATGCCCTTCAATTCGGTTCCAATATGTTTGGTGTTTTAATTCCGTCCACTCATTGATTAGGTTTCCGCATCGGGTTTACCTAATTCCAAACGCTGGAGACCTTCTATCGACCGTCAGATTCGCTGTACTCTACTATCGTATTCCTAAAGAACAGAGTAATCTGTTATTGGAGGGATCAGGTTTCGCTCAAGCTCAATACAGCCTAACATAGTGTTCATAAAGTTATTTTTTAATTTATCATTTCACTATTCAACAAATACCGGATCCAATTATAGAATAAAACTATACAGCATGAACCATTTATCTAATTTCAATTGGTAGTAAAAACAGAACAGTCCAGTTTTTTATAGAAGCCACACTGCAGCAGAAAATGTCAATGATTTCATTGATCTTATTTTATGTAGAGCATTTTATATACAGGTGCATATGACTTAACGCTTGCGTAACAAAGAGGGAGGTAAGAATTATCATTTCTTCGAGATGTGAGCCTAGGAATACGAAAGTTTAATATGTTCAGAATATAGGTACATCCCTTATGAGATTGAAAAGTAAAATAACATGTTACCTGTTTCGTCGAGATTCAAGTGAATCCACTGAGAATCTAGAAAGAAGTTGCTCATGCGGAAAGCCTACATAAGGTAGTTACCATCAAGCTTGAAAAATACCTACTTCAAAAAATCTCTTTGAATATTTTCAAGATTAGATATATGTATCTGGTAATGCGGTGTCCAAATTATTGGAGCATATCCTGAATTTAATCTATCAAATGCGAAATATAGTTGCACAAACGTTTTCTTATTTCTTCCAGAAACTTTTTTCACTCTGATGATGAATCATAATGATAAGTTTTTTGATGACGTCTCGATATGATTTCTGAAGAAGATTTTTTTGCCAAATGTTACTTCTTGGAGGGTTTCGAGACGGTTCAGTACAATATGCTTCATTTCATAATTGTTAAGAATTGGATTCAGTTTGGCGGTAAAGGACACAACATGACATTTTGAAACATTGAGGAATAAGTGTTACAATTTTCACTTGGGTTTGAAGGCCGTCGTTTTTGGAATTTATTTCTAACGTTTCGCTAGCGCGAGTGGCTACCTCCTTTAGAGGCTTATACCCATCATGATTAAAATCAGATGACTGGAGATTCCATCTGCGGAGATTGTATTCATTCTGACTGAGGTAGTTTTGTGTGTTAATTACCGTATCTGGATTTAGTACATTCTCACTAACCCTAATTGACCCCTTTCTACCTGCCGGCTTAATGCTTAATGTTATTTTAGAATTGCTGATTACCATAACTGGGTTAGGCATATTTTTGATAACATTAATTGACACCTTTTTGCCTGCTGTCTTATTGTCGTAGTTTTCTTTCGTTATTATGGAATTTCTAAGAATAGGATTCTGTTGAAATTTCTCCTGAACTAATACATTCAACTTGTTACCTCATAATTCATTTTTGTATATAATTTATTGATAATCTCGTGTGCCCTTCTATCACTTTTTTTTTCTGTCTCTTGTTGGTATTAGTGACTTTTCGATTGACAGTTGGTGGAATTGAATAATGTAATTGTCGCTTTCTGAAATAAACGCCAGATTGTTGTTATTTGTCATGGTAACGTCTCTCCCTAGATACTTATGTCACAGCCATTATAAAATCAATTTGATCTCGTTAGAAAATATCACAAATAGCTTTCAGTAACTGAAAAGTAATAGTTAAACCCTCAGTAATTTACCCTAAGTTGATGTACCACCTTGACTGATTGAAATAGTGCGCATATCTCCAGCTTATTTCATGAAAAACTGTGAAAAGTGTTACCACAAAATTGATGAATTTAGTGCAACGTTTGTAAATTATATGGATTAGACTGTTTAGTAAAGGAGCAAAAGTACATCAGACTTTCAATAAAACTGGAATGTGAATTCCCAAGGAAATCTACATAATTGGAAGATCAATTCAATTACTCGTGTTGGATCTTTCAAGTCATAAAACCCGAGATTCTTCATTTGGTCCCGATTCGAACCGGATTCTTCGAAAATAGAAAAGGAACCCGCACACGCAACCTATGGATATATAGTCTCTTTCCCATTTTCTATGGGTGGTCCTTCATATTAGAATAAAATTGCAGCAGTATCTACCGTAGTTTGTCATCACTTTGCGGCCCTGGCCAAAATATACCAACAACCGGAAGAAGCCATCGATGCAGCCTACACACGAGGTGAACTAGCATACAACTTATCATCACGTCGTAGTTTCAGGTAACCTTCCGAGGTTTGTTGAACATTTTGTTGGAAATATAAAAACTTGATTCTGAATTTCATACTTTGAAAACATATTGCTTTCCCCTTTCTTAGATGCTAATTTATTAGTTTCTTGTACTATTTGTCACGAGTGTTTTCACGCTCAGTTCTTCTCATTTAATTATTTCATTTGTGGATATTTGATTGTATTGTCAATTAAAAAAAATGGAAACTTTGAAAAAAGATAGAAAACGTGCTAAGGCCTCGTTCACAGGTATTGCCAATTGGTTAAATGACAAGTTAGTAGACTGCACTGACAAATTTCATATTATTTCCCGCAAGGAAGCCCTTACTGATGTTTTTTTTTTGGAATATGAGACTTGTCAAAATAAGATTGAAGATATTTTAGAGGCCTTAGCATGGATTCTGAAATAACTGAATATAACACGTTCTCAGAAAGATAGCTGAATTATAAAGCAGCAATTGAAAGGAAATCATGCTCACTTTCGGACAGTCAAGGTATGTTCTCTGCACCAATTTCTCAGGTGAACAATGTTAAATTACCTCAACTTGAAGTACCCCAATTCAATGGCGATGTGACTAAGTGGACAGCTTTTCAAGACCATTTTGCATCTTTTGTAGTCAAGAATAGCTCACTTTCAAATGTTGAAAAGTTGATTTACTTGAAAACTTCACTTCAAGGAGAGTCTTTATCACTAATGAGGAATCGGAATAAAAAAAAATCATAATTTTACAGTGGATAGAGCTCAATGCGCTGATTCCGAATATGTATAACACTTATATATCTTTTCGAAACAGAGCCGTAAAAAAATAAAATCTGACTTTGCGCGGAAACATAGTTCATTCATAAAAAATGGCAAAGTGAACACAGCTACGCGAACGTAATTTTTACAAGGTTGGCAACAAAATTCCTTGAATAAATGCACTATTGACATATACAGAATGTTTTTGTATTTTTGACAGTTTCAAATGGTGTGTTTTGATTATTCCTTGAAAACGATGTGTATTTCCAGGAATTTGACATTGAAAACTATGTTGAATGTTGAGATGAATATTTTTTCGATTATTTCCAGTGAAATTATGGAGCATTCAGAAGTTTGTGTGTGTATAATTAATATGTGCAAGTGCATTTCAAATAAAATTTCCTGAATAATTTGTGGTGATTTTAATTTGAATTGTTTAGGATCAAATACAAACACTATAAGACTAAAAAACTTTAAGGATGACATGGGTTTTTCGAACTTAGTTGATGAGATCACACATTTAACTGCTACAGGAGGGTCAATGATAGATCTAGTTTTCACGAATATTGATTTAGATGTTACTGTATTTGATTCACCAAAAATAAGTACACACCGTAATATAAAAATATCATTACCAAATATTCTACCAAAAAACACAAAATCATTCAAATTTGAAACTAGGAGAAAAAACATTGATTATGAACAGATTGAGTCGAAACTAAAACTCATAATGTGGAATTATTCAGAAAAGGATTTAAATCATAGATATGAACAATTTTTGGAGAATGTATTGTCAATTTTGAATGAAGTCGCTCCAAAAAAACCGGTCACGATCTTTGGACATTATAAGGAATTCTGGAATGAGAAGGTGAGGCAAGCTACAAAAGAAAGGGATATGAGTTACAAACAGTATACAGTCAATAAAACAACGGATAATTGGGAAAAGTATAAACAAAAAAGAAATATAGCATTAAAAACAATTAGACAGGAGAAGAAGAACTATCTAGAGACAAAGATTGACTCAAATAAGAACAATCCCACTGAAATGTGGAAGACACTGAAGACATTAGTACCGAATAATGACAAAGAATACAATCTTACAACTATTGACTTGGGCAATGGTGAAATAATTTCTGATATGAGTCTGATACCAAATGGCCTGAACACATTTTATATCAAAAGTATGATAAATATCACTGATGGAATTGACAACAATTTTTCTTATAGCTTTCCTATAACTAAAAGAATAACTCATAATAAATTGTCCAACTTTAGTCTTATCAATATGGTAAATCTAGAAAGAATTGTTGGTTCTTTGAAAAATAAAAGTAGTCCAGATGAAATTTGTCTAGAACTTCTGAAGAAGTGTTTCAGTGCCATTTGTAATCCATTGTTAAACATTATCAACAGTTCTTTAGAGAGAGGTGAAGTAGCAGCTGAATTAAAATTATCAACTATCATACCTATACCAAAAGTGCCAAATACAAACCAAGCTATTCGGTTGAGACCAATAAACATGATTAATGCTACAGCTAAAGTATTGGAAAATGCTGTATATGAGCAGATAGTGGATTATTTGGAGGGCAGTAAAGTCCTATGAGAAAATCAATCGGGTTTTCGGAGCAAACATAGTTGTGAAACTGCGTTACAATGTGTTTTAACAGATTGGAAGAAAAGTGCGGAAAATGATCAGTATACTATTGCAGTATTTCTTGACCTTCAAAGGGCATTTGAAACTGTAGATAGATGCAGACTGATTAGAAAGATTGAAAGTGTAGGTATTGATGGAATAGCACTAAACTGGACCATGAATTATCTAAGCAATAGACAGCAAAGGTTAAAATTAGATGAATTTTATTCAGATAAAATGCAAAATAATATAGGTGTGCCTCAAGGGTCTATTTTGGGACCATTGTTTTTCCTCATATATCTAAATGACATTGTAACCATAGCAGAAGAATGTAAAATTCACTTATTTGCCGACGACACCCTACTGTACTTTAGTAGTGAAGATGTACAAGAGTGTGTTGATACTATGAACGCTGGTCTTGAAAGGGTGTATAGATATTGCTGTGCAAATCTGCTAAAGGTGAACGTAAATAAAAGAAAATAGATGTTATTAGGGAAATATAAAGATCATAATAATGAAAACCTACTTCTAAGATTGAATGACAGTGATATAGAAAAGGTTAACAAATTCGTGTACTTGGGTGTAACTATTGACAGTAAATTAAAATTCAAGGAACATGCTAATCAGGTTATTAAAACAGTAGCTTACAAAATCAACTATTTAAGAAGATGTTCCCCATATCTTAGCCAGTGGTCTAAATTAATAATATACAACTCCATAATCCTTCCACATTTAAATTATTGTTCTACCATTCTGTTTTTTCTCAATCAAAATGAAATAAACAGACTACAAAAGATGCAGAATCGTGCTATGCGAATAATTTTACAATGTTCGAGAATAACACCAATATCAAATATGTTGCAAACACTTCAATGGCTACCAGTGAAAAAACTGTTCGAGTTCCAAACACTTATTTTCATATTCAAAATCAAAATTGGATATTCACCTGTATATCTACCAGAATAAATTAACTTATGTGGCTGAAATACAAGAGTACAATACAAGAAACAAAAACAACATAAAAATTGAAAAGTTTAAAAAGAAAAGTACAAATAATTCTTTATTTTATAAAGGAGTAGATTGTTTTAATGACCTCCCACAAGAAATTAAAGAGAGTGGTTCGATAAATACATTCAAAAGACGATTGAAGGATTACCTTATGAAAAATTAGTATATTTTTATGTAACTTTTTATTTATAAGTGTGAATTTTTAATCAGACTGTTTGTATTTTTTCATGTTAATTTAATTTTATTTATAAGGTGACATTGTATTTACTATTGTAAATGAATTAGTTTTTCAACTAAATAAAGATATATATATATATATATATATATATATATATATATATATATATATATATATATATATATATATGACTATAGATGTCATGAATAACTTCCTGTTATATATATATATATATATATATACTAAGTTCATGGGTTGAACCGCGTTGAGAGTTTATAACTCGACGTTTCGGCTCCTGCTTTGGAGCCATTTTCAAGAGTGTGACTGCGAGGCCTCTATCTGCCTACTCCTCGGGTCGTGGTCTTGAGAGATATCAAGGTCTCAACCTGCCTACTCCTTGATCTCAAAAGACGATCCGATGTTGGTAGCACTGTAGTATTTATAGGTGGTTGGCTACCTGGAGGTCGGCGGGTCTTACGGGTTTTCTCGTTTGTCCTGTCTGCTGGTGCCTGCTGTGTAGTTGGAGTTAATGGGATAATAATTGATTGCGGATAAGTTTCACGTGGCCTGGTAATTACGGTTGGAAGAAGGGGCTTCCAAATGGGGTTCAATTTACGGCTATCCGGCTATACGGCTATTCACATATAAACATAACTATCAAGATCCATAACCAACCTCTTGAAAGTTTCAATAGGATGATCCATGCATTTAGATTTTTTACAAAATGTTAGCTTTTATTTTGAGCATGTCTAGTGTTTCAACATAAAATAGGTTTTTATGTGAAAATGATTCATTCATGTGTACCTTGAAATGCAGGAGACAAGAAAAAATAAAAACCGATCAACTACTTCAAACAGCCCACCTATGTGGTCTACGTATTATTTACTTATCTATTATTACAAAATTCGACAGAAGGGCACTAGGCCGCAGGCTACATTTACAGTACAAATTAAAATCAATATTTACATAAGATCAAATTTGTGGTTACAGTTGGTTGCAGTTTTTTATAACAATTAATCAATTCAAAAGGTACTTATGGTATTTGAAAATAAGTTGTTGATAAAGCATTGTTTTGAGGTACAATATCAGAATAAACTCAAATATTAAATACATACAAAAATCAAAATATTTCAATAAGCTTGATGTAAAAAATACAATATACACATAATATTCAATACAAAAATCTAAAAATCATAAAATTTTACTAAAGTGGAAAACAATTCTTCGAGACAATATTATAATAAATGAACTTTGTCGAAAATAAAAACTTTGTTGACAAAGTCAAACCCTACACATTCAATGAAAATTCAAGAAAAAGGAAACTACCCAAACACCAAAATTTACTGAGTAAGCTTTTAGCTCCTGAAGATGCTAACTTTGTTGGCGAAAAGCGCGTCGAGTGTGATTGTGACGTAGTTTTGGTGTTTGGGTAGTTTCCCTTTTCTTAAATTGTATTCACACCAAAGGTTCCAAAATAATCATTTATTTGATTCACTGAAAAAGTAAGTAATTATATATACATATAGTATAAAGAAGACATTGTTTCTGAGAACAACACTTGTATATGCAACTAAATCAAACATACAAACACAGTGTAAAATACTCAAATTATTATGACATGGATATCAGAATTTTTCAGCAATATATTCATCTACACTGTAAAAACATTTGTCCTTCAGGAGAATATTAACGGATTTTCTGAACTGCTTTAAATGATGTATAGATCTCATCTGATTGGGCAAGTGATTGTGAATTTGTTTATCTCTATAAATAAGAGATTGTCTCACAAGGGATATATTGAGTATTGGAAGAATACTTAATGTTTTTTTCATTTGTTACGAGTATCCTTTCCCTGTTGAATTGTGTGAACTTTCCTCTACATTTGTAAAGCAAACAAATTGTTTCAAGGATACAAAGTCAAGATCATATTTTCTGAAAAATTGTATGAGCCTCATATTCAATGGAAGCATTGTGAGTTATTCTAGAAACCGCTAGAACATTTATAAAAGTTTGGAAGAATTCCAAGAAAACATTTAGAATCAATGATTCTTGTTCTACATGATAATGTCGAATATTCTTGTACTTGAGATAAAAAGTCAGAAGTACTTTTTCAATTATTTAAGCTCTTATTTATGAGAAACAAATGTTGCTGAACTGATATAGATAAAATCAAATTTTACAACAATTTTACAAACTCTTAATTGTGACAAAGTTGCTGAACTGATCTAGATAAAATCAAAATTTGCAAAAATTTTACGACTTTTCTGCTGCAAATTAAATTTTTAAAGAAATCATCAAATGAAGACCCAAAGAGGGCTCAGTTTGTCAGTTCAATTTTGAAACTTTTTCTGTTAACACTAATACAGCTTAATAGATTGGTAATCATTTGCAATAATTTCTTGATCCACCACTTTTCTTTTGACTAAAAAACCTTAAGTCATTTTATTTACTTACTTTAAACGAGTTCTGATTGAGAAAAACTTCTTAATAAATTTTTTTCTTAATGAAAACTAATGCTCCCGCTTCACTCATGACACACTTACTCATCTCCCTAGTACACATAAAATACTGTCAAATTTCTTTGGTTGCATTTGATGTTTTGGAGAACGAACCAGAATTAAACAAAAATGGAAAAGAAAATATTTCAGATATGATACTTTTTCAGAATATGATCACATCTTTCATTCTCTTTTGACAAAATTGTCAAAAATCTTTCAACTCTGCTATCGAACAATTGTCTTTGACTTATTAAGCAGATAATTTGTTATGATTACAAGGAGAAGCATTAAATCTGCTTAGCCTGCACTTCTTATATGCTTAGCCTGTACAAATTCCAAGAATGAACCTGATGTAAGATAGTAGTCCAATTTCTTCCAGTGTTTCTTCTTGAAGTTAACAGAAGATCCTGTAGCAAAAAATCCAAGCCTTTCATCATTGAAAGTTTGCACCCCCCTGTAATTGAAAATCATAAATGAACTACATTATTGAATGGTGCAGCTTTTTTAGCCCCCCCCCTCCTATTAACTTTTAAACGGTTTGACGTATATACAAGAAACAAAAACCATTTTGGAAATACTTTTTGAAATAAAAGACATTGAGGTTGACGATGAAGGGTGTGGGGCTCATCAATTTAAAAATTTCAAATGGCCCTGGCAAGGTCAAATTACACATCTTTGAATAGATAAATCAATTATCTTTTCAAACATACAATTTGTTTTGGGTTAACATGTATTTTCACAATTTCAATGTTTTTGCTTTTCGAAAATTTCAAGTTGATGTGCCCCCAGCATCATCTGTCAATTGCAATGTATTTTGTTTCAAAAAGTAGTATCGTTTCAAAATATTTTTTTCCCATTGTTCCATATCAAACCGTTCCAATTTATCGAGAAAGAGTACCATTTAGATCCGAATTATATTTGACATTTCGAGTGAATATATAAAAAAAAATCATTTAGAAAATCAAAAAAGAAATTTGATGGTTGAAGGGAGAATTAAATACCCTTTTCAACAATCTGTCGCCTGACTCCCATACCATATATATATTTTTTAATGATGTGTCCCCTTGCCTCTTATATCAAGCAATCACAATGTCGTTTATTTCAAAAAGTGGTTTCGGTGATAGCATTCAAAATGGTTTTTGTTCCATATTTGTACGTGATGCCGTTCAAAGGTTAGCTGGAAGGGGGAGAAAAGCCTCACTGTTCAAATATATGGTACCTATAAATAGTGAAATGAATATAAATGATAATAAATATTGAATTAAACCTGGAAGTTCTATTTTCTTATAGTCACAATGAAAAATATGGATTCTTATTGTGCTTGGATTACTTTGAATATTAATATTATTTTGATGAAAGTAGCTAGATGACTATGATGTCACCTGAATAGTTATATGTGTACCACTGTCCAGACGACAACTTTATCTATATGTTGGGTAGTGTAGATAGCTGAAGTCGAGCAAAGATGGGTGACTAATGTACATCTAAAAAAAAATCAATTGGTTCTCAACTTTGCCTGGGATCACAAGTTGAAAAACACGCCCCCATCTTTCAATTTCAGCATCTGTCACCCAGCTAAGAGTGGTTCGGAATCCACTTTCACAAAAGTTGTAGGTTCGGCATGTTTCTCGTTTGCACAAGATGTCATATGAATTTCAGAGTAAACAAACCACTTAATAGCAAAACTTGTGCGAGCAAGGGTTGTTGAACTCATCAAGGTAATTAGGTATTTTTTCTAAAAACATTAAACATGCATATTAGACTCACCTCACAAGCTTGACACCTAACATAATTAATTCCTATCTTCCATTGAATTCCAGAAATACCGAATATGCCTTCTTTTCAACATTGTGTGGTATATTTTCCCTTTCACTGTGCATAATCCATCACATTCAACTTGAACCAACAGCATTTGTTTCCATAGTTTTTCCTCTACCTGACCTAAAAAATGAGATGAATAGGTAACTGATGTTACAAAAGCAACTTGTGTATTTAGAGCGTAAAGTGATTGATTGTTGCTCGACAAAGAGAGCGCAGTAATCTTTGCAGATCGGCAATGACACTTTATGCTCAAAATTTTTCTACAAACGCAGCTCTTGGACATAAAAACGATCGATACCTCATTCAACACAGGCACATAATATTACCTAAGAGAAAATTAACTCTTATTAGTAATTCAAAATGTAAAAGATATCCAAATATCGAATAATTTTCATCTCTAACAAAATGAAAGAATGGGACTTGCACAACAAAAAAAATCCCGAACTTCGAGATCGAACCCATGACCTTCGGTTTACTAGGAAGTTTCCCAAACCTTATCGCCACCATAGGACCTTACGTACATTGAGTTTATTTCCTACAGTTTCCATCATGCAAGAATGAGTTCGTTTTCAATAAAAGTTAGAGAGATCGAGCGTTTTTTCAATATTTTTGCTCTAGAGCGACAAAGCTATCACAAAGTGTATATTTATAAATTTTCTTTGAATGTCTGTCTGAACGACTTGACAAAATTGATTTGGAAATAACATTAATATAACTGAATATAAAAAATAACTGATATGAGACAAATTGAAATGAAAACATGATTATCTAGGACGAGTTTTTGAATTCATCAATGGATAATGTACATTCGTGCTGTCATTGTCCATTAGTTAAAGAAGAATACAATGCTCATCGATGAATCCATCGATGAATTTAAAAACTTGCCCCTAAGTAGCTGATTGAAAAATGTTGTTTGGCCAAGATTCATTCAATAAAGTTTTTCAGCAATTGCAAGGGATCCGAGGTAGATTCAGAGTTTGAACTGAACGTATTCAACCGGCTCTAAGAACCTTGTTGAATGTATTGAGGTCATATAGTTTGTAAAGGTTTATTTTCCTAACGTTGTGAATACATGACAAAACGTAAGGCTGTTTCGATTGTCTCCCAGATGTTTGATCCGCTCGGACTAATAGGTCCGTTCATCCTTTTAGGAAAAAATTTCATTAAAAATTTATGGAAACAAAAATGTAACTGGGACGAGCTCTTGTCGGAACCCTTATGTGATGAATTTAATCATTTTATCACAACTGTCCCCAAACTCAAAGAATTGAATATACCTCGCTTGCATTTTCTTCAAAAAGGAATTGTGAAAATTGATATCCATGGCTTTGCAGATAGCAGTATTGAGGCATATGCTGCCTGCATTTCATTTCGTGCTCTGTACTTCGATAATACCGTCACTTGTAATTTGGTGTGTTCAAAATCTCGCATTAGTCCTGTACGTCCCAATGTCACTATCCCTAGACTTGAGTTACAAGCAATGCTATTATTGGCTAAATTAACTCACAGAATTGTCGCTATCTTTCACAAACTCACCTTCAAGTCTATTAATCTGTGGACAGACTCACAGATCGCATTATGTTGGTTGAATTCTCATCCTTCCCGTTGGTCACCGTTTGTAGCCAACAGAGTATCCCAAGTTCAATAATTATCATCAAATTTGCAATGGCGTCACATTAGTTCTGCAGAAAATGCTGCAGACCCCCTTTCTAGAGGCTTGTTGGCCGAAGAAATGTTAAACTCGAAAATATGGTGGCACGGCCCTAAATTTTTTCAAACCACCTCTTTAGATTCGACACAGCCCATACTAATCAATTTACCCGAAGAAAGAAAAGTAACGCTGCTTGTTCATTCATCCGCTAACCCTATCTCTGAATTTTGGGAAAATCTTTTCTCAAGGTACTTCAAGTTATAACGCTATAACCATCACGAACGATAAGCACTACTCTCAGACAATTGTTCGATACGCTCCTACTCCAAACAATTGTCTTATATCGGTAAAATGTGCTTATCGTACTTTATACTTGATATACCATTCAAAGGTTCAGCTATATAAATATTCACTTACCTTATCAATCCTCAAGATCCTCGTTTTGGGTGATAATTTTCTTAAAAAGAGTCGTTTACGGTATTTATTACCAGTTCGATAATTCGAATTTAGCATAATGTTGCTTGATTAACAAATATTGAAAAATACAATAAGTGTCACTATCACAATACAAGAACAAACTTAACTCTAACGGTAGCCCCCTGCCTTCTCTGTGACACTCATTTCGGGATAATTGGGCACTTTGTGTCTTGCCTCCAGTTGCTCGACAGGCCCTTGCAAATTGCAAAACATATCCAGTTCTTAGTAACTAATTGTGTTAGTGACCTGGAACGTAATCACGATCCGTCAATAAATCGTTTATGCTTCTTATTACTTATTATTTGTCCATTTCCAGGAAGTAAATGTTCAAGTCAAGTTGAATTATGAAATATATTAGAATTACAATTTGATAATATATAACTTCATTATTCTTATATAGGCTACCTAATTCGGTATATTTACAACTTCATTAAACCCATTTACAACTTCTATTGTTTTATCTTCAGTGCTAAAATTTCCGGAATAGCTTCAGAATAATTTCTCAACTCATGAATGAATCTACAATTCATTCAGTCAAACATAGTATCCATGTAAAAGAGCATAGTTATGTGAGGGCGCTCGAATCAGTGAAGATAAATGCTCGAAAATTGAGTCTGCAATGGTTCACTTTGACGATGTAATTTTGAATGGCTCATTCCAATTTTTTTTTTTGAACATAGATGAATGTATAAGTGAGGCATCTTCTGAAGTACTTTTTCGAAAAAAAAACAGATCCTGAGATAAAAACTATTGAATCTGGTCATTGTTCTGCCTATTTTTTTTAAGTTTTTCTTTTTTTTATTTGAAAAAGTACTTCGTGCGATGCCTAGATACAAGATTCGAAAATCGAATGATGAAAAAAAATCTCGAGTTTATTCAGCGAGCTCCGAGTATTTTGTTTTCTCCCGTTCCTTGTTTTACTAATAGTCACTAATAAGGTTAAACCCATAGAAATATATAATAGTTATTTATGTATCAAGTGAGTAAAGTGATACTTTTTTTAGGAGTAGGAAATGTTGACGCACGACGCCGTAGGCGGAGTTCGGCAATTCCTACGAGTAAAAAAAACACTTTACTCACGAGTTTCATACAATATTTTTTCTACAACTGTCAAAAAAAGAAAACCAACAAGTGTTTTATACTATTTATTACCTACTTTTCATCCTCATTCAATTTATTTCAAATTAACACAAAAAAATAAACAACAGAAATACAAAAAGACAGAATCAATTTTTCTGTCCCAGGGTTCATTTCCAAAAATTGATGTTGAAAACACAATTAATTGCATTATTGCCAATGGAAATTCTTTCAAGTAGGCAATCGATTTCGCATATTTGCTTATGTCAATATTATTATGTATTAATATCGTGGATTCAGTTTCGAATAACTGGACCATAGAGAGGAACATTTCATTTTCTTGGATTTATCTTCGAAATGTTGAGGTTCTTAACAGAAGGAATGTACTTTTATGACTTTAAAATACATCGTAATCTTAATAAAAGATCTTGATAATTAGTTATCAATCAAAAACGACTTTTATTTCACATCAATCAAATCTTGACAGTAACCACTGTCATTCACTCCTATACATACGAAGTATCTCAGGTGAGAGAACAAAAACAAATAGAGAAAATGTATTGAGATACTTTTAAATTCAACACGAAATAGGCGAGCAATACACTCTTTGTAAAGCTTCCAATCACTTTTTTGACGCCATGTTAACAAAGACTCATATTCTTTCAAAAACGTCTCCTTCGATTTTTCTGGTAGCAAATTCATTACTGCTGCTTTCGCACTATCTACGATCTCCTCTGGTGTGGTGTTTAACTCATCATCGCTTTCCATTTTCGTAGGTACTTGATTCGTAATTTCGAAAGATTGTGAGAGATGCAATTTACTAATTTGAAATAACTACTGTCACATTGACACATTCAGGATTTCGTTGTTATTCGAATCAGTTTGTCAGTGTTGTTGCCTAGACCACCGTTAAAAAAGTGTACTTTTTTTAACGCTTTTCCGTGTAATACTGAAATCGTAATTTGATATCAAAATATTCATATACTTTAGGAACTCAAAACTACACAAAAAAGTGAACTTTTTTTGACAGTTGTAGAAAAAATATAAACTTACTCTAGAATGCTTATCCCGCCAATTTTCACGGCGAAAAGCATGCCGCGTATGCGACCCGTTTACGATGTGCGCATGCTCGTCATCAGTGAAGTTTGGGTAGATCGTTACCAAGTTTAAAAATAATTTGGTGTTCCAATTCAGAGTTTTTTTGTTATGAGGTAATAAAACACATGTCATTTGAAAGAGAGAAATTTGACAACACATTAAGTACTTTTTAAAACCGAAAAGAACCTTTTAGAGATAGATAACTCCGAATTTTAGGCGCGAAAGAAACTTATTTAAAACAATAATGTACCCTAGGCTACTGTAATTATAATGACCGTGCAACAGTGCTTTTTCATCAACAGTAAGACTTGTCACTAGGATCTGTCACTCTTGTCAAAGATCAGAGACAGTTTTTAGAATTTCAGATTTTCTCTTGTCATTTGTGTGGTGTTTATTGACGTTGGTTATTCTTTCATCATTCGTGAATTTGCATTATTCTTGTTCCTTCAAAGACAATTTCTAATGAAGCCGTTTCTTCTTACAAATGAACAATGAACTGTTGTGTAGAGGAAAAATACCAGAAATAAACCATTTGTGGAGGATAATGGAATTTTTTATGTACAAAATGTATGTGTGTGCTAAAAATAGCTTGAATATTATTTTAGCTTGTCATTTGTAGCAGTCATTTTCCTCATGAAGATTCATGTGAAAACGATTTTCCTCATGAAGATTCATGTGAAAACGACAAAAGAATAATTTGAAACCTAGTGCAGTACCAATACTGTGCCTGCGTAAGCATGTATGGCGAGTGATACAACTTTCTGCCACACCGCTTATATTATGAGTTCTAGATTCCTACAAGAAGTACTGAACATAAACAGAATCGCCTCAGAAAATTAATGTCAATATGGAAGTGCTTTTCTTTGATGGTAAGGAAAATGCTTCTGGCCTCACTTTTTCATGCACCCTCATTGTGGAAATTGCAACATGAAAAACTCGTAGAAATAGAATGTTAATCTCTTCAAATGAATTAAATTAAATGCAGTTGCATATTTTGACATGAATCGTTCTAGAAAATAAAACTATAGGTTCCAAGCATCCAATTTTATAAATCCAATATGAGTTGAAATTATTCATAATATTAGCTGAAATAATTTTTTATAGTTTTTTGTACTTTCAATTTATTTTCTAATACAATGCTTCCTTGAAATTCGCACCGACGATTTAGAGAGGTTCCGTAGGTTTTTGTTGGTTAGCTACAGCTGAAAAGTGAATGTGATTAAAAAAAATCAGTTGCTTCAGAGCGATAAATAATAATAATAACCGTACTCTACTTTCTGATGGTCTTTGCTGAATATTTGGGATCATAAATATGTTAAAATATGTATAAAAATTGGCTAAATACAAATGACAGGTATAAGTACAATGAGGTTTCCAATCTTATTCTTCGAGAATCAGAATTAACGTTTGTTAATCTTCACAAGTACCATAATATTCTACTAAAACCGGACCTTTTACAAAAATCACTAATGACGCGCTTGCGCATTGCGGACTAGCCTGAACTTTTTACAACACTTTGGTCATGGAGATTAGCATTCTAGAGTAAGTATATAATATATATTTCTATGGTTGAACCCCTCTTAATTATGTTTTTGTTTAATGGTTACAGTTCTTTCCTTATTCTTTAGGAACTTGATTTTCCTTAATAATAAATTTATAATAAAAGTTTGATTTTTTCTATGTGCACATTTATACGCATAAGAGGTTTTTGCCTTGTGCGATTTGATCTATGTGTGCAATTTTCCAAGTGTGGATATTTTTTGTGGGCTTATGTAACATTGCGATTTTTTCTATGCGTTTATTTCCTTTGCGTTTTTTTCAATTGAGCGTTTATCCGGCCACGTGTTTTTATAATCCTGACTCAATATTGTTCGATTGAAATAAATGAATAGTTAATTAAGAACAAAGATTTTCATTTACTTTGTTCTTCTCAAAGGACATTCTAGTCAGGCTCTGTCTTCAAAGCTCTGGAGACCAGGAAGGCGCGCTGGTATCATTTGCTTAAATAACCACTCCCCACGTCCGTGCAGTCAGTGATTGTGGTGTCCGAGAATCATGTGCCCTAAGCAGACGGAGTGAATCACGGATAGCCTGCTGCATTCCTTCGGCTAATAGATCGGCCGATAAGAACACTATTTTTCATAACAAAAATGGATTAGGCAATCCAGACTTCTGCATTCAACCTAAACAATAGGTATAATCGTCGGCAAGTCTCTAACAGAAAACAACTACTGCCCCCTACGACCATTGAATTATATCTGTTGGATTCTTGGCAAAGTATTCTATAAGAACTGCTTTGCAATGTTCTCCCAATATTAACGCCAAAACATGTCTCAACCCACGCGGGGGAACACCTACAGACCGGTTTCATGGTTCCTTGCCAATCATCAGCGCAGGGCAGCTCACCCAACGCAATCGAAAAACATCTTGACCCCAAGATCCGAAGAGATTCAGAAGAAAATTTTACACCTCTACTTTTTAACCAATAAGATGCCTTAATGTTGACTAGTTACCATGGCAACTAAAAAAATTCCTGGAAATTTTTTCGTGGCTCCACGATTTTTAAGTGAAATTTTTTTGACAGTTGAAAAGGTAAACATATAATCTACAACCATTAAATATTGTAGATATACCTGTGAATAATGCAACATTTCTATAAGAATTAACATTATTATTCATTATTCGCTATAAAGTTTCAGAAAACACAAATTTGTTTAATTATTATGCATATGTCGGGACGTAGCGCAATGGTTACAGCGTCCGACTCTGAGTCGAAAGGTCCGCAGTTCGAGCCCCAGTTGCGGCTGGGATTTTTAAATTTAATTTGACCTATTAAATTATTAAAATCTCGTGGCTCGACTGGGGTGAGTCCTGCACGATTCACTGTTGCGTTCCAATTAACAGTGCTGCTCCTAAGGTGGCGTATGGAGTTAGTAACAAGGTCTATCCAGAACACAAGGCTAATGACCATAGCAGTCGATGCCAAAACACAAAAGAAAAAAAATATTATGCATTAACAATTTATATTTCAAAAAACGTAGGATCTAGAAACATAGTGAGATTTAAATGTTGCTTGAATTCTAACCCATTCTCTCTTCTTAATGGTGAATAGAAAGGTGACATATATGTAATATTTCGAAACAATTTTGTTTAAATCTTTTTTACGCAAAAGGCCATATTTACTTGACATCTACAGTAGAATTTCTTGGATTTTCGTAAACAAACCATTCGACTCTAACGCTTCCTGGTCGCAATCTTCCATTAAAACCCTCCGGTGGTCGGGTGGGGTCTGTAGGACAATCGTTTCTCGCTTCCTATTCGGATTCATCTGTTTCGTAGCTGATCTGTTTGCGCATGCCTGTACCTTTCAATCAACCGGTTCTAGAGGTACTGTTGAAAAAGTACCAGTCTATCTTAAAAATTACGCATAGTAGGAGAAAAAGTGGTCTCACTGACACCACCCGACCATTTTTGTAAGATTTTCTGCAAGCAACATTTCATTATTTTATGATTTGACAAAGGCAGGTATTGATTCAGTGGATCAAAACACTGGTGCTTATAATACCAGTAGAAATGCGAGAAGATGGCCTATGACCCTATTTTATAATTTTCTGAATATTGCCGGAAGAAATGATTATGTGGTCCATAAAGGCCGAGACTAAAGTAATTAGGGAAAGGCGATTGTTTTTGAAAGAACTTAGGTTGGCCGTTGGCTTTGGCATTATTGTAGGATCATGTTACTGCTAGAGCAGATGACCCTAAGATATAGGACATCTAGGAAAAAAATCAGCGGAATTGTTCATAACCCATTGTCAATCCCGAAAAATTACAAACAGGGGGGGGTGCGCCCATTGTCAAAATCGGATAACGCTATATTTTTGTGAAAAATGTCATAAATAGCTTTACTTGAAGCATATTGAACCAATGTGCGAAGATTGTTTTCAACCTGTTCTTCAAAACTGAGTTTTATGGTTTGAAATGTATATTGTTGCATTTTTTTTGGTCGTTTGGAAAATGTGGAAGAAAACTTGAATTGTTTATTTTCATATTATTATTCATGCAATTACACATGTTGAAACAATCATAGAATACATTTATAATTCAGATTTTTTTTTTTCAAATTTTGTTGGAGAGTTTTTTCCCCCACTTACAATTTGGGTCTGATAGACACAACCCGACCATGTATGTGCTTTCACATCACCCGATTACTGGAGGGTTAAATTCGTTACATGTATTAATTTTGGATGACATATGTGCACTTGACTCAACTCTTTGCAGTATTTACATAAATTGTACTTTTCAAAGCATTTCGTTTTTCTCAAATTGTTTAACGCAAATGCTTACAAGAAATGTAATTTACCAATATAAACCTCATCAGTCAAAAGCATGGCCGCCTATATCACGGCCACCTACTGCAACAAACCATGTTAATATTATATTTTTTACATTAGAAGTGTTATGGATTACTTTAACAAAAAATACATTTCTACCGCCCTCAGTAGTATAGACTGATCTAATACCCATCTGAGTTTTAGCATTTGCTGTAACAAAAGTTGATAATATTTTTTATTTAAAGAAACATGGTGGACTTGACAAGCAGTGAAATTAGTAAATTGGGAGTTTTATGTCTGTGATATAAATGATATAAATATAATAGGTGCGGCATTCAGACAGATTTTTGAAATTCCAGAAAAAAGATTCTCCTCGAGTAGGATTCGAACCCACGACCTCCTAGTTGCCGGTTTGGTGCTCTACCAACTGATCTACCGAGAAGACATGTGTTCCATCTGCAAATCGGGATACCGCTTTTTCCTAGAATTTTTGATGTTAGTAATTACCTACAAACTACGGCATTTGTAGGTATTGGTAAGTTAAATGTTAGTGGGGAACTCATTCGCTTTCAATGATCATCAAGTTCCTATTTACCCTTCACACCTAGCATCGTCGACATAATATAGCGATATTCAGCAGGGATCGGGTGTGGATCTCCGACCACTGAACCAGGTTAATTAATAGCCAAATATGAAAATAAATTGGGAGTTTTATTTCTGTGATATAAATGATATAAATATAATAGGTTTGCGGCATTCAGACAGATTTAATAAATTCTAGAAAAAGATTCTCCTCGAGCAGGATTCGAACCCCACTACCTCCAGATTGCCGGTTTGGTGTTCTACCAACTGAGCTACCGAGAAGATATGTGTTCCATCTGCAAATCAGGATACCGCTTTTTCCTAGAATTTTTTATGTTAGTAATTACCTACAAACTACGGCGTTTGTAGGTGTTGGAAAGTTAAATGTTAGTGGGGAACTCATTCGCTTTCAATGATCATCATGATCCTAATTACCCTTCACACCTAGCATCGTCGACATATAGCGATATTCAGCAGGGATCGGGTGTGGAAAATATTCATGCATTCAAAAAAAATTTCGGAAATAATTTAAGCTCTTGTGGTATTATTAGTGAAAATATTTGATGACACTACTTGACAAAAACCCATTGAATTAATAATAAAAATGGATTAAGCAATCCAGACTCCTGCATTCAACCTATACAATAGGTATAATCGTCGGCAAGTCTCCAACTCCAACTACTACTGCCCCCTACGACCATTGAATTATATCTGTTGGATTCTTGGCAAGAACTACTTTGCAATGTTCTTCAAATCTCAACGCCAAAACATGTCTCAACCCACACGGGGAAACACCTACGGACCGGTTTCATGGTTCCTTGCCAATCATCAGCGCAAGGCAGGTCACCCAACGCAATCGAAAAACATATGATGACACTACTTGGCAGTAATTGTTTTCTGTTGGAGACGTGCTGACGATTTTACTTATTTTATAGGTTATTGCAGAAGTTTTTATGTACTGATACTTTTTCAGATTTATTATTATTATAGGTTTTTGAATGTAATTACCAAATATTTGAGACTGCTTGTATGCAGCAATGCCACCAATAACATTTCAATTTACAATTGAAATTGAAATCTTCGAACGATTTTTTAATGTATGTAAGCGGATTTTCTTACAATTTGATTTAATAAACCCACAAAAAAATCATTCCACACTCTTCTCTCGTGTAGGAAGCCATGAAATTATCAACGGAACACGTAAATAAAAAGAAGATATTCAAGAACAATTATTCAACTTATGATTTCCACAGGTTCATTTTTGGTGTTATAAGTATGGATCACCAAAAAAATATTTGCATACAATCGCGGCAACATGCGTTGCAATTGTTTTGTTAAGATGCAAATTTTTTTGTTATAACTCGTAACAATTATTTAATGTATGCAATTGGACTATCTGAAAGGTATTTCATGAATACGCACGAAACAAAATAACATACATTACGAAAGTGTACAAAAGTTTGCATACGCTGATGGGGTCGCAAAATAATTGATGAACTTTGAACAATTATTTAACGTATGCTATTTGAAATGGTGATTGATGACGTGAGAATATTAGAGTATAATCAGGAGTAATACCACGAGTGTTTGCAATACTGTCGATAGGAATTATGTCAGAAATCAACGAGATCAAATTGCTTGGTAACACCACGAGTCCTTTATGACGGGTGGTGTTACGTCAAGACACTTTCATCGAGTTTAACATTTCTGACAGAATTATCGATAGTATTGTGAGCAAGAGTAGTACTTATTGAGATAATTTCACGAAACAATGAAGTTAAAAAAGTTCTATTGACCTGAATTCTTCAATAGGTATAGAATAATGCTTGATAGACCAGTCTGTCAGACTGACATTCATATCAGTAGTGAAATGATATTATATTCTCCGTTATTGTTTGGATACGTGGTTGCCATGACAAAGTGGTATTACCGGCTCGAAAGTAAGGAACTGCGTATCATCGAGACATTGGTACTAATATTGCAGGAAAGGAATGTTTCATACGGCCGGCGAGTGAAATTATCGGTGGTAATACTACGAGTGCTCGCAATACTATCGATAGTAATTCTGTCAGAAATCAACGAGATCAAATTTCTTGGTAACACAACGAGTCCTTTAGGACGAGTGGTGTTACCTCAAAGTAATTTGATCGAGTTAAAGATTTCTGACAGAATTATCGATAGTATTGTGAGCACGAGTAGTATTTATGGAGATAATTCCACGAACCAACAAAGTAAAAAAAGTTCCATTGTCATGAGTTCTCCACTATTTATAGATAATGCCCGATAGACATGCAGTATTTTAGACCGACGTTCATATGAGTAGCAAGATGATATTATATTCTCCATTGTTGTTTGGATACGTGGTTGCCATGACAAAGTGATATTATTGTCTTGAAAGGAAGGAACCACGTATTGTCAAGACATACGTCCTTCATTGGTCCTAATAGTGCAGGAAGAGAGGGTTTCATACTGCGAGTAAAATTATCGGGGGTAATACCACGAGTGCTCGCAATACTATCGATAGTAATTCTGTCATAAATCAACGAGACCACATTGCTTGGTAATACCACGAGTCCTTTAGGACGAGTAGTGTTACCTCAAAGCAATTTGATCGAGTTTTAGATTTCTGACAGAATTATCGATAGTATTGTGAGCACGAGTAGTATTTATTGAGATAATTTCACGAACCAAAAGAGTAAAAAAAGTTCCATTGTGAATTCTTCAATAGTTATTTATAATGCCTGACAGACATGACATCTGTCAAACTGACATTCATATCAGTAGCAAGATGATATTGAGTTCTCCGCTGTTGTTTGAATATGTGGTTGCCATGACAAAGTGGTATTACAAGCTCGAAAGCTAGGAGCTGCGTATTATCGAGTCATACGTCCCTTATTGGTCCTAATATTGTAGGAAAGGAGGGTTTCATACGACGCCGACGAGTGGAATTATCGGGGGTGATACCACGAGTGCTCGCAATAGAAATCATCGAAATCAAATTGCTTGGTAACACCACGAGTCCTTCAGGACGAGTGGTGTTCCTCAAAGCAATTTGATCGAGTTTAAGATTTCTGACAGAATTATCGATAGTATTGAAAGCACGAATATTATATATTTATTGAGATAATTCCACGAACCAGCGAAGTAAAGAAAATTCCATTGACGTGAATTCTTCAATAGTTATAGATAAAATGCCCGATAGACATGAAGTCTATCAGACTGTTATTCACACTAGTAGCAAGGTGAAAATATATTTTCCGTTATTGTTTAGATACGAGGTTGCCATGACAAAGTAGTATTATCGGCTCGAAAGGAGGGAACTGCGTATTATCGAAGCATACATTCCTTACTGGTCCTAATATTGCAGGAAAGGTGAGTGAAATTATCATATGGATACAATTTTGTTATATGTAATATGTATGACTTCAAAAAAAAAGGAATCATTGAAAAAACGTTGCAAAAATGTGTCATTAGCGGCCGGTCTATAAGATTCGTGCAATTCCATGGCAAGCTGGTATATTTTCAGATTCAAGAGCAGCGTGTCTATCATGCCAGCAAGGAGCCCGATGATCAGAAACACCATTTCAACAGAATGGTTTGGGTAAAGCCAGCGAAGTAGATGTCGATATTTAATCTATTTTTCTCTCATTTTCGGGTGATATTCGTTTCGCCTGGAGTGAAAAACTCTTACTTTGATTGTGAAGGAGGACTACATCATCCTCAATGGCTTGTATTTGTGAAGAATCATTATTTCCAAGAGATGTGGCACTTTTCATTCTGCACAAAGGATTTAATATCCCCCGGAGTATAAAGCAACACAGGTATGTCGCCTAAACCGTACACGTGTCATAAATGGTAGTATAACACTCATATTGCCGCGTTGTGCCAGTCGACACGCTTGCTAGGATTTTTAATTAGCTTTGTGCTTTTATGATGGCAACGAAGCTGTCAGAATGACAGGGTGGCTCGCGACTAACTGAAGTGGAGACCGGAGTGGTTCATAACAAAATAAATTGTGTTTACACTGATTCCCATATAACACGAACAGTATTAAAGAGTAAAGTAATCACACTCTAATGATATGCAGCTTATTGTTTGAAGAAGTATAAATATTAATATGAAAATGCAGTAGTGAAATGACTGTTACGGGTACGTACTAACACAAAACCAACTAGATCAATAAATACCTGAATATTATTAAAATCGTAGTGAGTGACCAGGTCCAGTACTGGTCTACAGGTACAGTTCAATGACCAAATATGTTTCAAACATCAAAAAACCCATTAGGTGAGATTGTATAGGTACTAATGAATAGTAAAATGATTGAGTGTATCCAATATCACACACAAAATACTTCTAACGCTGTAGGGTAGGAGAAGGTAATCCGAAAAAGTATGGTGCACCTTACCTTGTAGCGTTCACACCTAAGCATTGGGTTGAACACTATGCTATAAAGAGGATATCAGTACACGGTAGGATACTTAATGCTAGATCTAGTACTTGGAGTGCCGAGTCAGGTCAATTAGGGTGGTACGACCGGGTTGATCTTAGCCACAATGGTGCTTTTTTGACAGTATCTGCTACAAGTGCGGGAAACTAGGATGGTACAACCAGGGTGATCTTAGCTGCAATGTTGCTTCTTCGACAGTCTCCGCTACCAGTACATTAATGCCCTACTCAGCGGCTATAGTAGGTGGAAGATTGTCACCAGGAAAACATACTATACAATACATCAACAGAGGGTCATGAAATTTCCTTCAGAATGAAAAGAAATACTTTATTTGGGAAAGAGCCATAGTAACCTATGAATGAAACCTGAAATGAAACAAGAACTTGATATTTTGTTCAACAACTTTGATGACCTAATGAAAACCTCTGTCCAGAACAGGCCTAGGTATCTACTCCCACAGTGGAAGATGCTTTCGGTAGGCTCTCTCAGATGTCAAAATATCCTGGTTAAAGGGTTAACAGCGGCACATAGGGTCAAGTACCCAAAGGCCTAACTGATCAGATCTTAAAATACATGACATACGGCCAAATATTTGAAGAATACCATGTTCGAGGAGGCTCACCTGAATATAATATGTTTATAGAATCCCCATAGGGGTAATGTTCAGAAATATGCATAAGCGATTAAATCCACTAAACGAAAACTGAATACTTCTGGTAGTTGTTGAATTTAATCCCTCTACGGATGATTCAAATGGAATCAGAAAATTTAACAACTCATTTGCACAAAAATTATGTCAAAGTCATCTCCTCTAATTAATCTTCTTCTCCTACCTTCAAGTCAAAATGTCAAATCCGTGTGCATTGTTGCCAAGTACACTTTTTAAAGAGTATCACACTCTCAACCTATTGATATTTTTCACCAAGCTAGAAGGGCTATCCTCAAATGAAACGCCTGAGTGATACTGCATGGCATAACCAATTTCGACTCTTCGGTTATGAAACTAACAAAAGTCATTCCGAGTTACTCAAGCTGAATGCAGAAGTCATAACAATCACAAGTTTATGTCCTATCCCGTTTAGTGCACTCACTCAAGGGGTGGGATAAAAAATTCAAACAAAATACAGGGAAGTAAGCAGCTGAATCATAATTGACAATTATGGTGGATTTGTGCAGCAGTAATAAGTCATAAGTTTTAAGTCATAAGGAAGAATATTCGTCAATGATTGGTTGGAATAAACGGACCAACCAATCATTGACAAATATTGTTCCTTCTGACTTAAAACTTATGACTTATGACCATTTACAACCCTGAACTTGGGATAACTTGAAATATGACGTTCCCAAAACATGATGACGTAAATGTAAAAGGGGTATACTAGGTAGTATTATGAAAATGCGCAATGGGGAATACCGTACCGTAGGTCAAACCCTCGTGTTCAATTGAGAATTAGCGGAATGGATTACAAGTGGATGAATACACTTTAGAACAAGCAACACTTTGATAGCAATTAAGGTACATATTGTTAGTGTTTGATAATTATGAAATAAATGCAGAAGGCAAATAGTGGTAAAATGCATTTAAAACATGATTTAAAATTTCGATATACCCTGAATAGTTCTGCATCGTTTTGTTATTATCATCATTTCACAATTTCTCTCAGATCTATAGCCAGTTCCAGTATCGATAACAATTTATTTTCTCTCGATGTTTTTCTTCGTTTCGAGAAAAAACCTCAATAACAGAGTCCTATGACTAACTATAATTTTGAATAAATTGGACAAAAAAATCATTATCTGATGCAGTTGCAATACAATGAACATTGTTTCAAATTCATGGAACAATACCTAATTGGAATAATATCTTTTTTACACATTGTGGAAAGAATCGGAAGGTTACAACCTTAATGGACAAAAAATTTATGGTTCGAGATATTGTCTACTTCATTAAAATACGATTAGTTCTATTGAAACGGAACATTTTGATGGACGAAATAATGATCTATTATATGAAGATGAACATTTCTGTGCACGTAATTTTATTTTCGGTATCTTACCATTCAGTTTCTTCTAAAAATTGTATAGAAAAGAGACGATTTGACATGCACAAACTTTTATTTAACCACGACATGTTTCGCCATGACATTAGCTTCCTCGAGTGATAATCAAGATCAACTCGTCTCTTGTCTATACAATTACTATGGATCTTCATCAAGTAACGGCCGAATCAATCGAATTTCTAAAAATTGATATGAGAGTCTTGGGGTTATATAGAATCTGGTAGAATGTATGTACGAGGCTATATAGCGAAGTGGTCGAGGTGTAAGAGCGTTTGGCTTCCACCCAGACGGTCCGGGTTCGATCCCCGGTCGTGTGTCACTGAGCTGAAGTGGTTCGGATTCCACTTTTATTTAAACTGTAGGTCCCGGATCTCCCTTGCTCGCACAAGCTCTGCTTTTTAGGGGTTTTCCCCGAAAACCTGGGAGTTTCGTAAAAACAAATTTTACAAAACAAAATTTACCCAAACGTGCATTAGAACTTTCTTGGCAACTTTCAATCAAATTGTTTGAAGACTTGTGGTGGGAATTTTTGTTGCTCAGTCCTATAAAACTTCTCACTTCAATTATCATGATACTTCCTTACATCAACTTCATTATTTCCAATACTTGATTATGCCATACTCTTATTTTATATTATTTGATTCAGATTGTTATACGTGAATTATGTGTTCTCCGAGAGAAAAGAATATTTGTTTGTGTCTTTCTTAATTTTCGTCTCTGCTGATGATAACAATTTATTCGCTGTGTCAAATGAGATTCGACGGGAGAAGAGACACGTCCAATATGAATAACAGACATTTGATGAAAAAAGAAAAAGAAATAGAAATAGAAAAAGAAATAGAAAAAGGGAAAGGAAGAGAAAGAGAAAAAGAAAAAGGAAAAGAGAAAGATAAAGAAAAAAAAGAGAAAAATGAAAAAAAAATCAAACCAAATTAATTGTAGTGTCTGATAGATTTCGAATGTGTCATGAATTCTGAGATAGAAATGTGAAAAATGTCACAGTTTGATCCAATTGCATTCAAGTTAGAGCCCATAATGTAAATGGGACCCTTGGAAAGGATATTAATTCTTGGAGTGTTCAGGCGGACTGTTATTAGAATTCAAGCCCATATAACAATTTGGGGGGGTCATTTGACCCAGGATGAAACATATTCAGAACGATGCTGCTATATGAAAAAATAACTTTAGGCACTACGCCGTCAATTCTCGGTGGTGCAAATGACTGTAATGATAATAATAATTATTTTTCATCTAAAGATGTTCTTTTCCGACAAAATATTCTTGTGCGGCATTCCTCACGTTGGTAGATTATGAAAAAATAATCTCCTAGAACCTACTCCCGTATAAAAATAATGGGACCGGAAGCCAGAAAAAAATTTCAATTTCCGAAAATAAAAAAAAAATCCTGGATTCCGGTCCCATTACTTTTGTACGGCGGTAGGTTCTAGGAGATTATTATCTCATAATTTACCAACGTGAGGAATGCCGTACAAGAATATTTTGTCGGAAGAGCACATCTTCAGATGAAAAATTATCATTATTAGTCATGTGCACCACCAAGAATTGACGGCATGGTGCCGTAGGTTATTTTTTCATATAGCAGCATCGTTCTGAATATGTTTCATCCTGGGTCAAATGACCTCCCCAAATTGTTATATGGGCTTGTAGTCTATATCTATTATTCATTATTGGTACAGTAAAATGAAGGCACTGCAGTAGTTCGATTGAATCCACTAAATTATTCAGAAGTTCATACAAAAAACTGAGACTGGTAATTATACGAAGTTTTTCAAGCGAAACAGTATTGAAACGAGTTAAAAGCTTTTGATAATCGCACCCACGTTCGGCATCAAAACCATATATCCTAAAATTGTGGTATTTCAAAATACATTTCTGTATAACTTCCAGTGTCAGCTTGTTGCAATTATATATCAGATACCATATAGTTGAAAAGTATATTCCAATCTGGATCTTACCAATGAAGAGTACAATATTTAGAGAGTTGTTTCATTTGTTTTTAATCAAGAAACCCAACATCTTTTCTGCATTATTGCAGATATTTTCGATATGACCAGAAAAGATGAGCTTGCTATCGTATGTGACACCCAGATCTCGAATAGAATCAACATGTGCTAGTATTAGGTCGTTATTTTTATAGAAATATTTAATCGTTTCATAATTCCGAGTGTATGAGCACACCTTCCATTTCGTAGGATTTTATTGTAACTTGTTGTTGCACCACTCTTGAATAGTATATATTTGAGATTGTAAATAAATGCAATCTTGTACAGATGATACTGCAGCAAAAATTTTCAAGTTGTCGGCAAAAAATTACCAATCTCAAAAAATCTCATTACATAGGTCATTCATAAATATTGAAAATAAAAACGGGCACAGATTGAAAACCTGAGGCACACCAGATTATTGTTATTTTTAGTTCTGTATCCATTATATGCAACGAACTGCTGTCTTTCTTGTAAGAAGGAAGAATATAGTGATAGTGATATTGAATCCGAATACATAGAAAGATTACGAAGTTATATAGAATGTTTCACTTTATCGAAAGCTTTTGAAAAGTCAACTTGTTCGCGAGGATAAAAATATAATAATAATAATATTTATTGCAGTGAGACCAAATTACATGTTGTTGGAAATGTCAAAATATGAATATAGAACCTCTATACTCTTATAATCTCATATACAGTGTGTCCCTAGACCAGTGGGACAGTTAAATATCTCTTGAACGAATAGGAATTTTCAAAATATTATTATTTCACATCATATTGCATTATAAGAACTAACTTCAGGATTGATTATTTTTTAGACGAAAGGCGCAAGAAAAGCTCACAAAATCGAACATCAATTTTTTTAAATGGAACACCCCATACATTTCAACAAATCTGAATTCTCATTCACTTAGGCTAATTATTAGTTTCTTTATTTTTGAAAGTCCGACAAGGCGTTGCCAAGTTATACCAGTTTTTCTTCAAATGCAGAAACTTTTTAGACAAACCCATCATTCATACTACCAAGAATTTATGAAATTATTCAAGGCTCTTGGTAGTTGGTAGCATATCCTATCATATGAATTACTCACCTCCTTCGAAAGTTATACAGGGTGGTCAAAAAAATGATATGATTTTCACGAAATTCAAACTTTCCTCGCATCAATCTTTCAAATCGTGCACCCTACAAGATGCATGATTTTATATCCCATTGATGGTTCGATTGCTTATGGTCAATGGTCTACAGGTAATCACTTTTGCAACTCTAGTGAACCAAAATTTCCTTCAAGTTTGTGTATCCTTCACGCGATCGTGGATAAATCAATAACTCAAGCCGTCTGGGGTGGCTTTGGAAAATTTGAAGTCATGTCACTTATATGACATTCGCATTATATTCAATAAAGTAGTTTCATTATCCAAAGCACCTTAAGACGGATTTAGTTGCTGCCCCGTTATTTGTGAAACAAATCAAATTGAAATGCCACAGTTATTTTCACCCGATGAATATGTTGACATGTTGCTCATATTTGGCGAAGCGAGAAAAAACTCTCGCAGAGCGTGTGAAATGATCAGGAATTACCATCAAACAAACAACCAGGACATTCAAAGTCAATCGTGAATGATGATATATCGATTAATATTTTAGCATACATACACCAAAATCCTCATTCATCGGTACGAGGAGTTGCTGAGGAATCAGGGATCTCGAAGAGTTCTGTACACAGGATTTTGAAGACCCATAGGCAACATCCATATAAATTAAATTTAGTCCAAGCTTTAAAACCAACTGACTATGATAGGCGTATAGATTTCATTATTGAGATGATGGTAAGAATCCATGATAATGGTGATTTTTCTGTCAAAAATTATGTGGTTTGATGAATCCCGCTTCCACAATGATGGGAAAGTAAATCGTCATAATGTACATTACTGGGCTGCAGAAAATCCGCAGTGGATTCGAGAAACCAATTTTCAGGAGGTTTGGGAAGTAAATGTTTGGTGTAGAATTTTCAATAATAATTTGCTTGGGCCATATTTTTATCAAGGAACTCTAAATGGTGAAAGATACCTCAATTTCCTTCAAAATGAACTCAATAATCATCTTGATGAAGTTCCCCTTGGACACCTAAGAGAAATGTTTTTTTCAGCAGGATGGAGCGCCGCCTTATAATGCTGGGATCGTGACAGACTATTATTTTGAACGTTTATTTTCCTCAAAGATGGCTCGGAACAAACGGACCAATGAAATGGCCGGCTCGTTCGCCAGACTTGACCCCTTTAGACTTTTTTTATAGGGGTATATGAAATCAGAGGTGTATACTACTCAATCAGTGAATTCGGAGGATTTGCAAAATAGAATTTTGACGGTTTGTCAAAGTATAACACCGCAAATGTTGGAAAATGTTACAATACATCATGTGATAAAAAATTGTGAAATGTGTCTTGCAGCAAACGGAATGCAATTCGGACATTTATATTAAGATTATCATGCCTAGTTATTCGTCAAGACAGTTTTTTCTTTTTGAGACTGTTTGTTTAGTAGTTAAGTACAGTTGAATAAATAGTTTGGTGCTTTTTTTATTTGCATTTGTTGATAATGGAATTCACATCACTCTTTAACAACTATTGCCCATAAGCAATTGAACCATCAATGGGATATAAAATCATGCATATTGTAGGGTGCACGATTTGAAAAATTGATGAGAGGAAAGTTTGAATTTCGTGAAAATCATATCATCTTTCTGACCATCCTGTATGAGTTTCGAAGATGATGAGTATTTCATATGATAAAATATGCGACCGACTACCAAGAGCCTTGAATGATTTCATAAATTCTTGGAAGTATGAATGATGGGTGTGTCTTCAAAAATGTCTGTATTTAATGAAAAACTGGTATAACTTGGCAACGCCTTGTCGGATTTTCAAAAATAGAAACTAAAAATTAGCCTAAATGAATGAGAATTCAGATGTGTTGAAATATATGGGGTGTTCCATTTAAAAAAAAAACTGATGTTCGATTTTGTGAGCTTTTCTTGTGCCCCTCGTATAAAAAATTATCATTCCTGAAGTTAGTTCTCATAGTGCAATATGATGTGAAATAATAATGTTTTGAACATTCCTATTGGTTCAAGAGATATTTAACTGTCCCACTGGTCTAGGGACACACTGTATATACATAAAAATACTCATACGAGACCGTAAATAAGTCCCAAAAAATATATACAGACACATAATACATAACAGTTATTTTATAAGTAACGTTTACATTTAGAATTTCAGACACACTTTGTTAATAATTTAACAGTCAATACAAATACAGTTAAGGAATCAAGTACTCACTTATGCTATATATAGATTTAACAATCAGGTTACTTTTCAATTGTTTTTTTAAACGTGATTCATTTCTTTCGATTTTTATTGTTTCCGGAAGAATGTTAAAAAACTTTATACCACTGTACTGAGGATTTTTTTCATATAAGGAAGTTCTGTGGTGAGGAAATTGTAGCAAACTGCCATGTCTAGTACTATAATAATTATGACTATCAAAGTTGTGCGTAGGTGAATATATTTTTCCTTATAAGCAAAATACACTTCAAAATATAAATATTAGGAACCGTTAATATGTTATTATCTCTAAAGTAAGGTTTACATGAGTCTGTACGTTTGATACCAAATATGAGTCTGATAACACGTTTTAGTGATATCAATAGTCTGCGAGCCAGTGACGTATTTTCCCAAACGATAATATCATAGCTAATTCGAGAGTATACTAGCGCATAATAAACATTGAGGAGTTATTCTTTAGTGAATATCATTTTTAGTTGGAGTATGGCACAGTAACTTGAGATTACTTTCTTGCTGACATTCTCTACAGCAGTTTTGAAAGATATGTCTGAATCCAGATAAGTTCCAAAAAATCATGCAGAGGAAAGAGGTTGTAACGAAACTGTACCTATATTTATGTTAATTTGATCGTGTGATTCTTTATTTGTGTTTACATGTAGAAGAATGGTTTTTGAATTATTGAGTATCATTCAATTTTTTTGTGACCATTCGGCGATTTTGTTTGCAAGATAATTCAACCTCTCTTGTAATATTTGGGGATTATCACTATATGCTGCTAGTGAAATATCATCTGTATACGTTACTAGGTAGTCAGCATTCATGAAATTTGGAAGATTATTTATAAATATGAGGAACAGCAGTGGCCCCAGTATTGATCCTTGCGGAATTCCTAGATTCATATCGTATGTTTTCATGTAGGACATTAACCCTTGGTTAGTCGCGCTCAGATTTTACCGTAAAATGTCGCGCGGCGTACGCAGTACGCCATGAAAGATATATTGAATATCAACACAAAACATATTTATTTCAAATAAGATAATAACAAAAAATGATAATATAAAATAAACAAAATTATATTTAATCCATTTTTTCTGTCAAAAATCATGGTTTATATTCGAAAAATAGTCACAAACCAAAAAGTGAATATAATTTTCAGTCGGAATCGAAAATTTGTTCTTCTTTCGCACATGTGTCACACTGAACGTCAGTTTTACTGTGTTTTTTGCAACAAATTTTTTTTACATTTGGAACACTTGATGGTCGTATAGTTATTTTTAGCGCGTCCACAAAACGTGCAACGACCTTTATGACCGGTAGATGTCCTTTCTGCTTCTGGAAGAGGCTGTTTTCCCAAAACATTTTCCAAAATCGATTTAATATGCAAAGTCTCGATTGCATATGGGGTTTCATGAGCTCCAATGATAAATTTTTCAAGAACAATTTACGATTGTGTTGGTGATCAAAATCTAGTTTTCCATAAGAGTGTAAAATATAACTGTTGATTCCTGCTACATTCACAAGTGCCATGAAAACAGCAAAAGGCCATCTTTTCGTTCTACGACATATAGAGTACATATTACATTTTTGGTCTACACTGTCAACAGCCCCTTTGGTCCGATCGTATTCTAGTATGATTTCAGGTTTTCCAGTTTCCCAATCCACAACATCATCGTCATGCATAGTTGAAAGCAGAATAACTACTTTGTTTTTTCTAGGGCCATATGATACCAATGTCATATCCTTTTGAAAACCGAATAGACTTGAACCGATAGCTTTAGATTTATTGGGTAAAAATTATATCAGAATTTCTCTTTTGTTTTCTTTCATAGTGCCAATGAATGTAATGCCTTTCTCTAAGAGGTTCTTGGCTAATGAGTAACTGGTATACCAATTGTCACAGATCAAATTCCTATTGCTACCTTCCAACCCACGTATTAGTCTGTGTACTACTTCTTCAGTAGAGTTACTTATTAGAAATGGCCCATCAGGTTGTACGCCGCAATAAATTTCTAAATTATATGTATAAAAACTTTTGGAATCAACCAGTGCGTATATTTTTATCCCGTACTTGGCTGGTTTGTTGGGGATGCACTGGATAAAGCTGCACCTTCCACGGTAACCCTCCAATTTCTCGTCAATAGTCATAAAATCTCCTAGTGAATAGGAGACTTTGCAATTATTTATAAATTTTTCAAAGAAACTTCTTATCGCTGCAAGTTTATCAACTTTTTTCTTTTCCTCTCTAGTACTTTTATCATCTAGTCTCACTGCTGTGAGTAGAAAGAGAAATCTTCTCAAAGACATCACACCCCTACTTATTTCTAATCCTGTTGAGTCTCTAGCAACTATTTCAGACAAGTTTGTTCTGTTCATCTTTATGGTCCCAATCAAAATCAAAACCCCGATGAAAGCCATAATCTCTGATCTGTTGGTATTTGGACAATCTCTGTCTCTGCTATACAACCGCTTTTTTTGAGATATGTATAAATTGGTGCAGTTTACTATTTTGTCAATCATGTCAATATCTATAATTTTTATAAAGGCACCAAGGTGATTAGGAATGTTTTGAAACTTGGGAGTAGGAAATTTTTTTTTCAGCAAATTTTTCTTTGGTGTTTTTGCAAATGTACTTTTTATTGGATTTTTAGCCCACTTGTATTCTGCTATCAACCTTTTTGTTACTGTTTTTCCCTTCTTTTCTGTCTTGTAAATTTTTTTTATGTAGAAATTTCGATCATCGCTCTCTTCAAAGTCCTCAAACGGTTCCACCGATTCTTCCACTATATCTTCCACTTCAATTTCACTATTTAACTCATAGTCATGATTTTCAATTTCTTCCTCATCTGATCCATAGGATTCACCAGCGATATCGATTGGTTCATCAATTTCATCTAAGAGATGGTATAGTTCATCACTGCTCATGAGAGCAACATCTTGTTTTCTTGACCTGAAATAAATTCGAATTATTGGATTTATGTAAAATGGGTATTAATATGACGTTACAAAATAAATAAATCCCTGTAATCTGACAAACGAGAAAACAAAATTACTTACATAAGTAGTCGCAGCGGCGTACGGAGTACGCCAACCAGAACACCGTGATCGAAAAAGTTCTATAGAAACGAAACAGTTGCACTTACATAATCGCGAGATAGAAATTATACTAAATAGAACTCCGATGGTAGGACTACAAGAACCTCTAAGCGATAATTTGAGACGTTGCCAAATCAATGCAATTTTAGGAGAAGTGGCGTACGCTATACGCCAACGCGACGACCTGAGGGTTAACCATGTTGATATTTTTCCTCTAATACCTGCTGACTGAAGCTTAGTTTCGAGAAATTTCAAATCCAAGCAGTCAAATGCTTCAGTGAGATCAAATAGAAGTATCCCCACATGTTTCTTCTGGTCTAACTGTTTATAGATGTATTGAAAAAGATTATAGATTGCATACTCTGTTGATCTCCCTGGATAAAAACCATTTTGGCACATATCGATTATTTGATATTTCTCAATGTGTGTAATAATCCTATTATACAATGCTCTCTCTATTATTTTACATATGACCGTAGGAACAGTTATGGGTCTATAATCTTCCAGGAATTGGGAATTAACTTTTTTGGGGATTGGTGTAACTGTTCCAATTTTCGAATTGTCAGGAAATCTTCCTAGTTCAATCCAACAATTGATGATATACGCAAGAGGCTCTGCGATGTAGGGTCCTATGCTTTCAAATATTTTTGTGGAAATACAATCTATACCAACACTATCGGTGTTTTTAAAATTATTTATTATGTCTAGTATTTCTGTAGGACTGGCAGTAGTAAAAAAAAAGAATTTTTTCGTGGATTACTCATAGTACATACCTCCGGTACTGAATTTGGAAAGTGCTGATCTAGTGCGATTTTGGGTGACTTCGCGAAATATTTATAGAGTTCGTCCGCTATCACGATTTTGTTGGTTGTCACCTTGTTGTCGATGATAATTTTAGGTTGCTGTTTTTTTTTTGTTATACCGTTTTTAGTTGGACTGATCTCCAAAAGTACTTTTGTTTTTCGGTTACATTTTGTACATTTTGTACGAATGTTTAGTGTAACAAAATTTTTGTTCATACTCTTTTTTAAAATATTTATATTGTTCGTTTAGGTCTGTCTGTCCAGACGTATTCACTTTCAACCAATATAAGTTTTTCTAGTGATTTACATAAGAAAAGATTAAGTACAGCTGGATTAGACGTAGTTGATCTTTTATCAATAAATCCATGTTGGCGTGTTGAGATAAGCGGCAGGACTCCAGGCATAGTTCGGTTGTATACAAGCCGTTCAAAGGCTTTAGCAAAGTTACATAAAATCTACAAATTCTCAATTCTCAACATTTGAGGCAGAACCAGTCTTCAAGATCGGACACACTCTAACAAGCTTTCGTCATTCTGGAAAAACTGATTGTTTGATGATAGCATTGAAAATAATACAAAGTGTAGCGACAAAAACGTAGGCACAATTTCGTACCAAGAAACAAGGTATTTGATCATGACCGAATGTTAGTTTATTAGGAAGGTTTCATGATACAGACAATATTTTGATTTCAGAGAATTCACTGATATGAATGCAAAAGTTATTGGACAAATCCTCAGATATGTTGTCACTAGTATGTTTGGGACTAAACACACTGGAAAAGAATTCTGCAAACCCATCAACACAAGATTAGGGATCGTTGTAATCTACGTGTTTGTAGGACATATTGAAAGGAATTCTAGTACTTCCTTTCTTGTTATGTATGTAAGACCAAAAGTTTTTTGGTTCATTGCAATCATCATTTGGAACTGATGTTAAATAATTTTTATGCTAATTAATTTTTTTATATATTTTTTTCATTCTGGAGAACTCTTGATAGTAATAGTCAACATTTGTTATTTAAATTTTTTTATAGAGTTAAGCTTTAATATTTAGACATTTTACTATTTGCGGTGTGTACCAAGCTGGATATTGTAGCTTGTAAATTTTCTCTAATTTATTTTGTTAATTTTTATAAAGCTTTAGAGCTATGTAGACTTCACCCTGTGGTGACCTACTTTCAATGAGCATTAACATACATATACGTTCATAGTTGGTTGTCTAACGTCATTCATAAAAACTTTATCAACATTCCCATGTTAATGTCTATTCAAAAACCACATTTCATGACCAATTCACATATTACAAGTTGTCACTACAAGGAGAATAATTAAGTTCATAACTTTTCTATTTTCGACTTGTTCTCATTAAAACTTCATACGTTGTGATCCTGTTTGGTTTTCAGAGTAGTGCTTGTGTTTCTGCTTACTAGAAAAGTGTGATCTGTTTTACGCTGTGCAAGTGTCGATCTAAAAATTATTGAAGGGGAATAAAAAATGTCTTTGAAAGGAAATATATCCTACTCACTTTGGCATCCAATGTTGTCTTCGAACGAATTTTCGTGAGCTTCATATGTATGTCTGAGTTCTGGTTATTGAGAGGGTTCATAAGGAGTGTCTTCGAATTATAGTCTCTGTTTTAATTTTCAGGGTTCAATGTGATCATAAACCAAATGTTTTGATTGTTTCGGTGTTTAATTTTATTTCTATTTGTCAGCTGTCAACTGTTTCATATTTCAAAATATCAGTGTAGCCAACTTAGATTTTGGGGTGTCTGATAAAAGACAACCAAAAACATCATTATTTTTATGCTGGTCAGATTGGTCGGTTATGCATGGAACATGCATATACTGGAAAATCTGAATGTTGGTACCCTAACTTTCTGGTTGAAAAAAATCTTCAAAGTGGATTTGGTTTCCGACTGAGAGACGACGAGTCTAATGGTAGAGTTGGTGAAAGCTACAGAAGTCTAGTTCGGCTGGCGAATTCTGACTTTGTGAAGTGATCCTTTGTGGATATTCTGTTCCACTCATCTCACCATCAACTCCAATGTCCTGGCTTTTGATAGATGCCTATCTTGGACAGTTACGACAATTTGGCGTTTGAAAACTTTGTACCACGCCGACACCTTTTTTATTCAAGATAAAACCCTTCACGGAAGGTGAGTTTGGGGAAGGTCATCGGGAGCAAATAATGTATTTGTTGCGCAAAAGAGAATACTCAGAGTAATGTTTGGCTAACCATTTCGACAAAGTTGTGTTCATGTATTCAAAACCTGTAAAATTCTGACGATACCGTCGCGCTGGTGTCGTTATCCCCAATAACCACTCCCTACGTCCGTAGGGTGAGTGATTATTGGGTCCGAGAATCGTGTGCCCTGAGTAGACGGAGCGAACTAAGTATAACGGCCTTCTGCATTCTTGCTGCTAAGATTTCTGCCATATTACGGCAAGCAGCTATTATCTTCAAATTGGAGAACAGTGTGTCCATCATTCCACCAAGGACTCCTATGATCAGAACCACCATTTTGACAGAATGGTCCGGAAACAACCTGCGGAGTTCAAAGAGAAGATCTCGATATTTAGTCCGTTTTTCCTCCTCTTTTCGAACGATATTCATTTCGCCTGGAGCAGAAAACTCCACGACGAATATCGTTTAACTTTGGTGGTCGAGGAGGACAACATCAGGCTTGTATTTGCCTGAGGGTGGGGAATGAGTAGTTCCAATAGATTCGGCACCTCTCATTCTCCACCACGGACTCAATATCCCCCGGAACATAAGGCAACACCGGTGTCTCGTCTATACCGTATGAGTGTCGTAGATGGTAGAACAACACTCGTAGAGCCGCGTTATGCCTGTGGATATAGGCTGAGACCGCATAACATGGGCATGCTGATAGCAGATGCATTACGGTCTCAGGTGCCCCACGACATGCCCTGCATCGGGTGTCAGGGACGTCTATACCCATCACGCGACTACGGTAGACAAGGGTGTTGAAAACACCATCCTGGCAAGCCATTATGAATCCCTCGGTCTCCGACTTTAGCTCACTCGACCTGAGGAAGGCAAAGGTCAAGCTTTTGGATAAGCCAATGTCTTCGATGTTGTGAAAGAAGACACCATGCATTGGCTTATCCATATGTAGCTGTAGCAGGACCTCTGTCTCCGCAGCTTTGATGTGAGCTTTTTGCTGAACGGGTCCCAACTCGGTGACAGAGTTTGGGTTAGCCCATTCAGTGTCGAATACGAGACCGAGTTCATCGGCCGCACGGGTTGCTGCCTTGAAAAGAAATGCTCCAATCACTGCTTTTTCATGGTCGCGGACCATGCAGAGAAGGGGATCTGAACTCTGGATGACTTTACAGGCCCCATCCAGAACTATTCTGTTATGCAGACACTCCAAACTCAAAAGTCCACGGCCTCCCCGTTGTCTGGAAAAGTATAACCGTGGAACGAACGATTTAGGATGCAAGCTCCTATTGAGATGCATCATTTTGCGAGTTTTAACGTCGAGTTGTCGCAGCTCTTCCTTAGTCCACTTCATTATTCCGAAAGAGTAATGAAGGATCGGAACGGCAAGCATATTGGTTGCAGCAACTTTGTTCTTCCCCGACAGTTCTGATGACCAGATCTGTCGGAGTTTATGCTGATACTTGCCGCGGAGAGAGTTCTTAACTGTGAATACCTCTTGGGAGTGGCGTTGCTCCACCCCTAGGTAAGTATACGTCTCTCCGGCATCCAGATGATGTAGGATGCTTCCGTCTACGAGCTGGACATCCTCTCCGTATACCTCGCATCGTCCTCTTTTAAGATGAACCGTGGCACATTTGTCGATCCCAAATTCCATTCCGATAGCATGCGTGTACTCTTCCACCACCCTAAGGGACTGATTTAGGTCCCTTTCTCCAGAGGCATATAATTTAAGGTCATCCATGTAGAACAAATGGGTGACTTTATGCCTCTGGTTGCTGGGGGTGCCGCAGTTGTACCCACGGGTATTCCTGAGTACAACGGACAATGGCAATAGTGAGATGCAGAAGAGAAGAGGGCTGAGGGAGTCTCCCTGAAACACGCTTCTTCTAATGATGACCTGCTCTGTTTGGACTGTGTCTCTACCAGATCTTATGGTGAAGCGAGTCCTCCAGAGTGGCATCAGTTGTCCAATACATCCCACTATTTGATCGGGTACCTCAAGACATCTGAGCAAATGCATGATTAACTCATGCGATGTTGTATCAAATGCCTTGCGGTAATCGATCCAGGCCATCGAAAAGTTACGCTTATACTGCACGGAGTCCTGCGTGATACATCTATCGATGAGCAGGTTCTCCTTGCAGCCGGCGACCCCTTTCTTTGACCCTCTTTGCTCATATATCCGTTCGTACACCGGATCAACTGCGGAGAGAATGCGCGTGTATAAGATGCGTGTAAACAACTTATAACACGCATTCAAGCATGTTATCGGCCTGTAATTCTTTGGATCAGACAAATCTCCATTTTTGGGGATGAGCACGGTTCGCCCCTTGACAAACCACTCCGGAATCTGCTGCTCCCCATCTAGCCATGAGTTAAAAACTCTAGCCAGATGGCGGTGGGTTGTTGGAAACTTTTTCCACCAATAGTTATTCAACCCATCAGGGCCTGGAGCAGCGAAATTCTTAGAACCTTTTAGGGCCCTTCGAACTTCTTCCGTGGTTATCGGATTGCGCAGATCATTGTGCTCATGCTGCCGAAGCGTCCTGCAGTAAGCTTCGAACTGCGCTAGGGCTGGAGTGTCTACATTGAGTGGTTGCGGAAACTCATAGATGTTCTTCCAGAAGGTTTCTACCCGATCAGCAGCCGGCGGGTTATCGACAACACGTGGAGGCTCTTGGAATAAGCGAGAAGGTTTATCGCGAAACTTCATGTTTTCCGCGATACTTCTCGCCCGCCTCACCAGTGACTTCTTTGCAGCCACTAGCATTCGTATCCTATCAAGACAGTGCTGTTTTATGGTAAACAGCACGCCTTGATTCAATGTGTGGTGAGCTCGTCTTAGCTTTGCAGCAATTCGCCGCACTGCCGGCGTAAAAGGCCTATTGGCCGACATGTAGTCCACCACACACTGGATACGAGACGCGTGTTGTCTCGCCGACTTGATCTTAGCTTCCATCTTGTGAACGCGTCGCTCATGCCTCCCAACAAGAGCGGTGGTTTCCCTCCTCTCCGTCTGGGATAGAGCACGAGCGGCGTCGTACACGACAGAATTGATCTGCCAGATGGTAGCCTCTTCTGAAAGAACATCGCCAATCTCTGCATCCACTCGTGCCAGTTCTTGCGGCTTCAGGGGCTTCATATTGTGAAGCGCCCTGCGGGTTCTGATGTCCTCCATTGGTGGTATGTTGCGAGCCTCCTCTACAGCCAGACCGACACGTGGCATATCTGCCACTTCTGCCACTTCGTTAATCGGCTGAGGAGGAGCTCTAACATAGCCTCGAGCCCGGAGATAGGAAACATAATCCCTGAGATTTTGGGCGGAAACGGCGGCATGCTCTGGGTGTCTTTCACACCAGAGAGCATGCATCCTTGCCATGTATCCTCTCCGGGCGGGCTCACTGCTCTCGTAGATATACAGAAGTCCGTCTCTCAATTCGTCCGTCCACTCAAAGCGTCCGTTGTCATTGCGGTTGTCATTTGGCAAATCATCGTTGTTGGCCCCACCACCTTGCCTTTGACCCCTAATCCGAGGGGGTCGGTTGTGGGGGCCTCTTCCCTGATTGTTTGGAACCGAGTATTAGGGTTTACTGGGGGGTTAACCCAGTAAACCCACGGTCGACACCGGAGGGAAAGATGCCTTTTCCCTCCCGGATGCGCATGAGCTGCCGGTCCGATTTTGCATCCTTTGCTCGGGTAGGTGGTGTCGCAACTCACCAGGGCCTTAGGTGTTGGTTGACCTCCCTGCCTTATTATTATTATTATTATTATTATTATTATTATTATTATTATTATTATTATTATTATTATTATTATTATTATTATTATTATTATTATTATTATTATTATTATTATTATTATTATTATTATTATTATTATTATTATTATTATTATTATTATTATTATTATAATTTTTTTCTCCTCAAGAGTGTACCAGTCAGGTCCTGTCTCCGGTGCTCCGACCCATCCGGAGGGCGCGCTGGTGTCGTTAACCCCAATAACCACTCCCTACGTCCGTAGGGTGAGTGACTATTGGGTCCGAGAATCGTGTACCCTGAGTAGACGGAGCGAACCAAGGATAACGGCCTTCTGCAATCTTGCTGCTAAGATTTCTGCCATATTACAGCATGCCGGTATTATCTTCAAGTTAGAGAGCAGTGTGTCAATCATTCCACCAAGGACTCCTATAATCAGAACCACCATTTTGACAGAATGGTCCGGATATAACCTGCGGAGTTCAAAGAGAAGATCTCGATATTTAGTCCGTTTTTCCTACTCTTTTCGAACGATATTCATTTCGCCTGGAGCGGAAAACTCCATGACGAATATCGTTCTACTTTGGTGGTCGAGGAGGACAACATCAGGCTTATTGGCTTGTATTTGCCTGAGGGTGGGGAATGAGTAGTTCCAATAGATTCGGCATCTCTCATTCTCCACCACGGACTCAATATCCCCCGGAACATAAGGCAACACCGGTGTCTCGTCTATACCGTACGAGTGTCGTAGGTGGTAGTACAACACTCGTAGCGCCGCGTTATGCCTGTGGATATAGGCTGAGACCGCATAAGATGGGCATGCTGATAGCAAATGCATTACGGTCTCAGGTGCCCCACGACATGCCCTGCATCGGGTGTCAGGGACGTCTATACCCATCACGCGACTACGGTAGACGAGGGTGTTGAAGACACCATCCTGGCAGGCCATTATGAATCCCTCGGTCTCCGACTTTAGCTCACTCGCCCTGAGGAAGGCAAAGGTCAAGCTTTTGGATAAGCCAAGGTCTTCGATGTTGTGAAAGAAGACACCATGCATTGGCTTATCCATATGTAGCTGTAGCAGGACCTCTGTCTCCGCAGCTTTGATGTGAGCTTTTTGCTGAACGGGTCCCAACTCGGTGACAGAGTTCGGGTTAGCCCGTTCAGTGTCGAATACGAGACCGAGTTCATCGGCCGCACGGGTTGCTGCCTTAAAAAGAAATGCTCCAATCCCTGCTTTTTCATGGTCGCGGACCATGCAGAGAAGGGGATCTGAACTCCTGATGACTTTACAGGCCCCATCCAGAACCATTCTGTTATGCATACACTCCAAACTCAAAAGTCCACGGCCTCCCCGTTGTCTGGGAAAGTATAACCGTGGAACGGACGATGTAGGATGCAAGCACCTATTGAGATGCATCACTTTGCGAGTTTTAACGTCGAGTTGTCGCAGCTCTTCCTTAGTCCACTTATTTATTATTATTATTATTATTATTATTATTATTATTATTATTATTATTATTATTATTATTATTATTATTATTATTATTATTATTATTATTATTATTATTATTATTATTATTATTATTATTATTATTATTATTATTATTATTATTATTATTATTATTATTATTATTATTATTATTATTATTATTATTATTATTATTTGTTTGCGCTCGATAGATCAAGTTCGGAGAGAGAAATGTACGTAAAATTGTGATTGAAAAGTATTCAGAATCAGTGAGCCCGACCTTCGAGAGACATCAAAACGACTTACCAATTCTGGTTGAAACACACGAATCAGTTCGGAAACGTCCAGATGATGTTTCTCTTCTTAAAAGGGCCCTTTTTGATGGAAATCTGGAATTCGTAGGTGGAAATCCGGTATGCATGAAGCTCCGCAGGAACTAATCCAATGATCAATGTCACACACACAACCGATATAATTATCAAATAACACAATGCGGGTAATTCTAATTAATGAGAATAGCGGAAAATAAAATGGTTTTCGTAGGAAAAGCCGGTAGCGGGAGTACACTTTTACGATGTATATCGTTTAAGTTTTTAAGTGATACTGTCGTCTGTGCCAAGTGCGACACAAAAAAAGGTTCAAGGTCGCACTTCGAAGTCAGACGTTTTGATGCTCTATTTCACGATAATAATAATGATGTATGATTTTAATAATTGAAGCGAGACGCAACATTTCTGCCCGGCCAAAATGCAGCAATTGCATTTTAAGGAAGAAAGAAAGAACGAAAAGAAAAAAAATAAATCAATGCAAAAATATTTTTCTTACAACACACACAAATAAAATGCAAATATGAATGAACTATTCTAGTGGGAGAGGGCACAGTTTAACCAGAGGGCGTTTCAATGTACCACTTGCCGTCTTGACAGTTGCAACCCTGGCTATTTTATCATCTCCCACGTGCAAAGTTAGGATACGTCCGAGTAACCATCGACACGGAGGGAGGTTATCGGCTTTTATTAAAACAAGGGTACCGATTTCCGGGTTAGTACCAGTTTTCAACCACTTTCCTCGTTGTTGCAAAGAATGGAGATATTCTCGTTGCCAGCGTTTCCAAAAGTCTTGATTTATCCGTTGGATCAACTGCCAGCGTGACAAACGGTTGATAGGGAGCTCAGTGTAATCAGGAAGTGGTAAGGCGGTGACTGGCTCCAAATTTAGAAAATGGCTCGGCGTGAGCGCATGTATGTCCTCAATATCTGCACCAAGGGGGGTCAAAGGGCGAGAATTCAATATTGCTTCGATCAGGGTAAGAGTGGTGTAGAACTCCTCGTAAGTAAGGATCTGTTGTCCCACTACCCGGGCCAAGTGTGATTTTACCGATTTAACTCCGGCTTCACATAAGCCATTGAAATGTGGGGCACTTGCTGGACTAGGGTGCCAAGTTATTTTCTCATGATCAGCTGCATCTTTCATTAATTTATTCAGTTCACGATTAGACCCAAGAAAGTTCGTAGCGCAGTCACTGTGTATATGAGATACGTGGCCACGACGTGCAATAAGCCTTTGCGAGGCTGCCAGGAAGACTTCTGTTGAAAGATCACTTGCAAGCTCCAAGTGAACTGCCTTAGTCGCGAAGCAAACAAAAATACACAAGTAAGCTTTAGTTGTTCTGACTCCACGTTGGCGGCTAAAAGAAATTGAAAAGGGTCCACCAAAGTCCACGCCACAGCGGGAAAATGGTTTAACCTGTGCGAGACGACATTCTGGTAAATTACCCATAAGTGGTTGGTAATTCGATCTGGGTTTCGTTCTCCAGCAACGAATACACTTGGAAATAACAGAATGAATTGCTCGTTTGGAAGATAAAATCCAAAACTGTTGCGACAGCAAAAAATGGGTAGTTCGAAAACCGGCATGAAAGATTTTTTCATGAAAATACTTTATCAAAAGTACAGTCAGTCGACTCTGGCGGGGTAAAAGAATAGGAAATTTTGCAGAGTACGAAATTGAAGCATGTTTGAGTCGACCACCAACTCGTAATATTTTTTCTTCGTCAAGAAAAATTTGTAACTTTCTCAATGGCTTGGAGAAGCCTTTGTTTTCGAGCTCTTCTTCGAAGTGCAATTGCTGAGTTCGTTTGACAAGTATTAGAAGAGCGTAATGGAGTTCTGACTTCAGTAGCGGACCAGATCTTTTCTGGGAAGGATTTCGCAAATTGAAGCTGAACCGGAACAAGTAACATATAACGTTTTGTATGGTCCTAAAAGAAGAATAATTTTCAAGGATAGTATCCAAGAAATTTTCTTGAGTTTGGGTGGTTAATAAAACAGTATTTACCTCCTCCTCCTTAGGAAGGTTAATTGTCTCCAACGTGGGCAGGGAGGTATGCGAAATATCATCCATTTCTCGCAGAAATGGGGGGCCTTTGAACCAAAGAGTGTGACAAATGAGCTGCGAAGGAACCACACCTCTCGAAGCAATGTCTGCCGGGTTTTTCGCTGTCTCAATATAATACCATGAAGTCTGGGGAAGCTGATCCTGTATAAAAATCACGCGATTGGCGACAAATTTTTTCCATCTTTGTGGGGAACCTTTTATCAAAAATATCAATAACATATTTCATTAACTTCGCAAGCAGAACCGCTGCACATAACTCTAAGCGAGGAATTGTAATTTTTTTCACTGGTGCAACTTTCGATTTAGAACAAATTAGGTTTGTTACAATGTTATCTGTTCCATCCAGAATTCTGAAATAAATTACACAAGCGTAACCTCTTTCACTGGCGTCACAGAAGCCATGCATTTCGAATTTTAATAAATTTGAATGAATATTTAGTGCAGTTGTGATATTGCGGGGAATCTTCAAATTGCATAAGAGTGGTAAATCAGTTTGATATTTTGACCAGATGCGAATTATTTCATCACAAGGTAGTTCATCCCATCCTATGCCTGATATCCAAAGCCTCTGTATCAAATTCTTGCAGAAAAATGTCACAGGTGCTATGAAACCAAGGGGGTCGTAGATGCGAGCTAATTCCGAAAGTAAAGTGCGTTTTGTGCAAACCCTGTTCAAAGACGGGTTGACAGAAAATGAAAAACAGTCATGTAGCGGGTTCCACAATAAACCTAAAATCTTCAAGGCATTATCGGGAGAGTCTTGTGAAAAAGACAGGGGATTTTTTGATAAATGACTTACGGGTAAGTCGGCGAGCAGGGTAGGATCATTACTTGACCATTTACGCAGTTCAAACCCACCTTTTTTCAAGAGAGTGATGAGTTCATTTCTGGTGAGCTCAGCTTCTCTTCGAGGGATATAACAAAATCATCGATGTAACACAAGGTTTTTATGGCGTTGGCAGCAAGAGGGAAATCATTACCTTCAGTATCAGCCAAATGCCGTAGCGTGCGAAGGGCTAAAAATGGGGAACAGTTCATTCCGAAGCAAATTCTGGTTTGGCGATAATCTTGAATAGGCGAATTCGCAGAAAATCTCCAGATTATCCTCTGATAATCTCGGTGAGATGGTTCAATAGAAATCATTCTAAACATTTGTTTTACGTCACAGCATAGGACATAGGCGTGCAGGCGGAAATTCAATAAAATTTCAACGATATCTTGTTGTAATTTTTCTCCAATGTAGAGATGATCATTCAGACTGGTCTGATTTGGAAGCTTGGCGGAGGCATTGAAAACGCATCGTAGTTTTGTAGTCAAACTATCAGGTTTGATCACACAGTGATGCGGTAGATAGTATGACTTGAGTGGTACAGCCTTTTCTGTAATCAATTCCATATGATGCAGTTGTAAGTACTCTTTCATAAAATCAGAGTACAGCGAGTATAACGCGGGATTCTTCAGAAGACGACGTTCTAATGAATAGAAGCGATGCAAAGCGAGATCTCGAATTCCCGGAAATTCCGGTAATTCACCCTTGAAGGGCAGTGAAACTGTATAATGTCCACTTCTATCACGCTGAACAGTCTCTAAAAATATTTTTTCACAAGTTTCATTTTCAGGGGAAACCGGAAATTTATCTGGAACACTCTCTATTTCCCAAAAGTTTTTGAGAGTGTCCTCCATAAAGAGAGGATCGTAGGAACTACAAAAATGAGCACGCGTCTCATTTGACGAGAGATTGGAGGTTTTACCCATTAAAATGTACCCGAAAATCGTATTGATCGCGTCGGGTTCGTTCTCTTTCCCAGAGATACGACCATTTAATAAAATCTTAGAAAATATTTCCGCCCCCAACAAAACGTCAACATTTCCTGGCCTATGAAAATCGGGGTCTGCCAGTTGAAGGTTAGCGATATGATTCCAGGTACCATAATGAATATTAGAATCTGGCAATTTATTGCAAATATTATTCAAAACAATAGCGTCGGTATGATATACCGGGGATTTCCGATAAGCAGCTTGAAATGAAAGTGTAACTCGTCCACTACTAACAGAAGATTCAATTGAATCCAGACCCTTGATTTCAATGGAGCATCTAGTCTTAGGTAAACCAAGTTTAGTGACCGCTCTATGTGTTAAGAATGAGCTCATGCTTCCACTGTCTAGTAAGCATCGTAAAGGTTGATAGTTTCCGAAACTGTCAAGAACGTTTATGTAAGCGGTGGCAAGTAGGACACTTGTCTGATGTGAAAGTATTCCAGAACCTACAACGATTGAATCTGTTCGGTTTTGGACGTAATTAACCGAAGTGGAGGCGACTGAACCCGATGTAGGTTCGACGGTTTCCGAAGATACCGTTGTAACAGGAGTTGAAATCTTATCCTGGTGAAGTAACGTGTGATGGCTTTTCGAGGAACATTTCCTACAGCCATATGAGGAACGGCAAGCTCTGAGGTCATGTGATGAACTCAGGCAGTTCAGACAGAGGCGTTTACCTTTACAAAAGTCATATCTCTCTTTGGGTGATTTACTGGTGAACGACTGACAGTAATATAGCGAATGATTTTGTTGGCAAAAAATACAACAGGAAGCGGGCGATTTGTTCATGAACATCGAAGTAATGCGATTTTGCGTAGCTGGGGGTTGTCTGAAGGAAGAGGAATCTGAACTTGCGGTTTTTTTACTCCCTTGAGAAGATATTTTAAGTGTATCCAAAATGACACATTGGTTATTCAAAAACTCTGTTAATTTATCGTAGCTCGGTATTTGAGACGATTTATGATCCATTTCAAATCGAGTAAGCATTGTACCATCTAATCTTTTCATCAACATCATCACTAGAACAAAGCTCCACTGATCGGTGGGCAAACTCAATGATTTCAACGCGGCAAGATTTTCTGAAAATGTGTCCAATAACTTACGCAGCGTTACCGGGTTTTCAGAGTCTATTTTAGAGGTACCATCAAGTTCCGCCCAGTGAGCTTGAGCTACTAATCTAGTGTTCGAATATCGATCAACTAAGGTTTTATATGCAATGTCATAATTATCTGAGGTCAAAGGCAGTGTCCGAATTTTTCAATTGCAGTAAGGGAATTATTATTATGAATAAGCGACTTGAAATGATCAATAAATGACGTAAACGCTTTATAATCTCCACTGAAACGTTTCAACTCAATTTTTGGCAAACGAACGTTAGGCTGAACATTACCTACGCCCGTCATAGTTGAGTTATGAATCAAAGATCCCTGTGGACCCACATCTGACTCAAACAAGTCAGCATAAATTGATTTCACGTCAAAAAACTCTGACAAAAATCCCTCCCTGATAATATCCTCCGGCCCTGTTTCTGCATCTGGGGCAGAAAGCAAAGCAGAAACTAGACTAGTATGATTTTTCAGAAACTCTTCCCTGATGCTCTCCAATTCCGCGAATCGTACTCTGAATAAAGAGCGCACAGATTTATCAGTCTTAGCTTTTTCAGCGAGATTTTTCAAAATAGTAATATCGCTAATAGCGGTGTTGCGGTAGGCTTTATATTTCTTTATCTTTTCCATGTTCAAAGGAATATTTAAAACAAAAAGACGAGAAGAAACTTCGGGATTGGTGAAAGCAGTGAAAAAAAAACACCAAATTTACAATGTTTACGTTCGGAAATACGTAAAATAGGAAGCGGAGAATCACGGCGCCAGTGATCAGGTGTTTACAATTTACCTTTCGCGGGCAGATAACGAATTGAACTCAGGCAAATGGTACAATGAAAGCGAATGAGCGTGTGAAGAGAAGAATTGATAGCAATCAATACGCATGTACTAAACACTTGCAATCTGTTCATGCGCCTCAAAGAAGGAAGCGAATGTTTCTTGACAAATATGGCTGTGTTGAATTATTCGATAATTTAATTATTATTGAATGAAATATTTGAATATGAATTGGAGTATAATTTCACACTAACATGAAAATGGTTACCATGATATCATTGAATAAAGTGTGAAAAGTACGAATTTTACGAAAATTAAGTTCAATTTGCAAATTTTATCGTATTTGAAAGATGATAAAAAAAAATCCTGAAAATGCAATTTCCACTCAGTAATCTGATCTGATTCAGCGGCTCGAAGGACCAAAATGTTTGCGCTCGATAGATCAAGTTCGGAGAGAGAAATGTACGTAAAATTGTGATTGAAAAGTATTCAGAATCAGTGAGCCCGACCTTCGAGAGACATCAAAACGACTTACCAATTCTGGTTGAAACACACGAATCAGTTCGGAAACGTCCAGATGATGTTTCTCTTCTTAAAAGGGCCCTTTTTGATGGAAATCTGGAATTCGTAGGTGGAAATCCGGTATGCATGAAGCTCCGCAGGAACTAATCCAATGATCAATGTCACACACACAACCGATATAATTATCAAATAACACAATGCGGGTAATTCTAATTAATGAGAATAGCGGAAAATAAAATGGTTTTCGTAGGAAAAGCCGGTAGCGGGAGTACACTTTTACGATGTATATCGTTTAAGTTTTTAAGTGATACTGTCGTCTGTGCCAAGTGCGACACAAAAAAAGGTTCAAGGTCGCACTTCGAAGTCAGACGTTTTGATGCTCTATTTCACGATAATAATAATGATGTATGATTTTAATAATTGAAGCGAGACGCAACATTATTATTATTATTATTATTATTATTATTATTATTATTATCATTATTATTATTATTATTATTATTATTATTATTATTATTATTATTATTATTATTATTATTATTATTATTATTATTATTATTATTATTATTATTATTATTATTATTATTATTATTATTATTATTATTATTATTATTATTATTATTATTATTATTATTATTATTATTATTATTATTATTATTTTCATTGGTGTTTTGGCATCGACTGCAATGGTCATTAGCCATGTGTTCCTTATAGACCTTGTTACTAACTCCATACGCCACCTTAGGAGCAGCACTGTTAATTGGAATGCAACAGTGAATCGTGCAGGACTCACCCTAGTCGAGCCACGAGATATTAATAATTTAATCGGTTAAAATAAAATAAAAAATCCCAGCCCAACCAGGGTTCGAACTCCGGACCTTTCGACTCAGAGTCGGACGCTCTAACCACTGCGCCACGCCCCGACATTATTGTTATTATTATTGTTATTATTTTTTTTTTCTCCAGTGAGTGACTATTGGTTCCGAAAATCGTGTGCCCTGAGTGGACGGAGCGAACCAAGGATAACGGCCTTCTGCATTCTTGCTGCTAAGATTTCTGCCATATTACGGCAAGCCGGTATTATCTTCAAGTTAGAGAGCAGTGTGTCCATCATTCCACCAAGGACTCCTATAATCAGAAACACCATTTTGACAGAATGGTCCGGATATAAACTGCGGAGTTCAAAGAGAAGATCTCGATATTTAGTCCGTTTTTCCTCCTCTTTTCGAACTATATTCATTTCGCCTGGAGCGGAAAATTCCATGACGAATATCGTTCTACTTTGGTGGTCGAGGAGGACAACATCAGGCTTATTGGCTTGTATTTGCCTGAGGGTGGGGAATGAGTAGTTCCAATAGATTCGGCATCTCTCATTCTCCACCACGGACTCAATATCCCCCGGAACATAAGGCAACACCGGTGTCTCGTCTATACCGTACGAGTGTCGTAGGTGGTAGTACAACACTCGTAGCGCCGCGTTATGCCTGTGGATATAGGCTGAGACCGCATCAGATGGGCATGCTGATAGCAAATGCATTACGGTCTCAGGTGCCCCACGACATGCCCTGCATCGGGTGTCAGGGACGTCTATACCCATCACGCGACTATGGTAGACCAGGGTGTTGAAAACACCATCCTGGCAGGCCATTATGAATCCCTCGGTCTCCGACTTCAGCTCACTCGACCTGAGGAAGGCAAAGGTCATGCTTTTGGATAAGCCAAGGTCTTCGATGTTGCGAAAGAAGACACCATGCATTGGCTTATCCATATGTAGCTGTAGCAGGACCTCTGTCTCCGCAGCTTTTATGTGAGATTTTTGCTGAACGGGTCCCAACTCGGTGACAGAGTTTGGGTTAGCCCGTTCAGTGTCGAAAACGAGACCAAGTTCATCGGCCGCACGGGTTGCTGCCTTGAAAAGGAATGCTCCAATCCCTGCTTTCTCATGGTCGCGGACCATGCAGAGAAGGGGATCTGAACTCCTGATGACTTTACAGGCCCCATCCAGAACCATTCTGTTATGCAGACACTCCAAACTCAAAAGTCCACGGCCTCCCCGTTGTCTGGGAAAGTATAACCGTGAAACGGACGATTTAGGATGCAAGCTCCTATTGAGATGCATCATTTTGCGAGTCTTAACGTCAAGTTGTCGCAGCTCTTCCTTAGCCCACTTCATCACTCCGAAAGAGTAAAGAAGGATCGGAACGGCAAGCATATTAGTTGCAGCAACTTTGTTCTTCCCCGACAGTTCTGATGACCAGATCTGTCAGAGTTTATGCTGATTCTTGCCGCGGAGAGAGTTTTTAACTGCGAATACCTCTTGGGAGCGGCGTTGTTCCACCCCAAGGTAGGTATAAGTCTCTCCGGCATCCAGATGATGTAGGATGCTTCCGTCTACGAGCTGGACATCCTCTCCGTATTCCTCGCATCGTCCTCTTTTGAGATGAACCGTGGCACATTTGTCGATCCCAAATTCCATACCGATAGCATGCGTATATTCTTCCACCACCCTAAGGGACTGATGTAGGTCCCTCTCTCCAGAGGCATACAATTTGAGGTCATCCATGTAAAATAGATGGGTGACATTATGCCTCCGGTTGCTGGGGGTGCCGCAGTTGTACCCACGGGTATTCCTGAGTGCAACGGACAATGGCAATAGTGAGATGCAGAAGAGAAGAGGGCTAAGGGAGTCTCCCTGAAACACGCCTCTTCTAATGATGACCTGCTCTGTTTGGACTATGTCTCTACCAGATCTTATGGTGAAGCGAGTCTTCCAGAGCGGCAGCAGTTGTCCAATGCATCCCACTATTTGACCGGGTACCTCAAGGCATCTGAGCAAATGCATGATTAACTCATGTGATGTTGTATCAAATGCCTTGCGGTAATCGATCCAGGCCATCGAAAGGTTACGCTTATATTGCACGGAGTCCTGCGTGATACATCAATCGATGAGCAGGTTCTCCTTGCACCTGGCGATCCCTTTCTTTGACCCTCTTTGCTCATTTATCCGTTCATACACCGGATCAACTGCGGAGAGAATGCGCGTGTATAAGATACGCGTAAACACCTTATAACACGCATTCAAGCATGTTATCGGCCTGTAATTCTTTGGATCAGACAAATCTCCGTTTTTGGGGATGAGCACGGTTCGCCCCTCGACAAACCACTCCGGAATCTGCTGCTCCCCATCTAGCCATGAGTTGAAAACTCTGGCCAGATGGCGGTGGGTTGTTGGAATTTTTTTCCACCAATAGTTATTCAACCCATCAGAGCCTGGAGCAGCAAAGTTCTTTGAGCCTTTGAGAGCCCCTCGAACTTCTTCCGTGGTTATCGGATTGCGCAGATTATTGTGTTCAGGCTGCCGAAGCGTCCTGCAGTAAGCTTCGAACTGCGCTAGGGCTGGAGTGTCTACATTGAGTGGTTGCGGAAACTCATAGATGTTCTTCCAGAAGGTTTCTACCCGATCAGCAGCCGGCGGGTTATCGACAACACGTGGAGGCTCTTGGAATAAGCGGGAAGGTTTATCGCGGAACTTTATGTTTTCCGCAATACTTCTCGCCCGCCTCACTAGTGACTTCTTTGCAGCCACTAGCATTCGTATCCTATCAAGACAGTGCTGTTTTATGGTAAACAGCACGCCTTGATTCAATGTGTGGTGAGCTCGTCTTAGCCTTGCAGCAATCCGCCGCACTGCAGGCGTGAAAGGCCTATTGGCCGACATGTAGTCCACCACACACTGGATACGAGACGCGTGTTGTCTCGCCGACTTGATCTTAGCTTCCATCTTGTGAACGCGTCGCTCATGCCTCCCAACAAGAGCAGTGGTGTCCCTCCTCTTCGTCTGGGATATTGCACGAGCGGCGTCGTACACGACAGAATTGATCTGCCAGATGTTGGCCTGTTCTGGAAGAACATCGCCAATCTCCGCATCCACCCGTGCCAGTTCTTGCGGCTTCAAGGGCTTCATATTGTGAAGCGCCCTGCGGGTTCTGATGTCCTCCATTGGTGGTATGATGCGAGCCTCCTCTGCAGCCAGACCGACACGTGGCATATCTGCCACTTCGTTAACCGGCTGAGGAGGAGCTCTAACATAGCCTCGAGCCCGGAGATAGGATACATAATTCCTGAGATTTTGTGCGGAAACGGCGGCATGCTCTGGGTGTCTCTCACACCAAAGAGCATGCATCCTTGCCATGTATCCTTGCCATGTATCCTCTCCGGGCGGGCTCACTGCTCTCATAGCAATACAGAAGTCCATCCCTCAATCTGTCCGTCCACTCAAAGCGTCCGTTGTCATTGCGGTTGTCATCATTTGGCAAATCATCATTGTTGGCCCCACCACCTTGCCTTTGACCCCTAATCCGAGGGAGTCGGTTATGGGGGCCTCTTCCCCGATTATTTGGAACCGAGTAAAAGGGTTTACTGGGGGGTTAACCCAGTAAACCCATGGCCGACACCGGAGGGAAAGATGCCTTTTCCCTCCCGGATGCGCATGAGCTGCCGGACCGATTTTGCATCCTTTGCTAGGGTAGGTGGATTCGCAACTCACCAGGGCCTCAGGTGTTGGTTGACCTCCCTGCCTATATTATTATTATTATTATTATTATTATTATTATTATTATTATTATTATTATTATTATTATTATTATTATTATTATTATTATTACTATTTTTTTTTTTTTTTTCCCGTTGGGAATGTACCAGTCAGGCCCTGTCTCCGGTGCTCCGATACATCCGGAGGGCGCGCTGGTGTCGTTAACCCCAATAACCACTCCCTACGTCCGTAGGGTGAGTGACTATTGGGTCCGAGAATCATGTGCCCTGAGTAGACGGAGCGAACCAAGGATGACGGCCTTCTGCATTCTTGCTGCTAAGATTTCTGCCATATTATTATTATTATTATTATTATTACTATTATTATTATTATTATTATTATTATTATTATTATTATTATCATTATTATTATTATTATTATTATTATTATTATTATTATTATTATTATTATTATTATTATTATTATTATTATTATTATTATTATTATTATTATTATTATTATTATTATTATTATTATTATTATTATTATTATTATTATTATTATTATTATTATTATTATTATTATTATTATTATTATTATTATTATTATTATTGTTATTATTATTATTATTTTGGTAATATCGGTTCGTGGAAACCGTATCACCTATTTGTTATTTTTCGTGGGTGACTTATTTCTATTGCAAAGGCGAACACTGAAGATAACTTTGATGAATAACTTTACTAATTAGCTTGTAGTATGTGTACATATAACTTAATGGAGTTTTTGGATCGTGAGTCAAAAGTAAAAAATGTAAGCTGATGTTGAACGGGTGAAGTCTTCGAACGAACTGTCCTTTTCGAAGGGCGAAAAGTGAAATTAAAATGGTCACACAGATGACCCTCAACTTTCTTAGAAGGACAACCATGCAATTGCCTGTTTTGTGTCTTCGGAAGAGAGTTTTAGTGGAGACTATTAAATAAGGGTTTTTTACCCTCTCATTCTGTTTGAATAGTTTACAGAGAATAGGTTGAGGTATCTGATTTTGTTCTCATACATCGAACGTGACCTGAAGTAAAAGTTACGGATTAGATCGGTTAGAAATAGTAGATGGGTTGTAAATGAAATGTCTTTACAACTGAATTCACTAGATAAAGAAAAGTTTGCTTTCCAACAATAAACGTCTCTAGACTTGAATACGAAATATTACTTATGTACAGGGTGTGTAAATATTATAACATGAGAAATTTTCATGAAAAAATATTATATAAAATATACAGAATATATGTGGAATAGTTCCCCACATTATTATTATTATTATTATTATTATTATTATTATTATTATTATTATTATTATTATTATTATTATTATTATTATTATTTTTTTTTTTTCCGTTAGGAATGTACCAGTCAGGCCTTGTCTCCGGTGCTCCGATACATCCGGAGGGCGCGCTGGTGTCGTTAACCCCAATAACCACTCCCTACGTCCGTAGGGTGAGTGACTATTGGGTCCGAGAATCATGTGCCCTGAGTAGACGGAGTGAACCAAGGATAACGGCCTTCTGCATTCGCGCTGCTAGGATTTCTGCCATATTACGGCAAGCAGGTATTATCCTCAAGTTGGAGAGCAGTGTGTCCATCATTCCACCAAGGACTCCTATGATCAGAACCACCATTTTGACAGAATGGTCCGGATATAACCTGCGGAGTTCAAAGAGAAGATCTCGATATTTAGTCCGTTTTTCCTCCTCTTTTCGAACGATATTCATTTCGCCTGGAGCGGAAAACTCCATGACGAATATCGTTCTACTTTGGTGGTCGAGGAGGACAACATCAGGCTTATTGGCTTGTATTTGCCTGAGGGTGGGGAATGAGTAGTTCCAATAGATCCGGCACCTCTCATTCTCCACCACGGACTCAATATACCCCGGAACATAAGGCAACACCGGTGTCTCGTCTATACCGTACGAGTGTCGTAGATGGTAGTATAACACTCGTAGCGCCGCGTTATGCCTGTGGATATAGGCTGAGACCGCATAAGATGGGCATGCTGATAGCAAATGCATTACGGTCTCAGGTGCCCCACGACATGCCCTGCATCGGGTGTCAGGGACGTCTATACCCATCACGCGACTACGGTAGACAAGGGTGTTGAAGACACCATCCTGGCAGGCCATTATGAATCCCTCGGTCTCCGACTTTAGCTCACTCGACCTGAGGAAGGCAAAGGTCAAGCTTTTGGATAAGCCAAGGTCTTCGATGTTGTGAAAGAAGACGCCATGCATTGGCTTATCCATATGTAGCTGTAGCAGGACCTCTGTCTCCGCAGCTTTGATGTGAGCTTTTTGCTGAACGGGTCCCAACTCGGTGACAGAGTTTGGGTTAGCCCGTTCAGTGTCGAATACGAGACCGAGTTCATCGGCCGCACGGGTTGCTGCCTTAAAAAGAAATGCTCCAGTCCCTGCTTTTTCACGGTCGCGGACCATGCAGAGAAGGGGATCTGAACTCCTGATGACTTTACAGGCCCCATCCAGAACCATTCTGTTATGCATACACTCCAAACTCAAAAGTCCACGGCCTCCCCGTTGTCTGGGAAAGTATAACCGTGGAACGGACGATTTAGGATGCAAGCACCAATTGAGATGCATCACTTTGCGAGTTTTAACGTCGAGTTGTCGCAGCTCTTCCTTAGTCCACTTCATTACTCCGAAAGAGTAGAGAAGGATCGGAACGGCAAGCATATTGGTTGCAGCAACTTTGTTCTTCCCCGACAGTTCTGATGACCAGATCTGTCGGAGTTTGTGCTGATACTTGCCGCGGAGAGAGTTCTTAACTGTGAATACCTCTTGGGAGTGGCGTTGCTCCACCCCTAGGTAAGTATACGTCTCTCCGGCATCCAGATGATGTAGGATGCTTCCGTCTACGAGCTGGACATCCTCTCCGTATTCCTCGCATCGTCCTCTTTTAAGATGAACCATGGCACATTTGTCGATCCCAAATTTCATTCCGATAGCATGCGTGTACTCTTCCACCACCCTAAGGGACTGATGTAGGTCCCTTTCTCCAGAGGCATATAATTTTAGGTCATCCATGTAGAACAAATGGGTGACTTTATGCCTCCGGTTGCTGGGGGTGCCGCAGTTGTACCCACGGGTATTCCTAAGTACAACGGACAATGGCAATAGTGAGATGCAGAAGAGAAGAGGGCTGAGGGAGTCTCTCTGAAACACGCCTCTTCTAATGATGACCTGCTCTGTTTGGACTGTGTCTCTACCAGATCTTATGGTGAAGCGAGTCCTCCAGAGTGGCATCAGTTGTCCAATACATCCCACTATTTGATCGGGTACCTCAAGACATCTGAGCAAATGCATGATTAACTCATGCGATGTTGTATCAAATGCCTTGCGGTAATCGATCCAGGCCATCGAAAGGTTACGCTTATAATGCACGGAGTCCTGCGTGATACATCTATCGATGAGCAGGTTCTCCTTGCAGCCGGCGACCCCTTTCTTTGACCCTCTTTGCTCATATATCCGTTCGTACACCGGATCAACTGCGGAGAGAATGCGCGTGTATAAGATGCGTGTAAACAACTTATAACACGCATTCAAGCATGTTATCGGCCTGTAATTCTTTGGATCAGACAAATCTCCGTTTTTGGGGATGAGCACGGTTCGCCCCTCGACAAACCACTCCGGAATCTGCTGCTCCCCATCTAGCCATGAGTTAAAAACTCTAGCCAGATGGCGGTGGGTTGTTGGAAACTTTTTCCACCAATAGTTATTCAACCCATCAGGGCCTGGAGCAGCGAAATTCTTAGAACCTTTTAGGGCCCTTCGAACTTCTTCCGTGGTTATCGGATTGCGCAGATCATTGTGCTGATGCTGCCGAAGCGTCCTGCAGTAAGCTTCGAACTGCGCTAGGGCTGGAGTGTCTACATTGAGTGGTTGCGGAAACTCATAGATGTTCTTCCAGAAGGTTTCTACCCGATCAGTAGCCGGCGGGTTATCGACAACACGTGGAGGCTCTTGGAATAAGCGAGAAGGTTTATCGCGGAACTTCATGTTTTCCGCGATACTTCTCGCCCGCCTCACTAGTGACTTCTTTGCAGCCACTAGCATTCGTATCCTATCAAGACAGTGCTGTTTTATGGTAAACAGCACGCCTTGATTCATTGTGTGGTGAGCTCGTCTTAGCTTTTCAGCAATTCGCCGCACTGCCGGCGTAAAAGGCCTATTGGCCGACATGTAGTCCACCACACACTGGATACGAGACGCGTGTTGTCTCGCCGACTTGATCTTAGCTTCCATCTTGTGAACGCGTCGCTCATGCCTCCCAACAAGAGCGGTGGTTTCCCTCCTCTCCGTCTGGGATAGAGCACGAGCGGCGTCGTACACGACAGAATTGATCTGCCAGATGGTAGCCTCTTCTGAAAGAACATCGCCAATCTCTGCATCCACTCGTGCCAGTTCTTGCGGCTTCAGGGGCTTCATATTGTGAAGCGCCCTGCGGGTTCTGATGTCCTCCATTGGTGGTATGATGCGAGCCTCCTCTACAGCCAGACCGACACGTGGCATATCTGCCACTTCTGCCACTTCGTTAATCGGCTGAGGAGGAGCTCTAACATAGCCTCGAGCCCGGAGATAGGAAACATAATCCCTGAGATTTTGGGCGGAAACGGCGGCATGCTCTGGGTGTCTTTCACACCAGAGAGCATGCATCCTTGCCATGTATCCTCTCCGGGCGGGCTCACTGCTCTCGTAGATATACAGAAGTCCGTCTCTCAATTCGTCCGTCCACTCAAAGCGTCCGTTGTCATTGCGGTTGTCATTTGGCAAATCATCGTTGTTGGCCCCACCACCTTGCCTTTGACCCCTAATCCGAGGGGGTCGGTTGTGGGGGCCTCTTCCCCGATTGTTTGGAACCGAGTATTAGGGTTTACTGGGGGGTTATTATTATCATTTTTTTTTTTTTTCTCCTAGGAGTGTACCAGTCAGGCCCTGTCTCCGGTGCTCCGACCCATCCGGAGGGCGCGCTGGTGTCGTTAACCCCAATAAACACTCCCTACGTCCGTAGGGTGAGTGATTATTGGGTCCGAGAATCGTATTATTATTATTATTATTATTATTATTATTATTATTATTATTATTATTATTATTATTATTATTATTATTATTATTATTATTATTATTATTATTATTATTATTATTATTATTATTATTATTATTATTATTATTATTATTATTATTATTATTATTATTATTATTATTATTATTATTATTATTATTATTATTATTATTATTATTATTATTATTATTATTATTATTATTATTATTATTATTATTATTATCTATTTTGAATTAAAATTTTCCAGTCGGACCCTGTCTCCGATGCTCCGATACATTCGGAGGGCGCGCTGGCAACATCATTACCCCAATAACCACTCCCCAAACTATGGGGTAAGCAGCTATTGGGTCCGGGAATCGTGTGCCCTGAGCAGACGTAATGAACCGAGGATGACAGCCTTCTGCATTCTTCCGGCTATGATTTCTGACATCTTTCTACATGCCGGTATGATTTTTAAGTTCGAGAGTAATGAATCCATCACACCGCCAAGGGACCCTATAATCAGAACGACCATTTTTACAGAATGGTCTGGATAGATCCTGCGGAGTTCGAAGAGTAAATCTCGATATTTCGTCCGTTTCTCCTCCTCCTTTCGGACGATATTCGTTTCGCCAGGAGCCGAAAACTCAATGACGAATATCGTCTTACTTCCATGGTCGAGGAGTACTACATCAGGCTTATTGGCCTGTATTTGCCTGAGGGTGGGAAATGAGTAGTTCCAGTAGATCCGGCACTTCTCATTCTCCACCACGGACTCAATATACCCCGGAACGTAAGGCAACACTGGTGTCTCGTCTATACCGTACGAGTGTCGTAGGTGGTAATATAACACTCGTAGAGCCGCGTTATGTCTGTGGATATAGGCTGAGACCGCATATGCTGGACATGCTGACAGCAAATGCATAATGGTCTCAGGCGCCTGACGGCAGGCCCTGCATCTAATATCAGGGACCTCTATACCCATCACGTGGCTTCGGTAGACCATGGTGTTGAAGACACCATCTTGGCAGGCCATTATGAATCCCTCGGTCTCCGACTTCAGCCCACTTGACCTAAGGAAGGCGTAGGTCAAGTTCTTGGATAAGCCAAGGTCTTCAACGTTTCTGAAGAAGACCCCATGCAAAGGCTTATCCCTATGCAGCTGCAGAAGAGCTGCATTTTCTGCGGCCTTTACATGGGCTTTTTGCCGAACGGGTGCCAACTCTGTGACAGAGTTCGGATCACGCCGTTTGGTGTCGAAACTGAGACCGAGTTCATCAGCCGCACGGGCTGCTGCCTTAAAGAGGAACGCTCCAATCCCTGCGTTTTCATGGTCACGGACCATGCAGAGAAGGGGGTCCAAACTCCTGATTACTTTACATGCTCCATCCAATACCATTCTGTTGTGAAGACACTCCAAACTCAAAAGTCCTCGTCCTCCTTGTTGTCGGTGGAGATATAACCGAGGAACGGACGACTTGGGATGCAAGCTCCTGTATAGGTGCATCATCTTGCGAGTCTTTACGTCGAGTTATCGCAGCTCCTCCTGAGTCCACTTCATTACTCCGAAGGACTAGAGTAAGATCGGAACGGCAAGCATATTTGTGGCAGCAACTTTGTTCTTTCCCGACAATTCTGATGACCAGATCTGTCGGAGTTTGTGCTGATACTTGCCGCGGAGAGAGTTTTTGACAGTTATAACTTCTTGAGAGTGGTGTTGTTCCACTCCCAAGCAGGTATACGTCTCTCCGGCACCCAGATGACGTAGGATGCTTCCGTCTATGAGCTGGACGTCTTCTCCGTAATCGTCGCATCGTCCTCTTTTGAGATGAACCGTTGCACATTTGTCGATCCCAAACTCCATGCCGATGGCCTGCGTATACTCCACCACCACCCTCAAAGACTGACGTAGGTCCTTTTCACCTGAGGCATAAAGCTTAAGATCATCCATGTAGAATAGATGAGTCACCTTATGCCTCCGGTTGCTGGGGGTGCCGCAGTAGTATCCACGTGTTTTTCTGAGGGCAACGGACAATGGCAATAGTGAGATGCAAAAGAGAAGGGGGCTGAGAGAATCTCCCTGAAACACTCCCCTTCTGAAGATAACCTGATCTGTTTGGACTCTAGCTTGACCTGATGTTATAGTGAAGCGAGTCCTCCAGAGTGGCATCAGTTGTTCAATGCATCTCACTATTTGATCGGGTATCGCAAGGCATCGAAGAACGTGCATGATTAGCTCATGCGATGTCGTGTCAAATGCCTTGCGATAGTCGATCCAGGCCATCGAAAGGTTACGTTTATACTGCGTGGAGTCCTGCGTAATACATCTATCGATGAGCAGATTCTCCTTGCATCCAGCGACCCCTTTCTTTGACCCTCTTTGCTCATATATCCGTTCGTACACGTGTTCAACTGCGGTGAGTATTCGCATGTACAAAATGCGGGTGAACATCTTATAACATGCGTTCAGGCATGTTATCGGCCTGTAGTTTTTCGGTTCCGACAAATCTCCCGTTTTTGGGATCAGCACGGTTCGCCCCTCGACAAACCAACCGGGAATCTGCTGCTCACCATTCAACCATGAGTTGAAAACTCTGGCCAAATGTTGGTGGGTGCTGGGAAATTTTTTCCACCAGTAGTTCCCTAGTCCATCCGGACCTGGTGCAGCTGAGTTCTTATTATTATTATTATTATTATTATTATTATTATTATTATTATTATTATTATTATCATTATTATTATTATTATTATTATTATTATTATTTTTTTTTTTTTTTTTTTTTTTTTTTTTCCCGTTGGGAATGTACCAGTCAGGCCCTGTCTCCGGTGCTCCGATACATCCGGAGGGCGCGCTGGTGTCGTTAACCCCAATAACCACTCCCTACGTCCGTAGGGTGAGTGACTATTGGGTCCGAGAATCATGTGCCCTGAGTAGACGGAGCGAACCAAGGATGACGGCCTTCTGCATTCTTGCTGCTAAGATTTCTGCCATATTACGGCAAGCAGGTATTATCTTCAAGTTGGAGAGCAGTGTGTCCATCATTCCACCAAGGACTCCTATGATCAGAACCACCATTTTGACAGAATGGTCCGGATATAACCTGCGGAGTTCAAAGAGAAGATCTCGATATTTAGTCCGTTTTTCCTCCTCTTTTCGAACGATATTCATTTCGCCTGGAGCGGAAAACTCCATGACGAATATCGTTCTACTTTGGTGGTCGAGGAGGACAACATCAGGCTTATTGGCTTGTATTTGCCTGAGGGTGGGGAATGAGTAGTTCCAATAGATCCGGCACCTCTCATTCTCCACCACGGACTCAATATCCCCCGGAACATAAGGCAACACCGGTGTCTCGTCTATACCGTACGAGTGTCGTAGATGGTAGTATAACACTCGTAGCGCCGCGTTATGCCTGTGGATATAGGCTGAGACCGCATAAGATGGGCATGCTGATAGCAAATGCATTACGGTCTCAGGTGCCCCACGACATGCCCTGCATCGGGTGTCAGGGACGTCTATACCCATCACGCGACTACGGTAGACGAGGGTGTTGAAGACACCATCCTGGCAGGCCATTATGAATCCCTCGGTCTCCGACTTTAGCTCACTCGCCCTGAGGAAGGCAAAGGTCAAGCTTTTGGATAAGCCAAGGTCTTCGATGTTATGAAAGAAGACACCATGCATTGGCTTATCCATATGTAGCTGTAGCAGGACCTCTGTCTCCGCAGCTTTGATGTGAGCTTTTTGCTGAACGGGTCCCAACTCGGTGACAGAGTTTGGGTTAGCCCGTTCAGTGTCGAATACGAGACCGAGTTCATCGGCCGCACGGGTTGCTGCCTTAAAAAGAAATGCTCCAATCCCTGCTTTTTCATGGTCGCGGACCATGCAGAGAAGGGGATCTGAACTCCTGATGACTTTACAGGCCCCATCCAGAACCATTCTGTTATGCATACACTCCAAACTCAAAAGTCCACGGCCTCCCCGTTGTCTGGGAAAGTATAACCGTGGAACGGACGATTTAGGATGCAAGCACCTATTGAGATGCATCACTTTGCGAGATTTAACGTCGAGTTGTCGCAGCTCTTCCTTAGTCCACTTCATTACTCCGAAAGAGTAGAGAAGGATCGGAACGGCAAGCATATTGGTTGCAGCAACTTTGTTCTTCCCCGACAGTTCTGTCGGAGTTTATGCTGATACTTGCCGCGGAGAGAGTTCTTAACTGTGAATACCTCTTGGGAGTGGCGTTGCTCCACCCCTAGGTAAGTATTATTATTATTATTATTATTATTATTATTATTATTATTATTATTATTATTATTATTATTATTATTATTATTATTATTATTATTATTATTATTATTATTATTATTATTATTATTATTATTATTTTTTCCCGTTGGGAATGTACCAGTCAGGCCCTGTCTCCGGTGCTCCGATACATCCGGAGGGCGCGCTGGTGTCGTTAACCCCAATAACCACTCCCTACGTCCGTAGGGTGAGTGACTATTGGGTCCGAGAATCATGTGCCCTGAGTAGACGGAGCGAACCAAGGATGACGGCCTTCTGCATTCGCGCTGCTAAGATTTCTGCCATATTACGGCAAGCAGGTATTATCTTCAAGTTGGAGAGCAGTGTGTCCATCATTCCACCAAGGACTCCTATGATCAGAACCACCATTTTGACAGAATGGTCCGGATATAACCTGCGGAGTTTAAAGAGAAGATCTCGATATTTAGTCCGTTTTTCCTCCTCTTTTCGAACGATATTCATTTCGCCTGGAGCAGAAAACTCCATGACGAATATCGTTCTACTTTGGTGGTCGAGGAGGACAACATCAGGCTTATTGGCTTGTATTTGCCTGAGGGTGGGGAATGAGTAGTTCCAATAGATCCGGCACCTCTCATTCTCCACCACGGACTCAATATCCCCAGGAACATAAGGCAACACCGGTGTCTCGTCTATTATTATTATTATTATTATTATTATTATTATTATTATTATTATTATTATTATTATTATTATTATTATTATTATTATTATTATTATTATTATTATTATTATTATTATTATTATTATTATTATTATTATTATTATTATTATTATTATTATTATTATTATTATTATTATTATTATTATTATTATTATTATTATTATTATTATTATTATTATTATTATTATTATTATTATTATTATTATTATTATTATTATTATTATTATTATTATTATTATTTTTCTCCTTAGGAGTGTACCAGTCAGGCCCTGTCTCCGGTGCTCCGACCCATCCGGAGGGCGCGCTGGTGTCGTTAACCCCAATAACCACTCCCTACGTCCGTAGGGTGGGTGATTATTGGGGCCGAGAATCGTGTGCCCTGAGTAAACTGAGCGAACCATTTATAACGGCCTTCTGCATTCTTGCTGCTAAGATTTCTGCCATATTACGGCAAGCCGGTATTATCTTCAAGTTAGAGAGCAGTGTGTCCATCATTCCACCAAGGACTCCTATAATCAGAACCACCAGTTTGACAGAATGGTCCGGATATAACCTGCGGAGTTCAAAGAGAAGATCTCAATATTTAGTCCGTTTTTCCTCCTCTTTTCGAACGATATTCATTTCGCCTGGAGCGGAAAACTCCATGACGAATATCGTTCTACTTTGGTGGTCGAGGAGGACAACATCAGGCTTATTGGCTTGTATTTGCCTGACGGTGGGGAATGAGTAGTTCCAATAGATTCGGCATCTCTCATTCTCCACCACGGACTCAATATCCCCCGGAGCATAAGGCAACACCGGTGTCTCGTCTATACCGTACGAGTGTCGTAGATGGTAGTATAACACTCGTAGCGCCGCGTTATGCCTGTGGATATAGGATGAGACCGCATAAGATGGGCATGCTGATAGCAGATGCATTACGGTCTCATGTGCCCCACGACATGCCCTGCATCGGGTGTCAGGGACGTCTATACCCTTCACGCGACTACGGTAGACGAGGGTGTTGAAGACACCATCGTGGCAGGCCATTATGAATCCCTCGGTCTCCGACTTTAGCTCACTCGACCTGAGGAAGGCAAAGGTCAAGCTTTTGGATAAGCCAAGGTCTTGGATGTTGTGAAAGAAGACCCCATGCATTGGCTTATCCATATGTAGCTGTAGCAGGACCTCTGTCTCCGCAGCTTTGATGTGAGCTTTTTGCTGAACGGGTCCCATGTCGGTGAAAGAGTTTGGGTTAGCCCGTTCAGTGTCGAATACGAGACCGAGTTCATCGGCCGCATGGGTTGCTGCCTTAAAAACAAATGCTCCAATCCCTGCTTTTTCATGGTCGCGGACCATGCAGAGAAGTGGATCTGAACTCCTGATGACTTTACAGGCGCCATCCAGAACCATTCTGTTATGCATTTACTCCAAACTCAAAAGTCCACGGCCTCCCCGTTGTCTGGGGAAGTACAACCGTGGAACGGACGATTTAGGATGCAAGCTCCTATTGAGATGCATCATTTTGCGAGTCTTAACTTCAAGTTGTCGCAGCTCTTCCTTAGTCCACTTCATCACTCCGAAAGAGTAAAGAAGGATCGGAACGGCAAGCATATTGGTTGCAGCAACTTTGTTCTTCCCCGACAGTTCTGATGACCAGATCTGTCGGAGTTTATGCTGATACTTGCCGCGGAGAGAGTTTTTAACTGTGAATACCTCTTGGGAGTGGCGTTGCTCCACCCCTAGGTAAGTATACGTCTCTCCGGCATCCAGATGATGTAGGATGCTTCCGTCTACGAGCTGGACATCCTCTCCGTATTCCTCGCATCGTCCTCTTTTGAGATGAACCGTGGCACATTTGTCGATCGCAAATTCCATTCCGATAGCATGCGTGTACTCTTCCACCAACCTTAGGGACTGATGTACGTCCCTTTCTCCAGAGGCATATAATTTGAGGTCATCCATGTAAAACAGATGGGTGACTTTATGCCTCCGGTTGCTGGGGGTGCCACAGTTGTACCCACGGGTATTCCTGAGTACATCGGACAATGGCAATAGTGAGATGCAGAAGAGAAGAGGGCTGAGGGAGTCTCCCTGAAACACGCCTCTTCTAATGATGACCTGCTCTGTTTGGACTATGTCTCTACCAGATCTTATGGTGAAGCGAGTCCTCCAGAGTGGCATCAGTTGTCCAATGCATTCCACTATTTGATCGGGTACCTCAAGACATCTGAGCAAATGCATGATTAACTCATGCGATGTTGTATCAAATGCCTTGCGGTAATCGATCAAGGCCATCGAAAGGTTACGCTTATACTGCACGGAGTCCTGCGTGATACATCTATCGATGAGCAGGTTCTCCTTGCAGCCGGCGACCCCTTTCTTTGACTCTCTTTGCTCATATATCCGTTCATACACCGGATCAACTGCGGAGAGAATGCGCGTGTATAAGATGCGCGTAAACAACTTATAGCACACATTCAAGCATGTTATCGGCATGTAATTCTTTGGATCAGACAAATCCCCCTTCTTGGGGATGAGCACGGTTTGCCCCTCTACAAACCACTCCGGAATCTGCTGCTCCCCATCTAGCCATGAGTTAAAAACTCTAGCCAGATGGCGGTGGGTTGTTGGAAACTTTTTCCACCAATAGTTATTCAACCCATCAGGGCCTGGAGCAGCAAAGTTCTTCGAGCCTTTGAGGGCCCCTCGAACTTCTTCCGTGGTTATCGGATTGCGCAGATCATTGTGCTCGGGCTGCCGAAGCGTCCTGCAGTAAGCTTCGAACTGCGCTAAGGCTGGAGTGTCTACATTGAGTGGTTGCGGAAACTCATAGATGTTATTATTATTATTATTATTATTATTATTATTATTATTATTATTATTATTATTATTATTATTATTATTATTATTATTATTATTATTATTATTATTATTATTATTATTATTATTATTATTATTATTATTATTATTATTATTATTATTATTATTATTATTATTATTATTATTATTATTATTATTATTATTATTATTATTATTATTATTATTATTATTATTATTATTATTATTATTATTATTATTATTATTATTTTTTTGTTTTCCCGTTGGGAATGTACCAGTCAGGCCCTGTCTCCGGTGCTCCGATACATCCGGAGGGCGCGCTGGTGTCGTTAACCCCAATAACCACTCCCTACGTCCGTAGGGTGAGTGACTATTGGGTCCGAGAATCATGTGCCCTGAGTAGACGGAGCGAACCAAGGATGACGGCCTTCTGCATTCGCGCTGCTAAGATTTCTGCCATATTACGGCAAGCAGGTATTATCTTCAAGTTGGAGAGCAGTGTGTCCATCATTCCACCAAGGACTCCTATGATCAGAACCACCATTTTGACAGAATGGTCCGGATATAACCTGCGGAGTTCAAAGAGGAGATCTCGATATTTAGTCCGTTTTTCCTCCTCTTTTCGAACGATATTCATTTCGCTTGGAGCGGAAAACTCCATGACGAATATCGTTCTACTTTGGTGGTCGAGGAGGACAACATCAGGCTTATTGGCTTGTATTTGCCTGAGGGTGGGGAATGAGTAGTTCCAATAGATCCGGCACCTCTCATTCTCCACCACGGACTCAATATCCCCCGGAACATAAGGCAACACCGGTGTCTCGTCTATACCGTACGAGTGTCGTAGATGGTAGTATAACACTCGTAGCGCCGCGTTATGCCTGTGGATATAGGCTGAGACCGCATAAGATGGGCATGCTGATAGCAAATGCATTACGGTCTCAGGTGCCCCACGACATGCCCTGCATCGGGTGTCAGGGACGTCTATACCCATCACGCGACTACGGTAGACGAGGGTGTTGAAGACACCATCCTGGCAGGCCATTATGAATCCCTCGGTCTCCGACTTTAGCTCACTCGACCTGAGGAAGGCAAAGGTCAAGCTTTTGGACAAGCCAATGTCTTCGATGTTGTGAAAGAAGACACCATGCATTGGCTTATCCATATGTAGCTGTAGCAGGACCTCTGTCTCCGCAGCTTTGATGTGAGCTTTTTGCTGAACGGGTCCCAACTCGGTGACAGAGTTTGGGTTAGCCCGTTCAGTGTCGAATACGAGACCGAGTTCATCGGCCGCACGGGTTGCTGCCTTAAAAAGAAATGCTCCAATCCCTGCTTTTTCATGGTCGCGGACCATGCAGAGAAGGGGATCTGAACTCCTGATGACTTTACAGGCCCCATCCAGAACCATTCTGTTATGCAGACACTCCAAACTCAAAAGTCCACGGCCTCCCCGTTGTCTGCAAAAGTATAACCGTGGAACGGACGATTTAGGATGCAAGCTCCTATTGAGATGCATCATTTTGCGAGTTTTAACGTCGAGTTGTCGCAGCTCTTCCTTAGTCCACTTCATTACTCCGAAAGAGTAAAGAAGGATCGGAACGGCAAGCATATTGGTTGCAGCAACTTTGTTCTTCCCCGACAGTTCTGATGACCAGATCTGTCGGAGTTTATGCTGATACTTGCCGCGGAGAGAGTTCTTAACTGTGAATACCTCTTGGGAGTGGCGTTGCTCCACCCCTAGGTAAGTATACGTCTCTCCGGCATCCAGATGATATAGGATGCTTCCGTCTACGAGCTGGACATCCTCTCCGTATTCCTCGCATCGTCCTCTTTTAAGATGAACCGTGGCACATTTGTCGATCCCAAATTCCATTCCGATAGCATGCGTGTACTCTTCCACCACCCTAAGGGACTGATGTAGGTCCCTTTCTCCAGAGGCATATAATTTTAGGTCATCCATGTAGAACAAATGGGTGACTTTATGCCTCCGGTTGCTGAGGGTGCCGCAGTTGTACCCACGGGTATTCCTGAGTACAACGGACAATGGCAATAGTGAGATGCAGAAGAGAAGAGGGCTGAGGGAGTCTCCCTGAAACACGCCTCTTCTAATGATGACCTGCTCTGTTTGGACTGTGTCTCTACCAGATCTTATGGTGAAGCGAGTCCTCCAGAGTGGCATCAGTTGTCCAATACATCCCACTATTTGATCGGGTACCTCAAGACATCTGAGCAAATGCATGATTAACTCATGCGATGTTGTATCAAATGCCTTGCGGTAATCGATCCAGGCCATCGAAAGGTTACGCTTATACTGCACGGAGTCCTGCGTGATACATCTATCGATGAGCAGGTTCTCCTTGCAGCCGGCGACCCCCTTCTTTGACCCTCTTTGCTCATATATCCGTTCGTACACCGGATCAACTGCGGAGAGAATGCGCGTGTATAAGATGCGTGTAAACAACTTATAACAAGCATTCAAGCATGTTATCGGCCTGTAATTCTTTGGATCAGACAAATCTCCATTTTTGGGGATGAGCACGGTTCGCCCCTCGACAAACCACTCCGGAATCTGCTGCTTCCCATCTAGCCATGAGTTAAAAACTCTAGCCAGATGGCGGTGGGTTGTTGGAAACTTTTTCCACCAATAGTTATTCAACCCATCAGGGCCTGGAGCAGCGAAATTCTTAGAACCTTTTAGGGCCCTTCGAACTTCTTCCGTGGTTATCGGATTGCGCAGATCATTGTGCTCATGCTGCCGAAGCGTCCTGCAGTAAGCTTCGAACTGCGCTAGGGCTGGAGTGTCTACATTGAGTGGTTGCGGAAACTCATAGATGTTCTTCCAGAAGGTTTCTACCCGATCAGCAGCCGGCGGGTTATCGACAACACGTGGAGGCTCTTGGAATAAGCGAGAAGGTTTATCGCGGAACTTCATGTTTTCCGCGATACTTCTCGCCCGCCTCACTAGTGACTTCTTTGCAGCCACTAGCATTCGTATCCTATCAAGACAGTGCTGTTTTATGGTAAACAGCACGCCTTGATTCAATGTGTGGTGAGCTCGTCTTAGCTTTGCAGCAATTCGCCGCACTGCCGGCGTAAAAGGCCTATTGGCCGACATGTAGTCCACCACACACTGGATACGAGACGCGTGTTGTCTCGCCGACTTGATCTTAGCTTCCATCTTGTGAACGCGTCGCTCATGCCTCCCAACAAGAGCGGTGGTTTCCCTCCTCTCCGTCTGGGATAGAGCACGAGCGGCGTCGTACACGACAGAATTGATCTGCCAGATGGTAGCCTCTTCTGAAAGAACATCGCCAATCTCTGCATCCACTCGTGCCAGTTCTTGCGGCTTCAGGGGCTTCATATTGTGAAGCGCCCTGCGGGTTCTGATGTCCTCCATTGGTGGTATGTTGCGAGCCTCCTCTACAGCCAGACCGAGACGTGGCATATCTGCCACTTCTGCCACTTATTATTATTATTATTATTATTATTATTATTATTATTATTATTATTATTATTATTATTATTATTATTATTATTATTATTATTACTATTATTATTATTATTATTATTATTATTATTATTATTATTATTATTATTATTATTATTATTATTATTATTATTATTATTATTATTATAATTATTATTATTATTATTATTATTATTATTTATTGATAGTCTTCGTAAAATCCCTTTCCTCATCACTCTAGTCCTTGATGGCCTAGAATCTAGTCCAAAATCTTCACGTTGTTGTCACCAGAGGAACAGGTTTCACTAACCATTTCAATTTTAATTTTTTATTATTATTCAATATTGATATTATCTCCTGCTGAAGTTTATACCTTTCAACGACGATCTGTAAACCACCACCGAGGGGGAAACATCTCGCTAAAATGTGTACGAGACTTTAAACATTTAAAAGTCTGAAATACTCAAACCGATGACTGAAAGACTCAAGCCGATGACTGAAAGACTCAAACCGATGACTGAAGCGAAGATTTAATGAATGAAAATTGACTTAAATGACTCAAAAGTTCTAGTTGTACGAGATTTAAAAGAGATGTTTCCCCCTCGACCACCACATAGTACTATGCGCTGGGAAAATTGATTTCCTAATAAAATCTTACATATATGATGATTTTAACCTCATATGCAACAGATATCGAATATTCAATATTATCAGAATCACAGTCTTATTTTTGAGAAACTGCTCTGTCCAGTGAAGATTTATTCATAATAAATGTTTGTGTGTTTATTCATGTTTTATTTATTTATTGATCAACACTTTTCAACTTGACAACATCGTATGGTAAAGTCTCTTATAGTTTTGGGTATATTATTTTATTGTCATCATTCGGTTGCTCAACTTTCCAAGTGAGAACTCTTTGACATAGACATATTAAAAGTTGTTGTGGCGCCCCCAGTTATTTTTGTGACCATTCTGTTACTGTTCAATGATATAATTGTATTATAAAGTATAAACGAAGCCATAGTGCCTACCGACGAAGAACTTCCGTCATTGCTACTTTTCATTTAGTTTAAAGAAAAGAGGGTTTCAAAATTAATCCTTGTTTTGTTTGTATTCAGGTACGAATGTATCAAACATAGCATATACTTCTTTGTATAATGTGTCACACATAATAATTTTTGCCTGTCCTGGGATTATGTTTGCATACATGGAGTGCAGCCACTGAATACACACTGGAAGTTTCAGATTATTTCGAAAAAAGACTCATTCGTCTCATCGGCGATGTTTGGCTTGTAAGCTCGCTCACTCCTCAGGAGCAACGCATACAGGTTGGCAATCTGTTTCTGTTTTATAGATATTACTATGGACGATGCTATCTTCAATTATCATTAATCATTCCACCGTTACTGATTCCGGGCGATTCCATCGATACTGACCCGCTGAGCTCAGTCTTCACATCCTTTGTTATCACTTTGGCACTGATAGGAACGCAATGCCTCAGAAGGTGTTCTCTGAGGTACACAGCCTGGAGAAATTAAAGAAGAACACCAATTTTTAACTACTTTCATTCAGCTCCCACGATGTTTTCTGAACATTTCAGGATTTTCCTTTTCGTGGGAACCATGACATAAAAAAATAAATGAATGTTGTTTTTGTTTATTATCATGTTTCCACTGTCTGTTGCAGTTTTTCAAGTATCCTTCAGTATGTATTTGTGGCGTGTGTATATTCTTTTAGAAATTATTTCATAAGTTGAGAAGGACACTTTTTATGTATTGTTGCATTTCAATTGTGTTTCGAAGTTTTAATTCATTTACATTTGTATTGTATTCATTTACATTAGTCCTGTATTCAATAGTTTGTCCACCATCAAATGAGAGTAAAAATGCAGTAACATTCAGCCAGGGTCATGGTCTGTTTATTTTTGTAGCCTCGTGGCAAGCGTTGGAATTGAATCCGTGTTGGTTGGGTGAGAGTCAACGCTTTATTACCACAGCCACCTCTCTTCGTGACTCATAACAGAAAAATATGTTTTTGTTCATTGTGCAATTATTTCATGGTACCACTTAGGGGCAGCCGATTGCAGGAAACGATAATTGACAAGAGAAGGTTTGCCGGCTACGAAAGACTTCCACGAAATAAGATAAACACAGCAATCGAAAACCAATAAAACTGTGGGGAATTTTTCCACTTGTATTATATAATTACGTATTTAAGTTTCAATCACCAATTAGGTTGATATTCCATACATGTGAATTTTAATTTCTTCCGCAATTATTTCAATTTCATATAGCTAAGAAGGCACATATATGAATTTCACGTTCAGACAAGCAAATGGGGTTCTCCCTATACTGAGAATTGTTCCCCAATGATATCAACAATATTAACAGGCGACCTTTCTACTACTATAATAATAATAATATCTTTATTTCTCAAATTGAAAGGTACAGTTGTTGCAATAATGTTACAATGTACAATAATTGGAGAAGAGTGTCAAAAGCATATGTCTGAGATTTTAGATAAAAAAAAATATAAAAATGTAAAGTCGGACAGAACTAACAAGTAATTGAGTAAATATAAAATTAATTGAGTAAGTCATTATCAATGCACTGAAGATGTTAAGTCATCTATATTATGAATATGAGTGAGCTTTTGCTCAGTCTATAATTCACAGTTTTTTGTTAAATTCCTGAAATGTATAACAGTTCATTTGAAGTAGCAGTTTCTTCAGCCTATATTTGAACACATGAGAACTTGAAGAATCCTTGATATCTTCAGGAAGAATATTGTATAATTTACAGCCAATCTACACTTTTTTCATACAATACTGTTGACACCAGAAGACCCTTGGAACGGGTATTGTGGTATTGTTGATACGGTTGAAAGATTGATTTATGTCTAAACACATATGCACAAGATTCTAATATACAGGGTGTCAATTTGAAAACTTCCCACCCTTAATATCTTCCTTCCAGTAAACAACATGAGTAATCGAAAAAACAGGTCAATTTTATTGTCAAGGGGGACACTTTCACGGACTATTTGTAGCCCTCGTGGTTCAACCCCCTAGGAGGGGTAGATGTTACCCTTAGAATTTTAAATGGGAAGGGGGGTCAAGTGGCACATCATTTTGATGGGCGTTCAATTCTTGTTCCAATGGTACCCTGATTTATTATTTTGTGATGAGCATTTTCCGAAAAATTGCGTTCTAAACTAACAGAAGTAATTATTAGAACGCCTATACTGAGATGCATTATCGTATTGACTCCCTTTAATAAAAATGGTTAGAAGAGTAGGTGGCACCGCTCCAACCCTTGAATGACAGGAATAAATTTATTACGCATGGGATTATTTATTTGGTGGTTATTTTCCTTCTACACAATAAAATTTAATTTGCGAGAAAGACATTTCCAACATAAAATCTACTTACGCTTATCTTATTAGCTGTTCGAAATGTTGTCCATTTTGCTCTAAAAAGTAATACTGTCTGTTTTCGAACTCCCCTCTAACATTACGGAAAACTTCACTAGGAATTGACCGGCATGCTGCTGTAATTCGTCTTTTAAGTTCGTCAATATCAGAAGGTTGTGTTTTATAAACAACGGATTTAAGATGCCCCCAAAGAAAGAAATATAAGGGTGTTAAATCCGGTGATCTCGGAGGCCATTCAACTGCTCCCCTTCTGCCAATCCATCTACCCGGAAATCTCTCGTTTAACCACTGTCGGACGGGAAGAAAATAATGAGGTGGAGCACCGTCCTGCTGGAAATGTAACAGATCCTCCTGCAAAAGTTCATTACCTTCTGCATCAATTTGAGTTTCTAGCTCGTGAGTTATAAGAGGATCGATAGTCTCTTCAAGCATATCAAGGTACAGATTGCTAGTCAAGTTTTCTTCCAGAAATAATGGACCAAGAATGGCATTTCCAAGAATACCAGCCCAAACATTAACTTTTTGTGGGTGTTGTGTATGCCCTTCCCGAAAAATATGTGGGTTTTCGTCACTCCTATAGCGACAATTTTGTCTATTAACATTGCCATTCAGAAAAAATGAACACTCATCGCTGAAACAGATGTTTAACAGAAGATTAGGGATGGTATTGACTCGATGAGACATGATTTCACAAAACTCTATTCTTCTATCATAATCATCCTCGTGGAGCTCTTGAAGAATCTGCATTTTATATGGATGAAATTTATGCATTTTCAATGCTTTTCTTATAGTCTCGCGTGACATTCCCGTCTGTTCTAATACTGATCGTAAGGAGCTCGTGGGCTCTGCAGCAAATGTTCCCAAAACTTCAATTTGAGCTGCTTCATTTAGTACTCTGGGGTTATTTCTTTTTTTATTTGTCACTGAACCAGTTTCGTAAAACTTATTCACCAAATCAAGCACATACCGGTGACCTACATTACAATTTGAATGTCTTTCGTTAAAAAGACATGCCGCCCTTCGTGCGCACTTTCCAACTTCGCCATAAATTACAATCATTTCAATTCTGTCTTGAAGAATGTAAACCATTTTTACACTTTTATACACTTATTAAAGTAATTCCTAAACAGCCCAACAGGTACAACGGTATTCACAATACTACCACATAGTTCAAATTTGCTAACCAATTTTTTGCCGGAAAACAGAAACTTTTTACAGCAGAAGTAGCAAAAAAGGAAGGCTATCTGTACAATTTCTGCGATGACAATTAAAAATTCAGCATTTAATAAACACAACTTTACTACCATCTACGTTTTACTATTAGACTACTTTTTTATGTAAAGTGTTTGGAGCTAATGGCTAATGTTACTCCTAATAAAGGGTTGGAACGGTACCACCTAATATTCTAACCAGTTCTGGCCAAACCATGCATCTCAGTATAGGCGTTCTAATAATTACTTCTGTTAGTTTAGAACGCAATTTTTCGGAAAATGCTCATCAAAAAATAATAAGTCAGGGTACCATTGGAACAAGAATTGAACGCCCATCAAAATGATGTGCCACTTGACCCCCCTTCCCATTTAAAATTCTAAGGGTAACATCTACCCCTCCTAGGGGGTTGAACCACGAGGGCTACAAATAGTCCGTGAAAGTGTCCCCCTTGACAATAAAATTGACCTGTTTTTTCGATTACTCATATTGTTTACTGGAAGGAAGATATTAAGTGTGGGAAGTTTTCAAATTGACACCCTGTATATGTGCTGGCGACTGTTAGAATATTCAATTCTTTGAATGCATTTCTGCATGACTCCCTGTATCCTAGTTGAGCAATTATTCCTATCACACATTTTTGAATTAGGAATACCCTTTGCACGGCTTCACCAGTGCCCCAGTTCAGAATCCCATAACGAATGTGGGAATGAAAATTGGCGTGATATAGTGTTTTCAATACTTTGATACTACAGTGATTAGACATGAACCTAATGGAGAAGCAACATTTTTTCAATTTAGTACAAAGTGCATCGATATGTGGATGCCATGATAGTTTTCGGTCAAGAATAATTTCCAGCATATTTATTGTTTCCACTGGGCTTATCGTTTCATCATTTAAAGATATCTCCAAGTTGTTTAAGCTGCGATTGGCGAATGAGACGATGTTAGTTCTGCCTTTGTTGAGTTTTAAGTTATTATTTTCCGACCAAAGATTTATTTTGCTGTATATATCTGCTGTAGTTTTCTTCAGGCTATCCATGTTTTCTTCTATTATTAGTATGTTGGTGTCATCTGCGTAACTGGTAACAAATGTTGTGGTGTTATTTCTAATGAGTGTTATAAGACCGTTAGCAAACACAAGGACGAATAATAGACCCAGATAAGATCCTTGAGGTACTCCCTGGCCAATTTCAGATTCACTGCTAATACATATGCCAATTTTTACTCTTTCTCTTCTTTCTTCACAGTATGACATAACTAAATCATGTGGTACTCCTCTTATACACGATCTGAATAGTTTTGAAAGTAACAATTCATGATCTACACGAGGCACGAGGCACGAGAAAAGTTATGAAGAGACTTAGAATGCACTTCCTTTGGTCCAGTGCATTGATAATTCTGGTTTGAAACTCACATAATGCTGATTCTGTACTTTTGGTCTTGGTGAAACCATGCTGCGATGTCGATAGAGTTCTATTTTTCTCAAAGAAGCTTGTTAGTTGTCATTTCATGTTCAGTTCAAATGGTTTAGAGAGACTTGATAGCAGACTTATTGCTCTGTAATTATCAAAATTATTCCCATCCACTTTTTTATAGATAGGGCATACTGTTGCGAGTTTCAAATTGTTTGGGTAAATTCCCTTTGAAGATGATGCATTAATGAAGAAAGTTAAAGGGCTACAAAGTTGATACCGACATTTTTTCAGCGGGTTGTTGGAAATATAGTTATAGCCACATGCATTACAGTTTTTCAGTTGGGCAATAAGCTCTATTAGATCACTCTCACAAACGGCCCTCATAAAGAAACTGTTTGCGTTAGACGGTACATTGTCCCCAAGAAATTTTGAATCTTTCTTATTTATTTCGACGAGTGTTTTCAAGAAATTTTCATTAAATTTTTCAGCCAGTATTGTATCTTCTATAATAACCTAGTTTTCCTTGATAACAATTTCATTCTCTCTTTTGTATTTTATTTGAATATTATTGACAATTTGCCAGGTGATTTTTGGTTTATTATTTGAGTTTTGAATCTGAAAATCATGATATTCCTTCCTTGCACTTCTTAATTTCTCTCTATAACTCTTGTTGAAGTATTTACTGATTTCTTCATAGGTATCGTCATACATGGCAATTGTGGTTGTATAATGTTACTTTATTTTTCAGTTCTTCTAATTCTGGTGTCATGATATAGTCATTTACTTATGTTTTTTTGATATAAAATATTCTCATTGGAAACGAAATTTCAAAATAGTATAGTAAAGTCTCTGAAAATTTTTTAATATGCCAGATTTGGGCACTCTATTGCATAAATTTCGATCCAGTCTTCTTGTTTCAGGTAGTTCTAAAATATTGAAATAATATCTGTACAATAGTCCCTACGGTATTATTAAGGACTTTATATGCTTATCTTTTACTGTCTCATCTTTCATGTACACGAACTGCACAAAATTGTCAGACAGATGCAGGTCCTTCACCGCTACTTCAAAGCATCTGTCACACCTGATCTGAAAATTATCAATGCATGTTTCCGAGTAAGGAGTTACTCTAATTACTCTAGCAGTTTTCACACAAGCCTCAATATTATAGGACGCTAACAAGTCCATTAGTATTGCGTGATTTAAGCTGGGAAGTATAAAATTCAGATTAAAATATCCCCCTATCCCCCTAATCCGATCATCAACTATATAAGCTTCTTGAAATATTTTTGAAATTTCTGCATTCACAAGACAAAATCTAATAACTCCGTTATCAATTTCAATCATATTCGAAATTCCTAACTCCGTTCGTAATTGCTTAGTTTCGAATCTTCCAGAAATTTGTCATCAATAACAGACCATCTTTCACCCAAGGTAAGTACAGCACAACCAATGCCGCTAGACTGAAAGGTCCAGTTAGTAAGTGATCCGACTTCGTACAAACAACTTGACCCGCTCAGTAGAAGTTCAACCTGCTTCAGATGCGATACTCAGAAACTGAACACAATGAAAAATTTCCACCAACATTAATTATTTTTACAGTGACTAATTTTGATTTTTGTGGATTTGAGGCCTTTGAAGCCAACGTTCCGTCAATTCATTTTCACATCTTCGGGGCAAGAAGGATGAGATTTCCGTGTAATATCTATGGCCTATTAGTCGTATCTAGAAAAAGGGAAGTACGATTATTTTGAAAATTTGTTTTTTTTGGAAAATCAGTTCTGCTTTATCGATCTAAAATATTTTCAGCGCTGCGGCGTTGCCGCTTCTGTCGAAAAGTAGCAACAACTTTGATATTTTGAATGGAATAGCTTGTATATTATTGCATTTTCAATTTGCTATTGCTTTTAGATTATTCTCATATGATACTTCCCTATAACTATCTCCAGTGGTTTTCAAGAAAATCATTAATTTCCTTATTTTTTGTACGAAAAATAGCTTCAATTAAATGTTTCTAACTACTGTATTTGGATACGTAGAAAGCTGAAATTTTTTATGTAGTTTGACAATGTCCTCTTCATTAGTTATGACTGGGAGAATTCGTTCTTCATCATACAGGGTCGTTGAAAATTTATGATTTCACAGATAGATACAAAAATGGTAAAAAGTGCATTTATCAAATAGACCACCCTATATATTATCAAATGTCCTGAAAAACAATTGAATTTTCTTCCAAATGATGTATGTTCCTATACCTCAAAGGTTAGTTTTCAGAAATAAAAGCAAGTTTAATATAAAAATTGGATTAGTTTTCCATATTTTGCATTAGGTAGATAGGAAATGTCATGGAACATGTTTTTATAAAAATTCGAAAATATTAATAATAAAACGTTTGAGAGTTCATTAACGTAAACTTTATCAGAAAAGAATCAAAATGGAAGACAATAATTATCCAAATCAAGTTTTGAAGAAATTGTTTATTCTTCATGGTCAGATTAAAATATCCCCCTATCCCCCTAATCCGATCATCAACTATATAAGCTTCTTGAAATATTTTTGAAATTTCTGCATTCACAAGACAAAATCTAATAACTTCGTTATCAATTTCAATCATATTCGAAATTCCTAACTCCGTTCGTAATTGCTTAGTTTCGAATCTTCCAGAAATTTGTCATCAATAACAGACCATCTTTCACCCAAGGTAAGTACAGCACAACCAATGCCGCTAGACTGAAAGGTCCAGTTAGTAAGTGATCCGACTTCGTACAAACAACTTGACCCGCTCAGTAGAAGTTCAACCTGCTTCGGATGCGATACTCAGAAACTGAACACAATGAAAAATTTCCACCAACATTAATAATTTTTACAGTGACTAATTTTGATTTTTGTGGATTTGAGGTCTTTGAAGCTAACGTTCCGTCAATTCATTTTCACATCTTCGGGGCAAGAAGGATGAGATTTCCGTGTAATATCTATATACAAACTCGATGGCCTATTAGTCGTATCTAGAAAAAGGGAAGTACGATTATTTTGAAAATTTGTTTTTTTTGGAAAATCAGTTCTGCTTTATCGATCTAAAATATTTTCAGCGCTGCGGCGTTGCCGCTTCTGTCGAAAAGTAGCAACAACTTTGATATTTTGAATGGAATAGCTTGTATATTATTGCATTTTCAATTTGCTATTGCTTTTAGATTATTCTCATATGATACTTCCCTATAACTATCTCCAGTGGTTTTCAAGAAAATCATTAATTTCCTTATTTTTTGTACGAAAAATAGCTTCAATTAAATGTTTCTAACTGCTGTATTTGGATACGTAGAAAGCTGAAATTTTTTATGTAGTTTGACAATGTCCTCTTCATTAGTTATGACTGGGAGAATTTGTTCTTCATCATACAGGGTCGTTGAAAATTTATGATTTCACAGATAGATACAAAAATGGTAAAAAGTGCATTTATCAAATAGACCACCCTATATATTATCAAATGTCCTGAAAAACAATTGAATTTTCTTCCAAATGATGTATGTTCCTATACCTCAAAGGTTAGTTTTCAGAAATAAAAGCAAGTTTAATATAAAAATTGGATTAGTTTTCCATATTTTGCATTAGGTAGATAGGAAATGTCATGGAACATGTTTTTATAAAAATTCGAAAATATTAATAATAAAACGTTTGAGAGCTCATTAACGTAAACTTTATCAGAAAAGAATCAAAATGGAAGACAATAATTATCCAAATCAAGTTTTGAAGAAATTGTTTATTCTTCATGGTTAGTGTAATAAATTATAGCAAGAACGTGCAAAAGATTGCACAAACTCAATAGCTTTTATGGAGATCTGGAAGATGAATAATTTTTTATACTCCTTTCTTACAGAAACTCAATCAAATCCACTGTTTGTCAAAGTAACAGATTGTTTTGCTTTTTTTCTGGTCACGGCATACTACAGATTATTTCAATTGGGAAATACCTATTTCGAATCGTTATACTGGGAATTGAAAATGATGGATCATAATGCATATTGAAAATCAGATATTTTGAATCAGTTTCATATTCACTGTTAGTACAAAAGCATCATTTCAAGAAAACGCAGGAAATTCAATGAACTTACTCACCACAAATGAATAGAAAAAAATTCAGAAGAATCTAACGGAATTATGCTGTTGAAAATGTTGAGGCGCCAAGAGGTGTTGATTTCTGTGAATGGATTTTAACATGGACTCATGAAGTTCTAAATTTCCTTCAGATTATAAGATTCCTTCAAGATTATAAGGAAAATATTTAAATAATATGAGAACAACAGTTAGGAACCTTTTGGCAATTTACCGCTTCATATATATATATATATATCGAAGTGAGCAGAGAACTGACAACAACTTCAGAAGATCGGTTGACAAGACGCTTGGCCACTGTGATCCCCAGATCTAACTCTTCTAAATTTTCACAATTTATCAAATTAAACAGAACTTCGAAAATATGAATCAGCGATTATTATGACCTTTATTCGTCTATTGATTGAAATAAAATTGAATAAGCGCGATAATATTTGGGGCGCTTTTTAGGGTAAAACAGTCAATTGATAAATCAAAAACGAATCATCGTATCGAATTCTAACAAGGACAGGATTCTAGAGAACATTTTTTCTAAGTACCTGCTGTAATGGAAATGGAAATTTCTCACAAAAAAAATCTCAAAAATGTCCCAAAAATGCAGTTTGCAATTTTTTGGGTAGATGAACAAATAATTTCAAAAAAACATTACAGCACATACATAGATTAACGTTTTATCTTTCTTTTGATGCCAAATTTATTTCGATTGGATAACGATTGCTTCACATTTTAATGGAAGAGAAACACCTTTGCAGATACCTTGATTATTTGTGAGGTGCTGCCACAGAGGTAGGTACATAGAATCGAATGTCCTCTAGAAGCCTGTCCTTGTTTGAAATCGATACGACGAACCGTTTTTGAGTTATGAACTTTTTTACCAAAAAATAGTCCCCAAATATCATCACGCTCATGGCCTCTTGAGCAGAACTATGATTTCCCAACAGACACACGTTTTTCAGATAACCAAGCATACTATGTTCAAATCTGAATTAAAATTCATGCAATATTAGTTTTGGAAAACACTGTTGTGAAATAATTACAAAATGACAATATACAATGAACAACAGATACAAATATGGAACAAATCAGTCAAAAATTAATCAGATATTCATTTGAATAATTATTGTCTTCCATTTTGATTCTTTTTCAATAAAATGTACGTTAAGGAACGCGCAACTGTTTCATTATCAATTTACAAACTTTACAATTCTCCTAATGACATGTTCTATGACATTTCAAATCTACCCAATACAAAATATGGCAAAATAATAAAAAATTTATAGAAAACCTGCTTTTATTTCGGAATCCTGACTCTTAAGCTTGAAAGAAATTTGATTGTCTTCCAGGATACTTAATGATATTCACTGGGTTCCATTTGAGAAAATGCACTTTTCAATACTTTTGTATCTATCGGTGAAATCACAAACTTTCAACGACCCTGTACAATGAAAAACGAATTCTTCTAGTCTAACTAATACACAGGACATTGTCAAACAACATCCAAAATTTCAGCTTTCAACGTGTCCAAATACTGCAGTAAATTTTCTTAAAAACCACTGGAAATATGTATAGAGAAGTATTACACGAAAATAATCTCAGACCAATAGCAAAACGAAAAAAGCAATAACATACAGGGTATTCCATCTAAAGTAACATAGTTCTTGCTACTTTTCGATAAAATCGGCAACGCCGCATCGCTGAAAATATCTTAGATCGATAGAGCAGAACTGATTATCTGAAAAAACAAATTTTTCAAATAATCCTACGTTTCTTTTTCTAGAAACGTCTAATAGGCCATCGAGTTTGGGACACCCTGTATAAGGATATTCAAAAGGCCGCCACAGATGGTGAGATCGGTATCGTTTCATAATGCATGATACTTAGTAGCGATACAAATTGCATCGTGTGTGTGGTTGTAGCAGTATCACGATATCAGTATCAATTTGTATCGTCGTCTGTATCGCTGTCGAGAAACAGCGAGTTTTTTCTCTCTCAAAAGATTATGCCAGCACCACTGCAACTGCCACATCCACAGGTTTGGGTATCAATATCGTCGAAACGTTCCTTCCATTTCACGTTTGCAATCTACTGATGTTTCACTAATCTATCTCATCGTGTATGGAGACGTTGATACTTGATTCAAATCTCATATATTTTCGACATGTAGCGATACCGATCTCATCGTCTGAGGGGGCCTCAAGAACATATTAGTATTGGATCTGAATCAAGTTAAACAGACGTTTCGACGATAAAAACAGAATATCATGAGTAATTGTCCACTTGTACAAATGAGATCCACGCGTCAGACAGTCAAAAAGTGGTGGGTGTGGGGGTGAGAGGCGGTGAAACTCGTAGGAAAAATCTTGAAAAAAGTGACTGATCTTCACGTGAAACTCTGTTAAAATGTGTATTATTCATAATTATAAGTGAAAATAGGCGTTAGTCACGTTCCCGAAGGCGATGGGGGTCGAAAAAATTGAAGAATTGAAGTGACCGATATTCACTTAAATTTTTGTAGAATGATTATTTTGATAAAAATTAACATAAAAATGCACGTCAGTCACGTTTATAGTGGTGGATTCTGCGTCAGTCAGGCTTGCAAAGTCGAGGGCAGTAACCAGCTTCCTTTGGCTCGCTGCATCTTATGCAGTTCGACTGACGAATATTCCACCGGCATCGAGCCGGCTGACGATTATTTATCGAATGTGCATAACAATAATTACTGGTTTAGTTATTAATTTTAAAGTGATATAAATCACTATACCCAACTTGTGAATAGTTGAAGAACACAGAGTTCTTTGGGAGATCGTTTAATAACGAACAGTCGTTACCGAATGTTGGTTGGTTATAGAGGGCACTTGCAATTGCGACCTCTGATGCTTTAAGGAACGTTGCACAAGTATCTGTTAGATATAATTCAATACCCGTCGTGGTCTTAGGCAGGGGAGTAGTTGTTTTCTGACAGGTACTTGCCGTAAAGAGCCTACGTAGTGGGTGTTTATGGGAGTAAAGGGTTCATTATCGGTCGGTAACGACTGTTCGTTATTGTGAATAGTTATTACCACTATCCTCTTAAATTAAAATAATGTTTTCATTAAATGCATAAATTCTCTAGTACTTATACAGTTTATAAGAATATCAGAAAATACATATTGCATTTCGAATCATCATATGCTACTTTGAACATTTATCAGGAAGAACTGAAGGAAATTAACAAGTACCTGTCTGACTTTACAAATTCAAAATCTTCAAGTGTAATGATTTATAATGAAAGTATTTCAAAAATGTATAGTGAATATGAAGAGTGATATTTTGAAAACGGTCGATATTTTTCCAATTTATCAAGATATCTTTTTTGACCTCCTTCAGAAAGTCTACCAAAATATGGGTTCTTTTTTTCGTAAAATCGGTACGGTAATTATCTAAAAAAAATGGAAAATTGACATTTTGACCGTACTAATGATACAAATAATAAACTTAAAATTGCTTCTGATACGTATTCAAAAGCCTCACTAACGCTTCAAACCGTTTTTCTCCAACTCTTTTGGAAAGTGGAAAAATGTTGAAAAATTTTTTAAAAAAATTTGAGACCTCAAAAACTCGAAAATGAAATAAAATATCGAGAAAGTGAATATACAGATCTTTGTTGTACTTGATCAGATCTACAAAAAGTGTTCGAAAGGTTTTCTCATATTTCTAAAAATATAATTTTTTCATAAAAACTCAAATGTGGCGACGTATTTTCCAATTTCACACATCTTTTTTAGTTGTCTCATAAAAGTCTACAAAAAATATTTTCAATTTTTTCTGTAATATTAATAGTATGGGCAATATTTGACAAAAACGAAAAGTTAGATAATATTGACATTTTTTTCGAAAAACACAAAAAACTCGAAAACTAAACGAGATATCGAGAAAACGTTGATGAGCAGTATTATTGAACTCAAAGATGTCTACCAAAAGTTTTCAAATTTTTTTCGAAAAACACCAAAACCTCGAAAACTATACGAAATATCGAGAAGATCCATATCTACAGTTTTACTATATTCAAAGTTTCCATGAAATTTATTCATATCTTGGAAAATAAAAAGAATATCGATGTTTTTAAAAAAAAAACACCAAAAATTCAAAGATGGTGACAGATTTTCTAATTTCACAAACGATCTTTTTTGATCACCTCTATAAAGTCTATAACATTTGTTGATACATTTTTTCCGTAATATCGTAATAGTCTGGAAAATATTTCACTAAAACAAGAAGTTTTCATGAATTTTTTTTTATCTTGAAAAATAAACAGAGAGTCATGTATTGATAACGCGTATTTTGGTGGAAAATTAGTCATGACAGTCATGTACTGAAAACACGTATTTTTGTGAAAAATTAGTAAAAAAAAAATTTATTTATTTTTTAACGAAACTCCCAGGTTTTCAGAGGAAACCCCTAAAAAGCAGAGCTAGTACGAGCAAGGGAGATCCGGTACCTAAAGTTTAAATAAATGTGGAATCTGAACCACTTCAGCTCAGTGACACGCGACCGGGGATCGAACCCGGACCGCCTGGGTGGATGCCAAACGCTCTAACACCACGACCACTTGGCTGTAGTCAAGACAGTCATGTATTAAAAACTCGTATTTTTTCGACAAATTAGTCAAGATAGTTACGTATTTTTGTGAGAAATTAGTCAATACAGTCATGTATTGAAAACGCGTATTTTTGTAGGAAATTAGTCAAGGCAATCATGTATTCAATTATAGTTTCTAACACATTGTAACGAAATGTAAAACATTGCGTTCCTTTTATAATTTCCATCTGAAATTATATCATAATTAAATAGATTTGACTTCTGATTGAGATAGTTCATTCCGAACATCTCATTTAGATAGTTTGTTCCGATGTACCTTATTGTTCTGTGAGGTGAAATGCAACATTACTACATTGGTAACACTGCAAATAGAAAGAGCGAGAGGGAAGGGATATCCTTCTTGGAGGCCCTTCATCAGCCTTTTCTGAAGCGAGCATTGAAGGCGTTTGGGTGTTTTGAGTTTTCCTTCGGGAAATGTACTGATTTTCAACAACGAAGAAATGAAAGGTCGTATATTTCATAACGATTAATTTGGATTCGACTATTTGATCGAATCGATCTACCTACATATCGACTTTCTCTTTGGCAGATTTTTCTTTAAATGTATTAAATTCATTTTGGCGACTTGGTTCACGTCTCTGGTGAAACAAAGATGGCCACATGAGCGTCACTCATAAATATTTTCGAAATTTTCAATCTTAAATAATTTAATATAATCCTGATACCTTATTAACATTTGAATAACGTTTCGTATCGTCTTTTGACTAGTCGGTCCGAGAATGTCAAAATTTAACCAGTCCATAACATAACCTCTAAAAGTGATGATTCATATGTTTTGATGATTTCGATTAAATTTATTATATCTCGACTTTAAATATCAATTAGACCTGTTTCTGTTCCTGCTTTATGAGTTTCAGTGATACGAGTTATTCCACAAGTTTTCCTGTAACGCTCAGAGAATACTAAGCTGCTAGAAGTGTGAACAGTGAATAGGAGCTAAAGGCACTCCTCCTGAACCTGGTTGGTGATCTGTACAAGGACTGGTCTGGTAGCTAGGAGCACGGAATTCGTGGGTGAGTCATTGCTTTCACTTAATTTAAATTACAATTTGTAGAAGCTAGACTCACTCATGATTCTCCGAACTCTAGGTTCGATCTATTCTGGATCACTCACTAGCCACGTTTAGATGGAAAGGCCTAGCCAAAGAGAAAATCTATTGTCTTAACAACCTTTCATTTGCTTTGTGAAATTTGATGTCGAAGTACTCTTTCAGTACTCTCTCTCTCTTTCTCCTCAGTCAGAAAGAAACTCAAACCAACCATCTGCTTGCGTTGCAAATTTGTCAACAAGGAACTTTCTCAGTACACTATCTTTCTCCTCAGTCTGGAGACATATCTTTGATTTATACTTGTCGAGGAAATTTCTCGTTACAATTTATCTGTACTCTTTATCATTACGCTTTATCGTTACACTTTCTCTTTCTCCTCAGTCTCAGAAATTCCATAATTATTTATCTTTATCGATAAGAAAGATCAATAATTTGATATCCTTTTGCTAGTCTGAATGACTGTTCAAATTTGAATATTTTATTCTTTAGTTTATGAAAACAATATTTCATGATAATTATTTTTCTCATGCTCGCTTGAGATTGGCCTTCTCTAATTTTGTATGAGAAGATTCTAAATTCAATCTTCATCGTAAATTCTTGTGCTTCACACAATTTTAATCTTTAACACATTGTTTAACTCAGCAAATATTTAACATGTTATTTTTTTAGACAAATGTAATTTTTGTAAAATTATAATATTTCATCATTTCTGTAACAACCTTTAGTATTTAATCTGTAAGTTGATTTTTCCCTGATTATTCTTATCGCATTTGTCAATTTGAGACAAGGTACTGGTTTGTTTTTATTTTCTTCACAGTGTAACCTCAGCATTCAAACATCTGAGCTTTAGGAAAGACTCCAATATACCAGATAAGCTACTACAAACTGTATCCAGCTAGTAGAGCAGCCACTATCTCGAGACACCCTACAAGGCTCCTACATCCAACGTTGAAGTAGAGCTCTGGAGTAAGTCTTCCTACACCATCGCAAACACTGATCATAAAAGTAAACAAACCAGATATTTGTAAGCGATTATTTGCCAAATTTGTAAACTCAAATCTTTTCAACCATACTTTTGTAGAAATTCAAACCTCAATTGTTTAAATAATTTTCTTTATTGTATCCAAATTTAGAAACAAATTGTAAATATAGTGTTTTCAGAATTTTTTTTGTTTTACTGTTGAGAAGCATAAAGTACATCCTTTGACAAAATCCGTGTTTTTGGTATTTTCATAAAAAAGAACCTGGTTACCTTGTATCTTTACTTTCTTTAATTTCGAGTATCTGATTTTTGTCAAAGGATCTATCTATTAGACTGGCAGATAACGAAACCCACGACCTCCCGTACCAAGCTGAGCAGCTCACAGGCACTGCTGTATACAATGAGCAAGTAGCTATCTTAAAAAGCAATTTATAGTGTTACACAAATTGGCGCCTCAACTTCTTATCTGCTCAGTCTTTTCATTGTGCTTTTTCAATCAGTAATATTTTATGATCAAGATTTGCTGACTTGAATATATATATATATATATATATATATATATATATATTTTTTTTTTCTTTTAAGTGAATGTGTATTGAAGATATCAACACACACTCATTTATTGACTTTATTGAATTTACCTTTGATATTTTACTGAATTTTTGAAAATGTCCCGGTCAAAAATTGATCCTAAACACTTGAGGGTGAATGAACTTGATTATGAAATTGCTATCAGGAATATAGAACCTACTGGAGATGTAGACTCAAAACGTAAAGTTCTGAGAGGTCTTCTCACTCAGGAATGTGCCAACCGCAGTTTTACTGATATTATTGAAGCTTTCTCTTTTTTAGAAGATGAGAAAAATATTTTAGAGTCACTAAATGACATTAAACAGAAAATTTCAGATTTTGTTGGAACCTCCTCTGATTCTGCATATAAGAGATTAGTTTCTCGTTTAATACATTTATCAGGACGCATTCATAGGGTTCAAACTAGTGACGAATCAGAGGAATCCAAAAAGAGAACATGGCAATTAGAACTTTTTACTATAGAGGGTGATCTTGATGAAAAAATCTCTCTTGCAACTTCTACTCCTATTTCCTCCACGTCAACTACAAACGTGACACAATTTCCATTTACTAAACCAGTTCCTGCCTATAAATGGAACATTTATTTTACTGGTACAGCTGATAAAGAGTCTGTCATTTCCTTTCTTGAAAAAGTTGAATCTTTGAGAATTACGAGAGGAGTTTCTAAGGATGATTTATTTATTTCTGCGGGCGATCTCTTTAAATCTCAGGCATGGACCTGGTACAATAATAATCGTTCAAAGTTCAATTGATGGGACGAATTAGTTTCAAAATTAAAAGATGACTTTCTACCCTATCACTACAATGATGATTTGTTAGATGAAATTCGAAATAGGACGCAAGGTTCTAATGAAAGAGTAACTATGTATATTTCTGCAATGGAAGGATTATACAATAGGTTGACATCGAAACCAGATGAGAAAACTATTGTTAATCAAATTCGTAGAAACTTGCTACCTACATATGTTTCTCAACTAGCTTTATCTGATACTAACTCTTTATCTGAATTATCTAAATTGTGTAAACGAATAGAAGAGTCCAGTATATGGTCTAGCCGCTACAAGCCTCCCCCTTCTCGAAAAGCTTCGTTGCTTGAGCCCGACCTGAGTTGTCCGAATTTCTTTGATGCAGGTCCTTTCTTTAGCTCAACTAGGAACTCCACACACCTTTCTAAGGAAATTTGTGCTTCTTCCACAAGTCCACTTCCAACATGTTGGAACTGTGATTTGGTTGGCCACATATATGGTGATTGTAAAAATCCCAGGTCTATCTTTTGTTTTGGCTGTGGTTCCAAGGGTGTTGTCAAGACTAGGTGAAAGCGTTGTTCAAAAAACTTGCCGAAGGGTGTCATGAAACTGGACACAGTCACCAGTCATTCGGAAGGTCCAGACCAAACCACACAATCCACAAGAAAGAAAAAGGGAAATTATCTTCCCCTAAACAACTCAGAGAAGTGAAACTTCTTTTCCGGGAGTGGGATGAGTGGTTGTGTGTTGTCAAAAATTTTTGTTCTAGGAAGAACAAACAAGTCTGTGCTACCACCACTTCTGAATGGAACTCCTGGTTATCTGTGGTAAAAAACTTCTGCACTAAAGTCAGAGTTTCTCCCTTATTTTAAAAAAATAGCAATGACAACCGACCTTATGTTAGTGTCAACATTTTTGGTGAATCTGTTGTTTCTTTTGTTGATACAGGATCAAATGCTTCAATTCTTGGATCATCTGGATTCTCTCTTTTGAAACGTCACAAAGTTCCCATTCTCTATGATGAATTTCTGCAAGTATCGACAGCTGATGGAAAACCTCAGGAATTCTTGGGTTATGTCAATATTCCTATCTTTTTAAATGGTGTTAGTAAGGAACTTAAGTTGTTGGTCATTCCTTCTATCACACAAACCCTAATTTTGGGGATAGATTTCTTAAAACTATTCCATATTGGGGCCATGAATTTGAACAATTTTTCTTATGAAGTCAGAGGTTCTTCAGTTTGTGCTGTAAATACTATACAGAGTGTCTCCAACTTAAGTGACCGAGAAAAGGGTAAACTTGAGAAGGTTGTTGAACTTTTTAAACAAATTGGACCAGCTGAGAGAATTGGCAGGACCCATTTGATTTCACATTCCATAGAAACAGGAAATGCAAGGCCATTTAAACAAAGACAATATCCCTTGTCGCAGGTAATGCATTCTCATCTGGAGAAGGAAGTAGATGAAATGCTCAAACTTGGCATTATTCAACCTTCCAAATCGCCTTGGTGTAGTCCTTTGTGGTTGGTGAAAAAGTCGAATGGCACGTTTCGAGTTTGCTTCGACGGAAGGAAACTTAACGATGTGACAGTTAATAAGGATGCTTATCCCCTACCTTTGATTGACTGTATCATCACCAAGCTCCGTGATGCTCGTTTCATTAGTTCAATCGACTTGAAACAAGCATTTTTCCAAATTCCATTGGAAGAATCATCCCGTGCAAAGACTGCTTTTGCTGTACATGGCAAAGGTCTCTATGAATTTGTCGTTATGCCTTTTGGATTAGTATCAGCAAGTCAGAGTATGTGTCGTCTTATGGATCTGGTTATTGGACCTGCCTTAGAACCATATTGTTTTTACTATCTGGATGATATCATTATCGTGGCTCCAGACTTTGAAAAACATTTGGAAATTTTGAGAAAAGTGTTAAATAGGCTTAAGGAAGCCAATTTAACTATTAACTTTGAGAAATGTCATTTCTGCCGTCCCTCTCTTGAATTCCTAGGTTTTTTGGTTGATGAACATGGCCTAAGAACGGACCCAGAAAAGGTGTCTGCTGTAGTGAATTATCCAGTACCCAAAAATACTACACAGATCAGACGTCTCATTGGCCTCGTCAGTTATTATCGTAGGTTCGTCAAGAATTTCTCTAGTTTATGTAGTCCAATAACGGATTTACTCCATGGTAGAAAAAAAGGTCAACCAATTGTATGGACTCCTGAAGCTGACAAAGCATTCCAGGAAATGAAAGATTCTCTTACTAGTGCTCCTGTATTGGCAAGCCCTGATTTTACAAAGCCATTTACCTTGATGTGCGATGCTTCGGACACAGGGGTTGGTTCGGTGTTATTTCAGGAAGAGGATGGAATGGAACATCCAATTGCTTATGCCAGCAAAACTTTGAACTCATGCCAAAGAAAGTACACCACTACTGAAAAAGAATTGCTTGCAATTATATTTGGTATTGAGAAGTTCAGGTATTATCTGGATGGTCGTCCCTTCACGGTTATCACTGACCATAGTTCACTTCAATGGCTTCGTAGTATGAAGGATCCTTCACCAAGATTAGCCCGTTGGTTAGTAAAACTAGCTCAATATGATTTTACTATAGTTCATAGAAAAGGGTCTCTCAATGTTGTAGCAGATGCCTTATCACGTTCGTTTGAAATTGCCTTGCTAGATCTATCTACTTTGAAGCGTGATAACTGGTATTCTGAAATGGTTACAAAGGTTAAGGAACACCCTGAATCTTATCCATCTTTCAAGGTGGAGAATGATGTCTTGTATAAGCATATTTTTTGTAAATATAATATTGAAAGTAATTTAACCAACTGGAAAATTGTTGTTCCAACTGGAAATAGGCCGGAAATTTTGGAAACCTTTCATGATCACGAAACTGCCTCTCATTTTGGTCTTTCTAAAACCATATCTCGCATTTCTGAATTATACTATTGGCCAAATCTTAGAAATTCAGTTTATCGTTATGTAACAAAATGTAAAGTTTGTGCGGCCAGCAAATCATCCAACCTACCGCAGGCAGGCTTGATGGGGTCCTATCGAAATATCAATAATCCCTTCCAACTTATTTCTGCGGATCTTCTTGGTCCATACCCAAGATCAAAGATGGGGAATCAATACATTCTGGTTGTGGTAGATTGGTTCACAAAATTTGTTTTGGTGCATCCAATGGCCAAGGCCACTTCAAAGGCAATGGTAAAGTTCATAGAAAACCATGTTTTCCTTATATTTGGCATTCCACAGATCTTTGCCTGCGACAACGGCCCACAATTCATTAGCAGATAATTTAAAAATCTCATGAAGGAATATTCAGTCCAAAAGATCTGGTATAATGCAAGATATCATTCCCAAATAAATCATACTGAGCGAGTTAACAAAACGATCACAACTGCTATCCGATGTTATGTTCATGAGAATCACAAGACCTGGGATCAGTCTATCTTCAAGGTGGCACAGGCTATTCGTCTTGCAAGACATGACGTTACGACTTACTCTCCCGCTTTGCAGACAATGCAAACAATATTGTGTCCATTAGTGACAAAATTCATAGCATTCAAGATTCCCAAGCCTTGCCTCCATTGTACGAAGATGTCCGAAAGAAGCTTTACAAGGCTTATGTTCAAAATGCTAAGAGGTATAATATGAGGAAACGTCCTCTGAAGTTTTACGTTGGTGACTATGTTTGGAAAAAGAACTATGTTCTTTCCAAGGCTTCCGATAACTTTTCGGCCAAACTTGCTCCCAAATTCATACCGTGTGTGGTTAATAAAGTTATTTCTCCTTTGGTTTATAATTTGAGAGATAGAGATGGGAAAGATTTGGGAGACTGGCATATCAAGGACATAAAACCGGATGTTACTGCTGATTATCATAGTGATAGTGGTAGTGATTCAGATCAGAGTAGTGAAGAGGAATATTTTTCTACCTAGTATCAATTTTTTTTAGGGCATATGTGTTGGATGTCCTTGGGTTTTCCTAAAGCTCTAGTAGAAGTATCCTACCCAACCAGTAGGGGAAAATTTGGACAATTTTTGGGTGGAGAGGCTGTTTTCATTCTGTACTGCAAGAGATCCGTATTCCAACAGATCCCTCTGCTGGAGGTTTGTCTAGATTTCTCCCTATGACAGTAACCATCTGCTGTTTGTTTATTGTAGCTAGTTTTCACTATGCTACTCATGATACTACCATATTCTTTGGCACACTACTGAATCCCCCTGTATGAATTGAACTTCGTAAGTCATTGTTGTAATTAGAATTTTTCTTGATATATTCATGAAAATGCTTGGAAGACAAAGTCAATTCGAATCTTGTATGTATTGCCTTAATTGATCATTGATATTTTTAATGTGTAAACATTTTTATTTTTCACCTTGATGTTTTGAGAGTGAGTACATTTCATTATCTTACCCTGGAGCTGGAAAATTACTGACTCATAGATTTAGTAATGAAGAGAGTATCCTCTGGTTAGTTTCCTGTAATGGGAATTCAATTGCTCAGAACCAAATGGGTTCTCTGCCGTCTAACCAGAGTAATCAGATATCCTTGATTACTAATCTCTATCCCTATCTTTTTCTTACAGTGTTAACATTTCTGAGTATTATTCCGAGAGCTACAGTGGGATTTTTTCTGAATAGTTTCCTGTGATGGGAATTCAACTGCTCAGAACCAAATGGGTTCTCTGCCGTCTAATCACTTGCGTTTAAGCAATTGTCTCTCTTATCTCTTTTTTACAGACTGTTAACATCTCTGAGTATTATTCTGGATACGATAGGTCCGCTGATCTTTAGTGTATTTTTTCCTGATTAGTTTCCAACAATTCGATGGAATTAAATTGCTCAGAACCAGATGGGTTCTTTGCCATCTAATCAGATGCCCTTGATTAGAGATCCGCTGACCTTTACTGTGATTTTTCCCTGATTAGTTTCCAGCAATTGGAATTCGATTGCTCAGAACCAAATCGGTTCTCTGCCGTCTAATCAAATGCCCATGATCACAGGTCCGCTAACCTTCGGTTTGGTTTCCTTGGCAAGGAAATTTTTATAATAGTATTGTAATGACGGACAATTCCTCTGGGATTACCTTCTGATTGGTTTCCGAATGCAGTGTGCAATAGGAATTCGAGTGTTCGGAACCAAATGGGTTTTCAACAGTTTAATCAGATGTCTTTAGTTACAGATCTCTATCCTTGACAAGGAGATTATTTTATGGTGTAGCAACCTGCAATTACCGTGTCCCTTGCAACATTGCAATCCTTATGCTTGCATTTTTGCACTTAGCCCAAGAAGTGTATTCACTGTCTTTTCTCAATGATCAATTCTCGATTCAGTATTGTTGCCAAATTATAATGAAACATTCAAGAAAGTGTTAATGGGTTTAACTTTCTTTAAAAAGGAAATTGTTTTTGTTTTTTAATTCTTATTGGTTCATACAGCATCATAGATCCGTCCTCTCACATGCAGTGTTCTGGTAATCTTGATGATGAATTTTGGTTTAACTGGGAAGCTAGCATTTAGCGTTTTCTCTTATATTCAACTTATCCTGAATTTTACTTCATATCCCGCAATAGATACTCCAATGAAGGAGTTATTCTGGAAGTTTTTTACCCTTTTCTTGCTCTAAAAAAAAGGAAGGAAGCTTTAAACTTTTTTTGTTTTAGGGACTCACTTTGGTGGGGTGTGAGCTCAGCTCAGATGCGACAGCTGGTTTACTAGCGGGATCTTTGGAAGGGAGAGCATTGGGGGGTCTTATTTGGGCTAGCGGTGCGCCTACGGGTGAGCATAGCAAGGCCTTAAATGGCGGCTGGGTAAGGCTACTGTGTTTCTCCTGAGCTCCACTGATCTGTTGCATCTGAGGACTGGTTCACAGTGCCAAGGATGAGAGTATCCCGAACTTTTGTCTTTTAATTAGTGAAACAGTGTTTTCACTATTTCAGTAGGTGGCGCTATAGTTCACACCAGTTGAGGTGACAACTGGACTTAATTTTCTTTTCATAATTCATATTTTTTTTGTTTCACCAAGGGTATAGTTGGTGATGGTTCCTTGTGGTTGAATTCTGGTTGGTGGTGGTTGTCTCAGGTAATCTGGAGGCGAGTGGTTGAAGATGTTCACTCACCGGCGCCGCAATCAACATCTTGCAGCGATGAGGGCATCTTTGCCAGATTGTCTGGGATGGCTTCGACTGTGCCGGATTTTATCTTGGGGAATGGTCAGTAGCTGAACCCTTTTTGTATCTTCACTCCAGAACTGTGAAATACAGGGAGTTGGAAGTTTCAGCTCGTAAGTGCTATAACTTACAAGTTTTAGTTCCTGGATATTGGTAATTAGCAATATACCAGTTTCATTATAGAAAATTTCAGCCATGTAAATGCTACAATTCACAGATTTGATTTCTTACAAAAAAAAAAAAAAAAAATTCAAATAATTTTTTTTGGAGGGTGTAACAAAATGTAAAACATTGCGTTCCTTTTATAATTTCCATCTGAAATTATATCATAATTGAATAGATTTGACATCTGATTGATATAGTTCATTCCGAACATCTCATTTAGATAGTTTGTTTCGATGTACCTTATTGTTCTGTGAGGTGAAATGCAACATTATTACATTGGTAACACTGCAAATAGAAAGAGCGAGAGGGAAGGGATATCCTTCTTGGAGGCCCTTCATCGGCCCTTTCTGAAGCGAGCATTGAAGGCGTTTGGGTGTTTTGAGTTTTCCTTCGGGAAATGTACTGATTTTCAACAACGAAGAAATGAAAGGTCGTATATTTTATAACGATTAATTTGGATTCGATTATTTGATCGAATCGATCTACCTACATATCGACTTTCTCTTTGGCAGATTTTTCTTTGAATGTATTAAATTCATTTTGGCGACTTGGTTCACGTCTCTGGTGAAACAAAGATGGCCACATGAGCGTCACTCATAAATATTTTCGAAATTTTCAATCTTAAATAATTTAATATAATCCTGATACCTTATTAACATTTGAATAACGTTTCGTATCGTCTTTTGACTAGTCGGTCCGAGAATGTCAAAATTTAACCAGTCCATAACATAACCTCTAAAAGTGATGATTCATTGATTCATATGTTTTGATGATTTCGATTAAATTTATTATATCTCGACTTTAAATATCAATTAGACCTGTTTCTGTTCCTGCTTTATGATTTTCAGTGATACAAGTTATTCCACAAGTTTTCCTGTAACGCTCAGAGAATACTAACCTGCTAGAAGAGTGAACAGTGAATAGGAGCTAAAGGCACTCCTCCTGAACCTGGTTGGTGATCTGTACAAGGACTGGTCTGGTAGCTAGGAGCACGGAATTCATGGGTGAGTCATTGCTTTCACTTAATTTAATTTAAAATTTGTAGAAGCTAGACTCACTCATGATTCTCCGAACTCTAGGTTCGATCTATTCTGGATCACTCACTAGCCACGTTTAGATGGAAAGGCCTAGCCAAAGAGAAAATCTATTGTCTTAACAACCTTTCATTTGCTTTGTGAAATTTGATGTCGAAGTACTCTTTCAGTACACTCTCTCTTTCTTCTCAGTCAGAAAGAAACTCAAACCAACCATCTGCTTGCGTTGCAAATTTGTCAACGAGGAACTTTCTCAGTACACTATCTTTCTCCTCAGTCTGGAGACATATCTTTGATTTATACTTGTCGAGGAAATTTCTCGTTACAATTTATCTGTACTCTTTATCATTACGCTTTATCGTTACACTTTCTCTTTCTCCTCAGTCTCAGAAATTCCATAATTATTTATCTTTATCGATAAGAAAGATCAATAATTTGATATCCTTTTGCTAGTCTGAATGACTGTTCAAATTTGAATATTTTATTCTTTAGTTTATGAAAACAATATTTCATGATAATTATTTTTCTCATGCTCGCTTGAGAAGATTATAAATTTAATCTTCATCGTAAATTCTTGTGCTTCACACAATTTTAATCTTTAACACATTCTTTAACTCAGCAAATCTTTAACATGCTATTTTTTTAGACAAATGTAATTTTTGTAAAATTATAATATTTCATCATTTCTGTAACAACCTTTAGTATTTAATCTGTAAGTTGATTTTTCCCTGATTATTCTTATCGCATTTGTCAATTTGAGACAAGGTACTGGTTTGTTTTTATTTTCTTCACAGTGTAACCTCAGCATTCAAACATCTGAGCTTTAGGAAAGACTCCAATATACCAGATAAGCTACTACAAACTGTATCCAGCTAGTAGAGCAGCCACTGTCTCGAGACACCCTACAAGGCTCTTACATCCAACGTTGAAGTAGAGCTCTGGAGTAAGTCTTCCTACACCATCGCAAACACTGATCATAAAAGTAAACAAACCAGATATTTGTAAGCGATTATTTGCCAAATTTGTAAACTCAAATCTTTTCAATCATACTTTTGTAGAAATTCAAACCTCAATTGTTTAAATAATTTTCTTTATTGTATCCAAATTTAGAAACAAATTGTAAATATAGTGTTTTCAGATTTTTTTTTGTTTTACTGTTGAGAAGCATAAAGTACATCCTTTGACAAAATCCGTGTTTTTGGTATTTTCATAAAAAAGAACCTGGTGCCCATATAGTTATATTGTATCTTTACTTTCTTTAATTTCGAGTATCTAATTTTTGTCAAAGGATCTATCTATTAAACTGGCAGATAACGAAACCCACGACCTCCCGTACCAATCTGAACAGCTCACAGGCACTGCAGTATACAATGAGCAAGTAGCTATCTAAAAAGAAATTTATAGTGTTACACAAATTGTGTAACGAAATTGGACACGTTGGGCGCCAATTTGTGTAACACTATAAATTGCTTTTGAGTCAGAAACCAATAAAACAAACAAAGAAGAAGAAGAAGTAAGATAGCTACTTGCTCATTGTATACAGCAGTGCCTGTGAGCTGCTCAGATTGGTACGGGAGGTCGTGGGTTTCGTTATCTGCCAGTCTAATAGATAGATCCTTTGACAAAAATTACATACTCGAAATTAAAGAAAGTAAAGATACAAGGTTCTTTTTTATGAAAATACCAAAAACACGGATTTTGTCAAAGGATGTACTTTATGCTTCTCAACAGTAAAACAAAAAAATTCTGAAAACACTATATTTACAATTCGTTTCTAAATTTGGATACAATAAAGAAAATTATTTAAACAATTGAGGTTTGAATTTCTACAAAAGTATGGTTGAAAAGATTTGAGTTTACAAATTTGGCAAATAATCGCTTACAAATATCTGGTTTGTTTACTATTATGATCAGTGTTTGCGATGGTGTAGGAAGACTTACTCCAGAGCTCTACTTCAACGTTGGATGTAGGAGCCTTGTAGGGTGTCTCGAGACAGTGGCTGCTCTACTAGCTGGATACAGTTTGTAGTAGCTTATCTGGTATATTGGAGTCTTTCCTATAGCTCAGATGTTTGAATGCTGAGGTTACACTGTGAAGAAAATAAAAACAAACCAGTACCTTGTCTCAAATTGACAAATGCGATAAGAATAATCAGGGAAAAATCAACTTACAGATTAAATACTAAAGGTTGTTACAGAAATGATGAAATATTATAATTTTACAAAAATTACATTTGTCTAAAAAAATAACATGTTAAAGATTTGCTGAGTTAAACAATGTGTTAAAAATTAAAATTGTGTGAAGCACAAGAATTTACGATGAAGATTAAATTTAGAATCTTCTCATACAAAATTAGAGAAGGCCAATCTCAAGCGAGCATGAGAAAAATAATTATCATGAAATATTGTTTTCATAAACTAAAGAATAAAATATTCAAATTTGAACAGTCATTCAGACTAGCAAAAGGATATCAAATTATTGATCTTTCTTATCGATAAAGATAAATAATTATGGAATTTCTGAGACTGAGGAGAAAGAGAAAGTGTAACGATAAAGCGTAATGATAAAGAGTACAGATAAATTGTAACGAGAAATTTCCTCGACAAGTATAAATCAAAGATATGTCTCCAGACTGAGGAGAAAGATAGTGTACTGAGAAAGTTCCTCGTTGACAAATTTGCAACGCAAGCAGATGGTTGGTTTGAGTTTCTTTCTGACTGAGGAGAAAGAGAGAGAGTACTGAAAGAGTACTTCGACATCAAATTTCACAAAGCAAATGAAAGGTTGTTAAGACAATAGATTTTCTCTTTGGCTAGGCCTTTCCATCTAAACGTGGCTAGTGAGTGATCCAGAATAGATCGAACCTAGAGTTCGGAGAATCATGAGTGAGTCTAGCTTCTACAAATTGTAATTTAAATTAGGTGAAAGCAATTACTCACCCACGAATTCCGTGCTCCTAGCTACCAGACCAGTCCTTGTACAGATCACCAACCAGGTTCAGGAGGAGTGCCTTTAGCTCCTATTCACTGTTCACACTTCTAGCAGGTTAGTATTCTCTGAGCGTTACAGGAAAACTTGTGGAATAACTCGTATCACTGAAAATCATAAAGCAGGAACAGAAACAGGTCTAATTGATATTTAAAGTCGAGATATAATAAATTTAATCGAAATCATCAAAACATATGAATCATCACTTTAAGAGGTTATGTTATGGACTGGTTAAATTTTTACATTCTCGGACCGACTAGTCAAAAGACGATACGAAACGTTATTTAAATGTTAATAAGGTATCAGGATTATATTAAATTATTTAAGATTGAAAATTTCGAAAATATTTATGAGTGACGCTCATGTGGCCATCTTTGTTTCACCAGAGACGTGAACCAAGTCGCCAAAATGAATTTTATACATTTAAAGAATAATCTGCCAAAGAGAAAGTCGATATGTTGGTAGATCGATTCGATCAAATAATCGAATCCAAATTAATCGTTATAAAATATACGACCTTTCATTTCTTCGTTGTTGAAAATCAGTACATTTCCCGAAGGAAAACTCAAAACACCCAAACGCCTTCAATGCTCGCTTCAGAAAGGGCTGATGAAGGGCCTACAAGTAGGATATCCCTTCCCTCTCGCTCTTTCTATTTGCAGTGTTACCAATGTAGTAATGTTGCATTTCACCTCACAGAACAATAAGATACATCGGAACAAACTATCTAAATGAGATGTTCGGAATGAACTATTTCAATCAGATGTCAAATCTATTTAATTATGATATAATTTCAGATGGAAATTATAAAAGGAACGCAATGTTTTACATTTCGTTACACCATACAGTCGTTGTATTCACATTATTGGTGTCCAATTATAGCTTAGAACGCATTGGAGTTGTTGTATTCATATCATTGGTGTTCAATTATAGTTTTGAACGCATCAAAGTCGTTGTATTCATATTATTAGTGTCCAATTATAATTTCAAACGGCATTGAGTTAGCTGTTATTGTATTGTATTGTATTATTATATTGTACATTAAGGTCGTTGTATTCATATTATTGATGTCTAATTATAGTTATAAAAGAAGACCACACATTGAGGTCGTTGTGTTAAAGAATTTCAACAACTTCTAGGCCTTTCAACTTCCGAGCTTACCTCAAAGTGCTTGCGCGGAGCGCGAGAAACCGTCTGAGGCCAAGTCTGAGCGTTAGGAAGATCCTAGCGTAGGCGGATCCCACGCACAGACTTGTTAAAATTATACTACTTGAAGGTCGATAGCACTTAAGTTTCATTTAATCATCATGCTCGAATAAATGAATATTTGGAATCATTGGTGAGAATACAATTCAAGAAATAGAATATACCCAAACATCAAAGCTACGTCAAAGTCACACTCGACGCGCGGTTCGCCAAACTACTGATTTTGACGTAGTTTTGGGGTTTGGGTAGTTGCTATTTCTTTAATTATTATCATGCATTGTGAAATAAACGATATTCTGTATCTGTATCACTTCCGTTATGGTCAGACTTAATCCCAACTTGATAGTAAATTACCATTAAGTAGGTATAACGTCTAACCGCTACACATAACGGAAGTGATACAGCATATGGCTGAAAATCATTCAGTTTTGATCATATTTTTTTACTCTTAGTTATCTTCAATTTTTCTGGATTAGCTTGTGAAGCTAGATTTAGAAATAAGTCATTTCTACAATCTTATTTGTTTAAAGGTGTTTGAGTATAACTTGTATTGAAATAAATAAATCATATGTTGAAAATAACATAATGCTAACGCTGAACTGATCTTCTAAGCGAGCACCAAAAATTAAAATCACGCTGAATATTAAAAGATCATTCTGATGTTATTTAGTAGTAGTAGTAGTGGTAGTAGGTACTCGATTCTTCTGAATAATTTTATATTAAATAATCTAAGTGAATAACAAACAGATTTTACCTAATGTTACAGTTGTTAATGAGGAAAGGTCAGAATATATACAAACTGATTACTTATTCACTGCATTTGTCTCTAACATACTAGAGAACTTAGATGTTGAAAACCCCTACTGTGCCAATCGCACTAGAGCAAATTCTTCACAGAAAAATATTTTTGTCAAAACACGCCTGGAGCAATTTTTCAGGTGTACAATTTGAATTTGGTCAGAAGAAGCTTTTGATAAAAGTGGTTATATGAACTCATTTTCCTTATGAAAATGCACGCTCACTTATCCCAAATGAAGATAGAACTTTGTGAAATAATAACCGACATTTTCCCTGAATAAGAATCTGTGCCGCTTCCTACTCCTCAGGAATAAGTCGAAATATGCAGGCTTCGCACACACTAATTTGTATAGTCGATTATCTCATGTTTCTTAAATCTAAGGTCTCTAGTAAAGAACAATATCTACGTATATGCGTTAGAATGCATTCATGTGATTATTCAACGTCACTCAAATAAATGAATATTTTGGAACCTTTGGTGTGAATACAATTCATGAAAAAACCAAAGTTTTGGTGTTTGGGTAGTTTCTTTTTTCTTGAATTCAACGCTACGTCTAGTTTTGAATTACGCAACGCGACGCTTCGCCTATTTGTGCAGTACATTTTTTTTCGGTGTGTACTTGGTGAGGTGATCCCTTTTAGCCGTGTGCCCAACTTCCACAGATGTCTGGATAAATAGGGGCACCCCGAACATCCAGACCAACCTTACAATCTCCTAGGAATCCACCTTAGGTAAGATTGTTCAGAGGTTTTGTCAATTTTTCTTTACAAAATTAGTTCTATAATATACTCATCTCACCGATTGTATTACGTGAATCTGATGTTCATTTATCTCACGCTTATGCTATCGAAGTATTAAAAAACGCACAAACACACATACGTCTTTGATATCTAAGCCCCTCCACACAGTACGTGGAACACTATGAAGAATAGTAGAAACGGCTTTGAATACATAACAACTAAATGCACCTTTTGTCAATTCTAATTCTAGTTCCCCAATCCCGTTCTTATAATCTTTGGCCGTAGCAATTCACCGTCAGCAGATTAAGTAATCCGTATTGGAAATCCGACAACATTGGCACCATAAGATTTTTGGCAGTTGAAGACGATGAAACGTCATAACTATCAGTTTCGATTTATGATTTTCCAAAATGATTGATGGTGAAAACTCGAAAAGAATTCCTAATTTCTCTCCTGGAGAAAAACAGAGTCTCATGAGAATATTCTCAGAATACGCTAATATCATTGAAGACAAAGTTTCCAACGATGATAAATCTCAAGCTCGGAACGAATTAAACAGCACTGCTCCTTTACCGTTGAGCAATTAGAAAAGCTCTACGAAAAAAAAAAAGAATTGAGGAAGAAACATGCTGAAAATGGTACATTGAGCATCTGAATTTCAGAAAAATTTTTTTGGAACTCACGTATTTTGACCTACTAAACAAAATATCCAAAAGAAATTTTTGGCGGTCTCAAGTAATTTCGGAGATACGGGCCTTTTTTGAATGATAACTGGCATTTTCTAGCACACGTTTCTTCTTTGAAAAACACCCTCAAATGTCTCATTATTTTCACCAGCACAATATTCACACCCTGATTCACAAGTTTCAAGTTTCACATTTTTTTTCCATTGAAAACAGTTTTTTATCTACAAATTCTGTTTTGTTTAGTGATGTCAGGTGGGTAACAATGGAAATAACGGAAGGGCGAAGCTAATTTCGCGACATTGCCAATGTGATTCCAGAAATATTCAATTCACGTATCACATGGAATATTTTAGTGAATGAGTATGAAAAATGAGTTGATATAACCACTACATTTTCCCATCAACACTTTAACTGCACATTTGAAACAATGGTACTTATAATGTTTCTAAATGACTAGCAAAATTTAAAGGAAATGTGCGCAAACACAATAGCTATTTACATACCAAGGGAGGAAAATCATGCTTTTCCTCCAGCGGATAGTTTGATACCCGACGCGAAGCGGAGGGCATTAATATCCGCGGAACGAAAAGCATTTTCCTCCTGAGGTATGTATATAGTTTTTTCTACTACCTTTAAGGTCGTCATTTTTATAATGTCCTAAAAATTACTTGTAAGAACAACTGCAGAATGTTGTAGAACTATATAATGCGGCTATATGACAAAATATTAAGTAAGCGTTGCGTCGTCGTCATCGTGTTGACAACGATTTGTTGCTATGGCGTTGTTTGGTAATACAAACATAACAGTTGTCATGAGCTGTCACGTTGTTTACCCTTTTAAGTTGCTTTTAAGTTTTGAAAATGAGTTCTAGCGAAGACGACCTGCCAAAATATCTCGCTGAAGATGCAAAATTGATTTCAATGCATCTTCTTCCTGATAAATCGAGAGGAAATGTACTATTTTCCTCCCGGCGGGAGGAAAAGCACTATTTTTCTTCCGGCGGGAGGAAAAATACCCTTTTCCTCACTTCTTTAGGGGTCGAAAATGATGTTTTCTAGTTGTAGAAAAAAGCACTTTTCACATAAAAAAACCTACTTTAATGAGTATAACTTTACCCGACAGACCCCATCTTATGCAAACCTAACCAAGCTTACCCGACTATACAATACGGTTATGTTGCGTCTTTTCTATCTGTTTGCGCACATACCAAAAATTAGTGTTTGTAATTGAACACGTTTATTTAAGTAATTATTCGTTCGCAAAAAATGCCTCCTACATTTATTTTTTGTTTTTACGTAACTCCCAAGTTTTCGGAGAAAACCCCTCAAAAACAGAGCTTGTGCGAGCAAGGGAGATCCGGGACCTACAGTTTAAATAAAAGTGGAATCCGAGCCACTTCAGCTCAGTGACACACGACCGGGGATCGAACCCAGACCATCTGGGTGGAAGCCAAACGCTCTAACACCTCAACCACTTCGATCATGTTTCTGCCATTCTGTACATTTAAAAATATCTTTTGTGCATTCAAAATATTAATATCAAGATTTTTTTTACAATCCAGTTATCTCACACCGAAATGGCTTCTTTCATAACAACGTATAGCCCAGTATCAGTGTCTTTTATTGAATCAACAACAACAAAGAGTCTTAATAACTTTATAAGAGTACAATGCGACGTTGTCAAATTCTCTGAAATTTTCGCATACTGAATACTCATTAATATGAAATGTTTGTAGTGAATAGTCTGCAATAATAATAATAGTTTCTCATAAACACTCGAAGAGTGTACCATTCTTAGAGAAGATATTTAGCAAGAAATACGCAAGCGAAGCGAGAACGCGCATTCCCATTACTACCTTGCAACTTATGAAACTCATCTCCTACTTCTTGGTGAAGATATCTGCGAGAAAGACGCGAGCGAAGCGAGCGCGCTTGCCCGAAATGTCGGGAAAGCGCGCGCATTTCCATCACTACTTTGTCGATTTATGTCAACTTTGAGTAGAACTTTTCATCCCTTATTTTTTGTTCTTTGGTGTTTTGGCATCGACTGCTATGGCCATTAGCCGCGTGTTCTAGATAGGCCTTGTAACTGACTCTATACGCCACCTTGAAACCAGCACTGTTAATTGGAACGCAACATTTGTTGGTGAATAAGACCAGAAATACGCGAGCGAAGCGAGAGCGCGCATTCCCATCACTACTTTGTCGGTTTTTGTCAACTTTTAGCAGAAACTTTCATCTTTCATTTGTTAGTGAAGAATAAGGCAACAAATACACGAGCGGAGCGAGCACACTCCTTGCGCGCGTATTTGCAAAATTTCGGGCGACAAAGTAGTGATGGGAATGCGCGCGCTCGCTCGAAAATTCGCAAATCCGCGCGCGCAGATTTGCGAAATGTCGGGCGAGAGCATTCGCTTTGCTCGCGTATTTCTGGTCTTGTTCACCAACAAATTTTGCGTTCCAATTAACAGTGTTGCTCCTAAGGTAGCATATGAAGTCAATAACAAGGCCTACCCAGAACACGTGCCTGATGACCATAGTAGTCGATGCCAAAACACTAAAGAACAAGAAATAAGGGATGAAAATTTCTACTCAAAGTTGACAGAAATCGACAAAGTAGTGATGGCAATCGCGCTCGCTTCACTCGCGTCTTTCTCGCAGATATCTTCACCAAGAAGTAAGAGATAAGTTACATAAGTTAGAAAGTAGTAATGGGAATGAGCATTCTCGCTTCGCTTGCGTATTTCTTGCTGAATATCTTCACTTAGAATGGTACACTCTTCGAGTGCTTATGAGGAACTATCATTATCATTATAGATGAAAAAATTGCCAGTCTCTAGGGGTCCAATACTTCTGAAAACTATTCACTACAAACATTTCATATTCATGAATTTTAGGGAATCTGAAAACGTCGCATTGTACTCTTATAAAGTTATTAAGACTCATTGTTGTTGTTGATTTAATAAAAGACATTGACCTGGCTATACTTTGTTATGAAACAAGCCATTTCGCTGTGAGATAACTGGATTGGAAAAAAATCTTCATATTAATGTTTTGAAAGCACAAAAGATATTTTTTAATACACAGAGCATGTAGGTGGCATTTTTTGAAAACAAATAATCACTTAAATAAACGTGTCCAATCACAAACATTAATTTTTGGTATGTGCGCAAACAGATAGAAAAGACGCAACCTAACCGTATTGTATAGTCGGGTAAGCCTGGTTAGGTTTGCATAAGATCGGGTCTGTTGGGTAAAGTTATAGTCATTAAAGTAGGTAATTTTGTTTGAAAAGTGCTCTTTATTTTTTTGTGTGCATGTGTATTCATATTATGTTTGCGCACATTTCCATGATCTGTCTCGTCCTTTGAATTCTGCCAGTCATTTAGAAACATTATAAGTAGGTATACCATTGTTTCAAATCTGTAGTTAAAGTATTGATGGGAATATGTAGTGGTTATATCAACTCATTTTTCATACTCATTCACAAAAATAATCCATGTGATACGTGAATTGAATATTTCTGGAATCACATTGGCAATGTCGCAAAATTAGCTTCGCCATTCCGTTATTTCCATTGTTACCAACCTGACATCTGACATGACAGATATTCACTAAACAAAACAGCATGAATTTGTTGATTTTGTTGTAGGTGAAAGAAGCTGGAATTTGTTGATGAAAAACTGTTTTCAATGGAAAAAAAGTGTGAAACTGGTGAGGTGAAAATAAGGAGGTATTCGAGTGTGTTTTTTAAAGATGAACCGTGTTCTAGAAAATGCCAGTTATCGATCAAAAAAAAGTCCGTATCTCCGAAATTACTTGAGACTACCAAAAATTTCATTTCGATTTTTTGTTCAGGAGGTCAAAACACGTAAGTTTTTCTGAAATTCAGATGCTCAATGTAACGGAAGTTTTACCCTGTAAATAAACAACAGGTAGGTAGGTAAACGACAAATCATTTTGGAATTCAATTTCTTTTTCCATGTTATCCAGGAAACAGAATTATAGGTTTTGTAAGTCGAAATCTTCTGAAAAATAAAGTATTTTCGATAGTGTCGAAATAATCACTCCTTTCGTAGACTTTACAAGGAAAACCAAAGTTGATGATATCGAGGATATTTAGGTCATCATCAATAAAAATTTCTTCCTCCATTTCAACCCGAAATTATTACACACTGAGAGAGTTCTCTAATGGTGGCCAACTTCGGTTTTTGTATGAAATCAAGGAAACTCTGATTGGATTCTTCATACCTTTATTGGTAAGCAATGGAATTGTATAAGCTAGATATTCAATGAAAATTTTTCTGGATATGGAATAAATGAGATATTATTGGTAGTTACTTCAGATTGGAATATCTCATTTATTCCTTATCCAGGGAAATTTTTATTGAATGTGTGGCTTATACAATTCCATTACTTACTAATGAAAGTATAAAGAATCCAATCATAGTTTCCTAGTTTTCATACAAAAATGTCAAAAATCGAAGAAGAAATGATGAAATTCCAACACTCAAAAAATAGGTGTCAAAAAAAAGACGTCTCTCGCTAAACTACGCTTCGTTGACGGTTCAGATAGTTTGAAGCTTAAACCAAATTTTTGTTGCGATGCATAATAAACAATAATCTAATCCAGGTTTGCATAACTAGAAAATCCAATTTCAAACAACTTGATTAATGCCCATATGCACCGTTTTCGCATTTAATCCAGATCAATCAAACTGGGATAAGTGGTCTTGTGTTGAGTTATGTTCTCCGATATATGAAAAGTGCGGATTACTTAATACAAACAACAATTTGGCATAATTGCAAAAATCTGTACAACTTGACGTTTTTAATATCATCTTATCAAACTTTGACATCTCAAGAGAATCGCGCCAACTCAAGAGAGTTTTGAAAGTTATAAGAATCTGATAACAAAAATGAGCAAACGGTATGAAGGTATAAAAAGAGTTTGAAATTTATCCATATTAAAGAAACAGTGTTTTAGAACCTGAGGAACCTGAGGAATATGCAACGGTTATGAGAAAACGAATCGAACATCGCTGGATGATAAGAAAAATGCATGGAAAAATATCGAAAACAAATACAATGCAATTGGTCCTGGTCTATGCTATCGTACTGCAGAGTAGCTCAAAATATTATTAGAAAATAAGGAAAAATAGTTGAGAAAAGAAATTACAGATGAAAATGGTACTCAAAGGCAAGTTCATCAGGATTTTTTCCCGAAACAAAAAAAGTATTCTTACTTGCGTAGTTTCATCTCCTGAACACGAATCCGAGGAAATTTTGTGGTGGTCTTTATTACTTTTCTAGTTGTGACCTTATGAATCTTGAAAATCGACCATTTGCAAACACGATTTTTGCTGCAAAAAATTGCACAAAATTCCTCCTTCTTTTCGTCGGCACTTTTTTGAGATCCTAATCAACACTATTTCACAAATTACAAGCACCAAAATTTACTTTTGCAGAAGCGACATTTAGAGAAGTAATTTTTATTCGTGATTTGTTTTTTCAGATGTTGTTGGTCACAGGTAACTCGATGCATTTATGCCCATATGCACCGTTTTCGCATTTAATCCAGATCAACAAAACCGGATTAAGTGGTCTTGGGTTGAGTTATATTCTCCGATATATGAAATGTGCGGATTACTTAATCCAAACAACAATTGGGCATTATTGCAAACATCTGTACAACTTGACGTTTTTAATATCATCAAATCAAACTTTGACATCTCAAGAGAATCGCGCAAACTCAAAATATTTTTGAAAGTTATAAGAATCTGATAACAAAAATGAGCGAACGGTGTGAAGGTATTAAAAGAGTTCGAAATTTATCTAGTCTGTCCATAAAGTAACCCCCCCTCATGTTAACTTTTGAACGGAGTGAAATTTTCCTTTGAAATTTTTTTTTGGTCAAATGGTAGTTCATAAGCTACTTTTCGAAATTGATAAAAAAATTCTATCTTTCAAAATGGCCGCCAGGCGTCATTTTGGAATATTTTTTTAAATGGCATGGGGGGTCGAGTGATACCTCATTCGATTCGTTTTTCAATTCTCTATTCGGCAGCAAAATTTCAAACAGAAATATTGTTCCAAAACAAAATGGCGGTACAATATTTTAGAACTCTCACGAGAGGATCCTGTCGAATAAATGGCTATTAAAGAGCTTTAGTGCAATGATAAAATATTTTTTCGTTTCTGCAAGAGCATCTTGTCACTCAAAATGGCAGATGGGTGCCATATTAGAAGAAAATTCAAATAAGTAGATAAGAAGTGTGATACCTCGTTTTATTGAATCTCAGCAATTCTCAGAAATCATGTCCCATATACGATTCTGAGGGACAGAGAACATTTGTAGATATCAAAAAATATTTCTTCATTTCAATTGAGCTCGTTTGAAGCCATTTGTTCAATATAATCGCGTATAAAAGTTCTAACATAATGTGCCGCCAGTTTGTTTTGGATGAATATTTTTGTATGAAATTTTGTAGTCGTATGGAAAATCAAAAGACAATTCGAATGAGGTATACTCGACCCTCCATGCCATTTTAAAAAATCTTAGGATAGACATTTTTTATTACTGTCAAGAAGTAACTTTTAACATACCATTTCACCAAAAAAAATTTCACAAGAAAATTCCACCCCGCTCAAAAGATAACAGGGGTGGGGGGTTGCTTTATGGACACACTGTTTATTGGAGAAACAGTGTTTGGTTAGTTTAGATATTGAGAAATATGCGACGGTATTAAAAGATGAGAAAACGAATCGAACATCGCTGGATGATAAGAAAAATGCTTGGAAAACGATTGCAATGCAAGTGGTCCTGGTCTATGCTATCGTAATGCAGAGTCGCTCAAAATATTATTTGAACATAAGGAAAAAGAGTTGAGAAAAAAATGGCAGATAAAAAGGATACTTGAAGGTAAGTTTATCAGGCTTTTTTCTGAAACAACAAAAAGTATTGTTACTTTCATCTCCTGAACACGAATCCGAGGGAATTTTGTGGAGGTCTTCAATACTTTTCGAGTTATGACCTTTCGAATCTTGAAAATCGACCATTTTCAAACACGATTTTTTCAGTAAAAAATCGCACAGAATTCCTCCTTCTTTAGGTCGACACTAGTTTGAGATCCTAATCAATTACAAGCACCAAAATCCAACATTTCACAAAAAAAAAACAACCTTCTTGTAAAGTACCCATACATAACCCTACCAACTTATTTCAAGAATGAACCTCTATAAAAAGTGAGGTTGAGTATAGTAATATAAGAAGGTTGATTTTATTTGTACAACGTTTGGTTTTGGTGCTTGCTTGTAATTGTGAAATATGAGTTGATTTGGGTATGTAAAAAGTGTCGACAAAAAGGAGGCATTTTGTGTTGTTTTTTATTGAAAAAATAATGTTGGAATATGATTGATTTTCAAGATTCAAAAAGTCATAACTCGTAAAGTATTAGAGACCCCCACGAAATTTTTTCGGTTTCTTGTTCAGGAGATAAAATTATGTAAGTAACACCACATTTCTTTTTCACCAGTAGATGACTGCGGATAGGAGCAGTTGAAACGTTGTGACTTATATAAATTAAAAGTCTGAATGTTCTCACTTTTCTTTTTGTTTCGAGAAAAAGTCTGATAAAATTACCTTTACCATGAAAGGTAGCAGAGAGTTTTGACTGGATGAGGAACAATGCCAAAAATTAGGAAAGTTTAGGTTAAAGAAACTTGAACAAACTAACAAAAAGAATGTTTTAAAGAAACTTCTAGCTATCCAAATCAGATGCAACTGAAAAATTAGACATTTCTGAAATTAGATCAGCCAGTTTTTCTTCATTACATTAAGAAAATGTATAAATGATTTGATGTTCTGATTGTAGAGTGGAATAGATTTATTTCTTCATCGTGTATTCCTAACAAGTTAAAATATATGACTTTCAGATTCGTAGATAGTATGAAGAAGAACAATTTTTCACGTTTTTGTCACAAGTAAAAGATTTTGTGTTACTACAAAACCTTTCACGAGTACAAAATCTTTCACGAGTATTCATACAAAGTGCACAGCAGAATTTAGCCAAATAAATAAACGACCCATGGAATATTTACAAACAAGCAAAATAATTATTGAATTTTCTCTACGATTTTAAAGAACCCTTTGTCCTTCCGTAGAACCAGAAGAGTTGTCTCCTTTCGAAGTTTGAACTTCCAAAAGAAAAACATATTTTCCATGTCATATGGAAGTATTACGCCAGATGATATTGAATTCTAGGAAATCCAAAATTAATAACATCAGTCATACTTATTTTTCCTTTTTTATTAAGGAATACAAATGTATACATTAACAACCCAACAGTCACACGTGCGTCTGCTAAGGTTAAACCTCGAAAATAATTGGATTAAAGTTAATCGTGATTAGGGCGTATTTCGATACGGTGCATACAAAAAAATACAGTTAATCGAGCTCAAATTTTAATCTCGTTTAAACTACTTCGGTGCATACGGCTGTTAGATCTAATTATATCACCAAATGATGCATAATGTTTTCAAGTTTACGAACAGAAGTTTGTTTGAAACCTAATAGTGTGCAGTATCAAATTACTTATGAAAAAGTGATCATTTATTTTTTCCGTACCCGATGAGCCACCATGTTTCAGTTTGAAAAAACTAATAACATCAATTTAAAATTTGAATTCTCGGAAGTTCTTGAAAACTATGTCTCATTGTCTTCTACTTAATGGCTTAACCGTAACTGGATGTGAAATTACTAGTTTTATACCATAATTCGTAGAATTTAAAATCTCTTCGGAATCTAAATTGTTTGTAGCCGATTCTAACGTCTCTGTTGTTTGGCAAGATGGAATTCCTTGACCCTGAATAATTACATCATCTTCTGTATGATCGAGTGGGATTTTCCTTGAATTCGACTTTGTTTGGGAATAATTTTTTCAAATGAAACAATTGGGTTGTACTGGATGTGAATTCTAGAATTTGGCATATTGATTCTGATTGGTTAGCTCCAAGTTCAACTGCAATAAATGATAGTCTTGATTTACATACTCCTATCATTAAATGTATCTAAAACGAATATACTAAGCCTCCGTTGCAAGCTACTGTACTATTACTTGGCAATAATACTATAGAAAGTAAAAAACTACTGAATTTCTTGTACTTCAGATACACACATTTCAAATCTTAGCAAAAAGCTCGCTTCGGGATGCTATGCAATGCGAATTATTTCCAACAATTTGGGATATACTGCTACCAAGTCAGCATTGAATCGCATCTAAGATATGGCATTGCTTTCTGGGAAGTCTGTAGCAAAACACATTTTAAAATTGTCTTCACTTTACAGAAAAGAGCAGTTAGATATTTGTGTAAAGCGAAATTTAGGAAATCTTGTCTGCCTTTGTTTGCACGTCAAGGTATTTTCACTCTCACTTCAGTTTTTACTGTCGAATCAGTCAGTCTGATTCACAAAAATAGTATTAAATTTGAAAATAATTAATCAGATCATATAACTCGGCAACAAAATCAAAGACTCGGTTGTATATAATGGATTGAAGATGTATAATCACCTACCCACTTATTTCAAGGAAATGACTGACTATAAAAAATTCAGAAAGAGTCAGAGTGCTGAAAAAGCCTATTATGAATTGGAGGAATATTTTATTGAGGTGTTTCAGTATTCATCCTATGAATTTCAATCATTAATCCACATAGTCGATCCTTTTCATGACAAATTTTATTATTTACATTATTTTAGAATTGTATTATTATATGATAAGTATGTTTTATATTCATTATATTGTTTGTTACATATTTGTTATATTGTTTGTTGTATTTTTAAATATTTTCTTTCTATAAAAATAACTTTTCTTCTGACAATAAAGAATATTCTGATCAATAAATCAAAAACACTGTGGAATTTATACTGAAGTCATTGGAGTTTCATTTCAGTTCAAAATTCTGCAAAAACTGGGATATCCACTGCAAATTTGTGTTGAGATGCCTTAAAACATGGTAATCTCTTGAGAAATACAAGACACAATACAATTCGGCATTTAATAGCAACTGAACTTTCCAAAAATTTTGAACTTTATGAAGAAATCAAATGTACAGCTACCAATGATAGTCTTCGAAGCTGGTGAAATAAAAATTATTGGTTTATTCACTGGTGCTCGAGGAACCACCACTAAATTCTTTGTAGATTTTGCTAAAAAATTCAATTTACCTATGAAAATTGTTAAATTTATAGCACTTGAAGTTCTGAAATTTTCCATAAGAATAATGAGAGCACATATTCATTGTCAATGACAGAAAACATCTCTTCAAATAGTCTTAAGATATTTTTAATTTATTATTTATTGTATTCTTATACGTTTTCATAGTATTCCTTGTTATTTATACAGACCACATATGTTGGTAGGATGTTATTATTTTTTATAATAAATATATTTAAAAGGTTCTGCAAATATGAACTTACTGAAACATTTTTCAGTCAAAGGACACCACTTTTTTAATGCAAAATGGCGTCCTGTAAAATTTTCTGAAACTTTTGTATGTTATTTTAGTTGACCAAGTAACCAAAAGTGTTAATAGTCCAGCCAAAAATCCTCAAAAAATGACCCTACCTCCTGAAAAATCCGAAAATTTCGAAACTTTGAACATTGATTTATGGGTACCTAGGGATGAATATACCAAAAGTACTCATGAATATGAGGCGAGCTCTAGCGGCAATTAGCGGAAACAGGGTTTTTGGTTTTTTGTTAATATGTCGAGAACCGTTGGTGGAAGGTAAAAGTTTATTATTTACATAATTGAAGCTTATTAAGTTTTCAACAAAAATGATAATGTACTGTGGCGAAGCTGTGGGCAATGCTGGGCCTGAACACTCACGGAGGTTGCATATGACCTTCGATACGCTATGCACCGAGAAGAATCTGGACGATTCGATGGATCCGGACGATTCGATGGAAAATTCTAGAGGAGAAGTCAACAATGAATATAAAAAGAACGACGCAGCAGACAGACGTACAGTCAGAGCGAAGTGAAAGTCGAAAGTGTTATTGAATCATTGTATTTCATTAAATACATTATTTTAAAGTGAATTAGAGTTTAAATATACTACAGCACCTTTTTCTTGTATTCCAGATGGTTACCGAGTTATAGGGCGCTAAACGATAGCGTTTTTTCTAAAACCGTCGAGGACCGCAGGTTCCCGCCCTTCGTCGCTCCAATGAGCGACATTGACCGACACCGAGTCCAAGTGACAGATCAGCCGAGAGCAAGGAGCGGTTCCGTAGTTAAGTTCCGGCTCCAACCTGTTCAAGCGTGTTTGGAATAGCCGCTCACCATCTGAACAAGTTCACTTCGGATAGTTCCACTCAGGATTCCCTGCTATCCGCGTCGTTGCATAAGTGTGATTGATGTACGGTCATTCGTTTCTTTTATTATTTTTTATGCGTTCTCACCACTTCATTTCCGTACCATTTCGTTCAGTCAGTGTCTATAAAGTTTCACATAGTAGACGTAAGACGTGTTTACCTAAGTGAGGTATAAAATGGAAGAAAACTGTTTGTTGTGCGACAAAATTCTTTGTTCACCTTCTGGTGTAACGACAGTTGGTTTGAAGAGAATCAGATCGTTACTTTTAGCTAGTGAGCAACGGAAAGATAATTTGAGTACTAAGCTTACTGGTATTGAGACAATTAGATTACACACTGAGTGCTGAAAAGGGTACACACGGCCTGAGTCTACAAAGGCTTTCCTGAAACAGCAGTCTGTTGCAAACCCCTCTTCATCAGCACAAGCTAGCTCTTCGCCCCAAACAAGGTTGTCGGCGAAAACATTATTTGAATTCAAAACAAAATGTTTCTTCTGTGCACATGTTATTGATGAAGCAAACGTCTCTTAACATACATCGGTACAATGCTTTCACCAAATCTGTATCCAATGCTAAACCCGACCTTTCTGCTCTGCCGCCCACAGAGGGGCAGCAAAGCAGCACGCATTTCGAGTCTACCACCGAATTCAATTTTGGCTTGGGAATGAACTTCCTCCTGTACAGTGGGGATGGAAGTTGGCAAGCGATCGGCTGATCCCTGTGACAACAGAGGATCCAGCAGCACCTGAAGCTGTCCTCAACCTCATTTGTTGCAAATTTACAAGTGGATGTGGGAACAGATGTGGCTGTCGAAAGTCAGGAATAATGTGTACAAGCATTTGTCACAACTGCCATGGCGAATGCTTGAATGGTGTTACTTCCACGTTCGAAGAAGACTTTGATGACCCTGATGATCCCGATGTAATAAACCTTGAAGAAATTGAGTTTTCAGTGCAAAAAACAAACACTGAACATTTGGTACATGAAGACCAAAACACTCTGCGTGCTGGACGCTTAACCAGAAGTCAGGTGAGATTGCACATTTGTATTTTTTTGTTATACATTCCCTTAGTATACTTACATAAATCGGTCGTCATGTTCATACGTTGTTTTACTGCTCGCTTAACTACTTTCTTTAATATACATGTTCTTACTTATATAATGGTTCCCTCACATCATCACCTCTTGCATAGTTACCTCTTCTTACTTTGTTTCAGCCATCAAGTTCAAAAGCTGACTAAGATGAGCAGATTGCAGGGCATTCTATCAAGAAAACCCAGGTAGCACATCATATCGGCTGAATCTTGGCTCCATATTGGGCCAATATAGATATATTGTAGATGAAAAATCAATATCGGTCCAATATGAGTGAATATTCAAAGAACAATATTATATTAATAATATTGGTGGACTATTGGTTGAACTAGTTTTTTTGAATGTAGATTATCACATAAAATATTGGGTCAATATTGGTTGAATGATTTTTACCAATATCGATAATACAATATTGGATATATATATATATATACATACATACATATATATATATATATATATATATATATATATATATATATATATATATATTGTTTTCCACATCTAGAATAAATATTGCAATCCAAATATTCCAGTCAAATCGATTATAGGGAAAAAACTATATTGCATTTCCAAGTTTGATAGCATATTGGTTGAATGATATTTACCAATATCGATAAAACAATATTGTCTTCACATCGTTTTCAACATCTAGAATAAATATTGCAATCCTGATATTCCCCTCATATCGATTCTAGGAAGAAAAACTATATTGTATCTCCAAGTGTGATTACACATTGGATGAATATCATTTCGCCAATGTTCAACAAATCTTATTAATTAATATTGGGTCAATATTGGTTCAATAATATTTATCGATATTCTTAAAACAATATTGTCTTCATATTGTTTCCTACATCTAGATTGAGAGGAAATCTGAATATCGGCCGAATATTCAATGAAACATATTGAAATTATATCATGATCAAACCTGGATAAAAATCCGCTAGGTGGCTCTACATATAGAACGTCTTCTAAAATCTACGAAAGTATATTAAATACTTCCCATAACTTGTTTTCAAGACAACTCACTCAGTGGTTATGGCGATCAAACGGCAGACTCTGGTGTCACCTTCATCAACTAAAAGACATTTAATAATTTACCAAGGTAATTTGACATCCTCCAATACATCCAAATAATACTGTACCAATATCGATAAATATTTTGAGGCCATTATTGCTTCAGGAATATTTCTCCAAAACTATTTTTGAAATATTCAAACAATATTCGACCAATATCGCAAAATGTTCACATTTTACTTCTCGACAATATAACTTTTGAATATTGTGCCAATATTGTCAGAATATTGTATCAGCGATATTGTACCAATATCGCCGAAAATTTTGAGGCCAATATTAGTTCGAGAATATTTCGACAATATTATTCAAGTAATATTGGACCAATATCGCCGAATGTTCTCGCCAATATTGCATTTCAAATATATCGCCAATATGTTCACAATATTGTACCAATATTTTACCAATATAGGTGTGCTACTTGGGAAGTTGAAGTTATTGTTCTGTATACAATTTTCCTTGGAATATCCTCAGCATTTTTTGTTCTTGTAGTGCACTGTTTAATATACATTATGTCTATTCTTCATACAAAGCTGTGAAGTTTATCTCCTCATTACTCAATGAAATTGGTAATTGGAAATCTTATTAGAAATGCCATATTGTACCGCCCTGGCATGGTTTTTCCAAAAGCCCCATCTTTAGCTCCATATAACTCTGTAACCATTGGTTGGAAATACAAGAAATATGTATCCAATTATTTTTGTTGCAAATTTGATAAGCTTCAATTATGTATATAATAAACTTTTACCTCCGACCAACGGTTGTCGAGATATTAATAAAAAAACAAAAAAAGTGTCCTGTTTCTGCTAATTGCCGCTAGACCTCGCCTCATATTCATGAGGACTTTTGTTATATTCATCCCTAGGTACCCTTAAATATGTGTGCAAAGTTTCAAAACTTTTGGATTTTTCAGAAGGTTAAACCTTGTTTTGACTGTACTATAATGGGTTCAACTCAATCATATTTCTCGTTTTGTAGATACGGTATGAAAATTGCCAGATTTTCGAATTTTTCTTTTGTTTACTTACGAGATAGATTGAATTTCTGTTGCATACTCATGTTTCAGTAATACAATGGTGGATACGAATGATTAAAAAATTCATATAAAGAAATCTGCATTGTTCACAATGAGCGCTTGTCAAGAAAAAACAAGAAACAAGCGCTCATTGTGAACAATGTAGATTTCTTTGTTTGTATTGGTGGATTTAGTAATCACGCACCTTTGGGTATTACTTTGGTTGAGAGGCAGAAGTTGAGATGGCGCTCGTGGTTTAGTGAAAGATACACTGCGAGCTCGGTCTTAGCTTTTGTCTTGACATGAATTGTTAATGAACCATTTGTTGCAAACATTAGTTATTGTCTGCAGCGACCTACCCTATACTGATGAGGGGCAACACCCCGAAATCGATCAATAGGTGGTCCAAATGTTTCAATTAACATTTCCATGCAATTAGCAATTGCAAAGATAACCTGTAGGAACTCTGCACGAAGATTCAATGGATGTAATTCAACATTCGTCGTGGTATTAGCCTGAAATGTAGTTGTTTTCTGATGGATTTTCGACCCAACTATTCCTATTGTATAGGATTATGGAAATGAGCAGCGTCCTGGTAAGGCAGGACATCTTGTTTCTTTCTTAAAAAAATTCAAGTGACCCACAAATGAATGACAGTAGTATTTAGCAAAATCTCACTTTTTTACTGTGACATTAGGAAAGCATATTTTTGAAAGGTACCCCTCAACATGGTATTTTGAGAAGAAAATACTGCATGGTACATATTTTTTTGTACAGGGTATTTCATAGAGAAAACCATAATATCAAATAATTTTTTGGAAAGAATAATTCAAAATCCCGTTCTTATGATTTTCGCTATTTTGCGATACTTTTGCATTTGTTCTTTACAAAATAACTGGAATTGTTTATAATCCACATCTTTAATAATGTTGCCGACCTTGCACGATGGTGCAAGTTTTTATAGTTTCATTGAGCACTAAAATAAAAAATTTGTGAAAGTTTGCATTGTTGTGCATTTTTTTTAAGCATACTCCAGATGAATATTAGGACAACAGTAGTTATTTCAATATGTTTGAAATTCACATTCTCCAACTGTACTTCAATGGATGACCTAATATGGTTGATGGCACATTCGTTGTTTTTCAAAAGTTGTAATAAATTTTGATATTCCTCAACATCGCATTTTTTAATTCAACAGATTAAAATCAACGAATGATAATTTCAATGTTGCCAGGTGAGATATTTGAGTAGAAGTGAAATTTGAAAATATCCATCATTTGAGTTTTGGTAAGTCCAGCAGCCGAACTAGTTTTTGGTTAATTTTTTTCGAAGGTGATGTATCTAAAGATAATTGACAGACATTACCAAACTTGGTATCATCCCATTTGTCTCTTCCAAAACTATTTGTCATACATGATGCGCCGCAGAGATGCCTAGTTAAAAAAATAAGATGAATCAAAAAAGTTAATTTGAAATATGTCAACCCCGGATAATGACAAAGTATTTTAATCAAAATGCTAATTTCATTTTCACGGATAACATGGCATCACAAGGGAACGTTTCATATACGAAAAAAGCTAGCTCATTATAATCAGCACTTACGCTAGATTTGAATGATTTTATACTATACAAGATGTTTCACTTGAAAAACTAGGACAATTTTCGCTGAAACCGGAATTACAGAATTTGTTTTTATATCAATAGTTTCCTATACTTTCTTGCTATTCATACTATTTCTCTCAAAACTAGGTTTGTGCCATATCTTAGACTCACCCAGTATCCATATAACATGGGGTAGAAGGATTGTAAATGAATACCTTTCACTCATAAGTCGGTTTAATTATGCCCATAATAAACTACAACTGAACTCGAATACTGCCTCATACTCATCCAAAGTGTTCAAATGAAAAAGAGGCCCTTTTTTATGATACAACCAGTAGAAACTGCATTCGCCAGAGGTAACAACAAATAACGATATTAGAATGGTGCATATAACTTTTGAGAAAAAAAAAGTAACAGGCAAGGACCAGGTGAGGTTCCAATTTTGAGGAAAAAATAAAAAACACGAAAACACTCATAATGGTGAAATGGGGATGAGGTTTAGGGGTTGAAAATGTTTTTTGCGATTTGCGGAGAAACGTGACCTCTTAGCGGAAAATGTTTGACAACAAAGTTATAGATAATATAAAAATCAAAAACTTTTTTACAAACCCATTTCGGCATAACCTCAAATTAACCGTCGATATGGCGAAAAACGGATTTTTCAGTATTGTTTTTTCTCGCGTATTATTCTCGCGATAATGATTTAATTCATATGAAAATCTGTAGGCGTATTCCTACTTCAGTGCCGAATGAGCATGATTTGGTCGCAACTCAGAAGACGACTGGTTTTCGAGTTATAACCATTTTCTGAAAAAAATACCCTTATCTTCCACGAACAATTGTGTTTTTTTTTTTTCATTTCAAAGGTGTATAAAGTGATTATTGTAATTATTGTTGAAATGTCTACTTTGAAATGTTCTATGCAACGTGGTGGTTTATTGATCGTTAAACCGCTTAAAATTGAGAAAAACTGACAAGTCTCTCTGAAACATGATTTTCTCAATATTTTCAATTATTTTCAATAGTTGTAGAAAGGAATAAAAATCACTTTAATGAATTTATTTTGTAGTGTAATCATAAATTCCAATATACTACTATAAATAATTTATTGTAAGCCAAATTTTGTCATAAAAATAATGAAGAGAGACAAAAATCATTGAAAATATTGAGAAAATCATGATTAAATTTTAGGCGGTTTTACGATCAATGAACTACCTCGATACTAGACCATTTGAAAGTATAAATTTCAATAATTAATACGGTCTCTTATAGACCTTCGAAATCCAAAAAAATATCAAGACTATTGTTCGTGTTTGCAAAAAAATCATGCTTATTTTACACAAAAAAAGACATCTACCTACAAATTTCCATCTGAACTAAATCATTTATACTCGAAGAAAAAACTGACGGAGAATTTGAGGTTATGTCAAACTGTGTTACAAACGTTTCGAATTTTTCATTATCTCCAACTTTTTCATGAAACATATTTCGCTAGGAGGCCACGTTTTTCCGCAAAACGGAAAAAACTTTTTCAACCCACAAACTGCATCCCCATTTCAACATTTTAAGTTTTTTTTGTGTTCAATTATTTTGTTTCTCAAAGTTGGAACCTCAACAACAGTCTCCACCTGGAATTTGTCTGGAACTTTTTTTCTACAATTATTGAAAATCATTGAAATTATTGAGAAAATCATGATTCAGAGAGACTTGTTGTCGGGTTTTCTCAATTTTAAGCGGTTTAATGATCAATAAACCACCAAGTTACATGAACCATTCGAAAGAAGGCATTTAAGCAATCAAAATGATCACTTATACACTTTCGAAATACGAAAAAACACCAGAAAAATTGTTCGTGGAAGATAAGGTATTTTTTTTCGAAAAATATACATGACTCAAAAACTGATAGTCTTCTGAATTGCAATAAAATCATGCTCATTCGACACCAAAAAATATATATTCCTACAAATTTTCATATGAATCAAATCATTTATTCCAGAGAAAAAGATGAAATACTGAAAATTTGGTTTTTCGTCATTTTGATATATAATTTGAGGTTATGTCAAAAAGTGTTTGGTGCAAAAGTTTTCGATTAGCTACAACTTTGCTATTGAACATTTTCCGCTAAGATGTCATATTTCGCCGCAAATCGCCAAAAACCGTTTTCAACCCATAAACTGCATCCCCATTTCACCATTTTGAGTGTTTTCCTGTTTAATTTTATTTTATCCTCAAAGTTGGAACTTCAACAACATTCTCCACCTGGTCCTTGCCTGTTCCTTTTTTTCCTATTTTAAGCGTTTAGAATTTGTTTTGGCACCAGCCTATTATATATGACACTTCTTTTCCTTATAGTATACATACCAGTATATTGTATGAAATGCATAAAATTACTGTTATGAAAAGGAATAGAACAGGATAAAATATTTATATTTTGATGTAAAGAATGAATTTAAACATTGTACAAAACTGATACGCTTACCATTGTTATCTGTACACTTTTAACCGCTGTTCGACAAATAAAAACCTTGTGTGGAGCATGAAACTGTTTGATAGAGGAAATCAAAATGAATGAACTTTCTTGGCAGTATCACAATCACAAGAACTATCATTCTGAAAGAAAATCAAACTCAATTAACAAATTTTAAATCTAAATTTTGTGAATGACCAGGTATACACGAAAGTTTAGGAGAAATGACAAGATACTGACTGTCAGTGGATGATAATAGGAAAAAAGGAACACATTTATGAAAATTACAATTAATGAAAAGAAAAAAATTATATCATTTGAAGAGTACATATAATAAAATATTAGCTAAAATGTATAGTGGTTGAATAATTAGAAATAAGAGTGTAAAAGGTGTAAAAAGAGTTTGCATTTCAAATAATCGGTTGTGATTGGTATAAAATGTAAAAGAACTTGAAAACTCATGACGATGAGTCATCAGAAAACTTACAAAAAAAAGAATTTAGTGAGAACTGTACTTACATATACTGATTCCCATTGGATTGAAGGAGTTTATGGCCAAACATGTCTAGAAAGAAATCATTGCACATGGTACCTGTTTGCTTACTATATCTATTCCTATTGATAATGTGGCTTCCACTTCGTTGTTCTCATTTTGGATCTTAATTACTTTTTGAGAAGCTATGTTATTGATATATCAAGTACATGAAGAAACTTTCAGGGATATTATTTCGATGCGTGTATGAACTATGAACTTACATCAAGCAATAGAGCAATAGAACAAATCTACTAGTAGGAAACCGACTATGCCATCACATGGAAGACAGTCCGTAGTGATATTGTGTTATGTTTTCGGCTCGAAAGTGACATTTATTAATTTGTTATAAACATTTGAATAACAAAAAACGTGTTTTTTTGAAATAGTTTTGCTCATAAATTAAAAACTGATAGGGCAATCTGGTTGTAGATAATTGAAATACGAACAAAATGGAATTTCACGACTCTGTCAGATCATTAGTAACGGAGAAAAACTGAAAAAACCGGAAAATTTCACGATTTTTTGAGAAATTCATAACTCCTCCATTTTTCAAGAAGTAAGATTGGACTTTTCCATGGAAGTATAGAAATATGTGTAACTATCTTGCAGTATGCCTGCATGCTCTAGTGATAGCCCGATTTCAATTTCTCAAACAGATTATGAAAGTAGAAGTATAGTAGGTACTACAAAACGTATATTCTCATTTTGCACTACAATCATTGTTTATAGAGAAGTAAGATAGTTAGTCAATGCCTGTGTAATTGGTGTTGGACGCAAACGCGAGTGTCATCTAGCGTGATTAGTTACAAACATGAATATTTGACGTCATTTTAATGCAGGTTCCTTCAAAAAACCCCGATTTTAGTGCTGTCCCATTGTTTCAATCAAGTTACGACATGACTTGGAGGCCAGATCACTGAAGTTACGACATGACTTGGATGCGAGCTCACTATCGCCATCTACATGTCGCATCCATTTTGATCCAATTATAATCCCATAAGGTTGACTAACTATATTCTATATAAACAATGCTACAATGGTGCGAAATGGGTGAAAAATTCATGCAAACATGACTAAAAACGGCCGAGCCCGCGTTAGCTGCCGAGTAGTAGGAGTGTCCGGGATATGAGAGGAATTCTTCTAATGAACGAGTTACGTGATAATCTCATCTCCCGCTCTCTCCTACCACTCGACCGCTTTCACCAGCTCGGTTTTCAGTCATGTTTGAAAGTATTTTTTACCCATTTCGCATCATTTTAACGCAAAATGAGAATATTCGTTTTGTGGTACTGTACAACTACTTTCAAAATCTGTTTCAGACATTGAAATCGGACTGTCACTAGAGCATCCAGGCACGCTGCAAAATGCAAAAAAAATCGAGTTGCAATTGTGCCGAAACTAATGATTCCTCAGAGCCTGTTTTGTACACAAAGTACACATGATTCAATACTTTCATGAGAAGGGCCAACCGCATTATTTGAAAAATGACAGAGTTATGACTTTTTTAAAAAATCGTTTTCCGGTTTTTCAAGTTTTCCTACGTTACAAATGATTCGATCGGGTGGTAAAACATTTCAGTTTGTTCGTATTTCAATTACATTCTTTTCATTGAAGCAACCATATTGCTCTATTAGTTTTCGTTTTATGAGCAAAACAATTTTTGAAAAACACGTTTTTTGTTATTTTAATGTTTATAACAAATTGATAAATGACAGTTGTTAGTCGAAAACATAACAGAATATATAGTGCGTTCATAAAGTGTGGAAACGCTCTATTATCTTACGAGTTGATTATTTTCGGAGGAAAAGCTCGGACTGGTCGATTTTGTATTTTAGTTTTCCACCTTTTTTTAGAAAAAAATAATTTTTTTTCCTACCTATATTTTTTTTGAATTGAAAGGGTATATTTTTATGTCAAAAATTGAATGTCCATATTTTTCTGAGTTCAACCATACCACATACGTCATATCTTACAGTTCGAATCACAGTATACTGAGTATAAAGAAAACCAGTGTGACATATGCAATGGTAACTAAGAACTTATTGTCTGGTTGCTGAGGGCTTTCATATGTTTTCTTAGCCTACTATTCAAGTGTAGTAATATACTCGTACTAACTACCGAGTAGTTGTTAGGTTTACGTTGCAAAATGAATAATGAAATGAATGTTGAGAAATATGAACACTGGTTTCCTTCATACTCAGAATACTGTAATTCGAAGTGTAAGATATGACGTATGTGGTATGGTTAAACTCAGAAAAATATGGGCATTCAATTTTTGACATAAAAATATACCCTTTCAATTTAAAAAAAAATATCGATGACGTCATATCTTGAAAGGTGGTTGGGGAAAAAATAATTTTTTTCTAAAAAAAAGTGGAAAACTAAAATACAAAATCGACCTGTCCGAGCTTTTCCTCCGAAAATAATCAACTCGTAAGGTACTAGAGCGTTTCCACACTTTATGAACGCCAGTGGCGGATTTACCAGCAGGCTGAGTAGGCTGGAGCCTAGGGCGGCAAATTTTAAGGGGCGGCAAATTTAGTTCATAAATTTATTATTTCAGTTTACAAATTAAAAAAAAAAAAATTATTATACACACACATAATACGAATTTCGAAAATTGGAGAGAAATTGAAATATTTAACAAAAATCGAAATATTCTCATATACAGTGCTAATTAATAAATATTTCAACATCTCTGCATGAACAATTCCTAAACGCTTTACTAATTATACATTAATGATTATGAACTTTTAGAATATCGCGATTCGATATTATAATCGAAATTTAGTAATTTTTACATATATTCTTCACTGATAACTGCTATAATTTTTTCTCCTTGTACCTAATAATTATGAGATCTGCTTACCCAATTCAATCGATATAATATCGATGGTCTAATAAAAATACTGACTAAAATTGACTAATTTTTATTAAATAAAAAACTAGTTCAATATCTTATAGAAATCATATTAATCAAATAACTGATAGTTAAACGACTGTCACTTGACAATAAAAAAATTCCCTCCACAAAATATGAAGTGAGACAATTTGCTCATTAGAAAATTGATACATTTTATCAGTTAATTATTTTATTTGCAGTAAGAAAAAGTTTGGAAAATCCAAATGAGCAGGCCTTAAGCGCTCATGTCGTACACGAATTATTTAAATTAAATGTTTACATCAGTATATTTGATAACTTTTTCGCAAAGCCAACTTTTTCAGAAAATGCCAATCGGAATGAATTAATTATAATAAGATAAAACAATACTCAGCTGCAATTTTTTATTCAACGGCTTCTCTCCAGTTAAACAAGTATATTAAAAAGAAATTGAAGTGTCAGAGCTGAGAAGAGCAGAGAAGAGTCAGAGCTAATGAACAAGATTTCGTACGACGATATAATAAATGATTTTGCGAATTCAAAGTCTCGCAAAAAAGTATTGTAATGCTTTTATAATTTAACTTAAATCATAATGCTAACAAATAATAAAGAAAAGATATATTTATTGTATTGTTTTTAAACTGTGAGTGTAATAATAAATGTTAATCAACGTTCGCCAAATGTATGTTTTTTACGTAAGCTTAATTCATATTTTGTAAGTATTGTATAGTTTTAAGACATACCTTACCTTACTTTAAAAGTGGTATACGATTGAGATATTTTTTCCTTAAAATAATGTTTTTTGATAATTTTTTGCTGTAAAAATAATCAAGGATCTAACACGGTACCATAGTTCTCAATAATAATAACTATATGGGAAAAGTTGATGTAACGAGGATGATGGAGCACAAATTATAAAGTTGGAATTTTATTGATAGAAAATTGATATGATTGTGGACTAAGATATCAAAATTTAGAGGCGGCAAAAATTGAATAGCCTACGGGCGGCAAATCTATAAATCCGCCACTGATGAACGCACTGTATTACTACGGACTGTCTTCTATGTGATGGTACAGTCGGTTTTCTAATAGTATTTTTGTTAGGAAAAAATGCTCTATTGATTGGCCTAACTTTATTTAGCAGCCATCAGCGATCATAATTCGAAACGAAATAAGCTACTAACTATCGGTAAAAATGGAAATTCAAAACAACTATTCATGCCTATATTTATGAACTCCAGCCATTTACCAAAAGAAGGCGTTATCTGTACTGAATATTTGCATTTTCTAATTGATATTTATTAAAATAAGTTTAAGATTAATTAGTTGTCAGGTTAAACATCTCTTAGGAATTTTCTTCTCTTAGAAGGATTTCATTTCTCCTAAAGATGAAAATAGATTTTGCGTTTTTCATGAAATAAAATCAATTGGTCTCGACCTGCGGTCTCGACCAAAAATTAACAATCTCAAGTGCCATTAAAAAAAGTAATTTTACGCACTTGATACAAAAAAGCTATTTATGATACAAGTTCGTAAAGTAGGACTTTTTTGTATGAGCGTGAAGTTTGTTGAATGAGGCACTTATATCATTAATTTGAATGTTTAATGATATGAATTGTCGTCGTATTGTCATGGGTATAATAAGTGGTATAATTATTACCGATAATTTTTTGGAATATTAATGAATTGCAATCACAAAGCTGAAAATACGAGTCCGCTGGACGAGTTGTATTTTCTTGCTTTGGGATTGCCAATGAATTTATATTCCAAAAAATTATAAGTTATTAATCATACCACGAATTATATTTAGGACGACAATATATCGATTTGAAATAAAGAAAAATCGTGTCACCGTTTTAATTTGAAGTAATTCACAGTAATCAAAATCTAACAACGTGAACACTAAAGAGAAAAATTGGGGTCATATTACAGGCATAATCTTTCAAAATATCAGCCAACTCCACAATTGTGGTATTCGCATTGACAATATAACCCCTGTTTGTGCAAAAATTGTTGAATTGCCTGGTAATTGATTCTTTATTTCTGGCCGTATTCAACGGAATACTCTTTTCCACTGCTTCATCTATGATACCAATAGCCATTTGTCCCCAACGATCGCTCATATTGATTAAGAAATATAACTAGTCAAAACACAAAGATTTGACGTTTATAATTTAAATCATTATTTTCACTTGACAGCTAGTAAAACAAAAACTAAGCAGGTTTATCACCGTGAAAATACAGCGACAAGCTATATATTTTCACTTGTAATCTCCCAAGTGCTTGAATTATTGCCGGAAATTTTTCGAGTACATGAATTTTTTGAAAATTACCCGAGTCGCGAAGCGACGAGGGTAATTTTCTTTGAAAATTCATGTACGAGATAAATTTACGGCAATTAATTCAAGCACGAGGGAGATTCGGTAAGAAAATTTCACACCGAGAAATGAAAATCATCCAACAATTCATAAGAAATAACTAACGATGGTTTCACCTGAACTATTTATATGCATAGTACAAAAAAGATGCATGAAAATATAGATATGTAAAACATACTTAACAAAATTTCAATTTGATTTTTTTAATAAAAAAAAAAAGTGAAAATGTTTTTACGGCAATTAATTCAAGCACGAGGGAGATTCGGTAAGAAAATTTCACACCGAGAAATGAAAATCATCCAACAATTCAAAAGAAATAACTAACGATGGTTTCACCTGAACTATTTATATGCATAGTACAAAAAAGATGCATGAAAATATAGATATGTAAAACACACTTAACAAAATTTAAATTTGATTTTTTTAACAAAAAAAAAAAGTAAAAATGTTTTTGCTCCACTAATTGAACTAGTGACCACGCGACCATGAGGCGGACACTTTACCGACTCGCCACGGGGCCTTTGATTTACATGTAGACAACTGGTGTATTGAACTGTTTCTGAAATTTGATTTCAGAATTTGCAAATTCTGCGATTATCGTGAAGAAAATATTCAGACACATTCGAAATATTTAATAAATACATAAATATGAAATATTATCTCATTTCAAATGAAAAATACAATTCCATTTGTACATCAAAGCAAAATATAAACTATCCCGTCAAATATTTGACAGAAAAATTTCCACTTATTAATTTCGGCCAGGGTACCCAGGAGGATAAAAATTTCCGGAAATTTTTTGGGTTGCCATGGCATCTAAACAAGAACGAATGTTTTGGTTCTCTCTAAAAGTGAGGTGTGAAATTTTCACTATAATTCCGATTCTATTAGCTGAATTTCAAAATTTGAAATAGACTGATTGGTTGTTAAGCAAGGAGATATATTGTCAAATAAAGACTTCCGAGATATATTTGACGAAAAATACTTTATTTTTCAAAAATGCATAAATGTATGAACAGTGTGTAGAAAATTACATTTTCTACGACCATTAATAAAAATGATCATTTCAATTGCGTCTTCGATTAAAAAACGTTGTAACACCGATTTTCATTTCCCACGGGCTAGCTGTATCGAAATATTTCATTTCCTAAGACTTTCATGAACTACTAGACTGTCATTATAGGTAGGTATTAACGAATTTTATGAAAATAAATAATATCGAATCAAGTTTGTTTACGTCTGTCTGATAATTTGACATTTCACATCAGATAATTACAAAATTGGATTGTAAAAACTAAGTTATTAAAAATGATTAGCGATAGTAAGGATGATTTAACAATCAAATTGATAAATTTATATCAGAAGCTCCTGATAATGCATATCTTCTGACAAAGATATGATTTTCTTTTCATAAAACCAGAATAATTTCAATAAAAAGATTGATTATAATCGTATTCTATATTTTTGAATAGTTGACAGATACTTTCTATATAGCAGTTAATTTGAAGAAATTCTTATGTGCTCTAGTAACGACGAGTATTGATTAAGATGACACATGGACTTTGGATGGTGGGAGCGAGGGTTCAAATCCACGCAGCCACATTATTTTTTTCATTTTATGAAATCGATTAGTGTTTGATTTTTTCTGCATAAAGTTTTTTTATTTCCAAGTTGTCAAAATTTGAAAATTTTGAATGTTATTTGTTTCACAATGTAGGTAGGTACGTGTACAAAAAGAATAAATAGATGTTTTATTCAACGGGTAAAGAAAGAAAAAATTATCTAAGCCATGTAAAAATGACGGCAGAAAAGTTTATGATAAAAAGGATTATTAAAAAATATTACAGATTTTTGTTAATGATTCAGATGGTCGTAGAAAAAGTATAGTGTACAATGAGTATGAAATGGCCCATTTCCCACTCGTAGGTATATGAAATTTTGTAGTACTCGCTACGCTTGTACTACGAAATTTCATATACCTACTCGTGGGAAATGTATGTCATTTCATGCTCATTGTACAAAATACTATTACGCACGGTTGATGATTTTACGCACAGTTGATTTTTTACGCACTTTTGCGAAAAAGTATTACTTAACTCACTGTCAGCAGTGCGTGAAAGCTCAGTTTACGCACTGTCGCAGAAAAATAAATATTTTATATTATTACTAAATGGCACTCGCCAGAGATGACAAGAAATACAAATATAATATGATAGTACAAGAAAGTATTACTCAATTGGGGATTTATAATTTCAAGTAGATGTGAATAACATAATGTTAATATATTCGCATAAACAACCTGTCTGGTATCTTCTAAATACCAGTAGAGAGTAACAAGATTATGATCAATGCGTGCAAAACTGAGGTCATCAACTTCCGAAAGAAATTCCGCAAAGCGGACTTGGAGATCCCAAGGACGTTGTTGACGGACAGTGAGCCCATAGAGGAGTCGTTTTCTGCAGAGCTGCCGTGACCTATGGCCAAAGTGGTGCGCCGCACCTGGGTGGCACTCCGGTAGGAGCAGAAAATTACTGATGCATAAAAAATGCATTTGATTTTCAATTTATTCCTCCGACAGCAGTAATATGAAAAAGATTGGCGCTACTTTCTGCGACCATGTTTTTTCAAAAATTTTGATGCGGAAGACAAAATTTAACAAAATTCTGATAGGTAACCCTAGCCCTATGCCGATTGAATCTTCAGTGCGGTATACAGGTACTCTGGGCCCGATATGTTAGTAAACAATAAAGAGATATCTGAACTGGAGAAGATGAATCAAGTCGGTTATTTCCCTAAAGGAGGAGTTCATCATTTCCCACAACACGTCGGTCTTCGGCGATCATAACCGCACAGAATTGTTGACATTTTTCATTCAAATCATTTTCATTTTTTCAAAATTTAATTTTTTTACTTCATTTATTACTGAAAATATTAGAAAATCCAATTTCTTTCAAAATTATATTTTCTCATTAAAAATTAAATTCACAAAATACAAGAAACAGGAAAATCGAAATTTTACGTTAAAAAGTCAGTTCCTGAGCAAAAACTCATGAATGACACGAACTGACAACTGTTGCTTTTTTAACAAATTTACGTGGTAGGGTGTCGTTATATCGTAAAAATTTTGTATGATTGTTCTGTTTACATAAGTTTGCATGGGATGTTCCCGATATTCACCGAAACACTTTTCTTTGTTTCCATTTTACATCCAAGTGTTGTACATCTTCGCACTTGATTTTACCGTACTGATGAGAGCTTAAGCTCGAAACACGTGTCTTTTGAGGGTTATACCCAATAACTTTTCTACTTATATTTTCATATATTGCCCCTCGCTAAATCCATCCTAATTTGTATTTTCCTGGGTAGGATTGTCACGCTGGTAGCTGTAGGTGCCTCCGTGGCGACGTTAGTAATTGTTGCCTTGTGAGTACAAGGTCTTCTAACCGATGCCACAAATGTGTGGTTGGCTTCCTGTTGTTGACTTCCTTTGTTTCTATTTTACATCCAAGTGTTTTACATCTTCGCACTTGATTTTACCGTACTGATGAGAGCTTAAACTCGAAACACGTGTCTACGGTTGCACAACATTTTAGGGTTATACCCAATAACTTTTCTACTTATATTTTCATATATAGCCCCTCGCTAAATCCATCCTAATTTATATGTATACACATGTATACAACACAAATACACATACCTACAACATCTATAAGCACACACACACACATCTATACACCTATACACATTCTAAAAAATATTTGATATATACACAATATACGTTAAACATACTAAAACAAATGTGCTCCAGTCAAAGCTAAATATTAAAACGAACTTAACAAAATGAGCAAGTGGCTACTAGGTTTTTTGTTGATCAAGAAAATATTATTTTAACTTTGTCTTGAAGGACGTTAAAGATGTTATACGTTTGATCTCTTCTGGCAGATTATTGTAGCTATCAAGTCCCTTGAAAAAAACGGAATTTTGGGTATGTGTTAATGTGACTTGTTGAATATGAAAGTTGGTTCTGGATCTTGTATTGTATCCATGGATTTGGTCATTGTACATAACTTTTTCTTGTAAATATGTTGGTGAAATTTTATTTTTTATTTTGAAAATTAAGATTAATGTTTGATAATCAAGAGAATAATTAATTGGTAACCATTCTAGCTGCTTCAACATATCACTTATGGGTGTTAATCTTCTGCAATTTAAATTTATTTGCATAGCTCTGTTTTGGAATTTCTGTAAACGTGCTAAATCATTCTGCTTCATCAGACACAGAATTGTAGAACAATAAGTGAAATGAGGAAGAACTAATGAATTGTATAGTAAAATTGTTGTCCACCTTGTCAAATATGGGGCACAACGAGATAAAAAATATGTTTTAAATGATATCGTCTTTATAATAGAGTTGGCATGATCTTTGAACTGTAATCCCCTATCCACATGAACCCCGAGATATTTAAATTGGTTGACCCGTTCCACATTATCAGGTCCTAGCATTATCTCAAAATTTTGGTTACAGAAGCTTCTAAATCGTTTTTCTGTACTTATTACCATGTACTTGGTCTTCTCAACATTGATCTTTAAATAATTAGCACAACACCATCTGTAAATAGATTTTAAGGTTCTGTTAATGGTTTCGTTTCGTGTGATCATTACATGAGAAATAAATTAGTGTATCATCTGCAAAGAGATGAACTAAGCTCTCACCAATCACCCCTGGCAAATCATTGATATACATAAAAAATAATAGGGGTCCCAGCACACTTCCCTGTGGTACTCCCTGATCACATTCTATATCATCTGATATTTTATTGTTTATCTTAAGCTTTTGCTCTCTGTTCTTTAGAAAGCTTTTCAACCATTTCAGGACTATTCCATCTAGTCCTACTGCTACTAATTTTTGTAATAATCTATATCTGTGTATTGTCTCAAAAGCTCTTTGAAGATCCAAAAATACTGCAACAGTAGTCACATTTTTTTATAGGGTAATTTTCCAATCATCTAGTACAAACTGAACTGCTGTTTCACAAATATATTTATTTCTGAACCATGATTGGTATTTACTTAACAGTTTATTATTTTCAATATAAAATCTACTAATTAGTTATAGATTGCTTTTTCCATTATTTTTTCAATTGAACTCAACATGTTCACTGGTCTTAGATCTGAGGCTTTATTTGAGTTTGTTTTTTTCGGTACAGAAATGATTGTAGAAATTTTCAGGTCATCAGGTACCTCCCCTGTTAGTAATGAGGTATTAATGAGGTTTAGTAGTCGTTCTGAAAGGTAAGTGAAACAATTTAAAAAAAGGCAACATTCAATTCATCTGGACTTTTCAACGAAAAAACAATGTCTTCCAATTCTCTGAAATCTAGTAGTGAGAAGTTTTCTATTGAATCTTAAGTGACCCCCAGATTTGAATTAGATGCAATTGGAAAGTCAATTTCTGCTAAATCAATATTGTCTATTATATTTTTGATATTTTTTAAAGAGAAATATTCTCAATTGAATATTGAATCAATACATGACTCCACTGGAAATGAAAAAACCCTACGATAAAATTGAAGCTCCTTTTTTGTAATATCTAGCAGAAAACAACTACTTCCTCGGCTAAAGCCACGCTGGACATTGAACTACATCTGATAGATATTGAGAAAGACCCTATATAAATTGAGAGAAAAAATCTGAAAGTGAAAATTTGCATTTTCATTCAAATAGTTGATTATTTATTAAATGCCCAGTTTCCACTGGAGATTCTTATCTATGAATGAGATAAGGGAGAATGTTATTAAGAAGTATCACTTTCGCTAGGCCTCCAATACATTTTGGTCGACAAAAATCTATTTCACTCTTCTAAGATCATCAGGGAGGTCGGAAGAATTGGAAAACATACTCTTCAGAAGCAATTTCACACTGTAATGAGGAATTGTTGGACTATTTCTTGTGCGGTGATACTTTGAAAATATTTTTCTGACATAAAACCTGTCATGGGTATGGCATGTTGATTTCATTGAAAATATGAACAGGATGTTCATAAAGTAAGTTGTGGAATCATCTGTTACTGAAAGTTGGAATTTAGTCGCTATTTTCCATCGCACAAGATAACCTCTCTTGGAGGGGATTCATGTTTTAAAGAGAAACATTCTCAATTGAATATTGAATCAATACATGATTCCTCTGGAAATAGAAAAACCCTACGATAAAATTGAAGTTACTTTTTTGTAATATCTAACAGAAAACAACTACTTCCCCGGCTAAAGCCACGCTGGACATTGAACTACTTTAGCCTCGTACATGTTCGAGGTTTATGGGGGCCTTAGCATTGACTTGTGTCTAACATTAATGTTATGAACAACAGTACGGAAGTTGATTTCGTTATAAAAATAGGCAGGGCATTTGGTATGCAAAAGTTTATAGAACAGAGTGTTGGAATATATATCTCTTCTTTCAGCCATGTTGACGCATCGTAAAGCTTTCAATAAATCAGTCACGTGATCTCTTCTTCTGAGACCACAGATCAAACGAACACAGGCATTTTGGAGTCACTGTAGCCTTAAAAGGTCTAATTTTAATGAGCACGGGCCATACACAGCATCAGCATAGTTTGCATGCGATAATACTATGTGCGAGATTCGCACATTGAACTTCATCGAATCATCTATAACTAATTCTGAATTTCTTGCACTGGATTGAATTAGCCCCATTCAGTTGAATATTAAGATTTGGCAAGCATCTATTTTTAGATGTCTTCCTTCCGAATAACAAAACCGTGGATTTAGTTGGTTAATACAATGATAGGCAATATTCAACAGATAGTAATCGGAGCGATCATTGCATGCCTTGGTTATATCAGTTTCGGGAAAGGAATGATAAATTTGAGTATCATCATCAAAAATATGTACCGAAGCGTATCGTAGAGCTTGGGTAAACTGTGAGGTGTATACAACAAATAGTAACGGACCTTTAGTCGAGCCTTGAGGAACTCCGGACTGTATAATAGTGAATTCAGATCTCGTATTTTTGACTGCTTGCGATCTTCTGGACAGATAATTTCCTATAAGATTAGAGGCAGAATTCGAAAAGCCGATGTAATGCTAAAGAGTTATTAACAGCGAGTGATTTATCAAGTCGAATAGTATAGTCGAGCAGCACCAAGCATGTGAGCAAAATATTATCGTCCGTGAATAATGATTTTATATTTGAAAAAACATAGGTAATTGAATCTGGGGTTACAGAACCACGAAATTGATTACTTTCGGTTCAACTACAATTATACAATTTACAGTAAACTTCGTCAATCCACCGCTTAAAAACACTGCGTGCTTCACTGGATTCTTCATGCCGATTTATCGAATCACTCAGTTCCTAAACTCTAGTCATTGCTCAATTTAACTTGGTCTTTTTGGCTTGCTGGCTGCTTTCATACAACATACAAATGATCCGAGAAATGTGTATTTAACTCATCTGGAGGCACCGATGATGATCATGTCGATAATCACTCGGGCCGTTGCTATTGTTTACACTGAATGAGATTATGTGTGTCTCAAGGTTCTAGCTTATCTACACATCTTTACCCTCTATATACATATGACTTTTCTTCTCTCAGATACTGTATTACACGCACATTTTTGTTCATGCGCGAGGCGAGGTAATACCGAGCATCGAAATGGATGGACTTTATTTGTTTGGTTACTGGTTACGTTGACCACTGTGGGATCGTCTTTAGGGTTTTTCGTAAACCTTCTCGGATTGATCAGGTCCCTAACCTAAGTTACCATGAAACTCGAGTTCGAAAATTTTATTGTTGCATACGCTGATCACTGACTCGGATCAATTTTTTGGTTCGGGTTAGTAGCCATCAGAAGTTTTCGAAAAACCCTCCTGTTAAAGACAGTATATGCTTGGGTTTCATTATGTTGATGGTTTGACATTTCAGAACATTTGCATGATTCGTTCACGTTTCTTTCCCGTTCTCTTCTAGTTTCACGGGCTGATATTGGAACTTTGGAAGACAAAGCGGTATGAAGGGCACTATCATCTGCAAAGCTATGCACTGGCTATGAGGTAGAACCCAACAAATAATAGATGTGAAGAAGATACAGTGTTGATGCTTAAATGGATCGCTGCGGAATACCAGTATTCATAGGTGTCAGATGAAACTCGATCAACAACTACGTCGAGAGATCTGTTTGAGAGACAGCTAGATAGTGAAGAACACAACGGGGGGCATGCTATGAAAATGTAGTTTGGCGAGTTAGACTGGTGCCAAAACGAATTCTAAACGCTTAAAATAAGAAAAAAGTTACAGGCAAGGACCAGTTGAGGGGGTTCCAGAATTGAGGAAAAAAAAATTAAACACGAAAACACTCAAAATGGTGAAATAGGGATACAGTTTAGGGATTGAAGACGGTTTATTGGAATTTGCGGCGAATCGTGACCTTTCAGCGAAAAATGAATAGCAAAGTTGTAGATGATTAAGTAATCAAAAAATTTTTCATCGACTACTTCTCAATTGAACCCTAAATCATCCGTCTACATGGCAAAGAACTGATTTATCAGTATTTATTTTTTTCTCTCGAATGAATGATTCGGTTTACATAAAAATCAGTAGGAATGTGTCTTTTTCGGTGTCAAATTAGCATGATTTTTTTGCAATTCAGAAGACGACTAGTTTTGGTGTTATGTAAATTTTTCGAAAAAAGTAACCTTATATTCCACGAACAATTGTTTTGGTGTTTTTATATATTTCGAAGATTTTTAAGTAATCATTATAATTGCTAAAATGTCTACTTCGAAATGGTCAATGTAACTTGGTAGTTTATTGATCGTTAAACCGCTTAAAATTGAGAAGAACCGACAACAAGTCTCTCTGAATCCTGATTTTTTTAAATATTTTCAATGATTTTCAATAGTTGCAGAAAAAAGTAACAGGCAAGGACCAGGTGGAGAATATTGTTGATGCTCCAATTTTAGGAAAAAAAGTGTTGAAATACAAAAACACTCAAATTTGTGAAATAGCGATGCATTTTAGGGGTTGAAATCGTTTTGTGATTTGCGGCGAAACGTAACCTAGAGAAATAGGTTTAATGAAAATATAGATAATAAAAAAATCTAAATCTTCATTTTAAACAATTTTTGACATAACCTCAAATTAACCGTCAAAATGGCAAAAAAACGAATTTTCAGTATTTTTTTTTTCTTGCCTGTAAATAATTTAGTTCAGATGGATATAGATATACATTTTTTCTTGTGTCGACTGAGCATGATATTTTCTATAAGTGACCATTTTAATTGTTGAAATGTCTACTTTGGAAGGGTCTATGTTACTAGTTGGTTTATTGATAGTTAAACCGCATAAAATTAAGGAAATAGTCTCTCTGAATCATGATATTCTGAATATTTTTATTTATTTTCGACTTTCTTCATTATTTTCATAACAAAAAGTAGTTCATATTGAATTGCTTATAATAGGATATTGTAATACATAATTACACTACAAAATCAATTCATTAATATAATTTTCATTCATATCTATAACTATTGAAAATCATTGAAAATATTGAGAAAATCATGATTCGGTTTTTCTCAACTTTTAGCGGTTTAACGATAAATTAACCACCAAGTTACAACGACTGTTTGGAAGTACACATTTCAATAAGTAAAATGATCACTTATAGACCTTCAAAGTACATAAAGCACCAGAAAAAATGTTCGTGGAAGATAAGGGTATTTTTTCGAAAAATGTACCTAACTCTAAAGCTAGTCGTCTCCTGAGTTTAAAAAAAATAACGATCATGCGACTCCGAGAAAAGACATAAGCTTACAAACTTTCATGTAAATTAAATAATTTATACGAGAGAAAAATTTAATACTGAAAAATCGGTTTTTCACCATTTTGACGGTAATTTGAGATTATGTCAAAAAGTGTTCGATTTAATAGTTTTTGATTTTTCTATTATCTACAAGTTTGCCAAAATACATTTTCTGCTAAGAGGTCACGTTTCACCGCAAATCGCAAAAAACTGTTTTCAACCCCTATACTGCATCCCCATTTCAGCATTTTGTGTGGTTTCGTGTTTAAATCTTTGGAACCTCAACAACATTTCTGTTATTTTTTTTTCCTCAAAAACTATATCCGAGTGGTTCCAGATCCAATTAATTTCTTGCTATCTTCGAATTTCTTCACTTTTCCCTTTCTTTATATACCTCATTTTTGAAGTTTCTTGAATTTTAAGAGGTTGCCATAGATATGAATGAATACCTGGCTCTTCATAATCAAGTTATAATTTTCAATGTTCGCTTTTAGATTTTGTGTTTTCCAGATTTTAAGTCTATAGCATTTTAGATGGGAGATTTTCGAAACAGTTCTTTTTGCCCGTGGATACGTGGACCTAGCATGGGTCGAGTTTCACCGGCGATATATGTGAATTATATTTCCTTCTGAACTGTTCACTTCAAGTAACTTGATTTTTGAAAAGTGAAATAACCTGAATCATTTAATTGACTCTTTTAACTTCTTCCAGACCCTAAATGACGAAAACATTACCTTATGCTCAAATGCCATGACTCTATATTTCATTAACTTGTGTCAATAGGTCACTTTTGAGTGATTGGATATTGTTTTTCAAATCTTCAATTTGTTTCATTATTCCTTGGAGTATTTTGAATAGATCTTCATTAGCATGACATCATATACTCATTATTTTCTCCAAAATCAATTACCGAGGTGGACTCATTCATCATTCATCAAATTGACGGAATTTTACCATAAGGAATTCTACTGTAGTTAGTAGGTTCAGATTACTTCAACGCAATCAACTTCCGAATTAAAGTATTTCCACTTAGGAAATCTCATAAGTTTGTGGTTTCAAGCATAACATGATGGATGAAATACTCCACTATCGGCTTTTAGATTACTTTCATGGACAGATTTAACACTGGAAAAAGCCCAAGATATTTCCCGTGCGTATGAAGTGAACAAGTACAAAAAAGTTCCAAAAACGTTTGTATATTGTGAGAACTCTCTGAGAATAATATCAATAATCAACTTAAAAGTCCGCAACACCATACACTATATCACTAGTCTTGACATTAGTAAGAGGTTGATTGTTGATCAAGTTAAGGTTGTGAATCATCTTCCGATTTTTATTGTTTCTTTTGTAGCTAATGTTATTGAATATCATGTGTTCCTTTCTGAAAACATTTGAAAATGGGAAATTATTCATCACGAGGAAAAAATACTGTTTTTCCTAAATAGCAGCGCCTAGAAAGCATCCAGAAAAATAACTTCTCCTGAAATAACTGGAGAATATAGCTATGAAGTTGAGTGCAAATATTAGAGAGTGGAAGAGGTACTGCAAGCTAAAGGAACTTATTTAATTTTATTGTGTTTACAGCCTCTCACGAGGTGTCTGCTTTACTAATGTCCATATCCATTTTCGATGTAGGTACTTCTTCCTTCTGTATCTATATTTTTTAACTTCTCTACATGTGCCAGTTCGTTTGTGAGACAGATCAGATGTTTTCTTTGGCATTTTCTAGTGAAGCAAAATTATTTAGATGACGGGACCATGAACACATAATAGTTAGGTAGGTGGCGAGCATTTCGGTTTATGATTAGCACAAGTTTCACATCAAGATGGATTGCAGTTCAGATCACCACCGTTACAGCGGGTTGAAGTTGCTTAAGAAAAGGTGGGAGTATTAAATCATTTGCACATGTCTGCCTCAGGGATTCATGGTCATAGTCATCCTGGAAACGACGAAAATCGAAGAGGCAGACATTAAGGGCTCTGAATTATGACGGAACGGAGTTTTAAAAATTTAGAAAAGCTCTATTGAGTCATTTTTGCAAGGTTCTCATAGCGCCTATTCGATTCATTATGACTCTCTGAATACGAAAAAAATTGTGGAAATACCTGTCTTCTGTTCCTTTCCATTTAATAATAATTATAATATTAAACGCTTTAATTGGTAGAAGCACAGAAAAGCAAACATTGACAAAGAAGTATACAGATCTACCAAAAGGCAAAGTAAGCTTTTGCCTGGCCACAGGGGTCAGGCAAGTGCTTTCTATCATTCAACCTTGAAAAAAAATACAACATAAAGAAAATACAATAATAGACCAATACAATTCAATAATTGAGCCTGGGTTAAAACAAGAAATAACGCCTGAGATAATACTAATAACAAAATAACATTATTTAGGATTGCTCATATCAGGAGAATACCCGTCAGAAATTCATATCACAATTAAGAAGGATATTTTAAAAATATTTTTTGAAACTCAGTATGCTCTTTCCCTTCAGGGCTTCCGGAATCCAGTTGTAAAGCTTAGTGATTGTGTATGAGAAAGAGGACCGATATTGACCGGTGTGAATGGGTGGCGTGAGCCGAGATTTGAATCGTACATTGACATTATGGACATCGGTCCGAAAAGTGATCTTTCGGTATAGATAGGGTGGTTTTTGGGTCGTGACTACCCTATGAAATAAGGTACAGGCATGCAAAATCCTTCTCTTCTCAATTTTTAACTATCCCAACTCATTCAGAGATTGAGATAAATGGGCACGCCTGCCTAAACCACAGATCAGACGAACACAGGAGTTCTGAAATAGCTGGATTCGTTGTGAGTCTCTTTTCGTAATAGCAGGTCCATAGACTATATCATAATTCAATTGCGAAAGAACCAGGGATTCGCATAAGAATACTTTAGCACGTTTGTCGAGAACTTTTCAATTTATTTCTGATACTACATCATATATCTATATACGTCAAAAAAATCTGTTTTTAATTGAATCTAAAGTGGTATTCGGTAAGAAAATTTCACACCAAAATATTTGAAAAAGTACAAGAATAATGAGGGTTTTGGATGGTTTTGGAATTGAAAGTCTTTGTATGGGCTAAGTGCTAGGAATCGCACGTTAAAAGGTAAGTCCTCGTTAATCCTTGGCTCGCACAAGTTTCGACTTCTGAGGCTGCCGTTAGTAAGGAAACGACAGTTGGTTAACGGAAAAAACAATTTTGAACATTTTTTTTCAACATTAATCCAAAAGCAATATGGGTAGAATAACAATTATACATAATGAATAAGTAAATGCTTAAGGAAGAAAATATTTAAAAAATTTCCAGCAGTGGGATTCTAACTCACTTTTTGAATGTCATTTCAACTATAAACGTCAAAAAATGTCCAGTGTAATTTCATGCTCGTTACCCGAAGGAGTAGACATTTCCGGAAATTTCATTAGGTTATGGTGATGATGAAAAAATACAGGCCTTTAATTTGTCCAAAATGTTAGGTGTGAAATTTTCAATACTATCCAGTAGACGTGAAATTTTGTAACCGTAATTTGGCGCGAGCGTCGGGTTGGAAAAAAATCAAATGGTCTGCCTTTGGAATAACACAGTCCTGGATGTCTGCCTCATGGATCTTCTTGGTTTTTAAAAGAAATCTAAACATCAGTTCCAGAGGCAGACATGTGCGCATAATACAGCACACCTGCTTCACATTTTTGAAGCGCTATCAATAGACAACGCAGAGGCAACATGCTGGAAGACTATTTTGTCATGGCCCTTCTCATTGTTTTTAAACAAACAATTCAGGTCTGCCAAGTTTGCACCTCATATACAGATTTTCAAATCATAAAAGTAACTTAAAAAATCAAATACTACAACAGTCATTTTCTATGTTTACAGGATGATTGTGACCATCAGCCCCAGAGGCAGACATTTGCGCATAATAAAACATACCTTTTTTCAACATTTTTGAAACGCTGTCAAGTGACAACGCAGCGCCACTGGTGACAGACGCAGCCCTTGATGTTTCTTAAGGTATAACTATTGCCTCCAATAACGTCTGCCACGAGTGCAGAGGCAACATGCTGGAAGACTATTTTGTCATGGCCCTTCTCATTGTTTTTAAACAAACAATTCAGGTCTGCCAAGTTTGCACCTCATATACAGATTTTCAAATCATAAAAGTAACTTAAAAAATCAAATACTACAACAGTCATTTTCTATGTTTACAGGATGATTGTGACCATCAGCCCCAGAGGCAGACATTTGCGCATAATAAAACATACCTTTTTTCAACATTTTTGAAACGCTGTCAAGTGACAACGCAGCGCCACTGGTGACAGACGCAGCCCTTGATGTTTCTTAAGGTATAACTATTGCCTCCAATAACGTCTGCCACGAGTGCCACGTTTGCCGATTTTATCGAAATTTTGCTCGCCACTTCCTCAACTATAACCAACAAAAACATATTATCAATTGTACATACTTTTTGTAGTCATTATTATACGGCTTCGAAAATGTTTGAGATTAGGCCTATAGAAGGAGTTTATATACCGCACGAAAACATATGGCAAATTGGCTTCAGGTCAAATTTGCTAATATTTCTTGATGTTATAGTGGAATGAGCCATTAAAAAAATATGTGAGTTCAAATGATTTTGTATGTATCGTTTCTGAGATATAAGCGGCCAAAGTTTGTGGAAACGTCATAATTGGGTAGGATTGATATTTTTTTCCTAGCACTATTTCAGAACCAATATGTCATATTTTGGTAGGACATCATAGTTCCTGTCTATTCTAGAAGATAAAAACGTGTTTAGTTCCTTGAGAACTCTCTGTATTTGAAATAAAATTGTTTCAATTTTGGATTATACCAATATACTGAAAATACTTTCGTTTTTTTACTACAAAAAGTTATTTATTGCCAATTTCAATTGAACAAAAAAATTAGTTAACTTTTTGATGAGTTCAGTTATATGTAATTAATTACCTTTCATTTAAATAAAGGGAGCGTTACTTTTTATTCAAGTCATTTACAATGTTTTTACTGAATCTCTCAAAAACTGATCCGTTAATTTTGACCTAATTTCACTCAAACTGTTTCGGAAATGTTGACTATTATTTGTGACAGTTTTGTCGACTTTGCATTTTGCGTTTCTAAGATATTCGTTTTTATAGTTTACGGTATTACGATATAATGTGGTCGTTTGAATTCGACAATTATATTATGTTCTTGAGTTTGCGTGTATTGATGCAATCATGTTGTTGAGTGTAGTTTGCGTTGTTTATGGTATTAAACAATTGATTTGAAAAAAAAAAAATGTGATAGACTTCAAATTATTTATACTGGGTGGCTTCCGGAAGTATTGCCTACGGAATATCTCAGTTATTATATGAAGTAGGTTTGTGAAATTTGTAGCGTCGATATAATGACATAAGTGCTAGAATTTGAGCATATTGACATGTCGAAGTTAACTTCCGGTCTGACCGGAAGTAACATCAACTTTCTTATTTTGAATGGAAATCCTATTTTTTTTCTTTTCGCTTTATTCAGCATTCAATTCCCTTTCTAATGACATATCACAAGTTGGTATCCAACCAGAAACTAGATCAGAAAAAAAATTATTATTGAAATTCACCGAGTAGGCCGTGGAAGCAAAATGAAAGCCAAAAATTGAAAAGTTGGCTATGGAAACCATACGTCACTTGATAACAGTTGCTACTACTGTGATATTTTATTTTCATTCGTCGGCGTTATAAAAAGCCGCCAAAAAAAATATTGGAAAAATTGGGAAAAAACAATACTCTGTAGGTCCATGACTTAAATAGGAACATACAACTTCTTCTTGCCTGTACTATTCAGCATAACCATTCCTTTCTAATGATATAATAGAAAATAATTTTTTGAACTGAGATACCGAAAAATCCAATTATTATTCTTCAAATAACAAAACAGATTATCGCCATACGCAAAAATAAAATTAAAAATAATGTGGAATGATGAATTATATACTGTAGGTTCTAGGTTAAATAGGAACATAAACGTACTTGGTCTGTGCCATCGTCCATAGATATTCTAATATCTACCTATGGATGATGTTTGTGCTATTCAGAATAATTGCAATAATCATTCGAACCAAAATATTAACAAGTAGGCTGATTAAGATGTATTTTGGAATGAAACAAAAAAGAAATGAGAGCTGTCACGAACGCTGCTATCCATATTATTTTGACGTTCGAAGTAGTGTTTTTGATTCTGCCATTTTAAAAGGGTTTGGAAATCGAAATCAGTTAGTGGAATATTCAAAAAATGCCCCGTTATTCACGAACCGAACAAATTGACATGCTTCTCATTTATGGTGAATGTTTAAAAAATTCTTATGCCGCTGAACGATTGTATTTAGAGCGATATCCAGGGAGGCAGCAACCGTCAAGAAGATATTTCCAGTGGCTTGAAGAAAAATTAAGAACTGAGCCTGATGTTCACGAAGACCAAGAAGCATTTGTTATTAATGAGGAAACTGAAATTAATGTATTAGCTTTAGTACAATATGATAGCACAATTTCCTCAAGGCAGATTGGCGCCGAATTAGCTATAAGTAAGGACTCTGCTAGGAAAATTTTGAAAAAACATCGATTGAAATCCTTCAAGTATCAGTTGCATCAACATTTGTATGAAAATGACGGTCAAAGGCGCCTGGAATATTGTAATTGGTTTCTTCGGCAAAATGCTAAGAATCACCTATTTAACTATTATATCTTGTTTACGGACGAGTCAAGATTAACCAACAATGGATTATTTAACAAGAATAATACAAGGTAGGTACTTTATTTGGATTATTGTCGATAGTCGAAGTGTAAAGTGCTAAAAGTGTGAACGGTCTTTTGTTCCAGGTACTGGGCGATAGCAAACGAGCACCGGTTTCGACAAGGCGGCTTCCAGGAGAGATTTGGTGTGAATGTTTGGGCAGGAATAGTTGGAACTCATATTGTTGGCCCCATTCTTTTTCAAGGCCAACTAACCGGAGAGAGATACTTTAATTTTTTAACCAATGAAATTTCGGAATTCATTAACAACCTACCAGCGGAAATAACTGAGAGAATGTACTTCCAGCAAGATGGCGCCCCTCCGCATAATTCAAGAATAGCGAGAAATTATCTTCAAAATCGCTTTCAAGAGAGACTTATAACAACCCATGGTCCAGTCAGGTGGCCACCAAGGTCACCTGATCTTACTCCGTGCGACTTTTTTCTATGGGGGCATCTTAAAAATAGGGTGTATTCCACACAGCCTACAACTGTATATGAGCTAGAAGTAAAATTTCGTAGAGCTTTCCAAGATATCACGCCCCAAATGTTGAGAAACGTTTTACATGAAAATATCACCAGAGTCAATAAATGTATTGACGCTGAGGGAATGCATTTCGAACATTTGTTTTGAATTTATTTTATCTTTAATCCTATCAATTTGAGTATTTTTTTTTTGATAAATCTGTTTTTTCGTTATGTGAAGAATAATAATTGGATTTTTTGGTATTTCATTTCAAAAAATTACTTTCTATTATATCATTAGAAAGGAATGGTTATGCTGAATAGTACAGGCAAGAAAAAGTTGTATGTTCCTATTTAAGTTATGGACCTACAGAGTATTGTTTTTTTTCCAATTTTTCCAATATTTTTTTTGGCGGCTCTTTATAACGCCGACGAATGAAAATAAAATATCACAGTAGTAGCAACTGTTATCAAGTGACGTATGGTTTCCATAGCCAACTTTTCAATTTTTGGATTTCATTTTTGCTTCCACGGCCTACTCGGTGAATTTCAATAATAATTTTTTTCTGATCTAGTTTCTGGTTAGATACCAACTTGTGATATGTCATTAGAAAGGGAATTGAATGATGAATAAAGCGAAAAGAAAAAAAAATAGGGTTTCCATTCAAAATAAGAAAGTTGATGTTACTTCCGGTCAGACCGGAAGTTAACTTCGACATGTCAATATGCTCAAATTCTAGCTTTTATGTCATTATATCGACGCTCCAAATTTCACAAACCTACTTCATACAATAACTGAGATATTCCGTAGGCAATACTTCCGTAGCCACCCGGTATACCCATGTGTCATAATATGGTGAATTTTGAAAATGCGTACCTTATAAACGCAACATGCAAAGTTGACAAAACTCTTATACTGGGTGTTTCACAGTGGATGGAACATTGGAAGTATCTGGAGAACAGAAAGACAGGTCATTTCGAAAATTTGTGGGCGTGGATAATCAAACTTGCCCTATCCGTCTAAAATACTTTCATCAATACAGTGTTGCCACTTGTATCAGAAAGTAGTAGCTAATTTGTTATTTCAAATGGAACACCTCGTATATTACATCATTTTTGGAATCCATATAAGATTCATCACAAGTTTCCCATATAATTTCCCATACGTATCTATGACGATTTCCGAGATAAAAATTATTTTGTACAATTTTTGTGCAAAACCTGACCAATATCAATTTTTTCCCAATGCAAATTTACAAAATGATGCAATTTGGGTTATAGCTGCATAAGACCATTAAGTATTCTGTCGATGAACTGGATCTCAGTTTCAGCACACAGGCTCAGAAGTGAGTCCCTTCACGGGACTCATGAAAATGACTGAAACTCCGTTTTTTTAAATGAAACACCTTGTATATTATTACTTTTTTAAAAAGCTGTAACATTTTTCAATTTAATTGAGTATACTTTCCCTATACCTATCTCATCCAGTTTGTTAGTTATGATCACTTATGTTATGAATTCGTCTTCAATAAAATAAATATTGGATAGTGATTTAGATAGTAGGATATGAACTTTATTCTGACAGAGAAATAACATGTTATTCCTTCATTGTCGTCCTGTATTCAAGTTGCATGGGTGTGAAAGTACTATGGCAGAAAATAATTACTCAAATGTGGTTTTGATGGATTTATTCATCATTTATGTTCAATGTAACAAGAATATCAGTAGAACATGCAGAGAGTTTAATGAAAAGTATGCTGATTTACTTCGAATGAATTTGAGAAAATTCATTAGATTGAAGAGAAATTTTGAAATGTTTGGATCTTCTTTGGAAGTAACAAGAAACTTGCCTAGACTTGTGACAGGTAATTAGGACAACGCAATACATGTTTCGGCATACTTCCACGGGAATCCTCAAGCTTCCATTCGTAGTGCGGTTCACGATTTAGGTGTAAAACTTTCATCAGTTCATAGGATTCTGAACGAACACGGAATGCATGACTACAAATTTCATGAAGTTAAAGCTCTCAAGCCCCAAGACGCTCAGCAAAGGATCGAACTATGTGAAATGTTGATGGTGCTTACACAAGTAGACGAAGATTTTCTCAAGAAGATAATATGGACTGATGAATAAAAATTTTCGAGGGAAGGTTATTTTCAACAGGAGAAATCTTCATTACTGGGAACCGAAAATCCACATATCACAACAAAAATGGGATTTCAAGAAAAATTTAGTTTCAACGTTTTCTGTTTAATAATAGACAATCAACTGCGCTTTTTGATTTATGATGAAAACCTTGATTCTAGAAAATATTTGAATATCTTGAGGACAACGGTTGGGGATTTCATTGAAGAACTGACACTAGAACAATATCGATCATGTTGGTATCAACTTGATGGAGATCCTGCTCATTGCACTGCAGAAGTCGGGTTGGAATTGGACCGTATATTTAACGATCGATGGATTAGACGTTTGGGTCCATAGAACTGGCCCCCTAGATCCCCTGATCTTACACCCCTAGACTTTTATTTGCGGGTCACTATCAAGCAAATAGTCTGGAGAACACCGTTCAACACAATGGAAGAATTAGAACACCGAGTGGCCCTAGCGTTTCAGGAATTAGATTCAAATGAAATTCAATAGATGCCGTTGATATTCGCATAAGAAAGTATTTGGAAACGAATGGTAAACATTTTGAACATTTATTGAAATGATTCAGAACCGCTAAATCTTTCTAGATTTATTAATACACATGTTAGATTTTGATACTTTTAGCTTTTCATGATGAACAAACATTTTAAAATTTCTACTCAATCTAATAAATTTTCTTGAATTAATTCGAGGTAAATCAGCATACTTTTCATTAAAATCTCTGTATGTTCTGCTGACATTCTTGTTACATTGACCATAAATGATGAATAAATCCATCAAAACCACATTGGAGTAATTATTTTCCACCATAGTACTTTCACACCCATGCAACTTGAATACAGGATGACAATGAAGGAATAACATGTTAGTTCTCTGTCAGAATGAAGTTCATAGTATACTATTTGAACCACTATCCAATATTTATTTTATTGAAGACGAATTCATAACATAAGTGATCATAACTAACAAACTGTTCGAGATAGGTATAGGGAAAGGATACTCAATTAAATTGAAAAGTGTTACAGCATTTCAAATAAGTAATAAAATACAAGATGTTTTATTTAAAAAAACGGAGTTTCAGTCATTTTCATGAGTCCCCAAAAGGAACTCACTTCTGAGCCTCCCTGTATGCTGAAACAGAGATCCAGTTCATCGACAGAATACTTAATGGTCTTATGCAGCTAAAACCTAAATTGCAATATTTTGTAAATTTGCATTGGGAAAAATTGATATTTATCGATGGTCAGGTTTTGCACAAAAATTGGACAAAATAATTTTTATCTCGGAAATCGTCATGGATAGGTATTGGAAATTATGTGGGAAAGTTGTGAGTAATCTTATAGGGATTCCAAAAATGATATAATATACGAGGTGTTTCATTTGAAATAACAAAGTAGCTACTTCTTTCTGATACAAGCGGCAACACTGTATTGATGAAAATGTTTTAGACGGATAGAGCAAGTTTGATTACCCACGCCCACAAATTTTTGAAATGATCTGTCTTTCTGTTCTCCAGATACTTCTAATGTTCCATCCACTGTGAAACACCCGGTATATACTAGTCCATTTTCTCAAAAAAGTATGAGTAAAATCATGATCATATTTACTGTTACAGTTTTGGACATATTCAATAAAAGCTTTGTGAAAGACCCAACAAAAAAATGTAACGCATCCTGTATCTAAATAAAACGTAATATTGAATAACTGAATTCATCAGAAAGTTACCTTACTATGGTTCAATCAACTGCAGTAATCAATTAAAATACGAACAGTCAATTATTTCCAGTATAATCTAAAACTTTAAAAATTCATATTTCAAACAGATAGAGTCATCAAGAAACAAAACACATTTTTATCAGCTAGGATAGACTGAAAGCATGATCTCTAGCCAAAATATTACTTGTTGGTTATGGAACAGTGCTAGAATAAAAATACGGAAAAACGACTTTTTCATTTATTCCCCGTATAGGTACACCCTAATGTACTTTCATTATTAAGATTATAATTGGACATGTTATTAACGAGTTTTGATACATGGTACATTTTTATCCTGAATTTGTCTCATTTCGACTAATAAAACAGTTTTTTCTTTGTGTGTCCTACCCGAGTACGACGTTTTTAAGAAATTTGGCCGCTTATATCTCAGAAACGACACATACAAAATCATTTAAATTAACACAATATCCTAACGACCCATCCCACTATAACAATGAAATTTCAGCCAACTTTATCAAGAGCCAATTTCCCAAATGTTCACAGTACACGTAGTAAACCATTTATATTCCGTGTGCTTCACGGAATACGAATAATTACACTGGTAGGTATGTCCCACCATAGAATTTAGTCTCGGATTCATCTCGTTCCCGCTCCCGCTCCTGCGTTCCCGCGTTGGTTTGAGAAAACCTTAACCCAGGTTTATAATCAACTTTTTGTAGAAATTAACGATTTACGTTAATACACAATTGGTTCATTGAGATTCATATACCCAGTTCAATGTTATTAGGTGTTATAAACAACAACTGACCTTGTTATGATAACATTGAACCATAATAACAAACTGGGTTCATGATTATATTTTCTTTTATAAAGACTGAACTCAATGGAGTAAATTTAGTATTACCAGATCAACTGTCGTTTTACTCATCCACCGTGAGATAGTCTCTCAAACCAACCAAAGGGCAAATCCTACATTGCCGCTTACTTTCGTCAATGGAGGTCTCACCGTACTTTGGAATTAAATGCGGAAATTCATAATGTTTTCGCAAATTTCGGAGAACTGCGCCGTTTAAAGATCGTTCAAATCAAAAGTGGTTTGATTCAGACGAACTGCTGTCAACGAAGAATCCCAAAATTTTGTTCCGATTTTCTTTACAAACCCCGACTATGTTCTACACAATACTGGGTTTCACCGATAACGCTAACGAACTTTCCGTGCTATATCACCGAAGTATTTCGGACCGATCCGGTCAGAGAAAAGCAGGCCTTTAAATGAGTAAAATATTACTTAAGTAGTCGTTGAAACGTTTTCAAAATGAATCTGTTAAAACCGTATTTATTTATTGTCATAATAACCTCAAAACAACTGCTTTTCAGAACTACTAAAGGAGACATACAATTTAGTTACATACAAACCACAGAACAACATTTTCTCGAGAATTTTCAATTGTTTGCCAGTAATATCCATGTTGCATCATAGCAACCCTTCAGTATAATAAAACGCACAGTAACTCGTTATTTGTAAAACAACTCAAATACGTAGCCGTTGATGCTTTTAAGAAGTCATTATGTGAAGTTTATAACTTTGTGCTAATCGGGCACTACGTACCATTTTGTTTGGAATTTAAATTTTTGTCAGAAATTCTGCTGTCGCATAGAAAATTATCACAGAAACAAAATCACACTGTATGCAAGAGTAGTAATCTTGACTGAATATGATAGAATCATATATGCGCAAAAATTATATTCAAAATACACGTTATTCTTATACATATCCATTAACTTTGCTCATAATGAGAATAAATAAAATTGATAATAGTATATCAACAATAATTTCAAAATCTAGAAAAACTTCAACTGAGAATAAGCCAAATTGAATGAAATATAGCATATTCTTTCAGCTATGGTTTATGTATATGAACAACTAGTATAAATACTATTTTCACTTTAAGAATGAATTTGATTGAACTTACTCAAGAATCATTTGTAATCAGTGTTTTTTCACTCTACTGAAAGCTAAGTAAATTTCAAATAAGTGTAGTTATTTTCAAAAAAACTATTTCCTAATTCCAAAAGCAAGAATAAATATACATGCAATAGCAACTCTTTCCACCGTTGTCACGTTTATAAAAATTCCAGAACAAAATGTTGTTCAAACTTGAGAAGGATGACAGGGCCTAAGGGTACAAATGAAACTATTAACAGAAAAATTAAAACACATTATATATCGATTACAAGAAAAAACACATACTTTACTACAATATCGGATAATGTATAGAGTGTAATAGAAACAAAACTAAATTAACTCAATGATTTTGAGGCTGTTGCTCAAAAATAAGATACTAAAGGAGCTTCTCTTGGCCTATAGGTACATAACGATGACTTTTCTGTTAGTTTCTTTCATTTTCCAAGAAGGATGATTAATTTTCTGTACTACGAATTAATTCTTTCATTAACATTTCAGATATTTGTGATACTGTTGCAGCTGTTATTTCATGATCTGAAATAACAAAATATATTTAAATTGCGTATACTTGATACAGTATCTAGAATTAAAGTCATACTATTTTGCCACCAGTAAGTGATCAGTCATAATTTTTTAGTATATGCGGAGAAAGGTGTCAAAAACACGCATACCTATTTCAGCTTTTAATTTTTTCCTCGAGCAAAAAACTTTTTTTCACGAAATCTGGTGAAAATATAATACTTCAAGCTGTAATTTTTTTGTAGCGAAATACAAATTTTTCTTTTTTTTTTCGACAAATTCCAAAAAACGACCTCATTTTCAACTGAAAAGTTTCACCGATAATATTCGCCTTTTCAAGATCTCCAGCAGCTATTTTTTTTGTTGAAGCGTGTACTTTCAGATTATGTTATAAAAGTGTTAGTAGCACTATATAGGATGATCCATATATAGAAAAAAATCCAGAAAACGCGAAAAAATTAAAAAACTAATGTTCAAATATAAATTTCTTAAACTTTTGTTCTTAACTCATATTTATTTATTAAAATTATTGAAATTAACAGTTGAAACCTTTCGAAAATATTAACTTCATGGTCATGTTCATGTTTCATGTACAAAGAATTAACAATGACATAAATGAGGATCTGATTATGATAGAAGGCGAAAGGAGGTGAACTTTTGGGGTAGAAATGGTTTCTCACGATTTGCAGCGAAAATTAACCTCCTACAAAGAAAAGTTGAGAAAAAAAGTTGTTGGCAATGAAATGATCTACAACTTTTGTGTTTTTCCACATTACCTCAAATTTTTCGGGAAAATCGGAAAATCCGTTTTAATTTAGTTATAAATTGTTTCTTGTGTAAAAATTTAATGTTTGTCTCAAAATTTAGAGGAAAAATACCTTTCAATGTTCTGAATAAGATGTTTTTTTTTTGGTTGAATATTTATTTTTCTCGAACTTCTTTGAACTTCTCGGATAGCTTCCTAGTCTCTACTTACCTGAAATGAAATCTTATATTTTGATTTTTTTTTTTTTTTTTTTTTTTTTTTTTTTTTTTTTTTTTTTTTGGATTGACGTGGCCTTTACTTGATGGAAATTCATAGTATATGACACTAAGGTAAACACGATTAAATTTCCACAGATTTATTGTCTTCGCGACATGTTTCGATACACTGTATCTTTTTCAAGCGAATGTATTACATTCGCTTGAAAAAGATACAGTGTATCGAAACATGTCGCGAAGACAATAAATCTGTGGAAATTTAATCGTGTTTACCTTAGTGTCATATACTTATATTTTGAGGTTATGTGGAAAAATGTTTATTGCAAAAGTTATAGATATTTTTATTGCCAACAACTTTTTTTTGCCTTAACTTTTTTTTGTAGGAGGGAAATTTTAGCTGCAAATCGTGAGAAACCATTTTTTTTTTCAAAAGATTTTAACTTGCTCTATGTGTTTGTGTGATAGATGGGTACAAATCTTGCAAGCTGATTTGGAACCACTTCCTCTTATCCTATGGAATTGAAATTTCACATGTTGGTTCAGTTCCGATGACAATACATTGATGTAGAAAATATATTTCCCCCTATTGGCCCCCGAAAGCTAGGTAGAGAATGCGTAGGGTTTCAGATGTTTTCTTGACGGATTTGGACGTCAAAAATAACAGCGAATAAAACAATTTGGTAAGGGCGCCCGCCCCCCCTCTTCTCGGAGAAAGTTGGAAAACTCGCGGAATTGAAATCGGAATAATCCGTAAAAATAGTGAAAAATATCTGACCGTCAAATATTATGGTTCAAAAAAATTTCACCTTCCCTGTGCCCCTTCAAAAGCTAGGTAGAGAACGCAATGGAATTGGAAAAATGTTTCTACAAATTCGGACATGGAAAATAATGTCGAAAAAAAATCGACCGTAGGGCACGCCCTCCTTTTCTGTCACGAAAAAAATTAGGAAAACTCGTGAAAAATAAATCGAGAAAATCAGTAAAAATTGTGAAATTCATCTAACCATTGAATAATACGGTTTAAAAAAAATTACACCTCTTGCCCCTTTAAAAGCTAGATGCAGAAAGCCTAGAAATTTGGAAAAAAATTCAACAGTAAATCAATAGACAAGGGACCGTGCAACTATGACTCATGAATTGAAATGAACAGACAGAAACAAATCAAAAAAAAAATAAGAAACAAATAAATAAATGAACTTAAACAGAATTTTTTTATTTAATTTATTTAAAGCACTAAAAAGAAGAAAATAAATTTTTAAGTGAATTGAACTCATCATTTTGTTACATTATAGAATTTTAGGTGATATAAAAACTTTTCGCAAAAATAAATTTTGAGGTTTTTTAAATTTAATACACAATAAGAAATAAATAGATACTTCTCGCGACAAGCTATATATCATTTAAAATTTTATAATGTTACAAAATGATGGGTTTATTTCACTATAAAATAATTTTTCTTCATTTTAGTGCATTTAATAAAAGCTTATCTATGAAAAGTTTATTTAAAATTTATTTATCTTTCAAAAGTTTACCTCTTTTCGCCCTTCTATCATAATCAAATCCTCATTTATGTCATTGTTCATTTTTTGTACCTCTTAAGGTGACATGAAATTATTAAACCTAAAAGGTTTCAACGGTTTCAATGAATAAGTATGAGTTTAGAACAAATATTTCAAAAAACTGATATTTGAAAATCAGGTTTTTAATTTTTTCGCGTTTCCTGGAAAAAATTTCCACATTAGTGCTACTGTTTCATTACTACAAAAGCTAAAAGTACTCGCTTCAACGCAAAAAATAGCGACTGGACAGCTTGAAAAGACGAATATTATCGGAGAAACTTTTCAGTTGAAAATGAGTTCGTTTTCTTGGAATTTGTCGAAAAAAAAGGAAAAAATCTGCATTTCGCTACAGAAAAATAACATTTCCCTTGAAACGTAAGTTATATTTTCACCGAAGGACCAGGCGCAGCAGCCTTATGGGAAAATTATCACCAGTTAATTTTTCATAATTTTTGGTATGTTGGAGAATATGACCCCCTGAACAAGAGTGTCCATGGACCCAACTCAATCCTATTACTAGTATTCGAGATACAGGGTGTCAAAATTGGGAAATAGCCATTTCTTTAAAGTAACATTGCTCGTAGAAAAACATCTTGAAAGAAAGAGTTTTGCTCGACAAATATTGCTTATCCATAAAGCGATAATTTTAAACTGTTTTCTAATAAAACATTTTTGCATAGGGGGTGAGTCAAGCATTATTCAAAATAAAATTCTAATTCGACCCTATAAAATCAAGATATGATCAAACCAAGTAACACACACACACTAAAATGAAAGCCCATCGTTTGAGTTATGTCAAAATCGACAAATTAAAATTTTATACTGGGTGAGTTAAAAAGTCACAGTTTTTTTGGTGGTATTTTTTTTATTTTATATTTTGAGCTTTAGGGATACTTGACTGGGAACCATTGAGCATACTGCTTGTCCTAAATCGATATACAGTGTGACACAAACGCAAGGTGATGACAAAACTTGCGAAGAGGCGTTTAGTTCATAATTCTTCCTGTAATTAAAAATTTCGTAGGTGAAGTCTTCCGATTTTCTGTCATTAGTCTGAGTCTGAGTACACTTTTATAATGTCGAACGGTATTGACTATTGGTATTGGTAATATTTCAACATATTAAGAGGGGCTAAACATCTGTTACTACAAAAGTTGTCAAAAAAGTTTTATACAATGAGAATGTCATACAGAGTAACGGTAAGAGACACGTTGGCATTTACTTATTGTTATTTCGTCGTAGTACAATGGAAGACAATGTATTTAATATTGAAAAAAGTAAATAAAACTCTTTATTTATTGACATTATTATATTTTGTTCGCGGCTCAATCAACAGCTGCTAATTTGTTCTGTTTTTACATCCTACATACATCAGATTTATCTAATCGACTGTTTTCATGACAATTTATAAAATGTATATCAATTCATTCGTTTTCTCAGTGCTTTTGAGGTAGAACGCAGGGTGCGTTTCTTTTTCACATCGTTAACCCACTAGACTCACTCCACGGTTCACACGACAATAAAACAAACAACAATAAACATACCAATAATGAACAAGATTAATTGATAGTAGGTACAGGTACCCACTTACCAGTCGATACTATTACATCTGTCTATCATTTCTGAATCATAAACAAAATTTTTCGGTAGGAGTCTTTCAGCATCATCAGTGATTTCATTTCGAATCGTGCATATCCTAAATAATTTGCCTTCCGAAGGACTACTTCCATACACTATTGAGCCTCACTGTATAACGTTAACCACCATGGTTCAAAATAATACATTTTTTGATATAGGTGAAGTACCTCATAAACAAATTAATTCTACGCAGGTCACGCTCGGATGCCACGTTCAAAAAAATATAATCACCAGCCAAAAATTATTACATATACAGGGCAATTCAAATTCGACCCTCACCATTGGGATCTCCTAAACTACAGGAGATACGTCGAAGCTTAAATTGGGGCAAAGTTGCGTATTCTGGTGCTCAACAAAATACTGTTTTGAAACTTGGAAAATTCCAAGTATTTCCGGAAATATCGGGAAGAAACTGAAAATCGGAATTTTTGTTTTTATTTTTTTCTATCGTTATTTGACAACATAGCTCAAAATCAAAAGTACATTTTCATTGATACTTTTTTTCAGCTACACGTTTTTATGTTCAGATTTACTATCCGACGTTTCGTCTTCTAGCATTCATCAACAACTATTTTTTCTGTAATGGGCGCCATGTTGTTTTTTTGTACAGAAAAATAGTGATTCTAATTCTGATTTCATTAATGTATAATTTGTTATCACTTGCGCTTCTGAAACCACAGATATTAAAAAATATATATACTTCAATATGGTCATGACTCCATCGAAAAATTTTGTTTGATAAACACTAGTTGTCACAACTCATTAAACATCAAAAGTTTGCACAAATACTTCAGTCGAAATGTCCTCATTCCCAAATGAAGAAAAACGAGATATGTTGAAACTTTATTATAAATTTGATAGGAATAGTTCGAAAACAGCACAAATTTATTTTGAAAGACAACAGCCGCATAGAACATTATTCGGAATTTTGGACAAACACTGGCTGAGTACGGTACGTTTCAAAAACCAAGAATGAAATATGGAAGCAGAATGGAACAAAATATTAGACGTAACTCATTAGCCGAGGTAAAATAATTGTTCATTCCATATTCGAAGAAGTATAATTATTTTTGGTACTTTTTTAGATAAATGCAGATCCTTCCAAATCAACACATCGAGACTCCTACAAACTTCTTGAAAAACATTATTTGGACCAACGAAAGTACTTTTTCGAACAGAGGTGTTTTTACTCCAAATGTGCTCCAAATGTGCTCACATTTGGAGAGAAAATTATCCACGACACTTCAGAGAAGTCAGACCTTAACTTCGGTTTCGTTTGAATGTGTGGGCTGGAATTTATGACGACCGAATACTTGGACCTCATTTCTTCTCTAATAATTTGAACGGGGAAACCTATCTTCGGTTCTTAAGAAACGAATTCGAAGAATATATGGATACGTTTCCCCTTGTTAATTATAACAGCTGCTGGTTTCAGCATGACGGGGCTCCTCCACACAATAAAAGAGCAGTTTGCGAATATTTACACCAAATATTTCCTAGGTGGTTAGGAAATTCTGGACCAGTGAGATGGCTGGCAAGGTCACCTGACCTTACAGTTTTGGATACTTTCTTGTGGGGCACTTTAAAGAACATAATCTATAGAGAGCAAGACACAGTAGATGAACTTAGGGACAATATCATCACCCAATTCAGGTCTATCAGAAGAAGGGATATTGTCAGGGCTGTTCTTAATTTGAGACGACGAGCTCGGTTATGTATTCAAGAGGAAGGCCATCATTTCGAACACTTGTTGTAATAATTTTTGTGCATTTTTTACAAGCTCATGATTTCATTCTTGTTTTTTGAAACGCACCGTACTCAGCTAAGTGTTTGCCCAAAATTCCGAATAATGTTCTATCCGGCTGTTGTATTTCAGGAAATAATTCAAAATAAATTTGTGTTGTTTTCGTACTATTCCTATAAAATTTATAATAAAGTTTCATTATTTCTCGTTCATAACGACATAACCTTTTATGTGATAACCAAACAAAGATTTTTTTTGAGAAGAAGTCAAAAGTGTGTGCAAATCAGGCTTTTGAAAAAATTTTTTCAAATTTGCTATCATCGAGTGCGTTTACTAACATTTGCTTTGTTAAACATAATATCCCAACCTTCCTGTGTATATACAAACTAAAATTGAAAATATTTCGGTAAGTACTTAATACTTATATACTTTGAGGTTAGAATATGAACGTGGACGTGGAACCTGGGGGAAAAGACCCTCCTGATAAACCATTAGATGGAACAACAGGCAAGCAAGATCGAGCTTAAAAATATTCTTATACAGATACAGGACCCTATGAGGTATATGTACAGAAGAAAACATCCAATACCAACGACAATTCAAATTTGGGAAATCTACACCAACTTTCCATTGCCAAAATGATATATAATCTGAATGTAGGGGAGATTGAAAAACTTCGGCGTAAAGGTAGAAACCGCATTAGTGTAGAATTTAAAAATTACACAGCAGCCAATAATTTTCTAAACCATGAAGGTCTAATATCTAAAGGACTTGGAACATTCATTCCAGGCAACAATATTACCTGCAGAGGAATACGATATATATGACGATATAACAGAGGAAGAAATCATACAACATTCTGAAACAAAAAAGGTAAATTGTAAAATCATCAATGCCAGACGTTTGAACCGAAGAACCAATATAAATGGAGAGATCTGCTTTTTACCAACAGGAACAGTATGTGTAACCTTCACAAGTAAAAGTCTACCATCAAGAAGTATACTCTTATGTAATGTTGGTGGAACCATATCGAATGCCGGTAGTTCAATGCTATCAATGTATGCTCTATGGACATACAAAAAATCAATGCCGAGGTAAGTCAATATGTCAAAATTGCGCCCAAACACATGATATTATAGATCAATGCTCTAATCCTCCCCACTGTAGACACTGCAATGGGGAGCATAAATCCACTAGTAAACAATGCCCAGAATATGATCGACAGAAACTTATCAGACAGCATATGTCGTACTCCAACATGTCATTTTATGATGCCAACGAACTCAACCAAAACCAAAAACAAATAGCCAATATTTATATAAACCTGCGGAATATCCAACCTTAACCAACACATATAGTATCCCGTCTATCCAACAAATAACTATGAGTAGACAAACCGATCCGGAATTTATCACTTACGCCCAAAGAATAAGTACAGGATACACCGATAACAGAAAAAGAAGATTGGCCCCATCACTTGGCTTTGATAGACAAGCCCATAATGAAAACTTAAATACCCCCCAAGGACAATAATTCATACCAAGGCAAAAAACACCAATTTATCAGCACCCTAACTATAATCCGAAAACTCCTACCAATGTCTCAACCTCATCCCAAGGTGAATATGAGATGGTCCCTCAAATAGAAATGCCTACTTCATTTAATATACTAATTGATCATTTAAATAATATGAATAACCAGGACAAAGAAAAAGTTATTGAAATTATACTGAAAACCCTACTACAAAACACAAATTCAATTGAACCAGATGAATACTAACCCAACACTTAACATTATTCAATGGAATATACGTAGTTTTTATAATAATAGAAGTAATCTGTTAATCTTGATAAATGATTATAATCCAGATATCATACTACTAAATGAAACCTGGTTGACTACAAACAATAACATCAATATCCCTCATTATTTTTCTGTTCGAGTAGATCGACAGGATGGTAAGGGAGGAATCGCCATGTTCATACGATCCCATATTGAATATGTCATTCATACAACAAATATAACAAATCAACCTGACAAATTTCAATTTCAAATCATACATTTACCAGTACAGAATGTTTCGATTATAAATATGTATAATCCACCGAATATAAACTTATGCTATGATACCCTAAAAAATATATGTGAATCAATACAGTCGCCCTTCTTATTAATGGGTGATCTCAATGGCCATAACCCCTCATGGGGAAGCTCGTCTACAAATAGAAATGGTCGCATTATACAAAAAATTATAGAAGACTTAAACTTAGTTATATTAAATGATGGATCACCAACTAGATTAACCCCACCATCACAAAATAAGTCAGCGGTGGACATAACACTAACAACCAATACAATAGCCAATAAATGCTCTTGGAATGTTATCCAAGACTGTGGTATGAGCGATCATTTCCCAACTCACTGCGAAATCTCACAAATCCCAACATGTAAGAGAGTCAGACCAATACGAAAACTCTATAAAGATGCTGACTGGGAATTGTACAGTATTTCAACATCTCAAAATATAGAAAATAGCATAAACCCCACATTTGAAAAAAATTATGAAATATTAAATATAGCAAGTGACAACTTTATCCCAGTTACAAAACTATCACAAAAACCATGCAAACATACAGTCCCTTGGTGGGATGATGAATGCACTCAATAAATTTCAAAGAGAAAGGTAGCCTTACAAAATTTCAATAACAATCCTTCTATAGAAAATTACATATATGTTAAAAAAACAATAGCAACCACAAGGAAAAAACTTAAAATCAAGAAAAAGACAAAATTTCGAACCTTCTGTTCAACACTCAACGATACCCCCCTCACGTATATCTGGTCAACAATAAAGCGATTTTCTAATTCAAATACAACTCATGAACTTATCCTACCAAATAAAACTATAGCACAAGAAATACTAAACAATCTATCTCCATGTGTATATAACCCAGACTTCCTTATTATTAATGATAACAATGAAATGAAATGAATTACGTAATGTTCTATTAAGGAAAACGGATAAAGCCACAGGAATGGATAACATATCTTATAGTATGATAAAAAATTTGTCCATAGAGAGTCAGAAGATAATAATCACATTGTATAATAAATTACTAGTAGGTGACAAAATACCGAATGAATGGACAAACATAGTAATATTACCAATTTTAAAACCTAATAGAGAGATAAATATACCAGAAAACAGAGCTATAGCTCTATCATCATGCTTTGGTAAAATCCTAGAAACCATTATAAATGTAAGACTGGATTGGATTCTGGAACACAATAACTTATTACCACAATTACAGTTTGGTTTCAGAAGAAATAAGGGATGTATAGATGCCTTAACAACCATTACTAGCTACATATATAACGGATTCAGTGATAACTATTTCACAATAGCTTGTTTTCTGGACCTTAAGTCATCATAGGATACAGTCAATATTTTCCAGCTATACCACGAGATTGCAAAATTACAAACAACCTCATTTTTCAATTTCTGTCAAATCGAAATATAAATATAAAAGATAGGGATGGGACGATACATGGTCCACAACTCACCTCCTATGGTCTACAACAAGGCTCTCCATTAAGCCCAACACTATTTAACATTTACACTGCCTCGCTTCATAACATATTCAATGAAAATATCACAATTATACAGTATGCAGATGATATTGTGTTATTGACACAGGGATCCTCAATCAACACTCTTATCCATCAAATGAATCTAGCATTAAGTCAACTTGCGGACTGGCTAACTACCTACCACCTAAAATTAGCTCCAAATAAATCTTAAGCTATTATATTCAGAAAAGGTATTTCACGACAACCATATCCATCTATATCCGTCAACCAATATCCTATTCCTTATAGCAATCAAATAAAATATCTAGGAATGATTCTTACTACCACACTCAATTGGACAGCTCATATAGAATATATCACTCGAAAAGCACTGAAAGGAATAAATGTAATGCGGGCTCTTTGTCACACCTGGTGGGGAACAGATCCTCACACTCTAATGACGATTTATAAAGGACTGGTGAGATCCCACCTGGAATATGGCGGACAGTTATTGAAACCATCGAGTCAAACAGCTTTAGCAAAACTAGATAAAATACAATATCAAGCATTAAGAATAGTTACAGGGTGCATGAAGTCTACCCTTATTGTAGCACTTCTGGCAGAATGTGCAGAACCATCGCTGGATACAAGAAGACACTGGTTAACAAGAAAGTTGATTTTAAACAAACTTATTTACCACTCACACCCAATGATAACCTCAATACGCAGCCTTGCACACCACTGCAACGGGAAAAGAAATTATTAGAAGAGGAGAAAACAACCATATTACGTTGAAGCCCTCAGCGAGTTGGACACATTTCGAACAAATATGTATAAATCAGATATCCTACCCTGTCATAAATATGCTCTGGATGAACAACTGGCACATATCCCTGTGCTGAATATTGATTCTACACGAGATTCCTTCACTAATCATGATGTATTCACAACTCATTTTCAAGAGAAGTACTCAAACTATACCTGGGCATTCACTGATGGATCCCTTAACCCTGTGACCTCTAGGGCTGGATATGGAGTCTTCATCCCAAAACTGAACATAAGTTATTCCGAAAATCTACCTATATACTGCCAGATCTGTACATCAGAAATGATAGCAATACATAAGGCTCTTAATATTTGTCTCTCGAAAGAACAAAAACAAATAATCATATTCTCCGATTCAAAATCAGCCTTACAGAAAATAACACAAGGCACTAAAAGATTAATACTTGACATGCTTCACTCAGATATAGTGGTATGCCTCTCCTGGCTTCCTGGACATCTCGGTATAAAAGGAAATCATAGGGCAGACAAACTGGCTAATATCGGGCGAATGCTGAACATCCCTATGCAAGTTCAACTTTTTCATGACAACTTCCTGCCAACAATCAAACAAAAAATATGGGTAACCTGGCGCAAGGAGTGGAAAGAAAACATAACTAACAAACCAACCTTTTATGGACAAATTACGAATGAATTTCCTACACAACCATGGTATGCAAAATTTCCCTTTGAAGATAGACGTCATATAACCACAATTATCAGAGCAAGAACGGAACACTGTCTTACCCCCCATCATCTTCATCGACTTGGCATCCAACCCACACCTCTATGTGAATGTGGCGAAGATGGTGATCTGCAACATGTCGTTTTGGAATGCCAACTAACACACGAAAATTATGATTTGTATAAAAAACTGGCAACATGCCAAATTCCTACTCCAATTAATATTCATACACTTCTTCAGAATCTAACATATGAAACTTGCAAAATACTCATACAATTTCTACAAAAACATTCTATAGAATTATAAACTAACCCTCCTATTTTAATTACAGATCCTATCTATCGAGTAACCTGGTTGCTTTAACTGTCTTCCGAGGCAACATTTATGGGATGTGTATAGCTTGGCCGTTGCCCCCAAGCGAGAAAAGTCTATACCTCTGTTGTGTCTGTCTCTATAACTCCCCCGGTATCGTCGATGTCGATATTATTACTACCAGAAGAGAATATGGGACCTCCCTGGCGTACTTAACTGTACACTCTCTTCTAACACGCTAAAAAACTTGTACCTGGGTATATGTCTCACGACGAAACCCATCAAACCAACAATCATCATCATTATATCTCGTTTTTCTTCATTTGAGAATGAGGACATTTCGACTGAAGTATTTGTGCAAACTTATGATGTTTAATGAGTTCTGATTAGTGTTTATTAAACAAAATTTTTCGATGTAGTCATGACCATCTCAGATGAAGTTGTTTTTTTTTTTATATCTGTGGTTTCAGAAGTGCAAATCATAACAAATTATACATCAGTGAAATCAGAATGAGAATCACTATTTTTCTTTTTAAAAAAACAATATGGCGTCCACAACAGAAAAAATAGTTGATGATGAATGCCAGAAGACGAAACATCGGTTAGTAAATCTGAACATGAAAACGTGTGTTTATATACGAAAACAGTATTTTGTTAAGCATCAGAATACGCAACTTTGTCCAAATTTAAGGTTCGACGTATCTCCTGTAGTTTAGGAGATCCCAATGGTGGGGGTCGAATTTGAATTGCCCTGTATAGAAATATTTAGTACATAACCTTTGTTGATATTTTACGTACACACAACACCACGTCCAATGTTATCTGTTCTCGCGCTACATTCTATTAACAATTACATAGATGGCTATGACAAATAATGTTATGTGTTTACATCAGCAGGTACATACCTACTGTTGTTGCTGTTCATCAAATGTTTGTTGATCGTTGTTTGTTTTAATGTCCTGTGTACTTTGGGAAAACCATGTGAAAATGAGGCTTTCCTAATATATTACCAGTGTATCTCGAAAACTGGTCATAGCAAAGCCAATACTGTTTGATATTATAATGGTGTACTCAAACTAAGAGTAAAGACAAAAAATTGGAAAATTTCAAGATCGAAATTTTTAATTACAAGGTGAATTATGAACTTAACTTCTTTTCGCAAGTTTTGTCACCTGGCGTTTGTTTCACACTATATGGACCGTGGTGGCCCTGCGGGTAGAGCGTTCGCCTTTGGAGCGAAGGGTCGAGGGTTCAAAGCTTCGCATGGTCATCGATCTCGTGCATGGCATCACACGTTAAAAGGTAAGGGCTGCGTCTTCGCTAGCTCACACAAGTCTCTTAAAGACTTACGAGGGTTGCGCGTAGAGGTGCAATCGGTTGACGGAAATGAAAATATATCAATTTCTGTCGTCAAGTATCCCAAAAGCTCAAAATTTTAAATAAAAATATACCAAATATCACCAAACAAAGTGTGACTTTTAGACTCACCCAGTATAAAATTTGAATTAATCGATTTTTACATATTCAAATGATGGGCATTTCAGTGTGTTACTTGGTTTGTCACATCTTCATTTTATAGGGTCAAATAAGAATTTCATTTTGAATAATGCTTTACTCACCCCGTATGTAACAATATTTTTTATTAAAAACCAGTATTAAATCTTTGCCTTATGGTTGAGCATTATTTGTTGGGCAGAACTCTTTCATTCACGATGTTTCCCTACGAGCAATGTTACTTTAAAGAAATGGCCATTTTCAAATTTTGACACCCTGTATCTCAAAAACTATTCATAGCATTGATTTAAACCCATGGACACTCTTATACAGGAGGGCATATCCTACAACATACCAAAGATTCAGAAAAATTAACTGGTGACATTTTTTCCATAAGGCTGCTGCCTGGTCCTTTGATGAAAAAAAAAAAAAAAAATTTTTGAGTGGGAAACAAAACTAAAAACTGAAAAATTAGTTTTTCCGATTTTCTCGTGAAATATAAAGTTTTATGTACAAATGTTCAATACAAAAGTTGTAGATCATTATCAACACCTTTGACATTCGTTTTTTTTTTCGATGGTAGGTCAACTTTTGTTGCAAATCGCGAAAAAACGTGAATTTCCACTTTCAACTCCTAAAAGTTCACCCCATTCCACCCATCTCCATTTTGTAGATTCCAAATAATTTTTTCCGTCTTTCGAAAAATATTTTGCTCTCTTCCAGTAGGTCTCTTAGTGTTAATTTTTTCATCTCAAAAATGCATCAGCGTTGGTATATGAGAAAACGATACAAACACGTCTTTCTTGCATGCATTGTGAGTGTTATTACTAAACTGAGAAAAAACTAAAAGTATTGGAAACGTTTTGAATAGTTTATCTTTGTTCTAGCCTCATTTACATTTATTTTGAACCTTAATTTCAACGTAGTTTCAGCTCCAAATTTAATGAATATGCGTTTCACACCATTACATTTTATTTCGAAATTTTGTTCATTCAACATTTGTATCCAAATACCCGGTGTGCGCCGATCAGTTCGCACATTGACTCGCCTTGAATAAAATTACCGCGCACACTTTCATTTGTTTAATTTCTTCAGATCCTTGGGCAAGTGTGCGTCGACCAAGATTGTTCGAGGGTACGGGACTCATCAGAGACTGTTAGCTGAGGTGAATCGAGTTTTATGGACTTCCAGTTTGCATTGTGATATTTATTTGAATTTGGTTTTAGTTTAATTTTCTCTAGGAATCTGTGTCTCAGGTGAGTGAACTTAAACTTCGTTTTTTTTTTAATTTTTTGACTTTTAACCATCGCGTTTCTGGAAAATTACTCACCTGTATGGATTCGAGACATTTCTTTTGAAGCTGAGGAGCAATTTTCTAGCAATATCAGCTAATTACAGCTAGTTTTCATGAAAAATTACGTGAGCGACAAAGTGAAAAATTACTTAACTTAACTTAAACTTCCTTTTTACACTACTAACTGCCCTACTACTACCGTAAACCGTACCATTTACCTTTGTAAAAGAATCTTCAAATTCAATTTTCACCCGCTTCCTGTATAACATGTTGATAATATAAAAATGAAAATAATAATGATAATAATAATAATGTTTGTCTGTTCAGTAGGTACCTATAAATTTTGTAATCGAATTCAAACTAACTTTCAGCATAGCTCAGAACTGGATGATAATGCAATATTAATCCAAATAATTACATAATAATATTAATAAAAATAATAATAATAGTGTTTTTTTGTTCGTTACTTCGGCAATCGCCTTGAAACTAACTTCAAATGTAGCTCAGAATTGGATTACAATACATTGTTGTTACAGAAAATGTTGCTCATATACTAATAATAATGATAATATTTGTCTGTTCAGTACAAATTTTGCAATCGATTTCAATCTAACTTTCAACATAAATGGATTAATGTTAAAAATACTGAGGAAACACGATTTTATATTAATATGAACTGGAACAATTACCTTTGAAAACTAATTTTGATGTTAAAAATGGTAGATTACTTTTCACTTACATTTTCGTAATAACAGCAATAACGAAAAGCTTTAGCAATGAAAAATAATTGAAGATGAGTGATATTATGCACCCGTCGATTTATTCACAGTAATGTTAATTTTCATGCACAATTTCTTAATAAATAGTTCATATTACTATAGAAGCGTGTTTCATTATCGTCATTGTGGGAATTACAATTTAAATTCTTCATTATATTTTGTATCGTTCTGAAAACTATTTCCCTTTTCGTCCTGTTTCGTCACAATCTGTCTGGAGTATCCTCGGGAGTATCTATACTGCTTCTATACCGGGTGTCCGCAAAAGGTGCCTCGCCCCAATAACATTTTCGTTTTTAAATATATAGAAATAAAATTTGAAGGATCTTTGTACGACATAAAACTTAATATTTTATTTAGTGACTCAGGTTCATGCAACTTCCGGGTTCTCCGGAAGTGACATGAACTTTCGACTTTTAAAAAATGGGACACCCTGTATATTTTTACTTATTTTGTCTCCATATGACATTCTGGATAAAGCCATGTATCACTTGCCACTTTTTAAATAATTTGTTTTTGTATTGGAATATATTTTTCCATCTAGAGTGCTGTGGATGCGAACTCGGCAATGATTTTGTTCATAAAATTTTGGGGAAATACAACTTTACTGTTTTCGGTCGAAATGTGTCTGCCATATAAAATTTGACTTTGTTTTAATTGTTTTTTTTTAATCCACAACATTGTGGCTCGTCGTGTTACGCAAAAAGCAAATTTTATTTGGATTATTTTGATACCGCACACTACTGGGTTTGAATTTAAATGCTCGGACTACTTTTGCAGAAGCGAGGTAAAATAAGTTATCGACAAGTAAATATTTTTCAATAAATCCTAAAGTTTTTGTCATATCAGTTGTGTTGGTGACAAGTTACTCGATACACTTAAATTTAATTTTAGTATCAGATGCTTCATTTAAAAACAATCTAGTTCAGTAATAGAAGTTTGTTTGAAACCAATTTTATTCGTTTGTTGTTCCCGTCAACCGGTTGCATCCCTACGCGCAACCATCAAAAATCTTAAAAAGACTTGTGATAGATAGGGAGGACACAGCTCTTACATTTCAAGGTGTGATGCCATTCACGAAACCGATTGCCATACTGGTAATTAAACCCACGACCCTATGCTTGAAAGACGAACGCTCCACCAGCACGACCACCACGGCCCATTACTATCAAATCAATAGTGAAATGCACTTTTCTACTAGTCCTGCGAGCCACTCAATGCTATACAGAAAAAATCAGTGATACCTAAAAAATGTAATTGTATATTTTGTACATTTTGACCTAAAATGGTAATGTTGTATTTCATCAAAAATGTTTAGACATGTCAGAAAATGCAGTTTCATGTCGTATATAGATCTTCTGGATATCATTCCATAACCTCCAAAAATGAAAAAATTATAGGGGCAAGCCACCTTCCTCAGACACTCGGTATATGAAATGCAGCTCCTCAAAAAAGCTAGTCGTCGCATCGGTGATGGCTCACTTACAACTTGCTCACTTCTCTGTATTACTGAAGAAAAGTTGGCAAACTGTATCCGTTATAGAGATATTGATTCCGAAATGTCTTCAATTGTTTTATCGTTACTAGTTTAATCTTCTGACAGAGTTAAGTCTTCGCACTATTTTATCGCTACATCAGAGACTTGCTGATTGAGACTTGCTGATTGAGACTTGCCGAACGTCTCTCTAACAGGACTCGGGCGTCAAATGAAGAGCAAAGGTTTGAAACTCAGTTCCTCTTTGGTTTACACGATTTTCTTCGATCATTACAGGATTATTTCTCGGTGGGAACTATCGAGTTTGAGAAAGTAGAAATCCAATAAAAATTAGACTTTTCTCTCTTACTCCTAGAAGAAATAGAAATTCTTCGAAGAGTTAACAAACTCAGTTTTACCTGGGTTAGGAAGTCTTGTTTTTCTGTAGTTACGAGATGATTTCCCGAAAGAGAAACTTGTACAACTCCACTGTGGTAACGTTACTTGCCATAGAGGGCCAGCACTATCATCTGCGTATAATGGCTGCATGCGTTTTCGAAAACATCGAGAAATCGCTAATATGTAGAGAATACAGATGTAGGAAGAGGCTTGAACCCTGAGGTACTTCCGTCCCGACTGAATGCTCTTCGATCAACACCCCCCGACTTATCCAAAAGACCTGTATTTGTTGTGTAATGAATGGAATAGAAGCAATTTTTTGCGTTATCTTGCTGGGGATGAAGACGCATGAACCGTCTCATCTGATGAACTTTGATTCTGTTGAAACATTGAGTAGAAATCAAACAAGCAGCCTAACATCACTGTCCATGTCCTGAGATTAGATCAGAATAGACTGAAGATACACAAAAAGACTATCAAAATATTGAGAAATAGTCACAACGTCAAATAATAATATTGATATATATTTTTTTTCTTAATTGATCTATCTATCAGTGGCAACATTCTGTCTGCGCGGATGGTTCTCCTCATGCCGTTTCATCTTCTTGAGTTTGTAAAACTTCTGTATCAGCTCGTATATCTAGGAACAAGCGATTTAGGAAAATGAATGCGTCGAACAAGGACCTGACAGGAATTCTATTATGATGATTTAGCAATCTCATAAGATTCGAAAGAATATATTGAATGCACAAATTCTGAGTTATTTATGGTTTACTATGAATACAGTATTACTTCTCAAAAATAACTTTTCATTCGCTCTTGTAGCGATAAACAATAAATAGTCCAAACCAGGTGATCCTATGTGATCGATTCAAGGCCCCCTTCTTTCTGTTCTGTGAACTTCCCAATTCTCTAAGTCCTCGTACGTCACACTCAGATGCACTGTTATGCTGTTTTTGGTATTTTCAAAGTTCAAAAAATACCAAAAATGAATCAAAATGAATACTGCCTCTATAGAACTTAGTCTAAATCATATGTAATGCTGTTTGAATAGCCAGCATGAGATCATCTTTTTAAGAAAATTGAGTCTTCGATAGAGTCCGTCTAGCCACTAGAGACAACAAAAAATCTGATGGGATTGAACGTCGCGTCGATTCGATTCACCTCACATATTGTATTCCATAATTGCGAAAGGTAATTTGAATCTCAGAATGATCTATCCAAACAGGAAATTCTTCTACAAAAAAAATCATGATCTGTTATTCGTGAGTGTTTTCACATACTAACTATTAGAAGTTGTTTATGGTTTTTTTCACGACTCATATTCAAATCAAATCGTTCGCTTTTACAACCGGTTACCAAGCGATTTTAAATTACTTTCACTCCAAAACCAGCTTCTCAAATTTATCAGTATAACTTAAATATCCAAACCTTAATTATTGACATATTACCTATTTTTATTTGGAATCGCATTGCTTACATTTTCCTCTAAGTTGTTTTAGTTTGTTGAATATCTTTTTTTAATTCATAAAAAGAGTTACTTTGTCAACTATCTTGCACGCGCAGTAATAGATTCCTGCTTTTTTAGTATATTTTGCTAGTCGATGTACATTTTAATAGAAGTTTTTACTGTTTCTATCATCAGTCACTGGTTATTCCCTGGAACTGACGGCATTCTCGTCTTTTGACTGTTCTCTACCGGGTGTCCGAGGAAAATGGCTCGCCGTTGTACCTTTTTGATTTTTGAAGACAATGGAATGAAATGAAGTATCTGTATACGACTCAAAACTGCATTTTTGGACAAGTAACTCAGCTTCATGCAACTTTCGGTTTCACCAGAAGTGACATAAACTTTCGATTTCTAAATGGGACACCCAGTATATTTTCACCTCTTTTGTTTCCATATTCCATGAAACTCATTTCATATTCTAGAGGGCTATGGATACCTTCAAATCGCTAATTTCTGTCCCAAAATTAAGGGAAAATTACAATTTTACTATTTTTCAATATTCAATTTTAAAATTTTCTCCTACTAATTTTTTCAAATGGCAACATGGTTGCTCGCCGAATTAGAAATAACGAAAATTTTACTACGATTAATTTTATTCCAACAAACTTGAAAACCTTTAATTACATTACATTAGATATTTCTCAAAATAAATTATCGTTTGAGATTAGAATGAGATATAAATGCATAGAGTAACCTGTAACCAACAAAACTGATAAAACAGAGTCATTATTCCAAATACTGTTTTGGAAACATGTTTTTCAAACAACTATCGTACACAATAACTACCTAATTCACTTTTGCAGAAGCGAGGTAAAATAAGATGTCGACCTCCTTGATTATGTTTCATCAGTTGTGTTGGTCACAGGTTACTTGATGACTTGATGCATTTAAATAATATCTTGTTACCAAAAGATGATTCATTTTGAGACAAATTTGACGTAATTTATCATGTTTTAACGAAAGTTTCTTTAATACCTACCAGTGTCGGGGCGTGGCGCAGTGGTTAGAGCGTCTGACTTTTGGTCGAAAGGTCCGGAGTTCGAGCCCCAGTTGCGGCTGGGATTTTTTAATTCAATTTGACCGATTCAATTATTCAAATCTCGTGGCTGGACTGGGGTGAGTCCTGCACGATTCACTGTTGCGTTCCAATTAACAGTGCTGCTCCTAAGGTGGCGTATGGAGTTCGTAACAAGGCCTATCCAGAACACGTGGCTAATGACCATAGCAGTCGATGCCAAGACACCAAAGAAAAAAAATACCTACCTGTGTGCGGAATCAAATTAATCGTGATAAAACGATATTTCTTCCTAAACCGACGAGCCACCATTTCAATTCGATTATTTTTCCACATATCTTGCAACCAATAAAAACCATTAATTCAAAGCTATGATGTACTTTCAAACCAATCACAACATTATTATAGTGGGAATTTTCTACTTAGATTGTTGCCTCGGGAATATTCGTGGTATTTTGTTTTTATTGTGTGACAACAACTGATACTTTTGATTTGACGTCTGTCATCAGTTTGCATGCAAATTGAAAAATGAATTTAGATAACCGTAATGAATAAAATGTTATATAGAGAATATGTCTATGATTGGGGCATCAAAAAATAATCTATCAAATACCACACGAGACTTCGATAAAGTAGAAAATAATTCTCCACATTTTTTTCTAAAACTTGTTGCCATTTGGCAATAGCCACTCGAGCCCTTCGGGCTCTCGTGTCTATTGCCTGGCAACAAGTTTTCGAAAAATCTGTCGAATTGTTTTCACTTCATTCTCACTCTCTTGTAGTATTACAACTGAAAATAAAATTTAACATAGCACATACATTTCGACCGAAAACATTAAAGTTATATTTTGATATGAACGTGTCTGTAGCACTCCATTGGTCACAAAAAGTGACTAATGGTACATGGTTATATACAGAATGTCACATTGAGACAAAAGAAGTGAAAATATACAGGGTGTCTCATTCTTAAATCACTCCCGAAGAAACTGGACGTTGCATGAACTTGAGCTACTTACACAAAAAAGCAGTTTTAGGTGTTTTTCATGTGCTCCTAGTTTCATTTTATTTTCTTCATCAACCAAAAGTTATAGGGGCGAGCCACCTTCCGCGGACACCCGGTATATATAAAGTTCACATCCATATACCTGTTACAAAAAAAGGAGCTACTGGAAAAAATCGCGGATCACTCATATCCAGAAAAATAATCAAAAGACGGATTTAAAAATAACTCATTATAAAATGTTTATGTTCAATGTACTCGCGCTCAAATGTAAGTTGTAAGCTATGTAAGTTTAGTTCGTACTGGTTAGAATGGACTAAAAAATAATTCATCTTCTTGACCACCGACTCAACAAAATTGGCCCAGGATGACCTGACTCTAGGCAATAAAAATACTTGGAGACCACGGATTCAAATTCTGCAAGAAAGGTTGAGAAAATTGATGGAGGAATATGTTGAAGAAACACTTGCCTCGACAACATGTTGACTGCTATTGCTCATAACATTAGATTTTGGACCTTGATGTGTAAGTTTCGGTCAATTGGATTTTTTGGTATTCAAGTTTTTTTGAGATGTACACACGATGAATTACGAAAACATCTAGGAATCAAAAAATAAAATAAAAAATTATTTTCGTGAGAAAAATCCAATAAGTATACCAATTGTATTTTTTTTCAATCTATTGGATTTCTTTTCAGAATATTGAAAGTGAATCCCATATACAGTGTGAGTCAACTATAATCTCTTGGTCCATTGCTCCATTGTGAATCACTATTTCAATTCTTAATATTTTTTCGCCATAGGTACCACCTAGTACCATCTTTCGAATTAGTTTTCATTTTTACAGGGTGCATCATTGAACCGTGGATAACTGGAGTTCAATTTTTTAAATGAAACATTCATTATATTACATATTTGTAAGGAGTAGGAATAATTATTCCTTCAATACCAAGGGAATATTCGAGAAATGTACCGGTGAGTCTCACCTAAATGAAACGAATAATTTTGGCGAAGTCGAAATACCCTTTTCTCCACACGTCCCCACAAAGTGGAAAAATTTATGCAAGTATCTTTCAGAAAACAACTACTTTCCCTTTCGAACACTAAATCATAGCTAACATCCATTTGTGCAACGTTCCTCAAAAGGGCAGAATGCAAGTGGTGATTGTGATAGAACAATGATTAATATCTTTTATTTGGTAGAAATGGCCACCTGCATACGCATGTTTCGGAGTTACTGTCTCTCATCAGTGCCAGAATAGGTCGGATAACATTAAAGTCACCTCTTGTTCAAAGTAACGAAGTCGTTGTTCAAATATGTATATCCTCCGTCGATGCTTCATTCGTAGGCCTTGAAAAATGCATGTATGCAGGTGGTTATTTCAACCAAATGGAGGATATTCATTGTTTTAATAAAATGAGCACTTTCAATTGTGTCTTTCCTGAAGAACGTTGCACAGATGGATGTCAGTATGATTCAATTCCCATAAGGGAAACTTGTTGTTTTCTGACAGATATTTTCGTCATATTTCCCACTATGAGGAAATGTGTGGATAGAAGGGTATTTTGACTTCGTCGAAATTATTGACATCAAGGGAATGTTGTTTATTCATCCTGAAGACTTGAAAAGTTTGCATCCTTGTCTTCAAAATTTAGCATTGTAATATTTTAAAATTATGGCTTACAAAATTACTATCAATGTTTCCACGAAACCGTTTTCTGCTCAATGGAGAATTATAAATGAAATCTAGCATCACACTGTAGAAATAACTTGAGTTTTTCAAAAAATACAATATATTGAAAAGAAATCAATTTATTGAAAAAAACAATTTATTGAAAAGAAATCCAGTATATTGAAAAGAAATTCAAAATATTAGGTTTATTTTCAAAATATTGGAAAGAAATCCAATATAATGGAAAAGATTGTACTTTTTTAACGCTTTCGTGCCAAATAGTACTGTGAATAATAAAAATTATACTACAATTTTTACATTAATTTGGAGATTTATTTTCTGGGGACTTTTCTACTAGGGATTTACTTTCCTAGATAACTATAAATATTCCGGGATTTCTTTTTGGGAAGTTGACTTCAGGGTATGTTATTTCCTAGAATTCAATTTCTATTCAACCAACTCATTGCACACGAGGGTTTTCCTATACTTTGAATCTTAATAATCCAAATTCCAAATTGACAATATCTCACGTACAACACGCTCTCAAGTAACTAATCACAAATCATTGTTTGTTTATTCTATTTCGTTTGTTCTGTTATGTGTCGCTCAGCTGTTGTGTTGAATAATCCAGCGCATTCTTTGTAAATTATTACGGTCAGGTGCCAGTAAATTACCTACCCAATTACCAGATATGACTCACTAGTTTCAGACAAATATGCAGGCAGAACTTTGCTATGTCATTAGATGCTAATTAACGTAATAATCAGTGTATTCGTTGCTTCTGTATTTAGACTACTTTCGTTTAGGATTTTCATTGTCTCCGTGGTTTTCATTTCTTGCATCTGCAATCATTTGTCGGTGCAGTGAGTGGTCCATGTAATAGTGCGAGGTTCAGTGGTATTTATGATTAATCGCTCCTGTAGCGCGCCAAAACAGGCAACAAGCGGTGTCCATACAATTTTGATCTACACGGTCGAATGAAAGGAGTCACTGGCTTCAGTATAGACGGCCTCCCTGAACTTATCTTTGAACCGATGCTCCTCTTCATGTTGAACACTTGCTCATCATTCTACATAATTTGAGTTCACTTTAGATGTAATTAGCAATCATCGACGTCGACTCCCTCCATTTTCGGTTCAGTTAGTTTTACTAATGCAATATTGAAAGCCGCTCTCAATATTTTACTCATTTTTGACCCTGCTGTCTTCTTGGAAGCACTCCTTTCCTATGGAAAGCAGACAAGTGGGCTTTGTTTTCTGAAGTTGTTTCAACACATCCCAAGTAATACTTCATATTAGGTGAATATTGATTTTGTATATGGCCAAAATAGGTATTTTGTAAACGTGAATTCAATTTTGATCCAATGTGGATGAATGTTGGAAAAACAATATTAAAATAATGATATTGGAGGAATATTGAACCCTTCTATTCTTAATGTAGATTGTCACATATAAGTTTTTGCCAATATTACTTGAATAATTTTTACCAAATCGACCGAAGATCTCTAGATTCAATATGAAGGAACTGGGTGAAACTCAAACTCGTCTCCACAATATATATTTGACCCCTGAAGTACGAAAGGAGGCTATTGTCAAAACAGCTTTGGCAATAACTTGACAAAATAGTTGCGTTGACAATTTATTGCCAAAGCCCTTCCTACTTTAAGGGTCAAATATATATTGTTGAGACGACTTTCAGTTGCACTCAGTTTCTTAATATTAAAACTCCACTTTGAGGATGTACTACTTTCTTCATATAAATTCTTTTTTGCAATCCAAACATTCCAATCATTTTGATTGCAGACATAAAAAACAGTACTAGACTACAAGCCCATATAACAATTTTGGGGGGTCATTTGACCCAGCTTGAAACATATTCAGAACGATGCTGCTATATGAAAATAGTATATTGTGTATGTAATAGTAAAAGCAATACATTCCTGGACGACAATGTAAATTGTAGGATGAGGCGAAGCCGAGGCCAACAAGCATTGAAGTCTGGGAATGTGCTTTTACTACGAGGTACACATACTATTTTTTCTGAAATCGCAATCAGTATTATTATAAATTGAGGATTCGAAATTACGTGCTTTCCTGAAACGTCAAAGTGACAACTATGAACCGAAGACCGATTTTGACGGCCTAGGCCGGCAAAAATATTCCCGTATCGTTTTCGAAAGAAAAAGTGTCCGGGAAGTGAACACTTCCCGGATGGTTGCCGAAAACGGTCCGGGAAAGTTCGTTGCTTAGCAACGGACTAAAATACTAGATTGGCGTATGTTGAGGCCTGAAGTTGCTCCGAGAAAGTGGGCATTCTTGAACGATTTCAGAAAAAATAATTTTAGTCACTATGCCGTCAATTATTGGTGGTGCAAATGACTGTAATCATAATAATACAAATTTTTCATCTGAAGATGTGCTTTTCCGACAAAATATTCCTGTACGGCATTCCTCAGGTTGGTTGATTATGAAATAATAATCTCCTTGAACCTACTGCCGTACAAAAATTATGCGACCGGAATCCAGGATTTTTTTTAATTTTCGGAAATTGAAAAATTTGCCTGGCTTCCAGTCCCATTATTTTTGTACGGTAGTTGGTTCTAGGAGATTATTATTTCATAACCTACCAACTTGAGGAACGCCGTACATGATTATTTTGTCGGAAAAGCTCATCTTCAGATGAAAAATTCTTATTATTATTATTATTACAGTAATTTGCACCACCAAGAATTGACGGCATAGTGACTAAAGACATTTTTTCATATTGCAGCATCGTTCTGAGTTTGTTTCATGCTGGGTCAAATGACCCCCCAAAATTGTTATATGGGCTTGTGGTCTATACTTTATATCCTCGTTTGATAGCACATTGGTAAGTTTTAGCGGTTGCACTAGCCGCTTGTCAAGAAAGCTTGCATAATAGAGCGTTTGTCGGAAATAGGAATCAGTAATTTCACGACAAAAATAGGCATGAACCAATTTTGTAAAAATTGTTAATTGTTGAATGTCAACTATACTGAAAAATCATAGATCACAAAAATTTAAGTGACGGTAGCTTACTAAGTAGATAAAGTCCGGTTTTGAGGACATTTTTCTCATAACTCTGATGTCATCATTTAATATTTTCTTTTACAGGAGTTACTTTTTCCTTAGTATAATCCATGTATCACATGACTATAAATAACCAAATCGAAACGCCTAATACCCTCAATTACATTTATTTACAGAGGTAGTCAAAAACAGTAGTTATTTTTAATATACAAGTTCGTGAAATAGTACTTTTCTGTATGCGCGTACACAAACGAGTTCAACAAAATACACTCGTAAAAAACTGTCATTGAATGTATCATACAAAGTTTTTTCCACCACAGTCATTTTATTGAAAAATTGTAGCAACGTAAATAAAGTTTTTAGTCGTATTATCAAATACTGTATTTTTCAATTATAAATGTAAATGTATGAAGTTTGTGAGGCATTACTTTACGAATGGTAAATATTTTTTACTTAGTTTATTTTTTGCAAGCTTGTACTAAAAACTATATATCATCTCGTGTACGTAAAACGTATAAACCAAGAATCTCTGAAAAAGTAATGAACAATGCGTAAAACATTACTTCACGCACAGTTGATGATTGATGAAAGATGAAAGAATCACTTTACGCACTGTGAACAGTGTGTAAAACCTTAGTTTACGCACTTCGCAGAAAGATAATAATTATCTTATTTACCTCCGTTGTAACGATTTTAATAAAATGAACTTATGCCATAGTTTTCAATAAAATATCGTTCCATTAAACATCGTCATCAACAAGGAATCCTGGTGGAGACATCAAGTTATTTTATTACTTGAAATCTTTCATAGAGTATAAATGAATATATAATAATCCGAGATTTCCATAAGTTCAATTATTGTCTGGAACGATAATGAGCAACAGTTTACTTTCATGAAATGGAACTGGGTTAATAAATAGTACATCCCATCGTTAATTTTCTATGATACAGAGATTTCAAATGATACGTAATAATATGATATATCATCGAATATATTATTGTATTCGTGAAATTGAAGCAGGGCATTCCACTCGTCCTTCGAACTCAACAAATCTCTAGCTCACTTTCACTTATATCATCGATAATAATCATACCACTAGCTATTTGATAGTCGAGAATAAGAAACAAACTGAAGAATTGACTCTTCAGATAAACAGAGAAGAAAAGCGGCAGAGTTATTTAGGTAACCAGTTATAATAAGACTAATATAATTTTTAAGACATTCGTAATATTTGCCAGATCGATCGTACTGTGAACATTACTTGAGTCAAATAAAATTATTCTTTTCAAGACATGTTGATTACAAAATGTTTTCTAACCTAGAATTAAAATGAAAATGAAATTTGCTGTCCCAAAAGAAACAACGCCTGCAGCCGTACTAATTAATAAATTCAACTTCATGGCGTTGCTATCAATACTAAATAAATAATATCTGTCAGTGATGAATATTTTATTGCGAATTAAGCCGTAAATCGATAATTCAATGTAGATATGTCTTCGTCAATCAGCTAATGAATCAGAATGGGCCGTGGTGGTCGGCTAGCTATATAAACAATGATAAAACCAATTAGTTGATACCTAGTATTCGAAAATACGCCATCCTGCGACTACAAATGACAATATAATAATGTCGTTTTTTATCAAAAACAATTACAGCAAGGATGCTGTGCAGCCTGTAGGTATCAAAACATTTGTCTGATGGACTTTGTTTCCAGCGGTCATCTGCATCTTTGATGGCATATTCAGGAGAATTTAGCAGAATGGGTCTGGAAAGCCAAACCGTGACAGTACGTCGTAAATTATCCTTTTACCAACAAATAAAGAATCACAAATAACTAGGAGAACTAGGAGAACATTCCGAGGTAATTGTTTGAACCAATTTTGATCCATCAGGCCCAGTGAATAGATAGTTCAGTAGGCAGGTTGAAAGATGTGGGGTAAGGAGTAAAAAGGTCGGAAGTTAATGAAACTTCAGGATGCTGTTCAGGGATGATTAATTATTATTTTATCAAGTTTTGGACCTCGAGGATCCTGTGCGAAAAAAGTATGAGGTGGGAGGGACCTGCAATTTTTTTTACCTGTCTCCGGTTTTTCCTCGATTTCTTCTTTCTCTTACGTCCTACGGCAAAAACAAGTCTTTACTTTTTTGTAGAACGTTGAATTTTTCACAATTTTGACCCATGTCACATGTTTGTATGCGAATTCGCTACCGTGATATGGCGCGTCGAAAAAAAGGTAATGTTTCAAAATTCGCTAAAAAATTACAAAAAATGCAAAATTCGACCTTATTTCATCTCTAATAACCGAATTATGATGAACTGTTGTTGTAATTATGATTTTCGGTTAAAGTCACCAACTTTGGACAGCTCGTCGTCATCCTGAGCGATCAGGCTGTCAATGATGTAGCCGTCGTCGTATTCGTCCAAGATGTCTGGTGAGTCTTCCTCGTTTAACTCAGTTGTGAGGGCGTTTTCGCTGAAGTGGCCTGTACAGTGCTTGCACATTGCTGAGCACCGGACACCTGCTTTCTTGTAGCTGCAAGCTCCGGTGCTACAGCCTTTGCTGCACTTGCAGGAAACAATCTGGAGTATGTCATCTGGCGCAGCATTTCTGGTTGTGGGGATTGGTAGCACCATTCGTGTGGTTAGGCTCCAGCACCATACTGATGGGGGAAGATCATTACCCAACCATGCCTGTACTTGCTGGTGAGTGCGGAGGGAGTGGTACTTGGCCTGGACTCACCAGGCTCTCTTGAACTTAATGATGATGAAGAAATAATAAAATAATAAAGAAACCTACCTAAGCTACTTACACTGACTTACTATAAATCACTATAATGATAGGTACCTAAGTATCTACCTGTAATTCAGCGGTTAGAAAACTACCCAAACACCAAAACTAACACTCGATGCTCTCTTCAAGAAAGCTTTCCAATTGTACCTATCTAACTCAATCTTATATATACTCTATCTGAGTGGTTGAACACTCTCTGTCCCATTTTTACAAACCCCTAATTTTAATTGCCTTGTTAACCCAATTTATCTATCCTACCTGCGGTACCTTTACCCTTCTATACTATTTTTCTAATATATTTATTTTCGATTTTAATTACACAAATTTTTTAATTAATTAATTAATGATTAATGGAGTCCTGTTGAAAGAATGAAATGAAAAGTGAATCCTTCAGTTATGTAATATGAACTCAATGATCGAAAACAAATAGGTCTAGGTAGCGCAGGTAGAATAGAGGTATTTCAGCCTTTTATGTAGAATATTGGCTAATCGTTTGCATTCCACATTTTGACAGAAGCAGTGTTCCAATTTCTATTGTTTTCCAGCTTTTGACTGCTGCAGCTGATCACACTCTTGCCTGGGTCCGACACTCTCTTGTCCTTGGGAGGAACGACCTAAAGTTGGTGATTTAAAGTAGGAATCATAATGGCGACTACATTTCATCATAAATCTGGTATAACAGTAGGAATAGGGTGGAATTCTGCATTTTTGGCATTTTTTAACAAAATTTGAAAAAGTACCTATTCTTCCAAGCGCCATATCTCAGTAACAAATTGACACACAAACATGTTTGGGGACACAAATTCGTAGGAAATTTTACGATTTCCAAAAAGGAAATCTACGTTTCTGCCGTTGAGGAAAAACCAGAGCAAGGTCGAAAATTTTGCAGTTTCACCCCCCTCCCTTTTTAGCACAGTGTCCTTGAGGTCCAAAACTTGAGAAAATATTCATTAATCATCCCTGAATAACTTACGACCTTTTTCTATCTGAAACTACCTGTCGACTAACTGAAAGAGCAAATTGGTACTTCGATGAATGAAATAAATATTTCCTCAGCCTCAGGACTCACGTTTCAATGACTGTGTTTGCAATTTTTTTTGTTACCTTTTGTATATACGAACAAATCAGAACTGATGTGGTTTTGAATAATTTTTTGATTCCTATTCCCAGAGTTTGTTTTCCAGATTAAGGCTCCTATATGCTGCTATAATTTTTTTGATTATTTTGAATAATTGTTTTTTTTTTCATCATTGCTATGATGGACCTGTAACTATGCATTTCCAGACATTCATTTGGTTCAAATTCTATTATTATCATTGATGAAATATATTCTGAGGAACGAAAAAATGCGGTATTGAACTTTTATTCCTTGTACAAATTTGGCTACCTATAAGGACGAAGAATGTCCTTTTTGGAAACCAAGTTGTTATGTGACAATTTTGGGTCTCCCTTCTATCTTATCATCTTGTTATATCTGTTCAATCAACTACTTTTGCCAAAGACTCTCAACAGTGAGAAGGGTCTGAAATTTTTTACCATGTTTTCAATATTTCGTGGTTTCATAATCGCGCTTATTTTCTCCAGTTCAACATGCACTTTGGGAAACATTTGCATTTGATGATTCCATCAATACAGTATTTTAATTTTACGAAGGACTTCCTTGCCAGAATCAATTTTATCTATATTCCTGGCGTTTGCTTCTGGATAGCCTTTTGATCGTTTCCGTAACTTCTTCATGGTTCGTCTCAAACTTGAAGAATGTTCGGACTAGCTCGAATAGCTGATGTAAATTCATGCCGCTCTCTGTCGAATTTGGGGGGAAGAGGAATTGGGCGAGAGTTGTTCCTTATTGTTTTCTTCTCTTGCTGAGCTGCTGCCTGCATTCCTTCTTTTCCATACGTTTACCTCTGGTTGTGGCTCTGGAATACATCTCGGCTCTGGGTTCTTTCTTATTTCTTTTACCCGTATATAGGACTGGTATGTTTCGCAGTTCGTTGAATTCTAAGGATGACCCCTTTCACAGTAACAGTAAGTGGCTGCGGTTCTATGAGGTTTCGTTCACCAGAAGAAAAAATAGAGTTGGCTTCCAGAGTTGGCACCCCAAACTTTGTGTTTTCTTCTTTGCTGTTTTCGCTAACGTCCCATATGACAACATTTCCATCTATGCTCCTTATGTTCTTATTCAGGTACTCTTTCATAATATTCTTATCAGTTGTAATTTGATATATCGGTTATCAATATGTCATAGGTTTAGGTTCTGCGAAACAATATCATCCCTCGCATCTTCAATGTGTGTTGATTGGTGAGCGCCACTGCAAACAATGGTAATAGACGTCATAATAATAATAGCTGTCCGCTACCCGCATGAATGTTTATTATTAATATTATTATGGTGAGGAATGAGAGATGATGAAAGAATGTTTTCTATTATCGGAAAGAGTATTTATATGGAATTTCTGTTTGTATTTCACGAAGATTCTTCCGAATTTCTGTGATATTCTTGGTTGGCTAGATATATCATCCTAGTTCTATTTAAAGATTTTGGTATGGGCTATTGTAATAATTTGAAAATTTTGGTGTTTCAGTCTTTTGGAGAAAAACCAATTCAGATTCTGTAAATAACTTGTTGGGTGCCTTAACAGGTATTCAGAATTTTCTCCAGTTATTCAATTTTTGATTGGATTTGTTCATTACATATTCCTTCGTAATTTTTATTTTAATTTCTCAATACTCTGCATCTTCCTCTAACAGGGAGGTATATGAAATTTACTTCACTGGCTCAAATATTGGCATATGAGTGGAATAGAAAACTTGTTTTTGATACAATTGAAAATATTATTACAATGCTAGTCTACTTCGGAGATATGTGAAACTATAAAAGGTACAGTTTTGGTTTAATGGGAGAACAGTTGTGTAATAAAAGGGCCATGGAAATATGAAATTTTCAAAAATACATATTTTCAAATTGTTTTGAAAAAACTGAATTTTTATATTTTTTATTTAATTTTTTTCTGGTGTTATCGTCCGAGCTGTTACAAAATAAAAAATTCTTCTTCAACAACCATCATTAACCATCATCAACTCATTTTTGTTGTTTATATCAATTTTTCTCACTCTAAATAATTCATTGATCTGTCACATATTCTATAATTACGTGCTTGTATTGGAAAAACAATGATGCATTAAATATGGATCAAAAGAAAATCAAAAGTTTGGGTTGAAATGTAAAAATATCTTGAAAAATGCTTCAAAAAGAACATGGAAGGCAAGGAAAAATAGTTCAAAAACTGTACTTATAAAAACAGTGCGGTTTTAAAAATATTGACTTGATTATGGATGTTCGATAACGAAATGACAGAAAGTAAAACTGATATCATCACAAGGAAGTTTATTTAAAGTTTCTGTGGAGAAGTGTTACCTATCATGTTCAAGCTACGCCGTTAACACCAGAAAAATGAAATAAAGAGTTTGGTGTTATTAAACTCATTTGAAAGTCGAAAATGAATTTGGCAGTTTCATACTTTCTGTTATCCAAGTTTTTTCAATTCAACCAAAACTGTATATATTACTGTTTCAGGTATACCTGTGGTGGACAACCCTATTGCTGTATCAGAAATGTTAAAAAAATTGCAGAACCCAATAGTTGCAATGGAACTTTCAAATTTGAGACAAGTGTTTAAAATCGGAGTAGAAACAACTCTTCTCTCTAACATTAATTGAAATTCAAACGAATAAACCCATTTTGAGGAATAATTAGAAACAGGTAACGAAAGTCACCTTTCCGAGAGGCCACTTTCCATCTTTTTTAATACGAAACTTAACGCCCGTAGCGAATTCCAAAGAGAATTATTATTAAACGTTTTTCCCGTACGATTCCAGCTCTATGATGAATGCTTTCAAATTTGAGGCAAGTTCGTACTGACATATTTCACAATTTAAGCGATTGTACTAATACCAACAGAGATTGTATCATCAGATAGTAATGAAGATATGAGGAAACTTCTGGGATCATAATATGAATGAATACCACTCAAAATAAAGCCGGTAACATGGAATAATTCTTAAAGTATCATTGATGAACTATCTTTGTACATTTAAGTTTTGATCGCATAGTTGCTGCAGAAAGCCGTATCATCTCCGATATTAACGTTTATAATATTCTAGGTTCACGTTCTTATAACTTTGGAAAGTTGAATTAAAACATCTGTGTCATATTGATTGTGAAATCAGAGATCAAATTGAATAATAATGTCTTCATAGAGTTCAATCAAAGGTGCACAACAAATTGTTCGGTATCAGTGCATATACAGATCAGCAGAAAGAGAAATTGTTCCATTTCTTGATATATTTGATACAATTTTAACGGTAATCAACAAAAACCCGGATTCGGTTCAGTAATTGGTGATATGAATATAGATTTATTTCAATACACTTATTCTTGGGCCACATTTTCATCTCATCAACCAATCTTGATTACGATATGATATAACCTATTACCTCTTACCTACTTTTTCGTAATCCCAAACTGTAATTTTGATTTACCGGTATCCAGATGAAAATTGAAAAGTTAATGTTAACAGCCTCCGTCCTTTAAGATTTTTTAACGGCCGGCGTCCGTGAAGGAATCATACATGTTCAAATATTTTTTCAAAACTATTCTGCTCAGAATAACAATAATTATTATAATACTAACTATTTATAAATTTGAAAAGTAATTTGACAATTGCTATTATTTGAAATTTGTATTCCATCGATGAGAGATTTACCATCTATAGCACCTGTATTTGAACTTGTTGTCGATGTGGCCTCATTACTATGAAATAGTTGTCTAGTTATCTTCATTCTCTTTGAAAGTGAATTTTCAATATATGACTCCGCCACCGCAGAGGAGTTCCAACCTCCAAGTTCTTTTACCAATAGTTCATCGCCACCATTTTCTACAAGCATAGTAGCCGAGGATCTGCCAATTTTCTTTGGAACAGCTTCAATAGTATGAATGCCCACAACTTATTTTACACATTTACCATTCCTATAACCAATGAAGAATCGCTGATTTTTCAAAGGACCACGTACACCTCTTTTGGGAAAAAGTCTTTTGGTGAAAATGGCTAAATATTTGATATGTCCATCCTGAGTAAAAGTCTTCATTGGCCCAACTCGATTGTATGACCCGATTAATTTGTTGATTTTTGGAGAAATTCAGGTAATTAAAAAATATGAATATCTCATTTATATTCAATATTGTCTACGACTGGACATTCCTCAAATTCGTGAGAATTACTTTTTCGTAATACAGGAAAAAAAACGCCACTGTTTTTCTACAGAGTATAGTCAACATACTCAACTCTTCAGTGTGTGAATTCGCCTACGAGATTATAAGTTGATTGAGTTTATCATTGAGGATCAATCAGAATGGTTCGTTGATCGACCAAAATATAATGAAGCTGTGAATTCGGTGTTTGAAATAAGGAAGGGTCCATACTGTATACAGGGTGGCCCATTAGTGTGAGGAAGTACAGTATCTCGTCTATCATGAGGAGTATGAAATTGTTTCAAAGTTATACGGTTTACTCTGTTGCTTGTTATAAAAATATTTCGAAGTATACGGAGTATTTCTTCAAAGCGGGGCAACACAAAACATCAATTTTTTAAATGGACAACCCTGTAAATTTTCTCACTATTGAAGTGAGCAAAACGTTTTACATACGGAGGTATTTCCTTTTTTTGAAATTTGTCAAGTTATTGCTGAAAGAAAGTAAATCTTCGGAAAAACAGACCAAAAAATACCATCATAAATACTTTATAAATAGAATAGAATTTTGCCAAAAATATTTGTGTCATGCACAAATTATGACGTTCAGCTAGGTTTTTACTAGTTCAATAACTCCGTGCCTATGATTGAATTCTCCTTTACGAACGCCTTTAAACTGGCAATTGTCACTTTTAACTAATAATTGTCAATTTGAAGTGACAATTATTGTCACTTTGAACTGGCAACAAAAACTCAGTACTTCTTCTTCAAACAAAATTTCTGCTTTGTTTGGTGTGTATCCATCAGACTTTCGTCTCAAGAACAATAATAATGTCCCAAATCTGAAAACACCATTTCTGTAGGTAAAACTCTAATATGGTGTACGATTTAAAATAACTAACTTCGAAATGTCAATGAAATCATAAACTTCCAAAGCAAGTTTCAACATTGAAGTCTTCGTTCACAACGAGTTAGGAGAATGAACCTCTGATTTTCCTTTCGTATAGGCTAACTTCTTCATTAACCACTTTTACATTCTTGCTTTTACACCACTCTTCAAAATGATCATATTCTTTTTGATATCGCTCTTGAGGTATTTTCGCTGAACATGATTCTTCCAATATTTCTAAGGAAATTTGATTTTGTTCCTCAATTTCTTCAATTTCATCCATGGTCGTTGTTAAAGCGAACTCGCGATCACAAAAAACTAACGTTGTTTATAATAATGTTGAGATATTGTTAAGCTGTTCCATGACAACACGATATTGGGATTTTTCTGTAGAATTTAGAGGTAAGACGTGGTTTGTTCTTTCCTCGGAATCAAAATGTAATCTTTCAATACGATTACGAAAAGTCTTGAACGACACACGGCCGATACGCAAATAACGGATTCGATTGTTTTAATCCTCGGCTGCGCCTCGGAATACAATATTCAACCTCATTCGTTATTTGCTACATGTCGGCCTTGTAAAGTTAATAGCTATAGAATAAATAAAGCGTTACAGATAATTTTACAATTTAGTCTCAAATAATGTTATCAGATGAATATTCAGTGAGTACAAAAAATATTCTTAATATTTAAAATACCTAGGTGGATAACTGTTACAGAGAAATTCAGAATATTGATTGAAGTGACATCTGTTTATTGTGATGACCTTGATTGGAGAACAAATTAATTCATCAACATCATAAAAACGCGAATGGGAAACATACGACGAGATATATTGAGACAACAAGAGACAAAAAAAATGAAAGCAAGAAATGGATAATTCAATCTTTCACCTATTCTACAAAGACAAAGAAATATTCGGATGGTAAAGTAGAATATTCCTCTCTCCTTGGTGAACACTAGGTATGAGAATGAGTAAAAAAATAGGAAAATGTATTATAAACAGTAGTAAGACTTCGGTAGTATTCAACCGAAGTTGTCTAGAAATAGAAAGGCATAATGAAGAGAAATGTGGCAAACGGTTTATGGAACATTACCCTTGACCAAGAATTGAACATATAAATCTCTTGGAAACGATAATTTGTGGACAATCACTTATCCGTTGATAATAATTGCGTATAATTTCAATGATATTGTTACTACTGTCGGTGAAGGGTTTGCACATAAATGAGAACATCTATTCTTATCTTGTCGACATCTTACTTCACCACGCTCTTGCAAAAGTAAGTTAGATAAATATTATGAAAAAAATTTCTTGAAAAACATGGTAATAACAATATTTATTTTATGCTAGGAGATTTGTTATTAGTTCTTGAAGCAATTATTTCATTCCATGAGTTGTGTTAGTTATATGTTACTCGGTGTATTTGAACCTTATTTTAATCTCAGAATATAATTCATTATGAGAATGAGCTAACGGAAGTTTGTTCAAAGCGAAATAGTGTGCAGTATGAAATCAATCGAAATTAAATGCTGTGTTTTTTTCAACTCTTTAACTTTACTTTAATAAGCAGATACATTTTGACAGAAAACTGTGAAGTTGTATTTTTCCCAAAATGTTAAGACGGAAATTAATTAAAATTAATTTCAAAATACAAAAAAAAAATTAAAAATTGGTTACAAAAAGTGGCAAGCGATAACTGGTTGTGTTCAGAATTTTATTTGCATACGAAAGAAACGAAAATGAATACAAGGTGTACCATTTGAATATCGACAGATTATTTTACTTCTGGTGAAACCAGAAGTTGCATGAAACTGAGACACTTAATGTGAATTGTAATTTCATGTCGTGCAGATAGATCATCCATATATCATTTCAAATTCTTCAAAGACATAAAAATTATAGGAACGAGCCACCTTCCGCGGAAACATGGTATAGATAAATATGCTGTGTTTTCCGCAATATGAATCAAGGATCTCTGCAATTGATACATAAATTGTGTCTAGGAGTACTGGAACTGGATATGGAATGATATGCTATCACTTTCGGAACATTCAGCTTTCGAAGCCTACTTACATAACATTGTAGGGTCTGTCCAAAGGCAGGCGTGAGCTGGTTTGGCCCGCTGGCGCCGCCGCGTCATTAGCTACAATATGTTTTATAATAATTCACAGCCTAGAATAAAGGGAATGAACTCTGGTGGTAGAATACTTAGTTGACGTTAAGGTCATTACATACCTGCAAGGTAATAATACAAATAAATCTCACTTAATTGCACTGTGAGACGAACGGATCTTTTCCGTTCACGACAAAAATAGTCTCTGCCACTGTCACTGTTAGGCCAACGAACTGATTCGAGATTGATTCGCATCGATATGATGCGCCACGTTACGGCTGTTTCATTATGCATCACTTTTCATTTATCACTTTTTAGTATTTGTACTGTTTCAATCTACAGAATGGGTAAAAATTTGACGCATCATAGGCGTTTGCCATGCTATTCGAAGTGCGAGACTGAATGCAGTCGACCAGCACAAATTATGGTGCGGGTGCGATCTGCGACTCGACCAGTCAACTGAACCACTGGACATTGTTTACCCCTTTCCTAACTACGTCTTAGCGGCGTGTTGACAGTGCTGGCACGTTATCACGTGCGGTTGCTCCCAGAGTGGTGGGGAGTGGTGAGTAGAAGTGATTCAGTTGAGTCGCTGACACTTTCCAATGCATAACGTTACACATTTGGTGTAGATCGACTGCATTTTGTTTCGCAGTTCGAATAGCATGGTAAACGCCTATGATGTGTCAAATTTTCACCCATTCTGTATAGTATATACTATACGAGAAAGTGACTTTCTCTGCATTTTTACGAAAAGTGGTTTGACTTGAAAAAAAATCTATATTTCAATTAGTTTGGGTCAAAATGTTTTACAATAAATAATGAAAATAACTTTCCGGGTAAGAGTACAATATCCTGAACTGACAGGCAAGTTTCATTGAAATCAGACTAGAGATGTTCGAAAAATTTGAGCAGACGTTTCAGAAAATATAGGGAACAGCCTAAGAAGGTTAAAAGTAAAAGGTTAAAAGTTCTGAGAAGCACATCCTTTAGGTTGGGTTTTAACTGAGTTACAGGGTGTTGAAAGTGGTAAGAAAAACTTTTCATAATCTCCCAAGTGCTTGAATTATTGCCGAAAATTTTTCAAGTCAGGTATAAGATATAAGATATTTTCATCGATGGACCTATTCATTGTTGAAATACAAGGAGTCCTCAAAATATTTACGCAACTGAATTCTCGTATACGCAATAACGGATTCGATTGTTTTAATCCTCGGCTGCGCCTCGGAATACAATATTCAACCTCATTCGTTATTTGCTACATGTCGGCCTTGTAAAGTTAATAGCTATAGAATAAATAAAGCGTTACAGATAATTTTACAATTTAGTCTCAAATAATGTTATCAGATGAATATTCAGTGAGTACAAAAAATATTCTTAATATTTAAAATACCTAGGTGGATAACTGTTACAGAGAAATTCAGAATATTGATTGAAGTGACATCTGTTTATTGTGATGACCTTGATTGGAGAACAAATTAATTCATCAACATCATAAAAACGCGAATGGGAAACATACGACGAGATATATTGAGACAACAAGAGACAAAAAAAATGAAAGCAAGAAATGGATAATTCAATCTTTCACCTATTCTACAAAGACAAAGAAATATTCGGATGGTAAAGTAGAATATTCCTCTCTCCTTGGTGAACACTAGGTATGAGAATGAGTAAAAAAATAGGAAAATGTATTATAAACAGTAGTAAGACTTCGGTAGTATTCAACCGAAGTTGTCTAGAAATAGAAAGGCATAATGAAGAGAAATGTGGCAAACGGTTTATGGAACATTACCCTTGACCAAGAATTGAACATATAAATCTCTTGGAAACGATAATTTGTGGACAATCACTTATCCGTTGATAATAATTGCGTATAATTTCAATGATATTGTTACTACTGTCGGTGAAGGGTTTGCACATAAATGAGAACATCTATTCTTATCTTGTCGACATCTTACTTCACCACGCTCTTGCAAAAGTAAGTTAGATAAATATTATGAAAAAAATTTCTTGAAAAACATGGTAATAACAATATTTATTTTATGCTAGGAGATTTGTTATTAGTTCTTGAAGCAATTATTTCATTCCATGAGTTGTGTTAGTTATATGTTACTCGGTGTATTTGAACCTTATTTTAATCTCAGAATATAATTCATTATGAGAATGAGCTAACGGAAGTTTGTTCAAAGCCAAATAGTGTGCAGTATGAAGTCAATCGAAATTAAATGCTGTGTTTTTTTCAACTCTTTAACTTTACTTTAATAAGCAGATACATTTTGACAGAAAACTGTGAAGTTGTATTTTTCCCAAAATGTTAAGACGGAAATTAATTAAAATTAATTTCAAAATACAAAAAAAAATTAAAAATTGGTTACAAAAAGTGGCAAGCGATAACTGGTTGTATTCAGAATTTTATTTGCATACGAAAGAAACGAAATGCAGTCAAAATTGTAAATCATACAAGAGTTAATGTGATTTTTTTATAACAACTCAGACAGTTAAAGAAAAACAATAACTTGATCATTATTTCAGATATACAAGGTGACTGACGAGATTGCATATCTTCAACAGTTTTTTTTCATCGAACGAATTTAATTTTAGCATAAAAACAACTTCAATAATCCGATGAAAAACAACTGCTATCCCAAGTAACGTAATTTATTGACATATATCTGAAATTCAACCAGAAATACGACTCTGAACACGATCCATTTGAAATTTCATAAAAAGACCCGATATCAATGAAATGACATAGCAGCTTCTAACAAGATAATCAACATTGAGTCTCCATTTGACATACGCACGCACTTATTCATCTTGAAAACCGTTAAAATTGTCTATAATCAAACTTCCCCTGCCATTGTCCAGAAATTGTCGAGAATTGAGAAGAATATGACATGACGTAAAAGTTGGGAAAGTCCGATCAGGAGTAACCATCTGACGCACGCCCCTGTTTAAAGTTACAAACAACTGAATAGCATAAAAAATTAAAAGTGTATATCAAACGACAAACCAAAATAAAATGGAGGATTACTGATCCGTTCAGGAGTTATTTTGGAAAGTATTATTTTTTACCACTTTTTTCAACACCCTGTAACTCAGTTAATATGCTTCTTAAGGATATGTTCTTTAGAACTTTCAGCCTTAAACTGAAGTGAGAATTCTGTCATTGGAGTTTTTCCCCTTTATTCTGGGACATCCTATATATTCCAATATTGTCCAGTGCTATACACTTTTATTGTAAACTTATTCACATTATAACTTTTCTATTGCACTTTCAGAACTTATTGTTCTAAACCAGGACAGGGTTGATGTTTCTGACTCACCTCAATCAATCCAAAATCCAATTCAAATTTTTTTGATCTCATCTATCTTATAAGAAATATTTTCATACCAAAACGAATATTCTTCAATGCTTAATTGGGTCAAGATCAGTCGATCAAGTACGCCGATGGACAGTGACGAAACATTACGTTACAGGTGAACATTTCAACAATTCAAATGCCGTCAAGATACTGCATAATATTATCGTTTACTTTCACAACAGTTTTGATTAAATGAAGTATTTGCTATAACATGTTTGAAGATGCGTGACTTCGTTTTGGTTCTCGTGCATCATCTCAAAGATTAAAGGGTCAGTATCACGGGTTTCAGTTAAACTCAAGATTATTTACCTGAATGATATGGATGTGAATCTTCAAACGCCATTCAAAGAAAGTCGTTCACCGTATTATAAACAATTAGCTTGTTATCTGGAACTTGATAAACAGGCCCGAAATACAGTGTGACCCATTTAAGATGGAAGCACCCTTATAAAACTTACATTTTTCAACTGGTGGGAATGATTATTTTTGTTAGGTAGGTATTCAAAAAGTCTATCATGAATAAATCTCAATTTCCAGGGCCAACTAATCTTATTTTTCAAGGTCAAAATCGTAAAAAAAATTACTAGCGATTTTTTTAAGAAAAAATGTGACTACATTACTGGATTTACGACATTTTCAAATGATCTTCATGTGAATTACGTTGGAATGCGTCAATCAATAAAAAAGTTATAGAGGAATGAAATTTGAAAAATATGCCGTTCAATCAACCCACTAATTCAAGTTCATGAATTTTATGAATATTCTGAATACACCACTGGATTCAGGATGTCTTGAAATATTACTGGTGACAGTTTCATTAAAATCTGTTCAGCAATAAAAAAGTAATAGGAGAATAAAATTTTAAAAATATATTGTAAAAGGGAATTTTAACAACGTTCCTACTACACCACTGTTGATTATTGAAAAAATTATTGGGGTGATTATTGCAATGTCGTACAATTATAACATCTGAAAATCATGATGGTAAAAATAGTCGATAGGTATTTCTCGAAGTGTAGTGGATACATAAACAACTACAATCAGTAGAGAACTCCTGGTTAATCTTCATGGAAACAATTTCAACAGTATAAGACAAGTCTAATGTACTCCCAATAGAAATTATAACGAAAAAAATATGCAATGGATAATAATTATTATCATTCCAGTAGGTAACATCAGCTGTGATTTCTTCCTTTTGTTGAATAGAAAAAAATGAGAGTTTAACTGCCTGTTATTCAGAAAGCATTAATGAAATAAACAAGTTATCTGTGACTTTTCTCATCTATTTATTTGTACATGAATTGTAATTTTGTTATGCACCATTAGGTAACTGATTAATATATGTTCCAAAATGAAAACAGATAATGGCTCAATTGTCAATTCAAGAAAAAATTGAAATAGCCTTTCCGGTGATGATTACCGGAGTGAAAGAGAATAAGTAACTAGAATACTTCAATGAAAGACACGCAAATCGTCCAGCCATAAATAACAGCACGGTACATAAAATATACCAAGTTTTCAATCGGACTGGAGCAGTAACCACATATATTTTAAACAACAATATACGAAGAAGGAACGAAAATAACCAGACTATATTAGATTACTTCAGAAATAATCCAAATAGTAGTTTGGGGGTTGCCAGCTTAGATTTAAACTTACCTAGGGAGGATGTTAGTCGATGTCCGAGGAAAAATAAATTGAGGCCATTTAAACCAAAGTTTTATCATACTAGGTGATCAAGAAAAACGTTTGGAATTCTGCTCATGGCCCAAGGCGAGTATCTTAATGACACGCATTTTTTAAAAGAAATTTTAGTGATGAAGCTAGTTTCAGAACAAATGGAGTGGTTTCATAACAAAATATTCGCTATTGGGCCACTGAAACTCAAAACTGGGTGTTAAACTGTAAAGTGAACGTTTGGTGTGGAAAACTGAATGAAAGGAAAATTGGACCAAACATTTTCGACGGCAACATGAATGCCGCAATTTTCCTACAATTTTTAAGGAATGAATTTTCGGACGCAATAGATGAACTGCAGAAACAAGAAATTTATATTTTTAGTAAAAGGGTTGTTCCATACATAATGCGGGATTGTTAGGAGTTGGCTGAATCAAAATTACCATAATCAATCGTTGGATAGGAAGGGGGAGTACATTAATAGGATGGCCACCAAGATCGCCTGATCTTACTTTTTTATTTTTTCCTTTGCGGTTATGTTACACATAAGGTTTACAAATCACGACCAAGGAATCGAGTTAAACTGTGCACCAGAATTCAGCAAGCTTGCGATGCAATTACTCCACAACAATTGAGGAATATTTAAAAAAATATTCGTAAGCGATATGATAAATGCATTGAATTGGATGGAAGTTTGGTGGAGGCCACCAGAATAAGAATTGCACTCATTTATTTTTCAATTCGGTATCTTCTTGCTTTCTATTTTTACATTGATTGTGGATAAAATATTGTTCTCCGCTAGTTTAAAGCAATTAGAAAAATGTACATACAGTTATTCTTTTGTTGATTTATTAGATAATATTGACACTAAAGTTTGTTGTGATAAACTGATTGATTGATATGGTTCGACATACATAGAGAAGGAAATTGATTCTTCCATAAATGTTTCATGAATAAATTTATTTGAATAATATTTTGTTGAATATTGCCCCTAATCCAGTGGCGTAGTAAGAACGTTGCTAAAATTCCAATGAACAACATATTTTTCAAATTTTATTCATTTAGAACTTTTTTATTTGGTACCGGACAGATTTCGATGAAACTGTGATCAGTATTATTTCAAGACATCCTGAATCCAGTGGTGTATTCAGAATTTTCATAAAATTCCTGAACTTGAATTGGTGGGTTGATTAAACGGCATATTTTTCAAATTTCATTCCTTTATAACTTTTTTATTGATTGACGCATTTCAACATTTCAACGTAATTTACATATTAACCATTTGAAAATGTCACAAATCCAGTAGTGTAGTTAGATTTTTTCTAAAAAAATCGCTGGTAATTTTTTTAGATTTTTGACATTGAAAAATAAGATTTGTTGGCCATGGAAATTGAGATATAGTCATGAAATTTGGTGTCCTAATAGACTTTCTGAATGTCTACCTACTGAAAGAAAAAATTATGCCAATCGGTTGAAAAATGTACTTTTTATAAGGGTGCTTCCATCTTAAATGGGCCACACTGTATATCGTTTAACTTGTTTATCCGCATACCTCGTATTAACATGTATGTTTAATGTTCTTCAATTCAAATTAAATCGACCATTAATGACCCCTTTTAATGAACGATTTGTTGTTAATGGATGATTTCGAGTAATAGTCCCTATTAATGGTCGATTTGTCATTAATGGTCGATTTCTCTATGAACGCAGGATTGTTGCATAGGCTACCAAACATAAACGAATTCAGATGTTATGTATCCTAAAATAGATATTGACGATAAATTTATGTTGCCAGAAGTTGAAGAAACTGCTAAAGTAGCATTTTTAACTTTATTTAAAAACAATAATTTCTTTATTTCAACAAGAGTGAGGTAGACAAAAAAATATTGTGATCAACTCTTATATTAAAATGAGATTAGGTATCTCGAAAATTAAAGCGCCCGCTTCGCTCACGCGTTAAACTATCTCGATCATTAATTTCATTCATTAATACCCTAGTTGATTCAATAACTATCAAAGTTGCTACCTAGTGGTAATATCTCGGAAATGAGAAAATATACAAAGAAATACACAAACCTGTTTCAACGGAAGGTCAGTGCCGAACATTTTGTAAGTATTAAAAAATAAAAATAAAGATCTCAGTAGTATATGTGTGGTGGGAAAGTGTAGTATTTTAAAATACCGGGTGTCCGTGGGAGGTGGCTCGCCTTTATAACTTTTTTGTTTTCGAAAATATCTAAATGAAAATTGTAAGTTCTGTATACGACATAAGACTGTATTTTGCGAAAAGTAACTCAGATCCATGAAACTTCCGGTTCATGAACATAAAAAAATCGAAAGTGGCATAATCTTTCGATTTTAAATGGGACACTTAGTATATTTTCTTTTGTCTCCATACGACATTATGAATACAACCGTGTATCACACTTTACTTTTTATCACAATTTTTTTATTAAAAACTAACTTTTTCTTCCAGAGGGCTATGGATACTTTCGCATCACTAATTTTAGTCATACAATTTTGGGGAAAATAAAACTAATCTGTTTTCGGTCAAAATGTGTCTGCCATCTTAGATTTTAATTTAAAATTTGTTTCAGTCACTTTCTTCTGATGGCAACAAGGTGTCCCTTCGGTTTAAAAAAAAGCTCATTTTATTGCAATTATTTCTCTCATCACGATAAATAACGCCTATTTTGAATGTATTATTCTGTTTTGATAAGTGATTCAATCACAAGACCTGTTTAACCACTGTTGAGTTTTTGTCCTCCATATTAGTTTTCGTTTTGTCGTTTATCACTTATTCTTACAATTCTTGGCAACAATTTATAAAAAAAAAAACATTGAATTCTTAATCGTTTGAATGACCTAATATTGTTGATTTTATTGAAAATATGAACAGGATGTTCCTAAAATTAGATGTGGAACCATCTGCGACTGAAAGACAAACTTTATTCGATATTTTCCATCGATCAAGATGATCTCTTGGAAGGTATTCATGTTGAAAAGGAAAACATTCCCAATTGAAAATTGAAACAAACTTGACTCCTCCGGAAATGAAACAAACCTACAACAAAAGTATTTTTTTTTGTGAAATCTAGAAAACAACTACTTCCCGTGTTAAGTCACGCTAGACATTAAACTATATCTGATATACAGTGTGGTCAATTAAGTGTGCAACATTTGTGAATCTTTTTAATGAATTGCACAACCAAAATACAGATAGTGCCGAAAGTTGGTGAATGTTCGGTAATCATCTTAGGTGTACTTAGAATTTTTGCAAGTCAAACAGCATACAGGGTAGGTCAAAAAATATAAATATTGATCGGGAGTAAAGTACCCTTATTTCAGAGAATTCAGCAAAATGTTATTGAGAAAAGTTGTTTACATTTGAAAGTTATGCCCAATACCAAAACATGGCCTCCCAAGTAATTTTTTTATTTTTTTCGTTAATGATTTCCCAATTTGATTTTTTTTTATAATCACCCTCAGCACTTCTATAAAGTAACCACAACCAAATCAGTTGAGCATAGCTTTGTTCAAATTCAAGAATATTTGTGAAATTAACTTGGATTTTGAATTTTTTACGGAATCACAAACTTCATGTTTGTTGCAACGATATTCAGCTCAACTTTAAAATTTCGCAAACCATATTCTTAACAAGGTAAAACATCATTAATGATAATATGCATATTCAAAAACTTTCAATTAATGTGAACAATTGTTATTTGAAATGTTTGTGAAAAAGCTATACAAATTAATCGACAACCATGAAATCCTTTTAAAATAATTTCGGATACCCAAGGAACAAAACAAATGAGGGTTGACAGTAAACATTATGACAGTTTGGTGACATTAACTTCTCATTATTGAATAATTATTGTTCGATTATTGAGTTTATTTTATTTCAAATGCCTCCTCCACGACAATTAACGTTAGCCAAGAAGGCAGAATTAGTTTTAATATGTGGAGATAACTATAAACCAGTGCGTGATATATTCAATGAACGTCATCCAGACAAACACGCGCACTATATTCCACTGTAAGTAGAATTTTGAATAATTTCAAACAGACTGGCAGTTTAGACTATAAATATAAAAATGAACGTATCAAAACTGTATGTGATGAGGAAAATCAATTAGAAGTACTTCAGGCAGTTGTTGAAAACCCTAGAAGATCCACTTACGAAATTTCTAGTTATACGGGTGTAAAACAAAGCTCTGTTAAGAAGATTCTTAAGAAAAAAATATCATGCCTATAAGCCTATGTTTATTTGCAAGTTTCAAGAACGAGACTATGACTTACGGTATGACTTCTGCATGTGGATTCAAGTACAAATAGAATATCAACACGATTTTCATAAACACATTCTTTTTGGAGACGAATCCACGTTCACAACAAATGGCGTTGTCTCTTCCCAAAATTGTAGGTGGTGGTCGGACGAAAATCCGAATTTTGTCATTGACAATAAAAACCAATATTATCAAAAAACAAATGTATGGTGCGGTATTGTTCACAACAAATTATTAGAGCCGTTTTTTTTTCGCCACAACCTAACTGGTGATACCTATTTACAGTTTTTGGAAAACGAACTAACGGATTTTTTGGACAATATGAGCTTACAAGAACGACATCAATTATGGTTTGTACATGATGGATGTCCTGCTCATTCTACTAGAATTGTTTCAGAATGGTTAAATGGGAAATTTGGTGATAAATGGTTAGTACGAAATACTGATCCACGGTGGCCACCTCGCTCACCAGATCTCACCCCATTAGATTTTTTATGGAGATATTTAAAGCAAAAGGTTTACAAGGATCAACCATTTAATAATGCTGAGGAGCTTGAAAATTCGATACGATTTCATTGCAGAAATATTCCAGCAAGTGTGTTGTGATCGACTCTTTGTGCATTTTATGATCGGACAATTAGATGCATTGAACGGGAAGGAGAACACACAGAGACACGTCGATGATTCTTTATTCACACATTCAATAATGGTCAAGTTATAATAAAAATAAGCCGATAAAAATTGTCAAAACCATCGGCACCGCTTTCAAATTCAATTGAAAATATTTATGACAATTTTGTTAATATTTATTAATAATAATGTTTTTTTTCAACCCTCAGTTGTTTTGTTCCATGGGTATTCGCGATTATTTTAAAAGGATTTCATGTTTGTCGATTAATTTGTACCTATATAGCTTATTCATAAATATTTCAAATACAAAATGTTCAGTTCAAATGAGAGTGATAGAATTTACATATTATCATTACTAATGTTTTACCTTGTTAAAAATATGGTTTGCGAAATTTTGAAATTGTATTGAATATCGTTGCAACAAAAAAAGTTTGTGATTCCCTAAAAAAAATAAAATCCAAGTTAATTGAACAAATATGCTTGAATTTGAACAAAGTTATGCTCAACTCATTTTGTTATGAATAACTTATGGAAGTGTTTAGGGTGATTATAAAACAAACTACAAACAGGGAAATTATTAACGAAAAAATTTGAAAATCTAAAAAATGTCTTAGGAGGCCATGTTTTGGCATTTAGGCACCACTTTCAATTGTAAACAACTTTTCCCGGAAACATTTTGCTGAATTTTCTGAAATAAAGGTACTTTACTTCTGAGCAATTTTTATATTTTTTGACCTACCCTGTATGCGGTTTGACTTACAACCTTTCTGAGTGCAACTAAAATGATTACCGAACATGCACCAACTTTCGGCACTATCTGTATTTTGGTTGTGCAATTAATTGGACAGATTCCCATATGTTGCACACTTAAATGACCACACTGTATATTGAGAGAAAAAATCAGAAAGTGACAATTTGCAATTTCATTCAGATAGTTGATTATTTCTCAAATATCCAGTTTCCATTGATAATTCATATACATGAATGAGATAAGGAAGAATGTTATTCAGAAGTATCACTCACAGAAATCGCACATTTCATTGATGCAGAGGAGTCGTCATATTTGTTTCCATTTTCAATTGAGAATGTTTCCCTTATTGACCTAATATTGATTTTTATTCATAAAAACTTCATCTCTGATAGAATTGTTATGCGAATATTTTGACGTAAGACGATGAAAATACGTCAGAATTTGAAATATTTACAAGCAAACTGCCATAAATGCTACTTTAATGCATATTTTTGAGATGCTCAAAAGTATTATATTCAGAATTTGTTGTTTGTGATAGAATTGTCAAAAAATATCTAGTTTTATTATCAAAAATAATCTTTGCTGTTGGATTTGTTCTGAGTTATTCTGGAAACATCCGTATACCACTCGACCTATAAATTTAAATGTATCAAACTCTAAAAACATTTTTTGCTTTTTGACAATTAGTTTCAGGCACAATAATTTCAAAATGAAAACCCTCGTGGTCTCGAATTTTTATTATATTATTCCACATTCAACTATTTTACAAGCAAAATCATGCTCAGAATATTTTGAGAGTTTAATAGATTAAATTCATAGGAATAATTTCATGCCGCACACTATATTGGAGTTCAACCAAAATTCCTTGAAAATACTTGGAAAGATTTAGTTATGCATCGTAACCCGTTACCAACATGATAAAACAAAATCATTAATTCCCACAATAGTTTTCTATTTACTTCAGTAGAAGAGAAATAAAATAAGTCGTCGACATGCAATTTTCTTTGAAATTCACCTTAATCATTCTGTTTTATCATTATATCAGCTATGTTGGTGAAATAAGTAACTACCATAGATAAAAAAATCAATATGAATATAAAAAAAGGTTGGTTTCAAAAAGTGATGAAACCTGAAGATGCATGAAGTTTTTGTCGAAAAATGCAGTTTTGTTTTATACAGATCCTTCAAATTTCATTCCATTATCTTCAAAAACAAAAACGTTATTGGGACAAGCCACCTATCGCGGACACCCGGTATTGAAAGAGACCGTAACATATAACAGGAAATAGAGTGGGGTGCAAAAAGAGTGTTTGTAGGGGTTAGTTTGTTTTTTAATTTTCTGGCAAAAGTACACCTATCAAAAAATAGATGTAAAAGTTGTAGATGATTGAAATATCTAAAACTTTTACCATTTTTTTACATTACCCCTAAATTATTGAGAAAAATGCCAAATGCCAATTTTTTTTCCAAATGGTTTGATGAAATTCAGTGAAAATATATATTTTTATCTCTCACTTTTTTTAGGCGAAAGCTTTTTTTGGTGAATTCTATTGGGAAATATGGCTCTTTCATCAATAAAGTCAATAAAGACTTGCAAAATTTTGATTTTTGAAAATTCCAGGAAAACTCTGTTATCGTTAAAATCTGTACTTTAAAGGGGTGTAGAAAAATCGTACTGTTATTGTGGATAAACATTCCCAGAAATGGGAAAACTTAAAAACACTATTTCCAAAATCGATTTTTCCGTAAAGTCACTCAATTTAAATCTTCGTTAAAATGCATAGGTGAAAGAAATGCAAATTGGTAACTTCAATGTTATATCTATAACGGGAACTTTAATAGACCGTATAAGGATCGGAATGCTGATAAACAGAATATTTAAACAATAATTATACTTAAGAATTTGCTGATTAGGTACCTATTACCGTTTTTATACCAGGAAAATTATTTATTTTAGTTTATGTGCACAAATACTTTGAAAATGAGCCAATAACATATTATACATTGAATACATTCTCAATGTAGAAAAATATTATCAAAATTTATTTAAAGTTTCTTTAGGGAAGCCGCTCATCATCAGACACATAATCAAATACACAACATATTTTCTGGTTTCTTCAGGATCTTCGATATGGTCTTAGATTGAGTCAAGGTCCTCAAGTTCAAAATCATTTAAAGATCATTTGTTGTTGCTTCGTCATAATCTCCTCCGAATCGCTGATTTCTTGATGTATTTCAGAGTTAGAACAATTTTTGACATTTACACATTTACACTTACATTCACAAACAGAAGTTCATATTCAAAATGAATTGCCACCTATCTCATTTTTTAGGAAGGTGCTCTATGATCAGATTCAACATATTTTTGGTTTCTTCAGGATCTTCGATTAGAATTTCGATTTCACCATAATCTTTACTTTCAATATTATTTTGAAATCATTTTCTTGCTTCGTCATGAATCCCTTTAGAATTGCTGACTTCCTGATGTATTTCAAAGTTAGAACAATTTTTGACTCTGTGACGATTGGGGTATTTTACTCTAAGCTTTCGAAATTTCTAACTATCACCAACAGTTTCACATCTGCAGAAGATAGATTTCAAGAAACTTTCAGTTATCGATTGCTGTTCTGGCAATTATGGCACTATATCGGTTCCATGGTTTTCCACCCCAGTCCTTACCGTAGCATTTTTATCAATATTGATCCAATAAACGCAATTGTTATGTCAATGTGGCACTCGTTCTTGAAAGTTTGAATGCGACTTTCAATAATATCGATCAATTTAGAGCTGTTGTGAATGTTTATTTTATCAAGAAATCTACAAAAAAGTTTGAAATGCACTAATGTAATACAAATAGATGAGGCAGCACTTCATAAACGATTACAAACTTGTAGCAGTTTCGATTTCTATGTTATCTTCCAACACTGGGCTCGATTCCCATAATTATAAATCAATTTTGGAAAACATGTGTTTTTCTGATCTACTAGTTTTCAATGACATTTTCAATGTACAAATATTTGATACTCCCTAATGGTACAGTAGACCCTATTCCTAACCTAACCTATTCAATTGAATTTTGTCCTAGATGTCTTTATTACTGATGTCAAAGCCAGAATGTACATCAATATACCTTTTAACGTCACGTGGATTAATTCGATTTTGTGTATTCCTCATGGTAGAACTGAGGAAGCTTTGTTCAACAGCTACAATGGTTGACATCCTCTGAAATTTATAGGGACTGAATTAAACCAAAATTGAGTTTTCTACGGAGATCTAAATGATTAAAATATATCATGTTGTTCTTTGATTATAATTGTAAGGAAATCACTATGAAGTCATTAGTTTCAAGTCCTGAGTTTCCATTCTTTGACTTCATATAGAAAATTATCTTCGTAGTATTGTTTCAGAGTTCAATGAATAATTTTATTGACAAACCTGCTTGTATTTTCCAAACGTAATTATTAGCCAGTCATTGCATATCATCAGAATGTATGGTTATATTTGGATAACTTGAAAGTTCATGAATTTTTATAGAGTATCTGCATTTGAGGAAATGGCAATGACCTCAAATCGTGATCATGTTCGACCGTCACTCTACACACAATTATTCTGGAGTGTCAAAATTTCGATGAATACTAATTGATATCCAATACCGTGCTTTGACCTTTTCGCTGAGTTGGGTTGCATGAAGTTTTGGTGTATTTGTCGAAAAATGCAGTTTTATGTCTGATTCAGATACTTCAAATTCAAATCCATTATCTTCAAGAACAAAAAAGTCATTGGGGTGAGCCACCTTCCGCGGACACCCGGTATAGAAAGGGAGAAAATAAGTTGGACCTCAACAAATAACTAGAAGTGTAGTGGGGGGCGAAAAGATGTATGTGTATAGGGTAAAACGTGGGTTTTTACTATTTCTTGCAAAAGTAGACCACCTATCGTAATAAAGTTGATCATAAAAGTTACAGATAAATAGTAAGATCTACAACTTTTCCTTTTTTTGACACTACCTCAAAGATATCGAGAAAAACCAAATTTTTACTTTTCAATTTTTCCTTTTACAAAAATAATTCGATTTTCATGAAAGTTATTGAAAGTATATGTAGGGTGTTTCTTATGTACGTGTAGAAAATCTAGAAGCGTGTTGCTGACATCAATATAAGAAGAAAAGTTCCTATAAACATATGTCCGCAAATTATTCGTTTCTAAGATACAGAGTGCCAAAGTTGAATTCTGATTTTTATTTTTTGTGAATAATTTCAAAATAATTTTGATATTTGGGTTAAGTTTGGTATATGGGAATATTTATTATTAGAGCAACTGTTTTCGAGTTATTGAGATTTGAAATAATCGATGCAAGTGATTTTGAATGACAAGATTTTTTAATTAAAAATAAATTCAATTAGAAATTAGGTTTTTTAACAATTGACATAATTTTTGATTTTGTAATTGAAAAATCATCCCAGATACTAAACTTTACTCGAATTTCACAAATATTTTGGAATTTATTCACAAAAAACAAATATAAGAATTAAACTTTGACACTCTGTATCTTACAAACGGATGACTTGCGGACATCTGTTTATAGGAACTTTTTTTCTTAATTTGACGTCAGCAACATGCTCTTGAAGTTTCTACACGTACTTAAGAAACACCCTGTATATTTCATATCTTGAAGAAGCTATAGCTTTGTTGAAACGGAATATTAATTTTTTTGTTTTTGGAAGAATTAATTTGAAAAAAAACGGAATAATTTTTAATTTAAAAAGTTGAGTAAAAAAATTTCGAATTTCTAAAACTCTAGGACGTCTTTTTTTTGGTAAACTGTTTATTTTGAAATGTAGGAAAACATTGTCAAATATGTGAAAACAAGAAACACCGTTTTCAATATAGATTTTACCGTAAATTTCACTAATTATTCATTGTTTTTTCAAGTGCAGTGGTAAAAAGGTGATTTCCATGTATAACGTCCATCAAGAGAACTTCAATTAATCGTTTGAGATACGGAATGCTGAAAAACAAAATGTTAAAACATTAATAATTATACCTGAGAATTTTTTATATTTTACCGTTTTTATTCAAGAAAAAAAGTTGTATGCCTTATGGGCACAAATACATTGAAAAAAAGGAATTTTCATATTTTCCTTCACATTTACACTTACATTCACAAACACAAGTTCATATTCAAAATGAATTGCCACCTATCTCATTTTTTAGGAAGGTGCTCTATGATCAGATTCAACATATTTTTGGTTTCTTCTGGATCTTCGATTAGGATTTCGATTTCACCATAATCTTTACTTTCAATATTATTTTGAAAATTTTTTCTTGCTTCGTCATGAATCCCTTCAGAATTGCTGACTTCCTGATGTATTTCAGAGTTAGAACAATTTTTGACTCTGTGACGATTGGGGTATTTAACTCTAAGCTTTCGACATTTCTAACTATCATAACCAGTTTCACATCTGCATTAGATAGATTTCAAGAAACTTTTAGTTATCAATTGCTGTTCTGGCTATTATGGCACTATATCGGTTCCATGGTTTTCCATTCCCAATCCGTAGCTTTAAGTTGGTTACCAAGCCAAGTTTGAATTTGAAAATGAGCCCTGTAAGTGGCAGTGTTGTTCAGCAGCTTCCTCAGTTGAATGTAGTTTTCCTGAATTGTGCGAAGTCCTCACCGTAGCAATTTCATCAATATTGATCCAATACACGCAGTTGTTATGTCAATGTAGCACTCATACTTGAAACTTTGAATGCGGCTTTCATTGATATCAATTAATTCAGAGCTGTCGGAAATGTTTATCTCCTAGAGACATCTACAAAAAGTTTGAAATGCACTAGTGTAATACGAATAGATGAGGCAGCACTTCATAAAAGATTACATACAAACTTATACCAGTGAGTTTCGATTTTCATCTCCCAACACTGTTGGCTCGATTTCCATAATTTCAAATAAATTTTGGAAAATAATTCTGATATTAAATGACATTTTCAATATACAAATATTTGATACCCCTATGGATACAGTAGCCCCTATTCTATTGAATTTTGTCCTAGATGTCCTTATTACTTTGTCAAAGCCAGAATGTCTTTTGATATACCTTTGAACGTTACGTGGATGACTTTGATTTTGTGTGTTCCTTATGGTAGAACTAAGGAATCTGTTCAACGGCTACAATGAGTATTTATAGTTGACATCTTCCGAAATTTATAGGGACTGAATTAAACCAAGAATGAACTTTCTACGGAGATCTGAATGATCAAAAAATGTCATGTTGTTTTTTGATTATAATTGTAAGGAAATTAATATGAAGTCATTAGTTTCAAGTCCCGAGTTTCCATTCTTTGACTTCTCATATTGTAAAATATTGTTTCAAATGATACCTTTATTCCTGGGGCTCGACAGATTTTTTTAAATTTTCAGATATATCATTCTCGAGGTTAAAATAAGCAACTGTCTTCATCAGACTTTTTTCTGCCCCTACAGGGGGAGCTAAAAAATTAGGTTGACTGTCTACTATCAATTGGGGAAAATTCTGTCTGTGAGTTGATTTTTCTTGATTTTTGGTTATAATATAATATGAAAAATATCAATTGACTATGAATAGTGTGCATACTTACAGGAGGAGGAGAATACGCGATTTTTCTAAAACCTTTTTATTAACTTCTCGCCCAAGTGTGGACTTTTTATTGAACTCCTCGAAGCTAAAAGTTAGCATTTTTGTTTTTTACATATTTGCACCCATATACTGTGTGTTTATTGACTTCTCATGGAAACACCTTCGTATCTTCCGTAATATTTGACGTAGAATCATGAAATTTCTAGAATCGATAGATACACTAGTAGTGATCTCACTGCTGAAAAAGGGTCATCCTACGTGATATACACTACACGCCAGCAGCGATGAGACCACCCTTTATTTCATCGCTGCTGGCGTGCAGTGTATGAAACATAGGATGATCATTCTTGTGCAGTCAGTTCAATACTATTGTCTTTGTCGATCTTGGAAATTTCATGGTTCTACGCTGAAAATTACGGAAGATACGGGGGCGTTTCCATGAAAAGTGAAACAAATTAAAAAAATTCAGGAGACGAGTGTATTATCAGTAATTTGGGAATCCTGAACACTAATCCGAAGGAATTTCGGGCCAATTTTGCCCTCTAATATAACTTTCCGAAAAAATGGGTGGTTCCATCGGTGCTGGCGTGCAGTGTTTATCACGTTGGATGACTTCTTTTATGCAGTTAGTTCATTTCTAGAGTACCTATCGTTCCTGAGAGTTTCATGGTTCTGCGTCAAAAATTACGGAAAATACGAAGGTGTTTCCATGAGAAGTGAAACACACTGTATATGTGTGCAAACATGTGAAAACAAAAATGCTAACACGAGCAACCCTGGGAGAGCTTTTGACTTCGAGAAATTCAATGAAAACTCCACAATTGGGCGAGAAGTTCATAAACAGGTTTTAGAAAAATGTATTCTGCCACATCCTGTAAGTATGCTAATTATTAAAAGTCAATTAATATTTTTCACAGCCAATTATACCTAGATATCAAGAAAAGTCATTTCATAGACAGTATTTTCCACATTTGACATAAGGCATTCAACCCAATTTTTTAGCTGTAGTGCCAGAAAAAAAGTCTAATGAAGAAAGTTGCTCCTTTTGACCTCTAGAATGATATATCCAAGAATAAAAGCAATTTGTCGAGCCCCAGGAATCCAGTGCCATGTCCTTTCAATGAATATTTTTTTTTAACAAACCTGCTTGTTTGTATTTTCTAAACGTAATTATTATCCAGAATGTATGGTTATATTTGGATAACTTGAGAGTTCATGAATTTTTATAGAGTAGTTGTATTTAGGGAAATGGCAATGACCCCAATTTGTGAACATGTTCGATCGTCACTCTACACACAATTATTTGGGAATGTCAAAATTTCGATGAATACTAATTAACATTCAATACGGTGCTTTGACCTTTTCGCTGAGTTAGGTATTAATGTTGAATAAAATAACGTCGCATCAATTCTACTGATTTTGAGCAAAATTCATATTTACGGAAAGAGATCTGGGCCAGAAAGTAAAACAATCGAGAGAAAGTAGGCGTGCCCGCTGCCCAAAACTTGAAACCGTACTCTTGAACTCAAAGAGAGAAGCAACTAATGCATCTCTCTGGATTTGTAATAGAACAAAACAGGAAATGCTTGGAATTAGCTCCGTTCAATTTCTATATTGAATGAAATTATATGACAGGTCTATTACCAGTGATTATAAGTAAAAATTTTCAACTATCAAATTTCCATTCTTTATGAGGTGTAGACTGTGGAATGGAATGTTAAATCGGTAAGATATTCTCTTCCGTAGTCCGAGAATGTAAATAAAAATATTTCGTTTGATTTCAGCCAAAGAGAAAAATGATATCAACAGCTATAATACAAATGGAGATTTCAACAAGTTTCTGATAACGGGAAAACTGTTTAAAAAAAGAGTATTAAATACTCCGATACCGTGAACTCACTACAATACAATACGGTACTGACAAAATCAAATAGTTTTTTTAAGGACAGTCTTTTGAACATAATCCAAGTTTCCAAGTTCCAATCAATGTTTTCATGTATTTTTGCCTTGTAGATAGAGAACTATAAAATTAACAAAAAACTTTTTTTCAAAACGTAGCTAAAAATGAAGATACGAGAACGCCAAAACAAAGTCCACGCTCATTGACATCTTATTGGGATGCAGTGGCGCTTTACTCTAAGCTGCAGGAAAAGCCGGAAACACCACATCATCTGAAGAGCTACAAGAGACCTATAAGGAACTGATGGACGCAGTTACAAGTGCCATCTGTGACCAACTAGCAGAATTATCTTTTGATTTAGATAGGGTGACCAACGGCAGACTAGTTTCGAAGTTGTTGCTTCTCATCAGTGCAAGGGTAGGTCAACACAGACAGCACTGAAGCCATATGTTTCCCGTTCAAATCATTACACAATACGCTGCTTGGTCAACTCTGGTTCACGAGATGAAGCGGTTTTTAGGCCGCTCCACCTAGCGAGCAAAAGGAAAATACTCCGAATCTCCGGGTTAAGAGATTCATGTCAAAACAGAAATGTTTTGGGAGATGCCGTCGTTGCCGACCGATGATGAACCCTTTACTCCCATATACACCTACTACGTAGGCTTATTATGGCAAGTACCTGTCAGAAAACAACTACTCCCCTGGCTAAGACCACGACGGGTATTGAATTAAATCTAACAGATACTTGTGCAACGTTCCTCAAAGCATCAGAGGACGCAGTTGCAAGTGTCCTCTGTGACCAACCAGCAGATTTATGTTTTGATTTGAAAAGGGTGACCACCTGCAGGCTAGTTTAGAAGTTGATATTGGCAGTTCTTATGGAGACATGTCTTGGATAAATAGAATTCACTAGGCACCCTGCATGCATTCTCATAAAACCAAAAAGTTTCAGGGTCCATCAGTTTCTAATAAGTTGCTTCTATCTCTTCAGACGATGTGGTGTTGGGTTTTAATGCAGCTCTGAGAGCAAAAGCACCACTGCATTCCCAGAAGTCGGGCAGAATTTCTTTGTAGTTTCAGTTCAATTTTGACATAACCTTGTTCATTAATATCATAGTTGCCTATCGCCAGAGCACAAATATAAGAGAAACTTGAAATTTGTTCTCAAAACTGTCAGCTGTCTTGAACAAGTCATTTAATTTTGTCAGTAACATATTGTAGTCAGAATTTGATTATGTGACGAAATGAGTTCACAATATCTGAATGATATATTTCTCTTTTTCAAAAAACGTTGACGTTTCGGTATTTCCGTTATAGTCCGAGAGGTTCTGTCACTTTTTTATCAGTGATTTATCTCCGACTCGAAAAAATTTCGAAAAAAAGTGACTGACGTTCACGTTAAACTTTGTTGAAACGTGTATCATTCATAATTATATATATTCTGAGAGGGAAAGTCGACCGACGATGCTATACACCAATTAACAAGTGTCTACAAGTCATTGGATAGGAGCACGCCTTGCAAACTTCGACACCGCGTGCCATAAAAAACTGCTGGATAAATTAGATAATTATGGATTGAGAGGGAATATCTATAACCTACTGAAGAGCTACCTAGAGCATCGTGATCAAAGGGTTGACATCGGAGGTGAAATGAGCAACAGTATGTTCGTAACTTACGGGGTTCCACTTTTGTTCACACTATATATTAACGGCTTACTAAATCTCAACATAAAAGGAAGGATCCTAAGCTTTGCTGACGACACAGCGATATTCCACGAATCAAAATCATGGGACACATTGAAATCTCTAGCGGAGAACGACTTTAAAATAATAGAAAAGTGGTTTAGATTCAATACCCTCACACTCAATCTGGATAAAACTAAATATCTGCCATTCACATTATACGTGAGTGGACTACCAAATCTGGGACCGTTGAGCATTGGTCCTCAAACACATATTCCTGAAGCTGATTTGATAAAATATTTAGGCATCATAGTCGACCGACATCTCAAATGGAACCTACAAATGAAGAATATAGTAAAAAAATTAAGAGGCATGCTCTCAAGATTCAAATACCTAAAAGACTATCTTGACACTAAACATCTCACTGTACACTACGCATTCGTACAATCACAGTTAACTTATGGAATAATAGGAAGGGGAGGCGTAAATGACAGTCATCTAGAAAACTTGAACGTTATCCAAAGGTGGATCCTGAGAATAATACTTGGTAAGCCATTCTTATTTCCGAATAACCAATTATAAATATTGTCCGGTATGAACGACGTCAGACAACTTTTCTGTGTGTCTATGCTAACCAACCTCAAAAAACATCAAAAATTCCAGAAAAAGTGACCCACAAATACATCACCAGACATAAATCGCAGCTATTACCACGTTGTGAAAAAACAGTAGGTCAACGTCAATGTGACTACCTTGCACCCAGACTCTACAGCTTAATACCTAACCCGATAAAAGACATACAAAACTTAAACTTATACAAAAAGAAAATCAAATATTGGATTACAAGTATTGAAAGAAATAATATACACGACTTTGTTAACCAGAAATACTTATACTACAGAAAAAAAGTAAATCCGGCCTTACGCCCAATCAATATTCCAATATTCCATTCCAATATTAAGTTCAAAAAATACAATTAGTACGTTATGAATGGCTCCATAACAGATGCTTTGATCTTGTATATATAATTATTATTGATTATTACTTTGTTATTATTTTACATATTACATATTACCGGCCGTGGTGGCCGTGGTGGTAGAACGTTCGCCTTTGGAGCGAAGGGTCGAGGGTTCAAAGTTTTGCATGGTCATCGGTTTCGTGCATGGCATCACGCGTTAAAAGGTAAGGGCTGCGTCTTCCCCAGCTCACACAAGTCTTCCGAGGGTTGCGCGTAGGGGTGCAATCGGTTGACGGAAATAACAACAACAACAACCTTGTTATTGTTCTGCTTATTATATCATGGTTGTGTATATACTATACGAAAATAATTCTGTCACTACTTACACTACTTCTTGTTATATATTATTTATTACCAACTATTATCTTTGTTAATATTACACTCTATACATACGAAACCACGTACAAGCAATAGTTCTTCGGAACTAAAGCTTCTGTGGTAACCCTATGTTTATTTGCTGTAATTTTCTCCATTGTATAAACATTTCTTGTATCGTAGCGAATAAACTTCTTTATTATATTATTATTATTATTATGAATGTATGATTTCAACGCCTCCTAGCATTTAAACTATTAATTTTTAGGGTTTATCACCCAAATGATTTCTATTCAAAATAACTTAAACTGCATCATATGAAAAATTCAGGAAATTCCACCGAAATTTTTCCTTTTTGTGTCACTTGGGGGGGAGGGATAATCATAAAAAGCTTCTATTTCCCTTATTCAGGCATATTTAAACATTCGACGATACATATGAAGGCACTCAAGAAATATTTTTTTTTTGCGTTTCGTAATAGGAGTTGGGGGAAGAAGGGGGTTAGAATTTTTTTTATCAAACAGCACAATATTGTGCAACATTAGCAACTACGAAAGCGTATAAGGGCCACTGAGTTTTTTTTTTTTTTTTCCGACTTCAAACTCGGAATTTCCGACTTCGAAGTCGGAAATTCTGACTTCAAAGTCGGAATTTTGTTTTTCCGACTTTTAACTCGGAAATTCTGTCTTCAAACTCGAAAATTCTTATATCGCAGGTATAATTGCAAATTCCGCGTGCAACCTGGACATGTACCCACCTACTAGGAATGGCTTTGTGTTGATCACTAAAGACATAATGTCATCTATAAGAATCTTAGTAGTGATGAAATCAATTCAGACAGATTTAGGTTCCCCATTTTTGCATACAAGTCTCGAATAGGGTTGAATAGTATATCGATGTTTAGTAAAATGGAGGGAAATTTACGAGTGGCTCTTGGGGAGAACATATGGAAAATTCGATTTTATAGAACAGAAATAAAAGGAGAATGTTGCCCATATTTTCACGCATGCCATTATATTTTTCAGACTAGTGACGATGTAAGTTTTCATAGTTTCGGTGAGCTTGTGTGGGAAAATCTGTCAAAATCTCGATTTTTTCTTACAAGATTACACCCTCATTTTGACCCTTTAGCCACCTATATCACTAAAGCCTTTGGTATTCCGAAGCCAGGTTCTATTAATTAATAATTAGGTGAACACGGCTGGCGTGAAAATATGGGCAACATTCTCCTTTTATTTCTGTTCTGGAAAATCGAATTTTCCATATCTTCTCCCTAGGAGCCACTCGTAAATTTCCCTCCATTTTACTCATTATCGATGTACTTTTCAACCCTATTCGAGGCTTTTATGCAAAAGTGGGGCACGTATATCTGTCACTATTTGACTGTCTATAATTTCATCATCATTTTAAAAGAATTGATCACAAATAAAGTGATGAAAAAATTAGTTCGTTGCTGTTCTGAAGACTAGCATTGTCCTGTATGTTACCTGGATCCATATGACATCAAAATTTGAATTATATCAAACGTTCAATAAGACCAAAGGAAGTGTAACGCCGAGAGGAGTGACAACTAGCCGTTTCATACTTTTTGGGCTTTGTTACAAGTCGAATAAAAATAAAATTCTTTCATTTTTCTACTCTACTCTAATTCAACAAATTATTTCTCGAATAAATATCATTTGAATTGTTGTGACTCATACCAAATACCCAAGCAATACCTCCTTTAAAAATTTCGTTAAACAAATTTTAGTTATGATATTATATTAGTCAATTTTGATGAGGTGATTTTATTTCCGACTATAACTGTCAAAAAATACTTGAAAAATAAGACAATAGTTATTTACGTGACAAGTGGGATATAGACATTATTAACGGACGCATGTGAGGATTGCACGACGAAGCAGTAGGCCGAGTCGTTAATAATGTAGTATCCCACGCATTGCGTACAAAATTTTATCTACAACTGTCAACGTTTTCATAACTATCTTTGAATGTACCTCATGGATATTCCACTTCGACGTACCTACTCATGACAGTTTTCTGATAATTGAAAACACAAGTTGCCTGTGATAATTTTTGTAACCGTAGCAACGGTATGTATAAACAAAACCGTTTAAAGATGTTAAATTGAATTGTCAGATCGATATCCAGAACCATCATTAAGTTTCTTGAGTGAAAATGTCTTCAAGTGAAGATGATCTACCATCCGATATTAAAAATGCGGCGACAAGTGTTATTTCAAATCTCGTGCCCGAGAAATCTCGAGAAAAATATCGTTTAGTGTATGATAGGTATGAAAAATGGTGCAGAGAAAGGAAGGTTGTTAACTTGACGGATGGAAAGGGATTGCTAGTTTACTTCAATGAACTAAACAAATTACAGAAGCTTCATCAAGTTGTCACGTAATTCTTGAGAGAAAAATTACGTTTTGTTGAATTTTTATCGTTTTCTATTTGAATTTTCTTTGTATTCATTGAATAAACGATTTATTTTGGTTAAAATTTGTTTCTTATCTCATTACCGCACTAGTGCGGTATTAGATTAAAAAAAGCACTAGTGTAGTAATAAACGTCATTATGACATTCAAAAAAGTGTAAAAAATAATCATTACTTGACAGTTGTAGATAAAATGTTTAATGTGATCATTCACCCATCACCAAACTCGAAATGACTGTTGGTAAATAACATAACAGAAATGTATTAAAGGTAGTGGAGATATATTCGGCGACACGGCAGACAAGATTTAGCAACTACATTCAGTTATATTTTTGTAATGGAACCGACGATCAGATGCACCAATGAAATAAAAGAAAGTCGCAACTTTTACTAGGTGTATTAATTAAAAAGTATCAAAAATTAGTGGTTTCAGTAAAGAAACACACAATAACACATATAATATGTACTTTCATCTCAATTCAAATCACCAAATGGGTATAAAAAAGGTACTCTCTGTAGAAGTCCATTTCAGCAAGTGTAGTGGTGACACGGATCATCGGACCATGTACTAGTTACCAAATTCAAATATTTTTTTTTTAATCAACTAAGTATAAACGTGCTTGGGCATTGGACATAGTATCAATATTTTATTTCAAGTTTTCCTCAATTTTTCACATTTATATGAAAAAATACATTTTTCTACTTAACCTGTAGAAGGCTGAAGATGGATTCTTGCTGAATCCGAAACTTGTAACCCCTACTTTGTTAAATTTGTTTATAATTAAAGTTGTGGAGATGATTGTGTGATACTTCTTCCCGATCCATAAAAATAGGTGTTTCCAAAATTCTAAATGACATTCTCAGCTGAATTGATTTTATTTAATACAAAGATTCTTAGAGATGATATTGTATTCATAAAAAAAAAATATATATTTAAGAAGCTTTGTCCAACACATTGACAACAAAAAATATGTCCTTTCAAAAATAATGGACAACAATCTCTAATGATCAGCACAAAGCCATTCCTGGCAGGTACAAGTCCAGGATACACGCAAGATTTGCAATTATACCCGCGATACAAGAATTTCCGAGTTTGAAGTCGGAAAAACAAAATTCCGACTTCAAAGTCGGAATTTCTGACTTCAAAGTCGGAATTTCCGAGTTTAAACTCAGAAAAACAAAATTCCGACTTTGAAGTCGGAATTTCCGACTTTCAAGTAGGAATTTCCGACTTTAAAGTCGGAATAACAAAATTCCGACTTCAAAGTCGGAAATTCCGAGTTTGAAGTCGAAAAAATTGAAAAAGAAACTCAGTGGCCCTTATACGCTTTCGTAAGCAACAATGAAACAAGTGAAAATATTGTTACCGGATTAAAAATTGAATAGTCTAATCTGCGCAAGGGTTGATTTCAACGCCTCCTAACAGCAAAACTGTCCATTTTTTTGGGTTGGCGCAATGGTAACATGAGTTGAGAATTACATGGACTACGTCATATCAAAAATTCAAAAAAATCCACCTGACCCAAATTCCATAAGGCGTTTGCGGGGTCCTTTCCTTAATTCACATTTTCAGACTGTAGAAGGTTGAAATCCTCCCAAAATAAAATTATTCAACATTAATAACTCAGAGAAAAGGTCAATGCACCGAATTGAATGTCAATTATTATTTATTCGTCTAGATTTTGACATTCCAGAATAATTGTTTGTATAGTGATGAATGGACGTAATAACGGATTGAGTTCATGGCCGTTTCCCTATATACAGAAATTCTAAAAAAATTATTGAACTCCTGAGTTATTCAAATATTAACCATATATTGTAATTATATTCAATGACTTGCTGATAATCATACGTTTGAAGAAATCATGCTGGTTTGTCAAGAAAATAATACATTGAACTTTAAACCAATACAACAACAGTAAGATTTTATGAGAAGTCAAACAATGGATACTCAGGACTCAACACAAAATTTAAGAAAGAGGATCAGATATTTCAATATTCGAAAAGTTTATAAAATGATTTTTTTCTAATAACTTCATATAATTTTTCTGAATTAGAATTGAAGAAAAACACGAGTCTTTTGAATCATTTTGATTTCCGTGAAAAAATCATTTTTGGTCATTCAGTCCCTCGACTACAGCATTCCTATGAACGCTGATGTTCTGCAGTAGTCCATTCTAGTAACAAAACTTTACTTTACTTCACATCATACATGAGCGGCAGGTGAATCATTCAAAGGATGTTTGTATTGTTATGAGCTAGAGTCGGACCTGTCGACTTCACATATATCCAGTACATCTGGTCGTTGTGTGAACTTTCAAGCAATGATAATTTCAACGCTCACTTCTTTCAAAATATCCAGAGCCTAGAAATGGGTGAACTGTCTTTTTTGTGTGAAACTGATATCTCTAAAAGATGAAATGTTATTTGGGATAGTGCACTTACGGACTTAAGGCGCAGAATTGAAGCAGGTATTGAAAGAATGAGAACTCGAAACAACTGGTAAGATGCTCACATTCCAGATAAAACTTCCAGGAAAAGGAGACATTCAAGGAATCTGAAAGGAAAGCTTCTAGAAAACATGGTGAATTTTCAAGAAGAACTTCAACAAAATTCGTAAAATCTGGTAGACGAACTTCTAGAAAATTCGGAAGACTAAAAAGATCTGAAGGAAAACAATCAAGGAACTCAGAAGAGTTTGGAAGATGAACTTCTAGAAAACTCAAAATGTTTGAGTAAAGAGTTTCTAGAAAATTCGAATATCCTAAGAGAAGTGTTTCGAAAATTCGAAGAGCTTGGAAGAAGGAATTCGAGACAAATGGAAAATACAGGAGAATTAAATAAAGAATCATCTGGTAGAGAGCAAATGAACACGGAGGTAGATGAAATCAATAATTAAATCAAGACATCGCATGCTTAGAACCACATCGATACTGCGCACAACACAGAAACGGTTGAGAAAATGTCAATGCTGCACACCTGAGTTAGAATCAAGATGCAGTTTGAAAGGGTTTAAAAAATGTCAGGGTTTCGTAAAATTTGACACATTTTTTAAATTACAGAAGGAATATGTTTTTGAAATTGTAATATAAACAGGAGTACATTACAGAAAAAATAATTCTAGTAATAGTTACAATAACAGGAAAGAGTGATTAACAATAAACCATGTAAAAATTTTGGGAAAGGCCACTTATAAATGCTCAAATAGGTCCCCATCATGTTCCACACAAGCTGCTAGTCTTCTTGTGAATGAGTCCCGAACTCTAGCAAGCATTGCTCCATTAGTTGAACGGAAGTCTTCCGTGATCCTATTTTTCATATCATCTGCAGTTGTCGGACGATCTCTGAAAACCCTTTCTTTCACGTACCACCAAAGAAAGAAATCTAGAGTCGTAAGGTCTGGGAATTGAACGTAGTTGTGTATTTTATTTTGAAACATCTTGTATATTAATGAAAATATTTTCAGAATGTACTCATTGTTGAACCTATCGATTGAAAAAACAAAATCAAGTCGATTGCTTGCATAGAAAAAAAGTTATGGACCATGCACACACCCCTGGGTCACCCTGTATATATTGGAAATAAAATTTATAACATATCACCAGCAAACTTTAAAAAAATAGCTTGAAAGTCTTCAAGAAAAAATTGCACAACTGGATATTGGAAAATATTAATATAATAAACAATTTTTTCGAATTATATTGAAAATTGTGAAGAGCATTTTCTAAAAACAATTTTCATATTAGTGTCTTTCTGAATGACATTGCAAAATATTCATACCTGTTAAATAAATTACCTGAGTATGTGTGTATGATATGTATGTATGATGTGTTTGTGTGTGTATATGGACATATAGCATAGAATAAATAAGTTTTGGTATGTATGTTTCATTATATATTTACTTATTTCTATATTTATATATCATTCCATGTTCTATTATTATTTTTATAAAATTCACCTAATCTAGTACAAGAATTTGCTCATTTGATTAGGTTGATTACATACACATTTTTTCAGTACACTTTTATGTAATCGTATTTTGAGTTGAACCATATTTGAATAAAAATTATTATTATTATTACCAAACATCACGATGCAGATATGGAGAATAATGCAGGTATCAATACAATCCAAAGATGAGATTTCTGGAGATAATATCTTCAAGAAGAGGGCAATGTATCGAGCTTGAGCTCGTTTGTAAATATGCCCAGAGCTATCTAGATCTGAGCAGACACTTGCGGAGGATCCAGACAGTAATCTACACTGATATAAGTACAGAGCTGTGACCAAAAGAGGCAGATATAGTTGCACCATCACAAGTGGTTCAGAATGCAGTTTCCGCAGCTGAAAAAGCTGAAATAAATAAGAACAACTAGTACAAAGCTCTTTCGAGCGATTACCATTTTATCCCAATCGCTGCAGAAACCTTGGGACCATTTGGACCAAATGCAAATAAATTCTTCGAAGACTTATGTAGGCGGCTAGTAGACTCTAATGGAAAGCAGGGCCAGTGGTTCAAGGAACTTTCCATTAGCATTCAGAGAGGAAACGCAATTAGTGTCCTGGGAGCATTTGATACCACAAATTAATCTTTTTATATTTGATTTTTAATTTTTTTTATTTATTATTCTTTCATATTATTTTTTTCTCTACTTGATTTTGAATCTTTTATTGTTCACTAATTATAAGAACTTATACATATATGCACTAACTTTTGTGATATATAGAAACTTAAATTGTTACAGGGGAAAACAGATAGTTTCAGCTTGAATAAAGAGTGCTGTGTGATATAAATTGATGTAACTCCACTAGTATAAAATCAATTGATTCAGACCGTTAGGGCTATTTTTATTACAGTATTCACCTAACATAATCGACTAGCATGATATTTATGGAATCTTTTAAAGTTATGTGGAATTATAAGACAGTTTTTTCTGTTATTTACATCGTTGATTCAGTATTTTCATTCCAAAAATCTTCAAACCAATGAAAAATTGCCTGCAGTGTGTAACTCATGTATCAAACGATAAAAAAAATCGTACGTGATTCACGACAGAGGATTCTAAAATTTTTTCAGTATCACCTTCCAGAAATTTTGATTTCACGAATTACCCAGGTTTTTGGAGAAACTTCTTCAAAAGCAGAGCTTGTGCGAACAAGGTGGATCCGGGACCTACAGCTTACATTCAAGTGGATTCCGAACAACTTCAGGTCCGTGACAGGCGGTGGGATCAAACCCGGGCAGCCTGGGTGGAAGGAAAACGCTCCAACACCACGACCACTTCGCTACTTCGCTTACCAGGCGGATAAACGATTTTTGAAAGATTATTTCGGTCAGAGGTCATGCTTTGCAGGGTCTTGATTCCCAGCAAGGTTTATATCAGAAACCAAAACTGGAAATCTGCGTTTCAATCGGCTTTGTGTTTTCACCTCTCAAAAGTTTAGTTTTGTTTTTAGTGCGACGAGCATATTCACATTCTGTCAGTGTCTCAAAATGAGGCTCAGATTCGAAGCGTCTCTTCTATATTATTCTTATATATGCATTTTATTTTGATGGGTTGATTTTCTTTATTCTATCCTAGCCAGAATAACTTCTCAATGTTAAAATAATTTTCGATTAACGACTCATCAACACAGCTATTACCATCTTATACTATTATATATTTTATTACCCCATTTGTTCGAATATGTATATTCTTCCTAATCGGTCATGAAGGTCAAACAGTTTATTCCATTTCAGTATAGACATTGAACGAGTGATATAATAATAGACGTGGGTGAAAAATATTTAGCAAGTCCCAACCTTCATATCAGAATAGAAACGCAGTATTCGAAATCGAGTTTTCGTAGATGAAGAATCTCACTGCTCGCAACAGGACCGGCTCTGTAGGAGGAAGATGTGTGCTTTTGGAAACACAACATTGCTTCTGTTGCGGTGAAGCAATCTCAGAAAAATGATTTTCTGATTATTTGTTTGTTTGAAAGTTCAAGGATGAACCAAGAACACAGTTATTCTAGTTTTGCTGCACAAGAACAAGATTTTTATTTACCAGATAGTTGAGAATCAAAAAGATGGCATTAGATATACGTTTTTGATGTTTCTACTCTTAAATGCGATGCATGTTCGCGACACTACAGCCGTATGCATAGTCAATCGCCAGCGACTCGCCAGAGTTTCGCCGTTCGCTACACAAGGATTATAATGCACAGTCTAGCTCAAAAAAAGTGACAACCATGCGATAAGTTACATTTTGGCGAAACGCTGGCGATATACCACTTTTTTGGAGCTCGACTGTTCATCATAGTTCTTGTGTTGCGAGAGGCGAAACTCTGGCGAGTCGCTGGAATTGACTATTCATAGGTACGGCTGTATATGTGTCCTCGATGTTATAAGTAGCGCCGGAAGATCTATATTTTACTTTTCTGATGAAAGTTTGTATTGAATCATTATGTCAATTGATATCAGTAACAAAAATTTGAGATGTCCTTTATCCCTTGTTTTTTTTGTTATGAAAAAGAGGTTCATAATACTTCTAGTGCGATATTGAGTAAATTTATATTGCTACATTTAAAATCAACTACCCCATAACCACTGATTGAGCTGTCTCGGAAACAAAGTGCTATGAATAGCACTCAAACCGCTGCTATGGAAATTATCCTAACCTCCAACCTATATACAACATAGTCATGGGGAAGGTGAGGATGAGTGCATACAGACTCAAACAAACAGGTAATTGGATTACCCAACCACAAACTGGGCACACCAAAATTATCCATGGAGTCAACATTACCGAACTGGAAATTATATCAGACTACATGATACCACAATTCTCGTATGAAAAACCATTCAAAACGCAGCTTAAGAGAAATAAATGGGACTCGGGAGCAGAATCACTTTCATCTGGAAACATTACACAGATGGTTCAAAAACAGGTGAAGGAATAGGAGCAGGAATATACGGAGTGAGGCCAGAAAGGAACGTAATAGTCCCACTTGGCAACAACACCACAGTATTCCAAGCAGAGACACATACCATGAGGACATGCATGCAGATGATTCTAGACAGTAGGTATGAAAGAAAACACATCTACATTCTATCTGACAGCTAGAGCGCTATGAAAGCTCTGAATTCAATACAGATAAAGTCAAAGCAATTCTGGGAAAGCCTTCAGAGCTGTCAAAACGCAACAAGGTTACACTTATGTGGGTGCCCGGACATTGAAGGTAATGAAAAAGCAGACCAACTTGCAAAGCAATCATCTGAATCATTATTTACAAGCCCAGAACCAGCGTTTGGAATTATCAAAACCCGATGCGGAAACCTAATCAATGAGTGGAAGAAATCAAAACACCAAACATATTGGGACCAAATCAAAGGACATCGACACAGCACAGCCATGATGAGGAACCTGTGCCAAACACTTACGGCTGACACCCTCAACAGATCTAAGATACGCACGATAACCGGCTTACTAACCGGACACTGCGGCCTTAAAAAACACCTACTATGGGAATAAATAGAGAAACCGTGGACTGTAGACTCTGTGGTGACGAGGAGGAAACAGCCTCTCACATCATCTTCAATGCGACGCACTGCTCAACAGGCGCAACAGAATACTCGGACAAGATCAACCTAGAAATAGGCATGAATCCGAAACACCTAGTAAATACACTACTAAACCTGGTGAAAAACACAGACTTATTCAAATAAGAACCACTGACGATAGAACAATACAATAGACTTTATCTGGTATCAGTGTTGAGGAAAAACTCAAAGGTAAACCCGTTATCTCGCTCATCAGTCTTTAACCTACCAACCATCTCTAGAATCGCTATGAGTGAAATAGTGGGGTTCCAATATTCATTTCAGATATTGAAGACGATATGTGGACAATATTGTATTATCGATATTGGTAAAAATTATTCAACCAATTTTGAACCAATATTGTATGTAACAATCTACATTCAGAATAGGCGGAACCATTATTTCAACAAAATTATTTTAATATTGTTTTTCCAATATTCACCCATATTGGATCAATATTAGTTTTTGATTAACAATATATCCATACTAGCCCAATATGAATTCAAGATTCAGTCAGTATTATGTGCTACCTGAGATCTATTCATTGGGTTATTGGATTTCTGTCCAAAAACTGAATTGAGTAACATTTTTTCAACTTTATGCAACGGTTATACCGTCTCTTCTCACTGTTTCAATGAATATATATACACGTTTTATCGCAATATTTCCGTTTCATGTTGTTATTGTTTATGGTGCCCAATAAATAAATCTGTCAAATGAACAACTGAAATTCTAAGTAAAAAAAAACTGAATGATTTCAACTCTACAGGCCGTTTCTTTTATCATGTGGTAACATTGCTATATTCTAAACCGTAACAGATACGAAGACGATTAAATGGGAGAAAAGGTAACTATTGTGGAGAACAGTACAATGGTCAAAGAAAATTTACAAGGAGTCTCGCCCTTCCCGAGTTATACAGGGAAAACCAAAAATGCTGTTATTTGTTTTTTTACGAATAGAACTGTTATTTCTGAAAATATAAAAAAAATTACAAGGAAAGTTTCAATGTATTCAAAATGTACTATAAAAATGTAACAATGAATCTTTGATTAAACGTTTCGTGTCAACACAGCCACCATCAACATTTTTTTTTTCAAATTCGGACCTGTCTATTTTAGTACAAATATTGATAAAGCGATAAAATCACAATTCAGTGGTATGTCACACTTGATATTTTTATAACTATTCATTTAAAATAACTAGCATCCTCAGTGACAACAATTTTTAATTACGGTCCTGTCGTTAGTTCTTTTGTGAATTATTTTGATTTCTTCAAAACCTATTCAACTATTGGCATACTTCAGACTTCACCCAATAATTTCGATAAGAAGATACCCCAACACAACGAACATTCGTATTTTTCCTTCTTGGGCATTTTTGTATTACAGAAATCCTTGTTTCAAGGCTGTTTTCTTCTGAATAAATTATCATACTGAATATTTCTATAATTCTCAATCCTGGAAGTAACGAAAATATTAGTTTTTGGTCAAAATACGACTTTTGTGTGATATGGTACAATTAAATAGCATCTCACTTCATTTACCATTTTTAAACAAGTAGGCTTTGCTTTGTTTCTATGGCAGGACAAATAAATGAGTTGTTGATACGTGTTAAGAACTGTCAGTCGTTTATACACTCAGTCATATCAAACATGTATTCAAATGACAAAGGTCTGATATGCTATTTGCTTATGCAAAATCAAATAGATATCCTCTTTTGGCAAAAAATATGTATGGTGAGCTATACCCAAATCGTCGTATTCCAAACATTCAAATGTTTAGACGATTAGAAAGAAATTTGAGAGACTGTGGTGCATTTGATAGAAATAAAACTAGAAAATGTGTTGTTACTGGAAGAAATTTGCGAAATGGAAAATAAATCCAATACGTCAAAATAATTATTTCGGTATAATAATCAACTGCGTTATTATTCATGATAACAAAAAATATGGCTAGTTTGTTAATGGTGTTCACTGACTATGCTGATTTTGTTATCTGACGGAAAAATACTAAGGTAAACAAGATAAAGTTATTTCAACCACTTAAAGAAGTCGGCTTCATGTGAAAGTTATTTCAGTGTATCAGTTGATGATAACTGATGGAAGCTTCTACAATTGAATAAGTATCGAAACGTTCAATTTATTTATACAAAGTCCATGATTTGTATCGAAACGATCGATTACTTCGTAAAGGGCTCCCTAGGAACAAACGCCATCATAAAATGGCAACAGTACCCGCTGTGCCTAAGGCAAGTGGAGATATTCCGATCCTCAAATCTGGCAAATTGGATAAAAGGTTCGAGAGTTATTGCCTCATTTCGCTGTCGCCAAAGTGGCGGACAGAATTCTTCTCAAAAGATATAGTGATCTCAAGAAAAGCTCAAACTCATCCTGGCGGAACAATTCGGCTTCCGAAAAGGTCACTCAACGACCTCCCAGTTGGCCAGAATTGTCCACGAGGTGAAAAAGGGCTTTAATCGTGATAACAACACAGTACTGCTCCTGTTGGATATCCGAAAGGCCTTTGATACCATCTGGATAGAGGGCCGTATCGTGAAGATGCTAAGGACAGGCATGCCGGAATATATGGTGAAGATTATGGACTCATACCTAGTCAACAGAACTTTCGCGGTCAGAGTAAATGACACCAACTCCGCGGGGTGGAAGGCCGCAAGGCTTGAGCTTGTCCCCACTTTTGTACTCGCTACATACTTTTCTACGTTCCCAAACACTAATACGGCTAAATATGCTGACGACACGGCAATATACGCCTAGTTGAAGCAGAAACAAAGCTGAAAACGCATCTACAACACAAAGTCCTACCATATCTAGCGTAGAGCAAAATCGTGGTGAATCCTGATAAAACAGAGCTCATGAATTTCACATGAACGAGAAAACGTTCCTACGTTCACATTCCTGAGGAATTCAGAGCTCTGGAATTCAGAGCTCTGGGTAATCAGATTGAGGAGATCGAGACAGCGCGGTACCTGGGAGTACAACTGGACAAAAGGATACCCCTTGCTAGGTATATCAACTTGGCAGTCCAACGAGCTGCAGGAGCTATAAAATTGACATACCCGTTGATAGCCAGCGTCTCCGAGATATCTATGACTAACAAGGTGTTGATCTATGAGCAAGTCATAAGACCAACAGTGACATACGCATATCCAGTGTAGCCTCCCCAAGACTCACATGCTGAGACTGGAAAGGGTGCAGAACAAGATACCCCGTATCGTCACCAATATTCCCACCATCAAAGAATTTATCAAACACCAGTATGACAAATTCTTCAGAGACTTTATCCTCGAAAGCCTGTTGACAAAAAGTATCACAGCAGTCAGAGTCCACCATAACAGACCACAAAAGAGGTACGGAGGGCTCATCTAAAAGGCACTGGATATTTTCCAGGAAACCTCAGAAGAAGACGTGTAACGTAACACATATCAACCATGTCTCAATCCGGTTTTTCTCCTTTTTGTTCCCGGATTCACAACGAAAACACCAATGAGGAACGTCCAATGATCTGATGTCTCACACGTAATAAGTATTAATTCCCCCTGCATAACTTGGAGGAGGCAGGGAATCACACTAAATCGTAGAACTTGCCGTAAGGCAGGTACGATCTGGTTCGGCCCTTCCGTGTCGAACCCCACACTCCCTCCTTACCACCACCCTGTGGCTAAGCGACAGTTTTTTCTATCACCTCAGTGGAAAATCTGGTTTTTCTCCCTGGTTTTGGAAAGAAAACGCCAACTTTCTTTCTCTAGGGTCATAAAATTGATACTGTCTCTCCAGGAAAGTAATTTTAATTTTCATTGTTTTCCAAATGTTGGAAAATTAGTTTGTTGCATTTTTGTTAATTAATTCAAAAACTTTTTATAAAACCAGTAACATTAAAGCAAGAACATCTGAAAAATACCGTTTCGAAATTATAAAAATTTATTGTGCATTTGGTTGGATCATTCATAGAAATTCCACCAGAACTTTTATACGAGCCAATGTTCCTAATTTGTTGTTCATTGACGCTTTTGGGGGAAATGAAGTGAGCGTAATATCTGATTTCAATTGATATATATCAACAAGGTGTTCCATTTCAAGTAAAAAAAATAAAAAAAGATTATAATTTTTGAAAATGGGCATAAGAAGTAGTAGAAAAAATTATAAACGTGCTTCCAGGATAAAGGGAATTTTAGCGCATAGGAGGAAAAGTAGTACTCCTCTCCCTTATCATGTGAATACATATATTTTCATTCGTTGATGTTTGTCATCGACTGCTATGGTCATCAGCCTCTATGTGCGTCTTGGTAGGCCTTGTTACTAATTCCAGACGCCTCCTTAGGAGCTGCACTGTTACTTGGAACGCAACAGTGAATCGTGCAGGACGAGCCACGATATTTTAATGATTCAATTGGTCAAATTGAATTTAAAAAATCTTAGCCCTAACGAGGGCTCGAACTCCGGACCTTTCGGCCCAGAGTCGGAAACTCTTACCACTGCGCCACGTCCTGACTTATTTCAATGATTATCACCAGTGAAAAACGATTTCTTGCTTCGTAGCGAGGACTGATAAAAATTGCTCAAGACTGGTCAAAGTACTCACCACCTACGTATATGCTCCTACAGCTATCAAATCTGAAATATGCTCCATAATTTTTTGATCAATTTATTGTGACAGTGACCCTGATTGATTTTTTGACACCAACAGATGCCATGTCACGTTGTCACGTTGATGATTTGCTGGTTCTGAACTATTGTTCTCCCAGGGAAGTAAGTACCTCACTTATGTCGTTAAAACAATTAGCACTTTTTCGATAAAAATAACTTACCGGTTTCAGAACAATGTGATTCCAATTTATACTCACTATGATGGAAGAAGGTAAAAATATCTATTTATTTCATGCCTGTCCTTGTTAGGAGATGATGGGCGATAGTTATTTGGCCTTATTTATATTCACCTATTTTCTGTTCATCTTCAAATTTCCTGTATAAATGTTAACATACATTTGAATCAAGTATCGGCTAATATATTCCAATGTTGGGTATCAGAATATTCATTAACTTTCAAAACAAATTAATTATTGAAAAATAAAAATTAACTATTCTCATAACAGGATTCGTGACGGTTGTGCCAAATTTTGAACAAGCCCATTTGTATAGGTCAGATAAGGTTGCTTTCAGTATAATTGATTTGTTCACTAAAAAGTATGTCAACAATGACTCCTCACGAAATGACTGATACATTTGCGAAAGAAGATGTGTATTGTATAAATTCAAAAAACCTTCCAAAAAAATTTACCAATTTATCAAATGAAAACGCTTTATCACTCTCTGGTATAAAGTCATATGCGGAATGGATTTCTGGCATGGGGTGGGGCCCTAAAAACTTATCTGAACCTGTTGGAAATTATACAGAGAAGTTTCATCAATTTGATATTTACCAAAAACTCCAGATAATTATCGGACTCACTCTATACTGAAACCAAAATCTTCGTCCTCGTTTGCATGAAATATAAAGACAAAGCATCAAAACCAACTACCAACCAACAACTACAATACTCAGAGAAAAACTAATTATATAAAGGGTGTTTCTGAAGTACGTGCAGAAACTTCAGGTCGAAATAATGAAAAAGTTCCTATGAGCACATGTCCGCAAGTTATTCGTTTCTAAGATACAGAGTGTCAAAGTTTAATTCTTATATTTGTTTTTTGTGAATAAGTTCCAAAATATTTGTGATATTTGAGTAAAGTTTGGTATCTGGGATGATTTTTGAATGACATAATCAAATTTTATGTTAACTCTTAAAAAACTAATTTTTAATTGGATATATTTTAAATTTAAAATTCTTGTCATTCAAAATCACTTGCATCGATTGTTTCAAATCTCAATAACTCGAAAACAGTTACTCGCAGTGACCTCTACCAGAAATATATTTTTTACACAAACTGAATAATAAATATTCCCAGATACCAAACTTTACCCAAATATCCAAATTATTTTGAAATTATTCACAAAAAATAAAAATAAGAATTCAACTTTGACACTGTGTATCTCAGAAACGAATAACTTGCGGACATATGTTTATGGAAACTTTTTTTCTTATTTTGATCTCAGCAACACGCTCCTGAATTTTCTACACGTATTTCAAAAACACCCTGTATATCACTATTGATGATAAAATCTAACACAGAAAATGTTCTCTTACTCAGCACCTGAGTTATACTATGGCATACCAGATGAATTGAAATGTATAAGAATCAGTAGAAAATTCAAAAAACGATAGAAATAGTTATAAGAAAGAGTCCCAACTGAATAAATTCAACTTAATATTCCTAGAAATCCCATTTCCTTTATAAAATGAGGATTTTTTGTAGCCCAAAAATGAATATTTTTGCTAATAAATATTCCCTCTCTTGAAAATTTGAAGAATTTTAAAGAAAACTAAAATGCATGATTACAAATTAATGAAAGATTATACCCTTTATCAAAACGTGTTGATTTCTGTGAATGAATTTCAACATTGACTTGCGAAGATCCAAGTTTCCTTCAGAAAATTATATGGAAATTATTTGAATAAAATGAGAACAACACTTAGGAACTTTTTGGCAAGTTGCCGCTTCATGCATATTGTAGTTGTTACTATGAGTTGGACGGTGCCCCCCTTCACTGTGAACAAGAAGTGAACAGAGAACTAACTTCAACCTTTGAAGATCGGTGAATGAGACGCTTTGGACTACAGCCTTGGCCATTGCGATTACCAGATCTAACTCTTCAAAATTTTCGCATTAATTCAAACTAAACAGCACTTCGAAAACATGAGTTAGCGATCAATATAAAGTATATTTGTTTATTGATTGAAATGAAAGTGAGATCTGCTTAAGGAGAATCATGATTTCTCAACAGACACACGTTTTTCAGAATGGGAGAATTATTATGGAGATGAAAAACCGAAACAAGCATATTTTTAAAATCTGAATTGAAATTTAAAATCACTGTATTTATCGGTTCATGCAATATTAATTTTCGAATATCAGTATCCAGTGAACAGGTACAAATATGGGAGAAATTTGACAAAAATTATTCAGATTTTCTTTTGCATAATTATTGTCTTCCATTTTGATTCTTTTCTGATCAAATTCACTTCATTGAACGCGCAAACGTTTTATTATTGATCTACTAATTTTCGAATTTCAAAATGGCATATTCCATGACATTTCATATCTACCCAATATAAAATATGGCAATATAATCCAATTTTTATAGAAAACTTGCTTTTATTTGGGAAACTTTAGATAAAGGACTCTTTAGATAAAGGACTCTTTAGATGAAGGACTCTTTAGATAAAGGACTCTTTAGATAAAGGACTCTTTAGATAAAGGACTCCTTAGGTAAAGGAACATAATAAATTATTTGAAAGGAAATGCAGTTGTCGTTCAGGCTATTTGATAATATACAGGGTATTCCATTTGGAAAAAATTACTTTTCACCATGTTTGTATCTATCAGTGGATTCACAAATTATCAACTATTCTATATAATGAAGAACGAACTCTCTCAGTCATAACTAATACATAGGACATTGTCAAACTACATCCAAAATTTCAGCTTTCTACGTATCCAAATACTGCAGTAATAAACATTCAATTGAAGCTATGTTTCGCAAAAGAAGTAAGGAAATTAATGATTTTTTCGAAAGCCACTGGAGATAGGTAAATGGAAGTATCATATGAAAATGATCGGTGTTACTAGCCAATTTTTAGTTTGTCTGGAAATTCTCCTGATTCAATTGAAAGATTTATCAAAAATGCTAATGGCTCGCAAATTGAATTTTTGATGTACTTTATTATTTTTGTTGAGATGCAATCTACTCCATCAGAGTTTGTGTTCTTGAGACTAAAAATGATTTAGAGAACGTCACTCGGATGCACCGGAGTGAAATAATAAGTATGATCTACATACAAAGTGGTGTAGTCATGGAACAATGTTGACTCAAAATTTGTATTGATTGTGTTCTTCGCTATGGAAGAAAAATATCAACCGAAAGCGTTGGCAATTTCATTTTGAACATTTATAATTTTGTTGTCTACTGATAGTTCCCGGTTTATCATTTGTTTTCCTCTTCCTGTTTTATTTTTTACTAGGTATATTCCAATTTTTTTTCTGCTTTTGATGTTGACTCTTGTTTGCAAGACTACCCTGATTGATCGCATACATGTATTTTTTTCTGTGTATTTTTTTCGAGTCATCATAATACTTTTTGAATTCTAAATCATCTACGTTTCTTTTTATCCAAAAAAGATTTTTTAAATTATTTTCCATGTGTATGATATCTTCAGAAACCCACAGTTTTTTACTGTGCTGAGCTTCATGATTAACGGTACTTTTTACTGTTGGGCAGGATAGTTCTATCCGAAACCTAAGTACATTCAAAAACGTTTCATAATCACATTGAACATTACTGAAATTTTCATAGACATAGAGAAATTTTACATTTGAAAGACAGTCTTGGAGGCGAGCAAGATTATCTGTGCATGTGTTCATGAAACTTATTTTTCGTCGAGTATCTTTTTTTTCTACTGAAAGATCCATTAATTCAAATAAAAGGCACAAATGGTCGGCGAGGTTAACATTAATGGTATTTTCGAGATAGAGGGTATGAGAAATATTTTTTAAAAAATAGTCTCTTTTGGAGATACCATTTGAGTAAGTGAAAATTCTCGTAGGTTCCGAGTTTTTAAAGCCTAGGTTATAACTATGTAACAAATCATTCAATAACGCCCTATCATTAGATTCACATGAGTAATTGATATTTAGGTCGCCACGTAGTATAATATTCTTGAATTTTTCATCACAATAGTCAAGAGCAATGAAAAGTCTACCCAAAAAGATTTCAACACTACTATTTGGTGGTCTATACAAAGTTATCAAACAGTATTTTCCACTGTTTGCTGTTTGTAGTTAATCTTCGTTAATTTATCATCATTACACTGTCCGCCAAAATCTTGGAACCATTTGGAAAACTTTTTTATCAATAGTTTTCCAGAAAATTGCGTCCTTCATAAAAGTTGGTGCATTCAGTTAGACTGAATACGCTCATATCGGTTATTATGAGTAGCGTGCAAGCGGGAATCGGCCGATATTCTACATTGCCTACAGACTAGTGACATTACAATGCAAAATATCGAAAAATGTTATCGGAAAGAGCTCAAATTTTTTAAGGGTCCTGGCTTCACTTCATTATATTTCCATTACTGGCTTTTTTCATATTCAAGATTTTGTTAGATCAGTTAATTGCTTTGACAGGTAATTCATGGTAATTTAGTGATGTACCACTCAAAAATTACTTTCGAAAATTCCCTTTAAAACTTGAGGACAACTAATTAAACAGTGCTTGGCTTAATGCAGTTTCGGTTGCTTCCCTTGGCACCTTAATGAATAATGATTCCTTTAGGAATTGAAGATCAAAAAATATTCTAGTTTTATTGACCAATACATTTTTTACCCAATAGCCATCGAAACCCATGGCTCTCTTGGTAGATATGCTTCGGAATTTTTCAAACTCATTGGCCACAAACTTCTGGAAATAACCAACGATCCTAGAGCAAGGTCTTTCCTTTTACAAAGAATAAGTATCGCGGTCCAAAGAGGAAATGCCGCATCTGTCCTAGGTTCCATTCCAACGTCTCAAAGGCTGGATGAAATTTTTATCCATCCGCAAAAATTCAGTTTTCTGAACATATCTTCAATCAGTTCAGCACATCTTCTTCCTATATTCCCACTTCCTCCGCAAGTTATGTCCAGCAACCTTAACACAGGTTCGATATCACGCCACAATAACAAATGCAACCACTCAATTACAGACTACTCAAAAGAGTCAGAAGATGACGTTAGTGGTGAAAGCAGCAGAAAGCCTGTGGTACATAGTTCTGTAAAAACACTCGATCGTAAAGGGTTGAAAAACAGTGGTAACACTTGCTTCATGAACAGTGTTATCCAGTGTTTGTTGAATACTAAATTTGCTGGAGTATTTGAAGAAGGACGCCTACACTAGGGATATGAATACCAGTTACTCTGAAGTGAAGGGTGCTTTGATCAAAACTTTTGCGGAAGTGATCAAAGAACTGTGGTCAGAAAATTCCTTGGATAGTTTCTTTGAAAAGTCAAATCCAAAGTTTTGCACCACGTTTCATCAACTATGTCCAGCAGGATGCTCAGGAGTTTTTACGTTACCTGCTGGAAGGACTCCATGAAGACGTAAATAGAGTAGCGGATGAGCCCAAACTCATTTTGATCGAGGTTTTCGAAAAATTAAGCAACAGTGTAAAGGCCAGTGAGTCATGGTCGAGATACTTGAAAATGGAGAACTCCAAGATAGTTGATAACTTTGTTGGACAGCTGAAATCTGCATTGAAATGCACATTTTGTGGTCAACAGTCAGTCACATTTGATCCGTTCTGGGACATTCCTCTTCCAATTTCACAAAGAACAGAGCAACTTAGTCTCTCGCAATGTTTAGATTCATTCACTAAGGAAGAAACTATGGATGATGATGAGAAACCGACATGTTCGATTTGCAAAGAAAGAATGAAATGCACAAAATCTCTATTGATTAATAAATTCCCAAAAATTTTGTTAATCTACTTAAAAAGACAGACTTCGAGGAAAATTAAATGTCACCATTGATTTTCCTCTAGGATTAGATATAAGCAACTACATAGCAGAAAATGAAGCCCCTTGTCACTATAACTTATATCCTTTGCTGAATCACAGCGGGACTTCCCATAACAGACACCACATTGCATACTATAATCATCCATATACAGGCACGTAGCACAAGTACAATGATTCTCATGTTTTCCCAATTCCATCAGAATCCATGGTGAGCGCAAGAGCATAAGTACTCTCCTATGAGCAGGAGGGCACTTAATCACATTTTTCATATTATTTTTAGTTTTATTTTTTATATATTATCATTATTTATTGTTACAAATAAACTCGGACTTTGTTAAAATTGGTAATTGGTGGAATAAACTGGATACCTGGGAATATTAATCAATTGTTAACAACTCTAGTCGATAACTTTTTTCGATATTTTGCACAATTATGTCACTTTACTCCGTGCTGATTTTAGAATAATGGCCGATTCCCGCTTAGCCGCACGATACTGATAGTAACAGCATTGCGCGTATAGCACTTTCATTCTCTGAACAGAAAACGGATCTTTAAACATGTTTTATCTATGAACGGCTTTGACAATTTACTCGTAATACGATTAGCAATGTTTTTTTTTTCAGATCCTCGCAAGATGTACGAGAGTGCGATTCAAACCAGCAATAATAATATAGGCGAACGTGACCCGGATCTAACCGAAATACAAGAGTTTTACAACGATGCCAACATCTTCATTACAGGAAGCACTGGATTCCTTGGAAAAATTCTGGTCGAAAAATTGCTCCGATCTTGCCCGAATATATCCACACTCTACCTCCTTGTTAGAAACAAGAAGGGAAAGAATATGGATACAAGAGTTCGCGAAATCTTTGATGACATCGTTTTTGATAGGATGAAATTGGAATGTCCGAAATTCATGCATAAGGTTATCGGAATTGCTGGAGATTGTTCATTGCCGGATTTAGGACTGTCCACCCAAGACAAAAAGATGCTCATGGATGAGGTAGGTTCAGTTTTTTCTTATTAGTAAATAATTCATTCATTCCGTTACTTTTCTGATTATTCAACAATTAATAATGGATCAGACTCGTATTGAATCTGTTATCGTCTTTAAATGCCTTGGAGCTCCCAACGTGACAAATGATCTTCTTCATTTTTCGACCATACGAACAATAAAAAAAAAGTGACTCATTCAGAGAAATGTCTAGAATAGATTTGATAATGAAAGAAAACATTTCAGTGGGTCAAAAACCCGGCCAACTTCACTTTTACCCTTCACAATTGCTTTTGGTGTCAGGCATTTCTGTATTGACCTCTTCATCCCGTAGAATTTGTAACCTGCACCGAATGAAATTTGTCATCTTTTCCTGGAATCAACTGGGTGATGCAACCCAATGACCAATCTAGATGTTCATTGTCCTACAGCATTGTCTCAAATCGTCACCCAGCTTTTATTTGTATGTCATTTTCCGATTGAAAGAATTATTCTAATCGGAATCACAATCAGAATTCCTGTCCTCCGACAGAACACAACTATTTTCTAACATTTCAATTAGTGTCAACCTAGAAAAACCGAATGAAGCCCCGATCCGCTTCATGGAGACTGATTTGCAATTCGACGATGAGTAACAACAAAAATATTCATGAACTTCTCCTAAAATCACTAGAGGTCTCACTAGATTTTCCTCCCATTCAAGTCTTAACTCGACAACATTATCTCACTGCAGATGTTTACTGTTACAGACCCAATCTCAGTGACTACTCTGAATATGATAATAATTCACAAATTACTGTCAAATCCTCAATAAATATTGGTAATACTTGCTTCAGGAACTCTGTTATCCAATATTCACCATATTATTAAACAATATGGTTGTTAGAGTATATGAAACGTGATACCTATTTGAGAGATTTAAACTCGATAACCTATTGTATGATATGAAATGTACTCAATTCCTTTGCGAATAACTATGGTCAATTTTTTCAAATGATAACACTTTTGGACAGGCATTCCTTAGATTCGAATAATTTTTACGACGAATCCATTGATGGGTTCGAATCGAAAATCATTCTTGAAGAAATACTTTGTATAATTGTATATTTTTCCATTCCGCAAAGAAATTTATGTTGGTCTATTTCCAATATTGGAAACGAGTAGTGCTCACTAAATTTTTCATATTTATTCCCAACCTCATTACAGAATTCTCTCTGGTTGGTAAATGAAATGAAATAACTTTGACAACTCTCATACGCCCAATGATTACGTACAGAGCCATCGTGTCGAGAAGCCAATTAGATAGGGTACAAAGGCTTGCCTGCCTTGCTATAACAAGTGCAATGAGGACGGCACCTACCAGGGCGTTGGAGACGCTCGTAGGACTGCCCCCCTTGTACCTCCTTATCGAACATGAGGCACGCAAAGCCGCAGCTCGCCTAAGAAGTTCTAACCAATGGCGGAGCGAGGGAATGTATGGACATTCTCGATTATGGAATCAGACGGTAAGGGATTGTCCCCTTCTTGAAATGCCGGGTGACAGTTCGTTACCTGCCATACGATTCAGTAAAAGGCCGCTGACAGTAATTCCCAAAAGGGAAGACTGGGAGCGGATTGGGCACCGCCTGCTTCCCACCAAGGTACACAGATGGCTCCAGAATGGGTAAGTCAGCCGGCGCCGCGGTATACGGGCAGTCTCCGAAAGCGGAACTTTGTTACGCTCTAGGAACTTTTGCTACTGTATTTCAGGCAGAAATGTTTGCCATACTCGCCTGTGTGAAACAAAATCTCAACAGAGGGTACCGCGGCCAGTAAATTACGATATGCACCGACAGCCAAGCGGCGATCAAGGCTCTCACATCATATAGTGTCACTTCGTTGCTGGTGTCTGAATGCATCGATGATCTGCAAAGGCTATCTTCCGCCAATGGAGTAAAGCTACTTTGGGTCCCTGGTCATACCGGAGTACCTGGAAACGAACGGGCTGATTATTTGGCCAGATAAGGTGCGAAAAGCCTAGCGATGGGACCAGAACCTATCATAGGAGTTTCAAGATCATGGTGCGTCTCAAGCATGAAGGAAATTCTGGAAGTAAAATTCTAGGATATATGGAAAGATACACTAGGCATGAGGCAATCGAAACTCCACTTCGGAGGCCCTTCTACCAGGAGGACCAAGACTGCTCACACTGAGCAGAAAGGAAATCAGATTAGTGACAGGGCTCCTGACAGGACACTGCCACCTTAACAGGCACCTCAACATTTTAGGTTTCACAGATGATACCGAATGCAGGTGGTGCTTGGAGGATGAGGAGTCAGCCACTCACATCCTCACGGAATGCCCGGCAGTGGCAGCAATACGGGAAGCACCTCGGGAGCATAGTACTGAACCCGGAGAGTGTGAAAGTGGTATCGGTCAGAATGCTGGCCTCTTTCGCTCGCGAGATAGGCTACCTTCAAAACTGAACCATCTCCCAGCAGTAGTGGGTGCATAACGGGCCCGATTGAGAGGCCTACATGCTTATGGCTTCATCCGCCCACATACCTTGTTCTATCTATCTATCTAACTTTGACATGTAAGATAACATTGTACATTAAGAACTTGACGAATTCATATACCTACCTATTGCGCTTTAGTTCAATACATGTATCAACAAACATGTAAGTATACAAGTGGACAGGCTATTGATTTATGGCAAATGCAAGAAAAATTCGAGGAAAGCATGAATTTTGTGTGCTGAATATTTCAGTATTCAATATTTCACTTTTGTTGCCAAAATATTAAGACCGAAAAATTTCAACCAAAACTCTTATCATTGATGAGGTGACGGAAATCAATGTTTTAACATTTGCAGAAGATAATCCTACTGCTTCTACTAGGGAAATAAGATACGAGCTACGAATTAGTAATGAGTCCGAAAGAAGCATTTAAAAAAAGCATAACTACAGGTCGTCCCGATATGTTGCGAGATGTTATACCATGGATAGAGCCAGAAAATTTACATTTACATTTACTTCCCTTCAAATAATCCTGTATGACTTCATTATACTTGATGAGTAATACACTCCAATTTCCAAATGGTTTTTCCACAAATAATCATTGTATTACAATTGTTATACATTTGATTTTTGATTCGAAACCATCAATGGATTTGTCGTGAAAATTAAATTATATGAAATGCCTTTTTAAATATGATGTCATTTGGAAAAATTTACTCTTCCAAAAATTATCGGTATTAGAAATTTTCTCAACTAAGCGGAAAAACTGTTTACAATATGATTTACTCATCGTTAATTACCATCACATTGGTTGAAGCCAACGCAATTTAAATGGATGTTTTTTTTTTCTGAAAAATCAAGTGTGCATGTATATTTTTTATCTCAAAACTCTGTGATCGTACTTAGAATTGTTCCTAGAATCTAAAAAATGAAATCGTACAGGGTGTTCCATTTGGAATTCCCAAGTTGGGGTCGTTTGCTAGAAAAACCTGAATTGATGAAAGACTATGAATTATTGAAAACTTTTCCGATACTTGAATCCAATATCTCTACCGAGTTTATATCGCATAGCTTCGGAACTCTGGAAACTATGGCTTGTCTAATGAAATCGTTGACACCTGGTATATACAGGGTGTTATTTAAGTACGTGTAGAAAAGTCAGGAGCAGGTTGCTGACGTCAACATAGGAAGAAAAGTTCCTATAGACACATGTCCGCAAGTCATTCGTTTCCGAGTTACAGTGTGTCGAATTTGAATTTGATATTTTAGTAGAGTTTGGTATCTCGGAGTAATTTTCAATGATAAAATCAAATGTGATGTTAGATTTTCTCTTTCCAGGCATGTGCCGTCACCTACATGTCTTTTCAGTTATTTGCAATTTCATTTTCTGGTAGTACATTTATTACGTTTTCTAGTGGAAAAATCGATTTTCAGAACAGTTTTGTGTAAAAAAGATATTCTTGGTAGTGGTCGCTGCGAGCAACTGTTTTCGAGTTATTGGGATTTGAAATAATCGATGCAAGTGATTTTGAAAGACATGATGTTTAAATTCAAAATTAATTTAAGTAGTTAAGGAAATTATTATTTTTTTATTTTATTTTAAAATAGGAATCGGGTGTCATTACAATTTGTTACAAATAATAATAACAGAAATTAAGACCAATTTGATGATAAAACATTTGTAGAAGACCACTGAATGAAAGAAAACCTGCTAGAGCTACGTACAAAAAAGTTATGAAATTTCGAATTAATGAAAAGACAAGTAGGTGGCGCCACTCCCACGATAGAGAGAAACTAACATAAAATTTGATATTTTCATTAAAAAATGCTCCCAAATATCAAACATTTCTTGAATATCACAAGCATTTTGGAATATATTCACATAAAACAAAAATAAGAATTGAACTTTGACACTCTGTATCTTAGAAACGAATAACTTGCGGATATATGTTTATATGAACTTTTCTCCTCAGTTCGACGTCAGCAATATGCCCCTAAATTTTCTACACGTACTTAGGAAACACCCTGTATACAGTGTGTCTCACTTCTCATGGAAACACCCCCGTATCTTCCGTAATAATTGTGGATGAATGATGAAACACTCAGGACTGATGAAAATGCTCAAAAAGCATCTACCACCTGAATGGGGTTGGCCTACGTGATATACACTGCCCGCCAATCGCGATGGAACAACACATTTTTACGGTAAAACATACAAGGGGGCAGAATAGGCTCAAAATTCCTACAGATTCGTGATCAGGACCACTAACTCACTACAGAGATACGTTTTCCCTGAAAAAATTTCAGTCCTGAAAAATCCGAATTTGCCTCACTTCTCTTGGAAACACCCCCGTATTTTCCGTAATTTTATACGTAGAACCCTGAAATTTGCAGGATCGATAGATACACTGAAAATGAACTCACTGCACGAAACTGGTCATCCTACATGATGTGCACTGCACGCTATCAGCGATGGAAAAATGGGTGGTTCCTTCGCTGCTGGCGTGCAGTGTATATTACGTAGATTGACCATTTCCGTGCAGTGAGTTCATTTCCAGTGTATCTATCGATCCTGATTTCATGGTTCTACGTAAAAAATTACGGAAGATACGGGGGTGTTTCCATGAGAAGTGAGACAAATTCGGATTTTTCAGGACTGAAATTTTTTCAGGGAAAACGTGTCTCTGTAGTAAGTGAGTGGTCCTGATCACAAATCTGTAGGAATTTTGAGCCTATTCTGCTCCCTAGTATATTTTACCGAAAAAATGGGTTGTTCCATCGCGAGTGACTTAGGCCAACCCCATTCAGGTGGTAGGTGCATTTCGAGCATTTTCATCAGTCCTGAGAGTTTCATCATTTTACCTCTATTGTTACGGAAGATACGGGGGTGTTTCCATGAGAAGTGAGACACACTGTATATGATCAATCATTTTATTTTCACTGATTCGTAAAACGTATAGCCGTCATTATATTTGGGAATTTAATCTCGGTATATTCTTGTCAATTCTATATTTTTTTCGCCATGTCATGACCTACATTAATGAAGTAGTTTGCCATATCTTTGTCATTAGGGAACGTTTAGTTATTATCATTCAGTATAATGATTTTGTAGTTTTTTATTTGAATTTCCTTTTGTAATTCCATTCATAATTTTGTAGAATTTACGAATGTCTGTTTGGTTTAGTGTTATTTGTTCTTAATATTACGAATTTTTAGCAGTTTCAATTGATCTGTTTAGGCAGTTTCTATAAGTTTCACAGAGATTTGCATCTCATATTATCGTTATAGCTCAGGAATTTTTGAGGATCCTGCTAGACGTGAATAGAATAACCGAGAAACCTAAACACTTATGGACAAAAATCAACGAGAAATTGAGTGATATTTTGGTTGAAATTCTTGAAATAGGTTGTAGAAGAATTTGTTTTTCAAATGAAATCCATGTTAAATTGTTCATATTGTGGTCATTATCCAGTTTGATCCATTCTGGGACGTTGAGAGTGTCACATTGTTTGGATTAATTCACTTACAATTGAGGAAACTATGAATGGTGATAAGAAACTGCATGTACGAAACCCATATCGATCCAAAAATTCCCCTTAAATTCAAGTCATCAATTTTAAAAGTTTTGATTCAGAAAATAGATCCATAGGAAAATTGGTTCGATTTCATCGGACTTAAGAAGAATGGCTTTTCAGCTTTCTTCAAGAAATGATTTACCTCATCCATCTCTACATGGGAAAGGAGCAGATGGTGAAAAATGCAGGCTCCGCCAAATTTCTCCCACAACCCACAAGGTTTTTAATCTAGAGTACAGTACGTAAGAAAACGTTGCCATTTTTTTTAATTTTCAAGCCTTCAATGAAAAAAATCAACAATAACGCTTTCAGAATTTATTTGGTCGATGAAACGAGAATAATCGACAACCAGTCTCATAACTCCAAAGTTGTCACCTTATAGAGAAAGGAAGTAAGTTTTGAACTCATCAGAGTGAGGAACATTGGTGACATTCATGAATGCCGCCTATGCTGGTGTTTCTGAGGAAGAAGATGAAACTAGAGCTTTTCTAGGGTGCACCACCAGGAACAATTATTGGATGTTATCCATCAGGATCGATACAGCAGAATGTATTTGCTTAGCTGTTTCACTACTTCACTTAGTATGCAAAACCATCTGCTGACGACCCCGTGATATTGATTTGATTGATCGTGCTGGAGAACATAGTGTTATAGTTATAAGTATTCTTCCTCACTCCACACATGATATCGAGACCCTAGATCTAGCATTCATGCCTTCATTCAAGACATACTATTCCCAAGAAATTGAGTGCTGGCTCAAACATCATGTGAATCGAAATATTTCAGTTCAGTAGATGGGCAAATTGATGGGCCAAGCTCACTTAAAAAGTGACTACAGAAGTATCCGCCACGGATTTAGTAAGAATGGGCTTCATCCTTGTCCAATCAAGGAAATCTCGCATAGGATCAGCAAAATTAATAACTAGAACTTCATTCAAGGACGACTCACAGAAAAGTTTCGAAGAAATTACCAAAGAGGGAGCGATGAAGAGAAACATTGATTTTATGAATGACAAGAACACTTCATCAAAAATAAAATAATTCAGTCAAAATAATGCTTATACTCTGGGTGGAAAAATGTTCTACAAATGTCAAGCAAAATGTTAAGCACAAGAAAAAAGTGATAGCGATTTGGACGTGAATCAAAAACTATGTGATGATTCTTATTTGGATTGCAGTTCTGAGGAAGAAAATCATTGTGATGCAGATGATGATTGTATGTTTTGTTTAGGACTCAAACGATACCAGATGCGAAAAATCTATCAGATTATTGATTGCTGTTAAAAATTGTTGAAATTGCTGCAGATGTTGCAAATCGGAACATGAGTAGTAAACCAATTCAATCAGAATGAAGTGTGGACTTTCGTTAAACAGTTTGAAGTATCCTAATATCGTCTTATGCGATATTGGGCTAGCATGGTCAAGATTTATAAATGTTTTTTATGAATGCTAGGAACCTTCGCACTGAATGAAGATTCAGTTCTGACATATTTTTTCTGAATGAATATAGTATATCCGAAGTCCAGATTTTGCAGGTCTATGACTATTTTTTGGCAAGATAGAGTAGTCAGAAAAAACTGGTGCGGTATTTTGGCACCTTTGTCTTTATAATGAATCTCGTATGTCTCACATTACCAGCATGTTAAGGTCTCTCGTAAACAAAGGGGAAGCATTTTCTATGAGTCTGTCTGCGAGTGTTTTTTTGTTTGATTTTTTTTGGATAAAGTACTCAAAAACTAATATTGATTGACTTTGAATAGGTACCTATATCGATTATGGCACGCACACTTACAAGATGAGACTTTCATGAGAGAAATTCTCGAAAACCTGTATAAACGATATCATGACCAATAATTCATTTTATTTCTGTCTTTTATCTGAATGAGTCTGCTGTTACTTGACGAAGAGCCATAGTAATTGTACTTCTTGAAGAAGTTACTGTGTTAGCGAAACATGTCGTGATTAAATAAAGTTTTTGAAGCTCGTTTTTCGGTGTAGTTTGGACAGTTCATTTCTGTTGATACGAAATCTATGAGTACATCAAACTTCTCGCAGTACGTTTCCAAATATGGTAACATAGCTGAACGAAAACCATTGGTTCATTGGAATTATTGTTTATTATCCATCAGTGTATTTTCTGGTAGATTTTAATACTGACAGTCAACTTTTCTGTAACCGTGGGAAACTTGGGAAAGTGGAATTCTTTTACATATATCACCCTGTATCGTCACGCAAAAGAGTAGACAAAAATTGATCTACATTCTCTGTGACATCGAACTCGTATATCAACAATGAATTCACTCGTATCATCTTCCATAATACCATCACTTTTTGCTCACTATGTTGGCATGTTGTGAAATCTACTCATATTCATACTATTAGAAGCTCCAAATTCACCAAATTCATGCCCTACACATTCTACAGATATCACCTCCCCAACTTCAATGAGTTCAACACAATATACAATAAAAAAATACCATCTGGAACAAAAATTTGTGCTTCTAGATGTTTCCAGAAGATTTAACGAAAGTTTTTAGGAAGTTCGCTATGCTCTCGTCGCATACCAGGTGCGTGATACTACGTCCTCCTCTAGGTTGTCCCGTCCCGGATAACACCATTGCCATTTTGAATGTCCCTCTGGAAATGGGGAATTGTGGCCTCAGTATTCTGCTAAGCTCTCAGCTTGAACAACCTAGCTTCTTGGGGTGAGATGGATGCGGAATACCAATGTGTTGATCTCTTTCAAGGCGACGTAGGGTCTTTTTCATTTTCTCTGTAGCTTGGAGCATATTCCTTCCTTTCTCTGATGTAGGTAGAGCCAAACAGCTCAATTGCCTTTTCCATTCTGTCGCCGGACATTTGAGGAGGACGTCTGAGAACTCATGAACTTTTTCGTCGTATTCTGGAGAAACTCTGTTCCCTATTTTTCTGGATAGTTCATTAGATGGATTGCGCGTTATTTTTTCTCGACTTTGACTATTTCGAGTTGAAGAACATAGGTCACATCTTCTGCACCGTTCTTTCACATCTCGACGGTAATTCTCCCAATAAAATCATTCTCGAATGAGCCAATGTCCTCTTGGTTCCAAAGTGTACTCCTGCATGATTTCCATGGAGTTGTTTCAGCACATTTTCAATATGTCCTCTCGGCAAGACCAGTTGGTATACTACAGGTACTCTATATGTGCTCTCCCATTACAAATACTTAGGGAATTCCACTGACACCAGTATCCTTTGGCAACTGCATACACTTGGATACATTCTGCCTTTCCTTGTTCGGCCAGCATTGAACTTACTTCATATTATCATAATTTTTCTGACTCTTTCTCATTGCTTCTATAGTCCACACACGGTGGTAGCTCGCTGTAATTGCAATTTTTGTCGATGCAAATGTTGAATTTTCTGGTTTCTTTCTTACCAGTTCCCATATATCTTGGCTCTCCTTCAGTCGGGCTATATTAATAGTATCAGAATTATTTGGAATTTGTTTGTCTTCTTCGACAAAGAATTTTCAAAATCTGGATCTTCTCACTATAATTGCTCGGGTGGATTTCTTTATTACCAATCCACAAAATTGTATCCAAAATACATTCGTGCATTATTTCCGCAACCAACATAGACTGTTCCATAGTAATAGGACCTATCTGGATGTGCGTTTCTTCTGGTGCGGTTTGTCCCGTAGCTGTCTTATTCCCTTCTATCGACTTCACAGATAGTTGTTCGAAGTTTGGGTGAACCAGTCATCTTGAAGCTCCTGTACGTTAGGTAAAGCTGCATCTTTGATGTTTCAAGTAGCCTTGGGCAAGTAGATTTTGTCCGTTTCTCTTCAATTACGATATCGGTATCTTGAGAAAAGGTCTTCTTGCTGGTGTCCAGGATTTCCTTCATGGTATGAACGATTTCCTGAAGTCTGTGATGAACTGACTTCGTTGTTCTTTGCCAAAGCTCAGAGAATTTAATATTGCTTTGTTGTTTGTCGACAGTAAATTTCCTCTCCAGACTCATTCTGGATTTTGATATTTCCCAGCAGGTCCTCTGGAGGTGTCCGGTTTTCCCGCATGTGTAACAGCGCCTCTTCATGTTTTCTGAGAAAGGCACTCAGTTGCTCACTGCTGATATGGTCTCCAATATTTTATTCAATATCGCCTTGCTTGTAGAAGAATCTTCGCTAAATTTAACTTCTCGTTACTTGGGTCTTGTATTTCTTGATGCATTTTCTGCCGCCTCCATTTCCAATGATGCTATTAGAGCTGTGCTAATGGTATGAAGTCGTCCTTGTCGGAGGGCTTACTGCATTTCAATATCTTTCAAGCCGTCCATGAAAGTTTGCACCCCAGTTTGATCTATGAACTACTTCAGTGCTTGTGAATAGGCCAAATCAATGAATCGCTCTTTATCAGCTCCATACTCCTGCATTAGTTAGATCTGGAACACTTGCTTGAGATATTGCTGTCCATATCTGATCTCCAAAGCCTCAACTATTTTGAAATATTCCCTCTCCTGGGACCAGCCATTTGTATTTGCTGCTGCTTCAAATTGACGTTGATACAAAGTCCACAAATAATCCTCCTTAAATGTTGGAGGCTTCAAAACTTTCACTTGTGTAGGCTTCGAGGATGTCAGTGAGAATGGCTTTTCACTAGTGGAGGAGATTTCTTCAGAGGGTGCCTGGTTGTGCGGAAGGTGCATTGTTTTCAGCCCCTCTTCAATCTTATCCACTTGTTCGCTAATCTTGTCTACCTCTCATTCCGCCTGATCATCTGTCTTGTCCACCTCTCGTGCCACCCGTTTATCTATCTTTCTGACTCCCTGTACTGCGCCTCTGACTGGTTCGACTTCATCCACGACCTCCTCGATCTCTCCTTCCTGTAGTATTTCTGGGATTTCATTCTGTATACACTGATTGATTCGACTTGTTCTTGTTTCTCTTGTTCTTGTTTCCTCTGGATCTCTTGCTCCTCTTGTTCTCATTTCCTGCGCATTTTGAATTGTTGAAGGAGCTAATTTTGTTCTTTTTGTTCTTGTTTTCTTTTAACTCTTCGTTCTTTCAAAAACTGGAGTATGTCTACTGATGTCACCATTTGTAAAAATTTGTTTTTACGAAACACCCAGGTTTTCGGAGAAAACCCCTCAAAAGCAGAACTTGTGCGAGCAAGGGAGATATAGGACCTACAGTTTAAAATAAAAGTGAAATCCGAACCACTTCAGCTCAGTGACACGCGACGGATGATCGAACCCGGACCGTCTGGGTGGAAGCCAAACGCTATAACACCACGACCACTTAGTTATTATTGGCTCACCATCAAATACTGGCAAATTGCTTCACTTTTCTTTCTCCAGTACCACTTATTACGTCGCTATCGCCAAATAATACGTTTTCTGGTCTCAAATAAGTCAAACGATACTTCACAACTGCTTTTATTACTTCAACTTAACTTGATAACACTGTACCATACTGTCACTTCAAAAATTTATTAATCATGAACAGTCAGTTATTGAACTCATACTCAACTGATCTGAATCTCACATTTGCACGACTTATATAGGAAAATATTGTACTAGAATCATTGAGAAAATTACAGAATACAAAAGTAGGTATACAGTTTGATTCAGGGTGCATGGCGATGGCCCTAGGAATACATGTGTCCAGTGCCATCTCCTTTGTCACAGATTGTAAATGTGTTATTATACAGGATGTAATCTAACCTCTTGCGCTCCAGTGAAGGAGGGGTGTATGAAGGCATGTTAGAACGGATGGCAGGCGTAAAAAATGCGAAAAATTTTTTTTGTGAAATGTGAGTCGAATTTTGGAAAACTCTGTCCGCCATCCTTCCAGACCAGAAAAGACAATTGAGGGTGAAGAAAAGGCACTGAATGTCGAGCCAAATTCAGATTACGTTACAGAGGTCTAGAGAGAGACCCACATTTCATAAAATTTTATAATTTTCAAACATATTTTTTGGCGTATGTTAAGAGAATATTTCGACGTTTCGCCAACACGAGCGGTTAGAATTTTCAAGAGAAGGTTTCTGGTTTCTTAGGTCGCTGTCAAATGCTTGACATTTGTTAAACGTTGTCTCAATAAATACCTGTGATTTGACGTTCTTACATCTGATTGGTCATCATAGAATCGTTCGTACCGTTATAATGTGGGAAGGAGGCTAATTGAGAATTTTGAGAACTGGAAGCCAAACCTTGTTCAATTGTAGTCCTTCTTCGGTTCTGTTGAAGTTGTTGTGGTGTTTCTGAATTTCAATTGCATCCCGGAAGAGTCTTGGGTAATAGGCAGGTGTTGAAGAGATGACTTGAGTTTCTTCAAATTTCACTCTATGGTTATCGTTGTTGAGAGTATGTTCTGCGATAGCGGATTTCTGCGTGTGCCCTAACCGACAGCAAGCCTTGTTCTCTTTGAATCTTGTTTTAACGGAGCGTTTCGTGGTTCCGATATAAACGCTGCCACAGGAACATGGAATGCGTTAAACCACAGGAGAGCATGGTACGTCTCGTTTGTCCTTCGCTGATCTAAAGTGGTCTTTCAGTTTTTTTGAAGGTTTATAAACGGTTTTAATCTTATATTTTCGTAGAATACGGCCAATACGATCTGTAACTCTGGGAACATATGGTAAAAATGCTTTTTTTTTCGGTGTTGGCTTGACGACTACTTGGTTCACTGAATGGACAGTCGTTCGGTCTACTATTGATTCTGTCGTCTCTGATTTCTCTTCTATTTTTCATACACTTCTCAATATCTCTTTCTTTGTACCCATCAGAAAGTAGAACGTTTTTTTAGATGTTTCAGTTCAGCTTCCAGGTATTCAGGTTCGCAAATTCTTCTAGCTCGATCAACTAATGTTTTCATTACACCTTGATTTTGGTTCGGATGATGGTTTGAGGTATTGTGGAGATATCGATCAGTGTGTGTTGGTTTCCTATATACCGTATGCCCCAGACGTCTTTCTTTTTGAGAAATGGAACGTCTAAGAATGCCAGTTTCTTCTCATTTTCAATTTCCATGGTGAATTTAATATTCGGGTGTATGTCATTGATATGGTTGAGGAATTCATTGAGTTTTTCTGGTCCATGGCTCCAAATTATAAACGTATCGTCTACATATCTTAACCATACCTTGGGTTTTGAATTTGCAGTTTCAATTGCCTTTTCTTCTAGTTTTCCATGAAGAAATTAGCAATAATAACTCGGCTAAGTGGGCTTCCCATTGAAACATCATTTAATTGCTCATATATTTTGTTATTGAAAATGAAATATGATGATGTTAAGCATATTTTGAAGATATTGGATATATCACTTGGAAAAAGTAGTTCAATTTCCCTCATGGCTTCATCTAACGGGACCTTTGTGAACAGGGATACTACATCAAAGCTGACTAGAACGTCATTTGGATTAATGGTAATCTCTTTGATCTTTTCGATGAAATGTGTGGAATCTCTTACAAAGGAAGATGTATTACCAATGTGTGGCCGTAGTAGCGTGGACAAATATTTCGCAAGTTCATAGGTTGGTGATCCAATGGTGTTGACTATTGGTCGGAGCGGCACGTTAGTTCTGTGAATTTTTGGTATACCATACAGCCTAGGAATGAGATCCTCACTTCTACACAGTCGTTTTTTGGTGTTGTCATCCAATGAAGAAGATTTGATAGAGCGATTTACAATTTGGACCGTTGCTTGTGTTGGGTCCCGTTTCAGTTCTTTGTATATCAGAGGTTCCAGTGAATCATCTATCTTATTCAAATAGTCCTCTTTGTTTAAGACAACGGTTGCATTACCTTCGTTAGCCGGTAGAATCAGAATTTTCTCATCTTTGTTCTGATTCTACCGGCTTTTTTTTCTCATTTTGCAAAGCTGCGAAATGAGTGAAAATTTCTTGAAAACAAGACTGAAAACGGCTAAGCTTGCGTGAGCAGTCGAGTAGAAGGGGAGATCTGGAAATGAGGAAAAGCGTATTATCACGTAACCCGTCCTTCATAAGAATTTTCCTCATCTCCCGCATCCACACACTCAGTGCAAAACAAAATTCATATTGCAATTTTGCCAAAACTTATAATCCGACAGCGCATGTTTTCTGCACACATAAAGTACACATGATTCAATACTTTCATGAGAAGTGCCAACCATACTTCTTGAAAAATGTGGTGAATTTTTTAAGAAATCGCACAATTTTCCTGTTTTTCCAACTTTTCGGTCGAGAATCATCCCGAATTGTTCATATTTTAATTTTCTAAATTTTTTTTCTTGAATCAAACATATTGCTCTATCAGTTTTTATTTTATAAGCAAAACAATAAGAAAACCCACGTTCTTTATATTTGAATGTTTATAACAAATTATTAAATAAGACTTGCGAGTCGAAAACATAAGAGAATATAACTACGGACTATATTTCATGTGATGGCATAGTCGGTTTTTGTGACGAAAAAATCCTCTGTTGAATGGCCCATGTGTTTTTTACATTTCGCAGGAATGTGCGTTAAGAAGGGCATTTTGACGTAGTCGAAATTATTCACTCCATTTAACGAATAATTGCTCAACGGTTATTTATTTTATTTATTTATATTTGGGGTACAAAAGACAAAATCCCAAAACAGTATCCACCTAATATTCATTTACAGATTTTCTAAATAAACATCAATTTTGATATAATAATAATATTCAATTCACTTCATAAAGGAACTGCAAAAGCCAGTAAAAATTTTAACATTCAACCAATTTACAATAAGCTTAACAGAGTTCACTAGTTTGAAATGCACCGTACTCAGCCAAGTGTTTGTCCAAAATTCCGAATAATGTTCTATCCGGCTGTTGTCTTTCCGAATATAATTCAAAATAAATTTGTGCTGTTTTCGTACTATTCCTATCAAATTTAAAATAAAGTTTCAACATATCTCGTTTTTCTTCATTTGAGAATGAGGATATTTCGACTGAAATATTGTTGCAAACTTATGATGTTTAATGAGTTCTGACAACTAGTGTTTATTAAACAAAATTTTTCGATGGAGTCATGATCTTCTCAGATGAAGTTGTTTTTTTTTCTGTGGTTTCAGAAGTGCAAATCATAACAAATTATACATCAGTGAAATCAGAATGAAAATCACTATTCTTCTGTATAAAAAAACAATATGGCACCCATAACAGAAAAAAAAGTTGATGATGAATGCCAGAAGACGAAACGTCGGATAGTAAATCTGAACATGAAAACGTGTAGCTGAAAAAAAGTATCAATGAAAATGTACTTTTGGTTTTGGGCTATGATGTCAAATAACGATTGAAAAAAATAAAAACGAAAATTCCAATTTTCAGTTTTTTCCCGATATTTCCGGAAATGCTCGGAATTTTCCAAGTTCCAAAACAGTATTTTGTTAAGCACCAGAATACACTACATTACCCTAATTTAAGCTTCGACGTATCTACTGTAGTTTAGGAGATCCCAATGGTGGGGGTCGAATTTGAATTGCCCTGTATATTGAAATTTTTAGACATTTTGCATATTGGTGAGTTATTGGCAGAGTTCGTGTTTTTGAAAGGGCTATCAAACAAATTTTGATTCCTCAATGATCGTAATGGCACAGACAGGTTTATTTTATTCAAAATATCGGGGCTATCGATTTTTTCATTTAGAATTTTATGCAGATTCAATACATCGTTCACAATTATATCATTTTCTAACGATAATATTTCATACTTGTTACAAATAGTGGTGAGGAATATATAGACCTTCAGATAGTGACAGATTTAGGTGCCCCATTTTCACATACAAGCCTCGAATAGGGTTGAAAAGTAAGTCGATGTTGAGTAAAATTAAGGGAAATTTACGAGTGGCTCGTGGGGAAAACATGGAAAAATCAAAAAGAATTTCCATTAAATTTTCCGACGACAAAATCTACTTTTCCATTCACGCCACTCAAGCCATTATGTTTTTCGGTCTAGTGACGATGTAGGTTTTCATAGTTTCGATGGGCTTGCGTGGGAAAACCTGTTAAAATCTCGTTATTTCTTTGCAAGATTACAGACTCATTTCAACCCTTTAGCCACCTTCAACACTCAAGCCTTTGATCTTCTGAAGCCTGGTTCTATTAATTAATGATTAGGTGAACACGGCTCGCGTTAAAATATGGAAAATCGAATTTTCCATGGAAAATCGAATTTTCCATATGTTATCCCCAGGAGCTACTCGTAAATTTCCCTCCATTTTACTCAACATCGATCTCCTTCTCAACCCTATTCGAGGCTTGTATGTGAAAATGGGGCACCTAAATCTGTCACTATCTGACGGTCTAATAGAAGGAGTGTGTGTTTTGAAAGACAAGTATTTCAAGTTTAAATATACATTTAGTTTGTCTCATGATATAACCTAACATCCTAAGAGAGTTTTTTATTACATTAATGATATAAATATCGAATATAAGTTTGCTATCATATACGTGACTCCCAAGTCTCTTATCTGGCTGCATCGTTTCAAGAAAATTCCATTTAGAGTCTATTGACTATTAGACTACAAGCCCATATAACGATTTTGGGGGTTCATTTTATACAGCATGAAACATATTGAGAACGATGCTGCTATATGAAAAAATAACTTTAGGCACTATGCCGTCAATTCTTGGTGGGACAAATGACTGTAATAATAATAATAGTAATTTTTCATCTGAAGATGTGCTCTACCGACAAAATATTCTTGTACGGCATTCTTCACGTTGGTGGATTATGAAATAATAATCTCCTAGAACCTACTGCCGTACAAAAATAATGGAACCGAAAGCCAGGAAAATTTTTCAATTTCCGAAAAATAAAAAAATAATCCTGGATTTTGGTTTCATTATTTTTGTACGGCAGTAGGTTCTATGAGTTTATTATTTCATAATCCACCAACGTGAGGATTGCCCTACAAGAATATTTTGTCGGTAGAGCACATCTTCAGATGAAAAATTACTATTATTATTATTACAGTCATTTGTCCCACCAAGAATTGACGGCATAGTGCCTAAAGTTATTTTTTCATATAGCAGCATCGTTCTGAATATGTTTCATGCTGTATAAAATGACCCCCCAAAATCGTTATAAGGGCTTGTAGTCTATATCAAATACGTTCTTGTTTCTTGTAAATGTAACGTAATGGCATTTTTCAGAATTCAAGAATGAGGCCTATTCAGGTCACTTCGAAATTTGGCGCAATCAGAAATGTTTCTTATTTCTAGGAATAATTCAAAATCATCCGCATACGCAGTACTCAAAGCTAACAGATATGTTATTGATGTAAATTAAAAACACGAGGAGGCCCAAGTGCGATCCTTGTGGCACCTCTGATGTAATGTTTGTGACTTCAGAGGAGTAGCTTTGAAGAGATACGCATTGGGTTCTTCCGGATAAATATGACACGATCCAGGTTAACAGGACACCGTCCACACCCACCTCAGCAAGTCTTCCGATTGAGATACCGTGATCTATTTCATCAAAAGCCTTGCTTAGGTGAGTGAAAATGGAATCTACTTGTATCTGATTGTCAGTCGCGTTCAATACAGTGAGCACGTTAAGGTTGGAACAAATTTGTTGAACGCTTGATATGGCCATTAGGGAAAATAAGCTCAGACAGATCGATTTTATTTTTCGGTGGCGCATTTTTTGGCCCACTTATATTTTTGATGACGTCATCCCTGTTCAAGTTATGACGTCATCATAATTTTTTTCAAATGGCAATACCCTATTTTGATAATACCTTAAAAAAAACGCATTTTTCTGTGTATGGATGTCATATTTTTTCTTATGTTACATAACCGCATGTTCGAGAAATAAAAGATATTTCTTTATTCATAATAAAGTAATATTAGGTCTGTTAACGTTATCTTTTGACTTGAGGTATCCCCACAAAAAAAATTTTTAGTGGGGTTAGATCAGGGGATCTAGCTGGAAACTCTAAAAATCCTGCGATCGAAATAATCTTCATTAAATTCATGAATTACTTTCACTTCATATGGGTGCCACTTATTTTTTTTAGTCATTTTAAAACACACGTTTGACTCATTGATTGGTCCAATGCAACTAGAAACTGACTGTAGGTGAATGTGTTTCTAAAATTCGGCTTAACTATAATAGTTATCTTTCAAATAATTGTGGTATAAATAAGTTATCGACACCATGTGAAAAGCGAAAAATGACGCAAAGATATTTTAATGATTTTAGTTTATGGGTATAAGACTAGTACGCAAGCTGAGCTTTGTGACTTATTTAACTATAAATATCCCGATAGACCTATTACACGTTCGACAGCGAGTTAAGTCGAAGCAAAATTTAGAATTTTTGACAATGTCGGTGATAAGAATACGAAAGGTCATCCAGGCGTTATGGAAGATCAACTATCATTTCAAGAAAATCCTCATATGAGTAATGAACTTAATAAAGATGATTTCGATCATAGTTGAGGATTTTTAGAATGGCCAGCTAGATCTCACGATCTAACCCAACTAGATTTTTTTTAGGGATCCCTTAGGTCAAAAGTTCATGTTAGCAGACCAACTATTACATTACTATGAATAATGAAATATCTTTTATTTCTCGAACATACAGTTATGTAACAAAAGAAAAAATGTGACATCCATACACAGAAAAATGCGTTCTTTTTGAAAGTATTATCAAAATAGGGGAATGTCTATTAAAAAAATATGTAATGACGTCATAGCTCGAACAGTGATGACGTCATCAAGAATATGATTAGATCAAAAAATGCGAAACTAAAAAATAAAATCGAATTGTCTGAGCTTCTTTTACCTAATGGCCATATCAAGCGTTCAACGAATTTGTTCCAACCTTTACGTGCTCACTGTATATAGTCAGAGTAGCATATGCGATTAGATTCGAAGGATCTATTTTTGAAAAAACCGTGCTGTTTTGGTGTTATCTGGCGCAACACTAACTGGTAGAGTGATTTGTAAACAAATGTTTCGAACAATTTGGCAAAAATGCACAATTTACTAATAGGTATATAGTTATTTATCAAGTTTTTCTGTCCGGACTTGTGGACTGGGATTTTATACGGTGATTTCCAAAAATCTGGGAATCTTCCAGTGGGCAGAGATTGATTGTATAATATTGTTAATGGTGTTGCTAGACTGGAACGACAACTTTTAACGAATATTGAGTGTATTTTATCTGAACCAGCTCTTTTATTCGGATCTAAATCGCGCAAACCATCTATTGCTTCTCTTTCTGTGAGCTGTACTTCGCATAAATGCAAGTTGTTTGAGTGGAAAGAATGATGTGGACCATCTAATTTTGGTACAAAAACGCTTGCGAAGTAGGATCCGAACAAGGTGCTGATACTTTGACCATCTATGGCAACTGTGTTTTCCAACTTCATTTGTGAAGGGATTTGATTGGCTTTATTGAGTCGAACAAGTAAAAATTCGAAGGTATGTTATTTTCGATATTTTGAACGTACTTCTGATAGTCTATTCTGATGAGATTTTTTGAACGATTTTTGAGAAACGAGAAAGTCTGATAATCTAAAGAATTTTTAGAAGTTTTCCATTTTTTATAATATTTTTATTTTCTCTAATTACTATGATGGTGGAGTTTGAGAAATATTCCGGAAAATTTTTGTATTTTCGATCGAAAGGAACAAACTCTTCGACTGCATGTTGGATTTTGTTGTAAAAATACTTAATTGTAATGATATCATTACTACGAAAGAGATCTATCCAGGATACGGAGTTGAAGAATTCATTGATATTTCCGTAATTTGCTTTGTAGTAATTCAGATAAAATGTATAGTAGTCATGCAATGTGTGACTTCTTTTAATTCTACAACAAAATGATAGTGTGGGGTGATGTGAGTCCTCCTTTTCAACAACACTATTTTGTAGAGTGATATTTTCTTTAATGGAATCGTTACATAATATGAGTTCCGCTTTTTCGTTGTTTACATGAACAGGTTCCAGGAAATTTGAGTTCCTTACCTATCGCACGTTAGAACAATTGAAGTCTCCACATATTAAATATCTATTTTTATCGCCTACTTGTGTGCTGATCCAGCTCAATTTTGAAAAAAAAACTTGTTGATGCAATCTTATCACTAGGTAGACAAACACTGCACAGAAACAGCTTGACATTTTCCCTATTTTTAATAACACCCCATATATCTTCGGCATCACTTTGAAACTCAGGGCGAAGCATTCAGTTCGTTGCGTACACCGATAAGGACACCACCTCCATCTGATTTCTTTGAACAAGTAGAGTCTCTATCTTGGCGAAATATTTGATATTGATCAGTATCCATTACTTCTGAATCACAGATGTTTCTATTCAACCAAGTTTCGGTAATACAAAAAACGGCAATGGTTAGTATTTGAGAGTTACAATGCAAATTGCAATTCAGTATACTCTCACTTACTGAAGCCTATTGTTGCGTCAGAAGGGCCACAAAAAAAAATACTTGTAAAACAGCCATTTTATTCTCCTGACGGGTTTTTATCTTCTCCTCTCTGAAATTTATTTTTGTTGTTCGTTTTTTTATAAAATATAGATTTTTAAGAAACTTGTTTCTATCGGAGATACGGTCAGTGGTGAAAAAATAAGTTAGTCTTTATTGCTACCCGAGCTTTCGCGAACGTTTATTCGCTTTTTCGAGGGCTACAATATGAATATATGGACATTAGATGAATAAAATATAAAATAAAGTGATAAACATACTGTGCAAGTTGAGATTTCCTTCGATATTCGTTGAACATGTATATAATCAAAATGGAAGAAACAAAAACGAAAAAACTTTTCCGAAAAATTTGAAGGATAGATAATTTGATATAATGATGTCGAAGAAATGAGTACTATACAGAGGAATAGTCAGGTATTAGAATCCGTGGAATGATTTTGTGGTAAAAGAAAATATGAATAAATTTTGCTGAGGTTGCCAATATCCGATTTTTTATTCATATTATTTGTTTGCATTTTTATTTCAGCCATTTACAAAAAAATTCTTTTGTTTAAATTATTTTCTAAATGTAAAATTTTTGAATCATCATAATTCATGACATGGTAATTATCCATTACATGTTTGGTTAAGGCACAAGAATTTACTTGAAAGTTCTGCAAATGCTTTTGTGTAATGCCCTTCTCGATTTTATAGTTATTTTTGTATCTAGTGCGCGAAATGCTACTTTGGTGATCGAGAACTGATTTTTTTTAACGAAGCGCAGCCGAGTTGAAAAAAATTGTCAAGATTACCAAAGTAATTCGCGCATGAGATGAAAACAAAATTTTTTCTACAAACGTCAAAAATATTGTTCTAAAATAAGTAATAACTATGAAAAATAGTATTGAACTGGCTTAAATAATTTTTCCAAATCAAGTAATTGCTGTAACTATGGAAATAAAATGGCATTTGTTGACAATTATTTCAAAGTGACAGTTCTTGATAATTATTTTGGAGTGACTTTTTATTCGCGTCAATTTCGTGCGTGATATTTATTATTGTAAAAGAATGGAAATTTCGAGCGACAATGAACTAAGCAGTACCCCACCTAACTTGATAGATGCGGCCAATTCCGTAATTTCCAACCTTTTACCGGAGGAATCGAGGCGGCAGTATGAAAATGCATATCAGCAATTTAAAGAGTGGTGTGAAGCAAATAAAGCCAGAAAAATAACTCTCACAATTTGAAAGCCTTAATTATTGTTCTACATTAATAAATAAATGATTTCTTGTTTTTTGCTTGATTGAGGAGTTGAGGACCATATAGGTTAAAATATGAAAATCCCATATAGTTTACATGCAGTGTGCGAAATACAGGGTGTCAATTTGAAAACTTCCCACCCTTAATATCTTCCTTCCAGTAATCAATATGAGTAATGGAAAAAACAGGTCAATTTTATTGTCAAGGGGGACACTTTCACGGACTATTTGTAGCCCTCGTGGTTTAACCCCCTAGGAGGGGTAGATGTTACCCTTAGAATTTTAAATGGGAAGGGGGGTCAAGTGGCACATCATTTTGATGGGCATTCAATTCTTGTTCCAATGGTACCCTGACTTATTATTTTGTGATGAGCATTTTCCGAAAAATTGCGTTCTAAACTAACAGAAGTAATTATTAGAACGCCTATACGGAGATGCATTATTGTATTGACTCCCTTTAATAAAAATGGTTAGGAGAGTAGGTGGCACCGCTCCAACCCTTGAATGACAGGTATAAATTTATTACGCATGGGATTTTTTATTTGGTGGTTATTTTCCTTCTACACAATAAAATTTAATTTGCGAGAAAGACATTTCCAACATAAAATCTACTTACGCTTATCTTATTAGCTGTTCGAAATGTTGTCCATTTTGCTCTAAACAGTAATACAGTCTGTTTTCGAACTCCCCTCTAACATTACGGAAAACTTCACTAGGAATTGACCGGCATGCTGCTGTAATTCGTCTTTTAAGTTCGTCAATATCAGAAGGTTGTGTTTTATAAACAACGGATTTAAGATGCCCCCAAAGAAAGAAATCTAAGGGTGTTAAATCCGGTGATCTCGGAGGCCATTCAACTGCTCCCCTTCTGCCAATCCATCTACCCGGAAATCTCTCGTTTAACCACTGTCGGACGGGAAGAAAATAATGAGGTGGAGCACCGTCCTGCTGGTAATGTAACAGATCCTCCTGCAAAAGTTCATTACCTTCTGCATCAATTTGAGTTTCTAGCTCGTGAGTTATAAGAGGATCGATAGTCTCTTCAAGCATATCAAGGTACAGATTGCCAGTCAAGTTTTCTTTCAGAAATAATGGACCAAGAATGGCATTTCCAAGAATACCAGCCCAAACATTAACTTTTTGTGGGTGTTGTGTATGCCCTTCCCGAAAAATATGTGGGTTTTCGTCACTCCAATAGCGACAATTTTGTCTATTAACATTGCCATTCAGAAAAAATTAACACTCATCGCTGAAACAGATGTTTAACAGAAGATTAGGGATGGTATTGACTCGATGAGACATGATTTCACAAAACTCTATTCTTCTATCATAATCATCCTCGTGGAGCTCTTGAAGAATCTGCATTTTATATGGATGAAATTTATGCATTTTCAATGCTTTTCTTATAGTCTCGCGTGACATTCCCGTCTGTTCTGATACTGATCGTAAGGAGCTCGTGGGCTCTGCAGCAAATATTCCCAAAACTTCAATTTGAGCTGCTTCATTTAGTACTCTGGGGTTATTTCTTTTTTTATTTGTCACTGAACCAGTTTCGTAAAACTTATTCACCAAATCAAGCATATACCGGTGACTTACATTACAATTTGGATGTCTTTCGTTAAAAAGACATGCCGCCCTTCGTGCGCACTTTCCAACTTCTCCATAAATTACAATCATTTCAATTCTGTCTTGAAGAATGTAGACCATTTTTACACTTTTATACACTTATTAAAGTAATTCCCAAACAGCCCAACAGGTACAACGGTATTCACAATACTTCCACATAGTTCAAATTTGCTAACCAATTTTTTGCCGGAAAACAGAAACTTTTTACAGCAGAAGTAGCAAAAAAGGAAGGCTATCTGTACAATTTCTGCGATGACACTTAAAAATTCAGCATTTAATAAACACAACTTTACTACCATCTACGTTTTACTATTAGACTACTTTTTTATGTAAAGTGTTTGGAGCTAATGGCTAATGTTACCCCTAATAAAGGGTTGGAACGGTACCACCTAATATTCTAACCAGTTCTGGCCAAACCATGCATCTCAGTATAGGCGTTCTAATAATTACTTCTGTTAGTTTAGAACGCAATTTTTCGGAAAATGCTCATCAAAAAAATAATAAGTCAGGGTACCATTGGAACAAGAATTGAACGCCCATCAAAATGATGTGCCACTTGACCCCCCTTCCCATTTAAAATTCGAAGGGTAACATCTACCCCTCCTAGGGGGTTGAACCACGAGGGCTACAAATAGTCCTTGAAAGTGTCCCCCTTGACAATAAAATTGACCTGTTTTTTCGATTACTCATATTGTTTACTGGAAGGAAGATATTAAGGGTGGGAAGTTTTCAAATTGACACCCTGTATATTTCGCACATTACTTCGCGCACGGTGTCATGGTAACGAATGAAAATGAAAAAAGAGCCACTTCGCATACTGTTGTCAATTTGCGAACCTTGTCATTTTTTGACGTTTGTAGAAAAAATTATTTTTTGTCTGGCCTTAATAGTTTTTATTACAATTCATACAGGGAATTTCATAAAATACATTTGATTTTCAGTAATGGGATCTTTTTGCTTTAGTTTTGTGTACAAGTTTTCTAATTGTTTAATCTTCTTTTGGGTAATTTTTATATTTTTTTCGTGTTTGAATACATTTATAATTTTGCTAGAAATTTCAGGTATGTATGGTATAGAAGAATATTTGATAGTTTGTAAATCCTCATTTTGATGGCAATTTGTATTTGTTTAATTAATTATGGAAGTGTTATTGTATTATAATTCCTTTAAGAATTTGGACGGATAAGAATTATTCAAAAGTATCTCATATAGTAATTTTATATTTTTGTCTCTCAAAGATGGGTGGGCTAATTTTTCTATTCTATTCTTGAGAGCATATACAAGGTTGAATTTCATCTATTTTGAGTGACTGGAAAAGTAGTTCATGTACCTTTCTGAACTAGTGGGCTTTATATACCAATCAAGTGTTATGGAATTATCAGATTTTCTTATTAGCAGAGTGTTTTTAGCTAAGGTACGATGTTATTATGTTCCTTCACAACTGTAAACTGTATAAACGGATTGTAGTTGTTGAAAGTAGATTGAATACCATCTATGCAGTCCACTGGTAGGTGGTAGGTTATCATCAACATGTTTTTTTTTAAATGGAAGCTCAAACTGTAATTGGAGTTCCATGTATTTGTTTGTAATATGTCTTACCAAACACGAAAAAAGTGGTGTCAAAAATGAATTCTTTGAGTTCTATGAAAACAGATTTTGTTAATTTAGTATTGTTACTTATATCTAACCAATGTTTATCAATACTTGACTTCATTAAATTTAGTGGAATGTTACTAAAGAGTGAAACTACATCCAGACTTATTATAAAATAAAACTTCTGGTATTTGAATTTGTTGTATGTAACTAGAAAATTCGAAAGAGTCTTTCACCTAATATTAATTTTCAGTATTGTAGGTTACTGTCGTGAAGTTTGTTACTAACTCTGAAATTTTACTATAAGGAGCATCAATGGAGGAAATTATTGCTCTCAAACTGAAAGTTGGTTTGTGAGTTTTTGGTGAGCCATAATGCTTTGGTGTGATGGAATTGTATGTAGTGAATCCCTTTTTGTCAGAGAGACTAATGAGCTTTTCATCATAAAGTTTTTTAGTGAGAGCATTTGACTTTTGTTGGATGGTTGAAGTTGGATTACGGTTCAATTTAGTATAGTATGTGTCGTTATTCAACTGTTTTAATGATAAATCCAAATATTGTAATTTCGACATGATAACAGTGACATTTCTTTTGTCAGTTTCAATGGTCATATATTTATATTGTTGTCCTCGAAAACTCGAATGAACGTTCGCGAGAGCTCGAGTAGCAAGAAAGAGTAATTTCTTTTTTCACCACTGATCGTATCCCCGATAGAAACAAGTTTCTTATTATAAGCCGGTCGATATACTTTTCTCTTTATAGATTTATATATACATAAATCTAAAGTCCTGTTCGTATCATAAATCTAGATATATGTATACGAAATGTTATTGTGTCTCAATTAGGTTATTATTCATATGTTTCTATTGACTGCTCTAGTACAAAATAGTTATTTTTCTAAAAACGTCAAAAAATTACAAGGTTAGCGCATTGACAACAATATGCGAAGTGACACTTTCTTTAATTTTCCTTCGTTACCATGACACCGTGCGCGAAGTAGTGTGCGAAATACTTCGCACACTGCATGTAAACTATGTGGGATTTTTATATTTTAACTAAGATGTCTACAAACCGTGGTGTGTTGAGTGATTCGATTTTGTTTTAATTTTTCAGAAGACAAATAAACAAATGAAATAGTTGTCTGCTTCTTTAGTCGGTTACAGAGATGGCGCCCTTATATATAATTTTAGTCTTGTCAATATTCCAGGGATATGGTGATTGATGACTTTTGTCAATTTTATGGAATTTCAACAAACTTTAAATACAATTCAAAAGTGAATGATGGTGACAGAATCTAAATTTTCTTGTATTAATTACTATTAATAATGTGTTTCTTCATTTTGCTGTATATTTTTTTAGACATTCATATGATAATAATTTAATTATTCTGATTGACTCGATAAAGATAAAGATCCGTAGTAATTATACAAACTACACTGAAAACGATTCGATCCTCCTCAAAATTTATTTAATCAGACAGTGAAGAAGCTAATGTGCAGGAAAGCCATGTCTGATAAAATAAAAAATTTCGGCAACCATCCGGGAAGTGTTCACTTCCCGGATACTTTTTCTTTGGGAAAGTAGCACTTCCCAGCCTAGTCCGGGAAGTACGTACTTCCCGGACTAGGCCGGGAAGTGCTCGAATTTTAATACAAATATTAATATAAATAAGAATTAGAATGTTTCTGTTGGTACCTATCTTCTGTTCGAATTTAAATATATAATACAAATAAGAACTGAAATGTTCGAAATATTCAAATTTGGAATCATTTCATCCGGTTAACAGATGGGTGAAAGTCGACCTCTCTTCGTCTCTTAGACTAAATGCGTCTCATTGATTTGTTATTCTACACGATTGCCGAAAAAATAGTGTACGCAACACGTCCGAAAACAGTTTTTTTGGACTCGTAGACTTTCGTCCGGACTTGTTACTATTGTGAATATCTAATCGTTTCCTGTGTAGTTTGTTCAATAATATTTTATCATGTTCCGTTTTTGTATCATTTGTGGGCAATACAGAGAGACGAACAAAATAATTCATCTATATCCAGTACCGAAAGTGAGTAGTAAGTACCACCAGATTATGAAGATTATCACATAGTATCTTGCATTATCAGAAAACATTTTAATGAAAATCATGGCACGAATATATCACACACGGATTCCCGCCATTTCCGCTCATATTATATTAGCACAAGATTGACAGGTTGTAATGGTGAATTTTCAGGAAGCTTAATTTCATTATTTCCAAATGAAATGCGTGGTTATTATTGTAGTGAATTTCATTTCAGTAAAAAAATAAATAAATAAGTCGAAAATGTAACAAATTAAACTGATTGGTGAAGTTTTTCAGTAAATTCCAATAACTACGTTTCTTCATTCATTTCATTCGTCGGCAATACTTGAAAACTTCTGTTCTTGTAAATTTACCATAACAAGAAAACCGACCGTGGCAGTACACGCAAATGCGGAATATTTGGGAAACAGACCACGAATTCATTTGTTTTCTCTTAATCAAGCTGGCGAATTGTCTCCCGTTTTATCCCACAGTTTTCCAGGTATGAGTCGACACACCAGGATTTTCAGACATCTCAATTTTAACCTTTATTTCAACAACTGACAGTTTGAAATGATTGTCAACAAATGCCATTTTATATCCATGGTTACAGTAATTAATTGATTTGGAAAAACAGAAGCCAGTTCAATAATATTTTTCATATCAATCTAAGCATATTAATTGTTTAAGAACAATATTTTTGACATTTCTTGACAAAATTTTGTTTGCATCTCGTGCGCGAAATACTTTGGTGATCTCGACTATATTTTTTAGCTAGGCTGCACCTCGTTAAATAAAATCAGTTCTCGATCACCATGGTAGCATTTCGCACACTAGATACAAAAATAACTATTTTATATTTCGCGCACTAGATACAAAAATAAGTACTTTGTATCTAGTGCGCGAAATGCTACTTTGGCAATCAAGAACTGATTTTTTTTAACTAGGCGCAGCCGAGTAGAAAAAAAATTGTCGAGATCACCAAAGTATTTTGCGCACGAGTTGCAAACAAAATTTTTTCTACAAATGTCAAAAAGTATTGTTCGAAAATAAGTAATATGATTAGCTTAATGCAAAAACTATTGTTGAACTGGCTTAAAATGTTTTTCCAAATCATGTAATTACTGTAACTATGTATGGAAATGGAATGGCATTTGTTGACAATACATGATTTCTTGGATTTTTGCTTGATTGAGGAACATAAAGGTTAAAATATAAAAATCCCATATAGTTCACATGCACACTACTTCGCGCACGATGTCATGGTAACGAAGTAAAATGAAAAAAAGAGTCACTTCGCATATTGTTGTCAATTCGCGAACCTTGTCATTTTTTGACATTTGTGTAAATTCTAAAATGTAAATTCTAGAACAAATACTGAGGTATAATGGTTTAACTATGTTTTTATTTATGTTCTTTTGACATGCTTTGTTACAAAAATTTATATTTTTAAACAATAAAGCTATAGTTGACTTGACTTGACTTGACTTGAAGAAGGTATTTTATGGCAAAATCGTCGTGGTTTTGCTAACATCAAAAATCTATTTGTTCAAAGTGTTTACCACCTTCATTTTCTGACCCAAGTCGTGGAGATCTCCGTGTATACTACACAACTCGTCATCAAAACGATAAAAATCCTTAGATGGGAACATCAAGGGCTTTCCTCGTCTTCTCCATTATCCGCAACTAGTTGTCACGGTCGCCAACATGCCAACATAACTTCACCTACCCTGAGATACGATCGTTGAATAATGAAAATAATGGGGCCTTCAAATACTTCAACTAAGAGTTGTCAGCGAAAATAAGTTACAGAAATCATAAATTATTTGACAAGTGCCAATGATTCATTCTGTGATTATTATTTATAATAATAATACAATTGCGGCACCTCCAGCAACCGGAGGAATAAGGTCCACCCATTTATTTTACATGTATGACATCAAACTGTATGATTTGGAGAGAAAAGGATATTCACCGGCACTCAATCGTCGTGGGAGTGTACACGCATGCTATCGGAAGTTGCTGCAAGTAACATGATTGACGTTTCAATTCTAATCTTCTTCTTTGGAGTGGTGGACACAATATGCCAAGCTGAAGATAAAATAAGATAAAAATGAAAGACGCAAACGGCCTATACTACTATTTACAAGACCGATTTTGCTGGGGCGAACCCCAGCAAAATCGGTTTGTGGAATATTTAAAAAAAGATTTTATAGTCAATAAAACTTTTGTAGAGAATTATAAAACCTACAAAATGTTTTTTTATACTACCAGATCGGTGCATTTTTCACTGAGAAAATTCGGGAAAACCACAAAAAGAGACCATTTTTCAAAAATTCACAATTTTTTTAAATCTGAAGCTGGGCAAACAATCTTGCTGAAACTTATAGATAATGACATGTGGCTCAACTGTGCGTAAGATGGTTTCTGTCCGATGTGTAGTTTTTGCACAATAGCGTTATAAACCGTTTAAGGGCAAATCTTTCTTCATGGGAGGAGTCTGATGAGACCCATGACCTTGAGCTCAATTCTGGTGGCTCACACAGTAGAGAACACACAGAAAATCTTGATGGAGTTTTCTCTGGTAGCATACTTCTGAAAAACGAAAGGTTTCCATTAGACTTCTCAGATATGTCTTCCGTTTTAAACTCATTTCTTGAATATTTCAATTTCTATTACAGTTCCTTAAATCTGTGTCACATATGTCAATGGTCTTTGTCACTTTTCATTAGTGTAAATAACCTCACTTTTCAAAATTTTCCCAACGTTCAATTTTTCAATTTATCAAATTCAATTTCAATTATTACTTACTTACAGGTACGCACTGATGATGACTCAACAGTCGATAGCGCTTTGCTACGACTTTTAAAATAAAAATATTTGTCATGAAATATAAATTTCCGTTCTTCAAGTATATTGAAGCATGCACACAGCTTGACAATTTCACATTGGTAAATGAGACTGTTAACTAACTAGGAGCATGTCAAATATGATGTGAAGTTAGTCAATCACTTGATTATTTTTCTTCATGCAGCCTGCCCCTAAATGTTTTATCATTGAGTTACCTATTTCGTTTTTTATAAATTACTCGCCTGAAACTTTTCATTGATTGCCTACAAATGACACATTTCATTTTGATTTCTAATAAATACCTATGGCCAAGCTGAAGATAAAAATAAGAGGCTTTTATAACAGAAAAGAAGAGTCGCAAACGGCCCATACTACTTTTTATGAGATATGAGAAGAAATTGTTAAAAAATTCACTGCTTTTTTGTTTTTCTGCGAATATCCCAAAAATTATTGACGGAATCGTTTTACTGTCGAAGAAACTTTTGTAGAAAGAAAATTATAACACCTACAAAATGGTTTTTTATATGACCAGATCGGTGAACTTTTCACTGAGAAAATCCGGGAAATCTTTGAAAAGAAGACCATTTTTCAAAAATTCAAAGTTTTTATGAATCTGAAGCTGGATAAACAATATCGCTGAAACTGATAGATGATAACATGTGATTCAACTGTGCGCAAGACAGTTTCTGTCCGATGTATAGATTTTGCACAACCTCGTTATAAAAAATTCAATGGCAAATCTTTCTATATGTGTCGATTTGATGGAAATCATCTAATTTAAATTCTGTGATTGGCATTTGGAAGTGGAGATCAATTACTACAATTTGAATATTTTAGATTTTCTCCTGAGAGGTAGTATTCCAGATTCCAGATTAATTAAGTAATGTTTAGAATGTGATCCTGAAACCATCATTCATAGAATGTGATTCACCTTCTAAACTATTAGTTAGTTATCTGGACACTTTTCCCATCTCTCAGGTGGAAATCCAAAATATACAAATGGTAGATACTGATACAGAATTTGAATACAACCATTTTCCTTAAATTGGTGCATCTTGTTCAACTTCAAAAATGGTCTCTTTTTCGAGGTTTTCCCGGATTTTCTCAGTGGAAAATGCACCAATCCGGTAGTATGAAAATTCATTCTGTAGGTTTCTACAAAAGTTTAATCAACTGTAAAACGATTCATTGAATAATCTTTGAGATATTACCAAAAAACCAAAGAAGTTTTTTTTTTCAAAATTGTTTGTTTAAAAATTTCACCAAAGCAATTTTTGTTATGGCGAAAGCAGGGGTTTTCATCACTATCTTATAAAAATTTGTATAGGTCATTTGCGTCATTGATATTGTTGGAAAAAAAACCTCTATACCTTTGTCTACTATTGAAATCAAGTCATCAATATAATTGTGGACCACTAATAATCATTGGAAAATTACAGACGTCACAGTTCCTTAATTTCATTATAATTCATTGTTTCATCAGAAAAGTAATTACAAAAATGTAATTATGGTAATTCGTGTTTCTATAACATGTACTTTGCAACTAATCAGTTAAATTTTCAAAAAAAACTTTGTAATTGTAATTAGTTCATTTTCTGGAAAGCCTACTTTGTAATTGTTTCTACTTTCTAATAACCAGTAATTGCCCTGCTACGTCATTTCAGTCTCTGTTGATCCAGTGGGCTCCTTAATAAATTTTTTTTTGATAGTGAACTATGAAAATAACTGATAGATTGGCAAAATTTTGGTAGCATTCGATTTTTTCGCCTCTCAAAACTTTCTGTCACTCAGAGTGCGCCATACACAGAGTGTTTCACTTTGGGTGGCGACAATTCATTATTTCATACCAAGACGGCCAACTTTCGAAAACTGTTTTTAAGAGATAAAGTACTCCGAGAGCTAGCTCTACATCCTGGAATGAATTGTTTCGATCTTCCAGTTTTCCACAGCCTACCGCGATAACAAATAAAACACCAAAAATTACGAAATCGTATTAGACATTTTTTTAAGATAACAACAAATATACTCGTTTCAGGCACAACTGGAACCCACAAAACCCACGTTCCAATATCCTAACAATACGGCGGGATCACAACTTGAGTGCAAAAAATTAACAATTCTACTCTTTGAGAGTGCCCTGTGCAAACGGTACTGCGTGTATGGAAAATTTCAGAATGTCAATGAATCAAGAGTCACCTACTGTATCAGTTCACCTAATATTACCGTCATATCCGATACAGAGTGTTCATAATTAATATGAAAATATCAAAACTCGGAGGTTTTGTTACTACATGCGCCACGAAGTTTTGGAAGTAAGTCGACAATTGATTCTTGCTTCTGATTTGTATCGTGCATCGTGCTCAATTCGAATCAATTCAATTCAAATGACTCGATAAAGTTTGGTTAATTTTCACTTTTTTATATGCTTATACAGGAAAACAGGAATGATAACAAAATGACTATTCCGTAAAAATGAACACTTTTATATTTTACCGATTTCTAGATAGAGTGGCAATAAATATTTCCAGTCATTTCCTAAAGTTGTTTATGACTTCTCTTAGTACTTCCTTCGTAATAGATCTACACAGGTAACAAATTTTCAGGACGATCTCTATAAACTTTTTCTTCGAGGGTGTCTCAAAGAAAGCAACCAAGTGGAGTCAGGTCGGGTGAGCACAGAGGTCATCTGATAATAATAATAATGATAAATTTATTAGCCATTTAGGTACAGTTGTGCATATGGTGAGTCATATAAGGGGACTGTTTCGTCCTATTATTTGTAACGGAAATTTTGTTCAAACCACTCCCTTACTATTCTTTCATTATGGATAGAAGCACCACCTGGTTGAAAAATCATGTCCTATGTCAGTTTTATCGGTATATCATCTGAATCTTCCAATACATCGTTTTTTTACAAAATTGAGAACATTTTCTGCCTTGAGATTTTCCACAAAAAATAGGGGTTAGCGTATTTAGTCTCTAACAATGTATTATCTAATTTGGATTTCGATCAGACCTGTACCAATCTTGAATGATGGGAGGACTCCACTCCATCAGTTGTGATGGTAGCTTCATCGCAATAATTTCCTTTACACTATGATCAATATTCAATTATTACATCTTCATCACCATTTTTGAAGAAGACAGAAATCTTTGGGAGATCGTTTGCTAACGAACAGTCGTTACCGACCGATGATGAACCCTTTACTCCCATAAACACCTACTACGTAGGCTTATTATGGCAAGTACCTGTCAGAAAACAACTACTCCCCTGGCTGAGACCACGACGGGTATTGAATTGAATCTAACAGCTACTTGTGCAACGTTCCTCGAAGCATCAGAGGACGCAATTGCAAGTGCCCTCTTTGACCAACCAGCAGAATCATGTTTTGAAGTTATGCTAAAATTTGGACTTATTTGGATAGGCATTTTGTTTGTTTCGCTTGAGACACCTTCATACAAACTTTTGTTGGTTTCATGTTGAGATTTCTTGCTGGTTGCCTCACTCTGGTCTTCGCATCTTCTTGGAGCTCGTTCATGATAGCATTGTCTTCAATCCTATTCACATTTCTGGTGATCAGGATGACGCCTGTTGAATTCTCACGCAGCCTCAGTATATATGGTTATCATCCACTAGTCGAGTTAGTTGAATTTTTTTTACTGATTGTTAAAATTCTGACCATATTCGAGTCGATTCTACTGCGAATTGCGTGAACAATGACCTGCCAAATAATAGGAATTGTCAAATAAAATGTATAAGCTTCCATCAAACTGTAGACGCTCCATGGCAGTCTGGATAAAAATAGTAGACCTTGGAAAATTGCAACAAAGATGTTGGGATTAGAAAATTTATTATGGTGCAGGAAATCAATTAACACGTTCGCGGACAGAGCGGCATATGTGCAGGAACAAGACGGAATATGCCGACCAATATATAATTTTATTCTGGGTTCACCGCGGCAGTTGCCGACAGCACTGCGTATGTTTTCTATCTGACGGATGCTTACTGTCCCAGGAGAAAACATAAAATTTCGTGAAATGTCCATGCATAAGTTTTGGTAAGCCTAACTTCAAAATACTGTTCGACAGGTGTATTTGCTGTGTATCTGTGTTTGTGTACATATCTGTAGAGTGTAATAAGTGTTTCAAATACTACGAAACGTGGTTTATAAGCAAAAGTAAGTAGCTAGTAGAAGTAGGTAGAATTTCGATATTTTTTATACACGCGTCGTGCAATTTTTTTTCATTTGTTTGTAACAATGTTGTGACGACGACTCCACGCGGCGTATGCCGACAACTTTGAATTGTTTTTATGGATACTGTCCCAGCCGAAACACAAATTATAAGCATATCGTTTGTTTTTGATAATCTGATAAATGAGTTGCGTTTTTATTCACAGGATAAATAAATGGATTGGAAAGAAATTAGGAGGCTCGAGCAAATTATAGATGAAGTATCCCCACCACGAAAGAATCTTTCAAATCAGAAGCGTTCAATGCGGATGATGATATTGCGAATCCTAATTTTATGTCAGAAAATGATCCTAGCAAGAGCCACCACATAAGGTGCAGGCAATGCGCGGAAAATAAAATTTGCAAAGAAACGAAATACCTATGTAAAACATGCCCGGAAAAAACAGCCCTGTGTATCGAGCGCTGCAGAAGAATTTCACAAAAAGTAAAACTCTTACATATTTTTCTATGTTTCAAAATCCATTTTGTACTTCAGTTCAATAAATTTGTAATAAATAATGATGAGTTTTCCTTGACGGCATTTAACGTCACTGTCCCAGCAAATCAAAAAACATTTTTATAGGGACATGACGGCATATTCCGCTCAAGTTTGTTTTGCAAAAAAATAAGCAAAAATAGCCTGTGGTTGGTGCCGGGGACTTTTTGATCACCAAATATTTTAATTTTTTATATTTTTGGTAGTGGTCTTTTTTGAGCCCCCCGTTTCCACCTACTGTCCGCGAACGTGTTAACCTCATAACTTTTTTTTTATGAAATAATGTTAACTGATGAAGCTACGTTCTTAACTAATGGAGTGGTGGTTTCGCAAAATTCAAGATAATTATCCAAATTAGGTAATACATTGCGAAGGGTATATTTCCATATGTGTTATGAACACTATGTACTATATGATACAATACGTGACTCTCGACCTATTGGCATTATTGGCAATCTAAAATTTGCCATACACTCAGTATCGTTTACACAGGGCACTCTCAAACAGTTTGATTTTTCATTGTTTGCACTCTAGTTGTGAACACTAGGTATAAGTTACGATATTGAAACATTGGACTAGGGGTTTCCAGACGTGCCTGAATCGGAGGAGATATTCGATAATTCGTAAAAAAATTCAATATGCTTTCGTAATTTTTTTGGACTTAATAATTTGTTATCGTAGTGGGCTGTGGAAAAGTGTAATATGAAAACAATTCATTCTTGGATGTAGAGCTCTCGGAGTACTATAATGAAAAAGAAACGGATTTCAAAACCGACAGACCCGTTATGAAAGACTGAATTGTCGCTTTATAACGTGAAACACGCGGTGCGGTGAATGCCGTTTCAAAAAAAAGAGGATATATTGAAAAAATTGATTTTGCCACACTCAAACCCCGGCTGGTAGTGAAGTATTGAAAGAACAATGAGAATCTAATTTTCATAAACGTCATAGCTTCACATGTGAAAAATCAATGAGAAAATATATAATGAAACTAAAGAGAATGAATATACATATATATATATATATATATATATATATATATATATATATATATATATATATATATATATATATATATATATATATATATATATATATATATATATATATATATATATATATATATATATATATATATATATATATATATATATATATATATATATATATATATATATATATATATATATATATATATATAGAGGAAGGGTAGTCGTTGCTGACTAGTTAGGAATGGAACTAGTAAATAGTGGGGCTTTGCAGCAAAATCAAAGAGTACTCTTTAAAGTTTGTCCAAGCTTTCGGAAATTTAATAACTTATTTCCATCATCAGGGATACTACAATTTGCATGTGTAAGTAATATAAAAAATATATATGTACTGTTAACTTACATCTTTGTTGAGATTGTTCGACGCGATGTTATTGGTATGTAGAATGTGGATTTTGACATTTTATGTAGATATAATAGGACCAGGAGATTTTTCCTAAAGACTGAACAAATAAAAGTATTCAAAATTTACATATTGTTATTTCCTTTCTTCATTACCTCTTTTTTTTCAATTTCCAGAATGTTCTTATTCTACTTAATGTCATACATAACTTGGATTTATTATGATCATAATGAGAAAATACATTAGCTTGTATGAATACAAACAGATTCAACAAAGTTCCAAAATTCCTAATTTCAGAACAGGTTGTACTGGGTGATCCAGTTAGGGTGGCCAGAGGCGATGCTTTCTTCAAAAGAACCATCGATAAAAATCCATATCAACAGATAGTTCATGAAAAAGTATTCTCATAAGAAGTGCAATCTCTATCTCCAGTTCTTATTGAGTGGCGTATTTTGCTAGTTTGTATATGATATGCAAGCACACTTTCTTAGAGTATAAACTGAAGCATTGCTTTCTTGGTGCAACAAATAAGGCTTTATATTCATTATATTCAAATGGCACATTGTCAAGATGAAAATTGATATAAAACAAGTGAAATTGGAAAGATGTCATAAAATATTTAGATAAAAAATACGTTACATTTAAAATTGTTAAAATTACTTTATATTTTGACCACGTCAGGCCAAATCAATGCTATATATATATATATATATATATATATATATATATATATATATATATATATGTATAAGTAGAAAAGTTATTGGGTATAACCCTCAAAATGTTCTGCAACCGTAGACACGTGTTTCGAGCTTAAGCTCTCATCAGTACGGTAAAATCAAGTGCGAAGATGTACAACACTTGGATGTACAAATAGAAACAAAGGAAGTCAACAACAGGAAGCCAACCACACATTTGTGGCTTCGGTTAGAAGACCTTGTGCTTACAAGGCAACAACTAACGTCGCCACGGAGGCAGCTATAGCTACCAGCGTGACAATCCTACCCAGAAAAATACAAATAAGGATGGATATAGCGAGGGGGCAATATATGAAAATATAAGTAGAAAAGTTATTGGGTATAACCCTCAAAATGTTCTGCAACCGTAGACACGTGTTTCGAGCTTAAGCTCTCATCAGTACGGTAAAATCAAGTGCGAAGATGTACAACACTTGGATGTACAAATAGAAACAAAGGAAGTCAACAACAGGAAGCCAACCACACATTTGTGGCTTCGGTTAGAAGACCTTGGGCTTACAAGGCAACAACTAACGTCGCCACGGAAGCAGCTATAGCTACCAGCGTGACAATCCTACCCAGGAAAATACAAATAAGGATGGATATAGCGAGGGGGCAATATATGAAAATATAAGTAGAAAAGTTATTGGGTATAACCCTCAAAATGTTCTGCAACCGTAGACACGTGTTTCGAGCTTAAGCTCTCATCAGTACGGTAAAATCAAGTGCGAAGATGTACAACACTTGGATGTACAAATAGAAACAAAGGAAGTCAACAACAGGAAGCCAACCACACATTTGTGGCTTCGGTTAGAAGACCTTGTGCTTACAAGGCAACAACTAACGTCGCCACGGAGGCAGCTATAGCTACCAGCGTGACAATCCTACCCAGGAAAATACAAATAAGGATGGATATAGCGAGGGGGCAATATATGAAAATATAAGTAGAAAAGTTATTGGGTATAACCCTCAAAATGTTCTGCAACCGTAGACACGTGTTTCGAGCTTAAGCTCTCATCAGTACGGTAAAATCAAGTGCGAAGATGTACAACACTTGATTTTACCGTACTGATGAGAGCTTAAGCTCGAAACACGTGTCTACGGTTGCAGAACATTTTGAGGGTTATACCCAATAACTTTTCTACTTATATTTTCATATATTGCCCCCTCGCTATATCCATCCTTATTTGTATTTTCCTGGGTAGGATTGTCACGCTGGTAGCTATAGCTGCCTCCGTGGCGACGTTAGTTGTTGCCTTGTAAGCACAAGGTCTTCTAACCGAAGCCACAAATGTGTGGTTGGCTTCCTGTTGTTGACTTCCTTTGTTTCTATTTGTACATCCAAGTGTTGTACATCTTCGCACTTGATTTTACCGTACTGATGAGAGCTTAAGCTCGAAACACGTGTCTACGGTTGCAGAACATTTTGAGGGTTATACCCAATAACTTTTCTACTTATATTTTCATATATTGCCCCCTCGCTATATCCATCCTTATTTGTATTTTCCTGGGTAGGATTGTCACGCTGGTAGCTATAGCTGCCTCCGTGGCGACGTTAGTTGTTGCCTTGTAAGCACAAGGTCTTCTAACCGAAGCCACAAATGTGTGGTTGGCTTCCTGTTGTTGACTTCCTTTGTTTCTATTTGTACATCCAAGTGTTGTACATCTTCGCACTTGATTTTACCGTACTGATGAGAGCTTAAGCTCGAAACACGTGTCTACGGTTGCAGAACATTTTGAGGGTTATACCCAATAACTTTTCTACTTATATTTTCATATATTGCCCCCTCGTTATATCCATCCTTATTTGTATTTTCCTGGGTAGGATTGTCACGCTGGTAGCTATAGCTGCCTCCGTGGCGACGTTAGTTGTTGCCTTGTAAGCACAAGGTCTTCTAACCGAAGCCACAAATGTGTGGTTGGCTTCCTGTTGTTGACTTCCTTTGTTTCTATTTGTACATCCAAGTGTTGTACATCTTCGCACTTGATTTTACCGTACTGATGAGAGCTTAAGCTCGAAACACGTGTCTACGGTTGCAGAACATTTTGAGGGTTATACCCAATAACTTTTCTACTTATATTTTCATATATTGCCCCCCGCTATATCCATCCTAATTTGTATTTTCATGGGTAGGATTGTCACGCTGGTAGCTATAGCAGCCTCCGTGGCGACGTTAGTTGTTGCCTTGTAAGCACAAGGTCTTCTAACCGAAGCCACAAATGTGTGGTTGGCTTCCTGTTGTTGACTTCCTTTGTTTCTATTTGTACATCCAAGTGTTGTACATCTTCGCACTTGATTTTACCGTACTGATGAGAGCTTAAGCTCGAAACACGTGTCTACGGTTGCAGAACATTTTGAGGGTTATACCCAATAACTTTTCTACTTATATTTTCATATATTGCCCCCTCGCTATATCCATCCTTATTTGTATTTTCCTGGGTAGGATTGTCACGCTGGTAGCTATAGCTGCCTCCGTGGCGACGTTAGTTGTTGCCTTGTAAGCACAAGGTCTTCTAACCGAAGCCACAAATGTGTGGTTGGCTTCCTGTTGTTGACTTCCTTTGTTTCTATTTTTACATCCAAGTGTTGTACATCTTCGTACTTGATTTTACCGTACTGATGAGAGCTTAAGCTCGAAACACGTGTCTACGGTTGCAGAACATTTTGAGGGTTATACCCAATAACTTTTCTACTTATATTTTCATATATTGCCACCTCGCTATATCCATCCTTATTTGTTTTTTCCTGGGTAGGATTGTCACGCTGGTAGCTATAGCTGCCTCCGTGGCGACGTTAGTTGTTGCCTTGTAAGCACAAGGTCTTCTAACCGAAGCCACAAATGTGTGGTTGGCTTCCTGTTGTTGACTTCCTTTGTTTCTATTTGTACATCCAAGTGTTGTACATCTTCGCACTTGATTTTACCGTACTGATGAGAGCTTAAGCTCGAAACACGTGTCTACGGTTGCAGAACATTTTGAGGGTTATACCCAATAACTTTTCTACTTATATTTTCATATATTGCCCCCTCGCTATATCCATCCTTTATATATATATATATATATATATATATATATATATATATATATATATATATATATATATATATATATATATATAGGGTTATCGAAAAAGAGCTTCGATAAAAGTTGATGGATGTTTTACTCTGCAACTTTCTATTAATTCAATTTTTTTATAGATGTGCCATTGGTGGAGAAGTGACGTCATAGTATTTTTTTTAATGGATCCACCTGTCATGTTGAGTATCGCTAGAAAGCTTGTTTTTTTCTCATTTCAGTAGTAATTATATTATTACAACTCTCTTGGTAGGTACAGTGTGTTTCGTATTTTTGTGTCCACTTCTGTAATTTACTTACCTATAGATTAATTTGTTAAAAAAATTCTCAATCGGGGAATGTAGCCAGTTGGATATTTTAAGCGATATGTGTCAAGTGGATTCAGGCAGTGGCGTACGATAGATTTTAGATGAAAAAAAATATTTTTTTATGAGCTACATTTGGGATAATTTTAGGTATTGAAAACTGAAATTCCATTGATGGTTGAAGAAATATTTGATATGAAGAAGAAAACATTTAATTTCGTTTTTAAACAAAATTACTCTATTGAATGCTCAAGCTACAGTCCATTTGTCTCTTGACAATGAGACAATCTATAAATGATGCCCTGTACAGTATTAAGCAAATGCTCTTGATGAATTTCCGATAAGATAAGCAATGGGTAAGTGAATTACAGAGGTGAACACAAAAATATGAAACACACTATACCTATCGAGAGAGTTGAAATAATATAAGTACCACTGGAATTGGACAAAAACAAGCTTTTTAGCGATACTGAACATGACATGTGGATCCATTTAAAAAAAAATGCAGATGACATCACTTCTCCACCAATGAGACATCTAAAAATTATTTGAATTCATAGAAAGGTGCAGAGTGAAATAACCTTCTACTTTTATCCAATTCTTTTTTCAATAACCCCCATATTAACTGAGAAAAATTGGGCAGGTCCATACATTTGACTAACTCTGTATAAAAAAACCTAGTTCATCATGTTGAGAATTTGTCCAAGATTCAAAAGATGTGAAAATATACAGTGTTCTATTCGAAAATCTAGGAACATTTCCGGATTTTGCTTTCAGTCTGATTATTTTTCTCAAAAATAGGGTTACGCCACCTCTCAGACTCACGTGGTATACTTTCACGTCTTTCTCTACGGAACTGGCCTATCCCAATCAATGAACTAGCCACTGATTTTAAGTCTATTCAAATAGAACACTCATTATTTTGTTATTCGATGTTCTGTGTAATGCGTTGACCTCCGATTCATTATATGGATTTTTTTTGACATATCGTCATTCAGTTGTGATACAATACCCAATAATTTGGTTCATATATAACAATTTGCGTACTCTCAGTCTATTACGTAATAATGATATGGAAATTTTTATAAAAGCCTTTGTTTGCAAGATTAATGTATGATTCTGCAATATTACTGAATCAGGAAGTGAAATATTCATAACTAAAACTAACCTTACCAGAAGTCCAAAACAGCCGTTACAGAGCCACTATGGAATTTCAGCTTGGTCACAGTTCTTTGGAAAATTAAGGGTCTTTATCCTTGAAAAAAAGGTAGTCAGAAACGACTGTTTCTTCTGATTAATGAAGGGTTGAATGAGTGTATGAAGATGAAAATAAGCAAACAAACTTTTTTTCAAGGATTTAATGAATGAAAATGATTTTCTGTTCATTGCCTCCATCAAAATGAACGACTATTTTGGTGTTGTTTCATTTCAGTATTGAATTCTATCATTTACTCAGTTAAACGACTTTCTTATTTTTCTTCTCGATGTTTTCTTTCTTTGTAAATGATTTGACAGGAATGTATTGTTTTCTCTAAGTGGCTCTGAATACTTTCCCGGACCAAACAAGTCCTTCGCGCTAGATTACTTTAACTGGTTCCAGCGCGAAACCATTTATCAAGTATCAGAGAGAAAATTTTGAAAATATGAAATAAAAATAATGTCCATTATCATAAACATTGGAAGTTCGTTGCAAATCGTAAACGGCAAATCTCGTAGTAGTGAAAATATGAGAATAAATCCTTTTTATTTATTTACTAAGTAAAATGGAAAATAGTAGGCGTTTATTGCTCATTTTCACAAGCTTTCATTTGTCTTATTCGTGTCCTCATTTACCGGTGAACTCTTGCAAGTGAATTTAGACCTCTGCCATCTGATAACTTGAAATTTATCAGGTCTCTTGAAGTAACTTCATTTTTACTTTCTGTCAAAATTCAATAATTCAAAATGACAGCTCCCAGCTTAGACTGGTGCTTATAACTTTTGTGATAAAAGTAACAGGCAAGGACAAGGTGGGAAATATTGAAGAGGTTCCGAAAAAATAATTAAACACGAAACCACACAAAATGGTGAAAAGGGGATGCAGTTTCGGGGTTGAAAACGGATTTTTGCGATTTGCACCGAAACGTGGCCTTTTAGCGGAAAATATTCAAGCATAGTAGCAGATAATAAAAAAAATCTAAAACTTTTGCAACAAACACTTTTCGACATGACATCAAATAAACCGTCAAAATGGCGATAAACCGATTTTTCAGTATTTAATTTTTTTCTCGCGTATAAATGATTTAATTCACATGAAAATTTGTGAGCTCATATCTTTTCTGGTGTCAAATGAGCAGGATTTTTTCGAAATTCAGGAGGCGACAAGCTTTCGAGTTATTTAAATTTTTTGAAAAAAATACCCTTATCTTTCACAAACAATTGTTCTTGCGTTTTTTATATTTCGAAGGTCTGTAAGTGATCATTCCAATTGTTGGAACGTCTACTTTTGAATGGTCTATGTGACTTGGGGGTTTATTGATCGTTAAACCGCTTGAAATTGAGAAAAACCGACAACAAGTCTCTCTGAATCATGATTTTCTCAATATTTCCAATGATTTTCGGAAGTTGTATAAAAAAAGTAGCAGGCAAGGACCAGGTGGAGAATGTTGCCGATGTGAAGGTGAAGGTGAAATGGGGATACAGTTAAGGGGTTGCATATGTTTTTTGCGATTACCGGCGAAACCTGACCTCCTTGCGTAATTTTTCGGAAATAAAGTTGTATTTAATAAAAAAATCGAATAGTTCTTCATTCAACACTCTTTGACATAACCTCAAATTCAAAATGGCAAAAAAACGATTTTTCGGTATTTATTTTTTTTCTCGCGTATAAATGATTTAGTTCAGTTGAAAATTTTAAGATATTCGTCTTTTTTTGTGTCAAATAAGCATGAGTCTACCAGAAGACTACCAATTCTCGAGTAATTCACATTTTTCGAAAAAAATACCCTTATCATCCACGAATAATTGACTTGATATTTTTTTGTACTTCCAAGATCTATAAGTAAACATCTTAATTGTTGAAATGTCTACTTTCAAATGGCCTATGTGACATGGAGGTTTATTGGTCGTTAAACTGCTTAAAATTCATATAAAGTCAAAGATTTCGCGTTTCTGAACTGTAAGATGGCACTGACATGATATGTTTTTCATACCATAGTTACAGCGATCTTTTATGATATTTCCAAATAAATTACAGTTTTCTGCTGGAATATATACCGAATATCCAACGGCCAACTCTACTGCGAATGCATTGTTGCCAAATCTCAACATTATTCGGTCTAGTGTGAAATAGCTTTCCTGAAATTTGTTGAGGCCCCCGAGGTCTCCATCCAACCAAATCCGGTAGCACTGCACTTTTCACCAAATTCACTGACAATACTCTTCAGAGGTCGTTGAATTCGTTTTCAAGGTTCTTTCTTTCTTTTCTTCTCTTTTCCAGCTCTTCGTATGGGCTTATTGTTCAGTAGTCTACAAAATAATTCAGTTTTGCAGTATCTCCGTTTTTTTTGTGAATGTAGACTTTGCGATTAGCGACCTGTACAGAGCCTTGTCAGTGAACTTAGTGAAACTAACAGGGCTTTGTTATTGGGTGGAATCCTCGGGGAAATAATTTTTCGAGATCAGTTGAGTCCTGTCTGTGAATTTGGTGGAATTCACAGTGCTTCCATAATTTTGTTGGGTGGAGACCACGGTGACCTCGTTATTCGAGTTCAGTGGCTTCTGCTGAGTGAATTTGGCGAGAGTTGCAGTGCCTCTGGTTTTCAGTGTTTCTTGCTGTATCCTGTATGAAAATTTCAGGAGATTTGCAGCGTCCTCAGATTTGTATTGGGTGGAGACCTCGTTTTTCGAACTTAACCCCCGTGCCGAATCATGTCTGCAAGTTTCGGAAATTTAGCGGAGTCTTCAGTTTTGTTACGGGTGTACACCACATTTTTCAGAAACGGTGATGTATTTTCCTTATCTGCAAATTTTGGTTGATTTGCAGAACACCCTGGCTTACCATGGATAGAGACCTCCTTTTGTTCTAAAGACCCAAGTAGCACACCTATATTGGTAAAATATTGATACAATATTGTGAACATATTGGCGAAATATTTGAAATGCAATATTGACGAGAAAAAAAATGTGAACATTCGGCGATATTGGTCCAATATTACTTGAATAATATTGGCGAAATATTCTTGAACTAATATTGGCCTCAAAATGTTCGGCGATATTGGTACAATATAGCTGATACAATATTCTGACAATATTGGCACAATATTCAAAAGTTATATTGTCGAGAAGTAAAATGTGAACATTTTGCGATATTGGTCGAATATTGTTTGAATATTTTAGAAATAGTTTTGGTGGAATAATCTTGAAGCAATAATGGCCTCAAAATATTTATCGATATCGGTACAATATTTATCGATATTGGTAGAATATTTATCGATATTGATACAATATTTATCGATATTGGTACAATATTTATCGATATTGTTACAATATCATTTGAATATATTGTGGATGTCAATATACCTTGGTAAATTATTAAATGTCCTTTAATTGATGAAGGTGACACCAGAGTCTGCCTTTTGATCGCCATAACCGCTGAGTGAGCTGTCTTGAAAACAAGCTGAGGGAAGTATTTAATATACTTTTGTAGGTTTTAGAAGACGTTCTATATGTAGAGCCACCTAGCGGATTTTTATCCAAGTTTGATCATGATATAATTTCAATATGTTTAATTGAATATTCGGCCAATATTCAAATTTCATCTCAATCTAGATGTTGGAAACAATATAAAGACAGTATTGTTTTAACGATATCGATAAATATTATTGATCCAATATTGACCCAATATTAATTAATAAGTTTTGTTTAATATTGGCGAAATGATATTCAACCAATGTGTAATCACACTTGGAGATACAATATAGTTTTTATTCCCAGAATCGATATTAGGGGAATATTGTGATTGCGATATTTATTCTAGATGCTAAAAACGATGTGAAGACAATATTGTTTTATTGATATTGGTAAATATCGTTCAACCAATATTGACTCAATATGAGTTATTACAATTTCTCAAATAAAGTGGAAATGATATTCAACCAATATTCTAACAAACTTGAAAATACAATATAGTTTTTTTCTTCTATAATCGATATGACTGGAATATTTGGATTGCAATATTAATTCTAGATGTGGAAAACAATATATAACCAATATTGTATTATCGATATTGGTAGTAATTATTCAACCAATATTGATCCAATATTTCGTGTGATAATCTACATTCAAAACTAGTTCAACCAATATTCCACCAATATTATTAATATAATATTGTTTTTTGAATATTCACCCATATTGGACCAATATCGATTTTTCATTTACAGTATATCTATATTGGCCCAATATGGAACCAAGATTCAGCCGATATGATGTGCTACCTGGGGAGGGTTAACTTTTCAATCTTTTTTAGTGTTTCCAAAGGTGAGGACCATTTTCTTTAAAGTTGGTTCATTCTTTTTCTTAGATTTTGGTTTATTGTGCCGTCGGTTTTCCTGTAGGAGGAGATCTTGGGAATCTTTGGTATTGCCCGTTTTTCCAGGTCACCTGTATATTATTTATTGTATTCATTTCGCTTGTTTTTCTGATGTTCGGGTTTGCAGTACCCATGCGTTTGTTATAGTTATAGTCAGTTCGTCCTTGATCTTGCTTAGATTAGATTTGCTTTTAGCACGAACAACAATATTGTAGGTAAAATTCAAAAAGAGCAGCTAATATGACAACTCACTATAATTTATTTTAATCAATATTTTTTAACTTTGTAAGCTGAACTCCGCCTATTATGTCGTTATTTTTTATGTGTTTATATTATATAATGTTATTTAAAAACAACTGGAATGGACAATAAAGACGCTATTATGATTATTATTATTTTTCAATTCTGTTTTGCGTCCTGTTTTATTTCCCAAAGTGATATTTCAAATCGCAAAACATAAAATTTATTACTTACATACTTCTTCAATTGTGTCCAAGGACTCCAAGGCTTTAGACAGACCAATTAAACATCCAACTGATGAACTGACAAACCCGTATCGAAGAAACTTTCATTTTCGAAAAATTAAACAAATTACATCGGTTACCGCTGTCTAGAACTATTGGCAACGCTGTACAGTAAATATGACAGTGACAATAATTCTGTGCAATACTTTGTAGACAGTAGCAGTTTTGTCTTTTCATTCATTTACTACAGAGGAATCACTTACTGAAGCAATTTACCGTTTTTTGACCGAGGTTTTGAAAATCATTATTAAAAATAAAAATCGTTTGATTCTATGACTGAAAAATAGTATAAATAGTTTTTGACTGTTCAGTCTTCTGAATTTCATATAATTATCACTTGCAAAAGCGATTCTTCTCAACTGTCTTTGATTTTATAACAAGATTTTCAGAATTTTTTTAAATTGTGAGGAAACGTTGAAGTTAAAAAATCGTGGTTATCTTTTACTTTAACATTGATATGTCATGATATAAGAAATGGAATCTGATGAAGGTGATATAAAAATAGATCTTGATCGTCTATCACTTTGACAATCTGAACTGCACTTAATTCAATATATATGCATCTGTCACTTAATAATGAAATACAGGATGTAATTCTAACAGGCTTCTGGGTCGAAAATAATGAATTTTGACAAAAATTCATGATTCAGTCGGTCATTGGACGGTCGTCTAAGAGTTAGTTTGTACAATATTCAATAGCGAACGTTCCTGTACTACTGAAACCCTTATGTAAATGAACAATGACGAATCATGTAATTACTTATGACTGAAATGAAAAGCAGGAAATATGAAGTAAAAAAATTGGGTACATGCTTTTGCTCAAATGAACACTGAAAACAAAGAATAATTGCATGAGATCTTTAACTTCATTCTATGATATTTAGGGTGCTCGTATACCGGCACAACGCGACTGCTACGATACCGCGACGACATTTGAAACATGGGATAAGCTGACAACCAAAAAACTACATGTACACCAGAGCCACACCAGAGCCACACCAGAGCCACGCCATTGCTTTTCTTGTAAAAGTCGGTGGTGAACAAATGGCGTTGGTAATCACGTAAGCGTTCACTTTCGTTTTGTGGTGAATTGTTATTATTATTTACAGAAGTAAATTCATTGATTTACGTGTATCAATCAAATTTCTAATGATAACATCGATATTCCTACTCATCCAAGGCTTTATCAGTGTATCATAACCTATAAAAATAAAATTCTGGGATTCATCAGACTGACAGGAAAGTAATAAATATTGTCAAAAGCTTGACAGTGTCAAAAAGTTTTCTTTGAGATAGCCTAATAATTTGAGTGTACTCCCACATATACTATATACTCATTACATATCAGTTTAGATCGTAAGCTACACCAATATGTTCTTTTGAAACAAGTTTGTTCACCAAATCATGATAAGGAGAGAGTTTCGATTGTTCTCGATATTTGTAATTTTTCATTTAATCGGTATTGCCCGGAAAATGATATTTATCTTTGGAGAAACATTGTGTAGGTATCAATGAATGGCCAGTTCCACTTAAAGGGCGGTTAATGATGAAACATTGCTTATTCTTTTGGTAGTAGTATATCGTAGGCAGCAAAACTTATTGGTAAAAGAACTCGCTATATCATCATTTTTCAGACACGTAGAAAAAGTATCCTTGAAGACATCGAAAACAAAAATTTGCGAAAAACTGATATTGATTTGTTACAGAATGACCTCGGAATTTTTGTCATTAAGTGGAAGGTTGAATAGAATATATTCGGTATCAGTACCCATATACCAAACACGGTACCAGTGATTCCGAAATTCCCAACTCACGAAAACGTAACATTGAAGCGCTATAGAAACCAAATAGATGCACACATTGAAATGTGATAAATAAAAGAGCCCATAAAAAAAAATCATCACTTTACGTATGACACAAGAACAAATTCACTTATAAGAAATGTTTGAAAGTCCTTCGTCTGCTTTGATAGTAGGAAATGCAATGAGAGTCAAAAAACATTGTGACTCAATTTTTCAATAGTGAAATGTACTAAAATTTTTCTAAAAATTCATTTCATGTTGAATATTATCTAGTATCAGACTGTATAGCTATTTCTCACAATGAGTACGATCATAGTCTTGTCCTAGTCTACTCTCGGTGTGGTAAACTATTCTTGTATGTTTTGTAGTGAATTCGTTGTCGATATCGTACGATGTGACATACTCTCCAATACCAATACCTCTCCATCTCTACTACCAAGTGTGACGTGATGTTCCCAATCAAATATACAGAGTTCATTCCTCCTGTAAGATTTGAACCAGACTGATAGAAAACTGAAACAAAATGAAGTTGAAACGGGAATGGATTTTCACAATGAACTGAAATATCAAATTTCAAAAGTTGGCACATTTGTACTTATTGTTAACTGACAAGAAATCCGACCAATGCCATATAAAATATAGTTCATGTAGCAGACAATGTATATTATTGTATACAGACATTTTCTGATGAATTTGAACGAAATAATATCGAATGTGAAGCTAATAATTTGAAAAGAGAAGTCCATGTCTTCCCAATGATGTGCAACATAACCAACTCTTCTTTACTGAGTTTATGGTATTCCAAGCGGAGTAACTATAAAATACTCAACCATATTCATACACGATTCATGTGTTGATTCATCACTTTCAAGAAAAATTACGAGTTCAATAAGATGACCTATATTCTATATCACCAGGTGCAGAATGAATGTGTTTCTATTGATTACCGCGACCACTGGTAGAAAACGTGTTTGAAACAGCAGCAGTAGGGGTCCAAAACCGGCGGTCATTATGGCCACTATGGCACCACAGGAAAGTATCGCAGCGGTCCTAATGACTGCTATGGCGCCCAATGTGTTAATAATAGATGTGTTCCCACCAAAGATACGGCTACGCGATCGCTATAGATACATAGTGCTAATCCCTCGTTTTCAATATCGTCGCAGTATCGTAGAGGTCGCGTGGTGCTGGTATACGAGCTGCCTAACAAATTCAAAATCTTGTCACGTGATGTAATCTGTTCATATACAAGAAATATGTTTTCTTGCGGAGCATGCTTTCGAATCTGTTACAGAAAAACGTACGACATATTTCATACATACATACATATTTAATTTCTTGTTGATATCCTCCTACGTAGTTACGGCTACATCCATCAATTCATCTTCTTCATTAGTATTTCATTACACACATAGTTCATAAAACCATTTTTATTTCAGGTTGACATCATTTTTCATGTTGCCGCTACGGTACGCTTCGACGAAAAGCTCAGGACTGCTGTTGCCATCAATGTTAGAGCTCCTCAAGATATTCTTCTTTTAGCTCACGAGATGCCAAAACTAAAGTCTTGCATACACGTTTCGACAGCCTACTCTAATTGTACCCAGAAAGTTATAGAAGAAAAGTTCTATCCCACTACTATAGACTACAAGAAGTTGATTGTAATGTCGGAGACATTATCGGATAAGATGATGGACAGTCTGACACCAATGTAAGTAAAACTAACAACTGATACATCAAATTACTACTGCACGGCAATACTACAATCAAAAAGGAGTCTAGGGCAATTCCCCGACAACAATTCACCGACGGGCAATTCACCGACAACAGTTTATCGACTAGAGGATTCTCCGATATGAAAATTTCCCGACGAGGAATATTCTCCGACGACAATTCACCGATGGCCAATTTACCGACAACAGTTTATTAGTCTGATATAACCTGAACGAAATAACCTAGCTCGCATGTTGGGAGATTGGAAGTTGAAGAAAAATCAATTTTGAGGGTAGTTTTTTATTAGTCTGATCTAACCTGAATTAACTAACCTAGCTCGCGAGTTGGAAGGTTATTATTGTCAGGATATTATTGTCTTAGGATGTTATTGGACGGGGGATTTTTGGCAGGATATTTTTGAACGGGATATTTAGTCGTGCTACCCTTCCTTCGGGTACGCAAAGTGAGATTTTTACCGTTGGGGAATCATCTAATCGGTGAACTATTGTCGGTGAATTGCCCGTCGATGAATTGCTATAGGAGAATATTCACCGTCGGGGAATTATCCTCTCGGGGAATCACCCAGTCGGTGAACTGTTGTCGGGGAATTGCCCGTCGGTGAATTGGTGTCGGGGAATCATCCGGTTCCCACCAAAAAGTGCTGCATGATAAATTTGAGCCAAATTATTTATGTTGACAACAGTTGAGTATAGCTTAGAGAAACCGTTGACACAGGTTCCCACTTTTCCAAATCAAGATCCTTGAACCCACAACCAGTTCTGGAAAAATATAGAGTATTTGATACAGATTCCATAATAGAACCTGATATAAGGAATAATTTCGTCTGTCGAATTATTCTTTCCTCTAAACCTCTTACGAAATGAGAAAAGTAAAGTGAAGATGTGCAAACTTCCTTGGGTAATACCACGATGGACATTGAATTACATCTAACAGACATTTCTCAACGTTTCTTAAACACTATTGTCCTTTTTGTATGAGTACGTGTTGTTAACAAACAACACTGTTAGGACTTGAAATGGCAGGAGTTTTATTGCAGACTAGTTTCGACGTCGTTACCTTCTTTGGATTGATCACTGATCCAAGCTAGTGTACATGTATAGCAGCATTTGTTGCAATTCTCGAAACAATTGAGATCTGAAATTAGAGTTTTATTATAGAGTTTGCCAGTCTAGTTGGCAAGTTGACTGATTTTTCTAAATAAAGACAGAAGGAAAACGGACTTCCTCTCCAAGATGATCTGCAAACATCAGCAGCAGAAGCCGAGGTCCAATCTGAAACTCTGTCAAATACAGCGAATCTCTATCAATTTTATATTCGGGATTGGCCAAAGTCTTAAGACTCATCCTCTCAACCTAACTCAGTCAGTTCCAGGTTAGTTTCAACACTTACAAAGCCGACAGAAAATACTACGACAGTAAACGGCGTAAACGCCTGAAACAACCTACAAGTCTAGGATGGTACTTTGTATATCTGTGTCAAAAACTTTGCCACCTTGAATGTCGTATACAATTCTTGCAAGTCATTCAAGATAATTTTGCCCTAGACATGCGCTGGCTAGGAGTTATATTGACGATTCTCCTGGTGACTCCTGATCTGACAACAATAGTCTCTAGCTAATTCTAACTGTCGATTGGTTTTTGTTAGAATAATAATTAGCATTCAAATTAGCTCCTTTGACAATGATATGACAAATGACTTAATTATTCAAATGTTCCAATAAAAAAAGGTTACGCTATGGCGTTACTGGATTTTGAATAATGTTGACGCAGACATACTTACCGCTTTTAAAGTGACGTCTTTCTAGCAATACTAGGAAGAGGACATGGAATTTCACCTGTATCCATTGAGTAGTATGTTCTTCCCCAGTCAATACTAGGAAGCCTTCATTCAGTCAGTGCACCTTGACTTGATTTCCAATTGGTTCGTCGCTGTAGCTCATAATTCTAGCGCTTTCAAAATTGTTTACATATTTGCTGCAGAAGTTGTAATCTTGACAACCTGTTTGGATTGATCTTGATCTGGTGCAGCAATAAGTGTTTTTTCTCTAATAATGTGGGCCGGGGTCAAAGGTCCGAAATCGACTGGGTCTGAGCTCAATGGACAAAGAGAATGCAAATTCAAAATCGCCTATATCTGAGAGGGGAATAGAATTATTCTAATATTAATGGAGTATTAGAAAACCATTTTGAAAGCGGCTTCCCATGAAGTCGAAATGAAATATGAATATGAACACTTGAGAGAGAAGAATTGAAATATGACCAAATTATTATGAAGGTAAATGCAAAGTGGGTTTAAATCTGAGTATAAAAATGCGCATAGATGATACCTACGAGAAAAAACAGTTGGTTAAATATTTGCTTTCTGTTCAGAAATAGTTGAAATAGATTGTCTATTGAGACATCTTCGAAGAGTTTGAAAAGCAGTACATGGTTCTTATTATACGAAGACCCGTTAGAGTAAGGATACTATGATTTATCAGAGGGACCTTTACTTTTTATTTTTGGATTCAGACAACTGGTTGCTTCAGAGAAAATATTCAGGATCGAAAAGTATGACTTTAAAAAAAATTTAAATCTTTATTTATTCGGAACCGCTTGAGACAACCATTCAAAATTCCAAACCTTTCATTGACCCTACAACCATATTCTTCTGCTTCAAGTTTAACTCGATCGGAAAACTAGGGAAACATTTTGCGGTACTTTTTCCGTTTTTTACGTATTTTTTCTCGTTTCAGTCAAAGCCGCTGGCTGTATCGCTTTCAAAATCCATGAAGATATATATAACCCGTTGAATTAATTAGATTCGAAGAATGATCGGAAAATGTACATCATTTTTTCCAGACAATTTTCGGAAAATTTTCTATTCGCTAAAACCCAATATATGGCTAAACCGACAAACGAAACTAAAATGTCAAAATTGCAATCGATAGATCTTTCACGAACGAATGAACAAACGAACGAACGAATTTGAAATGAATTTCTTTTCGAAAAACCTATTGGAAAATAGTGAAAGTCCCTCAAAACTAAAATTGGAGATGTGCATTCCTGAAGAATAGGGAATATTTCGGAAACAGTTGATATTTTTACGATTAACCAGAAAATATTTTTTTACTGCCTTTAGAAACTTACAAAAAAATGTAGACGAATTTTTTTTTAACAACAATAGTCCGAGAAATATTTCAAAAAACACAAAAAATTGAGACATTACCGTATTTATGTAAAAATTAGAATTTTTTTCGCACTGCCAAATTAATTTTTTCCAGAGTCATTCAAATAGCGTAAAAACAACAGAAACTCGGAAACGATACGTGAAATCCAAAAAAATATATGTGAGCAATTTTATTGGCCAGGAACAGGTATAGAAACAGTTTATATGAAATTTGTCCATACAATGAAAATAAAACTCTAAAAATTTAACCCAAAAATAGAGTTACTGTGCATAATAAATTGGCATTTAAAATGAAATATTGCAGTTTGTAATTGTTAGTTCTATTCTTGAAAATAAACAAAATTTTTTTTTCTTTGGCGTTTTGGCATCGACTGCTATGGATAGGCCTTGTTACTAACACCTTAGAAGCAACACTGTTAATATTTAATGCAACAGTGAATCGTGGAGGATTATTTCCAGCCGACACGAGCCTCAATCATTCAGATTTTCATATCAGAAAATGAAAAGAGCCCGCACCGGCTAGGAACCGAATCTGGAACCTCTCGGTTACCAGGCGGTCGCCTAACCATTGCGCTAATCCCCGCCCCTTCTACAAATTAATGATTTCAATCTTGGTTATATGCACGACAACCCATAGAAAAAAATATCTTCCTATTAAGCTTTAAGACATATAACTTAACATGCTTCAATTGGATATATTCTCTTCTCAATTAAATTTTCCAACTGAAGTATGTTTGACTTCACAGGTAACGAACACAATAGCTGACCATTATAACGTTTGAATGTCTCCCAATTACAAAATGAAATTTGGTTTGCGCCAAGTACAAAAATTATTCGTGGCGAACTGTTCTGAAAAGAAATTATTGTGAATGAAAGCGCCGATATATACCCATTTATTTTTGCAGGTTACTTAACAAATACCCCAACACATATGCCTTCACAAAACAGATTGCAGAAGATGTTGTTAGACAATGTGGCGCTGGCCTGCCTGTTGGCATCACAAGACCGTCAATTGGTGAGTTACTTCCTTACTAGATACGTTGATCGAAAGTGAAATCGCTTCTAGAAATTGTCCCAAAATAGTTATCAACATTATAGACTACAAGCCCATATAACAATTTGCGGAGGTCATTTGACCCATGCAGGAAGGAACATATTCAGAACGATGCTGCTATATGAAAAAATAACCTTATGCACTATGCCGTCAATTCTTGGTGGTGCAAATGACTGTAATAATGATAATTTTTCTTCTGAAGATGTGCTCTTCCGACAAAATAAGGTTGTACGGCATTCCTCACGTTGGTAGATTATGAGATAATAATCTCCTAGAACCTACTGCCGTATTAAAATAATGGTACCGGAATCCAGGATTTTTTTTTATTTTCAGAAACTGAAAATTTTTTCTGGCTTCCTGTCCCATTATTTTTGTACGGGAGTAGATTCTAGAAGATTATAATTTCATAATCTACCAACGTGAGGAGTGCCGTACAAGAATATTTTGTCGGAAAAACACATCATCAGATGAAAAATGATTATTATTATTACAGTCATTTGCACCACCAAGAATTGACGGCATAGTTATTTCTTCATAAAGCAGCATCGTTCTGAATAAGTTTCATCCTGGGTCAAATGAACCCCACCAAATTGTTATATGGGCTTGTAGTCTATTACAAGGCCGATATGTAGCAAATAACAGATGAGGTTGAATATCGTAATCCGAGTCGCAGCCGATGATTATAACCACCGAATCCGTTTGAGTATTATCATTCAGGTGAAGGATTCGTAAAATAAATTCAGTCAGATACAATTTTAGGAACGCCATCTTCTCGAGCCCAGTACATTCTCTTGTTGATGTATTTTCCACACCCCGATAGCAAAAGACCACCAAAAAAAAATAAGTAACTCCTATTTTGATATGTTCAATGGAACATTCGCGTTCTTAGATAATGCGTAGGTATTGCTCTGCTCGATTATATGTCTTAGAACATTTTCGTCAAAAAACAGCGGAAAAAAAATCTATGGAAGATTTTTTATTTCGAAGTTCTGTTGGTGTATCCTTCACAACGCAACCTGTTTTCAAAATGAAATTTGGTTCGACTTTTTTCCATACCATTTAATCTTTATTTTATGCCATTCTTCATCGTTTCATTTCCATTTTTGAATTACGTACTTTCGATTCATTAGGTTTTTGTTTTTTTTGCAGGCATATCTATTAAAATTTAATTCGATTGTATAAACGACGACAGCGGAAGATCATCATCATCATCACTTGAGTCTTGCATACAAAATGATAAAGGCGTCCTGTAAGAAGTTGACGGTTTATGAGAACACGAAGGAACTTCATCATCATTTGAACGTTCACTGGGTTGTATGGTACGATGTAGAATGACATCTGCATTAGCTTTCAGCGTTGCTGGACCCAAATGGTTTATATTGCCCTCATGTTCACCATCCGATAAGTCACTATCTTGATCTGTTTCCTCGCCATCTTGGGGTGGAGTGATATAGATATCGGCAGAATCAACATCGTCCTCTAAAGCTGCTAATAACTCATGTAGAGGCATGCTGAAATAAAGAAAAATATTTAGGAAAAATAGCCATAATGCATAATGTCCCTTTAAAGGGACTCAATATTCAGGAGTATACTATTTCGAAAGTGATGAAAATTTCCCTCAATTTTAGATTTTATATAATTCTGCAAAGATTTGTGAATCTAACAATATGATAGTTATAGCTCTATATACTTTTAATTCTTTTCTTATCCCAAAGGTACTCACCCTCCACGCCTTTGGCTGTATTGGCTTGGATCCATCTTCCGGTTTAATTATCAACACTCGATAAAATACACTCGATTCACAAAACTAGACTATACAATGAAGCAACAACACATCAACTGTGATCACTATTGCATTTGAGGTTGGGTTCGCCGTCACTTCCGCCCGCGAAAATTGAAAATTACGTAGTCCCCTCTAGGGTTAATGAAGATGTATTATTAGCCTATACAAAAGGAAAAGCGGTTTATCCTCCTAACTCGCTGTGGATCAAGATTTTAATTTTGTAACTTGCTTTCTCTCTCTCTCTCTCTCTTAATTTTTGTCCGTGAGCTTCCTTTCGGCGCTATATGGACATGCCTCGCTGCGAGAAGTCCATTCCCATCCGGCCTATAACCGGCGTAGACAGCGATGCTGTATCGGGGGAATGCAGAGTCTTGCTCTAGGCAATGCTGGATTTCATGTTATATTGGCACTTTTTTATATTTTTGCTGGCACGTTTCAACCATAACCTTTACGCTATGGTTTTACGGTGGACTTCACAAACTCTTAAATCTTGGGTGAATGCACGTTCTTTAGACGGCGGACATTACAACACATTAACCTGACTTCCACCACGAGGCCGCCATCTGACCTCTACCGCTGCCGGAAGTTGAATCCCCAGTAACTTGCTTTGAAAGGTTATGACAAGAATGATATTCAAAAGTTAGTTATTTTAAATCGTATACCTAATTAGAGTATTACTTTCCGAAATGGTATCTTCAGATTCGGATTTTTTTTTTTTTTTTTGAGACGAAAGTCTGATGGATACACACCAGAGAAAGCAAAAATTTTGTTTGAAGAAGTAACTAAGTTTTTGTTGGAGACAGTGTGGGTTAAGGAACCGCACTTCGTATATGAAAACAGTATTCTAGAATATGTCGCACCTGTGCCATATAAATAATGATCAGTTCACGAGAAGCCAACAAACAAAATAGCACGAAACAAAAAACCAAGTTTTCGGGTAGCGCTCCTGACTATAGACCCCACATGATTTTTCGGTAAAACAGTACTGCTGATAGTAATCCTGAGCATCGAAATGGACGACTTCATCGGTATGGATTCTCCTGACAAAAGTACGCTGGCCACTGTAAGAAAATACATACTCCGGGTTTATTCGCATCGAATTCTATCAAGTTGTTAGATCCACATTCTGGAATATCTGCTGAGTCCAGAGTTCTTTACGTGAAAGCTGCTGCTTCTTCCTTTTAGGAGGTCGAAAATGGGCAGAGGTTATTTGTCCTAATTGTAGGTTGGCTAGTTACGGAACTATGGTTATCGGTCTCAAAGGCATACCTGTTTTATATATTCTCGGAAGGCTGTAATGTGGCATAAGCAATGTCTTTTGTTTTTCTGGGATGTGAGATTCGTATTTTTTTAAAGCGTTGTGAATTTTTATGTCAACCGTGAATGTTGTTTTTTTTCTGTAAGAGCACTAGCTTTGCTTTTTTGTAAAAGTGTGTTGTTTTCTTTTCATAATACATCCTAAATTTTCTTGTTGTACGTCTCGATGTTCATGACGACGCTCGCATTTCCTTTGTTCGTAGGTAGGATCCTGATGGTCTCGTCCTTTTGTAGGATTGTAAGTGCCTTTCGAACCATTCATCCATCGGTTTACAGGAGGTGAATAAGACTGGACAGTATTTGGCCTTCCACCCAACCACCCAAATTCAACGAAGAAAGGCCACGTGAAGTCACTCGTCAAGAGAGCAGTGACGATATGCAGTATTCAGAAATAACTCCAAACCCAACTAGGTAACTAAGATTTGGAGTAATTTGTGCCAAAACGGACATCCGGACAGAATATTGGAGGATGCAATTGACTCCACAACAACCGAGAAAAAACGATAGGGACTAGTAGTCTACATACCGGACATTACAGTAATCTCCGAAATGGTTAGAAGTATCAGTAACAAATTCAACTTTGAAATGCACTTTAGATCCAAAAAAATGTTGAGAAGTTTTTTCACAAAAACCTAACCGGAAAATCTCCACCAGCAATTGCATCAGTGAGGTCCCATGCTGATGCGGCCTTTCGTACATAGGTGACACCAAGTGGCCCCTAACACTGTGGCTAGATGAACAAATATGTTTCATACTTAGATGCGATACCTACGTCAAAATCCGGTATGGTGGACTATGTGTGGAAAGAATATTACCAAATTCAATGGAAGAATGCAGGAATATCACATTGTGGGGAACACTGGTTGATGAAAAATTTTAGGCGATTGTTTATATCCAAGAAAACGAAGCCTTCAATCAGCCCAGCGTGGAGATCAAAAACATTTGAAAACTGCTCATTGATGTTTTTGGTGGAAATCGAAGAGGCGAATGTTATCCTAATTACCGTGAATAGATATCAGTTAAAAAAAACTGAAAACGAGTAATTAGGCATAACAGAAAACATCAACCAGTATTTAAGATTACCATGGTTTTTAAACGATTGTGAGCCTTTGAAGATCTGTCAGTACTTACCTGATGGCGACTGTGGATGAAAGCAGTTGAAACGTGGAGGAAACAACAAAAATTATAGGACTATGGATCTTTGAACTTTCTTGAAGTCTTATAATTCCTAATCATCAAGAAGTGTTTCTCATTTTGTTCCAGCTCTGACAATAACATCATGTAGTAGTAATTTTCCGGAGAAAGGGGTTTTTTAAGTCCCTGCCTCCGGATGGCCTGCCTCCCGTTAGGTATAAGGTCGTTTTGTGTCCACCGTCTATTTGAAGAGTCCCCTCTGAAAAAGACCCATCCCATATACCACTTCTCCAAAAATCAGCGAGTCGAAGCCTTTATTGTTATCCTTTGACTTTTATCTAACTTGTCTAATTTGTTTCCTTAGAGTGCTAGTTCATGGATTGTCCTCGTCATCGTGTATCGTTAAGTTGCCCCAGGGGTTCATTTCTTCAAGTGCTCTTTTGTCCAGTACTTTTCTGTCTCTGAAAAACAGGTGGGTATTCCATGGTTACGACTGGTAGGTATCTCATCATTGTTTGTCTTGTGTTCTGTCTTTGTGTTAGAGTGCAGTTGTTGATGACGTGGTCCGTTTCCTCTTGTCCCTGTCCAAAGAGAGTAAACCAACAGGAGGGTTTGATTACCTCTCACCAATCAGAATCTTGTAGCATCAACGCGTCATAGTGACAAACTTGGTGATGAGAACAGAGTAGAACGAACCAAAGGAAAAAAACTGTCTCGTGTAACTCTTATATACCAAGAGTGCGGAGTGCGCTTGTCCGCCACTGTGTATAGAGAACGGCGGCCATGACATGTCTAACTACGTCACGTCTCGTCATAAATGTCTTTTCATCTCTCTTTATTAGTGTCACCATTGTCTTATGGGAATTGTACTCTCCTAGTCAGGTAACGTTTAATCCCTTTGGTCCCTGTCCGCAATGGCTGGCACCATCTGTTGCACTCAGACAGAAGCGTTCGTAGTAGGCGCTGGTGTTTCCGTGTCTTGTGATAAGTTGTGTTGTTTTCCAGAAGAGTGCTATGCGTTGTATGTTGATTGTAGGAAAAATTTTGTGTGTGTTTCTGCCTGTTTTTGTAGTGTTCCAGTGTAGTTGCCATTTCTGTCTCTTGTGTTTGTCTTTTAGTGTTCTCAGTCCTCTTTTGCTTTTGTGTGTTTTCATTGTGTTTTCGTTGTTTATGGCTGCGTTTTCGGAATTTTTTTAACCCTTCGTTCGTTGATTCAGACATGAATATTATCCTATGAAAAGCCTTGTGGATCAGCAGAATTTTGGTGGTTGTCAGTTCTTAATGGTATGAAACAGTGTTATCAGAACAAAATATTTTTTCTATTGTCACGTCAGGGGTCCGATCTGGCAACGGAGTGATTTATGCCTTAAATCTAGCTATATGCTGCCTAGTTAGGAAGGTTTCCTGAACTCTCACTTCATCTCCAGAATCTCTCTTTCGATGAAAATGAAAAAAAGTAAACAAGGATAGAATGATCCATTAGATTTTGAATCTCTGTCACGATTGTATTTGTCACATCATTCCAAATTGACGAAATGCTAATTTTGTATGTTTATTTTCTTTAGTTGTGTCTACCTACAGAGAACCCATTAAATCGTGGATCAACAACGTATATGGAGCTACAGGGGTCGTAACTGGAGCTGGTTTAGGACTTGTAAGAATTCTAAATGCAGATCCCGAGTGCAACGCTAATATTATCCCTGTCGATACGTGTGTCAATTCTATCATAGCTTCGGCCTGGGATGTCAGCTGCCAATTTCAAGAAGCCAAAGAAAAGGAAACCAATTTCGAAATACCCATCTACAACTACGAATCCAGCTGTAGTAATGTAAGAATAACATATTTATTTCGTAATGCTATCATCTTTCAAAACCAACTATTTCCGTGAGTTATGAAAATCTTTCGCATTTTCTCTACCAGTATTTTTTTTTATTCTATAGCGTTTGATATAAATGACAACAATTCATACCATTGGAAAGAACAGTAACCTAGGTAGCATAGATATATTGGCCAATAACGTTGCAATATAACAAAAACATTCAGCGATATTGGTGTGGAACTGCTCACGATAAATTGGCGAAGTATAATCATCACGGAAACATTATAGTCCAGGAATAAGCAGTGTATTTTTTTCGTACCTATTTTTCCAGTCAGCAAACATGGATAGAATTGTTCGGTTAGTAATTCTATGCAAAATTCATACATATTTAGGGGGGGGGTTTCCGATGGGTTGAGATGGAAAATGCGTCAGAACATACGAATACATCGCCCTTTTTTTTAGTGATAAAACTAGTACTAGAAGTATGAGGTTTACTGGAGTTGAGTAAAAAAAATAGTCTGGCTAATATAAGAGTATGGATAATATTCCTGGCAGGTGAAAAACTCAAAAAATGTTGTCAAAAAAGTTTCCCTCATTTTCGCAGTCATGGAAATTCATCAGATGATGGCCTAAATTATGATAACAGCTTAAAAGACAATCTGGCTAATGTGAAACACCCCCAAAGCTTTGCCAGACATGTTTAATGATCGTCAGGCTCACTGAACACGGCACGTTTAATTACACAGGTAAATAATGTCACTACATTTTCTCTTTTATAAAAGCATCAGATAACTGAATACCTAAAAGAAAAACACTGTATTGAGTAGAGAATTATAATGGGTCATGTTGAATAATATTGATATTGATGAAATCATAGATTTTAATGGAAGCCGCAGAAAAGTTTTTATGTTGCATTGGCTAATGAAAAAAATAAACTATACTTGATCAAAACAATAGTCAATAATTGAATGAAAATTACTATCAATATAACGTGTGACACAGAGTCATGGTAATTTTAAATCACAGTTTATGATTGTATCAAGCTATGTGCTAAATTTCAAGTCTGGAAAATAAGGGTTACGGATCCGCAAAATCGGTAAAATTTTCAGCCAGGCTCACTTTCTGCTATCTGAGATAAGCCAGAATGCTATTTCGATAAAGTTTATGTTCCACTTTAGGAAATGTAAAATATTTATGACTGGGAAAATAAGTGGACTTTTATTTTATATTTGGAATCCATCTAATTTTTTTTGCTATACTCAAAAATTGTTGTTTTTTGTCATTGAGAGAACAGATTAAATGATTTACACCTACTTGACAAATGAGTACGACAAAAATTCACTGACTCCTGGATTATTAGAGAGATATGGTGAATGCAACATTGGTCAACAGAAAACATCAAATCAGTGAAATATTAGTATGAAACAGTTGGATAATATAATTGAAAGATATAAACATTAAAAGTTTGGGCGATATTATAAAAGTACCATATTTGTAAGATATATTTCGAGACCTTAGAGTTATTTTTTAATATGGAACCTTTCACTTCCACAACCTCGTGAGACTATTCTTTTTCTACGTTATAGACCAAAGTACCCCGCAACAAACCTTATGGCAAACGGCTCTTGGTGAAATTGGCTGGAACTTTGGGATATTGTGTAGATATTAATGTCCTGATTAAATGTCTCGATCGGCGTAAGGTAAAAAAATTGACAGTTTTTCAGATAATTGATGTGTTCAGCTATCAGTGGTACGCCACGAATAGATCGCTTGTTCCAACGACTCCATATAGTCCGGAAACTAGATGAAAACATGACTCAGAAGGTTTTCAGGATCGCTGATAATGAATCTGGGGTTAGATTTGAAAAATTCACATCAATGGTCCCAATATACCCCACAGATATGGCCCATTTTCAAATATTCCTGAAAATCGATGAAAACTTGGCTCAGCAAGTTTTCAGGGTCACTGATAACGAATCTCTGGTCTAAATTGGAAAACTCACATCAGTGGTCTCAATAAGGCCCCACCAAAAACTTCCACTTCTTATATTCTCGAAACTAGACGAAAACTTGGACTTAAGGATTCTCAGGGTCGCTGATGACGAAGCTGGGCCAGAATAGGAAAATTCAAGTCAGTGGTCCCAATGTGGCCCTTCAAAAATGAATAGTCCGATAATGTTTAGAAAACATGACCGGATGTTATTTTCAACGTCTGAATTTTCCTGCTCACATCAAACCAATATCAATTTTTTGATATTGATTTGATGACATTAATGAACAATCGACTAATCCCCTGTTTGCCAATATTGATATCTCAATGGTCTTCGTACATCAGTAAATATTTGATCTATGCCTACATGCCAATACTAACATTGACATTGAATGTGCTTACCAATATCTGAGCAATATTGATACATCATTGAAACAAATATTGCTCAATAACAATTCATATTATGTTTTTTTAGGCATTCAAACAGTATCTCCTTCAAAATGTAGCTCACTATATGTTTTCATAAGATTTTTAATGAACAATAATGCACAAGTGTTGATTTTGGTAGATTTCTTTTCTACCATTTTGGTCCCATCGGTTCAAATGAATTTTAGTGTCATTGGCCAACGGTCTATAAGCACTAGTTGAAAAAAAATTAATGAGGAAGTTTTTATTTCCTGTAAAAAACATCATTTTTCCGAAAATAGTTTAAATTTAATGGATTCACATTCTGCTCATGACTGATGCGGCACTACATCGAGAGCACATCATAATTTTTTTCAAGAAAAATCATAAGGAGAGTTCATATAACTCGAGATAAAGTATTATTCAATCAAATGTTAAATTTCCAGAACCCTATTTAATTTTTTTACGTTTTTATTGATCCTGTAAAAACAACACCCTGAAGGCGGGTTGAACAAATTTTCTTTCTGTCACGTCAAAGCGGAAGGTTCTAACTGAAATTTAAAAAAAAACTGTTCAAAATAGAAAAAACTTTACTGGTGAAAACAGTGCAGATGTACTACTATGACTATTACAGCACTGCATCGGAAAAAAACATTTATTTAAAATAAAATCGTTAGGAAAGTATTACTTTCTCGATCGAAAGAATAATATTACAGGTCCTTACTTAGTTCTTCTAAAAACGATACCATGTCACCTTGGAGGATGGATAATTCTAAGTACTTGAGCAAAATTAATTAAAGGGGATCAACGTAAAATATTTGAAAACTAATTGATTTCTAAACTCCGTTTTACTTTTCTACATGACAATTTTTGAAGTTTGCTGCTGACCGTCACCATAAGAAATATGCTTTATTTTCAAAATGCCATCTATTCGCCTCCCAGCACTTTTTTTTTCTTTTCAAGACATTCTTACGACTTTTCTCATTTGATCTGTTTGTTTTTTTGTGAAGCGAAATGCTTCAATTATTCTCTCACATAGCAGTTCTCTCTTGATTTGATATCTACTGCTCAGACTATGCTTCTCAAAATGCCTCCCAAATAATAATCCAGTGGGGTAAGGTCAGGTGATCTCGCCGGCCAGGGAATTGCAGGTGCGCAGGAATAGCAGGTGCGTAAAAACGGTGTCGTACGTTTGGTGGTTAGAGACTCTTCTATGTGAGAATCTTCTCCGGTACTCCCTGACTGATGCTCTGGCATTTCCATTACAATATCTGATAATGATTTCTGCGTATTTTACATAAGTAAACAAAATACTACCTCAAACTGTCAAAATGGCCACCACAGCTTGTGTCACCTGGTTTTTCATTTGTTTTTCATTGCTAATTCAAAGCCCACTTGCATTTGCACTGTTTTCAAAAGTAATAGTTTTTTTTCAATGCTAGCTTTTTTTTTTAATTTTGTTAGTGTCATTATCATCTTTGACGTGACAGAAAGAAAATTTGTTCAACTCGCTTCACAGGGTGTTATTTTTACAAGATCAACAAAAGCGTGAATACGGCCTGGAATTTCTACGGTTGATTGAATGATACTGTGGTATATTTAACAAATTCACTCTTAAATAATTTATTTGACGAAATACAATGCTTCACAATATTCTAATTTATATTACAATCACTGGACTATTCATGTTTGACTTCTGCTTCACTGACTGTTCAACTCTCCTGCGTGGTTCTTTTTATATACACAGTTCATTTTGCGGAACGCTCTTGATATTTCTAGAGAGCTTTAGGAACGTTCTCCAATTCGACCAGATTCTTCTCGAAGCATTGCGCCTCGGAAGTAATACGCGCTTACGCGCTGTCTGCGTGGGCGTCCAGTTCCGGCATTGCCCGCAGCTTCGCCACAATACTTCATCTGGAGTAATATGAACTTTCCTTATGATTATTGTTGAAAAATGATGGTGTGCTATCGATGATGTAGTGTCGCATCAGTCGTGAGCAGAATGTGAATCCACTAAAATTATACTATTTTTAAAAGTTAAATTATTTCTGTAGAAAACAAAAACCGCCGCGTTCAATTTTTTTCAACTTTTGTTTACTTAGTATTGTCATTAAGGTTCAAAGTGAAAAAAAAATTCTGATCTGACTTACAGGGTGTTGTTTTTAAAAAAACATTAAAGAAAACCAAGCCTGGACCTGAAATGCCTATATTATTGAGCTCATGGGCATTCTCAGTATGCCAAATTTCATGTCTCAGTTTTTTACTTTTGGAGATATTTAACTTAGAATGATTCAAATATTTTCAAATATCGCCCTGTTTAACCATCAAAAACGTAACAATTCATTTTTCAAAACCAGAAATGAATGGGACTTGGTCCATAGTAGTTATGGTTGAACTATGTACAATTCGTCGTGAATCACTCTCTATAATATCACTTCGGACAATAATTTTGATATATGTTGCCTAAATATGTACATAAACCAGTAAACAAAATCAAAATCAATATAAAAGATTTTATTGTGAGTACTACTCACACCAGGTAAACATTTCGTGCAATAATCAATTATTTTTGCAGCCCATCAACTGGAAATACTTCATGGAGGCTTCGTATCGATATGGAATGCAAACCCCCACTCTCAAAGCAATATGGTTCTACAGTTTCAGGCTACAGAAATATTACCCCTTGTACTTTCTCATGACATTCTTTCTTCACTTTGTACCTGCCGCTCTTATAGATGGAGTATTGCTGTGTTTAGGAAAAGAACGAAAGTACGTAATAGTCTATTGTACAGTGACCATGCAATGACACACATTTCCCACTCGTAGGCAACGCTCGTACAATAATATTCCATAAATGGACTTGCAGGAAATGGGTATTTTCATGATCATTGTACAATATATGTTTTATACGACTATTTCAATCAATTTTTGTTTCGTAAGTTTCTATCAAAACCTTCCATGCCGCCATTTAAAATGTGAATATTGGAAAATATAATAAAAACCGAACAGTAACTACTCTATCATCGATTTCATTTGAAAAAAAAAAGGTAATCACATGCTCTATCATTTCCTTGCAACAAGCAATTGCAGAGAAAGCCTTGTAGGAACTCTGCACGAAAATTCACCAGAAGTAATTCAACATTCGTCGTGGTATTAGCCAGTAAATTAGTTGTTTTCTGATAGATTTTCGAAAATATTCCTACTGTATATGATAATTGCAATGAGCTGTCCGGTTAGGACATTTTGGCTCTTAATAATATGATATCAGGTTCTGTTCAATTTTGATAATGTCTTGGTTACTTTATGTTTTGGAATTAATTTGATGAAAATATAAACCTATTATCAGATAGATTTTAAAAGGCTGTATTGGATCTCATATTATTTATCATCAAATAACTCGTTTCTGTTATGACAGTCAGTAGAAGTCGTAGGAAATGAACTTGTCTCCACAGATAGCCCGTGGAAAATGAAAATTTGTGTCACAACGTTGTGGATAAAATCGTACTTATACTATACAGGGTGTTCCTGAACATCATGTACATCCGAAAGGAGGTTATTCATTAGCTTATTTTACGACTAAAAGCTCATATAAACATACGTCCGCAAACGCTTGGTTACCAATCTACGGGCTGTTGAAATGTCAAGATTTTTTTTGTTTTTTTCTCAATAGATCCTGCAGTTTTTGAGATATGTGACTCGAATTTGAATGTCAAATGTTTGTGAAAATCTATAGGGTGATATTTTTTCATGGGTCATGCTCGCTGTTCTCACCTTCAATTTTTTTGCGATGCTCCCGTTAGTGAATTCTGTAACTCAAAATGGATTTTTTGGTTTGTTAACAAATTTTTTTTGTTTCTTGTAGTTTTTTCGTATCTTAGACTGTTATTTTTTGTAATTCGCTAAAATTATTCGCCGCTGTCTGCTTAAAATTAAATGAAGGCTTCTGCAGCAACTAAATATTATACAAAACATGTAAATAAAAGCCATAGCAGGGAAACTACGTTATAACAAATGTTGAAAGTGACCTCTCCAATCCTTATTCATGCGTCTGCTCTTCTTTTCATTGATTTCTGAGCAGAAGAGGAAAGCCTTCCTATAATAAAGGCAATGCGTTTTTTTTCTAATATTCCTGTATGAGTGACCAGTAAGTCGATCAGGCAAAAAAAGGACCAATCAAATGATCCCCAACTATACCACCTCGTACATTTGATGAGAACTGCTTCTGAAAATGCGTTTCTACAATGCCAAGTGGATTTTCTTCGGCCCATATGTGGTGGTTGTGAAAATTTATAATTTAATTTCTATAAAAATTGGCTTTGTCGGTTGAGAGGATTTTATAGTCAAAATTGGGGTTTACTGCTAGCCTATTAAGGTACCACTGGTAGAAATTTACTTTTTGGGTGTGATATAAATATAGTAGAGATCAACGCAATATACGTCAATCAACTTGGTGACTGATATTTAGATTTTCAACAATTTTTCTGGTGATAGTGTCTGGATGTTTATGAATATCTGAGAATATTCGTTGATCAGGTAGCTATTGGGATAGAGATCCATGTATAGACGACTGGCTCCTCTTGCATTTCCATTCGAAAGGCCATAAATAAAATGCATATCAGCCATATTGGAATTTGTATAATTTGGCATTGTTATGAGGCTATAACGAGTATTTATAAGAAATTTACTCTATACAATTAATAATTCAAACACAAATGAAGACACCTAACGACTCATCATGCGAACTGTCAAAATTAATGACAAGCGACTATCTTCAATAAAGTCTGTTAAAATTTTTGAATTTATTCAGCGGATTACAAAAAATTATTTTCTATTTTTCTCTCGATAATGGTTGTAGAATCGAGAAAAGTACAAGAAAAAAGTTTGTAAACAAACCAAAAAATTCATTTTGCATCTTAGAATATACCAACGGCGCACTGCAAAAGATAAATGAAAAGAAAAAGAAAAGGAGGCATGACACATGAAAAATATCACCCTGTATATTCTCACAAATAGTCAAGATGTCCATTAATGTAAGCACTATAACGTACCTATGTTTCAAATTGGAGTCGAATATCTCAAACACTGCAGGATCTATAAATATTAAAAAAATAATAATAAAATTTCAACAGCCTGCAGATCGATAACGAAGCTTTTGCGGACATATATTTATATAAACTTTTAGTCGTGAAATAAGTTGAGGAATTACCCCCTTTCAGATGTACGTGATGTTTAGGAACACCCTGTATATGAGTATATATCGTCGGTACCCTGCCAAAACCACGAATGTGCAACTGTCATTATTTCGAATGAGAAGACTTTTAAGAGGACATAAGCGATCATATTTGGGGCACCTTTTAGGGTAAAAGAGTCAATTGATAACTCAAAAACGGTTCGTCCTATCGATTTCAAACATGGACAAGATTCTAGAGGACGTTCGATTTCAGGTACGTGCTGTGATGGAAAGTGAAAGGACATGGCACTGGATACATGTATTCCTGGGGCTCAACAGAGTTAGTTTAATTTTTGGGATATTCATTCTAGAGATCAAAAGAAGCAACTTTCTTCATTAGACTTGTTTTCTTGCCCTACAGGGTGAGATGAAAAATTGGGTTGAAGGTCTAATGACAATTGTGGAAAATACTGTCTTCAAGTTGATTTTTCTTGATTTTTGAGTATAATGTGCTGTGAAAAATATCAATTGACTTTGGATGGTGTGCATATCTACAGGATGAGGCAGAATACGCGATTATTCTAAAACCTGTTTGATAAGTTCTCGCCCAAGACTGGATTTTTAATTGAATTTCTGGAAGCAAAAGTTCTCCCGAGATTGCTCGTGTTGGTATTTTTGTTTTTCACATGTTTGCACCCATATACACCCATATACACTTATCAAGAAAACACCCTAGTATCTTCCTTAATTTTTGACGTAGAACCATAAAATTATTCATTTCAGTATCGATAGATACATTAGAAATGAACTCACTGTACAAAAGGGGTCATCCTACGTGATATACACTGCACGCCAGCAGCGATTGAACCACCCATTTTTCCGGTGAGTTATAGTAGGGGGCAAAATTGGCCAAAATTCCTTGGTATTCGTGTTCAGGATCCTCAAATTACTACTAATATATCTGTCGCCACTGTTGCATTCCAATAAACTGTGCTGCTCCTAAGGTGGTGCATGGAGTTAGTCACAAGGCCTATCCAGAACACGTTGCTAATGACCATATCAGTCAATGCCAAAACACCAAAGAAAATATATCTGTCGCCTGAACAATTTTCAGTCCTGGAATATTCTTATTTGTTTCACTTGTTATGGATCGACAGATACACTAGAAGTGAACTCTCTTCCCAAAAGGGGTCATCCTACGTGTTATACCCAGTCAACACAGAATGGTCTCAGAGATGGTGGTGGGATTCACATTCATGTTTCAGATCACACTAGTGAATCGCAAAGTGACTTCCGTTATTATCACATAAACGTCTATTCGATGCCTCGTTGGTCATGTCAAGACATCAAAATGTGATGCAAAATATGACTCGAAATTAGCCCTATGTGACATTCCATTCATACTTTGGAATCGAATGCACATCGAGCCCCTTTCGATGTTACAATGTGAAATTGAAAGAGATGGTACTTATTCAAAAATGCGCTTCACTTTCTGATTTTCCTGTATGTCAAGAATAAAACAAAACTCACCATGTTGTTGACACCTTAATTTTATCATTCTAACTAATGAATTACGGTTCATATGGAATGGAATGCTAGAAAACAAATGCGTGAGTTGATTCCGTAGTACATACTTTTCACAAACAAAAAAAAATATCAAACTGTCTAAATCATGAAAAAACAATATACAGTAATGTAGAAAAATCTATAATTCAACTTCAATCCTCTGGACAGCATTTTCTTTGCGGCGAAATCAGTACATATCCTGAAAATGCCAAATTCTGTAAATCACTGATTTAACTTTTCTACCTTTCTACTCACCGTTCCATTCCTTGAAGAGATACAGTTCTTGGTAGAAATAATAATTGGGCAATGTTAATAAACACATTTGATTTAAGTATTGAAATAAAAAGAATCAAACAGAACATTACACACTATCAGAAGTACCTATAGAATATTTAAAGGATGGCGTCAACCAAATGCAGATTCTACTTGACTCTTGACTCGACAAACAACTCTGGCCATTTTGTGTCGTGATACTCGTGATGGTGATGTCATGCTCAATTTTGTTACCAACCTAATTCCTTCTATACCGACAAAATCGCAATGAAACCAAAATTCATGTTAATGTGCTTTGCAATTTTCTTCACATTTTGTGCTCAAAGCGACACTAATGAGAAGAAATTTGTGAACAATTCATAACATTTGCCATCACTAAGTGGTAACAGTGATGTCTAAATGCAACTCATTTTGTTACCATAATAAACATGAAAGCAACGTCTCCTAGATGTTTGTGTTGACTGGGTACATTGCACGCCAGCAGCGATGGAATCACCAATTTTTTCATCGCTGCTGGCGTGCAGTGTATATCACGTAGGATGACCATTTTTGTGCAGTGAGTTCATTTCTAGTTCATGTTTGATCCCGGAAGTTTCATGATTCTACGTCGAAAATTACGAAAGATACGGGGACGTTTCTATGAGAAGTGAAACAAATTAGAATTTTTCAGAACTGAGCATTTTTCAGGAAACAGGTGTTTTAATAGTAATTTGGGAATCCTGAACACGAATCCAAAGGACCTTCGGGCCAATTTTGACCCCTACTATAACTTTCTGGAAAAATGGGTGGTACTATCGCTGCTGGCATGCAGTGTATATCACCCTTTTGTGCAGTGAGTTCACTTCTAGTGTTTCTATCCATCCTAAAAATTTCATGGTTCCAGGTCAAAAATTACGGAAGATACGAGGGTGTATCCATGAGAAGTGAGACACACTGTATATGACTGCAACTATGTAAAAAACATAAATGCTTTCACGAGCAACCTCGGAAGAACTTTTGGATGGAGAAATTCGATGAAAAGTCCACACTTGGGCGAGAAGTTAAAAAACAGGTTTTAGAAAAATCGGGTATTCTGACTCATCCTGTATGCACACCATTCAAAGTCAATTTATATTTTTCTCAGCATATTGAACCCAAAAATAACGAAAAATCAACTTACAGACAGTATTTTCCACAATTGACATAAGACATTCAACCCATTTTTTTAGCTCACCCTGTAGAGCCAGAAAAAAAAGTCTAATGAAGAAAGTTGCTTCTTTTGACCTCTAGAATGATATATCCAAAAATAAAGAAAATCTGTCGAGCCCCAGGAATACATGTATCCAGTGCCATGTCCTTTCAATCCACTTTTTCACAAAAAAAATTCTCAAAAAGGTCCAGAAAATGCAGTTACTTTGAAGCAATTTTTTGGGTGGATGAACAAAAAATTTCGAAGAAACAATACAGCTCGAACATATATCAACATTTTACCTCCCTTTTGATATCAAATTCATTTCGATTCGATAAAGATTGCTTCAAATTTGAATGAAAGAGAAATACCATTGCAGCTACCTCGATTATCTGTGAAAAGCATCTTTTGAAGCATCTTGAAGTAGGTACATAGAATCGAACATCCTCCAGAAGCCTGTTTTTGTTTGAAATCGATACGACTAACAGATTTTGAGTTATCGACTTTTTCACCAAAAAAAAAAACCGCCCCAAATATGATTCGTGCTTCTTGCTTTAAAAACCTTGGTGAGTTTCGCGAATTCACACTTGTTCACAGAGACAACCTAATATCACATTCGGGAGTTTGGCATTGAAGATTTTGATAGAAAATTGCAATTTTCACATATTGAAGTCAGAATCCTGAAATTTGCTCGATATGTATTGTTCATCTTCAGTTATACCTTATATTTTAGAGTAACTGAGGAAGAAATGAATCAATTTTGAAAGCTGTCACCAAAGTAAAGATAGTTTACTTCAAACAACACAATTTTCATTAAATGTACTTCATTTAATTTATTTCCAAGATAGAAAGATTCATTCTGATGTGCTTCAAACCCTCGAGCAGCTCAGGGGTATCATGTCTCGACTGGAACGATTTATAATGGCCCGACCGCAAGACGGTGATGGTGCTAAAATCTTGGTGCTTGACGGGTGCGTGAAGCCCGAAAGTTTTGTAAAACGGCTGTACAGGAGCAGTATCTGGGCTGTACCAAGCTACCCATTTACATTGCTGGAAAGCACGTTTAGTGACCAATAGTAGAAAATGAAATTTCATCTGGTTCAGCCCTCCAAGCAATAAAAGACATACAGATACAATCACAACACACATTTGTTATGAAAGCTCCATAACACTATCCGTTGTTACAGATTGTGAGTGAAGGATAAAACTCCCGAGTTCGGAGGGGGAGATTTGTTATTGTTATGATATTCAGACGTAAGCGTAAAACCATTGGCGTGCTAATACATTTTCTCATGTTTTATTTTTAATTAAAAATATGTATAATTAGACACGGTCGGTGCAGAGAAATTTGTTCCCAAATGTATTGGTATAGATAGACGACCACATGCCTGGTTAGACAGCACGTGTGTTATCAAGATGTCAATCCTGACGTCTAATGCTTGGCGGAAGTGCTGTAGGTTTCCCTAAGCTGAAAAGCGAATGCGCTACTAATAATTTCTAAGTCACCTTGGAGCGCCACGGCAAATAATGTACCCTCACAGGCTATGCCTTTGAGTACACTCTACAAGTGTTGTCAGTAGAGAGTAACATATTTTATTACGATGAATAGGTTCAAAAATAAGTGACAATTGTAAATGCCAGGAGAAATGTTGAAACGTCCGTGTACTACCATGACATACACTATTTATTCTACGATCTATTGAAAATTGACTATTATTCGTCAATTGTGAACACAGAAAGATAGTGATTATTGTTGTGTGGCAATATAAACTAAATTGCCTCAAAGCAATGAACACTTACTTTTGATGGTTCAATCAATTAAAAATTCTGTATTGTGCGAAGAATTAGATAATGGCTGATGAAGCATAGAATAAGGTCATAAATACTGAAAAAATAAATGAAAGTGCTGAAGTAAAAAAGTCAAAATATCGAAATATTTTAATCACATTAGTAAACTATACTATACACTTTATTTATATACGATATACATGAATTATAATGATACACAAAATAATTTACGCATAAACTATAATACACATAAGAGATTACATTCAAATTTATGATGAAGGTGTATCATTGAAATACACATCCAAAGTGTAGTAGCTAGTAGCTCTCTAACTCTTTTTCTGAATTCAGGTTATTGATATCCTGAGGCACATGATTGAATTTTTTTTAGAGTTGTCAATAAGTTATTCCTCAACTTGTGACGGGTTAGGCTTGGGAGCGATCGATATTACAAGTCTGTCGGTAGAAAATCGAAAGTTATTATTTAACTCCTTGCATCTTCCAAAAGGATTGTAGAAATTCAATGAGGTAACTCCCGAAATTAAGGAGGAGTATGGTCTCCCTCAAGAGATTGAAAATACTACTCAACCCATTGATTAGATTTTAAACCTGCGATGATTCACAGTGTTCCATTCACAGTAAAGAAGTTTTACCAGACTACGTCACTGACCACATTCCTGATCGATTATTCATATTGATATATGTGATATTCCGTGTATATAAAATTTTATTCAAATGGAAATATCGACAACTTCTGATGAACGGATTACCCACGTGATAATCCTTGTATGTCAACAAAACATTCCAATACCCATTGGATATAGCTAATGACTTTTGATTTGAATTTGGTAAATGAAGAGTTGAGTTTGCTCACTTACTTACTTTTTAGTATAACTACATTGGAACAAGTTCTTTCCTAATTATTGATAGTGAATCGTTTAGTCGATTTACTTAGTAACATTGTTTTTTTACAACTATTCCAAAAAATTGTGTATTTTTGTTTCAAATTCGGGATGAAAACGAGAAAATTCTATAAAAGTCAACTTATTTAATACCAATGAAGAGGTCAAATATTGTTTATCCCATGATTACCTTGCTGCGACGCCCGTGGTTTAATTTGACTGACAAGACGACAAATAAGTCGTAAACGGACGTAAACAAATATGATCGCCAAGTTAAGAGTGAATATAATACGGAATTCCAACCTGAACACCGAGTGCAAACGGATATATCCGACAATGCCCTTTTTTAACATGATTCAGGCAGAGATGTTTGTAAGCAACGTCGGGTATGCTGCTTTCAAGAAAGAGTCAGAAAAGCCCTCTCTATATCTTTTATTGCTTGGAGCTTCAGCACCATGTCTACGATTTCTTACAAGAGAATTCGATCTTGGCACAAAACAGAAAACCGACTTTTTGAGAAGTACTCTTGGCAATGGACCTTGCAAGGTTTTCCAATATTGTTACCCTATTACACTAGGCACTGTTGTCATCGTCGGCCAGAGATACGAAAATGAATTTTGATGCAAGAGACTATATCTGGGAGCGGAGCTCCAATAGGCTCCACCCACCAGCGGCTTTGCTCCGGCATTGGCCAGAACAAATTTGCCAATCTTCTATAAAAGAACGCGAGATGCCTCAAAATTTCAGTCGTCCGGGTACCACAGTAGAGCATGGACAGTGTTCCACTAGGGTAGTGGTGCTTGGATTGCTCACCCGAGCTTCATTTTAGATATGAGGTTTTAGCTCTTCGAGAAATCTACATCCTGGCATAGGCTTATGAGACGCCGTTGGTTAACACCAACAATATATAAAAAGAATACGTACTGTTCCTGACTGATCCTGTAAGAAGATTTCCGAAGTTGCTGGATTTGCGACAATGCTGTGCTCGGAGAAGAGCTAGTCGGTTGGGGTGGATTCCTCCAATTTCCGGACCTCCTGAGTACACTAATTCAGTTGTGCTATTGGTATTTCTGCAGAAGAGACGTGCTTAGATTCTGGTTGAATTCTTATTAGATTGGGCAATATCATTTCGATAAGATGAGCCATCCTCATTTACTTTCATCAACAACGGAACTCAAAGTTTTCAATGAATGGCAGTTCCATTGTACGGAGCTTCTACCAATGTAAATTTAAAAATACTCAAAATTCTTAGATGGTCGATAAACATACGAAAACTCATTGGGTCCTAGGAATAAACTTTAAGTAAATGGAATATTAAAGAATTGATTAGCTTTTATTTAAATAACCCATTGAGATAATTGATGAAAATGATCTCAAAACTTGTCGTTGTGATTTAACTCATATTTTTATTACAGGATGATGAAAGTTTATAGAAAAATCCACAAATTTGTGAGTGTTATATCGTACTTCGCCACGCAGACATGGATATTCAAGTCTGAAAATGTTAAAAAACTCTGTGACAAAATGTCTAATGAAGATAAAGAATTATTCTTCTGTGATCTTGGAAAACTTGAATGGGAAGAATTCTTCATGCACTATTTGAGGGGCGTAAGAATTTATTTGCTGCAGGATCCTATAACAACTTTAGAAGAAGCCCGAATCAAGTGGAACAGGTGAACTATTTCTTATATTTTCCCAGTCCTACTTCATAATATTTTTTCATATTCTCTACTTCTCTCTACACACCTTTTTTTAACTTATCCCTCCTCCTACGTTCCCATAGCCATAACTGTCTACCCTTCGTGTAGAAACATTTCACAATGGAAAAATAAAATATTTTTTCTTTGTTTTTTTTAGGTTATACTGGCTCCATCAGCTAGTCAAAACAGCATGTATATTCTTTCTGCTTGGGATATCGTGGTATATTTTACGCTGTATTTTCTGATGTTGGATGAAACTTGTGAGATCTGTTTGTATTTATATATTATTTGAAACATTTTAATCACTGTTTTCTAGTTGCCCTTTGGGAGTACCATCATTATTTTGTTATATGTAATTTATTTAGATCCATATGTAAATATTCATTGTAATAAAGTTACGAGAAAATTTGATCTTTTTCTGGTTAAAATTAATTTTTCAAAAACAACATACGCGTAGTAGTGTGCAAATTGCTAGTCATTCAACTTCTCTGATTATTTCACAGAATATTTTGAGAGTAGAGTCAATCTCTGAGGAAATGTAAAAAAAACTCACCTATCAGTTACAGACCTATAGCATTGCTATTTGATATTGCTGAGCATGTAGTATTAGAGTCTGCAGAAAATTGTTACCACAACCAACCACCGTACATAAGTAAGAAGTAAAGTCACTCGCCATATTTGGGTCCACATCTCCACTTCGAATTTCTCGCTCAGCCGATTTATGCAGCAACCAAATCGATCTGAGATCCGAATACCGTACATAAAACTAAGTGAGACAAAAGATCTCTGAGCCGACCCGTTTGCGCAACCGCATTCCAGAAAAAAAATTAAATTTCACCTGGTAAATCAAAAGAGCCGACTGGGAGTACACTACTTATGTTTACCTATGTACGGTCTCACAACCTTCTTTTCTGTATATTCATTTTATAGTTAGAGAGCTTCCTATATGATTCACTGACAGGTAAGTCAACCGTCTGCTGGGCATGAAATACTATTCTTGGTGATGCCCTAAGCCGTGTGGATGTAGTTGTCAAATTTCTCCAGGTCATGGTCAAGGAGGAAGGGGGCGTTTGGAACTCAGTCAGTTTGTCACCGTTTGCTGGTTTCACATTCCGGTAGATATGGTGCTGTATGTTCCGCTAGAATTGATACCTTTAAATCATCCTGTATATTATTAATGTAATTAGTTTAGTTACTTTTGAATAAGGTTGACGGGTTTCTCTTATTATTGTTTGACAGACTTGTCAAGAGTGGTAAATTTATTAAAAAAGAATTTTCCACAAAACTGTTTCATTTTAATAGTCTATTACAACATGGTGGCAGCTGTGACTAGAAGAACACCATATTGATTATAATCAGCTCGATGCCAGAATCTGAAAACATTGAGAGTGAAACGATGGATTCCTTAGTTTTGTCATTAGCAAATGTTACACCTCCCGAGCTGTTCAATTTCAATAATCCTGCATCTTGGCCTCAATGGCAGAAAAAGTTTGAAAGATATATGAATATATCTAGTCAACTCAAGAAATCTGATAATGAGAAAATCAATGTTTTACTATATATTATGGGAGAGAAGAGCGAGGAAATTATAATTCAATTTCCAAAATTACCAATAAAATTCCAGTTCAATTCCCGTGTTCAGCTTCCAGGCGAAAGTATCAATTCGTTTATAACAGCAGTGCATAGCTTGGCAGAATATTGTGAATTTGGAATGTTGAAGGAAGAACTCATCCGAGACAAAATTGTTGTTGGTATGTCCGATAAGAAATGCAGCGAAAAAATGCAGTTGATTTCAAAGTTGACGCTAGCTGATGCTGTACTTCATGCAAAGCAACCAGAAATTCAAACTCAGCAGAGTAATATCTTGAAACAAGAACGTCCCAAATTATCTATTTGTGAAGAAAGTCCAATTCACCAGACAGACATTTTTGCACGCTCACATTTTGAAATACCTTGATGACCATGGATTTTGTTTTTTATTTGTAATACCTTCAGAATGAAGTTTAGATAGAACATCTCGTAAAATACAATCATGTTTTTGAATATTAGCAGAATGAATATCGTCAACATGAATTATAATACCCTTCATACCTGAAAATTATCTAGAGAATTTTTCACTGAAATATTCAGGTGCACAGGAAATTCCAAATGGAAGCCTTTTGAGCATATATCTACGAAAAGGAGTTATAAATGTTGTGAAAGGTTGAGACTCTTCTGATAATTTTATTTGATAATATCCAGAGCAAGCATCTAACTTCGAAAATATTTTAGAACCTTCAAGCATTGCCAATGAAGTTTATACTTTTGGAATTGGAAAATGACACCTCAAAACACTTTTGTTCAGTGCAGTATAGTCACAACAAAGGCGCACAGTATCTCCTTTAGGAACTACAACTATAGGAGCTACCCTGAAACAGGTACTATTATATCTAAACGCAAAAGTCTGTTTATTTCTTCCTTGAGTGTATCCATAAGAGGAATGGGAACTGTTCTAGGTGTGGACTGAACAAAAATTTCATCCTTAAGTTTTCCGATTTCATTAGAGATCTTTGGAATTATGCCGGCGATTATAATTTTGCTCCTGCTTTTCCTTCCTTCTCTCTTCCGATTCAGTAAATTTTATTCGAGTATCAATAATTTCATTCAATTTAATCGGCAAAACTGGTGAAAAAGTTCTTATTTTACGAGAAAACATGAGTTCTGCAGGACTGAAGCCACATTCTAACGGATATGATTGAAAAGACATCAACGCAATAAAAATATCATCATCATTTTTTAGTAATGAATTAGCTATTTTAACAGCTGCCTCTATACAACCATTCGATTGAGAGATTTAAGGACTGCTGGTTAAATGGTGAAAATTATAATCAATCGAAAACTTTTTGAACGAAGATTGAAATTGTGGACCATTGTCTGATCGCACAATCTCTGGTGTACCAAACCTTGCACATATTTCTTTCAATTTTTAAATAACCACCTGTTCAGTCATACTCGACATGGGAACAATCTCAAAAAATTTTGAATAATAATCGGTAATGATCAGATACTGAATGTAACACTTGAAAAGATCTATTGCAACCTTTTGCCATGGTCTTGAAGGAATTGTATCTTTCACGAATGTTTCTCTTATATTTGTTCTCTCTTCAATGCATTTTGAACAAGAACGTACCAAATTATATATTTGTGAAGAAAGTCCAATTCACCAGACAGACATTTTTGCACGCTCACGACATTTTGAAATACCTTGATGACCTGCGTGAATATAATTGAGAGTTTTTTTGAAGCTTCGAAGGAATTATAATTTTACTTCCTTTAAGAATAAGACCCTCAGTAAAAGAGATATCAAATCTATATTGATAATATGGAATCAAATTAGGTGAAATTCTGTGTTTTTCAGGCCAACCATCAATTGCGAATTGTTTCAACTTCTGACAAATTAAATCTGAATTTTGTTTTTCAACTATAATTGAAAGAAAATCATCCTTTATTGGAATACTTTGAACAATCATTCTAACGTGAGCCTCAAATTCAGCAGTTAGCTGAAAAGCAGGAGCAAAATTATAATCGCCGGCATAATTCCAAAGATCTTTCAGAATTGAAATCGAATGATTCTGTTTGGATCAAGGATTTGCGAAAATATGGAGTCATTATTGAGAAAGCAAATGAGCCACGTTCATATCTTGTTAAAACTGATGATGGAACTTATAGAAGAAATCGATGGCACCTCAATATCTGCACCGAATCATAAAGATTCTTCAAATTATTCTCAACAATTTGATTCAGTTATATATTCCGATTTTAATATTCCATCACCTCAGGTAAATTCAGGAAACGAAGTAAATCCTAGCCAAATTGTTAATAGTAATGATGATGATGCAAGTGATGAAATTGTTCCATCTTCTCTTGAAAATTCTTGTTCTCAATTAAGTCGTCCTAAAAGATATTTGAAGAAGTTGGTATTGCTTTCTGATTATGTAACCTAAATTAGTTCGAATATATTATTTCAATAGAGTTAATAAGGGAGATGTTCCGCTAGAATTGATACCTTTAAATCATCCTGTATATTATTAATGTAATTAGTTTAGTTATCTTTGAATAAGGTTGACGGGATACCATTATTATTGGTTGGCAGACTTGTCAGGAGTGGTAAATTTATTAAAAAAGAGTTTTCCACAAAACTGTTTCATTTCAATAGTCCATTACAACACTGTACATACCTTCTACCAAGTTTGACCAGCTAACGAGTTCAAGATTATGCCCGAAAAACAGCAATTTTCGAAAATCGCGGATTTTTCGGATCTTGACCTCATTCGCGGTTGCACAAACTGACTGGTTTTCAAACGCCCCCTCCTTCCTTGACCTTGATTTGGAGAAATTTGACAAATACATCCAGGCGACTTGGAACAACTCCGAAAATAATATTTCATGCCCAGCAGATGGTTTCCTCATCAGTACATCATAATGTTTTGTACTGTAGATGTTAGCAAATGTAGGAATTCATTAAAAACCTATGACTGTATTACTGTAACAATTTGGGCAGATATATCCAGCAAACAATTTTAGTCGCCATGATCCTGGCCAAGAATATGCATGTATGTCTTTTGAATGATGGACACATGAAGGTAAAACTGTGGCAACCGTTGATGGCCCGGTAAACATACTCAGAGGGTTGGTACTGGCCAACTATATGAACAGAAACTGTTATCCATTTCTATGAGGTACTGCAGTTTAAAAATGAATGAGAACATATGAGATTTTATCGCAGTCACTTGATTATTAAAAAAAATCATTGATATTCTGCGACGTCTGCGTGATTGTTCATGGCACGTTCCATATGAAGATTGGATAAATAATCCACTGGATTTTATAAGCACATACACAAATAACAAAGCGTTTTCAACTCAAATAAAATAGGCAAATTACAGTAATTAGTAATTACACATTCATTATTTCATGTTTAATAGAAACGAAAAGGAAGTAGATCTGTGCAGACAGTTTCAACACCATCTTCTGTTTCTCGTAGGTGTTATCACAACTTCTATCTTACCATGGCTAGCTATTTGCCTCAATGTTATATTACGGATAGACTTCGTTATTTACATTTCCAGCTGCGGTCACATTCCAAGCACAATTTTTATTGCAGCTTGTTTCGCGGAAAATAGTTGCCAATCTACCCAAAATTTGGCAAAGCTAAGTTTCTTCTGAATTATCTGCTTATTTACAATGTATATAAGCATATAGTTGCCGCGAAATAAGCGGCAGTAAAAAGTGTGCTTAGAATGTGACTCTGTGTTGACCGCAGCTATCAATGTAAATAACGATGCCTATCCGTAATACCTATGTCATTGATTTGCCTACTCTAATCCCGCGCTATCGAACGTGGTCTATGCCGCACCTTTTTCCGAGTAGAGGAAGAAGCACTCCGAGTAGCGGCTTAGAGATACATTCATTCCAAACATTCAGACATTGTCAGAAGACAATGATTCAGACATTCCGTGCTCACGACTTGTGGAAAAAGCATGCAGTTTTTTCGAAAAGAAAAAAAAACTGTTTATCAGCGAATACATTCGACATACGACGGAAATAATATCTAAATAAATTCATTCTTGATGATCCGATTATAACAAAATAATTTGATTATTTACAATTGAAGTCATTCTGACATATGTATCATTATTTATAGGCGTAGGTAATACTACCTTTATATATGTTTTGAAAATCTGGAGTATTAGGATAATAACAATATATTCGAATATTTCAGCAATATTCTAGACAGGTTTTTCTGGAATGTTGAATTTCGTTGATCTTGTGTAATGTAATCTTCCTGAAATATTTTTGAAATATTCTGGATTTTGTTTAGTATATTCCATTTGGTTTCGTAATGTTCTAACTGTTCTAATATCATAGGATTCGCGTAAAATTGGATACGGAATTTCAAATACTGATTCGACCATCAAGTCCTGAACCAACTTTTTTATACGAATGAGACTATAAATTGTGAATTTTCGCACATAGGTTTTCAAGATTTTGAACGAGGATAAAACATATTGTGATTGAAATTGGAATACCTCATATCGAATCAAACTCATTTCTTTACTCTTTATTGTGAAAGACCCTATATAACTTAAGAGAAAAGATCTGAGAGTAAAAATTTGCATTTTCATTCAGAGAGTTGATTATTTATTAAATGTTGAGTTTCCATTTGGGATTCTTATGTATAAATAAGATAAGGGAGAATGTTATTCAGAAGTATTACTCACGTTATATAGGGTCTTTCACAATATCTTTATCAAATGTAGTTCAATGTCTAGCGTGGCTTTTAGCCGGGAAGTAGTTGTTTTCTGTTATATATTACAAAAAAATTATTTCAATTTATCGTAGGTTTTTTCAATTTCCAGAGGAGTCATGTATTGGTTTAATTTTCAATTGAGAATGTTTCTTTTCACAACATGAATCCCTTCCAAGAGAGCTTGTATGATGGAAAAATAGCGACTAAAGTTTAAATTTCAGTCGCAGATGATTCCACAACTGACTTTATGAACATCCTGTTCATATTTTCAATAAAATCAACATGCCATGACAGGTTTTATGTCAGAAAAATATTCTCAAAGTATCACCACACAAAAAATAGTCCAACAATTCCATCATTACAGTGTGAAATTGCTATTTTAGAAAACATGAACATGTTGTCACTTACCTTAGTGACATTATCCTTATTATTCTGCATATGTGTTTCGGTGGAAGATGACATATCATAAAAAATCACTAATAAACAAATTGGAGCACTATGCATGTTAGCGGAGACAATCGATCGACTAAAGACGAGAATAATGATAAAGAGACAATTTCCTGTTACTCGCCAATATGTGGAGAGAATGACAGATTACAGGTGCCACAGAAGACAGAACCGACAGAAAGACACAGGATATATATCTTATAACCTCTATCCAGCCTTGTCTCACGGGTACGTCCATATTTCATTCCGAATCTCTCACTTTCGTCAGCCTCCTCTCACGGGCAGATCCAAAATAATTTTAAGATTGTAGTTTGTAACATTTCAATTATATTTATACTTTTAAGTTACTCTTGAAACAACTCCATAATGTTTCAAATGAAATATTGCGGGTAGATTGCGTTCATGAAGTTCCAGCTATATTATTCAATGAACATCACATATTTGATTGCTCATGTTATATTGTTGACACATTAGATAAAATAACGTTGTACAATGTTTCTCGACCAACATTCAAACAATATTACCATTATTACTACTAATTATTTTGGCAACGCTGTACAAAGTATCTTTCTCTGATTGTCTGTGAACATTTAAATAAATTATCATATTCTGATTAAGAAATAATTAAAAGTGTGAAAACAAGGGCCACTATAAAGGCACAGTAAAAGGCTGAGTGAGTTTTTGAACAGAATATTGCATGTTTTGATGCGCCTATCCATCACAGAAATAGCGAATCCTTCAGAAGAAACCAAAACACGACCTTTGGACTTACGCGATTCTCCACAACCTGCCTTCCCAATCCCAAACATCGTTGCCAACTCTCAGAAAATTCTCTGAGCCTCCTATACAACAAGTGACAAATAGGGAATAGATGATGAAATTAAACGAATGTTCAGAACACTATGCGAACAAAATAAAGAAATAGGAGATGACATAAAATCTATCAAAGAGGAGCTGCTTACTTCAAAAGACAGAGTCAGGTGTACCGGTTCACTAATGTCTGAAAGTGCGGAAACTATGTGCGTAGTGGCAACATTGGCCGGGAGTACTGAGAAAACGAACAAGTGTTAGAGGTGAACGGAGGAGAAGAGACGTGGTAGTCGGTCAGTGACCGTGATAGCGTAAGGAGGTCACGGCGGTCACGCGCGACAAAACTGAATTTCAAAGGCATTCTTGACGAGTTGTCAAAATACTTAGTGTAATAAGTCATTCTGGTGTTCCTGTTTAGAAATAAATATATTAAGTGTCGATGGTCCAATTATTTTAAAGAAAGAACCCGAGTCTCATCGCATAAATGGCGCCCAAGAGCGGCAAATAAAATAGTGGTATCATCGTCCACTGTTGGAGCACAGCTTAGCTAAGCTGTGGCTGGAGATTGTAACTCTAAGTGTTTGGTGAACAAGGAGAGACATAGCTGTAGAGAGGAGACAAGCAGGCACGAGTTCTAGGAATTACGAGTTGGCGAATTGGTGCAGGTGGCCGTTTCTGTGTGCTGAGAGAAGGAATGAAAAACATTCTGAACGGATTTTGTTGGTGAGATTGTTTCATGTAATATTTCATGTACTTTTCCGTTATTTACGAATTCGGACAATTCACTCCGTTTTAAATTATACAGTTCTTAGATAGGTACCTACCTGTAGAATTAGGAAAAAAACGGCGGTCAGTTGATTGTATGATGACCAAAAGAAAGACTTCTGGAAGTAAGAGTAAAACAGGCAAAACTGATAAAAATTCTTCAATTATGGATGAAAATTGTTTAACGGAGACGGAGCTAGATGGAGCTAATGGGGGGTTGTTGCAAAAAAATGATTTTAATGATACATTTCAGAAATTTGCACTAGATATGTCTCAGCTGAGACAAACTGTCGAAAATTTGTCACTTCAAGAAAATCGCAGTAATCACGCAGTCGTAAATCAAGGTCAGGGCCAAAGCAATCAGCCACGAATAGTAGGTGCTCAAAACGTTAATCAACAGCAAAATCAAAATGTAACACCTGACCGATCATTTATATCGAATTGGCGAGAGTTAGGGGGGTCGACACTTACGTTTTACCCTAAGGGGAAGGTTCATCCTATGACATTTTTGAAGAAACTTAAAAAAATGTTTCGTGATGCGGGTGTGCCTGACGATAATAAAATTAGTTTGGCAATAAATAATTTGCGCGGTGCAGCTGCAGACTGGGCGGCGATCAAAGAGGATTTTCTAACAAATTTCGAAGATTTCGAAAATGCATTCAGGGAAAGATTCTGGGGGGTGGATAAACAGAGGGATCTTTTTTTAGAATTAAATTATGGAAAATTTGAGGGAGAAAGTAGAGGAGAACATAGATCGGACTATTTTATTAATCTAGTAGCTCAAGCCAATTTTCTGCCGGAAAAAATTTCCGAACATAAATTAGTCGAAATGCTAGGTAAACATTTTTCGGTTGAGATACAAAGGGGAATCATAACACAGGGGTTGAAAAATGTAGAAACAGTGGAAGAATATCTCAGGAAAATTGACGAGACTTATTTCACCGATTTCAGGGGACAGAGGGGTAACACTAGAGAGGAGCATAGGGCACATAACCGGGAAGATCAGAGGCGTAGATACGATAATCAAAACGAGGGCAGGCGCGGCGAAATAACTAGAAACAACTTGCAAAATTCGGGTGACTCGGGGGCGACAAGAGACGTTTGTTTAATGACAGCTTTCCATGAGGAACCTTCAGAGTATTTACTCAGTGATTTTGAAGAAGAAATTGAGGAAGAAAAAGCGGGAATTAAATCTCCCATTATCGAAATAATTTTTGATACATATAAATTTGATGCGTTGCTAGATAGTGGTAGCGAGGTGTCTGCGGTGTCAGAGGAGTTTTTGGGTCGTATTGATAGGGGGGCAAAAACTATTCCAGTATTACCAGTGACGAAAACCTCCGTTATTGTTGCTGTGGGTTCCAAGCCAGTTAGGGTAAAAAAACAAGTCCTGTTGCCAATATCCCTAGGTGGTTTTGAGGGTGAATTAAAATGTTTGGTAATACCAGGGTTGAACAGAAATATTATTTTGGGGGTAGACTGGATGAAAGATTATAAAGTTGAACTGAATTTTGAGCACATGTTTTTGAATTTTTCGTGCAATGAAAAAAATATCAAATGAATTTCCAGTGTAATTACAATAATCTTCCCTCACTTTTATTGAATGACAATCATAATAACTTCGCAGTAAATGTAATCGAAAAGTCCCAAATTCAGCATAAAAAACATGGTTATGGCGAGGAAAGTTACCAAGAAATCGTAAATAAAGCTAATTTGAATGATGTTGGGAAGAAAAAACTTTTCAGTCTTCTGAAAAATTTTGATCATGTTTTTTCGGAAAGTCCAGGACTGATTAAGGGTTACGAACACGAAATTGAATTGACGGACAATACTCCATTTTGTGGACCATCCTACCCGGTTCCTTTCATTCATCGCGACGAAGTTCGCAGACAAATACAAGAGATGGCAGATTTAGACGTCATCAGGCCTGAGCATACCGAATTTATTTCGCCATTGGTGACAGTACGCAAAAAAAGACAAATCTATAAGGATATGTTTGGATGCTCGTTTTCTGAATAAACGCATGAATAAAGATTTTGTGGTACCTCCAAACCCACAGGATTTGTTACTCAGTTTCAAACGGGGACAAATCTTAAGCACAATTGATTTAACGGCATCGTACTGGCAGCTGCCAATAAAAATGGAACATAGAAAATTTGTGGGTTTTGTTTTTGAGGGAACTTCTTATACCTTCAACAGAGTACCGTTTGGATTATCTACGGCTATGGCTTCGCTTATCAGGGGTATGAAAATAGTTTTGGGGGAGATTGACTACGCTTTCATCTACGTTGACGATTTAATAATTTTTTCAGATAATTTAGATCAGCATTTCTTCCACTTGGAAAATGTATTTCGAAAGCTGTCCTCGGGGGGGTTGACGGCTAAACTGAGAAAATGTCAGTTTTTCAGACCAGAAGTGAATTTTCTGGGTCATATTATCACTTCAGAGGGAGTCACAATGGACCAGCAAAGAATCGATTCAATTAAAAATTTCCCGACACCGGGGAATATAAAGGATCTTCGAGGGTTTTTAGGACTAGTCAACTACGACAGTCGTTTCTGCAAAAATTATTCTGAATTAACTGTGCCTTTGCTGGCATTGTTGAAAAAGGGGGTACCTTGGAGTTGGGGTGAGGTACAAAAAAATGCTTTTAATGAAATAAAACTAGCATTCTTGAATGTTACTATGGTTGTTCATCCCGAACATGATGGAGTATTTTATATTGAGTGTGACAGCTCAAATTTTGCTATTGGTGGTTGCCTATATCAGTTGGGAACAAAAAATGAGAAACGCGTTGTTGCGTACACTAGCAAAACTTTAAAATCATTTCAAATGAAGTACACGGTTACAGAAAAAGAGTTATGGGGGGTGGTCTGTTGCTTAAAACAATGGCGATTATTGATTCTGGGGAGACCTCTAGTGATCATAAGCGACCATAAATCTCTCGAATTCTTGTTGCGAAGTCAGTTTCGAAGCGCTCGGCTGACAAGATGGATTTTATTTATACAAGAATTCAACTTCGAGATTCGTCATTGCAAGGGTGTCGAAAATATAACGGCGGACACGCTGTCTCGTAACCCCGTAGAAAAGTTTTTGTTAGGAGAGCCTGGGGATAACGTGGGTAATATACATATTTTTTGCACCCGCTTGAATACCGATTATCGGGTGATCAGAAAACATTTTGACACGCTACGCGAAGATCAATTGAAGGAAGATTGGATTAAAAATAAAATAGAAATTCTTGAGAAGGACACAAAGGAAAAAAAAGAGTTGAGTCCAAGGGAGCGGAAAATTTTCAAATGGTTTTTAATTCACGATGGATTATTATTTAGGAGGGGAACTTTGGGCACGGAAGGCTTTCAGTTGTGTGTCCCTAAAACACAGATAACTGAGTTGGTGAAACAGCGACATGAAAGTATCGGTCACTTTGGAAAAACAAAAACATTTGGGAACATGAAATCTCATTTTTATTGGCCGAAAATGCAAAAACACATAAGACAGGTTGTAGCCAGTTGCGACTTGTGCCAAAAAACAAAAATTTAGAAAACTTCTCAAGGAATTAGACATGCAGTTCTTGTTGAGAAACCTGGAGAACTGGTGTGTCTTGACCTTATGGGACCACTACCTCGAAGCCGAGGTGGCGTTCAACAGCTATTAGTATTGGTTGATGCTTTTAGCAAATATGTACGATTATATGCGCTCAAGGGTGCGTCCGCTAGGGCCATATTGAATAGAATTGTAAATGATTACATAATCAAGGTGCAAAAACCCAAATGCATCCTTAGCGACAATGGGACGCAGTTCACATCAAAAATTTGGGGGGAAAAATTGAGGGAATCTGGAATAAAACATAAATTGATTTCAGTGTATTTTCCGCAAGGGAACCCAACGGAAAGATATAATCGGGAAATTGGGCGGCTGTTAAGAGCATACTGTGCTGAAAAGCACACGAAGTGGGCCGTAATGTTACCATGGGTTGAAGAATGTTTGAATAACGTGATTAATGAAAGCACCGGCTTCACGGCCAACTTTTTGCAGTTTGGCAAAGCACCGACGGATCCCTTTGAAAAGGTTATCAACTTTCCCAAAATATCTGAACCCATATCGGAAAATCTTGAACATTTTTGGGTACTGGCATTAAGGCGATCACGCTCAAAGGCCGAAAGGCGAGCGGCCCGACATAACGCAAAAATCAAACCAGTTCAATTTACAATTGGTGATAAGGTCCTTGTCCGATCACATCCCCAGTCTTCTGCTGAAAGCCACATTATTAAAAAATTTGTATGGTTGTATGAGGGACCATTTACCGTTATGCGTCAGGCAGGTCCTAATTGCTACATCTTAGGTGACAATCAAGGCCAGGAATTGTCTAAACAAAATGTCATCAACCTCAAACCTTACTATGACTCTTTTGAATTAGAGTAACTGTTTTGGAAACTATAAATTTGTTGATCTGATATTTTCTTTTTTTTTTCAAATTTTTTTTATATACCTACCGTTTTCGCTAAACTTTGCATTTCTAAAATAGTTAATTGAATAACCAGCTTCCAGTTGTACTTAAATTGCCGTTCGTATGTAACTTAATTTAAGTAGGGGGGTCATGTACCGGTTCACTAATGTCTGAAAGTGCGGAAACTATGTGCGTAGTGGCAACATTGGCCGGGAGTACTGAGAAAACGAACAAGTGTGAGAGGTGAACGGAGGAGAAGAGACGTGGTAGTCGGTCAGTGACCGTGATAGCGTAAGGAGGTCACGGCGGTCACGCGCGACAAAACTGAATTTCAAAGGCATTCTTGACGAGTTGTCAAAATACTTAGTGTAATAAGTCATTCTGGTGTTCCTGTTTAGAAATAAATATATTAAGTGTCGATGGTCCAATTATTTTAAAGAAAGAACCCGAGTCTCATCGCACAGGGAACTAGAAGAAAGAGTTAATGTACTGAAAGAAGAAAACGATAATCTCAAAAAATGTGTTGAAAATAATTCTAGAAAATCCAAAGAAAATAATCTGATTATATACGGAGTTGAAGAGAGGGAAAATATAGACTTACTTGAAGAATTGATAAATCTGATGAAAGAAAAACTTGATGTAAATCTACATGAGTACGAAGTTGGAAACATATACCGTATAGGAAAAAACAACTTAAATAAAACACGTCCGATTGTTCTACAATTAATACGCTACCTAAAAAAACAGGAAATCTTGAATAAGTGTAATAAACTAAAAGGGACTAGTATATCGATCAGTCACGATCTCACACCACAAGAGAGGGAAGAAAAAATAACATTACTCAAACACTACAAGGAAGCCAAGGAAAAGAACTACCAAACAAAACTTTACCGAAATAAGTTGATAATCAATGGTGATACTTATACTTATAATAATCTAAAAGATAAGGAAAATATCATTCAAGCAGAAGAGATTGAAGAAAACATTGAAAAAGAACAGAGACCAACGGAAAAATTGGAACAAACAAAAACTATACAAAATTTACTTCAAACACAACAAGAACCTTCAGCGACTTACGCCACGAGAAATCACGGGAAAAATCGACAAAGGATTGGTGGGGGAAAACTTTCCACTCCACCTTCGAAAAAAATTAAATTTTCCTTTATAACAATTTTATATTTATATTTATACTAACATTTTTTACTTAGATTTTAAATATTTTACTGTTTTTAATGTGTTTTTTGAAGTGTTGAATGTCATTTTATCTACTTTACTATTGATTAAAATTGATTAAAAAAATAAAATTATTTATTATCAGTTTTACCATGGACCAGTTTACAAGGGACTATAATTACCAAGAATTCCAAACGACTATCCTAAATAGTCCAGGAAGTTATAATTCCTTAAATTTGGGAAAAAAACATTTGAAAATATGGCATCAAAATATAAGAAGCATCTCAAAAAATTTTGATGAACTGGAAGTTTATCTGAATCAATGTATAGAACCTTTCGATTGCATAATACTTACTGAAACATGGAATGTACTCGATGTAAATAACTTCAATATAACTAATAATGAATCGATCTACAATTCAGGCAACATAAATCAAACTGATGGGATAGTGGTGTATATAAAAAAGACACTAAATGGCAAAACAAACGTAACAACAATAGGTTGTCTTAAAGTCATAGAAGTCAAAATCGATGTGAGCGGACAACTAGTTGATTTTACTGCTGTATATAGACCACCCTCAACTGATGGACATGAATTCATTGATGAGCTTCACTCTCATTTAGAAAATAAAGATCTCAGCTCCCTCTATAACATTATATTAGGTGATATGAACATCAACATATTTTAGGAAGAAAATACTACACTTGAATATCTGAATGTTCTAAGTGAATTCGATTACATATCTACAATTAATGAAAGTACAAGAATACAGGGAAATTCCAGTACTTGTATAGATCACATTTTTTTGAGAACAACTAATCTTGATTATAAAAACATTATATCAACATATGTCTTGGAAACTCACTTGACTGACCATCGTGCCACTATGATTGCGTTAAACATTATTAAAAATAAAAGAAACGATGAAACTGAATATATTAATCGACGAACAGATTACAAAAAATTGTAAAATAAAATGCCGGGTTTAACTGGAATGAACTATATAATATAGATAACCCTTTGACTGCAATTACGTTTTTCACAGAAACTGTCAATAGACTTGTAGAAGAGTGTACTGTCATAATCAAAATACGTAAACTACAGAAAAAGAATGAATGGATAACCCAGGGTATTATGCTTTCTATAATAAAAAGAGACCGACTCTATGAAGAATATCAAAATAATAAACAAAATCAGGAGTTTAAAGAAAAATTCATAAAGTACAGAAATAAAATAAATGATTTAATAAAAATATCAAAGCAAAATTATTACAAAACTGAAATATAAAAAAATAAAAATAACTCGAAAAATATGTGGAGGGTTATAAATAATATAACGGGAACTAAAAATGAATCAACAACCACTGATTATGTCCTAAACAGTAATCAAGTTCTGACAAAACGTGATTTTGAAACCTCAGAAATATTCGCAGATTATTTCACCAATGTAGGCCCTGATCTGGCTGCGAAGATCGTTAAGCCTTCTACACGGCCACCAGCGGTGAAAGGAGTCTATGTTTCTTCGCCCTACAAACAAAAAAGAAATCATTGAAGTGATTAATACTTTGAAAAACAATAAAGCTCCAGGAATAGACGGAATTACTGCTGAAATAATAAAGTGTATTGCCAATGAGATCGCATCTCCTTTTTCATATATCATTAACAGAATAATGGAAAAGGGACTGAGTCCATCTGAATTTAAGGTTGCAGTTATTCAACCGATTCACAAAGCTGGTGATAAACAAGTTACTTCTAACTATCGACCCATATCTTTAATAAACAATTTCACAAAAATATTTGAAAAAGTTCTGAAAGCTAGATTAGAAACATTCATGCTAAAACATGAATTTCTTTCGAAATGTCAATTCGGTTTTTAGAAGAATAAGTCAACGGAGGATGCAATATTAGGCCTAACTTCGAAAATGTACGAAGCCCTTGACAAAGGGAAACCATATTTGTGTGTATTCCTGGATCTTGCGAAGGCCTTCGATACTGTGGATCACAAACTGCTTTTGGAGGCCCTAAATGATATGGGTTGTAGGGGTAACGTTCAGAATCTCTTTGAAAGCTATCTCAAAGATAGCAAACAAATAGTAAGAATTGGTCACAAAAAAAGTAACGAAAGGACGATAAAGTGTGGCGTACCCCAAGGTACAGTCCTGGGACCAATCCCTAAGCCCCTGAGGAACCCAAATATTCTACAAAGCGACTTAAACGAAATTCGGGCATGGAGACTCCAGTGGCAACTACCACTGACTGTTTTGAAATGTGTTGTTCTGCATATGGGCCACAATAATCTCAAAGTGACATATTTCCTGGACAAGACAGACTTAGCAGTAGTTGACAATCAAATAGACCTTGGAGTCACAATAACGGGCGACCTAACTTGGTCACTTCAAGTAACCCGAGCAGTGAAGAAGGCCAACTCGAAATTATATCTACTGAAGAGAGCCCTTTATATTCCATCCGCAGAGCTGATGAATACACTTTTCAAAGTTTACGAAAGATCTTTCATCGAATTCGCGGTTACGGTTTGGTCACCGTGGTTAGTCAGGGATATCAAGCTTATGGTGGTTAGCCAGGGATATCAAGCTTATGGAAGGGGTCCAGAGAAGAGCAACAAAAACACCATCCAGCATATCTTACTTAACATACGAAGATCGCCTCACCAGGATGCAACTCACCACTCATCAAATAAAGAGAGTATGAGGAGATTTAATAAAGTGTACACAATTGTGACTAGTGCGCGAAATGTGGACTTATCATCGTTGTACGAACTAAATGAAGATCCACGTTTTAGAGGTCATATTTTTTAATCAAAACCTGAAAGATTCTATAAGTGCTTGCGAGAATATACATTATTCAATCGTTCATTTGCAACATGGAATAGTTTACCTGACAACATTGTGAGGTCGACGTCACTAAACGCTCTCAAAAATGCAATAGATAACTACCTATCTGAGAATAATAATTCATTTTACCGTTAGGATCATTAGTCATCAATCTTGTGTTTTAATAAAACTGACATACTGAATTTAATTAACTTACTTAATATACATAATTTACTGAATTTACTTATAGCCATCACTGATACAAATGTACTTGTGAAAAGAGTTTATAAGATCATATCTTCAACTCTTAACAATTTCCAAATAAATAAATAAAAAATATATTATTGGTAGGTCCATTTTCTCTTTCAAAGATGATCAGGTGAAGAGAAACTGAAATAGACAAAAAAATTTAATGAGCAATGTTTTTAAACAGAATAGAGGGAATCAAATAATTTGTCCTAGCCCCACGCAGATTTGTAAACTCATTCGTTGACTGTTAACTCTATACAAATTGTCCTGAGAACTGTTGATTCTGAATTTTCAATGAAGTGATGTGTATGCAATGGATCATAGTGAGGAGTATAGGGAGTAGCTTTAGCAGCATGTAACCCAAATTGTATGTTTCAAATCTTACAAAAATATTTGTATAGCCAATTGAAATACATACTCACATATTTTCAGGCCAATCTGTATAGGATTGTCTTGAAACGTGGGATATTGAAGAAATTTAATTTATTAAATGAACATTTTTCAATCAAGATTCGACATCCGTCCAGAAATATGATGGAGATAGAGATGCAGGGCCACCTGGACAAGAGAATTGGTAAAATATGACTACTGGTATTTTTTATATCAATTTGTTGATTTTTTCGAATTTCCAATAATTGTTTAAAACATTTGATGTCCATAGGAACAGCGCTTAGCTGCCCTTGCCTTCGTTCTGGGGAGTTTTCTCTACAAGTAATTCTGTTGCTGCTTTTGAAAGTATATTCGTCAAGACCTCTTTGAGGCACTATTCCCAGTTTTCCTGAAATCACTGCGTGAGATTTTGAGTTGTCTGATTTCTCCCAGGTTTTTGACATCATTCCATAATCATTGAGAGGGTAAACCGTCTTATAAAAGTTGTGTTCATTCTATTGGAAGTAAGTTAGTGAGTGAGTGAGTGCAACAGCGCACCACTTATTCAAGGGCGAGAGTATTCAACAATATCTTCATCTCGGAACATACTGAAAAATAGAACCAATTGCAGGAATTAAATCAAGATCATTCAATTTTCTCTCATATTTTGTATTTAATAGTAAATATATCGACTAGTGAAACCAAACAATCAGAATAGATGTCTGAGCAGTCTCCATCTTCTCTTCCAATTTTTTCAGCTTGTAGTAGCTTTCTCGAAAACTTCCTGTCTTCGGTTTCGGTTCCATTTGGAATATCATTCGTTAATTCCAAGGATGGGCTGGAAATTAAGAAAAACTATGTAAACTTAAACATATATTTATCTGATATTTGTAATAGAGAATGCTCAATTCAACCGCTTCTGTTGGTCAAGTATCAAGTTTGATCATTTCAAATGACTATCAATAAATAAATTTGTAAAATGAATACACTATTATCTCTAATTGGCAGCTAAAATTCACAGAATATGTTCAGTTATTGATAACATTATTAGTATAATAAAATTGCTATACTTTCGAATAAGTATTTTTTTCTTTTCTTCTTTTACCATTTCTCTGTTTATATTTCCTATAATACAATTTTTATTCGCTTCCGATGTAGTTCCTTCATTAGATATGTAATCATTTTACGTTGATACCAGATTTGCTTGCCACTAGAAGGTCACAAATCTACTGGAATCTGATGGTTTTGATCTGTATACTATACAGACATGATTTCGAGTTTGTCAATATTACATACTCAGTGAGCACAATCATTCTTGTGAGATTTTGAGATGGTTCGAATATGTGGGTAATCCGATGTTCCATTGAGACCTAATATGTACTTCCCACACAAGTTTCGAAGGAGATTCAATGTTTCGTTCATGTTCTATTGATATCATTACAATGTTAATATAAGAAAATACTCGACTGGTATGTTTTAGAAATGAGTGAAATATCAATATAAGCTTTTTCTCAATAGTTAATCAGTCATAACAGCAGATTGTCAATTTGTTGTAGATGCTGTAAGTAATCAGGCATAACAATGAAAAACAAATACATAGAAGAATGGTTCTACCACTTCGAACAAAGGAAAGGAAGGAAAGACAAAAGGAAATGAAGAAAAGAACAAATGAATAATTTTGTATGCAAAATATATTGATAGTTAAATTTTTATGTTTTCAGTTTGTATTTCATTTGTTATACAGGATGATTCTTCTGAGGACTAATTAGACGCATTTTCAGATATTCTAAGAACATTCGGAAAATAACAGCGTGTGGGGGACATTTGCTGTTACATTATTATATACGTTTTATTCGTGTATTTACAGAATGTCACTGTGGAGGAAAATCTCATAATTTTAACATTTATCACATGTTATTGTGCTTACTGGGTATTAAGTGAGGACGCATGAAAGACACATCTTGTTTGCCTGCATTCAGTGATGTTCGTGTGTACTCTACACAAACATAACAGTATGTTGGTCAAGTTTTCATTGAGAGGTCACTGAAGTTTGGAGAGGAAGATTAAAATGAGTAAGGTAGATATGTGGAAAGAATGGGATTATGAAAAATGCGTACTTATTGCCAGGCTAAAGCAGCAGCCTTCCCACAATTACTTCAATAACTCGTGTTGATGAAAAAGTAATATGTGGAGTATTTCTCTGACGGGTAAACGCACAATAATTTCCTTCTTTATCATCAGCTCACACAAGTGTCCTAAGGACTTCTGTGGGTATCTCGTAATGCTGCAACCAGATGATGGTAAAATCGAGTCATAAAAAATCATTTAGGGAAATAAGTCAGGCTTATTGAAATATTACTAGTCTACCTCGCGAAGGGGAAAATTGGATAACATAACAATCGATAGCACTACTTGTTGAAGATCTAATCTGATTTTTGTCACCTTGTATTTCATGATAAAGTTCAATCATAGTTGATGCATGTTAAACAGAATGTTGTGCAGTTTTGACATTAAAGAAAAAGTTTTTTACTGTCTAATTCAATATTTGAATAAGTATATATCTGAAAAACTCAATGCGACTTCATCAGTTTGTTAGTATAAAGTTGCTCTAATCTCAGACATATTTGCTTTGTCATCACAGAAATGACTGATATCAAAGAAATCAATCGAAACCCAAGAAAACCGATGAAAACTCATTCGAAAATATGGAAGTCAGCTGAGATGGAGATTGACTTGGGACAAATAACATCATTTTCACCTATAATTGCTCTATATCAACAGAAAACTCCACCAGAAACGTCTTTTGATGAAATGCTGAAAATGAAATTTGCCCAAGCAGAGTGTTAAGAGTCCTAAAGAAGACACTGTGAGTGTATGAAGTGCATCATGCTTGAAAATCTTCTCCGAGAACTGCGAGATCACTTCCAGATCTCTGTGGACAGAATCTACATAAAATAACGCTACTCTCACTATAAATCATGCCAGAGTGGAAAACCTGAAAAATCTAGAAACCCCAGTCAGAACCAAAAATATTATTATTTCAACTTTGCTAGAAATTCGGAGTTTATGTTCGACCTTCCAGTAACCTCATCGGGGTTGTCTGGTGTCTACATAGAAGTGTGGCGTTTAACAACCTCTAGGTGTGACGTAACAGAAAATGTCTTCACTCTTGCAGAGTCAAGAGATGCATACACTATCATATTGATATAGAAAGGGAAGTGAACTAGCTGATAAACCTCGGTGGTGTAAGAATATGTATGTTCCCTTCATTCAAAAATTTTATTGTAAGTTTGAAAAAAGGATACAAGAAGGTCACAAATACACTGGATTCTGACGGTTTTGATCTCTATACTATACAGACATGATTTTGAGTTTGTCAAGATTACATACTCAGTGAGCACAATCATCCTTGTGAGATTTTGAAATGGTTCGAATATGTAGGTAATCCGATGTTCCATTGAGACCTAATATTTACTTCCCACACAAGTCTCGAATGATATCCAAAGTTTTGTTCATGTTCTATTGATGCCTTCACTATGTTGGCATGAGAAAATACACGACTGATATGTTTTAGAGTGGAGTAGAATATCAAAATAGCTTTTTCTCGATAGTTAATTAGTCATAATAGCAGATTGTCAATTTGTTGTAGATGCTGTGAGTAATCAGGCGTAACAATAAAAAAAATTCACACAGAAAAAATGGTTCTGCCACTTGAAACAAAGGAAAGACAAAAGGAAACGAGAAAAAGAATAACTATGTAATCAATTTTGTATGCTATCGTGCATGTCATCACACGTAAAACGGTAAGGGCTGCGTCTTCCCTAGTTCACACAAGCCTCTCGAAGACTTCCGAGGGTTGCGCGTAGTGGTGCAATCGGTTGACGGAAATAACAATTTTACCAATAACAACAACACTAGTAGTTTAATTTTTATGTTTTCAGTTGGTATGTCCGTTGTGATACAGGTTGATCTTTCGGACTCTACATAAACATAAAGTTTTTAATCAAATATCATATTCACCTTGTTTGGAAAGTCACTAAAGTTCGGAAAGGAAGACTAAAATATGTAATGTAGATATGTGGAAAGAAGGGGATGATAAAAAATGCGTACTTGCCAGGCTGAAGCAGCAGACTTCCCACAATTACAACTAGTACTTCTATTACTACTCAATAACTCGTGTTGATACGTCGAGAATGGAAAAGTAATATATTAAGTATATTTCTGACGGGTGAACGCGAAATAATTTTTCGTGTTTGGGATTTCACTAAAAACTAAGGTCTTCCTCATCATCAGCTGACACAAGTCTCCTAAAGAATTTTGTAGGTGTCTCGTAAATGTTCAGCCGGATGATGGTAGAATCGAATCATAAACAAAATCATCGTGGAAAATAAGTCAGGATCATTGAAATATTACGACCATCAGCTACCTACAGATGGAGCTGAAACGTTTTAAAAACCCAAAAATGATTGACCAAATTGGCACAAAACAGGGTAGTGACAACGTTGTGTTGAGGTCGGCAACGCAACTTATGTTTGGTTGCGCAACTTTTTCAAACACGTCGCCTTAACGTTGAACTGCTACTTGGGAAGTGACAGACCAGCTAGGTAAGACATCAATTTCAATTCGTGTGAAAAAAGTAATATCGATGCCGCATCTAACACCCGACCAGATGAAACTGATTCCACGAATGACGGAACAAGGATGATCTACCGTCCGAATTGTCAATCTGCTGGGAACAAGCTAACGTCAATGGTCCAAGAAGGGGAACAGGAAGAACAACTCAAGACCGCACTATTGAAAGATTGGTACGACAGACCTGGACTTCAACTACCCCCAAAATTCGTCGTGAATTTATAGTAATTCAGGTTTCAACTCAGACAATCCGACGCTGGAACCACGATCTTGGATTACACGCAAGGAGACTAACAGCCTGCCCCTTACTGAAACCTGTTCATCGAGCAGCAAGGAGATTGTAGGGGAACAGCAGAGTGGCATAGGTGTATGTTTATAGATGAGATTAGGTTTAACTTGTTCCTGAAGGATGGGCGTGTGTTGGTGAGGAGAGGGAGGAATGAAAGTGTTTAAGGAGGGAATATGGAGACAAGGGTGGCTTTTGGTGGTGGGGAAGTGACTATGTGGGGTGAAATATTGATGAATGGAAGGAGTGAATTGGTGATTCTGAGAGAAGAGAGTATCAACGGTGAGAGATATAGAGATTTGTGTGTGAGAGATATCGAGGTCCCTTAAGCCGCAAATATTAGCGACAATTTTCTTTTCGTTGATAACAATGCGAGTCCGCATAGGGCTCACATTGTAAACAAGTTTTTGAGAGATCACGGTATCGAGCGAATGAACTGGCTGATTTTCTTTCCGGATATGAATCTAATGGGGCGTGTCTGGAATCGTATATAATTGAAGTTGATAGAAAGGGAAGGGAGAATGGACATTTTGAATGACTTGGTGAATTCGGTACAGCAAGAATGGGCAGCTTCTCCCCAATAATTTATTGATGGTCTGATAGACAGCTTGCCGGAAAAGGTCAATAAAGTGATTGCCTATAGGAGAGGACCAACTAAATACTGAATTATATAAATAACTATCAATTCTGATGTTATTCAAGTTAACCTTTCTCTTTGTTGTTCTTCAATAAAAACTCAGTGACACTTGCTTTCTCATTCTTGCTCACTTACACGATCAATGCTTCACGATTGAGAAAAAAGTGCTATTGTAGAATGGGCCTCAGCTAGCTGGTCGGGCTTGAAAGTCACTTATTGTGATTCTTGTGTTGATTACTGGCCATGCATTTCAGGCGAACAATGGCCTTATTTTTTTTCAAAAACATGCCATTTCAATAGGGTTTTCACACGCACACTTTTCGACTACTGAAAGCAAGAAAGATTTGGACGAGTCTAGAATGAATGATCCTTATGAAAACAAGTTGATTTTCAGTTAATTCTCCTCCCAACCGGGATTTCGAGGGTTTTTCAGATTTGGGTCACCTTTGAGGTAACTTCGAACTTTAATCTTCATCTCGAGTCATCTGTTCATCTAAAGTTTTGGCTTCAAGATGAGTCTGAGATTGTGAAAATCGGTTGTCGAGGAAAAAAGTTATGACTGCAAATCCAAAACGTTTATTTTTTGGGATTACCCTGTAAATAAGAGAGATCAGAAGACAATTCGGAAAATATCCCAAGGCAATGAGATCATCTTTATGCCTCTGCTGTAAAATTTTCCTTCATTTTCTTCATACGAAAATTCCGCAATCTTGCAGAATTTCAGGTAACACCCTGTAGCGATTTAATGTGAAAAATCTTTGAAGAACAATGGGATCATAGCTGAAGGACTGGGAAAGCGAACAATCTGAACACAATTCAAATTGTTTGAAGCAGATTTTACAGGGGCCAAATTTTGGGGTGCGACGGAATCAGTGTTAAGTAGTTTATATCTATACTTTCGGTCGTCCATTCGTATTAAATGAAATTTTATATCCACGTGACTTCAGTTTGGCAATAGTGAAATTGTTCCATCCAATAGTTTCGTTGTTTTTTTTATGTCAGGTCAGTGATAATAGTTTGAAGAATCGTTGGTTATTTCTTCAAAAATGCTGTTAACCATGTTTTAAAACAATTGACATAGGTACGGATTTCAAAAAACTCAAAATTGCAATGTTACGAAATTCATCAAATTTACGATCAAAAGTCCTTGCGGTGAAGTTACAGCAACAACAATCATTTTCCTAACTTCTCCACAACATTCTTCATATCTACTCACGTGAATACATAATGGACGATTTTCTCAAGCAATGTTTCTTCATCTCTGATATGCATAGGAAATTCAGATACTTCACATATCGATCTCAGGAGGCATTGTTTGCCATCCAGCCCAAAACTGAAAATACAAAATCAATTTTAATTTGGTTCTTCTCAGATCAAAATTAACTTTTTGAGGTATAGTAGAATGACCTGAAGTGTGTCGAAATTTTTATTACCAATGATTTTTTCCACATCACTCATGCTTTTGAAGAAATAGTAGTTTGCCATCATGTCCATTTATCTATGGACGAGTTTAGCCACATATTGCCAACCTTGTGAATAGCCAAAAATAGTCTACCACTGAAAACGCATTTTTTTCCGCATTTTATGTATGCCTTTGGGTTTCCTGAATCATTTTACAATCCGAGGAATGTCCCCGCTTTCAAATTCATAGCTATTTGATAGAAAATTGAGATTAAGTGATTTTGAGGTTAGTTCAGTTAAAATGTTGTCCGTCTGACTCAGTTCTTCATGTTTTGTGTCAGTAAATTTTCAAATTCCATGTTACTTTCATCCCATGAAATACGTTTGTACTGGTTCAATAATAATAACTGAAAACCACACACCTCATCTGAAAACTCAATTCCTATTCCATTTTCAGCACCGCCAGATTTACCTGAAGTAGTAGGTAGTAGTAGTAGTAGTAGTTCTTTGTGGAGGCTGCAACCACGGCCAGGCAAGTAGGCCCTCATGGACCCTTTTTGCCATCCCCTGGTCTCCACTTATCTACATTCATCCTCTTAGTTTTCCTTTTCGAACCTTTGTGACCTCCTAATGAAGGTCAGTATGTCCGACTACTCCAAGTCGATTAGTTCCTCTTGTTGGAGTTTCTCAACTCCGAAGGTTCCAAATCTTAGCCTTCCGTATGCCTCACACTCGCTGAGGAAGTGAGATGAAGTTTTTTCGTCTTCTTCGCATTTGCGGCAAGTGGGGTTGTCTTCTACACCTATAAGTGATAGGTGTCTGCATAACTTGTTATGTCCTGTTAGTATTCCTATAAGAAGGCGTAGTGCTTGGCGGTTTCTGCCTAAGAACCATGTCGTCCTTGACTTATTGGAGCCGGCCACGAAGTCTTTCGACAGCCTGCATCCGGTGTTATCTCTCCAAAGTTTATTCAGCTCTTCTTCTGCCCACTCGTCGAGGGCTGAAGAGGTTTGGCTTCTTGCGATGCCTAGTACAGACTCCGGCCCACAGAACGACGTTGCGGATCCGGATCTGGCAAGTCCCTCTGCCACCTCGTTTCCGCGCACCCCACTTTGACCCGGGACCCATACCAGCTAAACTTCCTTCGTTTCAGCTAGCTTCTCGAGCGCATCCCCGCATTCCTGTACAAGCGCTGAGCTTGGTTTAGGATAGCAGATGGCTCTGAGCGCTGCCTGAATATCTGAACAGATATAAATTCTCTGTTTGGACCCTTCTTTCACCTCTTGCCTCGTAGCTACGGATAGGGTGGCGAACACTTCAGCTTGAAAAACTGTTGTATATCTGCCCAAAGCATAAATCTCTCGTACTTCTCTTCCCTCCAGGTAGATTCCGGCACCCGATGCCTGTTTGTCAGTCAGACGCGAACCGTCCGTATAACATATTAGGCTTCCTGTACTGAACTCCACCGTGTTTCCTTCCCATTGTTCTCTGCTCGGAATAGTAGTACACTCTCTGTTCCATCGCAGTCTGTCTTGTGAGCTTTTCACTCTGAGGGCAAAGATCGGGATCTCCTGTTCCGCCCACTTCGCGATTTCTGCATGACCTATCATCGCTCCTTCGTTCAGCCAGACTCCCGAGTCCCACATCCCCAAATGGGCTGCCATTGCCTCCTTCTTGATCCAGACTGGAAGCGGTGGCAGCCTCAGTAGTACCTCCAATAGTGCGGTTGGATTCGTTCTCATTGCGCCCGTTATTACCAAATGGCCAGCCTCTGAACTGTTGTGAAGGTTCTAACTTCAACCTACAGCTTTAGCTTCAGCATATAATACTACCAGAATGGCAGGCCGCTGTCATACATGTCATGTACTTTTGATCTTGATAAAAGTTTGTCAATTATTTTTATTATATTAATAAAAAGTCTCTTTAATGAAACGGAAGAAACACAATTTTGTTTTATTTCCACTAGTTTTTTATATTTACGACCGGTTTCGGGCTTTATCCCATTATCAAGTATAAAAACTAACTAATACAATTGTACTCTTAAACCTAGTTATTTAGGGAGTTTGCAGGTAAACTGGATGGAGAGGTAATTAAATGAAAATAAATGAAATTGAATGAACATGGGTGAAACGATATAAATTCAATACTGGAGGTTATGGAAGTTACCTGGGTTGTCAAAATCACAAATTCAAAAGTGGAGAACTACATAAATCGAGTTGCTCGTTGAGGGTTCTATATTTCGGGTTTTTAATTGATTTATTGATTTCCATGGCTTCCAACAGATTCATTTTTTTTCCTTTATTACATGTGTGTAGGATTTTGAGATTATCTTTATTTATCTTGTGTTTGGATTCTTGTAGATGTTCGTACATTGTGGATTTTTTGTCGAAACAGACGTGTTCACGGAGCCTTACGTCAAAATTTATACCGGTCTGGCCTGTATATACTGCAGAGCATTCCTCGCATTCTAATCTATATATCCCTGATTTTTTCATTCTATCTCGTTTAGGTTTTGCATTGAACAGAATTCTGCCTAGATATATAGGGAGTTTGCAGGTAAACTGGATGGAGAGGTGATTAAATGAAAATAAATGAAATTGATTGGACATGGGTGAAACGATATAAATTGAATACTGGAGGTTATGGAAGTTACCTGGGTTGTCAAAATCACAAATTCAAAAGTGGAGACCTACATAAATCGAGTTGCTCGTTGAGGGTTCTATATTTTGGGTTTTTAATTGATTTATTGATTTCCATGGCTTCCAACAGATTCATTTTCTTTCCTTTATTACATGTGTGTAGGATTTTGAGATTATCTTTATTTATCTTGTGTTTGGATTCTTGCAGATGTTCGTACATTGTGGATTTTTTGTCGAAACAGACGTGTTCACGGAGCCTTACGTCAAAATTTATACCGGTCTGGCCTGTATATACTGCAGAGCATTCCTCGCATTCTAATCTATATATCCCTGATTTTTTCATTCTATCTCGTTTAGGTTTTGCATTGAACAGAATTCTGCCTAAATTATTATTACTTAAGAAAGCTGTTGTTATTTTGAATATAGAAAAATAACTATCTCAAACAATGCCAATATAATAGATAACCCATCCCTTCACAAACACAAAGTCACAGAAATAATTAAGAAAGCTCAACCACCCGGCTATCCCAGTAATATCAAAAATACATTGAGGGACTTAACGGAGAAAAGAACCCAGAACGAACTCATCTTTACCAAAGCGGATAAAGGAAACAGCATCGTATGTCTAGAAGAACAAGAGTATTTTTCAAAAATGCAAGAAGTAGTGGATACATTAGATGTCACCATTCTAAAAAATGATCCCACCAAAATGTATTCCCAGCAAGCTAAGAAAGTCATGGAAGAATCAACAATGCTGTTTCCCACGCCATGGGATATAAGAAAGACGTTATGCATGAACCCACAGCCTCCAGAAATGTATGGATTGATCGAGCTCCACAAAGAAGGACACCCAGCCAGGCCCGTAGTATCTATCATATATTGATGTCCCAACCGGTAAGTTGTCAAAAATTTTAAATTCAAAATTCAGAGACCTCACAAAATTTACCACCTCCAACACAGTTTTGAATTCAGTAGACCTAGCTAACAAATTATCAAATTTGAATATCAAAAACAATATCAAACTAGTATCCTTCGACGTTAAAAACATGTTTCCTAACATTCCAAAAGACGAATGCCTCCCCCTTGTAAAGGGCATATTAGATAAACGTAATGTAAACCCATATATAACTAACGAATTTTGCAATCTTTTGAATTTATGCCTAAAACAAAAATTTTTCAAATATAATGATAGCTTTTACCTACAAATCTCTGGTCTCCCAATGGGCTCACCATTGAGTCCCATTCTGGCAGATATATTCATGGACAACCTTTCTAAAAAACATATTGTGTTTTGGTTCAGATACGTTGAGTAGATGTACAACACCAGTTTCAAAACACGCATGCGCATTGATGAAGCTCGCTGGGTTCACCGCGTGACGTTGGGTGTTGCCGGATTTAAAATTAAGGAGTAGAGTTACGGAGGGTGGGACGTTGCCGGTTTTTAAATTTAATTATGGAAGAAAAAAGATATACACGGTGTAGCAACGTAACATGACAGAAAAAACAGTTTGTCAAAAATCGAATTATATACAGGGTGTCTCAAAATACATCGGAAAAATCACATCATTGGGGCATCGCATCATTGGGGCATGCAGGGATTCAGAAGTTTTCGTTTTACGTATACAGGGTGTGTCAAAATACATCATTTAAGAAAAAAAATACGGGGTGTCTCATAAACGTGCATCGTGATGGGGTTTGGCATTTAAGAAAAATATATACAGGGCGTCTCATAAACGTGTATCGTGACGGGGTCCGCCATTTTTAAAGTGCGATACCAATTCGTTTTCAAGGAATACATCAGAGCCATCTGTCGTTCAATATATACATTAATGATATTTTGGATCTGTACGAATCATCAAAAAATAAACACTTCCGGTTTCAAAAATCAATATATAAGAAAAGTAATAGTAAATTCGGATTACCCACATCGAGGAGAGTCCAAATCTGCAATAAAATGGCTACTTCCGGTCCAAACCGGAAATGTCACTTCCGGTCGTCCGATTTTGATGATTTTGGTATCAATAGATTCGTTTGGATGTCGAGAAACATTTTAAAGCATTTTCCGAGGTCAAAAGGGCATAGGAGGCTATCTCCGTTATTAGTAAAGTTACAGAAACGTGCGGGTACTCTAAGAAGACAACTTTCATGGGAGATCAAGAAAATAATAGAATTTGCGTACGTCAACTGCCATAAGGGCCGTAAACCGCAAATATTAATGTGTCATGTACTTATTGCTTAAATCTTAGAAGCTGATTCGTAAAAGTTTGTAATTTTTCGTTCAGAATGCCACTCAGTATATGTGTCTCTGTTTCGTTTTCACTATCCATCATCATCAGGCGGAGTTAGGCAGCACAATTTTTTTTTAAAGTATGAGATTGAATAACATCTGTGTGTGTGTGGTTGGGGCATGCAGGGATTCAGAAGTTTTCGTTTTACGTATACAAGGTGTGTCAAAATACATCATTTAAGAAAATAAATACAGGGTGTCTCATAAACGTGCATCGTGGTGTGGTTTGCCATTTAAGAAAAAAATATATACCAGGTATACCAACATGCGCAGTTGAAAGGAATAATGAACAGAGTGTGTCAAAGTGTATACAGGGTGTTTCAAAATACATCATTTAAGAGAAAAAACCGCTGAAACATGTAAAAATGCGACCATAATATGCGTTTTTTGCATTCCAAAAAACATCTAAAATTTGAAACGTTGAAACAGGCAAAAATGTGACCACAATATGCGTTTTTCGCATTCCAAAAAACAGTCTAAAATTAAACCATAAAAACTGTGGTGTTTCAAAATACAACATTTAAGAGGAAAAAACTCAAAATGCATCATTTAAGAGAGAAATACAACGGGGTGTCTCAAAATACGTCACTTAAGAGGAAAAATATGACGACTGCTTGTCAAATGCTATACCAGGTGTACCAACATATGAATTAAGAGAAAAAACATGGTCGCCTCTGTCATTTGTCAACTGTTAGGTGGAAAATGGGTCGAAGAAAAACGTATCATTGGAAATATGGAGATTCGAAACAACGACATACCCATACATAGAGATTGAATTACATCTGACATCTATGTGATGTTCTTCGACGAGGGTGTTTATACTCGTCAGTCAACTGTCATCTGTCATTTCAAAAAAGGTTCGTTAAAGAAAAAAAACGTTACGTCCAACGCAGTATGGTTATGTTTGGTGTAGTATGTGACGTCACGCTTAGCAGTATGGTTATGTATGTTGCAGTATGTGGCGGTTAGACGTTTTCGCGTCCCAAAAAACAACTAAAATTTGAAACGCTGAGACACGTAAAAAATGCAACGAAAACATGTGTTTCCGTGTTCGAAAAAACATATAAAATTTCGAACGCCGAATTACATAAAATATGTAACGAAAACATGCGTTTTCGTGTTCCAAAAAACAACTAAAATTACGAACGCCAAAAATACACTTTTACATGTAATTCTTATGGACAATAGGCATTTCAAAATTCCTCAAAATGATTGTTTTCGCGTCCCAAAAAACAGCTAAAATTTTAAACGCTGAAACACGTGAAAAATGCAACGAAAATAGACGTTTTCGCGTACCAAAAAACAAGTTAAATTAGATGCGTTAAAACAAGTAAAATTCCAACGAAAATAGACGTTTTCGCGCATCAAAAAACAAGTAAAATTAGAAGCGTTAACACACGTAAAAAATGCAATGAAAATTAACGTTTCCGCGTCCCAAAAAAAAACAAGTGAAATTAGAAGCGTTAAAACACGTAAAAAATGCAACGAAAATAGATGTTTCCTCGACCCAAAAAACAAGAAAAATTGGAAGTGTTAAAACACGTAAAAAATGCAACGAAAATAGACGTTTTCGCGTCCCAAAAAAACAAGTGAAATTAGAAGCGTTAAAGCACGTAAAAAATGCAATGAAAATAGACGTTTACGCGTCCCAAAAAAATTATTAAAATTACAAGCGATAAAAATTTACTTTTACATGTATTTCTTATGGAGATTTGGCATTTCAAAATCGTTCAAAATTATTGTTTTCGCGTCCCAAAAAACAAGTAAAATTAGAAGCGTTAACACACGTAAAAAATGCAATGAAAATAAACGTTTCCGCGTCCCAAAAAACGAGTAAAATTATAAGCGTTAAAACAAGTAAAAAATCCAATCAAAAAGTACCAGTTATCACACTTATATAGTAAATTTTACTCAATTGCACTTAGCTTTGGGTATTTTGGTGGTTATGAGGCTTCAACTACTCGCACTCAGTTCTGGGCGCTTTGTATTTAATATTAAATATCATCATTCAGTTATCAGTTTGTATAGTAAATTTTCATAAAGTGAAGTTAGATAGATAAATCGAAAAGGGTGTTAGGTGTGGGATTCGAACCCACGCTCCCTTTCGGGAATCGCAACTTGAATACAGATGAAAAAATTATACTTTTGAAAAATGTATGATGTAATAAAATGTTAAATTTCAATATATTTTTTTATTCATATCAAATCAACGTGTGTGTGTGGTTACAATAATAATTCATTCATAAAAAGAAATCAGTTTCGACAGCATATCTTTCAAGTCATCCAAAAATTTACTACTCGGACATGGAATATTGAACATATTCCAATTGAAGTCTCCTACTTCAATAAGTCTTCTCTGAAACTCATTGTACTTGAAGTAAGTATTTTCTTTAAAAAAATATATGTGACCGTCCATATAACGAAATGCTGTAGTGATATCATTAGGGATGTCTGGAAAAGCATCTTCAATGTGACCTCTAGTGATTATTGCTTTTGCAGTGAAATCCATCCCATTAAATTCAATAAAGGACGCATTGTTATAGAATACGTAAGATTTCCCTGCATACGTTTGAAAGAGAGCATTTATTCTAGCATTTGGAGGTAGAGAGGGAATTTTGATATCTCTATCGATTTGTAAGCTAGGGAATGCACTTGAATAAAATCTATTTCTGCTGGCAACTAATAAATTACCATTACCAGTTTGGAAAATGTGATCTATACCATTGGTAGCCACTTCATCAGGTAGATAATCCATGAGTTTTTCAGGTTCAGTAATTTTCTTTTTCTTATCGTTAATATCTATTTTCCAAAATAAATCCTTCACAATGATATATAATCGAAAGCTTGGAAAGCCTGGGGAGTACGCCAAAAACATTGAATTTGGTGGAGATGTAACTTAACATAAATTTTTACCAACTTCCGGTGAATGATAAAGGTGGTGTTTACTTATAGGACGAACTGCAGGAGAAGTTTTGGGAGTCGTGGTAGTTATCCGGGTTTCAGGAGGAATTTTACGTGTTGTGGTGGTTGTCCGGCTAGTAGTTGTAGATGGAGGTGTTTTGCGGGACGTGGCAGTTATCCGGGTAGTAGTTGTAGATAGAGGTGTATACTTAGGTATAGGAACAAATCGATTCTTTCTACCATACAGCACCTCAAGTCCAGTTATGTCATCATGATGTATAGGACGAAATTGTTGCTGATACCATGGAAACATAATGGCTTTCCCTGTATCACAATGAGCCAATCCTAAAGAATGACCAATTTCATGAACAGCAGTCATTAGTAAATTTGTATGTCCATACGGCATTTCACCGTCTCCTGTATACCAGTTTTCTTCGCTATCAAAATGAATTTCTCTACAATTGTCAGGTGCTTGAGGAAAGTAAGCGTGAGCAAGAATATCACCAGGCCCATCGAGAGGAAAACCACAATAAGCGGTACCCATACGAGAACTACGAAATTGATGCTCCAGTTTTACAAATGTTATCGTAATATCTGATTCTTTAGGTGTTGCCACCATTTCAAATTCCAAAGTTGATGCATTCTCCCACATTTTGAAAGCTTTTTTGAACACACGGAGATATTCATCATGAGCCTTATGATTGTTAAGTGGATAGCGAGACAAACACCACCTCAAATGAGTTTTATTCCATTTAGTGTGCACTCTATTTTCATTTTCACCTTGCCGACATCTGGGTCTCGCAATGAAATTCTTCGTTTCATTATTCAAACTCCCATCTACAGGTAAATTATAACGTTCTTGAAAATCACTAAGAGCTGTCGAAAACTCTGTCTGTGAATTATTACCAACATATCCATACATTTCAAGGTACTTTTGCATAGTACTTGATGAATTGTCAACTATTGTTACTGCTGCAGTGACAGACAGTGTCATTATAAAAAGCAATATGTTGTCCATTCTTAACGCTAGTGTGCAATAGAATGAGCCAACCAAGGAAATAATTATACTTATATGCAAAGTAGAAAATTTCTGAATATTTACCATAATTCCACCCAGCTACATATTTCATACAATAATTTATTTTCATAATATAGCAGATAATCCCTCAAAGCGTAAGCGTAACATATTTGAACCTTTTCAAGATGTTGTTTTTTGAAGATGGAACTGTAAAAATAAAATGGGTAGTATTTTTTTCTCATCAAAATTACCAATTTCCAAAAAGTTTACTGATTGCATGGCTGAAGGGTTGATTCCTTCTAACGGAAAAACAAGAATTTACAAATTAAAATGAAAAAATAGAAAATTTTCAAGTGAAATTCTATGAATATGAAAATAATCAATTAAAAAAGAAATATCAAAATATTATTTAAGATATGAGAATTCAAGTCAAAATGAACATGCAACAATTTGGCATTCATGGATTCTTATCACAACGAGATATCTAAAAAAAATTAAGAGTTTTGGCAAAATATATAAAAAGTTGATAGTAGAATAGTTTTAGAATTGACAAATCAACCAAGAAAAGTTCATTGTGACACTTGTAATTAATATGAGTGAAAAGGAAATGAGCGAGTTAAAATCACTATCAACCAATCGGCTGAAGTTGAAGTGCCAGATCGCATCATGAATCAATATCAAGAAACTCCGTAGAGAAGGAATGTGTCTGACAAAAAATGCGGAAGGTTGAAAGTATCTAAAAAATTTCTTCAAATAGAATATCTAATTTGATCAGTATTTGGAGCAAAATTCGAGAGTTGTATCATCACCAATGTTACAGCTTCAAGTTTATCAACCGTACAAAGACAAAAATCGAATTTTTGAGTGAAGAAGACTCACGTTGAAAATACAGGAATGACTATTAATTTTTATTTCAAATGCTAAAGTTTGCAAAATAACAAAAACTTAAACAAATAAGTATGTTTGAGGAATTGAAATTATTGGTTGAACAAGATGCTGTGAATAGATGTCTCATTCTGTCATTGGAAGCAAAACAACGGTTGACGAATGAATTCGAAACTAGTATTAAAATGATTAAGAAAGAAAAACAACCTTGAATACCTCTACCACTCGGGATGTATCATCTTTAAATCCTGCTGAGGTGATACAATTCATTTATAATTATAACAATTTGAGGAATATTTTCATCAATTGGTAGTAATGAGAAAACTGATGCAAAATTGTCAATGGAAAAAATTTATAATTATTTTTATTCAGATTTTGTTCAAATATGATATAACTGGAACTGCACTGAGCAAACACACTCAAAAATATATTTTTGATTTTCTCAGTTCAAGTGTAATCTGGTCGAAATTGCACAGCACAAACTCGGTAACATGGATATGGCAGGATTATTTCAGTACAGATGAAATGTTGCCAAAACTACACTGCGCAAACTAGTTCAAATAAATATCAGTGTACCATACACCGATAAAAAGAGGCTGATCAAGAGGAGGCAGGACGATGGAGAAATAATTATATACAAAATTATTTTATTCACATAAATCGTCATTGTCGTCAAAACCGTTGAAAAGTTTCTATTTTTGAATAATGTCACTTGGTATGAATATTTCATTAGACCACATGTTATAATTTTTTCATAGAATTGAGATATGATCAAAAGTCTTTCAATGAATGTAAACATCATAACCATCATTATGTTCTTTTTTTCTTTTGGTCGTAAATTAGAATGGATCCATTGATGAAAGTCTTGGACTTTTGGCATCTTGGGAGCAATAATCACCTCAAAAATTCCAGCATGATTGATGAATTTTGATTGTGGGTGAATTCGTTTTGAGAGGTACCCCGAACAGGCGCCTTTCGAATCCCCGTATTCGCATTGGTTTTCTTTGGAAACATGTAGTCGGTTTGAAGTCGGTCCGGATTGGGTCGACTTTAACGTTTGTAGTTTGTATTCCGAAATATTTGGTTGAATTGAGATCTGCCGGAGAATATACGTGAATTCAACGCAATAAAAGTCTCTGAAATAATTCAATATATATTTATTTGAAACAAACAGTTTTTTCATTTCTATATCAAAAAGCACCTTAGTTTTTAAGTAGTACATACATTCTTTCATGCAATAACTTTCATTACTTTGACACGAATCGCATAATGTATTAAAAATTTCCTCATCATCATCTTCATCAGCCTCTGTACATCTCTCTGAAAAATTCGCAACAATTTCCATAAAATTATGATAAAAATCGAGAAATTTCATTTTATGTAATACAACCAATTTTTTCGATAGGAGACGGACGGTCCATTTGAATGAGTTGACATACATGTTCTTTGGTAAAATGAAAACTCATAGTGTCTTTGCTAATTCTCACCACCACGTCATCGTTGTCGTCGTCACAATTATCATGAAATATCAAACTGACTTGGATGGGATCGCCAAAGTCCACCTTCATCTGAGACGACGTCTCTGAAAGTGTAAAATTGTTTCTCAACAATCCATTCATCAACTTCATAAAAACAGGCCACTCAAAACTATTGAAGGAAATTTGAGAGGTGGCGTCTAACTTGTTGAACAGCTTGACTGCAGGTTCAAAACTCCTCGCAGGACTCAGCCCACAATGTACGTTGTAGTCAGTGTTGTTGGAGAATTCGAAAACTGTATTTAGCACGTAAAAATGTTCGTTTTTGATAGCTTCTTCATATTTCAAACAAATGTTGTTGAGTTCATGATCAAAGTCCGGTGAACTTATACACATGTTTTCATCGTTGAAATTTTCACAACATACACCCATGACTGCTCAATACTAACTAAATTTTATAGACGATTTGATGCGTCAATCCAACTATTGAGAGAATTGTCAAGTCCAAGCCATTTCAAATAGACTTTTTTCCCTTTTTTTTGATAACTTTCTCCACCAGATAGACATCGGGATTTTTCGTTTTTTGCAATAGATCGCAGTCGCTTCAAGAGAAGTATTGCAGAAGCTGAGAAAATAATTGCCCCCCCATTTTGAATGGTCAAATTTGGTATACCGGGTGAACGAACGCAACATTTAAGAGAAAAAACATGGCTGCCTGTCAAATGTCAAGAGACAGAGAAAAAACACAGCATTTAAGAGGAAAAAAACATGGCTGCTGCTTGTCAAATGTCTGGTGGAAAATGAGGCAATGAAAAAACGTTTTTGTATATGAAATAACGTGTGATGACGTTTATTTCGAACTTATTATCAGGCGGATAATCGGAAGTATCAAATTTCGATATGTGCTTCTTAATAAGTTCCAAATATACGTCATCACACGTTATTTCATATACAAAAACGTTTTTTCATTGCCTCATTTTCCACCAGACATTTGACAAGCAGCAGCCATGTTTTTTTTCCTCTTAAATGCTGTGTTTTTTCTCTGTCTCTTGACATTTGACAGGCAGCCATGTTTTTTCTCTTAAATGTTGCGTTCGTTCACCCGGTATACCAAATTTGACAATTCAAAATGGGGGGGCAATTATTTTCTCAGCTTCTGCAATACTTCTCTTGAAGCGACTGCGATCTATTGCAAAAAACGAAAAATCCCGATGTCTATCTGGTGGAGAAAGTTATCAAAAAAAAAAAAAGGAAAAAAGTCTATGTGAAATGGCTTGGACTTGACAATTCTCTCAATAGTTGGATTGACGCATCAAATCGTCTATAAAATTTAGTTAGTATTGAGCAGTCATGGGTGAATGTTGTGAAAATTTCAACGATGAAAACATGTGTATAAGTTCACCGGACTTTGATCATGAACTCAACAACATTTGTTTGAAATATGAAGAAGCTATCAAAAACGAACATTTTTACGTGCTAAATACAGTTTTCGAATTCTCCAACAACACTGACTACAACGTACATTGTGGGCTGAGTCCTGCGAGGAGTTTTGAACCTGCAGTCAAGCTGTTCAACAAGTTAGACGCCACCTCTCAAATTTCCTTCAATAGTTTTGAGTGGCCTGTTTTTATGAAGTTGATGAATGGATTGTTGAGAAACAATTTTACACTTTCAGAGACGTCGTCTCAAATGAAGGTGGACTTTGGCGATCCCATCCAAATCAGTTTGATATTTCATGATAATTGTGACGACGACAACGATGACGTGGTGGTGAGAATTAGCAAAGACACTATGAGTTTTCATTTTACCAAAGAACATGTATGTCAACTCATTCAAATGGACCGTCTCCTATCGAAAAAATTGGTTGTATTACATAAAATGAAATTTCTTGATTTTTATCATAATTTTCTGGAAATTGTTGCGAATTTTTCAGAGAGATGTACAGAGGCTGATGATGATGATGATGAGGAAATTTTTGATACATTATGTGATTTGTGTCAAAGTAATGAAAGTTATTGCATGAAAGAATGTATGTACTACTTAAAAACTAAGGTGCTTTTTGATATAGAAATGAAAAAACTGTTTGTTTCAAATAAATATATATTGAATTATTTCAGAGACTTTTATTGCGTTGAATTCACGTATATTCTCCGGCAGATCTCAATTCAACCAAATATTTCGGATTACAAACTACAAACTACAAACGTTAAAGTCGACCCAATCCGGACCGACTTCAAAACGACTACATGTCTCCGAAGAAAACCAATGCGAATATGGGGATTCGAAAGGCGCCTGTTCGGGGTACCTCTCAAAACGAATTCACCCACAATCAAAATTTATCAATCATGCTGGAATTTTTGAGGTGATTAATGCTCCCAAGATGCCAAAAGCCCAAGACTTTCATCAATGGATCCATTCTAATTTACGACCAAAAGAAAAAAAGAACATAATGATGGTTATGATGTTTACATTCATTGAAAGACTTTTGATCATATCTCAATTCTATGAAAAAATTATAACATGTGGTCTAATGAAATATTCATACCAAGTGACATTATTCAAAAATAGAAACTTTTCTACGGTTTTGACGACAATGACGATTTATGTGAATAAAATAATTTAGTATATAATTTTTTCTCCATCGTCCTGCCTCCTCTTGATCAGCCTCTTTTTATCGGTGTATGGTCCACTGATATTTATTTGAACTAGTTTGCGCAGTGTAGTTTTGGCAACATTTCATCTGTACTGAAATAATCCTGCCATATCCATGTTACCGAGTTTGTGCTGTGCAATTTGGACCAGATTACACTTGAACTGAGAAAATCAAAAATATATTTTTGAGTGTGTTTGCTCAGTGCAGTTCCAGTTATATCATATTTGAACAAAATCTGAATAAAAATAATTAATAATTTTTTCCATTGACAATTTTGCATCAGTTTTCTCATTACTACCAATTGATGAAAATATTCCTCAAATTGTTATAATTATAAATGAATTATATCACCTCAGCAGGATTTAAAGATGATACATCCCGAGTGGTAAAGGTATTCAAGGTTGTTTTTCTTTTTTAAACATTTTAATACTAGTTTCGAATTCATTCGTCAACCGTTGTTTTGCTTCCAATGACAGAATGAGACATCTATTCACAGCATCTTGTTCAACCAATAATTTCAATTCCTCAAACATAGTTATTTGTTTAAGTTTTTGTTATTTTGCAAACTTTAGCATTTGAAATAAAAATTAATAGTCATTCCTGTATTTTCAACGTGAGTCTTCTTCACTCAAAAATTCGATTTTTGTCTTTGTACGGTTGATAAACTTGAAGCCGTAACATTGGTGATGATACAACTCTCGAATTTTGCTCCAAATACTGATCAAATTAGATATTCTATTTGAAGACATTTTTTAGATACTTTCAACCTTCCGCATTTTTTGTTAGACACCTTCCTTCTCTACGGAGTTTCTTGATATTGATTCATGATGCGATCTGGCACTTCAACTTCAGCCGATTGGTTGAAAGTGATTTTAACTCGCTCATTTCCTTTTCACTCATATTAATTACAAGTGTCGCAATGAACTTTTCTTGGTTGATTTGTCAATTCTAAAACTATTCTACTATCAACTTTTTATATATTTTGCCAAAACTCTTAATTTTTTTTAGATATCTCGTTGTGATAAGAATCCATGAATGCCAAATTATTGCATGTTCATTTTGACTTGAATTCTCATATCTTAAATAATATTTTGATATTTATTTTTTAATTGATTATTTTCATATTCATAGAATTTCACTTGAAAATTTTCTATTTTTTCATTTTATTTTGTAAATTCTTGTTTTCCGTTAGAAGGAATCAACCCTTCAGCCATGCAATCAGTAAACTTTTTGGAAATTGGTAATTTTGATGAGAAAAAAATACTACCCATTTTATTTTTACAGTTCCATCTTCAAAAAACAACATCTTGAATAGGTTCAAATATGTTACGCTTACGCTTTGAGGGATTATCTGCTGTATTATGAAAATAAATTATTGTATGAAATATGTAGCTGAGTGGAATTATGGTAAATATTCAGAAATTTTCTACTTTGCATATAAGTATAATTATTTCCTTGGTTGGCTCAGTCTATTGCACACTAGCGTTAAGAATGGACAACATATTGCTTCTTATAATGACACTGTCTGTCACTGCAGCAGTAACAATAGATGACAATTCATCAAGTACTATGCAAAAGTACCTTGAAATGTATGGATATGTTGTTAATAATTCACAGACAGAGTTTTCGACAGCTCTTAGTGATTTTCAAGAACGTTATAATTTACCTGTAGATGGGAGTTTGAATAATGAAACGAAGAATTTCATTGCGAGACCCAGATGTCGGCAAGGTGAAAATGAATATAGAGTGCACACTAAATGGAATAAAACTCATTTGAGGTGGTGTTTGTCTCGCTATCCACTTAACAATTATAATGCTCATGATGAATATCTGCGTGTGTTCAAAAAAGCTTTCAAAATGTGGGAGAATGCATCAACTTTGGAATTTGAAATGGTGGCAACACCTAAAGAACGATAACATTTGTAAAACTGGAGCATCAATTTCGTAGTTCTTGTATGGGTACCGCTTATTGTGGTTTTCCTCTCGATGGGCCTGGTGATATTCTTGCTCACGCTTACTTTCCTCAAGCACCTGACAATTGTAGAGAAATTCATTTTGATAGCGAAGAAAACTGGTATACAGGAGACGGTGAAATGCCGTATGGATATACAAATTTACTAATGACTGCTGTTCATGAAATTGGTCATTCTTTAGGATTGGCTCATTGTGATACAGAGAAAGCCATTATGTTTCCATGGTATCAGCAACAATTTCGTCCTATACATCATGATGACATAACTGGACTTGAGGTGCTGTATGGTAGAAAAAATCGATTTGTTCCTATACCTAAGTATACACCTCTATCTACAACTACTACCCGGATAACTGCCACGTCCCGCAAAACACCTCCATCTACAACTACTACCCGGACAACCACCACAACACGTAAAATTTCTCCTGAAACCCGGATAACTACCACGACTCCCAAAACTTCTCCTGCAGTTCGTCCTATAAGTAAACACCACCTTTATCATTCACCGGAAGTTGGTAAAAATTTATGTGAAGTTACATCCCCACCAAATTCAATGTTTTTGGCGTACTCCCCAGGCTTTCCAAGCTTTCGATTATATATTATTGTGAAGGATTTATTTTGGAAAATAGATATTAACGATAAGAAAAAGAAAATTACTGAACCTGAAAAACTCATGGATTATCTACCTAATGAAGTGGCTACCAATGGTATAGATCACATTTTCCAAACTGGTACTGGTAATTTATTAGTTGCCAGCAGAAATGGATTTTATTCAAGTGCATTCCCTAGCTTACAAATCGATAGAGATATCGAAATTCCCTCTCTACCTCCAAATGCTAGAATAAATGCTCTCTTTCAAACGTATGCAGGGAAATCTTACGTATTCTATAACAATGCGTCCTTTATTGAATTCAATGGGATGGATTTCACTGCAAAAGCAATAATCACTAGAGGTCGCATTGAAGATGCTTTTCCAGACATCCCTAATGATATCACTACAGCATTTCGTTATATGGACGGTCACATATATTTTTTTAAAGAAAATACTTACTTCAAGTACAATGAGTTCCAGAGAAGACTTATTGAAGTAGGAGACTTCAATTGGAATATGTTCAATATTCCATGTCCGAGTAGTAAATTTTTGGATGACTTGAAAGATATGCTGTCGAAACTGATTTCTTTTTATGAATGAATTATTACTGTAACCACACACACACGATGATTTGATATGAATAAAAAAATATATTGACATTTAGCATTTTATTACATCATACATTTTTCAAAAGTATAATTTTTTCATCTGTATTCAAGTTGCGATTCCCGAAAGGGAGCGTGGGTTCGAATCCCACACCTTAACATCCTTTTCGATTTATCTATCCAACTTCACTTTATGAAAATTTACTATACAAACTGATAACTAAATGATAATTTTTAATATTAAATACAAAGCGCCCAGAACTGAGTGCGAGTAGTTGAAGCCTCATAACCACCAAAATACCCAAAGCTAAGTGCAATTGAGTGAAATTTACTATATAAGTGTGATAACTGGTACTTTTTGATTGGATTTTTTACTTGTTTCAACGCTTATAATTTTACTCGTTTTTTGGGACGCGGAAACGTTTATTTTCATTGCATTTTTTACGTGTGTTAACGCTTGTAATTTTAATAATTTTTTGGGACGCGTAAACGTCTATTTTCATTGCATTTTTTTACGTGCTTTAACGCTTCTAATTTCACTTGTTTTTTTGGGACGCGAAAACGTCTATTTTCGTTGCATTTTTTACGTGTTTTAACACTTCTAATTTTTCTTGTTTTTTGGGTCGAGGAAACATCTATTTTCGTTGCATTTTTTACGTGTTTTAACGCTTCTAATTTCACTTGTTTTTTTTTTGGGACGCGGAAACGTTAATTTTCATTGCATTTTTTACGTGTGTTAACGCTTCTAATTTTACTTGTTTTTTGAGGCGCGAAAACGTCTATTTTCTTTGGAATTTTACGTGTTTTAGGCTTCTAGTTTTACTTGTTTTTTGGTACGCGAAAACGTCTATTTTCGTTGGAATTTTACTTGTTTTAACGCATCTAATTTAACTTGTTTTTTGGTACGCGAAAACGTCTATTTTCGTTGCATTTTTCATGTGTTTCAGCGTTTCAAATTTTAGCTGTTTTTTGGGACTCGAAAACAATCATTTTGAGGAATTTTGAAATGCCTATTGTCCATAAGAATTACATGTAAAAGTGTATTTTTGGCGTTCGTAATTTTAGTTGTTTTTTGGAACACGAAAACGCATGTTTTCATTACATATTTTATGTAGTTCGGCGTTCAAAATTTTATATGTTTTTTCGAACATGGAAACACATGTTTTCGTTGCATTTTTTACGTGTCTCAGCGTTTCAAATTTTAGTTGTTTTTTGGGACGCGAAAACGTCTAACCGCCACATACTGCAACATACATAACCATACTGCTAAGCGTGACGTCACATACTACACCAAACATAACCGTACTGCGTTGAGCGTAACGTTTTTTTTTTCTTTAACGAACCTTTTTTGAAATGAAAGATGACAGTTTACTGACGAGTATAAACACCCTCGTCGAAGAACATCACATAGATGACAGATGTAATTCAATCTCTATGTATGGGTATGTCGTTGTTTCGAATCCCCATATTTCCAATGATACGTTTTTCTTCGACCCATTTTCCACCTAACAGTTGACAAATGACAGAGGGGACCATGTTTTTTCTCCTAATTCATATGTTGGTACACCTGGTATAGCATTTGACAAGCAGTCGTCATATTTTTCCTCTTAAGTGACGTATTTTGAGACACCCCGTTGTATTTCTCTCTTAAATGATGCATTTTGAGTTTTTTCCTCTCAAATGTTGTATTTTGAAACACTACAGTTTTTATGGTTTAATTTTAGACTGTTTTTTGGAATGCGAAAAACGCATATTGTGGTCACATTTTTGCCTGTTTCAACGTTTCAAATTTTAGATGTTTTTTGGAATGCGAAAAACGCATATTATAGTCGCATTTTTACATGTTTCAGCGGTTTTTTCTCTTAAATGATGTATTTTGAAACACCCTGTATACACTTTGACACACCCTGTTCATTTTTCCCTTCAACTGCGCATGTTGGTATACCTGGTATATATTTTTTTCTTAAATGGCAAACCACACCACGATGCACGTTTATGAGACACCCTGTATTTATTTTCTTAAATGATGTATTTTGACACACCTTGTATACGTAAAACGAAAACTTCTGAATCCCTGCATGCCCCAACCACACACACACAGATGTTATTCAATCTCATACTTTAAAAAAAATTGTGCTGCCTAACTCCGCCTGATGATGATGGATAGTGAAAACGAAACAAAGACACATATATTGATTGGCATTCTGAACGAAAAATTACAAACTTTTACGAATCAGCTTCTAAGATTTAAGCAATAAGTACATAACACATTAATATTTGCGGTTTACGGCCCTTATGGCAGTTGACGTACGCAAATTCTATTATTTTCTTGATCTCCCATGAAAGTTGTCTTCTTAGAGTACCCGCACGTTTCTGTAACTTTACTAATAACGGAGATAGCCTCCTATGCCCTTTTGACCTCGGAAAATGCTTAAAAATGTTTCTCGACATCCAAACGAATCTATTGATGCCAAAATCATCAAAATCGGACGACCGGAAGTGCCATTTCCGGTTTGGACCGGAAGTAGTCATTTTATTGCAGATTTGGACTCTCCTCGATGTGGGTAATCCGAATTTACTATTACTCTTCTTCTATCTTGATTTTTTGAAACCGGAAGTGTTTATTTTTTTATGATTCGTACAGATCCAAAATATCATTAATGTATATATTGAACGACAGATGGCTCTGATGTATTCCTTGAAAACGAATTGGTATCGCACTTTAAAAATGGCGGACCCCGTCACGATACACGTTTATGAGACGCCCTGTATATATTTTTCTTAAATGCCAAACCCCATCACGATGCACGTTTATGAGACACCCCGTATTTTTTTTCTTAAATGATGTATTTTGACACACCCTGTATACGTAAAACGAAAACTTCTGAATCCATGCATGCCCCAATGATGCGATGCCCCAATGATGTGATTTTTCCGATGTATTTTGAGACACCCTGTATATAATTCGATTTTTGACAAACTGTTTTTTCTGTCATGTTACGTTGCTACACCGTGTATATCTTTTTTCTTCCATAATTAAATTTAAAAACCGGCAACGTCCCACCCTCCGTAACTCTACTCCTTAAGTTTAAATCCGGCAACACCCAACGTCACGCGGTGAACCCAGCGAGCTTCGTCAATGCGCATGCCTGTTTTGAAACTGGTGTTGTACATCTACTACGTTGATGGCGTACTAGTGGGTTTTGATGGTTCCAACAGACAAATTGATCAATTTTTTAACTTCCTAAATAATCTACATAACAAAGTTAAATTCACAGTAGAAATTGAACAAAACAAGAAGCTTAACTTCCTAGATTTAAGTATTTCAAGGGTTACTAATAGTTTTCAATTTGATATCTACCGGAAAAACACCTTCACAGACTGTACAATTCCCTTTGATTCTTTCAGTCCGATGTCACATAAATTATCCGCCTTTAGATCAATGATACACAGAGCTTTCGCAATCCCTTTACCTGATAAGAATTTCCAGGATGAACTAAACATCATTAAACAAATTGCGGTAAACAATCGAGTAACAGTTTCTTTAATAGAGAAATTAATATCAGGTAAAACTCATAAAACGGTTATGAGTGAACTATACCCAAATATCGAAGAACACAATACACGTAAATATGGTAGCATTAATAATTACTCAGGTAAAATTTCAGAAAACATTCAAAGTTATTTTTCTAAATTCAAAATAACAACAACTTTCATAAGTAATAATAATTTAGGCAGAATTCTGTTCAATGCAAAACCTAAACGTGATAGAATGAAAAAATCAGGGATATATAGATTAGAATGCGGGGAATGCTCTGCAGTATATACAGGCCAGACCGGTAGAAATTTTGACGTAAGGCTCCGTGAACACGTCTGTTTCGACAAAAAATCCACAATGTACGAACATCTACAAGAATCCAAACACAAGATAAATAAAGATAATCTCAAAATCCTACACACATGTAATAAAGGAAAAAAAATGAATCTGTTGGAAGCCATGGAAATCAATAAATCAATTAAAAACCCGAAATATAGAACCCTCAACGAGCAACTCGATTTATGTAGGTCTCCACTTTTGAATTTGTGATTTTGACAACCCAGGTAACTTCCATAACCTCCAGTATTGAATTTATATCGTTTCACCCATGTTCATTCAATTTCATTTATTTTCATTTAAATACCTCTCCATCCAGTTTACCTGCAAACTCCCTAAATAACTAGGTTTAAGAGTACAATTGTATTGGTTAGTTTTTATACTTGATAATGGGAAAAAGCCCGAAACCGGTCGTAAATATAAAAAACTAGTGGAAATAAGACAAAATTGTGTTTCTTTCGTTTCATTAAAGTGATCATGAATTTCCACAAAATAAACAAGTCATCAATTACACAAATAAAAAGTCTACTGAAAGTCAATCAGTTGTGTCATCATTTAGTAAATACATAACAATTATTCTGGCGACGAAGTACAAGCGTGTCTCACATGCCGAAAAGTCGAGTAGAGTCAAGGAAGTTGTCTAGTCAGTCAAGCGAAGTGAACAACAATCAAGTCGAAAGTCTATTCAGCGCCAAAGAGTTAGGTCCTGTCGTCTATTATGGCTCCGATTGGGTCCATTGAGCAGTTCAATCCGAAAGTCACGGATATTGCAGCTTTTCATATGCAATGTCGTCAAAGAAGAAAAAAAAGTTCCTCTGTTATTGACGTTGATCGGGGGTGAAGCATACAAAGTTCTCAAAGATATATTAGCTCCGGATTTGCCATGCACCAAGTCCTATAATGAACTGAAACAAGCTTTGAACAGTCACTACAGTCCGAAGAGGTTGGTCATAGCTGAACGCTATAAATATCATATGGCAGTACAAGAACAGCATGAAGATATAAAAATGTTTTATGCAAAGTTGAAAAACCTTTCGCAACATTGCGAGTTTGGAGCCTTTTTGAATGATTCCTTAAGGGATAGGTTTGTTTGTGGTATTCGTTCTGCAGTTATAAAAAGGAAACTGCTGTCCGAGGATAAATTTACCTATGAAAGAGCTTATGAGTTAGCTGCCGCTATGGAATTAGCTGAAGGTCAGGTAAAGTCGATGAATTTTGAAAATTCAATAGCGTCAATGTCAGAAAATTTAGACAAACTGTCTGTCAAGAAAAGTAAGTCATCAGGTAGTCATACGAAAAAAGTGTCCAGTAGTTGCTCGTCAAGTCAAGGACCTAGTGGTCAGAGTAGGTCATGGAAACAATGTTTTTGTTGTACAAGAAAACATGACCCAGATAAGTGTCCTGCAAAAGACTGGGAGTGTTTTACCTGCAAGAAGAAATATCATACAAGTAGAGTCTGTAAAAGTGCCAGTGTCAACATAGTCGAAGAGTCGCAGCCATCATCGGAAGAAGATGAAAACTTTTCTTTGGGATTCTTGTCATGTCTACAGACAAAGAAGGAAAAACCAGTACAGGTACAACTCGAAGTAGAAGGAAATCTAATTTCTTTCGATATTGATAGAGGTGCTTGTCGTTCTGTCATCCATATAAAAGATTTCAACGCTTACTTGTCAGAGTTGAATCTTTATCCAGTAAAATATGATTTGAGAGTGTTAACTGGTCAAGGTGTTAAAATATTGGGTGAGACAGATGTTTTTGTCAAACATAGAAATGAAATTGTCAATTTACCTATAGTAATTTTAGATAGTAGTCATAAGTTTAAACCTTTATTAGGTCAAAACTGGCTCAACAAATTGAATCCAGATTGGAGAGAAAAAATTAAAATAAATAAATTGTCAGATGTCAAAACTGAAGTAGGTCAGTCGGTAGTAGAAAAATCAAAAAAATGTCAATCCACATCTGAAGAAGGTGAGTTCAGTAATTTTCACCAGTTGAAGTCAGATTTGTCAAAAAGAAATGTCATTTTCTGTCGAAATTTACGAAATGATTCAAAATCGGTCAAAAATGAATCTTTGATTGCGTCAGATTATATATCAAAAATCAAAAGTCAGTTTAAAAATGTGTTTGATGATCAGTCTGAGTCACATATAAAAAAATTTCAAGTCGAGTTGAAGATCAAGGAGGGAGCACAACCAGTATTCCATCGAGCCTATGATATGCCTTTTGTTTTAAAGGACAAGGTCGAGTCAGAATTGCAGAAATTGGTCGATACAGGGAAACTAAAAAAAGTTAGTTTTAGTAACTGGGCCAGTCCTATAGTGATAGTCCCAAAGAAAAATACATCAGAAATACATATTTGTGTTGACTTCAAAAAGACCTTGAACCAAGCTTTAGATGCAAATCATTGTGCTCTACCCCTCCCTGAGGACATTTTTGCATGTTTAAGCGGAAACCACTATTTTACTGTCATCGATTTAATAGGTGCATATCAGCAACTAAAACTGAGTGAAAAATCACAAGAGTTAACAACCATTAACACCCATTTGGGTCTCTTTACCTTCACTCGAATGACTTATGGAATAAGCTCAGCCCCTGGTATTTTCCAAACTGTAATGGATACCATTTTGGCTGGTTTGAAAAATACAAAATGTTACCTCGATGACATTTTGATTTTTGGTTCCTCTTTGCAAGAATGCTATGACAATGTTGTCAACGTGTTCAAAAAACTTACAGAATATAATGTCAAGGTAAATGAAAAAAATTTAAGTTTTTCCAAAATTCTGTAGTATTCTTAGGTCACAAAATTGACGTTAATGGAATTAATCCAACAGATGAAAAAATCATGGCAATTAAATCTTCCCCATTGCCGAAAAATGTAACAGAACTTAAATGCCTCATTCTGTAAATGGACCTGGCTGTAGAATGATGTACTCAATAAATAAATGAAATAAATAATGTAGGGAATACAAATGTAGTAAATTAACAAACACAAACTAATTCGACGCAAGATTTATCTGTTCAAAGTAAAATTATATCATATTGTCAAAGTTATCAAAACTTATAGATAAAGGCGATAGAGCTCCATTAGTTTAATCATAATTTGAATATTTTCCACAGCTTTGCGCCACAAAAATGTTTCAGGTGGACAATATTTTATAAGAACTAACCTCAAAATCACTTTTCATCAATTTTTTACCAAATGACTTGGAATTGCAAACCGCGGACATTTTGGGATTGTAAAATGATTAAGGAAACCGAAAGGCATAAATAAAATGAGAAACCCAACTATTTGAGCAATCGTTCACAATATGTCGTGCTTGATAATCTGAGATCTGAAGTACAACTACGCACCCTTGGTGTACCACAGGGTTCGATTCTTGGCCCGCTACTATTCTCCATTTATATTTCGGATTTCACCAAATTCATAAATTTTTGTCAAATACACCAATATGCGGATGACACGCAGGTATATCTTAGTTTCAAAATAGAAAATGTAGGAGTTGCCATCGAACACATCAATGCAGATCTTGCGCAATTGTACGATATTTCAACTGCCCATAACCTGAAACTGAATGCATCCAAATCCAAACTACTGATTTTTGGTCCCAAACTCAAGCGACTGTCCTTTATGGGACACAATAATATCAACATTGCTTGTGATGTCCTTCCAGTAGTGGATGAATGTAAAAATTTAGGGTTATGGTTAGACACCGATATGAGATACACAAAATATGTAAATCACCTAAGTAAAATATCATACAATACTCTCAGGAATTTATGTCCCCAAAGAAATATTCTAAGCAATAGTTTGAAACTTATCATTTGTGAATCACTTATCATGTTCTATCGTGGTGGCATTTAATATGTGTAAATTCATCATGAATGATAAATAAAGAGGAAATAAAATCTTCCAATTTACACAAAAAATATATACTTGTAACGTGCTTACAATTGTTTCGACACACGGTGTCATCATCTGAGCGAGTTATCAACTGAAGAAACGTCAAAATCACCTTTTTAAATATTAAAATAACATGCATGAAATTTCACTAATGACGATTGCAGGTATGAAATTTCCTAATGACATATAGCTTGGATTAGGGAGCATTTGAGTAGTTACTAGTAAGATAATTAATTATAGGTGAATTGTACAGGTCAATTTGGTCATTGAGAACTAAATTACGTAACAATAGCAATTTAGTTCTCAATGACCAAATTGACCTGTACAATTCACCTATAATTAATTATCTCACTAGTAACTACTCAAATGCTCCCTAATCCAAGCTATATGTCATTAGGAAATTTCATACCTGCAATTGTCATTAGTGAAATTTCATGCATGTTATTTTAATATTCAAGAAGGTGATTTTGACGTTTCTTTAGTTGATAACTCGCTCAGTTATCATGTCAAAACTCGCATACTGTGATTGCATTTATGGCCCTGCACTTGTGAAAAAAGATCAAACGTGCCAACAAAGGATACAAAATTCTTGTATGAGGTATTCTTTGGGCATTCGTAAGTTCGATCCGATCACCCAGGCATTCCGAGACACTGGAAAACTAAAACTCCCGTTTCTTCGTGAATTACATTTTTTAGCATTCGTCCATAAGACCTATTTGGTTACCAAAACGCCATTATATTTGACCAATAAACTGAAACGTTTTGAAAATATAAATGACATCCCAACAAGAAATAGACGTATGCTGGTCATTCCAAAACACTCCACCACAATATTCAAACGAAGCTTTTCTTATATGTCATGTACACTTTATAATGCGCTCCCTCCAGAATTTTCCAACTTCTCTATAATCAATTTCAAAAAGAAATTGAAAGTTCTTCTTCTCTCTTCTATGTAGCTTATTACACACAATCGTACGGCAATGTTTCTTGATGTTTCTTGATCTTTTTTGTGATATCAGATATTTCATTTTATATTATTGCTATCAATAACAATGTTGTTATCATTCTTGTTGACTCATCAGTTTTTATGTTGTGGAAGTGAAAGTTATATTGTTACAAAGTCCAAATAAGAATTTTTTTCTCTCTTTTTGTTGTTTTCGAGGTCAAGTTGAAAAACACTGTTTAACAGTGACACTTCGCCTATTCAGTCATCTATTTTTTATTATTATGTATTTTATTTTTAGTGTATGATTGAATAAAGTCCTATTATTATTATTATTATTATTATTATTATTATTATTATTATTATTATTATTATTATTATTATTATTATTATTATTATTATTATTATTATTATTATTATTATTATTATTATTATTATTATTATTATTATTATTATTATTATTATTATTATTATTATTATTATTATTATTATTATTATTATTATTATTATTATTATTATTATTATTATTATTATTATTATTATTATTATTATTATTATTATTTTTTCCCGTTGGGAATGTATCAGTCAGGCCCTGTCTCCGGTGCTCCGATACATCCGGAGGGCGCGCTGGTGTCGTTAACCCCAATAACCACTCCCTACGTCCGTAGGGTGAGTGACTATTGGGTCCGAGAATCATGTGCCCTGAGTAGACGGAGCGAACCAAGGATGACGGCCTTCTGCATTCTTGCTGCTAAGATTTCTGCCATATTACGGCAAGCAGGTATTATCTTCAAGTTGGAGAGCAGTGTGTCCATCATTCCACCAAGGACTCCTATGATCAGAACCACCATTTTGACAGAATGGTCCGGATATAACCTGCGGAGTTCAAAGAGAAGATCTCGATATTTAGTCCGTTTTTCCTCCTCTTTTCGAACGATATTCATTTCGCCTGGAGCGGAAAACTCCATGACGAATATCGTTCTACTTTGGTGGTCGAGGAGGACAACATCAGGCTTATTGGCTTGTATTTGCCTGAGGGTGGGGAATGAGTAGTTCCAATAGATCCGGCACCTCTCATTCTCCACCACGGACTCAATATCCCCCGGAACATAAGGCAACACCGGTGTCTCGTCTATACCGTACGAGTGTCGTAGATGGTAGTATAACACTCGTAGCGCCGCGTTATGCCTGTGGATATAGGCTGAGACCGCATAAGATGGGCATGCTGATAGCAAATGCATTACGGTCTCAGGTGCCCCACGACATGCCCTGCATCGGGTGTCAGGGACGTCTATACCCATCACGCGACTACGGTAGACGAGGGTGTTGAAGACACCATCCTGGCAGGCCATTATGAATCCCTCGGTCTCCGACTTTAGCTCACTCGCCCTGAGGAAGGCAAAGGTCAAGCTTTTGGATAAGCCAAGGTCTTCGATGTTATGAAAGAAGACACCATGCATTGGCTTATCCATATGTAGCTGTAGCAGGACCTCTGTCTCCGCAGCTTTGATGTGAGCTTTTTGCTGAACGGGTCCCAACTCGGTGACAGAGTTTGGGTTAGCCCGTTCAGTGTCGAATACGAGACCGAGTTCATCGGCCGCACGGGTTGCTGCCTTAAAAAGAAATGCTCCAATCCCTGCTTTTTCATGGTCGCGGACCATGCAGAGAAGGGGATCTGAACTCCTGATGACTTTACAGGCCCCATCCAGAACCATTCTGTTATGCATACACTCCAAACTCAAAAGTCCACGGCCTCCCCGTTGTCTGGGAAAGTATAACCGTGGAACGGACGATTTAGGATGCAAGCACCTATTGAGATGCATCACTTTGCGAGTTTTAACGTCGAGTTGTCGCAGCTCTTCCTTAGTCCACTTCATTACTCCGAAAGAGTAGAGAAGGATCGGAACGGCAAGCATATTGGTTGCAGCAACTTTGTTCTTCCCCGACAGTTCTGATGACCAGATCTGTCGGAGTTTATGCTGATACTTGCCGCGGAGAGAGTTCTTAACTGTGAATACCTCTTGGGAGTGGCGTTGCTCCACCCCTAGGTAAGTATACGTCTCTCCGGCATCCAGATGATGTAGGATGCTTCCGTTTACGAGCTGGACATCCTCTCCGTATTCCTCGAATCGTCCTCTTTTGAGATGAACCGTGGCACATTTGTCGATCCCAAATTATTATTATTATTATTATTATTATTATTATTATTATTATTATTATTATTATTATTATTATTATTATTATTATTATTATTATTATTATTATTATTATTATTATTATTATTATTATTATTATTATTATTATTATTATTATTATTATTATTATTATTATTATTATTATTATTATTATTATTATTATTATTATTGAAGAAATGCGATTCCAGTGATAGAGTTTTTTTGGTCGTTTTCAAGGTTGGTAATATGTGGCTGAACTCCATTTCAACTGAAATGTAATAGTGACACTTGTAAATCAAAAGTCCATGAATAGTACCAATGCTCTCCTTTTCCGGTCAGAATAACACAGATATAGAATCATATCACATCATAATATTACATACAGAAAGAACATTGAAAAAATACCTCATAGTGGAATGAATACATGAATCATAATTACATTTCTAAGCATAATATTATTCTAAAATAAGAAATAAAAATAATATTACCTATATACAATCATAAAAATATGCAAAATTATCCCGTCCAATTATTCTTCTGATCTAATCTGAACGAACTAACCTAGCTCGCAAGTTGGGAGCTTGGAAGTTGAAGAAATAGTTATTTTTGTATTCAGTGCGAAAAATTAGTGTTTTTTTTTTAATAGCACATGAGAGTGTTTATTTTTGGCAGAGACTGCAGTTCGAGGCCAAATATTCTCTCGAATGTGCCATGAAAACACTAATTTTATAAACGAAATACAAACAATATTTTTTGTACAATTGTGGATGTGAATTCACATCGTCTGAAACATGTCAAAAATAAATACTTCCAATACATTTTGACGTGGATTTTTGTTCCGATGAGTTATCGCTTTAAAACGACTGAATATTATTCAATGTTTTCCATAAAGTCGTATTCAAAAATGTTTCCTGTCTGAAAAAAATAAGGCCAAAATAACTAAATAATTCTTCTCTTTTCCATACATGTTATCTTTAATGTTATCAATACTTCCAAAACAATGTGCTTATATGCTATTTTGAGGAAAAATAAAAAATTATGAAACCTTCTACGTTATGGAGCGTCTACCCAATGTTGAAGAATAGAATGAATGTTAAGGAGAATATTGATATAGGGTAATTTTCAAAATTGGTCCCGCTTATTAAAAAAAAAGCGTCGGATACCGAGGAAACAAATCTAAATATCAATGAATTTATTGAAGATGCTGATAACGAAACAAATTTACTTTATAAGGTACAGATATAATCATAATTTTGTAAGATTAGTAGTGATTTTAATATTTTGTATTTGTAGATTGTCCTAATTTTGGGTATCAGTGGTGCTTGTCGCCGTGAAGAATGATTACATATATTTATTGATGTCAATGAAGATTCTTGATCTATATTGATTGATAAAATACCTGATACGAAGGCCTATTGCGCAAGAACGTTTACTGTTTCAAATTCTGATTATATTGAGATATACCGCAAGTATAGAGCACTACGGCCGCCTCATACAGAAAGTAACAGATTTTTTTTGAAATATATTCGAGAGAAAAATGTAATAACCAACATGTAGAGATAAATAAAGTAGGAGAAATTCCTAGCCTGATCGCAAAATGGCTTGGAAAAAAATGTATAAGAGCTACATAGGTCACTGTTTCAGGAGAAGCTCTATAACTCTTCTGGCCAAGCAGGAGGCAACATTAAATCCATAAAACGTCACAGTGGCTGGAAATCTGCCTCCGTAGCAGAAGCGAACATAGAAGATAGTTTGAATAACAAAATATTGAATTGTCCATCTTCTTCCAAACAAATTGAAATATCAGATAAAATTCAAAGGAAATTCAAGGAATATCTAACTTTTTGATCAGCAGCAACATGGAACATCTTCGGGAATTTATGTTGGAAGTAATTGTTCAAACTTTACTATCGATTATCATTCCAATAAATAAAATTGTTTAAAGGTTCCGTCAAACCAAAGCGGGAACGCGGGAGCGGGAATGGAACATGGGAACCGTGCGAACCGTGCGAATTTCTAGAAAAACAGTAAACGTAGCAAACCAGATATATTTCACTGCTTGTCTACCTTACGGAATACGAATAATCACACCGGTGTGTATTTTTACATATCCCACCATCGAATTAAAGGCCCTTATTCTGTAACTCTCTACGGCGTCGTTGACTGAACGATTGTCATTCGATTTGTTTGTAAACGGCAATTGGTATTCTGTAACTCAAAGACCTTCGTTGTTGAACGAATATTTCGTTTGAATATGTCGTTCGCCAAAGTGAGTTCAATCGGATGTCGTTTCGACTTTTACCTCGTTTGAAACAAAGAAATTTGTTTGATTATCGGTATTGTTTTTGTAGTCATTAACTTCCACAATGATATGAATCACATGCTCAATGCTTTCCTCGAAGAATTATAGGTAGGAACTGTTTTGCTATACTATAGATAAATTATCATCTTCCTTTCATTCAGGCAAATCAATAAGCAATTGATGAGAAATTTAAGAGATACTAGTAATCCTATGAAGTATTTAGAAAATATTTCCTCGAGATCTGGCACACGATTTGTTTCTTCAAATTCGCCCGTTTTTATGATGGTGGGATCCGAACTACAAAGCTACCAGCAGTAACTCAAGAAAGTTGATCCTTATTTTTATAATATATGAACGTATTTTTATTTTCAGTTTTTCACCTCATCACACTTTAACGTACACAGGAGCTATCGAAAATCCATAATTAAAGACCGAGATCATTCCGTAAGTCAGTCATCCGTGGGCAGATGTGTACATTGAGTGACTTCAATAATTGTTGACATTTTTCAGCAAGGTTCATTAAATTTCCAAATACAATTGATGAAATAGCTGGTGTTGGAAATGGGTAAATGTGTAGCTTTAAAACCAACATTTGCCGGTAAATCATTCATATTTTTTTAATTTTTTGAAAAGTTTGGTTTCCCAGGCATATTATGTGCAATCAATGGCACTCACATATCCATTGTTAGTCCAGTTTATAGAGGCATACCAACAGCTGTGCTATATTTGAAAAAAATTGCACAGAATCAACTGCTAAATTGTAAATATCATAAATGATTCTTAAATGATTCTAAATATCATAAATTGATTCTGATTTGAAGAAATCATCTGTTTTCCAGATTTGTAATTCGAATTTGAATATTTTTAGTTTGAATCCTAGGTATACAGGCAGAGTTCATGACGTGAAAATCAGAGATTGGAAAAAAATCGCATTATTTTAAAAACATTTACCTTGCTGAAACTTCATACCAATTATACTAGCTGGTCAAAAACATTGCCTCCTTTCGTCGAAAATATTTCATACGTTGAGCATTGAACGAGTTGTTTACAGAATATGCAATTCAGAGGTTTCGTAGAACATTTCGTTGGGACGTATGCGTTCACAAACGAAATCGTTCGTGAACGAAAAATTAGAGAATACGAACGAGTCTAGTCTCTCATTCATCCCGTTCAACCGTTCAACCGAGCGGGAACGGAATGAGTGCGAGACTAAATTCTATAGTGGGATATGTAAACAAACATACCGATGTGATTATTCGTATCACGAAATGCAGACAATTAGCAAAATATGTACGGTTTGAAACGGGTAGTGTTTCTCAGCAATTTGAATGGTTTCCAAGTTCAGTTCCTGCTCCCGCGTTCCCGCTTTGGTTTGACGGAACCTTTATGATGAATAATCAATTAATAATTGACTCTGTTGAAAGAAAATCCTCCAAAAGGTAATATTTCATGTTTATTTTATGAATTATGTTGGCAGCGAAAAAAAGTAAACATTAATGCCGAATAGAGATGCCGAAATGTCAAGTTTTTTTGACGGTTATACAAAAACATTTATTTTTGGTGTAGTATTCTATTTGTCTTATCCAACCTGAACGAACTAACCTAGGTCGCAAGTTGACAGGTTATTATTGGTCAGGATATATTTGACAGGATATTTTTAGACTGGATATTTTTATACGTTTTTATACTACCTAACCCAACCTTATAGATACATTTTTCAAACCCAACCTTACCTCATTTGTAATATGAGTTATATTTATTTTCCACATACATATTCCTTTTTTACATACCTAATGTCTTATTTTATGGGTACTTTCACTACTTTTCCGAACCGTTCTATTGTGACAGTGTGGTATGGTATTTCCAATCATTAGTATTTCTTTCAGAATAGTTCTGAAAGTGATATTTTCTCCTAATGTTATTCAATAATAATGTTATTTCATTTAATTGTTATTATTTCATGTTTATTTAGTGAAATGATGTTCTGTTGTGTTATTTTTACAAATAACATCATTTGAGAATATAATTGTAACGTGCCACAACTTTTTCTTTTCTTTTGTTCTCGGAAATTGAAAGGATTTTCCTCATTACGCGAACCAACAAAAAATTACAAAAATTCGAATAATTTGTTATATCTGTTCTTGTTAGGCTGGTACCAATAATTTTTGTGAAAAAGAAAGAAGTTACAAGCAAGGACCAGGTGGAACATGTTGTTGAGCTTCCAACTCACAGGGGAAAAAAATAAACACGAAAACACTCAAAATGGTGAAATGGGTATGCAGTTTAGGAGTTGAAAATGTTTTTTTTTTGCGATTTGTAGCGAAACGTGACCTCCTAGCGGAAAATGTGTAAGATAATGAAAAAATCAAAAAAAATTGTATTCCAATATTTTATTATGAATAATTCAATATGAACTACTTTTTGTTATAAAAATAATGAAGAAAGTCGAAAATCATTGAAACTATTAAAAAAATCATGATTCAGAGAGACTTTTTTCTGAATTTTAAGTGGTTCAACGACCAATAAACCACCTCGTTATATAGACCATTTGAAAGTAAACTTTTCAGTAATATAAAAGGTTAAGTACTTATAGACCTTCGAAACACAAAAAATATTAAGACAATTGTTCGCGGAAGAAAAATTTATATAACTGGAAATTTAGTAGGCTCCCAAATTTCTGAAGAATTGTGCTCATTCAACACGAAAAAATGCATATTCCCACATAAGTATTTTCATGTGAATTAAATAATTTATACTCGAAAAAAAAAAATTAAATACTGAAAAATCGGTTTTTCGCCATTTGGACGGTTAATTTGAGGTTATGTTGAAAAGCATTCTTCAGAAAATCTTTCGATTTTTGTATTATCTACAACTTTTTTCTCGAACATTTTCCGCTAAGAGGTTAAGTTTCGCCGCAGATCAAAATAACGTTTTTCAAATCCTAAACTGCATCTCCATTTCACCATTTTGAGTGTCATTCGTGTTTTAATGTTTTTTCCCTCAAGTTGGAACCTCAACAATATTCTCCACAGGGCAAGGCAAGGACCAATGCCTCATACTTTTTTCTTATTTTGAGCGTTTAAAATTCGTTTTGGCCAGTAGGCCAATCAATAGAGCATTTTTTCTTAACAAAAATACTAGTAGAAAACCGACTGTACCGTCTAATGTAAAACAGTCCGTAGTTATATTCTATTATATTTTCGACTCGTAACTGTCATTTATTAATTTGTTATAAACATTTAAATAACAAAAAACGTGTTTCTTTAAATTGTTTTGATTATAAAATGGAAACTAATAAAGCAATTTGGTTGCCCCAATAAAAAGAGTTATAGATAATTGAAATACGAACAAAATGGTATTTTTTACGACCCAATCGGATCATTTGTACAATCCGACATTTTTTTAAAGAAATAGGGTTGGCCCTTTTTATAAAAGTATTGAATCATCTGTACTTTGTGTGTGCATAAAACAGGCTCTGACGGATCATTAGTTTTTGGCACAATTGCAATTTGAATTCTGTTTTGCACTATCTTGCAGCGTGCCTGGATGCTCTAGTGATAGTCTGATTTCAATTTCTAGAACAGATTTTGAAAGTGGAAGTACAGTACCACAAAACGCATATTCTCATTTTGCTTAAAATGTTGCGAAATGGGTGAAAAATGCTTACAACCATGACTGAAAACGGCCGAGCTGGTGAAAGCGGTCGAGTGGTTGGAGTTAGCGGCAGATGAGGGGACTATTATCACGTAACCCGTTCATTAGAAAAATACCCCTCAACTCCTGGATTCTCTTTCTACTCGGCAGCTAACGCGGGCTCTGCCGTTTTCAGTCATGTTTGCATGTATTTTTCACCCATTTCTCACCATTGTAGCGCAAAATGAGAATATACGTTTCATAGTATTATACTTCTACTTTCATAATCTGTCTTAGAAATTGAAATCGGGCTATCACTAGAGCATCCAGGCACAAAATTTTAAATTGCAATTGTGCCAAAACTAACGATCCAACAGCGCCTATTTTGTGCGCAGATGAGGTTCACGTGATTCAATACTTTCATGAGAAAGGTCAATCCTACCTCTTGAAAAATGGTGGAGTTGTTAATTTATAAAGAAATCGCAAAATTTTCCGGTTTTTCCAGTTTTTCTCCATTACTAATTATCCGGCATGGTTGTGAAACATCCTATTTTATTCGTATTTCAATTATCTACAATTCTTCTCATTGGAGCAACCAGATTGTTTCAACAATTTTCATTAAATGAGCAAAACAAATAAAGAAACACATTTTTAGTTACTTAAGTATTTATAACAAATTAATAAATGACAGTTGCGAGTCGAAAATATAACACAATATGACTACCTGTCTTTCATGTGATGGCATGGTCGGTTTCCTACTAGCATTTTTGTTAAAAACTCACTCTTTTTATGCTCTATTGCTTGGTGTACACATCCTATGTAGGAGACGGAGTTAGCACTATGGTTAGGCGGTCGACTTGTGACCCATAGGTCGCGAGTTCGATTCTCCAATGAGTGAGATTTTTTGTTTTTGGAAATATGTCTGGTTCATTGAAAAATAACTCTTCCACGTTTCATGGTTGACGGATCCACGAATAACCATGCTGCTCCTGAAGTGGCGTATGGAGTTAGTAACAAAGTCTATCACAACACGAGCCAGAATAGGCCATTTGCCGCACTGGAGGGCCTGATAAGGGCCCACTCACGTTCAACTGAACTGTTGAACTCTCTTGTGTGGGGTTTACCGGCAATAAAACTCCCATAGATGGTGTCACTATCAAAATCAAACTCGTGCCCAATATGGGTGAGAAGCTGATATAATCCAGAAAATTCATTGGAGTAAAAGTATTGCTCAATACCTGACTTACTGAGCCTGATGATGATTGTTCTCAGAAGTGGAGAGGAAATTTTCATGAGTGAACAGTTTTCAACACTATAGTGAGAGTGCTGTCAAGACCTCATCGGTTCAATGAACAATTCAATATTATAGGCCTTGCACAAAGAACTGAATGTATTAGGAAAATACCAGTGAACCGCGTTAGTCAGCCTGTAAAAATATAAGGGTTTGATAGGATATCTCCGGTATCTACAACTGGGAAAGAAATCACCTACAGCTAAAAATCAACAGCTCTAAGTTTTATTCATTTATTCACACAAAAAACACAAATCTTTACCTACTTTCTCTTAGTGTTTTGATGTCCTCTGTACACTAGAGGATGTTCCTTATCGTAGGAACCCGAACATAGAACGAACATAGAGGACAACTCCAAATTCATAAATACTATATCAAAACAACAATGTATTTAAAAAATTATGTACACTTCCTAATACACATTTTCTATACATTCTGTAGATATAGTGTATTATATATTCAGTGATCTACAGAAGAAGTTAACACCATATTTAATCAAAATTCATTCTACGCGAAGTGGTCGAGGTGTTAGAGCGTTTGGCTTCCACCCAGACGGTCCGGGTTCGATCCCCGGTCGTGTCACTGAGCTGAAGTGGTTCAGATTCCACTTTTATTTAAACTGTAGTTCCCGGATCTCCCTTGCTCGCACAAGCTCTACTTTTGAGGGGTTTTCTCCGAAAACCTGGGAGTTTCGTAAAAACAAATTATTTTTTTTTTCTTACGATCAGTTAGTGTGTAGCAGTTAGGGTATGTAGAGTGATAGTTGATTATTAAATATACCTGATTTGATACGTATTGGAGGTACGATGACAATCTCCTTCTCAGTCATACCTGCCATTCCAACAAGAGACGAATTTTCTTCACAATATCACACATTCCATCAATACAGAAGAGAAATCTGACATAGTCCACGCCTTAAGAGCTGAAAAGGCTGTATGTTTTGAAGGTTATTCACACCATATTCTCTCCATGCATTTTTGTCGGCAAGTTCACCACTTTTGGCCTTTAATTATTTCAAGTACGCGATTTTCTCGTTTTGGAACGGTATACCGGTTTTGAAGTCATGAATTCTGGTTTGATTCCAAAATAGAAAATGATTTTTTGTCAAGTTGTACTCTGATAACAGGTACAGATGCTGCAATTGTGTTACCTCACAAAACCTAATTAAAAGCAGGTAGTCTAATGGTGGCTTTTTATCTAAGAAGGAACTAAACATGAGGGATTCCTGCCAAAAATGTCTCAAAGTGACTGATAATATTAAGAGAGTTTATGAGATCCAAGTGGGATAGCGAAACCGCAAATCCGTATAGAGCTATTTTCGATATTCATCAGTATTTAAAAGACATTACAGATACATATTCCTTTAATTTTTAATGTGTTCTTAGACATAACTGTTATCCGTTTCTATCAGCGATTACTGGAATAGATGCTACATGTTTCTATGAGGTCCTGCAGTTTGACAATGAATTAGAACGTATGAGTGACTATGACATTTCATTGCAGTAATTTGATTATTTAAAAAAAAAATCATTGATATTCTGCGAGGTCTGCTAGATTGTTCCTGGCACGTTCCATATGAAGATTGAAATAATAATCCAATGGATTCTATAATTTTATATGCACTTATGCACATAAAGAATAAAGTAATTTTCAAATTTGAAAAAATATGTAAATAACACTTTTAATTCTAACAGAAACGAAAAGGAGGTAGATTGGGTAGATCTGTGCAGCCAGTTTCAACACCATCTGTTCCTCGTCTGTATTATTACAACTCTCATCCTACCGTGGTTGGAATTCACTTACTCTGATCCCGCTCTACGGAACGTGGTCTAGGCCGCACCATCTTCCGAGTATAGGAAGAAGCTCTCCGAGTAGCCGATTAGGGATTCATTCATTTCATACATTCAGACATTCAGAGCTCACGACTTGTGGAAGAACCACGCAGTTCATTCGAAAAGGAACGAAAACTGTTTGTGTGTGTTTATCAGCGAATACATTTGACAAACGAGGGAAATAATAAGTAAATAAATTCATTCTCGATTATCCGATCATGATAAAAAAATTTATCATTTGCAATTGAAGTCATTTTGAAATATATATGATTATTTGTAGGCGTAGATAAAATAACCTAGTTACATTATGATTCTTCTGATATGTTTTGAAATTCTGGAGTAATATGATAATAATAATCTAATCGAATATTTCAGCAATATTCTAGAAAGATTTTCCAGGAATGTTGCATTTCGTTGGTCTTGTGTTGATCTTTCTGAAATATTTTTGAAATATTCTGGCTTGATATAATAATAATAATCTATTAAAATATTCTTAAGAATATTTTGTTTAGAATTTTCCATTTTTCGTAATGTTCCTACTGTTGGATCTCATGAAATCTCATAGGATTCGCATAAAATTGGATATGGAATTCTAAATACAGATTGGACCATCAAATCCTGAACAATTGAGTATTTCCGAACATAGGCTCCAAAGATTTTGAATGAGGATAATATTTTGTTTGAAATTGGAATACCTCATTGAATCGTGGATATAGTCTCTTTGCACCACTATTGCATAAAACAAACTCTTATACTCTGTATCCTTATTTTTTTATTGACACTTGTGAATTCTCAGTGATTTTGAGCTATATGAAAACTTATAGGAATCGCTTAAATTTAGATAAGGAATTCCTGATCCAAACCATCACATCGGGATCACACTTTTTCCACAAGATACCCAATAAAATTGGATACGGTTTTCTGATACCAAATAAGGTTAGTAATTGTGAATTTCTACACATTTCTCATACGTTGACTAGCTTGTGAATGAGCATATAGTATCGTTGTGATTGAAAGTGGAATACCTCATCGAATCTCATAGTTCCCTCAAACAACCACTGCCTGATACAAACTCGTATAACATGTATTCGGGTATGCTTATAAATTACACCTACTTATAAATCCTCATACACACTTCCAAAAAGTGTATGTGCCAGGGATTACGTACATGTAGGTTACAGACTTTCCACGTAGATCCTTATAAATTTTCATAATTCGTCTATATTTTTTTATGAGATTTCATGTAATGTTTTTCGCAGGGATATTTGCTGTTTTGTCGACTTCAACTTGTAATATTCATTATACCCCTAAGGGATATTCGCGATTATATTTCGTTTTTTTTTAATAACAGAATACTACCCTACCCCAAGTATATTTTCTGGTTTGTTTGGATTAACTGTTTCCATATTGGTTCCACATAAATAATGTTGTTGAATGTATTCTACACTAGAGATGAACTGTTATTTCAATACGTTATTTGCATTAGAATCTTTTACTTATATAATTCCATACTCACCTTTCTAGGAAATCGATGACATACTCATAAAATTTTTCTCGGCTTATATCAAATACAGATGACTTCTGCTTATCTCTTGCTGATATTATCATCGGCTCAAAATTCGAGATATTATACGGCAAGCCATAAGTTGACTGTACCACTAAACTGAAATTGATGGATCTTCTTGGTAAAACTAATGGAAAAGAAAGTCCCACGCTGAACTGAAATATTTAATGCGAAATTAAGACAAAAACGTAACATAATATATGCATAAGGGATTTTCCAGAAGCATAATGACAGGAAATTGAACAGCAAGTATCCATAGATGAAATGGTTACATTTGTTGGGTTCACCAAGCGAAAAAGATGAAAGTACGGAATTTATGTATCAATAGACAAACACAAATATTAACATAGCAGATGTGCTGACATTATTATCAAAACCAAGACCAGTTTAAAAAAACACATGAATATTTCACTCCGTGGTAGCTGCAGAACATGACCTGCTAATCGACAGAGAAGAGACAAAATACATCATTCAAACCAACATAAAAATTAAAGGAAAGTAATAGATCGTTGAAAATTCTGAAAGATTTATAGAAAAATAGATGTTCCCAGTCCATTGAAGGAATTTTATAAATAACATTAATTTTTGTAATTTTGGAACTGGACTTTTTCACCTTCCCGTATAATTTTGATATTGTATTGACATTCAACCTGAAAATTTCAATATGGTCAACCTCTAATCAGAATCTTTCACCTTGATTTGAGAACAAAAGTTATATGAGTTACTGTCATTTGCAATAAACTTCATCTCATTTTGTGTTCTATTTTTTTGTCAATTTCATTACAAACTCAACCATTTCATAACTACATTTGAATTTGAATTGAAAATAGAACTAAATATGTCTCCCCTGGATATGGAAAAAACCTACAATAAAAATGAAGTAACTTTTTTGTAAGTTCTTTCAGAAAACAACTACTTTCCCGGCTAAAGCCATAGATATTGTAAAATGACCCTATATAAGTGAAAGTTTGCATTTTCATTTCAATTCATTAGTATTATTATACAGTATAGCAAAATATACCACAGACAACCCCCAAGAAATTACCCCTAACTTTCGTTTTTCAAATGGCAACCCTATGGTTGATTTTGTGCAACTTAGTCTTTTTCAATTCTCATTCAATGATATTTATCATAGTAGCCAGAATGTCATGCAGAATCATGGCAAATAAAAAGTCACAAATGAAATATTGATTTATAAGCTCATCTGCGTTTTGAATAAAACATCACAATACAGAAATTTCTCAAAATGTTGGCCAGCACTTGCCACACAAGCTTCAAGTCGCCGAATCAACGAGCGAATATAGGAAGCTCTAATCATTTCCGGAGTAACGGTACTACAAGTCTCTGAAATTTCTACTATTGGATCTTCAACATTTTTAGGTTGAGTTTCAAAATTCACTCGTTTCGAATATCAGCATAGGAAAAAGTTCAGTGGCGTGAGATCTGGAGAACGTGCAGGCCATCGAACATGTCCACCATTTTCAATCCAATGGTCTTGAAAGGTATTGTTTAAAATTACAAATTGTGAAAGGCTTTCGCTGCCATCGTTGAATAAATAACACGGATGATTACAAAAACAAGAAATTACCAAAACACTAGTAGACCGAGCCAGAAGAATATGTGAACTCGAATATTTGGAAGCGGAACTGAAACACTTGAAGCGCACTTCTTTCAAATGGATATTAGGAAAGCGAAATTGATCGGTGTATGAAACGCAAAAGAAAGAACTCTAGCGATAGTGGATCGAATGGCTGCCAGGAACAAAGTAAAGCATTCCTGCCGTATGTTCCTAGGGTCAAAGATCGGATAGGCCGTATACTACGAAAGTATGATATCAAAACCATATATAAACCTTAGAAGAAACTGAAGGATCACTTGAGATCGGCGAAGGATAAACGTGATGCACTAAGCTCATCTGGGGTGTACCTCATTCCATGCATCTGTGGCAACGTTTATATCGGAACCACGAAGCGATCCACAAATACCAGAATGAAGGAACACAAGGCTAATTGCCGGTTAGGACACTCAGAAAAATCCGCTGTCGCAGAACACGCGTTCAACAATAACAATCACAGAGTGAAGTTCGAAAAACCCCAAGTAATTGCCACAACACAAGCATATTATCCAAGACTCTTCCGTGAAGCAATCGAAATCATAAAATATCCCAACAACTTCAACAGAACTGAAAAAGGGTTACAATTGGACAAAGCATGGCTACCTGGTCTCAAGAAAACGGTAATAACACCATATCGGGTAATTAATGAATCCGAAGGGGTACCCGACGCAGGGACGATGGCACCGGACGCAGGTACGAGTACGTCGAACCATAAATACTGGCTGAGACAACGCATACCAAACAAGTAGTGTTCAATGATCGAAGCTGTGAACATTTCTCTTGAAAATGCCAACCACTCGTGTTGGCGAAACGTCGAGATTTTCTCTACATAAACGTCGGCCTAAAAACCCGAAAAACCATCATTCATTGTTTAAAATTGTTTTTCCCGTTAACCAGCTGTCGTCCCCTTACGAACGGCAGCCCTCAGAAGTCGAAACTTGTGCTAGCCAAAGATTACCGAGGTCTTACCTTTTCACGTGCGATTCCTAGTACTTTTTCGGGCCATCAGAAAAATTTCTGCAGTCACTAGGGTTTGAACAATTGACTGGCAGCCAGAGTGCGATTCAAACAATGCCACTCCAACCACTCGGCTACCTGGCCCCGTAGAGGAAAGTAGTAACTATATTATGGTTATGTGCTGGAGCACTATCCTGTTGCCACCACATTTGATGTATTTTTTCGATTGGTGTATCTTCTAATAGTGCAGAAATAAAATTTTCCAAAAAAAGCAGATATCAATGCGTCAAAGTGTGTAGAAAAAAATGAAGAGTCATTATGTAAACCACACCACACGTTCGCATCGCATATTGTTTTAACATTGATTCCTCTTATTTACTAAGGGTTGCTCTGTCACCAATAGTAGTACATGTTATGTCTGTTCACAGTGCCATTATCAAGGAAGCGGGATTCGTCACTCCACAAGGTTTGATTGAGTAAGTTGGTATCATCATGGATTTACATTTGAATGCGATCAATGGATGCCAATCGTCTTTCGAAATCTGAAGGTCTGAGTTATTGTTGTAAATGTATTTTGAAAGGATGATACCTGTACTGTTTGGAAATTATTTCCACATATGACTTACTGATCCCAATCTCCACCGCCACTGCACTAACCGAAATATGGGATGTGCTTCGGCATAGGCCGAAGGTTTATACAATTTTTCTCAGCTCTAACAGGAGTGGGATGTGCTTGCTGTTTTTTTCCTTGAAAATGATCCTGCTCGCAATGTTTTTTCAACATGAAAAAAAGGATTTCGACCTGGCTATCTGTTTGGAGTGAATGTAGAAGGCATCTTGATACTAATAACAATTTCTCGACTGATAGCAATGCGTGAACAAAGCACAAACATTCTAACATTTGATTGTCTCTATTTCTTCACCTTCCATTTGTTTTTGTCTCTACATGTGGAAGAATTCATTCAGCGAAATCGCAAGAACCGAATTCAAGTATCTCGACTGTTTTCACAACTACATTGTAACGAATAGTGAAATTTCAGGATTCGTTACTCTGTTTTTCATAAACATTTTGAGTTGCAAGGTTTTAGCAATAATTTATTCATACCGTAGAATTCCATTATTGAATCAATAAAGTAACCGAAACATTTGCATTTGGACTTAGAACGATTTATGAGTTGTCGCTATTAGGTACGTTTAACTACGACGCTAGCAGGGCCAACCATAAGTTGTTACGAACTAAGCATTTAGACTGGTGGTAAAAGCGGTTAGCTCCGACGCTATTGACTCCAGACCTCAGATAAGGAAAATATTTCAGTAAGAAATAATTTGAGATAATTGTTTTGTTTTGTTCGCTAAAATACAAGTTGAGATTGATGCTTTGAGAATTCTGTTTTTCACTCCTGTTTAACATACTGTGTTTTAGGTACGTCTCCGGACGACGCTACTCACAGGCTACCCTAACCGCCCTTGCAATCCGGTAACACCTCCTGTGTCTCAGGTTAATTTTCGGACGACGTTGAATCACAGGCCGATTTAACCGCCCTCATACTCTTGCAACAACCACCTGCGTTTTAGTTACGTTTTCGGACGACGTTGAAACATAGGCAGCCCAAACTGCATACATTTTCTGAACCGTGAACAACCCTGCTTCTATTGAGTAGAATTCAGTTTACGGTCTCGCCTACAATTTAGGTACGTTTGAATACGACGCTAAATCACCGGCTGCCCATACCGCCCATATTCTTCAATTCCGAAGGATCCTGTTTCTACTCAACAGATTTTTATTTTGTGGTCTCTCCTGCGTTTTGGGTACGTTTTCAGGCGTTGCTAAATTACAGGCTGCCCATACCACCCATACCGCCCACATTCTTCGAAGCGTAAAGAACCGTGTTTCTATTGAGTAGAATTCAGCTCATGGTCTCACCTGCGCTTTAGGTGAGTTTTAGTGCGACGCTGAATCACAGGCTGCTCATACCGCCCATATTCTTCAATTGTGAAGAATCCTGTTTCTACTCAATAGATTTTTATTTCATGGTATCTCCTGCGTTTAAGGGACGTTTTAGAACGATAACGACGCTTAATCACAGGCCGCCCATACCGCCCACATTCTTTGAACCGTGAAGAACCCTGTTTCTATGAGTAGAACTCAGCTTATGGTCTCACGTGCGTTTTAGTTACGTCTTAGTACGACGCTAAATCACAAGCCGCCCATATTCTTCAATTATGAAGAATCTTGTCTCTACTAAACAAATTTTTTATTTCATGATCTCTCCTGCGTTTTAGGTACGTTTTCAGACGACGCTAAATCACCGACAGCCCATATTCTTCATCTCATTGGAAACTCCTGTTTTGATTTCGATTTATCCAACCCTGAGTCTAAGGAAGATTATAGAATGCCGCTAAAAACTTAGGCCACCCACATCGCCCATATTCTTCAATTATGAATAATCCTGTTTCTACTAAATAGATTTTCATTTCATGGTGTCTCCTGCGTTTGAAGTACGTTTTCGAATGACGCCAAATCACAGGCCTCCCATACCGCCCACATTCTTTGATCCGTGAAGGACCCTGTTTCAATAATTCAGCTTATGGTCTCACCTGCGTTTTAGGTACGTTTTAGTACTATGCTAAATCACAGGCTGCCCATACCGCCCATATTCTTCAATTATATAGAATCCTTTCTCTATTTAATAGATTTTTTATTTCATGGTCTCTCCTGCGTTTTGGGTACGTTATCGGAGGACGCTAAATCACAGGGCACCCAGATTCTTCATCTCATTGAAGAATCCTATTTTACTGTTTCAATTTCAGTTTATGGTCAACCCTCAACCCTGAGTCTTAGGAACGTTACAGAACGCCGCTCAAATCTCAGGACTTCCATACCGCTCATATTCTTCATCTCATTGAAGATTCCTGTTTGACTGTTTCGATTTCAGTTTATGGTCATTCCTGAGTCTAAGGAACGTTATAGAACGCCGCTGAAATCTCAGGCCTTCCATTTTGCCCATATTCTTCATCTCATTGAAGAATCCTGTTTTGCTGGTTCGTTTTCAGTTAATGGTCAACCTGAGTAGTATGAACTTAACGGAACGACGCTAAAACTGAAGTTTTCCATACCGCCCATATTCTTCGACTCTTGAAGAATCCTATTTAATTGTTTAGTATTTCAATTCATAATTCAATTTATAATATCACTGGTATTTATTACCCTCGTGATCTAGTGTCTATCCGAGACGACTCCAGCTCACCTGCAGTGTCACCAAATGGTTTGATCCCTGGAAGAAGGAAGCCGTATTCCTGCAAAGGATATTTGGAATAGCTGGCTGTTGCGAAGAAATAAAATATTGAAATATTTTGAGTTTCAAGTAATAATAGAATTGTATTAATAGGCAATAAACTCAGTTATAT